>OX383905.1:10130000-11418033 GCA_947532125.1 Saturnia pavonia | reverse complement strand
TCCAAAATTAGTCATTTGTTTATTGATTAGTGTTACATTTTCATCGCATTTAAATCTTTTTTGTCATCATGCCTTAAAAATTCGATTAATTATGGAATATGAGTACCGTCGTGGCAGTAACGCGGCACGCAACATCAACGACGTTTACGGAGCTAACACTACAAACCAACGCACCACCTGTTATTGGTTTGCTCGCTTCCGTTCTGGGAATTTCGACCTGAAAAATGAACCTCGCGGTCGTCCGAAGACTTTGGTCGACAATGACGAATTAAAAGCGATTGTGGAAGCTGATGATACACAATCTACAGCTGAATTAGCAGCAGCTTTCGACGTTAGCGTCAAAACAATATTGGTCCATTTGCGTCAAATTGGCAAGGTAAAAAAGCTTGACAAATGGGTGCCCCACGAACTCAATGATCGCCAGCGCGAAGTACGCGTCGAGACGTGCCTTGCACTGCTCAACAGACACACGAATGAAGGAATTTTGAACCGCATTGTTACCTGCGATGAAAAATGGATTCTGTTTGATAACCGTAAGCGCTCAGCAAGTTGTTTAGATCCCGGTTCAGCACCTAAACAATGCCCTAAACGAAAACTTACCCCTAGAAAAGTGATGGTCACTGTTTGGTGGTCTAGCGCCGGTGTGATTCATCACAGCTTCTTAACAAACGGGGTGAGCATTACTGCAGATGTGTACTGTGAAGAACTGAACACAATGATGGAGAAGCTGGCACATCTGCAACCAGCATTGGTCAATCGTTCGTCTCTTCTGCTCCTGCACGACAACGCGCGACCTCATACTGCACAACAGACGGTCTCCAAGTTGCAAGAACTGGGGTTGGAAGTTCTCCGTCATCCGCCGTACTCACCAGACCTTGCGCCTACAGACTACTACTTTTTCCAGAATTTGGATAACTCCTTGGCGGGAAAAAAATTCAATACCCGAGAGGCAGTACAAAATGCCTTTGAAGAGTTTGTTGCCTCCCGTCCTCATGATTTCTTTAAGACGGGCATCAATAAACTGCCACTAAGCTGGCAAAGATGCATTGATTGCATGGGTGATTACTTCGATTAACACAAATAAAAAATACATGAAAAAAAATTGTTTAAATGTTTTCATGAAAAACGGCAATTTATTAAATATATATAATTTTTAGCGTACCACCCACCTACACGTAAAGTGCTAATGGTTTATTTTCTCGTCTATCACATCGTATGGTGTGTCGTTGGATAGGTCGTTGCAATAAAACGTTATAGGTCTGTAAAAACCATTTTTCGTTTAACGGATCCTCCGTTTGGGAATTATTAAGCTTTATAGTGCTAATTTTTGTTAGAGTCTAGTGTCCCCCCTTTGCCAGATAAATTGTTGTTTTTGGATATGTGAAAAAAATTAGGGTAGTATCGATATATAATGAAGTTAAAAGGAAAACTATCAGAGGTAAGTAGGCTTTACAAGTTACTAGTAATAGTCAATCAAGTAATTTATGCTACACCGGGCCGGGGCCGGACCAGGCGTCGGCCGGGATACGGTCAAACATCTATAGTATGTAACCTAAGCATCCTTATGTCTTATTAAAGACATTCATACATTCATACATTACATACATTCTTATTAAAAAATTAAACGTATTAAAGTCTGCAAATTGTGACGGGGAACTATGGAACCCTAAGTGCACGTGGCCCGACATACGCTTGCCATATTTAAACTTTAATCTGTTTCTCGTTTAGCCGTCGAAGTACAAGTTATTTACCTTATCGTTTTGATCGAGACATATCTGAAAATGTGCTTTGGGACGTGCAGGCGATCGTGAGCACGGCAACCTGGCTTATCGCTTAACTTGTCGAATACAGGGTCGGCACTCTCAGTAAATATTTATTTTTGTTGCTTCGTTATTTATACAATATAATAATTTACTAGAAATATTATCATAATATCCAACTGAATAATGTTGAAGCTCTATATATCTTTTGGCGCATTTAGTAGAGGGTATAATTGAGAGGTGCACACGTATCACGTGACAGATATGCGACATGATGTTGACATGATGAAGATAGCCATCACAGTTTTAATTATGTAAAAATAATTTAACATTGTAAAAATTAATATGATTTTAATTACTTGAATTATTTTTACACAATTCAGAAAAAATATTAGTAAAATATATTTATATTATTATCATTAATGGCTAGCTTTTTTTTTTTTTTTCGAACTGACTACACTGTTACCCTGAGGGGCCCTGGAGCCTTTACGGCTTTTACAGCTTTACCGGGCTTGGGAATGGCTAGCTTTATTATGTGGTTGGTACGCGGAATAATTCTTTTTTCAGTTGTTTTAATTTTGTTATGACAAAAAAGCTTACACACACTTTTATTTTAAACAACAGCACATACTTTTATTTTATTTTGTAGAAATTAACAAAAAAAAATTGCCGGCACAGATAGTTATATAAATTTTTGCAATTCTCAATCAACCTTGACCAAGCTCGGTGAAGCTGTAAAAGCCGTAAGGCTAACAGTATAGTCGGTTCGAAAAAAAAAAACATTGTTTTTTTTTTTTAGTTTTCATAGAGATCTTAAGGGACAACCCTATGTCAAGTTAGTTTCAGAATAACACTGTTCTCAGCGAACACTGTGTAGGAATTGAACGCTGTCTGTTTACACTTTTGATCGATACACCAGATTACGCTATAATAAGGCCGAGATGCTTAAAACTACGAGTATAAGGAATACTTTATATTATTTAAGAAATGTTTTCGTTAACGGAATTCTGATTACTGTGAAAGTTAAATACATTCTTTCAAATCTTTTGTCATGTTCTAAGTGTTGTTTTTACAAATTTCTGCGAAGATTCTCGATATTATTATTTTTTTATAAAGAAATCATCATCATTAATTATTTATCAGAGTAAAATGACGTGCGTCTTGTATGACGAAATTATATTCATTTTAATTATTTATGCATTCAGTTAAAGAACTGATAGAATCTTAATTACATTTTTATTTTATACAATAAAGGTGGCAAACAAGCGTGCTGCTCATCTGATTGTAAGCGGTTAACGTAGCATATGGACGCTTGTAACACGAGAGGTATTACTAGCACATTGCCGACCTTAAACCTTCCTTCCCCAAGGAGCTCTGAAAAAACCTACTCACCGCAAAATACAAGACAAGGTTATTTGGCTGCGAGAACGTGGACCGGACTGCCCCAAGTAGGAAACAATCTCCAAAAAGATTTCTTTGTGCCCACCTCTCTTAAATATTTTTTTAGTAACATATCCCTACTAAATGTATTTTATAGTAATATTTTATTTAAACAGTACATAGCTTTCTACACTTGTGAATTGAATTGAAAACCAATGTGCCTTAAATAAGTCACCAAAATGTACTTTATTATATTCACTTATTTTAATATAATTTTTCTCTTCATTCCGTATACGTGAATAATTTAATTAACGGAGTTTTAATACGCCGTACATAAAGCTGATATAATCCGTCAAGCTGTCTAATTTACATATCCGTAGCTACTTCATAAACTTATTAAAATGTTTTACTCTGTTAATATTCCAAATTGCGTAATCTCAGTACGACCTCGGTCCTTCCGTTATACGTTACAAGTAAATCCGGTGTCTTACCAAGGTTGGTATATCCAACAGAAATATACGATATCTACGGGCCATAATACAGGTAAACTGTCTTGTTCAAAGCCTATCTAATTTTCTGAACACTTGAACATTACCGTATAGCGAACCCCGATAAATACTTTTAATTGTTATTTTTAAAGTTTCATAGTGTACTATGGTGCTGGCTCTTCTCTTTAAACTATGAAATTAAAAAAAGTAATCATAATGTTTTAAATATGTTGCAGTTTTGATTTTGTGTAAAAAGTCTTAACTTTATTTAGCAGTACTTTGAGATTATCTTGATAAATGGCCGTCTAAATTAAAGAGGAATGGTAGACTGAACACTGTAAAGTTAGTTTTCACAAAACTGATAATATTTTTAGTTTCTGTTTTAATTATAAATAGAAAATAAAAGAAAATGAACTACAAAATACATTTAGAATACTTTATAGGATACAGTAGTGAAAGTGAAATATCGATTTATTAAATTAAATTGATATTATTATTTTTAATATAACCAGCTATGTAATATGTGCATTGTTGTTTTTTTTTATGTTGTGACAGACACCTATATTTATTTTGACAGTTGAAATTTTGCGCTATTCATTAGAGACTCTTTCTCAGTCCTATTCTTTGCACACTCCATTAGTAAGAGATGCACATCGTTCGTTTTTCCACATATATTGAAGTTGGGCGACTCCGTTTTTCTCATGTGATATGGACATCTTCCCTATGGATAGTGCCCTGAACTATCTTTACATATTGTTGATTCAAATAACATTCACTAAACCAAGGTTAATGAAGAGGCTGACATTGTATTGTTTTATACGAAATACCTTTTTCGTTGGTCCTTTAATCAAAATATTCATTACAAATTTCATAACACCTTTTCTTCAATTATTACATAATTTTCCAACAGTTGGCTTTAAACATCTTTAATAAATTGGCCCATCCCATGGTTGAAATTAATGCTACTTTGTTAGGAGCCAAGGGTTATTATGTCCTATGTTGATCCTAATTTTGCACTACGCTACTGTGAGCTTCTTCATTCCCTTTGACACCAACATGAGAAGGAATTCATTGCAATATCAGAGACTGATTGCCAAACTATTATATATAAATGTGGTCTAGAATAATATATGCTACTGAGCCTGCCTGTGTGAACAAAGATACATAGAATCTGCTACCAGTTAAAATTACAACTTTTCTAATATAATTGTTAATTGTATAAAATGTGTTATTGCCTCTAATATTGCAATGAGCTCCAATGACATAATCGACACATCTTGGTTAACTTTAAAATAAGGTGTTATATTTATAGTTATAGGTACCATAATACGCAATTCCTAAAGCCTTCAGAGTTTTTAGAACCATAGTATACAGTTTATATTAACCTTCATTTACTTAATTTACTACTTCACTTTACTAATTTAATACTTAATTTAAGTTATTTTTATATGTTTCAATAATTTCTAATACATAAAAAATCTTATACATGAATAAATAATTCGCAAAAGAAAAATACATTTAAGTACATACTAAAGTTACCGTGGTTCCTAAGTTTCCTTATAAATTGTCCAAAATGTTACCTCAGGGTGGTATATTCGAAATAACAGTACCGTTACTTTTTACATAAATAAGCATTTTGTACAGGCGATACTGTGCGAATTATTAGGAAAGTCCCGGAGGTTACATTGAGTGTTTTGTTGATGCCATGTTACCTGGCGTCTTACCACGAAATAAACGGTCGTTTCGAGTGCCGTGTCAATACGATTCGGAAAGCTTATACTTAGTCGACGCTACTTGCAAAATACAAACGCTGGTAAGCATATAGTTTGCGTCGGCGATGTTTGGGTTTTATTTTCTGAGGTGAATAACAAGTTATAAGTTACTCTTACGCTTTTATCGATAGATGTACTAAATATAATAATTTAGGTAATCTTCTTCTTATATTAATAGCGATGTGTGTTTTATACAAAATTCTGCCAATATCACGTAGGAAGTATTTTTTTAATCGTTAATGTTCAAATAACGCTCTACGCTAACTCCCAAATTTGGAAATGATGTAACTAATATAATTAACGTTTTCTTTGTCCCATTAATAGTATCTTTAGATTGTTTAACAAAAAATTAGGATACTTGTCACACAAGTGTCGTAAAAACTGAGACTGCTATAGCAGACTACACTAGTAAGGGTTCGTTATAATCCAATACTTACCATAGCAATTAAGCAAACATGGGAAAGAACTAGGTATAAATTTCAAAGGGTAGTCAATATCTACTTTCGAGACATATTGCAAGTGTACTTTCAAGCGAACCGGTTTAAATCACAGTAGATTCCCAAACGTATTTCCACTCAATTAAATAATGCGATGGGACAGAGTTCGGTCGCAAGCGGATTTAATCGCAAGGCAGTTCGGTTTGCCTTTCATGTGTAATTTCCCACGGGCTGGACCCGGTACGCCCAATGATTATTTCCTCTTCAACAGTCTTGTTGTTTTGTTTCGGGTATTTTGCACATTTAGGGTAATATATATAGAATTCGGAAATAGAATTACTCCATTATTAAAATTAAAACGATTTTTTTTATTATACTTCTTTAGCTTTAGAACCGCAATATTTTAAGAATGGTGATTCTTAGAAAAAAATAATATATATATCATTTTTGTAGATATTTTTATGATCTAAATTTTTGTTTGAATTATAATTTTGATAAAACTTACCGTTTTCGAGAATAATTCAACAAACCGAAAATTTTGACCTTTAACCTTCAATATTTTTTTAGCACATCGCTATCACCATTTCCTCGTTCTATACTCGGCAGAGTTACGTACAGGTACGTGCAGGTAAGATTGACTTGGATTTCTCAAGTTTAAGATGTAGTTTGACTCCCTTACACTTTTTATCATTTCAATAAAGTGCAAAGGGGAAATGTAATGATTGTTTTATCAATCATTTTTTATCTCTTAATAATATATATTTAATTCACTTTATTTGATTTCTCATTTATTCATTTATTGTGTTTATGTTCCTTTCCGAAGGCATCTCATCTATAGGTAATTTATTATTTTAAGTATTGTATTACAAACTTATTTTACGGTTTATATATCGAATAAGTAGGTCGTACACTAATATTGTAATTTGGCTGAAGAACTTTTTAAATTTAAAATATGAACAAGACGATAAAATAATTGAAAACTAAACTTCAACTCCTTCGAATACCGGTTATAATTCGAGAGGTCTCTTGTTGTAACAAAATAAGTTTTATAGACTCCAGATAAATATGTGCGAGTCAAAACAATAAATATAATAGTAGATATAAATAAACTTATACAAATCTCATTTAAGATTGTACGTTTTTCTTTAGAGATCCATCCGCCTCTATCCCTCAGAATCCATCCGTCATGTTTGTCAATTATTTTACCGTCTTGTTCATATTTTAAATTTAAAAAGTTTTTCAGCCAAAATTACAATATGAGTATAAGACCTTCTTATTATATATATATATATATATATACGAATGTAAAAGAAGTTTGTAATACAATATTTGTAATAATAAATTACTTATAGATGAGATGCCTTCGGAAAGGAGCATAAACACAATAAATGAATAAATGAGAAATCAAATAAAGTGAAATAAATATATATAATTAAGAGATAAAAAATGATTGACAAAACAATCATTACATTGCTCCTTCACGTAACCCACCATCTTATTTTTGTCTATTTTATTCAGGTCTTCCCAATAATATTTACAATGTCGTTGACACTTGTTGTCAGTAAAGTGCTATCAAGAATAGCGATAGTTTATTGTCAGTTGCTCTCATCACATCTGTGTATAGTCACGGTGAAAGCCACCACATGCTAATTCTAATACGAGACAAAACTAGTGCCTTTAATGAATTTTCGCTAGGAGATATTGGCAAGCGATTCAATTGGACACAAGAACATCACCGTAACATGGCTTATTTCATATACAATTCCATTGTCATAATTTACATTATTTAGTATTATTTCTTGAGAATATATAGATCTAGAGATTGAGAGATCTAGAGACAAATGAAGAATAATTTATTAAAGATATATAAAAGAGGATTCATTTATGTTTATGGCATAGAAGTATAGGTTTCTCATGCTGCGACTCAAAAGATACATGAAGAAATGCAGTATTGATCCTCCTAAATGGAGACATTAATTAGAAGACGATTGGAGTGGAGAAATATTTTAAACTAGCGACCCACCATGGCTTCGCACGATCTCAAATATCTGGCGTTTGGTTAGGAATTCCAAATTCAAATTTATTTTAAATTTAGCCTTGTGTATTGCGACTACGTTCTATCTAATCTACTATTGTAGATTGCGAATGCAGTGATTCATTTGTTGATGCGACATTTCATTTTTCTTAAAACTTAAAATATCCCGTTGTTTACGAATATGAGCTCCACCGTGGCATCAACGCAGCACAAACAGCTGCTGGGAACCTAGGGAAGCTACTGTAAAAGAAAGCACGGTACGTTTTTGATCGCAGCGTTTTCGTTCTGGAAATTTTGACCTACGAAATAAAGTCCGTGGACGACCAAAAAACCTACTTGATAATGAAGAATTAAAGGTGATCGCGGAAGCGGTTACTTCGGAGATCACGTCAGAATTAGCGGTAGGCTTCGGTGTGAGTGATAAATCAATTTTAATTCTTTTGAAACAAATTGGAAAAGTAAAAAGCTCAAGATATGGGTACCGCATGAATTGACTAAAGCACAATAATAAATAGGCATTGAGTACTGCGTTATATTACACAACCGTCACAATAACGAGGAAATTTTGAATCGTATTGTTACCTGTGACGAAAAATTGATCCTTTACGACAATCGGAAGCACTCATCGTAGTGGCTGAACCCAGGAGAACCGGCTAAATCCTGTCCCAAGCAAAAGTTGACTCAGAAAAAGGTACTGGTGAGTGTTTGGTGGACCAGTGTCATACACTACAGCTTCCTAAGATCTGGACAGACGATACCCGCAAATCTGTATTGTCAACAATTTCAAATAATGATGGAAAAGCTAGGCATGAAACAACCGATACTGGTTAATATCTCTAGCCCACTGCTGCTTCGGGACAACACTAGACCCCATACTTCACGACAAACGGTCGATAAATTAGAGGAACTGCGGTTGGAAGTTCTTCGACATCCACCATACCCACCGGACCTTGCTCCAACAGATTACTACTTTTTTCGCAATTTGGACAATTTCTTGCAAGGAAAAAAATTCAATTCAGATGAGACTGCCCTAACTGCCTTCAAAGATTTTATCGATTCTCGCTCTCACAATTTTTTCTCCAATGGAATCAATGAAACTACCTATAAAATGGCGAAAGTGTTTAGATTGATTACTTGTATAATTTCATAATAATTTTTTTGCTTTACTTTTTCCATATACTCGTAAAACCGTAATTTCATTTGTATGGACCTATTATCAAATCTACAACAATACCACCGACGGAACCCTGGGTAGGTAATGAAACGCTCTTCAATGATTATTTTCCTGAAACCTTTTATAAAACTGGTAGGTATTGTTCGGTGTTTCACGTAATGTTAACAATGTAGGTTGTTTTTTTTGTTTACATACGACTTGATATACATTTTGGTTGTATATTTTATTTTTCGATTTCATTTCGCAGATCTGTGTCAACATTTGTAATAGAATTAATACAGACAAAAGTGGATGTGTGTGTGTTTGAAGTTATACTTCTTTAAATAGTCGCACTCGATATTATGCGTCACGTAACATGTGATTTTGTTGATGAGTTGTTGAATGCTGACCACTATAAAGCAAGAGGTTAGTAAGCAATTTACAATGTATTTTTTATACTACAAAGGTGGCAAACAAGCATGCGGTCCGCCTGATGGTAAGCGGCTACCGTAGCTTATGGACCCTTGTAATACCATAGGTATCACTAGCTAGTTGCCGATCTTGATCCCCCCACCTCAAGGATCTCTGGAAATCCTACTCACCGCAGGAACACAATCGGTTATTTGGCTGCGAGCTTCTGTGGGATGGACGATTCCACCAGTCGGGTTGCCTCAAGTAGAGAGAAATCTTCAAAGAAATGTATCTGGGCTTTAACTTTCTTAATTGTGCGCACGTATCTTAAAATATCGTTTTCCTTCTTTTTTCATAACGCGTCTAAATTACTATAACTAAAAAAATACCTTCCAGTGATCATTAAACAAATTTTAGCAAGAAATAATATAGGTACTTCTATAGGTAAATCACGTACAAAGCCTTCTTTTACTTACATTTGTTAACGCAAAAAAATATATACAAATAATAAGTAATTAATTAAATTCGATAATGGTAAATGTTCGTCGAAAACAAGTTTATCTACAAACAAGTAGGAAGTTGTGGCTGACATCTTCATAATTTCCTTGTTTATCTAAGGAAACAAAATTCCTTGTCTTACAACTTGTATTAATTAAGGAAAATTCTTTAACTTATGTTATCCAGCACTTTATAATCCTGTTGGTAAGATACTCCAGAGAAGAAATAAAGAGAATACATTTAAAATGCTATATTTTTTCACATTCTTTCAAATATTTTATTGTAATTAAAACGCTTTTATTAACTTCACCTGTATATATCTTGCATAGATCCTAGTATAGATCGGCAATAGGTAGAATAAGTACAATACAAGTACAAAAATATAATACATTGTGTGCATTTTTTTAGTTCTTTGTTACATGAGTTACATCCAGTTATCGTACAAGTAAACTCAATTAAATACATCTTCTAAACATTAAAATACACTTTAAATCCTTAGATTTTTCAAAAATAAGTAAGGTTTGTTTTGATTTATGTAGACCACTACATCCCTATAACACATACGAAAATAGTCTCGTATCCCTATCTCGTTCTAACACAAGCGTATACTATGCTCGTTTTTCAAGTTGCCGATCCGTATTTTTTAAATCCATATTATCTAATATGTATGGAAACAATTGGCAATAGTATATTTGCATTCAATTTTCAATAGTTTGGTATACGGGTATTTAACTTCGTATGTACATATATTTAAGGTTTAAATTACATTTAGTAATGAAAATTTACTTCAATGTTTAAATATTTATATTTTTCTTTGTTAGTAGTGAAATATTACTGGCTTGTACAACTGCTCATAAATGAACAAATTCTTATACATTGCGGATTTTTGTTTACTGATGGCAACAATACTGGCAAAATCTCACCTTGTCACTTGAGGATACAGGTTTATTTTATTTAAATGATAGCGAGCATATTTTTTAAAATCAACAACCCGTAACTTTGTTAACCAATTTTCTTATGTAACATTGTAATTTTATGATATCTATTACTATCAACCGCATGCGAATTCATTCGTTTTAATGTTCAACTTGAAAACAAAAAAATGCGTGTCGCACAATATGGAGACTTAGAAGGGGACTTGTAATTTTTAATGGAATTTGTATAAAATTTTACTTTTTATTTATTTCTCCAAGAACATTTTATAAGTTGATCGATTATTACTTGTTAAGATGTAAAGCTTACTTAGTTGTGATAGTTTTCTTTTTAATTCGTTATGCTGCCGTAAATTTTTAAACATCTTTAAAAACAACCATTTAACTGGCTGACTCTAACAGAAATTAGACCTTTAAAGCTTATTATTTCGCAAACTGATCCCTAAATCCACAATGTTTTTGAACAACCTATCCAACGACACTATGGGAAGAAACGGGAATCAGATCCTCGTATTACGTGCCCCGAGGTACCATAAACATTTTTTTCTAAGATTTTATTTTACCAATTTATCTGCGTCATTAATATGTATGCTCATACCAAATTACAGTTTCCTAGTACTAACAAGCTCTGACGGACAGACAGACGGACATGGCGAAACTATTAGGGTTCCTTGTTAACTACGGAACCTAATAATATGTAACAAATGTAAATTAGGGAGAACGTAGCTTTTACAACACAAACAATCTATACTTTTTATAATAATAGTGTAGATGTAGTTATTATTTATATTTATTATTTTAATTTCTAAATAATCGGACGGGGTATCTTCTCTTTTATTTCAAATAACTTTTACAAGACGAGCGCTCTTCACTTCTCAAGTGTCAAGGGAAGTTTGCGTTCATGTCAGTTTGGCATGACTACACTGTATTAGCATGAAGCTAGGACTTACAGCGTACTTGAATCACTTCACCCCTCTCATGATTTATAAAGGCACTGGACGTCAAAGAGAGACGTATAGATGGAAAGGGTCAAGCTTCTTTGGTCGGTAGTAACTAGTTGTTCGTTAGCTGGGAATCGGCATCCGGCTTCCTTATCACGGCATATCCGGCTCTAGAACCGTGTTGTTTCTTTGAGGATGTGCCGGATAACCGGGTGTGTCCCGGATGTTCAATTGTGAACGCGCGCGTTTTAAACTCGACGGCTAAAATTTCTCTTTTAATTTACAGCATTATGTCAAAATATCGTATGATATTTTTTTATACTAAAAATAGTATTAAAACTATCTCTTTTAGTGAATCTGTAGTTTTTTCTGAATATTATTCCAAATTTTCTGATAGACGTCTGTTATAAAATACACTTCTATGTCTCAATTTAACTCCAAAACGGCTTGACCGATTTATAGCAAAGTTGTACGCGGAAAGCTTGCTTCATTCCTCAACTTGTGAGTTATAACAATTGCATTAATAGTTTTAGAAATAGTAAAAAGAGAAAATTAATTCTTAATCCATTTTTATAAAATTTCGTTCACCGAAAATAAATGATATTCCTTAATTAATAGGCTATGTGAATTGTCAATAATAACATAAATAAAATTACAATTATCAAACCAAAATTAATTACTGCATAAAAAACAAGTTCGGGGTCGCGGTACACCGCTATTAATTAATATAAAATTATGTTCAAAAAAATGTAAAATTTCTTAAAAATACCTAATCAATGTACCAACCAAAATAACTGGTAGGTAGGGTGGTATAATATACTTGGGTAAAGTATTCCCCAATGAGACGCCTGGGGTTGCCTATTCACCCTTAATAGCAAAAATTAAGCATCAAAGCCCACAGAACTGGATATTTCTTAGCGGTGCACCACATAGGTATTCACGCACCCGGCCGGAGAATCTCACAAGTCTTATAATACGCAAAATCCACACTCAAAAATATTAATCCATATGATTTACGTGTATATAAGTCCTTTACACCAAAGTTTTTCGTATTTCAACATAGTATAAAACAAAGTCGCTATAATCTGTCCGTCCCTATGTATGATTAAATCTTTAAAACTACGTAACGGATTTTTAAGGCAGTTGTAGTAGATAGAGTAATTCAAGAGGAAGGTTTATATGTATAATACATACATAATATTGTAGAGAAACACTGGTAAATTTAGAGGTTTCTAAGTGATGTCGTAAATAAACACATTTTTTGCGCTTACATTGCAAACGCTGGCTGAACCCCACGAGATAAATCAAAATAATGTACTACAGTATTATACACCTTAAAAAGGTCAACAGAAAAGTCCGCGATGGTATATGTCTATATCTTAAGGATAACCCACAATAATCATTTTTTATCCTTTACTTTTTACAGGAAAAAATGGCTTATTTACGAAGTGATTTTAAGTAATACAGCATTAATCCTTATCCAATTAAGTACCTTAAATACATTGTCCGTTTAATATAGATCAATATGGCTCTTTACAGCATGTAATTTAAATGAATATTTCCGAAGATATTACAGATTTAAAATGCAGGGACATAGCGTTGCGGTAGTACCGGCCCTATATAAAATGGTCAATTTTATGATGCTCTTTCAAGAATAACCTCTAAACAAAACATGTTTGTATTGTCTAATGACAAAAAAGCTGTAAACGTTGTTTAAGGACATTCTGTAGTAGGTAGGTATATTTAGTATCAGCATTGCACCCGTGCGAAGCCGGGGCGGGTCGCTAGTTATAAATAAACAAAACAATGGCAGCGGTGAACTCGCAATACGACAATAAATTATGTATATTAATTTATTATATTTATGTATTACAATTATATTTTATTACTATTTTTGGTTATTCTTAGTATAATTATTATTTATGTATTATATTCTAGCGGGTTCTAAGCCTTGACCCGCACCTCCGCACATATTTACTACGCAGTAGTTTGTTTCGTCTCGTAATTTTATTTATAGTGAAGCAAAAATATCAAACTCTATTTTATATACAGAAATATGAAATAGCTATGATTTTAACGTTATTACAAGAAAAATGCTGAAAATACGCTGACTTATCCATAAATCGTACGGAACATGTCAGTCCGAGGTTTCATGAGTCAGCTGAATCTGAACAAAATTCGAACAGCGCTTTCGAAATATAAAACCAGCAATCGCGTTTAAATATAGGTACTCTATCACTTATAATACATGAATGAATGAACGAACAGAATGTCAGTGCATTTATAAAGATGAGTGCTCATTCTGTTTTAGAAGCTGGATGTATGAATGCATTCGGTATTGCCATTATCTTTGCGTTCAGGTCTAATGGTCCAAAATTAATGAACTGGTGATGCGTTATTTGTAGTATTTTGGTGTTTGTTACTATGATAAAAATTTTAACAGAGATATTTGAGCTTTTGGCGGGATTTTGATCTGTCATGTTGTGATTTTTATTTTAGTTCATAAAATTACACAATTTGATAATATATTGTGTAATATTAGAGGGATGTCGTGTGATATATGTAGATTTGTTATTGAACAGGTGAAATGGATGGTAACTAACTTAGTGAATAACTAGAAATATGCATTTGAGTTGCCATAAAAACTCTCAGGTTAATTTTAGCAAGAAAGTTACCATCGTGTTAGAGCGTTGTTTAAAATTTTAATATTAGAAAAAAAAAACAATCCAATGGCAGAATTGTGTATTTAAAATTTTAGAAGAATAATAACATTAATATTTTTCTTTGATGTCACTGATTCGTGATTGCCTTTTAAGGATTTTCTATGCGTTATGCTCAATATTGACCGTAGTGATTATAGATGTTAAAAGTATATTAAGCTTGGACATTTTCTTGGTTGTAGCGTAAGACAATTAATATTTTATCTTACCATCGGGATAGAAAACTTAGAGTCTGGGTGAAACCCTTAATTTCTTACTCATTCAATTCATCTATACTAGCAATGAGTTCCTTGAAAGACACAACATTTAGCTACTACACCTGCTCTGCGGAACTTCGCATTCATCACAAAATTTGAAGCTCTAATGGATGAAATATATAAATGGTAATTACTGGCATTTTTATCAATTAGCCAACACTTAAAATTCTATTAAAATACACACATCACTATAAAAATATATATTAATGATTAGTCTAATTACGGCTCCAACGGAAGACCAGCGCTGGTTGTTAACAACCAACATTATGTTGAGAGCTAGGGCCATTTTGTAACAACTGGTATGTGACTTTTAGTACTTAGTAGGTAGTTGTAAAAATATTCTTAGATTATCTATGTTTGTCAAATGTCTTTGTTACAAATAAATCTTTCTTTCCTTCTTTCTAATTAAATTAATGATTAAGCTAATAATTATACTGTGTATCTAGATTACAAAGATGTAAATATTTAAATAAAAACTGGCTTCGTGTACGCGCGTTAGAAGTTTATATTTCTTTAAATCATCACACTCGATGTTATATGTCGCATAACCTCAAGTGTGACTATCTTCATCACAATAAATCAAGTGGTTTATAGCAAGCAACTTCATGTTGTAATAATGTCTTAAAAATATATTCTCATCACTTTTTTCATATCGTGCTTAAAAAGTATAACATCAATAGATTGTTTATACGTGGGTGAATTACAAACAAATATTTCTTTATGTTTCTGAAATCAACATGACAATCAGGAAGTACCTATGATTAGTACTTAGAAGATGGCAAACAACGTATTGCATTCGAAGGAAGTCGAACGGTTAACACATTTTTTGTGAAATCCGAGTAAATTACGACGACAAGAAACATGAGAGACATTTTAACGAATAAAAGAAATACTCTTTGAAATCGAATACGACAAAGGCTTTGTCGACATCGAAGCAAAATATATAGATTACAACCAAAATAGGTTTAAACAGAAACGTTCAGATCAAACGCGTGTGATATGTTCATAAACATAAAGAAATAAACGAGATGGGGAAAATTGTTCGGGAAAATACGTTTCGATGACAAAGAAAACGTTAGCGAAAAATATTACACATTGAACCTCGTGTTGTCGACAATTCGTACATTCCCGTAATGTCTAAACAAAAGCCATCGAAACGATTCGAGCCATGAACGGAATGGAGTTTGGCTCTTACCGGACGCACTTATCGAAAAACTTTCATCATTTTGGTAATAACCGTTGTTGAATGTATCTAGTAATAACGGTTAACTGTTTATTTATAGCGGTACAGTTTAAACAGAAATAGGTTTGTATTATATTAACCCTTGTTGAAATACGGGGATATAATGTCCTACTTAGTCTAAATTAGTAAAATCCATTTAATTTTTTTAATGAGAGCACTAAACAATGCCAACTCATTGTTTTTTTTTTATCGTTGTGGCCACAATCTCACCGGATCTTAAGTGACGATGTGGCCCAAGATGGTAGCACGCTAAGCCTAGTGGAAGAATGGCAAGTGCTGCTGCCGGAACACACCTATTGTGCTTGGCAACAGATTTTCAACTTGAGGGTGGTAGTTAGCCAGGCGGGCATTAGAAAAAGTCCCTACCACCATACTGTGGTTTCATCACGATGTTTTTCTTCACCGAAATAAAGTCTTGGCAATATATGGATCTAATAAATGGCAAAACGTTTCTTATTGCCACTGTATGTCATCGTACGTCTAAGTTAAATTTATAAATTGGTTTTCGTTAGTTTTTTTATGAAAAACATATTTGTGATTTTTTTTTGGTACGTACATTCAATTAATATTCCCATAAACTAGACTTATTTTCGAGACGGTATACTTAAAAATGACCCTGAAAGTAATCAAATATGCTGAATTTCCACATAATTTCTACTCTTGAATAGGTTATGGGAAATATATATTATCAATATCTATATATATAAACGTACTAGCAAAAGCCCGCGACTTCGTTTGCGTAAGTTAAATAATTTAATTACCTTTCTGCAAACAAAAACAATTTATGTCACTCTAGGAGGATGTGGTAGCTTCTTATTAGTGAAATAATTTTTAGAATCAAATCAGTAGTTCTAGAGATTCATTACTATAAACAAATACAACTTTACCTCTTCTTTGTCTAAAACTGTATTAACACAAAATCATGGCTACATTGTATAAGTTTTGAATAGGAAGCAAACCCTTGAGTATCGGAATAATCTTAATTAGGTTTACATAGTTAGGTATTTATCATAAAATTTGTCTAGACAGCTAGCTTTTAGCAGCTAAATGTCTGTCTAAAGAATTTATTTATAGAAAATTGCTCGATACTAAAAGTCTGAGTAATATCTATACCGACATCGCCAGAATTTTCACAGAATAAACATAATTTAAAATTTTCAAGATAAAACTAAGAAATTATTATATTATAGAATGTGTATATAAAGCGAAATTTAAACAGTTTCACGTCAGTGTTTCACAACTGTTATTTTATTAACATCTTTAGGCACTACTAATAATTTAATGAAATTCATTTTAGTAATTTCAAGCGAACGAAAAGCCAATTTATTTCATTGTTATACTAAAATGTAATGTCGCGTCAACTTATTAAAATAATACTATTTTCTTGAATTCTAATAATAAAAACTCTTTCTAACACCATTTGAATAACGCCCTTTCATTCATTCATGGGAAGGTATAGGCATCAATATAAATGGTGAGTACATCACCCACCTTCGGTTTGCCCACGACATATGAGTAGTAGTCCTGGCTAAGACTATGGAGGACCTCCGTGAAATACTCAATGACCTCAGTAAAGCCTCTGAACGACTTGGTCTTAGAATTCACATGAACAAGACGAAGATTATGACCAACGAGTGCCAACTCCTGTAAAGATCAGAGATTATACGCTTCGCATTGTTTACCTGGGACAATCTATCGAGTTAAGTAGATCCAATTTTGCGAAAGAAGTTTCGTGAAATCGTCGAATCAAACTCGGCTGGGCAGCATTTGAGAAGCTACGTAACACCTTCCCGTCCAAGATTCCGCATTGTCTCAAGACGAAAGTCTTTGATCAGTGTGTGTTGCCAGTGATTACATGTAGTGCTGAGACGTTATCCCTAACTATGGGCCTTATAAGAAAGCTCAAGGTCACTCAAAAGGTAATGGAGAGGGCTATGCTCGGAGTTTCTTTGCATGATCAAATCAGAAATGAGGAGATCAGCAGGAGAACCAAAGTCGCCGACGTAACCCTAAGAATAGCTAGACTTAAGTAGCAGTGGGAGGGCCATGTAGCTCGTAGAACGGATAGCCGATAGGGCCATAGAGTTTTCGAGTGGCGGCCACGTACCGGAGGACAAAGCGTGGGCAGACCCGTCACTAGGTGGTTCGAGAACCTGGTAAAGGTTGCGGGGAGTCGCTAGTTGCTGGCAGCACAGGACCGGTCGTTGTGGCGATCTTTAGGGGGAGGCCTATGTCCAGCATTGGACGTCTTTCGGCTGAATTTATGATGATTCTTATGACTATTTGAATTCATGGCTGTTAATATGTTCACAACTACTTTCAAAATCATGCAAATTTGATCATATTGTATAACTAATACAGTTTTTTTAGTATTTATTTGGTTCAGCGTTTGAACATAATCTCACCTGATGGTAAATAACGATAGGACCCCAGATGGTAACACGCTAAGCCTAAGGATTAGTTTTAGACTAGTTTTCAAGAAACACACCTACAGGCATTAGAAAATACCCTACCACATACTATGGTTTCATCACGATGTTTTCTTACACCGAAAGCTCGGGCTCATTGCAGAAATTCGAAGTCACGTCGATCGATGCGGTGTCTGTACACGACACCACTGTGCCATCATTGCTTGCAATAAATAAAAATATTGATTATAATATTTGTATAAAATTATATTACGTAATAGACGCTAATTCAGAGTAACATCTTGTCTGCTTCACTAAGCAATCAAAATATGAATTAGGAACTGTTTTAAGTATTAATATTATATTTACATTTATTCTTATTAAATTTGTAGATACAAAACATAATTCGAGTTGTGAGTACTTTAAAAGCCTCGGTGAATCCACTCTCTTGAAGTTAGATTTTCATTTCATTCACGAACTCACCTCGAGCAATGCTAATGTTTGTTTAACGTACCTACATACGTTACAAAGTAAAAAGACGATGTCTCGATGGCTTTTGACGTATCGTTTATTGACTGTTTAAGAGGGCGCCTGTTAAGATAATTCTAATCGTATTTATTAAATTAACCAGAGTAAAATCAAAAGATTATATTTCTGTTATTTTCTAATTTCAACATCTTTACATAGAACCAAAGTAAACATTATTTTTCCCAACCTGAACGTATTTTGATGTACGTATGTTTTAGTATTATAAAACTTTTTTTTTTTCAAAGGCAAGTCAGAATTACAACATAACAGCATTTTTTTTTTATAAATATTACTAGCTGTGACCGCTTCTCCGCTCGTGTGTACTACTAAAAAGGCTTTTTTTATTTTGGTCTGAATTCTATTTTTTAAATAAAAGTAGCCTTAGTTATTCCTTATAACATCAGCTATCTACCAGTCAAAGTCCAGTCAAAATCGATGTAACCGACATACACATTATTTTAAACAAAGAAACTCATACAACCCTTAAGTTTCCACAAGCATTATTTAAATTTTATCAGTATTAGATTTAAATACATAAATAATAACGCTGGATATACCAATACACTCTACAATTTTTTTTGGTAAATCTTTCGCAGTTCAGGCTGCACGGCTGTAAAACGCGCTACCTGTTTCTGTGAGACGCGCGCAATCGCTAAGCATATTTAAAAAAACGGTCAAGGATTATTATTTATCGCTTTAATATTATACATATATGTAATTATATGATATTCTGTTTGTATTAGAATGTATTTTAGTAATTATATATATAGTATATGTTTGTATTACGGTTATATATAATAATAATATAGTATATATATCATATATTTGTTTCTTCCTTAACTATAAGTATCTATATATATTATTTGTGATAAACTTTATATTGTATTACATTACTTAAAGTATGTTGTTCTCGTTACACCCATACTAGCTCTAATTTGTCCTTAAAACATATCCATCCAAAGGTTGCCTGGAAGAAATTGCTTTCAGCAATAAGGCCGCCCTTTGTAACAATAATAAATTTTATGTATTTAATGAATTTTTGAAATTTATGGTGTACAATAAAGTTTAAATAAATAAATAAATCATAATAACAACCTATTTACTAGATATAAGTGTGTAATATTATTAAAAAGGAAACGAAATACAATTTTTCCAATATCTGTTATCAATCAAGTACATTATAATTAATTCTTGTTTTCGTTAAAAATTATTTAATGATTGTGTTTGTGTGCTTTTATGTGTGTATTAATTACATATATTTAACAAAGTCTGAATGATATCAATGATTAAAGTAAATATATTTTATCTATAAAAAAATATATATAAGTAGTACTAAATTTGTTTCTAAAATAGAGTCATGCTTTTCACAAAATGTTAACCGATACGGCCTGACAAACGGTGCGGGCAAATATTTTACTTTGTTTTCCCAAGGATTACCTACATTGACAGGCTCTTTGTATGGCTTATCAACATTGTCTTAGACGACATATATACAGGACCAATACTTTATTCAAGCGTATGTATTCACATGACTTCAACATGAGATTTAACTTTGTTTGAAGAAAAAAAACATTCAATAATAAGAATTTACATGACTTAAATATATAGATTTTTTTTATCATCTCTGAATCAATACTTTGGGTCATATAATATCACTTTGTCTTCAACAGATTTGAAGATTGATTACTGAACTTCTAACTAATGTTAATTAGCTATCGATATCTGTCATATCAAATTGTTTTCAAACTTTTTTTTTTAAAATGTCTCTAGAAAATTTGAAAAACATATCTAGATGATTGTAAAATTTTATAAATATACTCTATCAGTATGATAAAGTATACATACAGTGTTGTTACAAACCAGATAAATAATGAAGACACAGAATAAAATGAAACCACAACAATATTAATATTTTTTTGAGTTTTGTAATTAATACTAATAAAAAACACTCAAAACTAGATAATAAAATAATGTGTCTATACTTTAAATTTTGCTGCATTTATTTTGCAGATTTGAATATAATATTTATAAAGATTTTGTAATGAGGTACCTACGGTTCTAGTAATCCTGTTGCTGACTGCAGAATAATACAGCGATACACAACCAGATTAGAATACAAAAGGTATTGTGGGTAAGCCTAGAAGAATGCCAACTTTGTATAATATTTCGTTGCATACAAATGTGTTGAGTAAACCGCTTAGTTCGCCTTTGTAGAGATTGTATTGTAACAGAGAACAGAGTATGTTTGAATGTTGACCGTTTATTCGGCTATATTAAGCTTATGGATACAATCACTTTTAATTTTAAGATTGTTTAAGAATATTTATAAACCGTTACATTTTACGCTTTATGTTGATATCGAAATTAGAACAAAAGTGTTTCGTTTTTGTAAAAAAAAAACAATTGTGAGTTATGTACGCATTTAAGAAGTTATATTTCTTCAGCGTAATAAACAAAATGACAATTAATGAAATTTAATTGTGTAAAATTTCAACTGATTTGTTCGTATATGAAAGTATATATTTGTTTTAAACAAAAAACAGTGATCAGATCCATCAACTTTGGCGCGTATGTTGGCTAATAAAAAACTGTAGCCGATAATTAAAAGTCGCCAGACAGACTCCCAAATGAATACAGATCTCTAAAGAGCGGTAGCGAGTGTGTATTTTTATTCACATTTCGCCGAGCCCAGTTTTTATTTAAGCCAGCTGAATGCGCGCAATACAAAGGCGTGTCAACCTACCGTTATATGGGCAAACGTGAAGACATAGAGTACAACAAGAAGGGACTTTGAGATTTGAGTGAAATGAGCATAACATATATATTAAATGTATATGATAATGTGTGCTTTGAACCAGAACCTCAAAATTAATTATAACTTACGGACATAGGTATTAACAATAGACAAATATATGAGTCCATTTATCTGAACACATACTTAAACTCTACGTTATAATATTTGTAAAGTTATATTCAAACATCGCTCTAAAAAATAGTGGCTCCGTTTTTAGGGTCTAGTTATTATGTATAATCCACTTCACTTGAGCACAATAACCAACGCAATAAACACTTAGAGTCGATTTTTCAATCGTCAGATAATTTTATACGAGGAATAATTTTGACGTTTTGACAGATAATGTATGAGAAACCTGTCAAAATTTTAATAAAAACTGTTAATTGAAATATCGCCCCTTAGATGCCATAATATGTTCAGCAACTTAAGTTTCTTAGTAATTTAAATAAAAACTATCACATGATAGACTACGATTCCGCCAAATTTAAAAATCTACAGCTAACAACTAATCAAATTCATTCTCAAAAAAAAAACACGCATAAAATACCGCAATTTTTATAAACACCATTAAAATACTTCATATTTATCTGGGAATTCTTATGTTTACTTGTTAGCGGACCTCACAAGGGGATTAGCCTCATTAAATTTTGGAAGACAACATTTCTATGAAATATAAACAGGTAAAAATTTTATGCACAAAATTATTTATTATTTATAAAGAAAGTCACTGAATTACTAATTTTATATAATACTTTCATAATTTACGCAAACTTTGAAAAATTGGATATAAAGTGTATTGTATTTAGGTAGGCATATATTTTGTTTTCCTTAGTAACATAATGTAATAGGTCCTTACATATGAAATTAGCGTTTCATATTGAAAAAGTAAAATAAAAAAAATATGATAAAATTATACAGTTAATCAATCGAAGCATGTATCAATATTATCTATACACTTTCGCCATTTTTTAGGTAGTTCATTAATTCCATTGCTGAAAAAATTGTGAGAATTAGAATCAATAAAGTCTTTGAAGACAGTTTGGACAGCCTCATCGGGATAGAATTTTTTTCCTTGCAAGAAATTGTCCAAATTCCGAATCACTACAGGAACAAAAAATCGGGTTATTTGGCTGCGATCTTTAGGGTAGAGGTATTTCACCAGAAAGACTAGCCCCAGTTGAGAGAAATCTCTAAAGAAATTTATCTGTGCCCCTCTTAACCTTCCACATATACACAAACTCACAAAATTCGCACTCGTTCTATACAATATTATTAGTACAAATAAGTCAAGCGAAAAAAGGTTTTATCATTTTCAATATTTCGAAGCACATCTAGTAGTTATAGATAATGTACTGTAAAAACGTATGGATATGTACGGTGTAATCATGGTTTCATCAAAGCGCGACACACACTAGTGCGCTCTCTGGAGTCATCATAGCTCGTCACCGTTCATTCATTCGGCCCCATTGATAGCGGCAGCAATTATATCTTGATGTACCACAGACTTTCACTACCAATACGCGTTACATACATATAGTAAAGCTATTTGTCTGTTGTTCCAAACATTTTAACTTGAAATCCTTTTGTAGTTTATTTTTTTTAATATCCATGTTAAATAATTGTGAGTTTTGGAGGGATTTTTATTTGTCATGTGGTAGTTTTTTGGGTTCCCTGCCTTAAAAAGAAAAACGGAACCCTTATAGGATCACTTATTGTCATTATTGTCAGGTTGTCCGTCTGTATGTCTGTCTGTCAAGAGCCTTTTTCTCAAGACTAAGTACGCGTGGAAATATTAAGTTGAAATTAATATCAAATACTTAGGTCTGAAACTCCTTGGAGCTGTGAAAAAACTAAACTTCTAGTCAATGAAATCAAAAGATACGGCCGTTTATGTCGCATATTTTGACACTCACGAGGGAATCAAAACCTATAGGGTACATCCCATTGACCTATATTCATTAAATTTGGCAATTAACAATGTCTTATATCAGAATAAAGGACAGAATCTGAAATAAGTAAATTTGTAGTTACATAAAAAAAAATGTTGCTACCAATAACTTACCTATTAGCAGTTGGTAAACTGACCGCAACTTATGTCAATGTATAAGGAGAACAGTTTTCCAACGGCAAAGTTAAGTTTGCCCCTCAATTCAGTTTATCCTTTCATAGAATTCCCGTGATAGATAAGCTATTTACATACCTACAAGTTTGTACGGAACCCTCGGTGCACAATTCTGACTCGCACTTGGCCGTTTTTATTTGACTTCATAGACTTATGTTATTTAATCCTACATTATGTAATTTTCGCGGTAATTTACGTGATGTAGATTGGTATTGTTGCAAAAGCGAAGTGGATTATAAATAATAACTAGGTTTTTGCATTTTTAGTTCCCACAAAAATTCCCTATACATTTTTAACACGAGAGACGCCATAGAGCTATGTTTGATTACATTAATAATTATAAAAATATTCTATTCACGTGATGTTGGCAGAATTGTGGACGAGCACAGTTTAATTAATAGAGAAAAAAGTAGACGTTAATTAAGTAATTTTAGCTGATGAATACGCTGAATACACTTCATTTGCAATTAGTATTAAAAGTAAATTTAAATTTCTTTTGAGAAATCATCGACGCTTAAAATTAAATATCCAAAGTATTAAATTAAATTACTCCTAGTAACTTTCTTTACTAGTGGTGCTGAACAAAACTCGGATGAAATTCGTAGATCAATATTTGTACGAGTTTGGTAATCGTTTGATACGATCTTGTTTATTTTTTGTTCGTTGTTAAAATAAATTTTTATTTCATTTTAACTAAATGACCATTCATTCTTACAACGGTCAAGATTTAATGTACAATATTAATAAAGAATTTAGAAATTCAGTGATTTGGTGGTATTTAAAAGTTAGGATTTTAGATTGTAATGAGTGACATGAAAATGCTGAAAAACAAGAGAATAGTGATAAGAAATTCTTGCCCAAATGAGCTTTGGTTGCCACAGTGTTGCCCGTGCGTTTTTATTTGGATGTAGTCAACGTACATCTAATTACCTAATCATCGGCATTAATTTTTTTTTCTATACTGCAAAGGTGACAATATTGTAATACCATAGCTATCA
This sequence comes from Saturnia pavonia, assembly GCA_947532125.1. Taxonomy (NCBI): domain Eukaryota; kingdom Metazoa; phylum Arthropoda; class Insecta; order Lepidoptera; family Saturniidae; genus Saturnia; species Saturnia pavonia. The sequence continues at coordinate 11,393,156 of OX383905.1, read as the reverse complement.
GTAGCGCGTTGCCGACCTTGGACTCTCCTACCCCAAGGAGCTCTGGAAACCCTGCTAACGGCAGGAACACAACACAGTTATTTAGCTGCGATCTTTTGTAGAGTGAAGGTATTCCAACAGTCGGGCTACCCAAGAAGAGACAAATCTCCAAAAAAATTTCTCTGTGCCCTATCTCTCTTCTTATGGGACTTATTTTGGTTTTTCCAGCAGTTGCCTCTGTTTTAGAATAGCTGTTTCACTTCACACTATAGGTGATGTATATTCGCACAGACGAGTTCCGTTATATAGGTAAGTAAATACTAATCTTTCTCTAATGGTATGTTATGAAGTATGGTAAAAGTCACTGCAGCCAGTAGTTATTTATAACCAACCTTAATAGGAATACGATCCTATTAAAAACCAGTTAATAATATGTTGGACTTAGTTGGAACGTCTCGTAAGTTAGTGCTAGCGGCTAAACAGTGTAACACAGTACAAACTGCTGTCAAACCTTGCACAAGATCTACCACTTTAGTTAAACTAACTACTCCGACCATTAAGCGATAAATCAAAAAACTCTCACCGGGTATATCACCATGTGCATGGTGGTCCCGATCCAGTCGGGTACAACTGTTTGTGATTTCTTTTAAGCAAATTTACTTTCAAGCTTTTTACGTTATATTAATTAAAAGGTACAATTACAGATAACAGCAATAATGAAGCAATGATGGCTCAGTGGTAGAGTGTACGACTTCGCTACGATTGATGTGAGTTCGAATCCCTCCAATGAGCCTGAGCTTTCGGTGAAGGAAAACAACGTGAGGAAACTATAGCATGGTAGGGCTTTTTCTAATGCCCGTCTGGCTAGCTACCACCCTCAAATTGAAAGTCTGTCGCCAAGCACCACTAGGTGTGTTCCGGCAGCCTGCACTTGAGAGCCAGTCTTCCTCTAGGCTTAGCACATCCTGGCCACTTCGTCACAAAAAAAATAGACTAAAAATTTCATAAACAACGATTAACGAATAATATTGCCAAACTACCATGATGTTCCATCATAATGTTTTCCATTACCATTTATTTAATAAAAAGATTAAGACATACTGACAGACAACGCATAGCTCGAACTAGTAGGTTAAGTAGCAAGAAGCATGATTTTTTGCACGGGGGTTCCTTATATGTATAGCGTAGATGAGCAACAAGAACGGATTTTTGAAAATTCTATCCTAAGGGGATTAAAGTTCTTGAGATGTTCCCGATCAGGGTACTCAACATGTTTAGTACCTATGTGCATAAATTTCTAGCATCCGTAATCTATACTTAATATAATAAGCGGAAGAGTTTTTTGTTTGTTTGTTTAAACACGTGAATTTCCGAAACTATCAGTCGGATTCAAAAAAATATTTTTGTAAATGATAACTATATTTAAGAGAAGTAGTACAGAAGTAATACTAGATATATTAGGCTATACCTCTCAGATAGCCTTAAATGTTGATTTTGGTTAAATAAGTCGGAAGAACCATCACACCCAAACTGCTTTATCTGCGTGCACTGGCGTAATGGTTAGTGATACGTAATACAATGTTCTACAAAAATATTGCTCCTCAGTACATTTACGATAATAAAGTACGATAATACAGTAAATTTGCGATACTGTATGCATAGGTCATATACATAGGTCACAATAAGGTATTTTTTATAACAAAAAATATTGAAAATTCAAAAGTGACTTATGAACATTATTATTAGGCATGGCATATGGCAATAGATGACATATGGCAATCTTTACGAACAAAAGTTACTTCATCATCAAGACAATTTTATGTAGATAATCTTTGCCCTATATAGCATGTTATTTGGAAGAATAGTTTGAGAGATAATGTAAAATGTGCGATTCACACACGATAGAAGTGAAACTTCATTTTAAAAGACATTTTCTATTTTATTTAAACAGTGTGCAAAATACATACACACCGACATTTACTCTCTCGCTCTGGCTCACACAAAGAGGAGAGACCGATAATGTGCGTTAAACGTTTAACGTTTAACGCTTTGAAGTTGCATAAGAAATTCACTTTAATAATTCAACATTCGGCTCTGGTCTATGTCTATAGGTGTAGTGGTGCGAACGAGCCGTGTGAGTTGTGACGCATAACCCTGTCCGCCTAATAAAAATATTATCTATAATGAAGTATTATAAATCATCAATCAGTGATTTCTTTTAAATTATATGCGGGTGAAACCGCTAATACAAGAATATGTTTGTTCGCAACTGCGTATATTTTTGTTAAATTTAGTGAAATAGAAGTTACATAAAAGGAATGGAAAAGGCCTCGTGTACTGATATGGTACACCCGAGACATGAATATTAAGGGAATTTTCCCCTTTCCCTTCATCTCACGTTCCAAACAATTCCCCATCACTTGCCATAAAATTGTCCGGTAAAGCGTATATAATGGGGGACAATTTCTTTTACCACCTGCGCTGCTGTAGAAGTGTAAGAAATTCGGATTAAATTAGAGAAGAGACAATTTGTTGTATATTACAAAGCTGTCAACCGTTAAAGATGTTTGTTAAATAACGCCTTAATTATCAAGAAAAAAAAGTGTGTGTGCGATTCACACACGATAGAAGTGAAACTTCATTTTAAAAGATATTTTATATTTTATTTAAACAGTGTGCAATATACATACACACCGACATTTGCTCTTTCGCTCTGGCTCACACAAAGAGGAGAGACCGATAATATAGTACTCTCTCACTTTGGCTCACACAAAGAGGAGAGACCGATAATGTGCGTTAAACGTTACGTTTAACGCGTTGGAAGTCGCATAAGAAGTTTTACTTCAATATATGAATATTCCTAACATTATTTTAATTAATTTTATAGACGGTTCCTTTTCATTACAATCCAGCTGTTCTCTACGGTTTTACCCGTGTTAAATTTATTCTATCTTTGTTCTCACTTCCCGTAAGTGCCTACAGCTTGCCAGATTGGAAGTTATGTAGCGTATTAGCTTCCTCAATAAATAAGGTATAAAACGCAAATATATTTTTTCAAATAAGACTGGTAGTTATAGAGTTTAGCGCCTTCAAATAAACAAAGAAAAACAATATCTTTAGTTTCATCATATCAGTATAGATAACATTATTTTAATAACATTTCTTACCTCGTTTATGTCAAGGATTATTATAAATTGTTCTTATCTTTAGTACTAAGTTTACACAGGAGTTTATATTCTAAGTTCTATCGTTTAAAATATAATATAGAAGAGGTATAAAAAAATACCAAGTTGAATTCGTAAGACCATATATCAACTCGGAACATATTTCTAAAGGCATTATATCAAAAGCGTTTTCTCCATTATTTATTGTCCAAGCTACAACGCTTGACTTGTTCTCAGCTTAAATTGGATTTCAGATTCCTGGTATCATTATCTGATCCAATTATAGAGATATTCTCTAATCTTGTATTGTTAAAGTAACAACAAAGGATTCGCGGTTTCTGAGTTTGGTAAGTTTGTTAATTTTCTATCAGAATGTTCTGTTACAATGAGAATTTACTAAACAAGTATAAATTCATTTTAAAGTACCAAATAAATGTACCAAATTCTTTACTTATAATGTTAGTTATATTCCTAACAAATGTTACAGTAAAAAGCTAATCTATGTGTATAACTCGCATATATATCTATACTTCTATTATAAAGGAGTAAAGCTTGTGAGTTTGTTTGTAGGCTGCAATTATGTGACTAAGTATTATTTTCGAAGGTATGGGATGTAGCCTATGTCCTTGTCCATGATTCAATCATTCTTTATACCAAAATTCATCGAAATTTGTGCAGCAGCTTAGGTGTCAAAACGTAACAAACAGAGTTTCTTTCGTAATTATAATATTAGAGTTTGGATGATTGATATAAGACTATAAAAATGCGCAAAGAGCGAATAATAAAACTTTGACGTCATTTATCAAGAGCATTGAATATTACAAATAACTTTAATATACTTTGGCCGACACGAAGCGCGCTTCATTCGTTTTTATTTACGACAGTTTTGTGTAGGTTAAAAAATGAATTTAGTACCAGTCACGACCCCTTACGGTTTGTTCGTGAACTCGAGTGATTAAAGGCCAAGCTGATTCTCGCAAACTACGTTAAAGTTCGTTTCCAAGTAAAAGAGTTATTAGCCTCGAGAATGACGTAATTGATTTGTTAGTATCTAAGGGTGAGCCCTTGTCATGTCTTCTATTTACATATATATTAAAACTAAATTATGTTTGAAGAATTTCAGCTGTCAGCTACTTGATCGTAACGAGATGCTTCATATCTGCTTACCTACTTATATATTTGATAGACAATCCTATAAAATGATAAAACATATTTAGAATGATTCATAAAAAAAAAATCTTTACTAGCTTTGCACGGGTAACACTGTAATACATATAACTCTATTGGTTTACGCGGCGCCCGCCAGTAAAACTCCCAGTCGGCATAATTTTTTCCGACATTTTTAACAATAATTGTCATATTTCAGTCAATTTACAAAAAACGTTAATAAATGCCTACACCTACCCTTCCTCATAAATCATTCCGTCAATTGATAAATAAACCGTATGAAAATCCGTTCGGTAGTTTTTGAGTGTATCGCATTCAGACAGACAGACATACGCGGCAGGTTCAGCTTTTGGCCACAATCTCACCTGATGTTAAGTGAAGATGTGGCCTAAGATTGTTGACAGTTGCCGGAACACACCTATAGATGTTCGACGACTGATTTTCAACTCAAGCATGGTAGCTAACCAAGCGGACATTATAAAATGCCTTACCATCCTTCTATAGTTTGTTTGTTTTGTTTTTATATGTATGTAGTTTTTTTTTATGTACCGTTTTCTGTTTTTCTTCACAATATCTGTATGTATTGTGTATTGCTGTGTCTTGTCATTATGAATAAATGTTTCTTTCTTCTTCTATAGTTTCATCACGACGTTTTCCTTCACCAAAAAGCTCAGGCTCATTTCAGGGATTTGATCTAATCGACGCAATCGACGCGGTGTCCATACACTGTATCACTGTCATCATTGCTTACCTATTTATTAAAATCATGTTTTACCTAATAAGCAAAAAATAAATAATAGTAAGATGTTATTAGCATCACTTTTTTCATATAAATTTACATGTTATGATTTTATTTTATTTCAAACCCCAACCTACTACAAAAATAATTTCTTTTAGTTTGTGGTTCTAGTAGAAAATATATCCACGCCTTTTTTTGGATTTATTAATTGTGATAAGATAAAAAAATTATAAATTTATCTAAGATAAATATTATCCGTATACATTCCCTTAAATGTTATATAAATATTTAATAGTAAATCAAACTTGTTTCACTAACTATATAAGTTAAAAATAGTTTCTACAATATTATTAATAAAGTTCAGTTATGTATTTCATATAATCCTGTAAAATAATTTTGTTCTTACGTAATTAATAGCATTAAAATAAAAATATACAGCATACAATCAGCGACAACTTATTATCGGACAAAAAAAAATCGTAAAAATAATGAAGACGAACCGAAACTTGACAGAAAAATAAATTGGATCTTTCGTTTAATGGAAAATACCTTACTTCGATGGTCAAAGGGAATATGATTTTGTTCTAATCTGAAAAAAGCAAGAGGGATGAAAGAAGTCAGCATATTGATTGATTACTAATAGGTAGGTATTGGGGACACTCTGTGGTAACAGTACCTAATAAGAGGGTTGCGAAGTCTCAGAAAAGTATGTGAAGATCATTATTTGTAAGCTTATTATAATATAAATTATACGTGAAGACAGAATTGTTTTGTAAAATATATATGATTACGTTTATCATTAGCAATCATTATTGTCTTTTTATTCTTTCACAATTTTAATTCTCATCAATTTTTTTAACAAATTAAAGATATATAAACTTGATCGTGTAGTTGCGTCACGAATGAATTGTAGTGAACGGTGAGTGATTAATAATGAAATAAATAAATTACAGTAGTAATTTATTTTTCGTTCTATACAATACTTCATAAATAGCCCAACCGTGCATAGTAATTACCTCACTGCATATTCTATGAGATGACATTCCCGTCTCTGTGCTCCGATGAAGACGCTAATTTCACGCTCCAACGGAATTCCAATCAGTTTAACACAATATTGTAACTATAATATGAAATGTTTATTTAAATGTATCCATGAATGTATATTGCGTATATGTATTTAGCGTTCTGCTCACAATATCACCTGATCTTAAGTGACGTTATGGCCCAAGATGGTAGCACGCATGGTATTTAATTTTCATGCTTCATTTTAACGTTTGTAGTAATAATTAATAATAATAGATACTGTGAATATATCTATTAACAAATCGTTGTAACCTAATCAGTTAAAGTTAGTTTAAATAATAAAGTATTTTTAGTTTTAACTATATATATGTGGACTTCAGAATTGGGTCTTTACCAGGATAAAAGTATCCTATGTATTAATGCAGGTTATAAGCTGTCTGTGTACGAAATTTCATCCAAATCTGTTCCACTGTTTTTGCGTGATTGAATAAGGAACATTCAAGACACAAGAATAATATATATCTTTAAATATTTTACAAAAATTGTGTACATATGTATCTCAAATAAAAACCACTTAAAATAATTTACTAAATAGTTTTATATATAGGATTGAGTATATAGCAGTACTCGCGGCTCCTCTCGCGTGTACTACATAATGTAGAAGATAGATATGTGCTGTCACAGATTTGTTGTAGATCTTTTTAAAATATACAATTATGTAGAATACTAATTTTATATATCTCGTATGGATTATTCAGCGTAAGTCATTTAAGCGCCCCAAATGGGTCTTTTTTCCAAATTGATTCACCATTGTCGTCACTACTTATTTCGTATTTTACTTAATCTTACAAACATACCCTAAAACCTTGAAAGATAATATTATAATATGCATAGATGAAAATGTATGTTACTTTGTTTGTTTGTCCCCTATGCGTTCCTAAAGGATACATCCGATTACGATTAAACTTTGGTGAATTGTTGTACGCACATACGCGAAGGTTCTGTAATAGTACTATCAGCGTACAATAGATGGCATGCGAGTAATTTACTTTGGAAGACAAGTTGGGGGCAAAAGCTGGTATATATTTTGTATAGTCACAGTATCGTGATATAGAGACTACTTCATTTAAATTCTAAATTAAACTTTAAACTTAAACTTTAACAATATTATTCGAGCTCAACTTAAGTTTATCATTGAATAAATTTTAACAATGTAACTCCTTCAGAGCCTTAAGTTTTTCTGAAGAGTGGCAATTTATCACGCAAGCGCTGAGCTGTAACGAAAACGTTGAAGCGATTGGTTGCACAGTCTGTTTGAATGATGCATGAGAAGCGGCCACTATCGCACACGTGTTCACGATTGTACCGACGCCAGCTGCGCCAATATCAAGCCATCTCGTTCTGATAAGTCTAATAAAACACAGTGTGGCGTCTGCCAACTGGCGTACATATAGCGTTATATACGTAAACGTGCCCTACGTGATTATCGGCAGCAATTTTGTATGAATGTGTACGACAATCGTAGTCGTAAAAATTTGCGAGCATTCAGAGCGCAGGTCGATTCGTATAATCGTTTTCCGGTACATCTAAAAGTACTCTGAAGAACAACATTTTTCGAAATTCCTTTCTTTACTACAAGAATAGAGCCTAGCTGTATGCTGTGGTGCTTGGTTTTCATCCAAAATTTTACCGCAATGTTTGAAATTGTTTTATAGTTGTATGCCTGTAAAATACACGCTTTGGTTTTTAATACTGTAAAAATGTAAACATGATAGTATTGCAAGAGGTCTTCGAATCACTGGTGGAAATAAAAATTTAATTACAAATTATAAAAAACATTTCGCAATAAATAAATTGCATCTAATATTCACACGGTAGTGTATCTAATAAGTTCGAAAAAGACAAGACAATTTTTAACAAAAAAGGAAATCAATTTCATTTATTTTTCCCTGCTGTATTTTCGAAGACGAAGTTCCAATGCCAACGAAAAAAGAATCATCTAAATCGGTTCATAAAAAAGAAGTTATGGCCGAACATCGTTAAAAAAACCATTTGAATTGAGAAACTCCTCATTTTTTTGAAGTTGGTTAAAAAGAGCGACACATCGTCCAGGTTTTACTATGTGTGTGTGTTTTTCATTTCGAGGTTTCAAACATTTCGAGCTACTTCAGCCCCTCCATAAATTAATAAATATACAACTTACACACTATAAATTTTGTATGTTTAAGAAATCACATAGAATCCCAAATTTTAGGAATAAGCGTATTATAAATTGTTGAGTTATTAGAGTAGCATATTTATCACTGACTGATTCACTCACTCAGAAACTTAAATTTGGCATCTACCTTGCTTAAGCATATATAAAGGAAAAAATACAAATATTTTAATTTTAAACGAAAAAAAAAAATGTATGTGTGTCAGTCCATACGTCTCAAATCCTTAAAAAAATATATTCTTTAAAAATGTTTTAAAATATCCTAAATCAGCGAAACTTGAACTATTGACCACTCGTGCTTACTGTGTATGAAGTCTGGTCGTCTCACACACTAGACCATTCCAACGCCGCGATGATTACAATTATGAAAATCAGGACTTGCATTAACCGTGCATAATGTAAATGTATTCTATCTCATTCTCTCGTAAGCTAAATCCTATAGATTTATATGGTTGTCTCCTTTTAGTGTCGCCTCATCGAGTTTCAAATCACAACGGTGCCAAAGAAGTTTTCACTTCAATAATAATCATGAAATCCTTTCTCTAATAGTTGACGTTGCGCCAAGTTAGACGCTCTAGCGTTGTTTTCCTTATTTATAAGAGCACTAGAATATCGACGCTTTAATAATAATTAAATTTACCATTATTAACCAAAATACAATTAATAATTTATTTTATTAATGGAAATAATTGTATTTTATATATCATCTTTATGTCAAATGCCTTCGGAATACACATATGTATTTTATTTTTCATTTCATTATCCCTTTTAATACATTTATTTCGAAAATTATACTTATTTAATTGTTCACGCGACAATTTGTAATGCTCATAATGAAGATCAACTACAACGGCGTCTCTATCCTCTTAATACCAATAGATGACGCTGTGCAGCTTATAAAAAGTAATGATATCCCCAACAAAAACAAATGAGAAAAAGAAAAAGTTCGTTAGAAACGACGTTCAGGGTAGTCGTTGTCACCGATAAAAGAGTCGAGAACTATCGGTTGCCAACTTCCATAGCAGTTCCTTTAATTATTTATTTATTTGAAGAAATCTACAGCTCTTAAATTCTTATACAATACATACTAAATTAACATAATGGTTTAGCCAAAATGATTTCAGTAATTATACATATAATAATAACCTTATACCCTAAAGAAACTATTAATTATTATTGCATCAATTCAATAATCGTATTTTGTACAAGTGGGTGTGCATGTGTGAGTGGGTGCGTATGCGTGAGTGTGTGTGTGCGATCGTGTGTACGTGTCTTTATGTATGTACTAATTGCATGTATTTGACGAAGTCTGAATAATGTCAATCGCTTTTCTTTTAAACGCAGCACTACTATCAAAGAAAATGTCTAGATTTTCTGCCTTCATATTATATGAGTGTATACACCTTATTAACATTGAGTGACGAGCATAATTGGTCTTAGTTATGCGTTCGTGGAAGATCCTGGGCATACGGGTATGATTTATTGAAGACCTTAGACCAATACGTTCTAACAAAAACGAACAGTCAATTTTATTATTAATCAAATTATATAAGAACATCAAATCCGCTACCAAACGTCTATGTTCCAGGGTTAACATACCCAATTCCCGTAGGTTCTCGTTTATGTCCGGCGACAAAAGCATACCCCGACGCCTCAGTAACTTCAAAAATTTATTTTGAATGTTCTCGATTCTACGGCTATGAATATCATAACAAGGAGCCCATATTTGTGATGCAAATTCCAAAATACTTCTTACATAAGCACAAAATAAAATTTTAATAGATGAATTATTTTTAAAAGGAACAGTTAATCTACTTATGAAGCCAAACATTCTATAAGATTTCTGAGCAATATATTCATAGTGATCTACATATGATAATTTATGATCGAGATATATTCCTAGATCCCTAACGCATGACACTCTGGAAACTATTGTATTATTAAGTATATAATTATATTTAAGGACATTTTTTTTGCGGGTGTATGTAATGCATTGGCATTTGGACACATTAAGATCCAAAAGATTAAGTGAGCAGTATTCGCATAATCTATTTAAATCTAACTGCAATTTGTTACAGTCATCGACAGCACATATCGGCATAAATATTTTAGTGTCATCGGCGTACATAGAAAACCTTGCATAATGAAAGCAAGAACCTATGTCACTTACGTATACATTAAATAATAAAGGCCCGAGATGCGATCCTTGGGGAACCCCCGATGAAATGGATGAGAACCTGGAATGTTGCAGCCCTATTTTAACTGCCCGAGATCGATTATCAAGATATGACATCAACCAACGCAATAGATCACCATGAATACCTATGGCTTCAAGTTTCTTTATAAGAACAGGGTGAGACAATCGATCGAAGCACTTCGCATAATCGGTATAAATAGTGTCAACCTGCATACCATTATCCATTGAGTCAATTACGTAATCTGTAAAGCTAGCGAGATTCGAGACTACCGATCTTTTTTGCATGAAACCGTGCTGATTAACGGGTATTCAGGGTTTCAGGATTAAGGGTATTGTAGCTTTAGGAATATACGTTATTCAATTCATTTACAAAACCATTTGTTACTTTCTTTGATATGGAATTTCTAAATCGCCAAGATTCGCTTTCGTGCTTAGTATAAAGAAATCTGCTTATAGCTTTAAGATTCAATGGCATAACTAATACATTGTATGTCATAATTACTGATTTGATTTTCAGAGAATTGGGTATTTTACAGGGGGGTTTTATCGTGTCTTGAGCGATCCAATATATGTAATGCGGGATCGGCGCAATCGTAGGCGTTGAAGCGACAACGTTTTCATGATTAGTCTACTAGAATCTTTGGCTTATCACTTTAAGACTCAATCGCATCGCTAATACAAACTCTATTAGTCTTGCAGAGAATTGGACATTCTAAAGGGCAACGCCTTCATGTTTTGAGCGACCCATTGTATGTAGTGCGGGATTGACGAGATCATAAGGTTTTGAAACACATCGCTTTCCTGCTTATACTGTTGAAAGCTTCGGATGAACTAGGTGTTTTCTCTTTCAAATCAATATGATTGATTTATATATATATTTGGAAATATCATCTATAATGTTTTAATAGTTGCCCTCCAATTCTAACCGAGAGCCGGGAAGTGTACAGAGTCTTTCGAACTATCCACGGTCTGACTACAGTCGAGTGAGAACTGGGACTATAGAATTGGATATTTGATGTCGGTTGAGACACCAGAACAAAGCTAGTCTATCTTAGCTACTGTTAAGCCAGCTAGGAGGAATTGGCAGTATGTTTTTTTAAGGGACCGTTTTGTTTTCCATTTTTATTGTTTTTACATAGTTATTAATCTACACATATAAAACAAATTATCGTACAATTCTATTTTACTACAGAAGTCCGTCATGGCTACAGTTTGTTTTGAACAAAGAACGGTTCAATTACATTTCAAAGATATAGATTTGACTGTAATCATTTCAAATAGAAGCATAAAAATTTTATACTATTAAGGGTTATTGCATAATGCTGTGTAACTGACAATCAGGCGGTGTTGGGACCTTCATAACAGTTTTCATTTATAGAAGCAGACAATACAAGTAAAAGCAGATTATTGTTATTATCTTCACGTTCACTTAAATAATATAAAATTGAATAAAACTCAGACAATTTTAGGTATAATGATAATGTTTGGCTCAAATAAGCATCTCTGTAGCCAAAACAATACAATAAAAGTCTTATCGGATATTGCACATTGGCGATCGATTGCGCCTACACGAGATTGTCGCTTCGAGAGTACTACACAATTGAATTTGCATAGTGCGATAACAGTCCCAATATCCGCTGAGGATAGTTGCCAAATGTTGACATCATCTACACAAATGCGTGCAAAGAATTTGATTATTACACAATATTATAAATGATACTAGAAGTTACCTAATAACATTTAAAATATTATTTACGCCACGCTTAGTATTTACTTTTTCTGACAAATCCACTAACTTTAATATAATTGACGTGCGTTGAGAGTCTTATAAGAAGTAGACGAGAAATATTCGTAAACAAAAACCTATCAAATGAAACTACTGACAACTAAATATTTCAAGCCTAATATAGGGCAACATTAGCATTCAATAGCGCTCAATTTTACATATAGAATACAACGGCTTAGTATTTTGATGATAAAAAAGTAGGTTTTATGGTTTCGTAAGAAAAAAAAACATAATTTGCAACTTTGCAGCGGAAACAAAAATTTTCCGGTTGTTAATAGAAATTATATATAGGTAAAAAGGTCTAATACTTTGTCAGTCTTCAAAATTCAAGATTTTTCTTAAGCGGACCGTCACATAGAAGAGCGGACACTTGATTTAATTTTTAGTGACATATTTATCATCATCATCATCATTTCAGCCGAAAGACGTGTCCACTGCTGGACATAGACCTCCCCCAAAGATAGCCACAACGACCGGTCCTATGCTGCCCGCATCCAGCGGCTTTCCGCAACCTTTACCAGGTCGTCGGACTACCTTGTGGCGGATCTGCCCACGTTGCGTCTTCCGGTACGTGGCCGCCACTCGAGAACTTTTTGACCCCATCGGCCATCTGTTCTACGAGCTACGTGGCCCGCCCACTGCCACTTAAGTCTAGCTATTCTTCGGGCTACGTCGTTGACTTTGGTTCTCCTGCGGATCTACTCATTTCTGAATTGATCACGCAGAGAAACTCCAGGCATAGCCTTCTCCATTGCCCTTTGAGTGACTTGTGAGTGAGGCCCATAGTTAGCGACCACGTCTCATACCATATGTAATCACTGGCAACACACACTGGTCAAAGACTTTCGTCTGTGGTAAAGGATAAAATATGCTAAAGGATCAGCGAAGAATGGGCAGCAGCGTCCTTCGAGTATATATCCTCGACCATACTGCGATCGCCAACCCGCCTGCCAAGCGTGGCGATTATGTCAAATCCCCCCAAATATGGTAGTACAAACAAAATTTAGACATATTTATAACTCGATTTTATTGCTTATGTTTTGAAAGGCTTTTGTGGATTTATTTAAAATCTTACTTCATCCTGCTTCACAGTCGTAAATAATATAATATCTGAAATATATTAAATTATAAGTGACCCTAACTTTGCAAGCGCCATTTTTTATTCAGTGAACAATAATAGTTACCTATTGTGTCTAGACGACGTCAATTTTACTTAGTTCAAAATGCGAAAAGCCTCTGGAGGATCAGTGCTTTTTGTCTGAGCATGATACCACAACACAATGAGTTGTTTCCCACGGGAAATATATTTACACTGCTCGTGATATTTCTGTACATTTTTTTTTTATTATTTTATACCTATGTTGTAGGTTTGTTCGTAAACTAAAATTAATTTATGTACATTAAAATTTTCATAAATGTCGTTGTGGCTAGCACAATAATCAAAGGTTATTTATTACTTCACTATATGGGCACGCCCGTTACTACACTCGGCGTGTCCATAACGCTGTCGTCTATCGATAAAATATAGAACTTAAGATTAAATAGAACTTCAAAAACAATAAATGGACAATATATTATTTAGATAATAGACTGTCTTAAAATAATGTTGCACATTTGGAATAATACTTGTTTTAAATAATTTGTTTTAAATTCATATAGGAAATTTCCGTTATTGTTACTCTTTAAGTCATTAATAGTTGAACTATATTATAAAAAATCATTATTTTTGAATAATTATGTAAATGATAAAGTCCTAAAACCGTATTATTATTTATATTAAAATATTTAATTTAAGCACATCGTGCTATCAGAAGTTATTAAGAAGTTCCTGTATTTAAATTTATTAAACATATTTATGACTTTTTGCTGTGATAACATTGTTCATGTATCGGGAAATACTTATTTCCAATTTTGTATAGAATTGTTGATTTATTTTAATTAGGCTAAATTAATATAAATATTGTATGAAAGATCTTTGTGCTAATTTTGTGATTGTTTCTAAATAACTCCCGAACAGTAGCTCCGACATTACAAACAAACCTGTTATGTTCAGTATGTTATTTGTATCTTGGATAACTTATTTTGTTAGGGTTCCGAAGTCAAAAGGAACCCTTATAGTTTCGCTATATCCGTCTGTCTGTCCGCGTCTTAGCTCGGAGTTTCTTAGTACTAGAAAGCTCTAATTTGGTATGGGTATACATAATAATCACACCAACAAAGTGGTAAAATAAAATGTAGAATAAAAATCGTTTAGGTTACCTCCCCTACACGTAAAATGGGAATATTTTGTTTTTCTCGTCTATCCTATCGTATGATATGGCGATGGAGAAGTCGTTCAAAGATATTGTTGGTCTGTGAAAACCATTTTTCGATTTAGGGATTCTTTTGCGATATATTAACCTTTAAAGTGCTAATTTTTGTTAGAGTCTAGTGTCCCCCTGCCAGATGAATGGTTGGTTTTGAATATGTGAAAAAATTAATGGCAGTAGTATATATAATGAAGTTAAAAGGAAAACTATCAGAGGTAAGTATACTTTACAAATTAACAAGTAATAAATAGTCAATCAATTCCAATTCCATTGAAAATTAAAGACTCCTTTTTTTAAGAATGATTCATGTTACACCGGGCCGGACGCCGGTCGAGACATAAATTACTTCATAAAAAGTGTACTATAAATATTTGGCCCTGTCCCACCGGCCGGCGCCCGGCCCGACTCCTGCCCGTGTATCAAGTATGATCCTTAAGTTTGCATATTGTGACGGACAACTAGGGAGCTCTACACTGCGCGTGGCCCGACATGCACTTGGAAGTTTTTTAAATATCGCTCTTATCCAAAAAATATATTTAAAACTAGCTGGCAGACATTGTTTGTGTCTCTTACAGACACATTACTCGACCTCAGCGCCATCTATACGGCGCTAATCTATATTTATTTTCCTGAGAACTTTTCCAGCAACAGAAGGAATAAAACGTGATTCATGAATTATGGTTTTGAGTTTATAACAAAAAACCAATAGAAAAAAAACAATTTCAGATTTTCGAGTATTTTTCACATTTTCCGGGCAACTTTACAAATCTTCTTTCACTTAAAACCTTATTCATTTATGTTTCAATTATCATGATATCATTCCTATAATTCATTCACACTAATTAGGTTTCAAATAATATTTTTAAGAGGTAAACAAATTTATTTTAAAAAAGTGAATTATATTACAAATATTTTACTTAATAGAAAACGGTTACGCGAAACATTTACAACATGACCTATGTTTGATTTTCGCACACATTACATGTTTTGGATCGCAATAATGGGTGAAGGCGACTCCGCCGTAATTATCGTCGCCAGTAAAACTAAATGACCTCTGATTTAATTCGCCCACAGCCAATTAAAAGGCCGCTAGTTTAATAAAAAACACAAGCTGCTCCATCTATAACAGGAGCCTGAAGTTAATTGCTGGTTTTATGACCATTAAGGGCTTATTGTTGCGCAATGTTTACCTTGCCGACTGGATTAGCATTTGATTAAAGAATACAAAGCTTGTTGTACCTTGGGTAATGTTTCTTGGTTACATTATGGGTCTTGAATATTTTCATAAAGTAGACTTGAGAATAATTTAGAAATTCCATTGTCTAAGTAAATCTAACTAATATTGCCAAGCTCAAGAGATTGTTTGTTTGTTAGATTTTTTTTGCAGATGATAATCTTTTAAGATGTTAATAATATAAGTTATATATTATATAACTTTATGATACCACCCTAAGGAGCGGAGTTGTAACCATGAAAGTCGAATAATCTGGCAAGCTGTAGGTTAGGTTAATGAGAACAACGATCGGCTACACGGGTGTATTGGCGGCGGCGCGGTGGAGAGTAAGTCTAATATTTTAACACGGGTGAAACCGTTGGAAAAAGCTAGTCTTTTTATATTGTTATATCCGTAGGTAGTTAAATGCCGTTCTATTTCACGTAAACAATTTATATATATACTTAAATTTCTGAACAAAATCATATAATCGAAAATATTTGCAAGTGAAAATTTGTCAATCTTTTTCTGAAGTGTTAATATTTTTGGTCGTAATTAATAATGACAAATTAAAATTAAATTAACTGTTGATTTAGTCAAGCCCTGTAGTGTATTCATAAGTACGTATACTTTTAATAAAAACGCCGCTTATTTTTTGCTAAATTTCTTTAGAACATGATTAACGTCGTAAAGGTTTCCTTAAATTAAATAGACGTACAACATATAAAACAAGTAAAAAGTAAAATCAGAAGTAAAGAATAAAAAGAGTATTGAAGTCCATCATTAAAGGAAAATATATTTGAAGATCAAAGAGGAAATGTTTTCGTTTTAATCGAGAGGAGGAGGAGGGACTCATCATATTGATTGAAACCCAATAAGGAACTTCAATTAATTCTATGTAGGAACGGTACATTGTTTAATCATTTTCTATATATCGCCATTCAATCGTGATTTTGTAGTTTAAGAACATTGCTATCAATTTGTGGTGGCTGGCATCTGGACCCAACTGTCGCGACCATAATGGTGATAAGCTCGTTTGAAGCTTACAGGCCACTTTCCACATCGCACCGCTCGCTATAAACAGGGAGTTCATTCTAAAATATTGGAGCCTTAATTGTTGCTTAATTGTAATTTTTTGATTCCTTTTCTTTTTACTGTATTTTTTTACTTATATTATAGAAGTTTGCTGTAATCTTTAAATCTATGTGTTAACACGTTGCTGGGCATCAACCAGTATATTTTTTACTGTTCTTATATTTTGTGTGTTTTGAATATAACGCATAATGATAAAGTTCAAAATTAAAACGATTTCTATTGTTATATATGATTTCTCAAGTGTTTTGTCTTAGCACCGCTATGTCTCCGTAAAGTCTTCATCGAATCTATTCAAACACCATTTTAAAGCTAATCTTCCAGATGTTAGTGAAATTGTTTACATTTTATAACGTGATAAATATTCACACAGTTCAGGTAGTAATTATAAAAGTATATGAAATGACGTATATATACTCGTATATAGTGCTCGATTTTTGGGATTTAAAAATCTTAAAACGTGGTATGAAAATAAACGTTAAGAATTTCAAATAAGCATTGCATCTTATTACTCCCTTGTTGATTACAAACATTCCATTGAACTAGTAGTAACTAAACCAAGAACAACAAAGTATGGTATTCAAAACATAAAATTTGAAGGAGCTAAATTATTTAATAAATTGCCTAAAGACCTGAGAGAAACTGAATCATTGAATATATTTAAAGTAAGATTAAAAGAATACTTAAAGGATAAATATTCTTTTCTTAAAAGTTATGTTGTTAAATGTAATTTTTTTAATTAATTTGTCTGAAGTTATATTCTTCTTTTTAACTCACTGGATGTCTTGAGATTTTGTTTTTGAAACTAACAAAAATCTATGTAATTCTCATCAAGTGAACAATGTTCTTTTGAGAAATAAATTTCTTTAAACCGAAATACAATCAAAATTAAATACAAGACACAAAAAGCAGACAAAATTCGTTACGTTTAATTATCATTTCACTTCATGAATTTTAAATGGAGTGCAATGTAATTAATATATTTCATTCCATACTCGTTTACATTACATAATATGAAATTCCAGCGTGTTTACAAAGTATCAATATTACTATTTTTTTTATATATCATTTAGTTTGTACTTCATCAAATTCATCTACCTATAGGTATTAATATTATAAAACTCAAGAGACTGTTTGTCTATTTGAACGTGCTAATCTCTGGAACTACCAGACAAATTTGATAAATTCTGGAAAAATCTGGAAAAATGAATAAATTAAACACGGATGAACTTGTGAGGCACACCTCGTATAAGTAATCTAAAAGGTAAATAAATATAATACACTACCTTAGACCGACTAAATGGGGCTTTAATCAACGCTTAGTGTACTGTGGCAAAACGAAGCCCTCTGCAACTGCGGTGACACCCAAGCCATGCCATATCTCCTATTGTACCCTTTGTGTCCATATTCCTGCAAATTCGCTAACATTTCGATAGTCTCTTTAAACCCTCAGAAGGTGGCTGAATACTGGTCAGACTCAATTTAAAACAATCATCGACACGAAAGAAGAAGATAGACTACTTATTCCTACTAAGGGACGGTCACTGTTTTTTGTGTTCTTATAATTGAATGAATGATTGTTTCAAGTAAAGTGTATCTTATATGTTGTTTAAAAGTGCTTAATTTTTGTCCACCTTGCATTCCTGTACTATTTTTTATTCGATTACGGTAAGTCTTTGGTGAGTTGTTAAGATATTTGAATTAGTAAAACTACTGTACAATAGGTGCTGCACTATTCGTTTCATTACAAAAATAAGGGGAACAAAGAAGTGGGACTTTTGTAATAAATATTAAAAAAAAAAGTGTATTAAGCGGAGTCGGATTTTTTTGTTTTATAGTAATATAATCATTTAATCTCGACACGCTTGTGTTAAAACGGTTATCTACAGGCTTTTATACGATTTTTTTAAATAATACTCGTACATTTGATATTTCAATGTCCTGATAATTTTTATTTTTTTACCATTACGTACATATTTGTAAGTTTCTAAATAACTTGAAGTGATAATATGTTAAAACTCTTAAAATAATATCTAAAAAAGTATACATTACGTTACGATATTCTACATTTTACGTTAAATACAAAATTCCGCTGTTACTTTTTAAATACATAATTTAATGTAATTTTCAATTTAACATGAAACAGTAAAGAAATATAATGTCTCTAAGGTCAATTCTATAAAAAATAATAGGAAGATTAAACTTAATAAACCCAAATTTGGTCATACATTTACAATACAATTAACTTATAACAGTCACAAAACTAACAATTTACTAGAATTTTCGTTATAAATGGTACCGCTTGTGTTTTTGTTTAACTAGAGGCAGTTAAAATCATTGAGGGTAAATTAAAGCTGAGGTCATTTAGTTTTACCGAAGTCGATAATTACTGTGGGGTTGCGTTGAACTGTTATTGTTAACCAAAACAAAGGTACTTAATGTTCAAGCAAATTTAACATGAGTTTTAGGTTATAATTTACGTGTGGTAATTACTAGTACCTACTGGTGAAATTAATTTTGGTAGACGCTTTGTTTAAGGTAATGTGCCTGACAGCGGTATCTGTTTGTTTGTTAATTGTTACATTTACAAAACATTGCATTATATATTAAATTTTATTATTGTATTTTTATATAAATATTGGGCCAATCAAATAATATATCCATACTTTAGAGAGACTAGACAACTATTAAAAAAACTTTTCGTTTATTCTAATCAAAGGCCCTATCAAACTGCACCGTGGTCGTGAAACTCAATCGAAGCTACTTACGGCGAAAAAACTCATGTATGTGTTTTCTGACGAAAGTTCTGAAGGTAACTAACTCAGTATACGCATTTTGTAAGGAAACGAATAATATTTTTTTTAAGTATTTGCCTTGGTGCTATTTTGTATCACACACGATAAACTATATGATGTCAACTTGTTCTTTAATAATAATTAGCCGCAAGTGACAAGTCAAAGTTCATTTGTAATGAAAGGATTATTTTGTATGGAACGGATATTTCGTATACCGAGTTATAATGAAATTTTATAGAAACACTAGATTTTTGAGAACGTAATCAAGTTTCCTCTTGTAACTAAAAATCTTAGTAACAATTTTGATATTATTTTTATGTATTATTAGCACATATAACAATATGTTTGGGACAGGAAACTTTGGGTAAACTAGTTGACTGACCCTATTATGAAATCTCACGTAATGAAGATCATTTTAACAACTAGTCTACGGTTCTTCTAAACTAGTATAGTCTACGAAAAAAGTCTAAATCTATACTAATTAAAAATCAAATTGATATGTCCCTCTACAAGTATATCAAATTCTGAACAACTGTGCGAGATCGATATTCCGACTTTCCATGCCTCTGTCTCTATTTTTCAAATCCTGAACCACTGTGTGTCGCCACGCCAACTGCCGGTCTAACCCGACGCGTTAGATGTTTCACATCAAAATAAACAGTCACTTGCGTATGGCGACGTGTCACCACACCGTATTAGATGTTTCATCCTATCATATAGCGTGACGACATACAATGTGGCAACGTGTCGCCACGCCAACAGTAAGTCTGACCCGCCGCATTACATGTTTCACATAAATAAATATGGCATAATCAAAAATAAACAGTGACTTGTGCATGGCGACGCATCACCACATCGTATAAGATGTTATATACTATCATATACCGTAGCGACATGTCACCACGCCAACAGTAGACCTGACCCGCCGCATAAGATGTTTCACATAAATAAATATGCCATAATAAAAAATAAACAGTCACTTGCGCACAGCGACGCATTACCACATCGTAAAAGATTTTTCATACTATCATATAGCGTGGCGACATATCAATACGCCAACAGTCGACCTGACCCGCCGCATAAGATGTTTCACATAAATAAATATGCCATAATAAAAAATAAACAGTCACTTGCGCATAGCGACGCATTACCACATCGTAAAAGATTTTTCATACTATCATATAGCGTGGCGACATATCAATACGCCAACAGTCGACTTGACCTGCCGCATTAGATGTTTCACATAAATAAATATGGCAAATAAATAAACAGCCACTTGAGCATGGCGTCGCGTCACCACACCGTATTAGATATTTCATACTATCATCATGTAGCATGGCGACGCACGACGTGACAAAGCCAACAGTCGGTCTAACCCAGCGCATCAGATGTTCCCTATCGAAAGTTCAAAATGATGGTTTTCTGAACGAGATAATCTCTTAAATCACCAATCAGATTTGAGGTTGTAAAAAAAAGGTTGTAGGTTATCTATTATCATGGTCCGACCCTTAGTACAGGAGCAATTGCCATACAAAGTGTAGGTTAAAAGTATACGAAGCGTTTTGTTTTCCAACTGACTATATTGTTAGCCTTAAGGGCCCTAGAGCCATTAGAGGCTTTGACAGCTTCACCAGGCTTGGGGGCGAGCGCAGAAGGCACACAGACGTGAAAACAGGGCAATAAGCTCGAGAGTGCCGAAGTGACTGAATTTTGGCTTGAGCTATTGCCGTACATGCAAATAAGCCGCGATCTAAGTACGCTAAGCGAGAAGGAAGGGATAATGCAAGTGTCACGTCTGGCACGGCGCTGGATATCGGAGGCTGAGCGTGGGTTCTCCACAGAGCACGGCTTATTACCGAGAAGGGCCGAACTTTGAATGTCTACACTAAAAATGCGATAACACGAAAAAGATACGACGAAGTAGGTACTGAAAGATATTTAAGATTAAGTCAACGTTTTAAAAATAAAACGCGAGAATAGTTACAATAGACGACGCGCAAGTCGTGACATTTCTAATATAATGGAAACAAAGTCGCAGGCATAAGCTAGAAATAGGCAGGCATTAATCAATAATCAAACAATAAAGAATATTTAGTACGTCTGATAAAATGAAAATAAGCAACATAAATTCCATGCCAAATGTACAATCTTCTTAAAGTAGGTATTCCAAAAAATGCTCGTATATCACTGTTGAGTATTTATGACGTTGTCAAAGGAAACACCAACTATGACGAGAAAGTTTTATAAAAAAAGGTTACATACTAGTGTTAAATTATAAAACATTTTTCATTATTTCGATAAAAATCGTGATGGCGCTATCGCGGTAAAAAGAACTAGAAGGTAAGTATTCAATATAACGAATTTTAAACATTCTATAGACACTCTAACACCAAATTTGAATTAGTGTCAGTTAGTTCTGCCTGTTCTGTGCGATTCAGTAATGCTAATTAGTTTCCGGCTAACTTTCTCAAAACTGTATCGACGTCACTATAAGCCATGTTTATATGAATAATACATAAGGCGAAACTCCGCGGAATTTCAAATTTATCCATAACAATTGTTATTGTGACACAGTAGCAACGAACAATAACAGAAATACATAATATTCCTAAACAAACTTGTTAGATACATTTTAATGAGACTGTCAAAATGTAGTTTATAACATTCATTCTACAATATCAAATTCGTTTGCCTCGTTAGTAATAGTGTTCATTTCGCCGGTGTTAAATTAATCGACCAATTTTCCACCGTACCCACAAGGGTACACGATAGACTACAAAGTCTATCGTTGTTCCCACTTTCCGTACTTGACTACAGCTTGTCAGTCGCTTAACGTTCACGGTTACTGCTCCACTTTTTAAGATCGTAGAGTGAACTTATGTAGCACCTAAAACCTTCCTCAATATAAGGCTATAACACTCAAACAAGAATATTTCAAATCTGACTGGTAGTTCCTGAGATTAGCGCATTCAAACAAACAAAAAATACAATCTTGAGCTTTATATGTTAGTATAGATCATACTAGGTATAAATATTGATTTTTATCGTTTTAAACATATAAGTAAATAAAATATAGGTATGTTTAAACTAGAACGTTATGCGGCAATAAAATAATTTAGAACTTTTGAAACTAAGATGTATTCTGGAGTGTTGCCAAACGCCGCGGGATGCAACGCTATCCGTGCTTCTGTGAGGAACTTTAGGAAGTTGGTACGCTCTATGTCTATTACTTTTATTTTTAAACAGGAATAAGAAGATACTAGTAATTTAAATAATTTACAAGGATATATTTTAAATGGTCGCTTTTAAGATCTATTGTAATATAAAATTATTTATTTTGAGTCGGCTTGCGATTAAAACGAAAACACGCTTTAAATTAAAACGAAAAAACGAAAAAGTTTTTAATAACAACACCCAATACACACGCAACATTAATACGTGTACACATACTTGTAAGCATACTTACTTATTATATATACATACACACATAAACATATATTTTCTATATTATAATTTGTAATGTAAGGGTGAAGAAACTAATGTATATATTGGGGGAGACAAGCTCAATTATATAATATTATGAGTAATATATATATTATTATTATGTAGTCTATAATAAAAGTGGTAATCATGTATATCTATGGCAGCGATATACATCATTATGCTAAATTACGCAGTCAATATACTTCAGTCTTTTGGATAGGTTCACAGCAAGATGTCACTGAAAAAAAAATTCAATTTTTTGCGACGATCACCAGCACGAGTGGAAAAAACTGCAGAGGTCTATTCAATACACGTTCCGGTCAACTTGCGTAGGACGTGTATAGCCGGCGTTAGACATATCAAAATAAAATGGTTCGATATTGGAACAGATGGCGTCTCTTCGATACAGTCACGGGGCACATGTGTGATAGCGGTCGCGTCTTATGCATCTTTCAAACTAACCAACCATCCAATCGCTTTACATTTTCGTTATGGCTCAGCGTTTGCGTGATATATCACCACTCCTCAGGAAACTTGTATTATCATCACGGCTCCATGCGCTACATTGCAAGCTTTTATCAGATTTTCTAGTTGGTATACGGAATCTCATGAAAAATGCATACGGAATCGTGAAAGTAATTGCAGTAACAATTTTTGCTTTGCAAAGATAGTATCTCGGGAACTATTTCCTAGGTGCATTTTCACTGTTTTAAAGGCATCCAATGTATTTGAAAACGTAAATTATTAATGTTATACACTTTATGAGCATACGAGCATGTTATATAGAGTAGCTAGATTTCCTTAGTGATTTAGAGTTAAGAGAGACTACCTAAGTGCCGTATAAATTTGAAATGGATTAATATAAAATTCTATCATACAGTTTCGTACTGTTCTAATTACAATATAACTGATATGAATATTATTGGCCAGTGGAAATCAAACAAAATGATTGTAATAAAAAATAAATGATAGTAATGAGTCAGATCACCTCAATTGGACTATCTATTTTCCTAAAGATTAGCAGTAAAATTTTCTTTCAGCACATTAAACTGAAATTCATGACGCATTTAACTAAATTATTATATGCCCGAGGAATAAACTTTGTTTTAAATCTTTCATCAAAATATAGATATTTCACAATAACTCTTGAAAATTTCATTAAGATATCTCTAACGGTTGTCCTATAATATTTTTTTAATTAATTAATATTATAATTTTGATTCCGAAAAAAAAAGTTGTTAAAATATGTTTTAAGTTATTGGTCTTGATAATGATTACCTTTCAGTAAAATAAATAACATTCAATTCTATGATCTGATCTGATTGACGTGATCTGAACCAATAATAAATAATTATTATTTCAAGAAAAATCAAAAATCCATAACTTAGCATTCTAAGAATATATCGTATTTTTTTAAAGTCCTAAAAGGTGGTTAAAAAAAATAACATTTTTACAAAGATTTATAAACGTCATAGCTAGATACTTATTGTCCATTCGTTTAAAATTGATTTCATTACCTTTGGACAACAAAAAATCTGCTCAAAATATAATGCATTATATATAGCTTATATTATTATAGCTTGCATTTCTACAATAATTGACCATAATTTTGTTGATAATTTATTGAGTGTAATGTTTTGTATTCGATCGCATAAATGCGCGCATGCACCGAATACTCAAAATTAGTATAATAATTATTGTCCAGCGAGTTAGTTCGAGATCACACGAAGTACAGGAATTCTCCTAGCAGTGGACGTGATTCGCATTCCCTGCCTTTGAGAATTCTGTACAACAAGCCTGCACTGTCTGGCTGGGCTGGCACTAGAAAGCTCGGGGAAATGTGCCAAAATATTTGCGCTTTCTCAGTTTTGTAATTT
Organism: Saturnia pavonia; assembly: GCA_947532125.1. Taxonomy (NCBI): domain Eukaryota; kingdom Metazoa; phylum Arthropoda; class Insecta; order Lepidoptera; family Saturniidae; genus Saturnia; species Saturnia pavonia. Next base: position 11,368,117 of record OX383905.1, on the reverse strand, counting down.
TACTCGTAAGACTTTTTTAACCATGTACGAACAATATTAATTCTTTAGGCCTTTTAATGTAGCTTGCATTTAAAAAATATTTGATTATAGTGAAATCTTTATACAAATAAGACTTTTTTGTTTGATTGTTTGTTTAGACGCGCTTAATGCAGGAACTACCGGTCGGATTTGAAAAATTATTGCTATACATGATAGTTATATTCACAAGAAATAATATAGGCTATTTACTTTCACGCTTCGACCTTAAGGAATGGAACAGTAACTATTCGTCAAGCAATCTGGCAAGCCGTAGGCAAGTACGGGAAGTAGAACAACGATAGGGCTGGGCAGGTTACTAAACACACATACACATGTTCCTTCCCTCCTGCCAGGGGGAAGAAACATATATATATGTAGAGTTAGTTTAGATCGAATGATAGGGAATTAGACAGATCGCGACTTCATTGCATACGCGGCAACAGTCCGAGGCCTGCCACTTTGGCACCCTCGGAACTTGTTGCCTTGCTTTCGGTGCTGAGTGCCTTAAGCGCACGCCCCTAAGCCCGGTGAAGCTGTAAAAGCCGCAGGGCCCCTAAGGCAAAAGTATAGTCAGTTCGAAAAAAAAAGATAGGGTGCGTTAGCGGCAGCGCCGTAGAGAGTTTGTCGAATAAATTTAACACTGGTATAGCCGTGGGGCACATCTAGTACGGTATAATAATCAAAATAAATTAATATAAAAAAGTATGTAATTAAAATATTTTTGGCGTCTTAAATGTAGCTTAAATATTAAAAAAAAACACAATAAAACACGGATCATTAATAAACAGTGCACTTGTGTGTAAAAGCCTTTATAATCTACACAATATTAAAAATAAAAAAATGATAATAACATCCACAACCTCAGTTCTTGATCTAGTAATAAAAAAATAAAAGCAAGATACCTTTAATATTCAGAAAGTCCTTGATTCATGTACAAGGTTAGTGTAGAATGTTACCAGCAGTACGGTAGTGTAGAATGTTATACTTGTGGACCGTCGGGATAATTCGGCTTTCATCCCACATGCTTGTTGTGCTACGTGACTTGCGTTATAATCCGACAACCAAGTTATATTAAACACGACGCTGTTGATTTTTAAAGTTTAATGCATCAAAGTTTGTCTTCTTAGCAATTTATTTTCTGAATCTGATAGAAGATTTATTCATAGAGATTGTTTATATAATTAGTACATTAGATTTTCATGAAATATCTATTATTTTTTCTTTTTTTTATGGTTATTGGTTTGGCGTAGTGGCCACAATCTCACCTGATGTTAATCGGCGATGTGGCCCAAGATGATAAAAGGCTAAACCTAGTGGAAGACTGGCTCTCAAGTGCAGCTGCCGGAACACACCTATTGGTGCTTGGCGACAGATTTTCAACTTGAGGGTGGTAGCTAGCCAGGCAGGCATTAGAAAAAGCCCTACCACCATGCTATGGTTTTCTCATGATGTTTTCCTTCACCGAAAGCTCAGGCTCGGTATTGATGTTATCTTTCCACCTTCGAAACTATCTACTCTGTCTTCGTTTTGTGTTATTAGAAACACATATTTTCATGTCATGTTTCTATAACTCTTATGATGTGACCTGTCCATTCCTATTTCAGTTTCCTTTTCCTTACTGTTACGCCGTCTATTTTCGTACGCGTCCTAATTATTTTGTTACGTTTTCTATCGGTTTTTCTTATATTGAGCATGCTCCTTTCAATAGAAAGTTGGTTGATTTTTATTTTTTAGGTTAGTGCTATCTTAGGAGAGGTAGAGTACAGAGAAATTTCTTTGGAAACCGACTGCAGCCCGACTGGTGAAATATCCCCATCCTACAGAAAAACGCAGCCAAATGACCTAGTGTTGTGTTCCTGCGGTGAGTAGGGCTTCCAGAGCTTCTTGTGGTAGGGGGGCTCTAGAGTCGCAACACGCCAGTGATACCTGTGGTACAGGCGTCCGTAGACTAACGGTAGCCGCTTATCGTCAGTCGGGCCGTATGCTTGTTTGCCAACTTTGTAAAATAAAAAAAAAGAGAGACCAAATCTGACAGGCTTGAGTACAGCTAATAAACATGCATTGAACATATTTACCAAGCAATGATGGATTAGTGAAGTAATGATGGATTAGTGGTAGAGTGTACGGATATCGCATCGATTGACGTGAGTTCGAATCCCTGAGCACCCTGATCACCGAGCCTGAGCTTTCGGTGAAGGAAAACATCATGAGGAAACCATAGCATGGTGGTAGGGCTTTTTCTAATACCCGCCTGGCTAGCTACCACCCTCAAGTTGAAAATCTGTCGCCAAGCACCAATAGGTGTGTTCCGGCAGCTGCACTTGAGAGCCAGTTCCCCTACTATACTTAGCGTGTGCATCTTGGACCACATTTTCACTTAACATCAGGTGAGATTGTGGCCATAACGTCATAAACCTAAAAGGAATAATAAAAAAATAATATGTTCACTTGGGTGTTACCATAAGTCCCTTTAGTGACTAGTAAATTATTCATGCTTATATCCTATTCTTGTCTCTATTTCTTTTGACATTGTGTCAATAGGTGAAATCAGTTGACCTAAATAAGTATATTCCTTCACATATTAAGTCTCGCCATTTAAGATGATTGGGTCTTATATGGTATATATTGTCGTGTATACTATCTATCTAATAATAATTTTGTTAACCTCTATTCAGGTGTTCTCAGTCACAGTCGTAGTTCAAAGAAAGACTTTTTAAACTATCGTATCTTATAGAAATTATAACATACATTTCATGTGGGTTCTAGAATGCGTTATTCGATAGTAGGATAGTAAGGAAAGTGATTGAAATTAAAAAGTACAAAACATTATTTTCGGCATAAAATCCGGTGATAGGAAGGCTTAAACCTCGCCAACGAGTGTTATAGAACATACAGTAAGTATAGTGTACCGGAACATCTCTGTGTTTGACAATGAGCAGGTGAGGCCTCCCTCACCTATTTTCATTGTTTATAGTAGCTACCACTAGAAACTGTCCTCGCTAATGAACACACGGCAACGTTCGTGCCCAGTCGTGTCCACGGCTTGTGTAACCAGCTTGAAACGTCGCGTCGCGTAATATGCGTTCTTGGCGCCCATCTATACATATTATAAAACTCAACGTTTCTCTGTCTGTCTGTCCATTTGTGTTTTTTTCACGCGAAAACCATTTATTCGATTAACATCCCATAAGTAGCATAAGAAATAAGTAGTGACGATAATGTTGAATTAATTTGGAAAAAAGACGCATTTGGGGGCTCTTAAATGGCTTACGCTGAGTAGATCAAACGAGATATATCAAATTAATGTTCTACATAACTGTAGACCTTAAAAAGACCTACAAACAAGTCAGCGATAGCATATATCTATCTTCTAAGGATCGCCCATAATAAGCATTTTTGTCTATCGTCTTTAGAGCGGGGGCAGCACGATTCGCACGTGCGCTCGACCGACGCATTCTGTAGTCCACGCAGCGGAACCGCGGGCACGGCTAGTTAAATATATATTATAAACTTTGTAAGATTTTTATGTACATTCAAGTATCTATAAATCATAGCAGTTCCGCTGTTAGTACCTCCGTAAATCTAACAGTTCCTATCTTCCTGCAGTAAAACACGAGAAATCTATTTTAAACCTGGAAGGTTCTCAATATTCCATACAAGAACAAAGGAGGGCGAGTAATGGCCACCGTTATTGAACCCCTTTCACGTTTAAGGCTCAACAGCCGTAAAAGTATCGAATGTCGTAAAATTGATCCCAGTAATAAAATTACATACCGTGTAAGGCGAAAATGAAATATTGTGTCGCTCGGCTCTTGCAGAAAAAATATGCGAAATTTAATAACGTGGTGTAAAATTGATGTTTTCAGGATTCCGTTGTAAATGTATTTAAAACCTTAGTACCTAAGTTAGCTCAATGAATTTTAAAGCAATTCCTCTGATGTGCGATACCATAAAAAAGACATGAAATCCGTTCTCTATTTGTATTATTTCAAGGTGTTATTATAATCAAAAGATATTTTAAATCAATGAAAACAGTAACATTAATAAATATGTAATTGATGAATCAAACTTGTAATTTACAATTTATGCCTACTTTGTGTTTTATGTGAATATAATTGTAGGAGGTATACTCCGAAACTACTGATATGGTTCTGTAAATTCATTTCCTACTAGAAAGCTACATTATTTAGTACTAAAGGCTAACAGTTATTGTTATTAATTTTTATATTGCGGGCTTGTTAGGAACTCCATAACGGTAACTAAAATTGTCGGATATCCGAAATAAAAAAAATATCTGAAACCGTGGCCGTATTCTATAAAAATATGCGTATAAGTTCAGTTGGAGACAGAGTCGAATGAGATACTGTCAAATACCACAAATGACTTTACTATTTAATTAACGAGTTAATAATTATCTACACATATTATAAAAGTCCCCGCCGCGTCTGTCTATCTGAACGCGATAAACTTGAAAACTACAGAACGGATTTTCATACGGTTTTTATCAATAGACAGAGTGATTCATGAGGAAAGTTTAGGTGTATAATTCATTACGGTTTTGTGTAAATTGACTGAAATTACTATAATTGTTATACTATAAATGTCAGAAAAAATCATGCTGACTGGGAGCTTTACTGGCGTGCACCGCGTAAACCAATAGAGTTATATGTATTACTCTGCTAGCCGTGCGAATCTGGGGCGGATTGCTAGTTTATAATAAAGCTAATATTCCATCATCCATTATTTTCCTTCTAAATACAATTTTTTGAAAAATGTAATATTTACACCTGAATTATTAATACATATCCAAATCCTATAACCAGATCCTATCTATATGTGACTATATATATTTTTATCGTTGTAGGTTTGGCGTAGTGGCCATAATCTCACCTGATGTTAAGTGACGATGTGGCCCAAGATGGTAACACGCTAAACCTAGTGGAAGGCTGGCTCTCAAGTGCGGCTGCCGGGACACACCTATTGGTGTCTGGCGGCAGATTTTCAACTTGAGGGTGGTAGCTAGCCAGGCGGGCATTAGAAAATGCCCTACCACCATGCTATGATTTCCTCACGATGTTTTTCCTTCACCGAAAGCTCAGGCTCATTATAGGGATTCGAACTCAGGTCAATCGACGCGAAGTCGTACACGCTACCACTGCGCCATCATCGCTTATATACCATTATTATAGTAGTTCGGCTTATTGACAGTACTGTCCCTGATGGTAAGCACAGTACAATCCAAACCCAACAACGACCATGGATAGATCAGCCGAAGAAGTACCCGATGTCGTAAGACACACATTACACAGTAGACATTGGCCGGGAGATGCTTTCACTGTACGACAAAGATAAGCCTTTTTGTCTTCGTGTTACATGCATGTTACAATAGAACTGTGACTCCGAAGCCCAGCGCGTATAGTTCTGTTATGGAAAGCACAGGAGGGAATTAGATTGAACAGCTCTTCAGAATACTCTCCTTGAAAGTAACGGTAGAACACGCTCAGCGAGGCAAGGCTAGTACTGAATAAAAATATTTTTCATATTCTCAATTATAAAAATAGCAAACCCATTTCCAATTGTACCTCACTGGTTTACTACTTTACATTGTCTAAAAGTAATAAACAAAAGAAACCGTATATTGTATGATATACGAAGCTCGATTTTAAGTACCTTATTCGCAGTAATATAACGTATGTATACTGTTCGTAATTTTACTAGAAGCAACGCTTTGTCTAGACTCGAGTTTGTCTCGTATACCGTTCGTTCTATTCAATTGTCTCATTTTTTCCTTGAGAAAGCATTATGAGATTTTTATTTTATTCGTAGCACATTTATAATTTATAAGGTTTTCATTTTGCGTTGGTTTTCGTTTTAACTTTTACCGTTTGTATGTATTATCACAAGTTCAATTCAAAAACAGTGGCAACCAATGAGAAATCCACAATCCTTCGCAACATTCCGCTGTCATGACGGCCTGCGTAAATACATACTGGATATACCTCGGCTAATTACGTAACACGAAGCGCATAAGCGAATCATTATGACGGGCTTTCCTTTTTTTTTATCGTTATAGGTTTGGCTTAGTGGCCACAATCTCACCTGATGTTAAGTGACGATGTGGCCCAAGATGGTAAACGCTAAACCTAGTGGAAGACTGGCTTTCAGGTGCAGCTGCCGGAACACACCTATTGGTGCTTGGTGACAGATTTTCCACTTGAGGGTGGTAGCTAGCCAGGCGGGCATCAGAAAAAACCCTACCACAATGCTATGGTTTTCTCACGATTTTTTCCTTCACCGAAATCTCAGGCTCATTGCAAAGATTCGAACTCACGTCAATCGACGCGAAGTCATACACGCTACCACTGAGCCATCATTGCTTCAATATGCATGGTCGCTAACCAGTCAGAACGCTATCGCCATATCCTCGTTCGTTACTCAGCAAGATGCACCACGTAGGCAGCTGGCTGGCTGTCTGCGCGGCGCGAGTACGATGTAAGTAATAATAATAATAATACAATAGTAAATAGTACATAATATGTATGTATGTATGTAGGTATGTATGAATAAATAATGAAATTTTATATAATTCAGTAGGTGTACATATAATAATATGAAGCTTGAACAAGCTAATTATTATTAGGCCCTTCTGGTTATAATAATAAAGCGAATACAGGTGAGGTTGGATTGTGTGTTTCAAGTATTGAGATGTTATTTTAGTCCACTTACATCCTAAACACAGACTAAAACTGTTCAAACCACCATCCAAAGAAAAATATTTTTATACGATTATATACAGTCATTTTTTTAATTATTTCCTTACATATCACACCAGGCATGTGTTCTCAGGACAAATAAAAAGCGAGCACAAGATAAAACTGGAATTTCCGGATTTAAGAGCCAAGACCGGGAATGTGGAAAGATTTAAGCAATTTAAGTAGATTTTCAAGAATGGTTTCTTTTTAACTCTAAGAAATAATGTTATAAGATATATCAACTAATAGGAATATTCTATTTAGTACCCACAGGATTGTTATACTTGCAAAGAAGCAACAAACCGTACAAAGTAATATACCCTATATATATCAGTAATATGACGATACCAGTAATTGTTTTTTCTTTAAAGGACATCTTTAGGACAAATTGAAATTATAATATTAATTAAGATATTAAAATTAAGCCGTGAAAAAACAGTTTTATTTGTCAAAAATTTATTCATTTCATCTTTAAACTTAAAAATAATAATAATCTAGAATTATCCAGATCTAATAATTACAAGGTTTATTAAGAAAATTATATTTAATCAGTGAACTATGTATGTATGTATGAACAATGTACAGTCATGAACATATTATTTAGAGGAACGCAAAGAAAAGGTAGAATAATAGAGAATATTTTCTTATTTCATACTGGCCATATATACTACAACTAATTTGAAAAAAAAAGAAGTTTTTGAATAGAATTTTGCTTACCGACTGGCATTTGTTTTTGGCTATCTGTTAATTTATTTTTTATACGTAGTTTATGAAACTCTTCAGGTTTTTGTTGTTTTTAACAAATTTAACAATATTTCCGTTTTTTTTTTTTTGTCAGGAAATGGTTTTATTGTGTGAAGATAATTTCATTTGATAAGTTTGAGTGATAATGCCGGATCTCAGCGTTGCTCAGGTGTCTAAAGCTGTAACTTTAATTAAAATGGTTATACTTACAATGAAGTGTCTCAAATATTATGAGTATTGAAATTGATTTTGTGATTTTCTCGCAATGTTAAAAAATACCGGCAGACTAGAAAGTTTATAAGTAGTAAAAGACAAGGTCGCAAAAGAGTAACAACAGAGAGGGACAACGGAATTATTGTAAGCAGTGTCCTCAAGAACCGCACTTTGTCTTCTTCCGAGGAACGAAACAAGCTGCAGGAAGTTCGACAAATGACATTTAGCACCAAAACGATTAGAAGAAGACTTAAGACGGCTGGTTTAGGGGCGTACTTGCCCGCCAGAGGCCCTTTCCTCATCGCAGGTCATCAAGTAGTTCAATTGAACGTTGCTTGTTCGCACCGAAATTAGGATGATGACGCTTAGGGAAAAGTACTCTTCACTGATGAGTCCAGATTCTGTCTTAAGTCAGATGATTGAAGGGTCAAAGTATGGAGGTCACCCGGAGAAAGATACGCTGAGTGTAACATCGTTGGAAGAGAGCCTTATGGTGGAGGGTGGAAAAGTGGAGGAATAGTATAAGGTAGTATTTGCTTTGGATCACGTACGAAGGTATACATCGTAGAAACGGGGTCCATGACTGCGGCAAAATACAAAACAGAGATTTTAGAGCAGATTGTGGTGTCTTTTGCCCCATTCATGGAGGATAGTTTTCTTTTAATGCACGATAATGCTCGTCCTCATGCTGCGGTGGTAGTATCGGAGTACCTTACTGAGGTCGGAATCCATGTTTTGGTGTGGCCATCAGGCTTGCCAGACCTAAATCCGATAGAACATGTTTGGGATAAACTGGAAAAACAAATTAAACAAAGAATTCCAGCACCAGCTAACCTAAGGGACCTCAAAACTGCATTGGTTGAAGAATGGAACCTAATGCCTCAAAGTTTCATTAACAATTTAACAAAAAGTATGCCTAGACGGATGCAGGCAGTTTTGACAGCGAGAGGAGACAATCCTAAATACTAATTATGATAACCATTATGAAAAACATTTTATTTTTAAACGGTTTTATTTAGATCGACCCGTACGGAATTTATTTGTTTATTTATTTGGGTCAAAATTGGAAATTGAATTTTAAGCACCTTCTCGTTGTCAGATTGATCTGAAATTTGGTACAAACATTTAATTTAGATGACAATACAATCTAATAAAATCAATAACATTATAAATCTAAGATGGCCGCCGATACAAAATGGCGGATTACATATTTTTCCTTAACCCCCTCAATATGGGTATCAAATAATAGGACTACACTAGCAGAATACTGTCATTATGTCAAAATTTCAAACTCAAGATGGACGCTGTTACAAAATGGCGTATTAGGTGGGGGCATGATTAGTCGTGTCGAGAACAGTTGCGTCCAAGATTGTGTGACGTCGTGGGAACAACATGGTAACAATAAATAAAAAAGCAAACAAAAACAATTGATATATATTGATATGATTAGAATTTTGTTTGATTGGGCTCAAAATTGTTTGAGGAAGGACAACCATACGTGGCTCTAAGTCGAGTCAAGTCTCTGGAAGGGCTATGTATTGAGGAATTAGATTGTACAAAATTATCAGGTAAGAAACCATGTAATAATGATGCACTGAATGAATTAAATAGAATGAGGAATATTCGGTAGACAATTTCACTAAATACTAAAAACAAGAAAATAAAAATCGGTAAAAAAACTTTTAAGTTAAACGGTTTTATTTTATGTGCACTGAAAACTACAAAATAAATAAATAGTTAGTTACACGTTTTTATTTTAGTCTAATATGCCTAAAAGCTATTCTGTCTAGTACTAAAATATTTCTGAACTAGAAGGTCAAAATACCTACTTGTTATAGTGTGGGCTGCTTAGTTTACCTACCAAGCAAACCCTGGTGTTAGTGTTCTTTCATGAACTGCCTTTCGGCCGCTGACATGGTTCATGTTATGACAACCACTACCATCAGAGATATTAATGACCGAGATCACCTACGTAGGTTGATAGGTAAGTAACTATTTATTTATTTTGTAGTTTTCAGTGCATATAAAATAAAACCGTTTAACTTAAAAGTTTTTTTACCGATTTTTATAATAATTTTCAATTTTCATTATGTTAGGTCAAAATTCCTTACGATTAATATTCTGAGCTTACTGCCTCTAATTTGTTTTTTTTTCTTTCGTTTACTCATTTTTTTATGTTCATAATGTTAATTTAATTAATTGATTCTATTCAATTAATTTTAAAAGCTTATATGGTACTAAATAAATCTTTTTTCACTTTAATTTGCTCCTTTTTTATTGCGTTCCTCTAAATATGCCCGTGTATTAAATAAAAATTATAAGTGATAATGCAGTAATATTTAAATCAGATATCGTCTTTTACTTTAGGAAGAAAAATTCAAATTTATTAGAAATACACTTTCACTTTGATTAGTTTTAAAATAATATAAAATTAACGTAAACATAACTTAATTTGCTTCCACGTAAACACAAATCCTCTGGTTTGGCGTTTCCTTAGAAGTTTCACCGTGTCTCTATCAGAAACAGGTCTGTAAACTTTTATCTGAGTCAAAGCAAATTTTGTTTACAAAGAAATATTAAGTTAATTTAAGGTTAAATTATAAAACAAAGAAGATACAAAATTTAAGTAAAACTCTTTATATTTTTTGATTGATGGTAAGGTGGTCATGAAAGTTTATTGAACAATATTGCTAACAAAATGTTAATTTTAATAATACATTTAAATCATAAAAATCAATCATTTCATACTCTATATGTTCAACCTTAAATTCAAGGAAAATAATATTTTTTCAACGTTATAAAATTTTGTGTTCAATGACTAATAACACAAAAAAACAATATCAAAATATATTTTGTTATCAATGAAACTATACCTCGTCTTCCTTTTAGTTTAATTATGGGAATAATTTTAACAGTATATAAACACTTAAAACGAGAAAATAGATAAAAACATATAAAAGTAACCAGGGTTTTGTCAATAAATATAACGTTTTCTTTCGAAATTAGTAGTAGTATTTGATTGTTGCCGACTTTTTCTTTTCCCGTGTTTATATCTGTCTTTTTATTTAAATCTGTGGTTATATGAATTTTTACGTGGGAAACAACAAACAAAAGTGTCTAAAATTTGAATTAATATTTGAATCTAATGAGTTTAAAGTATAAAGCATTAATGCTCGTTTTAAATTACATTTTCTTCTTTCTTTAGGCTGGCTTCATACAGCCGGAATAGCTTTCTGAATTAATAATGTGATTTCATATCAAAATGCATTCAATTTAACTATTCTTGACACATAATCGGATTTTATCGAGTTATGAATCTTTCAGATCGTTCATTCAGAATGATACTGACAAGCGTTAGAATTCCAGATCGACAAATTTAAGGTTATATAAATTCAGAACGTACGTCTTTCCATAGTACATACACACAGGAATCTGATTATGAGTTATCCCAATTGTCATTGCCGGCTGGTAGCGTTTAAACGTATTACGACTTGTAGTGATAAGTTGTAATCGTAATATGTGACATGGAACACTTAATTTTATCTGTAGAAACACATCCTTCTATATGAGACACTTCTATTGTGGATTACCATGAGTCTTATATTTCATGAGTATCAGTTCCTCTTTCATATTTATCAAAGACTGATTATTGATTATGAAAGACTGACTTATCTGAGCCGAGAAACACGAGACTGCAGATTTATCTGAATTTTTATGATTATCTGAGATACATGTTCCTGATTTCAGATTATAAATTCCGTCTCTAAATTCAGAGAAGTATTCTGGCTGAATGAGGCCAACCTTAAAGTGTTGATATAATCTTAAAGCGCCAGAACCAAGATTCAATTTGTGTAAGTTTCAGGAAACGTACAAAACGGTATTAAAACAAGATTCGCCCGGGATCCACATAAAACTGGTTGTAATGTGACAGACCTCGCGACGGCAACGGCCCAGCTGCCCGGGTGGCTCTCTCAACTCTCTTTATACGCTCGGGTTTATCTATAGACCCTATGGGACACGCCTGACCCTGATTTATATATGAAAAGTCCCAATTTATTGTATACCCTGTTTTGGTAGTTAATAGGTTAGGATATTCTGAGGCTAGCCGCCCGACACAATTAATGAACTTGGAATATAATGGTCGACATGCTTCTTGCTTCTTTTTTTTAAATTATCTTTCACTTTATTATATACATAAATTCGATGGTCTAATATCAAATGCGGCAAATTCCGTATATTGCCAACACCGTTTTGTTTTATTTTAAGTATTAAGTGGTTAGTATTATCTTGAAGGAATAGATCACACTGTAGTCCTAAGCAACTACATCTTAGGTAGTGTTGTTAATTTTTAGCAAATTGCATAAAACTATTTCGTATCCTTTGCGGACTTTGTTATTAGACCCATTCTGTTGTATTACTTCTAATCTTCAAATAAAAAGCACACGATCAGTAAGTCTGAATTGACTTCATACGTGAAGAAATTTAAAATTGTATGGTATAATGTATAATTTTACAAAGATATCGTGTTTTTTATCGTTATAGGTTTGGCGTAGTGGCTACAATCTCATCTGCACTTCACGGGTGCGTTCGCATCGCGGCGACGCGGTGTAAAGAATTGTTCGAAAAAATGTAATACGGGTGTTACCGTGTAGGGCTCAACTACTATTCTGGTAAAAGTCGAGAAATGTTGTTGTATATTTAATTATAAGAATATTTAATAATTTTGAAGTGTTATTAGAACACTTATCTATATTTTTATCTTCATCACTCTTTTGAGAACGGCTGCACTGCCTTGGCTAACTCTAGTTAAAGCGTTAGTAATAATCCGGATAAGATTTTTAGAGAAAGACAAATTTGAAAAGTTAATCTGATAATTGTTCATTTTTGTAAGAACTGAATTTTCTTTTTTCTATTGAGATTTTTTATGAGCTATTATTTTAAGGCCACAACTTGATCAGAACGATAGTTATGCATAATTCTTATTTTGTTTTGTCCGTTATGTTCCTGGAAGAGTTTTTAGAGTAAAATATCGGGATAGGTGGCGCTGTGATCGAGTTATTGACTATTGGAAAATACAGAACAACGTCTGTGAGGCCAGCTGGTTAATAATAAAAATACATTTAGAATGCGAAACCGTTTTCGATTTTTTGTAATGACTAATTTGATATGGATAAATCCATCACAAGTTTCATACATTGGATAAATTATCATTAACGAAATCCATAATCGAACAAAGTATAATAAGGTCTGCAGAAAATTTTCGATTTGCACTCCAATTGTGTATAGTGATGTTGGCACACGAGAAATAATATATTATACGGCTGGTGATCGAGGTCCTGACCCATGTCAAATCAGCATTCGCAGGTATACCTCGTATTATTTACGGCCAACTCACGGCTATGAAATTTTTTATCGTAACGATAAATCTTTATTAGCTAAAGCTCGAGAAATTTTTCGGAGAAATCGGAGCGCGCAAATATATTTATTCCTTAATTATTAGAAGTTTTTTGGATTAGCAACTTAGGAATTCTGAGACATTGGTATATAAACTTTGCTAAGTTTTTTTTTTATTGAAGCACGACGAAGTGACAGCACTATACCTGATAAAAGTAATGCACAAAACCAATGGTGACAACAGAGAGATCTATAATCAATCTCCAGTCCCGATTGTCATGCTGGCCTGCTGGAATGTCTCTTCACGCTATGTTTGAAGGATCGAATATTTGTAGGAAGGGAGGGATTGGATACCAAGTTTTATTATATTTTTGTTAAAGTGAAACTTTTATTCTATCGCCCTTAAAATTTCGTTCATCTATCGCATGTCGCATTACAGCTGGCCGTGAAGTTATTAATAGAATAATTGAAGTTGACAACGATTCAATGATTTAAATAAATGTTGCTCTTATTATTATTACTATTTAATTTTATTATTTTACTATTAAAGTTTCATTTGCATCGTGGTTTCATAAATCCACACAATAATTTTTAATTTTAGACAGTTCAATCCTCATACAATTAAGAGGAAACGCGGTCGGCAAAACATTTGAAGTTATAGGTTTTAATATAAATCATGCTGTCGCGCTTTATCTGAACGACTAAAAGGAGCGCGAGAAAGAACTATAATTTGGACTGCTGTAAAATAGATGAAAATATTATTATGTCATATTTCCCCCTACTTCCTTCTCCAAAAGCGTACCGACTTCAATTTTTTGAAGTGAAACTTCTTATGCAACTTCCAACGCGTTAAAAGTTAAACGTTAAACGCACATTATCGGCCTCGCCTCTTTGTGTGAGCCAGAGCGAGAGAGTAAATGTCGGTGTGTATGTATATTGCACACTGTTTAAATAAAATAGAAAATGTCTTTTAAAATGAAGTTTCACTTCTATCGTGTGTGAATCACACACACACCTTTTTTTCCGGATTTACTTAAGAAATGTTTTTCGACAATTAGTGGTATAAATGAAAATTTTAGTAATTTTGGAAGGGTTTTAGTTCATATAAGAACTAAAGTATGGAAAATGTCACAACAGAAGTAGCAGATATAGATTGTAAAGTATAAAAACATTTACTATAGTGGCATTATCTAGGAATAAAACAGAGGAATACGTTTCTATGAACTAAACGCCGCCCGAATTTCCTAAAGTAAAAAATCAAACGTTCCTAATATGTAATGTTATGCGTATTCTCAATATGAGAGTTCTGTGCTCTGTTTATGGGACGGGGAATACATTGGGCAAATTGCCGCATTCTCGGCCCATGCATATTTCATGAGTGGCCTATACGGCGATCACTTCATCATAACGGCTGGAGGGGTAAGCAATGCATGTAGACATTTATTTAAGATGTTTATACCTACAACAGATTTCAATGTGGTAGATGTTTCAGTGTGGCTATTTATTCTTAATAATATGTAAATAAGATTTCAGGGGTATGGTAAAAATCTATTTGAATGTTTTTAAGTGGCCACTAGAACCTATAACTATTTTAACTAATTTCAGAAAGAAAGGAATCTTTACTGAGATTGCACAGCGTGAACAGTATGAGCATTGCTGCTTTGCGGCAGAAATGGGTGTGGTTGTAGTGCTACCGCATTCGAACTTTGCACAGTTTTTACCACTTCACACAATTTTACTAGAAAATGATAACGATGGTAAAAAGGTTATTTGACTAACATGCATTTGACTAACGTGTATTTGAGTAATGTACATTTGATTAACATATATTGTACTAACGTGCATTTGATTAATGTTCATTTGAATAACGTACATTTAGAAAACTTTACACGTTAGTCAATTAAACTTCACGACATTGATATTATTATGGCACGATATCATATAAATATATAATAATACGATTTAAAAATTATAATTATAAATCAATTTATATATAAAGCTACATACGGGGTATTTCTGCATAATATTGTAATGTGTTACTTTTTTATTTCACTCTTCATATACTTACAATCTTAAAAATAAGAATTAAATAATAAAAAAATATTTAAAAGGACAATACCAAAAAAAAAGGAAAATGTACGTAATATACTTTACTGCCTCTAAATTTCCTGTCAACCCTTTGTAGAATAATTTTCCTTTACATACACTAAATACTTGTGCAGTGTAATGGAAATAATTAGTACCTAATTGATGTTGATTTAATAAGTAAAGAACGGGTATAGTAATTGTCAAGTGTATCGATTTTATTTTGAATTGACTCTTATACCATAACTATTTTTAAGAATCCATGTTACAAAGAAAATATAGAAATAAGTACTTAAAATTGTTAAATTGTACTGACTCGCCATTCCCAACTGCCTATTAACTGTCACGAAAACTGATCAAAGTGATCAATCGAGAGCAGAAGGCAACGTAATTAACTTGAAGTCTAATTAAAATTGTTATCTTACTTGAACAAAATCTTCCCGTATTTGTGGGCATCTTCTCAAAATATCTTTTGATCTTAGTATCATGTGAGATACCTTCCTATGTACATATTCACACACTTTACCTCTTTATTTGTAGATACTAACATGCACATAAAAATAATGAGGTCTCTGTCTCATGAAGTTTTCTCGTATCTCAGTTAGAGCCTACCGAAATGAAGTGACATTGAGTATTGACGCCTCTGTCTGTACCTTTGGCATCGTTCCAATGTTGTGCTTTGTGAGGTAAACAAACGTGTTCTATCTTGATACATATTTCACTTATATCGTGTTTCGTGTTCTCTTTTCATGATGATTTTCACTGGTTGAAAGTATTATTGCGTTGTTTGGTTGGCAATTTGTGACAATAAAAAATATTTACTTAATATTTGAATCAAAAGAGTAGGCTCTTATTTTGTGCCACAGTTTACGTACGAGTATATATCAATTCTACTATTACCAAGAGGTAAAATTTGTGAGTATGCTAATCTCCACAACTACTGATTTGATCCTAAAATCCTATTATCTTACTATAGGAAGCTACATTATACTTAGTGCCATAAGCAATTTTTATTCCTAATAAATGTTTTGGAGCAATGAAGGCTCAGTGGTAGTGTGTACGACTGCGCGTCGATCGACGTGAGTTTAAATCCCTGCAATGAGCCTGAGGTTTCAGTGAAGGAAAACATCGTGAGGGAACCATAGCATGGTGGTAGGGCTTTTTCTAATGCCCGCCTGGCTAGCTACCACCCTCAAGTTGGAAATCTGTCGCCAAGCACCAATAGGTGTGTTCCGGCAGCTGCACTTGAGAGCTAGTCTTCCACTTGGTTTAGCGTGTTACCATCTTGGGCCACATCGTCACTTAACATCAGGTGAGAATGTGGACACTACGCCAAACCTGATTTAAAAAAAGTTATACGATTTGTAATTAACTCGTGCGAAGTTGTGGGTAGTTGCTTGTAACTTATAAATGTTTTTAAAAAAGGATCTATTTTAATACGACTTATATACTTTATACCATATATAGTGTAATATTGTGTTCAAAATGATGAAAATACAAATAGTTTTTTTTTACAATTATCACTGAGTCTACCCTTCATTAACTGCTATAACAATTATAACAAAATGAATACGTTTCTAAATGTATAAATACATACAAATGTACTGTCTAATACATCACAAAATTTATATTCAATTTGAAAAGATTGGTATATTTAATTTTAAGCATAAAATATTCAACAATATTCAAGCTAAGTAAGCACATGTTAGATGGATGAAATATGTTCAATTTAAGGGTACTTTTTTATTTCATATATAAAATTTATTTACATTTATTCGGGTACCAATTTTTATTATTTTAGTGTTAAGGATTTTTAATGAAATTCTTAATATAAAAAAAAAAAATTAACAATGCGTTGTACAATATCTTGTATTGCAATATATGACGGTATGTTTTATTCGAGCGTTATTACAATATAAAATTTTATAAGAGAAAAAGTTGCTAATGACATTCAAAGATAACTTAGTTTTTCTATTAGTGAATATTTTTAGAATCGGATCATTAGTTTCAGTAATTACCTTCTACAAACATGATCAGTAACTTACTTCTTTTTTATAATGATATAATATACTTCGCATCAAAAAAATCGAAATACCCCTGAAGTTTGGTTTTAAATGAGTCTTATGATTTTTTTACGCTAAAACAAATGAAAGAAATAATGCCAGTTAACTGCGGATATTATAAGGTATCGTTTGAGGAACATTGATGTTTCAAATTAAATTTAAATTACTTTAGCTAGCGTATTTTGTTCAACAGGTATGTTTTTACCCTTTGAGAGAAATTTGTAAAATGTTAGAAACAAAGACGTGAGACGAAAATAATTTAAAAAAAAAAGAAGTTTATTCTGTATCTCGTATTTCCTCCCCGGGCTCTAATGCGGACCATGCGGTTCCTCATGGACTGGATGAGAGTCACAATCTTGTGTTTTGGGATGTCATTCCATTCTTCTCGTATAACTGTTTTAAGCTGGCCAAGCGTCTCCAGCGCAGGATCTCGGTATGAACCCTGGCATTATCCTGAATAAAAATGAACTCTTCGCCATTAAAATGTGCGTAAGGTACCAAGTGAGGCTCCAGCCACTCTTCGATGTAACGTGGCCCATTTAATGACGGTAAGCTAGGTCCAGATACAAAAGCAAGTTCGGTTATTCCATCGGCATTTATGCCTCCCCAAACCGTCCATGAACCGCCACCATAACTGACTCTTTCTTCAATGCAGCACTGTGCAAAACACTCTCCTTCTCTTCGATACACCTTCTTTCTTCAGTCGTTACCATACAGCATGATCGTACATTCGTCAGAAAAGAGAACTTTACTTCATTGAAGGTATGACCAATTTAAGTGCCCACGTACAAAGTTAAGGCGCGCTCTTCGGTGGTCTACCGTCAATTTTGGGTCATTAGCTAGTTTTATGAGGTTTCAGGCCACGCTCCGCCAATCTTCTTCTAATAATAAAATCGCTCACAGTCAATTCTCTAATCACACCGAGCCGCTGCTGCAGTTCAATAGAGTTAAAAAAGCAACGCCACGACTTGGGCGGCTTCCTTGGGCAAGGTATCCATATTTGTTAAGAAAGAAATCTCTTTGCTAAGATGTAACAAAGCTTTGTTACCAATTACTATTAAACGATATTTTTGCAAAGTATGTGATTATATGCAGAACTTCTGACGGAATACACATTAAAAACAATCTGCACATTGCGCTCCACATTCATTTATTCAATGAAAATTCAAAAAATTAAATTCAAATTTGGAATTGTGTAGACTAAACTGCCAGCGGAGTATTTTTTTAATGATATCAAACCTCTTTTTTATTTAAATTCCACCTAAATGATCATAATACTCAGTGAAAACCAAACTTCAAGGGTGTTTCGATTGTTTTGATGAGAAGTGTATATTGAAATATTAATGGTATATGATGTATAGATGATTTGTGTATCATAATACTGTGTGGGATAAAGTACGTTCAAATTCAAGTTTAAATTACCGAGTTCTTATCTTCGTTTCTTTTATCAATATTTAGTTTATAAATTTTAATTTGCAACAAATAATTTGTACTAAAATAAATTATTTGAATGTTTTATTTATTTCAAATAACATTAAATTATAATACACAAAAATATCACCACGTTCATTACGCGTTACATATTAAAAAAGTTGGCCCCGCAGATGTTGTTTTGCCCTATTCAGTAGTAAATAACTCAACCACAGCGCTACCTGTCCCATTCAGATGTAACATAAGAACCTTCTCCTTAAAATTAAATTGATCTAACAACTTTCATGGTAATCGGTCAAAAGGTGCCAGAGTTTATACCAACATCATTCAACAGTACACCAAACAATTGACAACTAAAATTTAAAACGTTGACATTGGTGAAATTGCCTACATAGCCAGAAGCCATATAAAAAAAAATACTAACCTAAATAGATGGCATACAACACTATTGCGTTCGCGTGATCTCTGTAGAGATATGAAACTAATAAAGAGAAACATAATTTCAGTTGATGAAACCTTCCCCCGCTGAACGTCATCTGTTTTCATTACCCGACGTCGTCCAATGGGCTCATTATTACTTCCAATGTATAGCTGTATACCTAAACACCATTATTTACCCTAATGAGTACAAAGTGTTCGTGGTTTTTTTTTTGCCTTAAATATTCTTCCTGTGTCACTATTTTGTTCTTCTTAACTATGTAATTTCGGTGTGTGCCACTTAATACTTCATAATTATGAATATTTTAAGCTGTTTATTGATATTTAATACACAACTCGAGATTTATAATCCACTTGTCAAATAGTATGTTATTTGATATGACGTGTTAGTACAGGAAGCCGCTCCTTGTGACATAATACGAGTTTTTTTTTTACTGAACGCTCACATTCATTATAATTTTTCAACCCATGACCGACAACATTGTTTTACAAGCATGCTTCACTCTAATATTTGTTTTAAAAAGCCCCTTACTCTGCGATTTGAAAACCTCGACGCAACTCAGTATACGCATTCTTGTAAGGGTCACAAATAAGAGTTTTTTGTTTTGTTTTGTAAAAGTCTTTGCCATATTGCTGTTTTGTAAAATAGCACACGACAATCTATATTAATTAATGTGGTCTTCGGATAGAAATATTTTGTATGGAACGGATATTCCGTATGTTGAGTTAATATGAAATTTATGCGAACGTAATCAACTTTTTCTTTGTATCTAATAATCTTAGTTAAAAATTATGATATTACTTTTGCGTATGAGTTGTCAATAACTACACAGTTAGTAGTTGCGTTTTCAGATCCGCGATATTTTATTACGCAAGCTGGCATTATTGAACTCTCAGTAGTCTTTGTTGTTTTTATATTACACTTTGCTTACCACTGCGTACTAAGCGATGACGGCTCAGTGATAGCATGTACGGATATCTCGTCGATAAACGTGAGTTCGAATACCTGAAACGAGCCTGAGCTTTCGGTGAAGGATAACGTCATGATGAAACCATTTCATGGTGGTAGTGCTTTTTCTAATCTCCGCCTAGCTAGCTATTATCTTCAAGTTTAAAATCAGTCCCCAAGCACCAATAGGTGAGTTCTGGCAGCTGCACTTGAGAGTCAGTCTTCCAATAGGCTGAGTGTGCTACCATCATGGGCTACATCGTCTCTTAAGATCAGGTGAGATTGAGGTGAAAACGCTAAACCTATAACAATAAAAAAAACACTTATAGTACCGTCACTACGCCGAGCTAAAATAAAAATAAAACATGATTTCTCGTTCTTCTTTAAAACGAAACTTAGTTATTTATATAATCATGAAACATAGACAGTCGTACCGTGAAATATTACCACCTACGCTTCGCCGAGTACGTGAAATCGTGCAGAACGGTCAATTTTATCTAAAGCATTCCACAGCAATAAATCGACAGTGATTTTTCAAACTGAAATATCTGCGATGTAGCCTCAATATCTTCTGGCCGAACCTTTACGAGTATGTTAATATGCATCATTTTTTTCTAAATAAAAAGAAGTTCGGTAGAAAATCGAAACAGTCCCAAAACTCTTTTCTTTCTTTATATTTACAAGGAGATATATAGTGAAGTGACCGTATAATTTGGTGATTTGTCAATGTCGTCGCATTGCCGCGGAGAAAAATGATTCAGTGAATCTGCCGGGCGTCATGCCGGTGAATTAATTGAAACAAATTGCTCAGTTCTCGCCAACAATTTAATCTTCATGTGAAATCTGAGAATTGTCACTGAGTAATTACTTAGAACTAATGCTACGAGATATATTTAAGTCTAATTTATTATCTACGTTACCGGGATCCTATGCTACTTCTAATACCTCCAAAAATATGTGTACAAAGTTTCATTGTGATCGGTTTAGTAGATTTCACGTGAAAGTCGATTATATTGTGAAACCGGGCATATGACACTTGAAATTATTGCTAAAGTTTAATTTACGCTGTGCGAGGCGAGCGGATAACAACTGCACTGTACTTCGTACTCCTTTTCAGGAATATTGCGCGCACGGGTCAGTGTGAGGTTTGCTATAGTTAAAGATATGCCATATTTGAAGAAGAGCAAAAAACTAAAATTTATTTACAAGTTTTACAAATACTTAAAATGAAATGAAATGTTAATTTTTAACGTTCATACTGCTAATGTCAAACAGATAATAAACAGTCTTTGGTTAAACAATCGCACAAAGTAGAGATTGTCACCGTTGAATTTTAAAATTTTACCAAATAATAAATAGTTACTGACAGGTTGACAGTAATAGAACAAAATTTTTAAATAACATAAAAATATGCTATTTTGAATACTCTTTCCCAAAAGAAACTCAATAACATTTAAACTGAAAATGTAACCTATTACGGTCGAATTTCGCCCACTGGGCGCCTACTATTAAATATAAAGCCGAAGTAAGGTTGGAAAGGTCTTTATATCGAAACCCTTGATGGCGACCTATTCATTAGTTTGTTTTGTTGATGTATGTCGTGTATTGGACCGTACATGTTACTATAAAGCTTGCTACACCGTTGATCAAACAGTTTTGATTAATGACTTTATAAAATTGATTAAAAATTTATGGATCAACCCATGAAGGTATACTTAGCTGTATTGACGTTGCCTTTCTCAAATATTTCCATTTTAATATTAAATTCGTGTAGTTAGATAAAATATACTGTACCACACAAACGTGAACATATTATAATACGTTTTATAGGTTATGTTGAAATAATAACCTTTTTTGTTTAAATTCGTGAGTTTTAAATTAAATTATGAGAGTTATAGATTAACTTCGATCAAATGTAATTTCGACGCCTCCCACGCATTAGGTCGTAAGGCAAAAAACGATATTTTTCAGGAGAGCTATTTTTGTAAACGTTACTGATATAGTTCATTTGTGTAATTCAAAAACTCATAATTTATAGAAGATATTAGTATTCAGGAATTCAGTAATTAGGGTTCGGGAATGTTTAATACGGTATATTATGGTTCTAATGACACAAAAATACAATTTTACTCAAAAAATGTGTTTCGACTTTATGCGTGGGAGCCGTCGATTTGTTTTATGAAAACATCCACAAAAATACCTACTATTATGAGCTGTAGAACTCTCGCAACTACAAACAATACAGATATATGCTTAAGGATGGTAGAGCCTGTGATAATTTCAACTGAAGAATCACGACAGCCACACACACCTTTTAATGTTGGAAAGCAGCAGTACTCGAGTTTCCAAACTCCACTTTGAATGATGGAATTAGCAACATTCAGTCCTTAGGAGTTTCTATTTCTTATTACTCAAAAACTGTTTATTGAATTAAATTTATCTGATTATATTTGCTATAATATGCAAATAAACCTTTAATGCTTGCTTTAGAAAGAAACCATTGTCTATTTAATGGCATTGTTAGTCTAAGAGAATATTAAGAGAGGCAACAGTTTCAGTACATTAGACAATATTTTTTCAAACTTTTCTATTATTTTTATTATTTATAAAATATGTTTGGACATAGTTATTGTCCACTTATGATATCAAATATTACTTCCCGATTACATACAGATCTATATTAAAAATATCTTCAATCAAGGATAAGTTGTGTTTCATTTATTCATAGGGAAAACTATGTTAACTA
Source organism: Saturnia pavonia (assembly GCA_947532125.1). NCBI lineage: Eukaryota > Metazoa > Arthropoda > Insecta > Lepidoptera > Saturniidae > Saturnia > Saturnia pavonia. Next base: position 11,345,284 of record OX383905.1, on the reverse strand, counting down.
GTTGCCTTTGGGATCTGTGTTGTTTTTAGACATTCTAATCTTGTCAAAATATTAACAATTTTAATGTTTATGTACCTACCTACAGCCCTACGCGTTTTAATTTTATAAGTTTTTTTTGAAGACTTGTTAGAATAACATTGTGTTAACATATTGTGTTTCTTTCTGTTTAAAGCATTTTTTACGGAGTCCAACAGTCGTATGACAAATGTCGTATATGATTTTAAATCGTTTATAAGTTTTTCGTTATAGACATAATCTCACTTCATATTAAGTGATGATGTTACCCAAGATGGTAACACGCTAGGTCTAGTGGAAAACTAGCTCTAAAGCGAAGCTGCTGGAACATACCTATTGATGCTTGGTGACAGAATTTGAGTGTAGTAGCTAGCTAGGTGGGATTTTTGAAAATCCCTACCCCCTTGCTATGGTCTCGGCAACTCGGCGATTCAATCGACTTGGTGTCCGTACACGCTACCACTAAACCATCATTGCTAAGTGATTGACAGAATAAATCCACACTAATAATATAAATTCGAAAGTAACTCTCTCTGTCTGTTTGTTTCCTTTTCAAGATTAGAACTCTGAACCGATCGGAATGAAATTTGACGTAAAGCTAGCCTGGAAACTAGAGAAGGATATATATTTGAAAAACACTCAGACGAAGTTACGGGAGAAAGGGGATAAAGTTTTATGAATTCGAATCTAACTTATTTTCTTAAGAAGTTTGAACACTATAATTTTTGTTAGTGTATAGTAATGAATATATTCCCAATACTTTTATTTATGAGTAGTTACCAAAATATTAATTATGTGATGTGATATTTTTAACCAACGTTGTACTTTCTCAAATTGCGTAAATGAAACCAATTATATACTGACCTAAATTAAGCAGAAAAGTTTATTTCTTAATATTATTATTTTTTTGATTTAGCAATTCTTACTATCAATTTTAGTGTATACATAAATATTTTACAAGAATAAAACACGGCCTCTTAACGGTAGGCTCTATGTGAGAGAAAAAGAGCATTAAGGCGTAATTTATCACAGTTTCTACGCCATTAAACAAGGAGACTGCAGAACCGCGTGTGCGTGATAAGCCCTGCGAGAATCGAATTGTCTGGAAACATAAAAATCATTACCCTCATCAAAATATTCACAAAAAAAAACTTATATATAACAGTAATATTCCTATGTTTTGAAAGAAATAAATAAACAAGAAGTAACTTTTGTTCATACATGACAAATGAGACAAGTTTTACAAAATTCAAGATGAGAGAATTAATCTTTGTAAGATTCGTTTTCATAAATATTGAACGAATATATTGAGGTGTCTGTTGAAAATTAAGGATTTTTTGTATTTATATCCAGCGGGCGACAGTCACCACAATACTGACGGCATTCTTTAGTCCAAGCAAGCGGAGCTGCGGGCACAGCCAGTTAAAAATATAAATCAAACAGCTAATATGTTTGTTGATTATACATTACATGTATACATTACAGTTATAATTAATATTGATGGACATTAAAATGTCAATTACACTTTTGAGTTTTTATTGTGTGCATAATAACTGAATGTAAGTAAGTAAGTGCATAATAACAGCTAAGATAATGATAAATTTATAGCATGTACCTATAATTTAACGAAAAACTCCTTTCACTCTATGTTGCAGGATTTTTAAGTTCTTTTTAAGTTTTAACGTTTGGTCACAATCTCACTGGATGTGATGGCTACCACTGAGCCATCATTGCTTCAATTTTATTTTATATCGAGGTGTATTTTCTATGTAATTTGTTTCTTTGAAATGGATATCTTGTGGCAATTCGATTTATATGCGTATATTGTTCTATATCGACGCGCATGCTTCCTTCTAGTTCAAATTCAAATGTCTTTAAACTTGACTGAATATGAACGATTGTAAACTCATTCAGACTTATCATTATTAAGTATCATATTATTGTTAATACGTACGAAGTCACGGGTAATTAATAGTCGGTCTATAAAGTTTATATTCTATTGTGTTTTTTCAACCTTTCCCTAATGGACATGATACTGTCCGCTCTTCACTTGGCTATTGTTTCGTTTAAAGGCTAATGGGGTCCCGCATTGCCCGGCGTGTTATTCAAGTGTCAAGAAGATGAATGTCATGTTATTTATGAGGTTACGTTGAAAAACTGGCTTTTTTGATAACCTGGCTTACCTACTCGGGTTGCATGTCGGCTCGTAATACCGTTATTTTCACGGTAATCCCGTTTTTATTATTTGAATTTTTACGTGTCACGAGAATATTAAGTCCGTCCGCTAGAGGATTAACTACGCTATTATAATATTTGCGGTTAATTGCAACATTATTTATGAATTTTGATAAAGAATAACGTTGCTAAATTATCTAATGATATTGTTACTCCCGTGGGTACTAAAATTCAGTTTGTTTGCAGTTAAAGCATTTATTCATACCAAGCACACACACACAGAATTATAACAAACTCACTATTACAGGTGTTCTCTATCACAGTCGTAGCTCATAGAGATTGATAAACAGCTGCACAAGTCTGTGCTTGTACTCACAGCCTCTGAGATTACACTATTCTGTGATTGTAGCCCTCTTGTAGATTTCTTTCCTTTCTCGGTTTTTGTATTCGGTTGGATGTCCAAAACAGAACTTTCCTTTATCGAAATAAAGTCGGGGTCGAAACTTCAAGAGTGATTTTGACGCTTAGAGGAAGGGGAAGTATGCTATTAAATTGTTTGTTTATATAAGTAACCAGAACAATGTGTACGTGTTTTGTGCGATCATACTTGATTTTTGTAATTAATTCCAGACTTTTCCAGATATATCTTTAATATTCGAGATTAACAAATTTTAAAACAGATAAAACAATATTTACCTTTTGTCTCTGTATTACATTACATAATCTACAATTATCTGAAATAATAAAGTATATTGACACAGAGGAAATTGTAGTCTTTTGGAAGTTAATACTAAATTTGCACACACTCGCACTAACCACAAAGTCTAAATTGTGTCTTATATTTTCTGTTTATCTTTTCTTAACATTTTGGTTCTTATTATCTCTTTGTAGTATTTTAATAACATCATATAGAATGGGAATCGTTGACGTCGATTGCACAGTTGCGACTATTACTGTCGTCAACATAGTTGTTAATATGTTATAATAGGCTGATAAATATATATTTATTTGTAAAGAATCGATCGTTCCTCTCGTTAGTCTTGTTTTGTCTCTCTTTTATTGGTATGGTGTGAAATAAAATTAATCGGTAAAGATATTGTCCTTTACATTTAAAAAAAAAATACAGGATTGTCCAAACAATTTTGTCACATGATTTAAAGTTTTCATAGATGTAGTTATTTGAATATCTTATAATAAGCTATCTATATTTCTTGAACGTCGACCCCCTAATGATCAGGAACGTTCACCACGGTGCTGTTATTGCTTTTATGGAAACGCAAGGAAGTCGTAACTGCAAGCTGACGGCTACCCCAATGGCCATTGGCATCTGGGAATTATTATATTTTTCTAAAAATTATAACTACAAGGAGCTTTAATATTATTTAGCATCTGTGTGTTCAAATATAATGTAATAACATTATATTTGAGATAAAAAAAGTGTGTAAATGTATTCCAATAATTATAATTAATTTTTTTACCCCGCATTCCAACAACATGATGATGTTAGACAGCAATTATAATAATGTTAATTCATTTTACTGACTTAAATTTTTTATATGTAAATATAATATTACATTGTATAAATAATATATATTATTTTAATTAGATTAATAATCTATCTATCAATGTATCTCATCATCAATAACATTGATGGTTAAATTCTCTCGTTTTTACCCTGTAGGTACCTAACGCGCCAAAAGTAGCATAACATCGAAAATAACAACATAGTATCTACTTTAAAGCGATATACATATTACACAGAATATAGAATTTACGTTAAGAACTCTCAGAGCCATACTCAGACATACAGACTCGCTACACTTTGTTGAAAGTCACTTCTATTATTACATGTATATAAGGTACGAATCCACTCAACCCAACCAGACTAATAACAAACAAGACCCGCCCGAACTAGAGTCTGCGATTCAATGAAACGCGTTGACCGCTAAACCACAGAGAAGATTGTAACCATTAATAAAGTAGCTTTACCTGAATACCTTAGCTATTACTTAGTCTCAACAAACTGTAAGCAGTGATATTAATTACTGCTATTTCTAAAGCGTATGTTATATGTATTCACGTAGATAAAGTTGCGATTTCTAAACTATTTTCGATTTTACCAGTCTTGATTGAAAAGTCAACAAAGCTGCTTTTAAAAAATAAAATAATATACGAAAGAGGTTATTAATAATTATTAAAATGTATTAGAAAATTAATAATTGGAAATACATTACAATATTGCTGCAATAAGTAAAATTGCGATATAACAAACCACAATAAAGATATGTGTTCAACGAGTATCACCGCAAAATCATAGGTGAAACGTTTTATATACGATGTACATTTATTTAAACTAGTGGTCGCCCAGTGGTCGAAATTCGACCAGAATTAATTTAAATTATAAGTTCGAACATTATTAAGATTCTATTGTCAAAGACTATACTTCTATAATCACACATTTCGCCAAGGCTACACTGCACTGTTAATTTGCCTACGAAAAGATCTTTGAACCAGCAACAAATATATATATTTTTACCTATATTTTACCTACACAACTTTCTTTTTATATTGTGATTTTATGTTAGATTTATATTTGTATATTGAGCGAGTAGTATTTCACTAATAACTGCAGACTAATGACCACAGACTTTAACAATAAACAAATGAGTATACGTGAGTGTGTCAAATACATGGAAGGGTGTGTAAAGTTTTTTTTTTATTTAATGTATTTTTATACATAATTTTAAATAAATATTAGCATTCTGCACTCCTTCTTTATATAAACGATAAATGTGGGAAATTTCATACTCTTCCGTCTGCGCAATTTTCGTAAAAAGGGGTACAAAGTTTTTGCTTCACTTATTAATATATAGATAATAACTTGGAAATATAATTTTATGTGTGTATTAATTGAATATTTAAACATATTCCACGTAAATGAGCCCACTAATTAATATAGTTATTTATTTTACCTTTGATTGATCGATTATTGGTAAATCTGTTTTGTTTTTTGTAGTGAAACTTCTTATGCGACTTCCAACACGTTAATCGTTTAACCCACATTATCGGCCTCTCCTCTTTGTGTGAGCCAGAGCGAGAGAGCAAATATCGATGTGTATGTATATTTCACACTGTTTACATAAAATATCTTTTAAAATGAAGTTTCACTTCTATCGTGTGTGAATCGCACACACATCTTTTTTTTAATGGAGTAGGTTTTTACTCTATTATATCTCAGAAGGCGATAGGTGGTGCTAGGGACAAGTTATTGACTACTGGAAAGAGCAGAACATACAAGTTTTCGCAGACTCTAGAATGTAATCTAACTAACATCGGACATGTTAGTTATAACAGATTATTTATAGCCGGCGCCTCGAATATCTTTTTATTAGCAACAACAGATAGTTTTCGTAATGAACAAGTTTTTTGTTTTAACGAAAACATTAATTTATAACACTTTGTCATTAATTTTGATGAAGAATTAACCGGGATATGGCGTTTCAGACAAAAACACCTTTGAAAAATTATATATATGATTGATAGTAGGTAGGTAATTCAAAATCAGAGTTACATGTATAGAATAATTTATTACATCGATACTGTGTATTGCAAGTTTGTTTCAATAATAAATTTTTTAAGCGTTAGTTATAGATTTATTTTTAACTATACTTAATTTTTTTACGGTTTATTACAGTCATTAATAATTATAGTTAATAGTATCTTTGTGTTATGAAACAGTAATGAGAAATATATATTTTCAAAAATTACTTATTATTGGGTCAAAAAGATTATTGAAACAATGATGGCTCAGTGGTAGCGTGTATGGACATCACGTCGATGGACGTTAGTTCGAATCCTTGCAATGAGCCTGAGCTTTTCAATGAAGGAAAACATCGTGATGAAACCATAGCATGGTGGCAGGGATTTTCCTAATGCCCAATGGCCCAAGCACCAATAGGTGTGTTCCGGCAGCTCCACTTGAGAGTCAGTCCTCCCTAGGCTTAGTGTGTTACCATCTAGGGCCACATCGCTATTTAACATCAGGTGAGATTGTGGCCATAAAGCTAAACCTAAAGCAATAAAAAAAGTATTATTAAAAAATGTATATTAGCACGATAAAGTGACGGATAATCGCCTTATGTTGAGTACAATACTATTTAAAAAAATGGCGACCAACGTGACATCATCAATCCATCACCAGTCGTCGCCTGAGTAACAGGAAATATTTATGCACCGGCTGTTTCAGAAACGCGACGCACGTAAGCGAAAAACTATGACGAGCTTTACACCATATATAATATACATGACTGTCGCGACACTAGCCAACCGCGACCAGCGGAGGAGATAATACGCATTCGAATGTTCTGCGGATGTTCAATTTGTGTTAATTTTTCCCCGCGATTAAAATGCAAAACTTAAATACAGATACTTTTATCAGTGAGATAATGTATCCGCCTGCAATCTGGTGCAGTCTACGGTATTTACTAAACTGATACCGGTTTTTGTTTAAATTATGAACTCCCATTTTAATTTGTATTATATCCACTGCAAAAATCTTCTTCTAAACACGATGGTGCCAATTTAGAAAAACTTGTTTTTATATCATGTCTCTCGCTCACTGAAGTTGCTCCAGCGTGGCATTCAACTTGCTTGCAACGTGCACGTGAGGTGTACTTGAGTGACACAATTCTCAAGACAACTTCTATCAGCATTCATTGTCGGTCCGAATTTGTCCAATGCTTAATACACGCTTGTTTTTCGATCGGATTATCTTATTCAGTTATTTTTAAGAGATATTTATGATATATAACACACTAGCTGTGCCCGCGGCTCCGCTCGCGTAGACTACAGAATGCTGTCGGTTGAGGACACGCGAATAGTCCTGCCCCCGCTACCAAACACGGCGATCGCCTGCCAGTTATTTTAAATACAAAAATGAGTTCTAAGTGATAGACGTATAGATACGTGAAGATAGACGTATGCTATCACTGATTTTTTTTGGTGATCTTTTTAATATCTATAATTATAAAGTCATTCATTTGATATATTTCTTATTGTTTACTGTGCGTAAGCCATTTAAGCACCCCAAATGAGTCTTTTTACCCAATTGATTCGACATTATCGTCATAGCCTATTTCATATGTGTCTTTATCTTACAATCTACAAAAAACATGTGAATCGGATGAGTGGTTTTCGGAAAATAACATAAACGGACGAACAGACAGGGCGACATTAAGTTTTATGATATGTATCGATAAACCCTGTATTATTCGGTCCCAGAATATTTGTCTAGAAGATATTGCCGTTCAATACAGTTTGTTTAAAACTAACTAACAACACCACACAACTAACAACTCTCTAACAAATAACATACAGGGCTAATTTGAAATCAATTTCTTTTCATTTCGGGGAAAATCTTTTTTAAGTTGAACGTAACGAGCTTACGATGACAACATTAATAATGAATTTCGAGGAAAAAACAAATTACCTTGTTTGTTACTCCTTTTGACGTTATATCGTACTTTTTAATTGTCAACCTAGAAAAAAGTTAGGAATATAAAAAATACCTTGAAAGCATATTGCTATCGATCAATACTTCTTATAACTGTAAAGTTGGTCTGAAAATAAAAATTGTATAGACATCGTTTCGGTAGTAGAAGCAAAAATTACTGGGTAGTAAATATTAAAAAATGTAATGATATATTGCCTTTAGCCTAACAACTTATTACCTGATGACCCTTCTAAAGTTAGTGCCTATTATGAGTGTAATAGTGTAATTTAGATGAAGAATCGTAAAGACAACCACAATTTTAAAATTGTCATGTTTGGAGAGTTTTAACAAAGGATATTAAATTTTCACAGCATTATCTACTAAAATTACTTGGCGAACTCACAAAACGTTGAGCTGTCCCATGAATATCAAGCTTTAAGCCCGTGAACTAACAGTCTGCTAAGGTATTAGGCAAATTCTCAGAGGGCATAGTGCGGCTGCTAAATTGAATTGAACGGTGCGGTTACTAACTTTTTTTTTCTAATTTAGTTGCATAACTTTATTATTGAACCTTACTTTCTTTGAATTATATCACTATATTAGAGGAAAAGCTGTTTCTTTTTTTACAAAATTTATATGTATTAGACATAAAATATAGTCGTTTTAAAATTATAAATTTTATATTTGTACTATATACTTTACTGCCCTTCTCAAATCATAATTTTAACATCAGATAAATATATATACCTCAAAAAGATATAATTCCAAGAACAGAACAGCCTGAACGAATAAAAAAGTAATTTAGCTCATATAAAATATATTAATATCTATTAATACATGAAGAGAAAACTTTTGTACCTATTTTAAGCATATTGCATCCACGGAGGAGATTGCGGTTTAGAATTGTGTAAAATTGTTGAATTATGATTATATTTTGGTCGATAAATTATACAGAAACATTGTACAAACGAGTTTATTGTTTTACACTTTACACATAATGACAGACAATGACTGGTTGGTTACGCGGACAGAGTTACGTCTCTGTACGACATTATAAGTAAAATGACCCCATCAAATATAATATACTAATTCTCCCCCATCATTCGGCTCCCTGCACTTTATAGAAACACCGACGCCACACCACCGCCATGCCGTCGCCGTACCACGTGCAATACGACAGTGGCATATCGTCGAGGAGAGTCAATTCATAGCCTTCTAATGTGTGGTGTTAAAATAGTTAAAAATGATATAGAGAAGAACAGCAGAAAGCTAAAATTTATGTATAATATATGTTAGAAATACATTTACCAAGAATAATTACTAACTGGTTCACCGCAATAGAACAAAGTTAAAAAATACATATATACAGAGTTTAATAACGTAACGTAAAATTTAATAAATTACGGTCGAATTTCGACCATAGCAAAGATGTTTCATAGATTTCATTAATTTTAGTAATTCTTCACATTTTAATAACTATTTTACAATGAAAAAATAGTTAAATTACCAAACTTATGAAAATATATATATAAATGTTTTAAGATTTATTTAATACTAACTGGTTCGGTAGACGTTCCGTCCTTCCCAATAGCCAATAACTCCTTTCCAAGCCCGGTAAAGCTGTAAAAGCCGTAAAGGCTCCAGGCTATCAGTATAGTCAGTTCGAAAAAAAAATAGATGTACAGCGCCACCTATCCCGTGTTTTTCCTAATAACTTATCCATAACCATAAACAAAACAAAAAAGGATTAAGCATATTAATCGTGATCGTAATCTTTTTAATCATGAATTATAGTCTTGAGTTCATAGAAAATTCCGTTAATGACTAAGTTTTTCCCGAAAACAAATTTTTGTGGGGTCACTTTTTAAATTATTCTTTTCACAAAAACCTAATTTGGACTATTACAAACATTTTAAAACAAATAATAGCCGTATCGGTTTAGTCATTCTCAAATGATGCGCTTACCAACAAACAGAATTTAATTTTTATTCACATAGATATCAAAACATTATAATAACGCAGTCCCAATATTTGGACCAACATTTACACGTTGGTCAACATAATCTATACCTCAATAGGTATTATTTGGTTGTCGTCGGTTGAACGTGGTCAGCGGTAAATATATCGGGCGGAATGTACCTCGTATCCGTCGTCATGAATATTTCATGAGCGAACCGCCCTGATCACCGCCATAGCAGAGACAGCCTTTGTACTTAATTTGTGGACCGCTCAATCTTGAGCTTGTGAAAAGTATCTTTATTTTGTTGTTGTTTCATGAAACGTGTCAATTAACAGAATTATGATATGTCCTTCATTTTAAACAAGCAATAACAAAGTTTAACCGAGGGTAATCAATTGTAGTTGAGTTTTGAATGAAATAATTACTGTATTTTGTGCGTGGCAAATTGGATTTGCCATATTTTACCAAGCAGTGTAGAGTATTCGTATTTACATAAGACTCGCATGACACATTTTTAAAGCGATCATGGCTCAGAGTTAGCGTCTTCGGATACTGCGTCCATTTACGTACGTTCAAATCTTACAATGAGCCTACGCTTTCAGAGAATGAAAACATCGTGTTGAAACCATATTCATAGTTTTAAGTATTTTTCCAATGCAATGGTAGCTACCACGCTCAAGTTGAAAATCTGTCGCCGAGGACCGAGGTTTGTTACGGTAGCTGCCCTTGACAGCCAGTTAGCGTGTTACCAGCTTAAGCTACATCGTCATAAGACCAGGTAAGGCTTCGTTTAAAATGCTAAACCTATTATAGTATAAAAACCTTTAATACGCTATGTTTGTATGCACGAGTCCACTCTTGCAACTAAATGATTAAAACTACTTCCACTTAACCGTTTGAGCTGAAATCTGGAATACTTGTGTAAATTCGATGACAATGCAATAATATGATATTATTGACCAGATCTGATGATGGGCCCGGATACTGGCTATAGCGACGCCTCAATAAAGCAAAATATGCTCGATGTATATTCGTTTGATTTGACATGACATGACATTATAGAAACTTGTTTAAAAAATATAAATATATTTCTGTAGTAAAAATTGCATATACGAGTATATCATGACAGATTAATTCTTTTTTTACATATATTATATACTTGTCCTCTCAATATATTCTTGACAATTTAATTTATATTCGTAAAAATCTTTACAAACTTGATTTTGTCAAAGACCAGCACAGTTTTAATACTAGAAATTGACATAAATTAGTCGTACTATGTTTTAGACTTAGTAAGACTAATAAAAGTTTTTTAGGTAATAGTGTTAGGTTCTATAATGAGATCCATACGCATATTACTGATAGGCCAGACAAAGAGTTTAAGGACCATATTAAGCAGAATTTACTGTCAAAAGGTTATTATAGGGTGTGGATCATTATGTGAATGATAGTAATGTCTGGAAGTGACTCCCTCTCTGTGCATCCACTAAATTATTAATATTATTGTATGATTATTAACTGTCAATAGTATTTATACAGTTTGAGAAAAAAGCCTAATCGATTTTCTTGCCGGTTCTTCTCGATGATTGGAATATTTTCCGAATCGGTAGTAGTGTTTGACGTTCATAAGTGCCTTCTTAGGACTTAAATTGAATAAAGTATTGTTTGGTTATGAAACTCAATACCCAAAATAAATACCGAAGCTGAACTATATTGTAAAACTAATCAATGCGAAGGACAGGAATCGCTAGGGAGGCTGGTTATATATAGCCGCAAGTTGCTCGACCGATATTCATTCCGCTCACCCTCCTGGGCTGAGCTACGAGAACCTAGTGACGTGCTTGGAATATCATTCAGCTCCCCACGGGAAACATTGCAATAATGCATTAACAGCAATGAAAATTCTAAGTTTATTTTTATAATACGTACCTAACACCAAATGATCGACTAATTTTTATCACATTTTAGTAAGATTGTATCGAGAAAAAATTAATTACGATGGATTTTATCACTAATATTTTTTGTTTAAAATCGCTGTATTTACAAGCAATAATGGTCTAGTGATAGCGTGCACATAATTACAAAAAACTAGCTGTGCCCCGTGGTTTCACCAGCGTATAATTTAAGAGAAATCGCTGATTGATAATACAATACATATAATACAGTACTTTTATCGGGTAGCCACGGTTATGCGCCACAACTCACACGGCTCGTTCGCACCACTACACCTATACACATAGACCCGAGCCGAATGTTGAATTATTTTAATTTTACATTATCTCCCAAACTATTTATCCAAATAACATGCTATAAAGGGAAAAGATTATCTACATAAAAGATGTTGAAGTAACTTTCGTTCGTAAGGATAAATATGCCATGGCCAATAATAATGCTCATAAATCACTTTTGAATTTTCAATATTTTTTTGTCGTAAAATACCTTATTGTGGCTTATATATAAGAGATGGACATACATTATCGCAGACTTTTTTTAGATTTACTAAGGAGAATTATTTTTGTATAACATTGTATTTACGTATACTAGCCTAGTATATAGCTTATACTATTTCACGTGGATTTGGCTATCATATACAAAAATAATTTTTCGAATCCGACTGGTAGTTCCAGAAATTAGCGTGTTTAAACAAACAAACAAACAATAAACTCTTTCACTGTATTATATATTATATAACATAACTATAGATTTACTCGCTGTGTTTGCGGCTCCTCTCACATGGACTACAGAATGCTGTCGGTCGATTGCAAGCGTGATTATGCTGCCCTAAAAATGCTTGTTGTGGGTGATACTTAGAAGATATATATACTATTGCAGACTTTTTTGTAGGTCCTTAAAGATCTACAATTATGCAGTAAATTAATTTGATATAGCTCTTATGGTTTACTCAGCGTAAGCCATTTATTCGCCACAAAAGCGTCTTTATTTCGAATTGATTCATCATTATCGTTACTGCTTATTTCGTATGATACCTTATTGAACAAAATATATTCTATAACATGGCCGGATAGATATATGAATTAAAATAAAAACCGTGTTTATTATATTTTCGCGTGAAAAGAACATAAATGGGCAGACAGACAGAGATACGTTGAGTTTTATAATATGTATAGAAGACGAACTGTACTCATTTTATTTAGTGGCTAAATCATAGATTTAATAAACTATACATCTATGGGCTATATAGTTCTATAAAGATTAGAACATTTTTAATAGTTTTTTAATTATAACTTCAAATATTCACCCAGTATTTTAATATTGACTAGGCTGTAACTTGGCAAGAGGAAAGTGTCGCTTATTACACATCTATAATAGAAACTAAAGTCACCCTCTTTTCCTTCCCCTCGTTACAGGAGCGTTGCCATGGTATACGTTTAATACACCCCTCTACTGACTGTCACTTACAACTTGTATTTCCCACATCTTATCGACATTTTTGTTCTGCCGATTTTATTTGGGTAAGTCGTAAAATTTATTATATAAGTGATTTACTCTTAAATTATATTCAAAGACAGAAGACCATTATAGTCATTTTGGGTAACTTTGAACAAATACGAGTGAAACGTTTATTAATTTATTACAAGGTAAATATAATTAATTGCACGAGTGTTAAAACTGCTTATACCGAATATGAACTATTTAACTTTTAAACAGAAGAAAAAATATTGATGACTGAAATGATTGACATGTTTTGAGTGAAAAGATGAGTTGCTAAAATTAACAATGACAATCCACGTCCTCGACCAGTGATTACTAAGTTACGTAGTCCTCGTTCCCGTGATAACATTTTGGCTGCGGTCAGTAAATTTAATCATAAGGATCCCGAGAAGAAGCTTTGTACACAGCATCTTGGAATTGGAGGAACTGTAAGCCCTGTCTACGTTTCGGAACATTTGACTCCGGCACTTAAATCACTCCACGTGCAACTCGTATAAAAGTCCGGGAAATGTCTTATAAATTTGTATGGGTTCGCAATGGACAAATTTTTGCTCGGAAAGCAGTGGAACATCAAGCTATAGCAATTAAAATTTTGGATAGTCTTAAGCTTTTAGTATAAGTTGCTAATGTATTTTTCTAATAATGAATTGGTGTATTTGATGATCGCAATGCTTGTCATATACTACCAGAATGTGCAGGGCCTTAGAACTAAGACTAACGAGGTTTCAAAAAATATTCTGATGTCGAATTATAATATTATTGCATACTGAAACCTGACTCAAATCAAATATTTCTAATCACGAATTGATCGATGACAGATACGTTGTTTATGGCAGGGACCGGTCAAGCAGTAATAATTCTAAAAAGGACGGCGGTGGGGTGCTTTTGGCCGTTTCTAGGGACATACCGTCTGCTCATGTCAAAAGTTGGGAAACAAATTTGGAGGACTTGTGTCTGACTGTGTGGTCACTTTGCATATTAATATTGGCTCAAGTACTAGGAAGATTGTTATATGCATTGTATATCTACCTCCACCAGTTAAAACCGAAACTCTTAAGTATTTTTTAGATAGTGCAGATACTATTGCCGATCGGGCCGATGATCTTGTTATTTTAGGTGATTTTAATTTGGGTTTTATTAATTGGGACCCTTATAAAGATGGTAATTATATGGTACCCTCAAATCATAACTCTCCTCTGGGACATTCTATTACTGACTTTATTTTCATCAACAATCTCTTTGAAGTCAATGCAATTGCAAACAGTGACAACAGGTTTTTAGATTTAGTTATAACTAGCTGCCAAGATGCATACGTTGTAGGCCCTTCGAGCGAGCTGAGCAAATGCTATAAGCAGCATCCTAATCTACTGTTGAATTTACCTTACAATAAAGTTGTCTATCTAAAGCCCAAATGCAAGCCTAGATATAACTTCTATAGAGCAGATTATCCATCCATAGTTAAAAATCTGAAAGGTGTTGATTGGCAAACAAACCCTTAATAAATCGAAGTTCCCTCCATGGTTCAGCACTTCGTCCATCAAACTATTACAAGAAAAAGAAAAAATTCGGAAAAGGTTCAAATAATACAAAAACCCTAGAGACGAAATTGAATACCATCTGCTCCGCTCTAGATGCCACGCAATGTACGAAAAATGCTACTCAGATTCTGCTCTGCCTCTGTCCTTAATATTTAACACATCATTAGCGGATGGGACATTTCCGTCCGAGATAAAGCGCGCATTATACCAATCTATAAGAAAGGGGCAAATTCTGACGTTAAAAACTATCGCCCTATTTCCATTCTGTCTTGCTTCTCTAAACTATTTGAATCGATTGTCTATCTTGTGATCTCTCGGCTTGTAGACAGTAGCATCTTGGATTCACAGCACGGTTTTAGACGTTGTCGCTCAATCGTCACTAACTTGGTCCCTTACATTTCCAACGTATCTAATGAAGTTGACTCAGGCAGGCAGGTTGACGCCATCTACACCGACTTTAGCAGTGCTTTTGATTGAGTTAACCATTCAATTCTTTTGAGGAAATTACATGAATTCGGTGTGTATGGCCCATTTTTGAAATAGTTCGAGTCTTACTTGCAACAGAGACCTCACTCAGTGTCTGTAAATGGATTTAACTCGAAAACTTATTTAGCAACTACCGGTGTGCCCCAGGGATCGCATTTGGGACCCCTTCTTTTCATAATCTTTATTAACGACATAGTCGATAAAATAAGACACTGTAAGGTGTCACTATTTGCCGATGACCTCAAGATATACAAAACCATAAATACTGTTGTCGACTCTCGCCAATTGCAAAGTGACCTATATGTGATCCTACAGTGGTGTCGCTGTAACAGTATAACACTCAACGCAAGTAAATGCTTTCACATTAAATTCACTAGAAAAAGAAAGCAACTTGCTACGGAATATAAGCTCGATGATACAGCACTGGCAGAAGTTAACGAAATCCGAGATCTTGGCGTGATAGTTGACAGTCAACTTAAATTCACCTCGCACATTCGCAAGTCTGTCACAAAAGCAGCTCAAATGCTCGGATTTTTAAAACGTAACTCGGGCGGATTTAAACAATATAGCACAAAAATCTTGCTTTACCAAACCTTGGTGCGCAGTCATCTTGAGTTCGCCAGCGTTGTATGGAATCCGTATTACGCCGTGCATTCGCTGTGCGTTGAGAGTATACAAAGAGCGTTCACTAGGTGTCTAGCTTATAATTCTAGTGGTTTTTCCACAGAAATCCTTACAAAGAGCGCCTAATTAGGTTTCGAATGCGTTCTCTTCGTGAACGGAGACTTTTATTAGGCATGGCCAAAATTTCACAAAATTGTGAGCGGTCAATATCAGTGTAGCTATTTTCTGGAGAACATGCCTTTAAAGGTACCCGTACCTATCCTCGCGGGAAACTTAAATATATTTTCTACAGTCCACCTGTAAAGTCTAATTTGGAACAGCAAGCACCTCTCCGTAGAATAATTGATGAGTATCATTCCCTTATCACAGTGATACCAGATCTTGATGTGTTCCACGATAATTTGCGTATATTTCAAAACGAAATAAAAAATGCACCTTAATTTTAATCGTTAATCATTTGTTGTTTTATAACTGACTTGTTGTTACTTGATATTATGTTGATATTTCTTCTTTTTTTGATATGACATGACATTTATTGGATATTTATATTAATATTTCAACAATTATTACTGTATTATTTGTTAAATTTGAATTTCAAAGTATGTTTTCATTAGGTAATCTTTTTTTTAAATTAATTATTGTATTCCATCTTCGAGTCGATGAATTGCCAATGTTATGTACACCATTATTGTCACATGCATCAGGCCATAAATTAAATAGTTTAAGTTATTTTCAATGTTAAATGTTTGTGATGTGGCAGTACTTTTAAAATAAAATAAAAATAAAAAAAGATGAACACAAAATTATTTTAATTTTTTTATTTATATTTATATTATTTTAATTATTTTTTATGTATATTTTTGTATTATATTTTTTTAATATTATTAGTATCTGGAACTCGTTGGCCATATCGCGCTGTTTCTTATCACAATTCAAATCTAAACCTAATCCAGCCACATCTTCCGTGAATTGATCATTGAGCTTGATTGATTTGGTCAAATCTCCGTTTTTATGATCTCCCTGCGACATATTTACTATAATTTAGGAGACCGTTAAGTATCTCTATGAAATATTTTTTCTCAAAGGCGTTTTTTTGTGGCATCGCCATTTTTCCTATAATTCTTCATTAAAATGATATATTAATGTCAAATTTAAGCTTATGTTTCACGTAATTGACGATATAGCTGCGCTATTTATTAACAAACTGTTTAATTAAAATGAAAGCGGTTAGATTCTTTATTTTATTTTTATTTTTTTGTCTGTTTCTCGAACTTTTATCCTACCGAATATATCCGTCGCATTGTACGGTATCCTTTATAACATTACATCAGGAGGGTCGCTGATGAGATAACATTACAAGGTCGTACAACATCTTGGCATCATCTGTATAAGGTTCTGCTAAAATGCTGTGAAAAAACGACTATATCTTGATAGTTCAAATTCATGCTATTCACCAGCGACTCCCTTTCGGTTTTTTTCTCTTGTTCTTGCCACACTCCATCAGCACGTGATGCACATCATCAATCTTTCCACATTTGTTACAATTGGGCGACTCTGCTTTCCTCATGAGTTATGCAAATTTTCCCGATGGATAGCGTCCTGAACGAAGTCATAATGTTATATTTATAACTGAACAATTTACATTTAATAATATTCGAAATATTCGCATTTTATTTTATTTTATTTCTTTTGCTAACTTAAGCATTTAAGCATTATTTCTAATTCTTTTCATTTCCTCGTTTCTCATTTCTTATTGCATGGATTTTCCTTGACAGTTTAGAGCGACAACTCCCCAGCTCCAGAGTAAAATTTATAGAGTTGTTTAATTTTGTGAGACAGATCGTGGATCCTGACATTTCGAAACAAAACATCTGTATAATTACGATATTTGCAGAAAAATGATAGCAGAAGTCTGGATATAGAGTTAACAGCTACATAGATAGACTTTGGTCACCATCTAGAGATGTAGTTCTTGCCAAAACAAAACCAACGTGTCTTAACTTGAAAGGGTTATCTTGTTTAGCTTGATTCCTAAAATATATTGTTTTGAAACTCTTACATCCCGGTGCAACCCATATGAAATACAGGCCAAGCCTGTAGACAGCAGTTCCTAATGGTCTAACAGATATTTATCAAAAAAGGGATTAAGATCTTAATCAAAAAGTTTTAGTGGTGATCGCCCGGCTCATTTTTCCAACCATTATCATCATAAGTAATGGAAGGTAATCATGAGAATAGGACAAACTACGCCAAATTCGACTGTTCTACCATTTGCCATCAGGGAGTTCCAGTGATGATCATAATTGAATATTATATGATATTTTAGGCGTACCACACAAATTGAGCCACAGACTTGTACTTGTAAAATTCAAACTGAGGGTGTTGGCGTCTGTGATACAGTTTGTAACTAGGATCTGTACTAGATCAAATCAGATGATAGATAGAGTAGATCAGATGCCAACAAAACATTTGTTGTTTTCTGAGCTTCTAGCGTTTAATACTTAACATTAATATATTACATAAATAATTGATAAGATTTTCTCCATCAATAACATGTATTCGATTATCTGGCTCCATCTTCAGACACTTGTCATCATATGTAATGGACGATACTCATGAGAACAAAACAAACTTTGCAGTTTCTATAAGGGAACTCCAGTAGCGATCGTCCAGCCTCATCTTCAGACCCTCTCACCATATGTAATGGAAGGTTCTTATGAAAAAACAAATGGCCCAAACGCGACTATCTTTGGAGTTTCCTTCTTAAAATTCCATTGGCAGTTTTTTGGTTCCATATTTAGACCCTCGTCATCACGTGTAACATAAAGTACTGGCAAATAAAACAAACTAACCCAAATTAAACTGTCCTACCAATTGCCATCAAAGAGTTCCAGCACCTACATGTCGACTCCATCATCTGATCAGCTCTATAATACCATAGCATTGCATTGTCACGGAACTTACATACATCAGATATCAGGAAGTGGTTGAAAAATGGTTTGGAAATTTTGATGTTATATACTTACGAACGTTGCAAGTTAATTAAAAGCTTGTATAAATAGAAATTTGTCATACGATATTACCCAAAACATCGATTTTTATATATATGCTTTTATATCAAAGAATATTCACATTCAAAGTTACCCGAAATTCATTATAACTTTGAAAGTGACTTTTATTGCAAATTTTGGACAGTTGGACAGTGTCCTATTAAATTTGCTATATTAAAATGATAAATGAAGTTAAAATAACACTTTTATTCAATAAAGTAGGCTTCCATGATTATAATCCTATTAGGATTTTTAAAAACATTACAAAAACTATTCATAGTTACCCAAAGTGAGTGTATGTTATTTTATTTATTACTTTTCACTATAGAAAAATTTTATGGTTATATCGTATTAGATATCGCTGCCACATTGTATCTATTTACGTATAACACAAACATTATTACTGACTTAAGTAGTTATACTGGCCCATGTTGGTTTATACTACGTAATACTTAATCGGAATCTCATGCCCGTTGTAGGGTTCGAACCTACGTCAATAGACACAAAGCGCTACCATTGAACAATTTAAAAGCCCAATAATCAAATATGTTAGCTACAACGATGCATACCAAGTTTGATTTTATATTTCGTTATTTTTTGAAAAACCAATTCTACCGTGTTAGATAGTGTTTTAATAACTCGTCAAATGCACACGTTGATACTAAATTCATAAAGTATACAGAGCTATTAAATTTTCAAAACACTAGAATATATGAAAATGTAAAAATATATACATTTTATTTATACAAAGAGATTTAGGTACAAAGAGCAAATAAAAACAACGCTTGCAGTATATGTTTTATTTGAAGCTGCATTTTACAATTTTTAACAACATAGAGTTTCCATGAAACTTGTCATTTTAGACTTACAAATATTTACAGTTAATTTAACACAAAGATGCTTACATTTCGTGTATTCATCCCGTAAAGTAATAAAACATACACTTCTTTGAAGTAAACACAGATACAGAATGCAAGTATGATCAATAAACAAGACTTCACGTTGCGTTAATGTCGCTTCTATATTTTAATTCTTAATATTTACAATTATAAATGATAAAATTAACCTATTTTTTTTACATGATAAAATACAGTTTTATAAAAATTTTAAAAACTTACACGTAGTTTTACGATGTCTACTACTTACTAAATTAATCATTACGTACGCAAAGTATTTTTTTGGCTGAAGAAAACAAATACACTGAAATTATGAGCGAGTTTGATATCGAGAATCGCGGATAATTCAGTCTTTACCTCACTTTTGTCGGAACAGATGGTGGATTTAAACTTGACTGCTTATTGGTGAATTGATATCGTAGCAAATCGGCCAGTCGGGAAGGTTCGAGAAAGAAATATCTGACGGGGACTTTTTATCCAGACAAGATATTTCATTTATTTTATCTTCACAATCGCCGCATTTTTCCTTGCATTTAGTATTACATTTAGTTATTAGGTGAAAGAATCTGTCCCAGAAATATGGTTCATCCCACGCGATGGTCGTCATCTCGTCACGTTGGCCATTCAGAAATGCGTATATTGAATTCTCCGGTCCAATGTCGATAAAAACGTAAACCGTATTCTCTGCCTTTAACATATCAGTGTGGATTTTCTTTATATCCACGTAACTGTAATTAGTTGTTAAGTAGTTTGGAGAAAACACAACTATAATTTTACATTTATTCATGTCTTTTTCGCAGACTGTTAAATTATTTATATTTTTTTCAGTATTATTAGATTTCTTTATGGAGCGCATGTGTACTAATATATTTCTGTGACTTTTTATTTCCGGTAATATCTCTTTGAGTATAAACTCTTCGTCGTGTTCCGAATATTTAATAATAACGTTTTGGAAATCATTTTTGGTACCTTTTTGTCCAGATATTAAACCAACTTTTTTCTTTATAACGTTTACAATTTCTTGTTTATAGATAAAGAAAAATATTATAATGAGTATATACGCAGTACCGAGTACAGTAAATAAACCAAGATAAATTAAGTATTTTCCAGAACAGGCTAAATCAGTCCAGTTAGGGCAAAAATACTCATTTAAATCCATGATCTGAAACAAAGATTTATTAAAAAACTTATAATAATATTAGCCAATCATTATGAAGAAACATTTACTTGTCAAAGCAAATTACCTTGTGCTTGGGATTCTCTTGCAGAAAGCTTAGAAAACGAAAATTTCTACATTCACAATGAATTTCATTGTTCGATAGCCATATTCTTTTCGGTGGTTTTTTGACTAGGTCCTTGTATTTACCTTTAAATTGTTCATCATCCTAGAACATAACATTTTTCTTTTATTTGAAACAGGCTTATAAAAATGTCATAGTTCTGTCATTTTGTATATAAAGCACCATAGGCAACACCAGATAATGGATATCAATATAATATTGAATTCCGTTGGTAGCTCCTATCATAACAATTTAATGTTGCTTAATTAAAAATACTTAAAAAAACAATACATATTTAATGAAACTCAATAAAGATCAAGAAAATTACAATTTGGATATTTTGTCCCATATATATTATATCCTGCCTACAAGACTTGAACCCGGTTAAATAGTATATTTCTTTAAACTATTCATAACAAAGTTCCTTTCTACTCGAGAAAAGCTTTTTCCTTGGGATGGCATTATTTTAACCAACACACAATTTAACTATGTATTATTAGTTTCTAGAACACTGTTTCTTTTTCTTTATATAACATCTCTGAAACTTTTATTATTGTTTACGTTAAGCAAAGGTTTTACAAAATAAAATCGAATGTAATATGTGACTTCTTTGAAATTCATTAGAAGTTACCTACTGTAACATTCGGGCTATGGATTGAAATTTCATGAGTTCAAAATTCAAAAACCATAACTTCATTATGATAATAAATAACTTATAATGATCCATGACTATAATATACGTACCCACAAATCTTGAATATTGTTGTAACTTATATCCAAAGTCTCATGTCCATTCATCCACCAATCAGGAAAAGCCATTTCGAACTCATTGTGGCTCAAATTTAGCAATTTTAATTTATAAGTGTATGTAAATGGTGAATATTTACGTATTTTTTTAGTTTTATTCACTATTACGATTTCTTCGAAATTAAGTTTATTGTACGCGAAAGATACTATCATACTTTGTCCTGTATTGCAGAATAGATTCGTCGAAATTTTTCTCAATTTATTATTATCCATGTTTAAATATATCAAACTGTACAATGGTGTAAATATAGGCCTGTAAATGTTAAAATAATAAGAACAGGTATTATGTAATATATAGGTACTGTTATGTTTTATTAGAGTAATGTAAGTAAACTTACCCGGAAACTTCTACCAATGAATTGTGGCATAGATTTAGCCTTTCCAGTCTCAACAGAGACGAAAATAGTCGAGGTTTTAACTCGGTCAATTTATTATAGCTCAGATCTAATTCTAACAAGTTCACCTGGTCGTTAAAAACTGATTCGGGTAAAGTTTTTATATCATTATGCGCTAATGATATATTGGTGATCTGTTGAGAATCCGCAAATACATCTTGAGGCACAATCTCAAGGCCGCTTCTCTGTATGTATATTTGTGTCAAATATGTCAAATTTCCGAATAAGTGCTTCGGGAGTTCTTTTAGTTTATCGTCGTTGTTTAAAATAACAACAGTTTGTAGTTCCTTATTATTTTTAAATAGGTTCTGTGGCAGCGACGAAAACTTATTCGAGAACAGTGTAAGTTTTTTTAATCTTTTTAGGGGTTTAAATATTGATGCTGGAAGTTCATTAAGCCCATTAGAACTTAAGTCTAACTCTTCAAGGACGTCTACTCCACTGAATAGATCTTTTGAAAACCAGGTGACGTTACTTTGCCACAGAGAAAGTTTTCTAAGGAACGATAAATGGGAAAATAAGTTTGAAGATATATTGGTCATGTGATTGTGACTAATTTCCAAAGTTTCCAACCTCTCTAGAGGCTTAAATAATTCTTCAGACAGATTAATGCTGTTCGATCTTATGTTCAGCCAAGTTAGCTTATTGATGTCCACAAATAGATTATTCGGTAAATGTGTTACGCCTTTTATTGATAGTAATAACTTTGTTAAATCCTGTAGTCCTGTAAAATGTTTCCTGTCAAAATATCCGGACAAATTCTTTGCGTTTTGAAATATCAATGCCATAGTTTTGGACACTCCCATATTAGTTAGAACATCTTTGAAAGAAGATGACGGTAGTGGACAGTCTTTGAAACTGACAGATTTAAATGTGTTTTTATCGTTGGCACATTTAGGTAGCTTATCATAATCGAGACTTGTTGCATTTTCACATTTTATGTCTATATATATATTTGGTAGTAAGTTGATTTTAACTATGCGACCTAAAATACATTCAATATTTTAAAAAATTGTTTCATCAGTGTACAAGTTAAAACAATAAATTTATAGAAAATAAACTGAATTTATTTCTAGATATATAGAAAAAAGCTTATGTATAATGTGAATGATTAACTGAACTCACCGTCGATGTTGCAGTTGAGTTCAACTGCAACTGTCCCACCGCAAATACAGTTAGGGTCGCTTGGACATGTCGGTCGCCCTGCATCAATTATTTGTAGTGTTAACGCAGCTATCGTAAAATACATTAATCTGTGACCCATCTTTAGCTCCCAAAAAACTATTAGCTCAAATCAATTAAAACGTAACTATAATATTTAAGTGCATCCTTTTCATCGCGTTCATTGTATTTATTTCCATATCCATTATTATCCCTGTAAAGAAAAGGTTTATCATTAATAACATGTAAGTGCACTATACAAAGTCATGTATATGCGGATTCATTCAATTGGCATTGCCAATGTTGGAATTGATTCCGCTATTCATAGTTTACGAGCATCACCGACAAAAAGCGCTGGCAGATAAATTGCTGCATCGGAAAATATAATGGAACTGTCTGTACGATAGCCTGTTATCACGGTACGCTGCACGCGGTAGTATTTTCGATTATTATAATTTTTAAATCCCAATATCATTTTACTTATGTAATGTAAATTTCAATTTTATGTAATTTTCAGTTTTCAATAAATTTTTAATATCATACCATTACTGTTTTATTTACTTTTTTTCTGTTCTATATATTCAATCATTTCTTGTAATTTACGATACAAACGCCTAAGTTATGCCAGACCAAAATGAATAAGAAAGACTAAATTAGATCATTAACCTTGTCTGAAGTTGTACAACGCGCGTCGGTAGAAAAATAAAAATAAGACTTTCTAGCAAAATTTAAATCTTAAGTCCATAAAAAATAGAAGGCACTTATGAATAGCAAAACACTACTAGCGATTCGAAAAGCAGCCCAGTCATAGAGTAGAGTGGACAAGAAACTCGATAGGTTTTTTTTAAATGTCATAGAATATTTACTGTTAATAATCATGTTAATAATTTAGTGTATGCACAGAGAGGGAGTCACTTCCAGACATCACTATCATTCACATAATTCCACCCTATAATAACCTTTTGATAGTAAAATCTGATTGACATGGTCCTTGAGCTAACTGTCTAGCAAATCAGTAATCTTCTTCGGATCTTTTTATAGAACCTAACACTATTACTTAAAAAACTTTTGTTGATCTTACTAAGTCGGTCGATACAAATTTATATCTATTTCTTTATGTATATTTCTAATATTTAAACAGTGACGATTTTTGACAAAATCTAGAATATCAAAGTTTTTTATACATTCAATTATCAAAAATGAATTTTGTTCCTGATTTCATATAGTATATTCAATTGGTCATGATTATTAGATTTAAATAAAAAAACGCAATACAATTTGGTACTCAAATTATTTCCATATAAAAACAGAAGTCTTTTAAAATAGCCACGATCCGGGAATTTTGTTATTTTGTCCATAATAGGATTAAGCTAATCTAGTGAGAATTGGTTTAAAAACGGATATGTTTTTCCAAGAGATAACAAACAAGTTTTTTATACATTGTTGTTTGCTGAACTTTTAAAAAATATAGACTGAACCAGAGACTTATAAAAGAAGTTTACTAGTCTCTGACTGAACTGATAACAGATGTATCTATATATGTTATAGCTAGAAACATAACTAAAGGAATAAATTATTTTATTTCAACTTATTTATAAAAATCTTGTGAACTTACTTCTGTTAATGATTTTATAACTTCTGAACGACTTGATCGATTGAACTCATATTTACATTAATATATTATTTGTTTTATCTAAATTATCGTTTATAGATATACTAGCTGTGGACTACAGAATGCCGTAGGTCGAGTACACGTGCGAATTGTACTGCCTCAAAAATGCTTATTATGAGTGATTCTTAGAAGATCATTCATTTCATTCATTCATATGCTGTCGCTGACCTTTTTGTAGATATTTTTAAGATCTACAATTATGTACTGCATTTTTAATTACATCTCTTATGGTTTACTCAGCGTAAACCATTTAATCGACCCAAAAACGTCTTTTTTCTGAATTGATTCACCAGTTTCATCATTTCTTGTTTCGTATTTTACTTTATAACACAAAATATAATAGCTATGAATTAAGGAAAAACCATGTAAATCGGATGTGGTTTTTGAGTGAAAAGACCATAAACGGACAGATAGATATTTGGTTTTATAATATGTATAGAATAGATTAGAACCCGAAGGTGGTGGTGCTATGGTCGAGTCATTAACTACCGGAAATAAGAACGTCTACCGAGCCAGCTAGGCTTAAAATAGATTTCAACCGAATTTTTAATTTCTCATATTAAAATGTGTATAGTTTAACGATCTGACAAATATAGAAAAAAAAAACATTATTCTCGAAATATCTGGAAACATCTACAATCTACTCGAAACACCAAGTATGTAGTCGTAGGTTCGAAAAATTATTTCATTTACTCAAACATTCCAAAGCTTATCGCTACTGTTGCGTAATTTTACTATATAATCGAGCCGTGTGGAATCAGGACAGAACTCGTGCGATACAGTGATACTGTATTCACTAGCTACCAACATAATATCATTACACTGAATTTCACATATACACACCATTCAGATACACAGGTTCTATAAGGGATTTTTGCTTTTGTTTTGGCTAATTAGTTTCGACAGAATCCTCCCAGACGGCAAAAACATGTATATATTTATAGTTAGTTAGCTTGAATTATCTATGGATAGGTAATTAGATCGCAACTTTTTTGCTTGTTCGGCAACAGCTCAAACCGAGGTTTGACCACTTAGCAGCCTTGAGCTTGATGCCTCGCTTTCGCGACTGAGTGCCTTAAGCGCCAGCTCCCAAGTCCGGTGAAATTGTAAAAGCCTTCTGAGGCTTCAGGGCCCTTACGGCTAACATTGCAATTAGATAGAAAAAAATATCCAGGTCAGTTCTGTTTTAGACAATCAAATGGAAACAACAAGCGATAAAAAGGAACAATTCTGCAAGAGGACCATAGAGAGAGACAGTATAAGTACGACCACAGTAGAGTGAACATCAGTATAGTGAGTTTCTTCCTTTTGTTTCACTGAGTACGAATAAATTATTAACATAAAATCTAACTGCCTTTTCACTACACACGTATATAAAAATAATAAAAAGTTTTGTCGCTGAATTTCATATCAATTTTTTGTATCATCAAGTTAATATTATACAATTTTTTACGCAGTTTTCTCATATGAGAATAATATTATTAAAAGATTTTTACTTCGGGCCAGTCTTGCGACCTCGTAAAGACGTTGTATGTTATAATTTAGTACAGAAAGTTATGAACGTAATATCTCCCGAGATCGTGACAGTCATCCTTACTTTATGAATAGTTAGAACATCTCAGAACTAAATCTAGGAAAGTTATCTCATAAAAGTAATTTTTATTCACTTCGTCTTAAACACTTTAAGGCTTCCTAGTTTAATTTAACTAACAATAACTTTTCCAACAAAATTAAATACATACAATTTTTTTTTATGGTTATAGGTTTAGCGTTGTGGCAACAATCTCACCTGATCTTAAGTGACGATATGGTCCAAGATGGTAGTACGCTAAGCCTAGTGGAAGACTGGCTCTCAAGTGCAGGCTGCCGGAACACACCTATTGGTGCTTGGCGACAGATTTTCAACTTGAGGGTAGTGAGTGCTTGCTAGCAAGCTAGTTGGGCATTAGAAAAAGCCCTACCACCATGCTATAGTCTCATCGCGATGTACGTACACGCTACCACCGAGTCATTATTGCATCTTCCTTACTTATAAAGGTTTATCGTCAAAACATTTGATTAAGATATACATCTTTTTTTTAAGAAAAAAATTGAGAACAGCGCGCACACCATTTAACGGAAGTGATGAAGCTACCACCAATGATACTAATATGAATTCATTTTACTACCTTTTTAATTGTGTAAAAATAATTTAACGATGTATAAATAAGCATATAAAATAAAATTATGTATGCAGCAGTTCATATGTGTCAGAAGTGAAACCTTCAGAAATAAAATAAATAATATGACTAAATAAAATCATATAAATTATTTCTAAAATGACCTATATTCGCTTTACCAATTTGTGTGGCATCTTTGACATAAGCCAACTTTTCAGCTACCTACCAGATAAGTGGCTAAATTGTACCAAAAATAAAATATGCATAGTTTCAGTAGCCTCACCGCTGAGCTAAGAATTCACGAGTGCGGTTCTTGTAAAGTACGGATACTGATTTGTATGATGAACATGAGATGCTATACTTGATAAAGGTTACCTACTATGATTGGATTTTGATAGTTTCCATATTATATAGCTAAATAATCCTATGTTATAATTGCGCGATACATTGACTGTGCCTTGAGAATCAATTCCCTTTTTAAATTGAAGCCGATTGCACTGCTGCTTAATTATTTTATTTTAATAAAATAAAAAAGTTTCTAACGCATTACACAAAACTCAATTACAAGTTGTTAGTTTTTCGAAATAAATATGACTTTTTTTAAATAGTAGTACGGCAAATTGGCTGGTCTGTAACTTATGGTAAGCAAAGTACAATCAGTACAGAAACAGTGGTGACCACCGAGAGATGAACAACGCAACACCAGTCACCGCTGTAATGCCAGCCAGATTATTTAGAAACCGGGCGTGCATTGGCTTATCCGAAAACGCAATGCGCCTAAGCAAATTACTATGACAGACGTTGCATCACAACTCACTTGGACCCTACCACCCCACTATAGTATAAGGATAAGCTATTTACTCTAAAATCAATTGCCATAATAGAGATTTTCGCCAACTACATTTATTTTGGTATAAATAAATTTACTTTCCACCATAGTATTTTCTATTCAAAGTACTAAAATTGATAAGCTTGTTGGAGAAAACAGTAACTGGTTATAGCTTAGGCAACAAAAATAAAATTGTTTTTGTTTCAATAAAAAATTCCCGGTATTGAAGTAGGTAAACGTCTGATAAAAAAGGTAAAATCGAATTTTCCCATTGGACATTTAATTTGAGAGTTCCTTCGAATGGAACCTCAGGGGAGTCTTGGAATTCGAAATTCAATTCATATAACAATTGCTTTACATTCCAAAACAAATATAATTTGGTAGTAACTTTAAAAGCGCTTAGATGTAGTATTATCTACATTATTATGAGTTTATCGTTTGACCTCAATCTTACCTAATGTTAAGCGACGATGGGCTAAGATGGCAATACGTTAAACCTCATGGGGGAACTGGCTCTCCAGTGCATGCACCTGCCGTAACACATAGGTGCCTAGTGTAAGATTTTCAACTTGACGGTGGTAACTAGCCAGTTGGGCATTAAAAATTCCTCTACGACCATGTTATGTTTACTTCGGTGTTATTGTGGGATTCGAATCTACGTCGATCAACGCGACGCCCGAACACTGAGCTGTCACCGTCTAAATTATGTAAATAATTTTAAAGAGATTTGATTAATTTTAAAAACAAGACATACGTGAGTAGCTGATTTCTTGTTGACTAAAACTGAAATCTCGGTTGATAATACACGAAGCATCATTTCAAATAATAAGGGCTGGATATAAATAAAAAAGTGTAAGGGGTGGTCAGCACATGCGGCTGTCGTTCCAAATAAATGACCGCCGCATTACACCGAACTTTTTTTATTAAACATACTAAAATGACTTTAGTTGGCAAGGATTTGTCGTCACGTGTAAGTAAAGTTTATATTTATTCTGGCAAAAAGCGTTATCCAGAGAAGAGAAATTTGAAAGTGTGGTTACGTCATTCCGTGTATTTATTTTATAAAATAATTATTATTGTATAAACATTCCTTACGGATAGATGGACAACAATATAGGCATTGTGATACTGTTGAGATTTTAGTTTGCTCTTTCTAGGATATGGAATCATAAAAACCTTTAGGGGATTCTAAAATCTATTTTTGAAAATATCATTATTATTTTACAATTAATGTTGCTTGTCGAATTATTAACTCAGTTGAAAATCAATCCAATGTTGATGAGTTCAGTACAAACTGAAGGCGTTTTATATAACTAATAAAATTCGTTAATTTACCTTGCATATTGTCGTTACGTCTTCAATATTTGCTGTGTAAAAATATCAAATTTTGTAGAGTTCAGAATTTAATTTGGTTAATAAATACCAACACTCTAAAGTAACTGTGCAGTTAAATCAATACAGCTAACTCTCCTGTTAACAAAAAAAATTACATAGCCGTTTTTGAAGGCGCAACAATGATATATTGATTTAAACTTATAACATAATCTGTTGATTGTGATTAGAAATAACACTAGAGACATGTTCTCGTAATGCCGACATTATGGTGGGAAAACAAAAAAAAACTACAGGCTATTAGTCGTTTAAAATCAAGAATACGTCATTTATGCCTTTCCTTTGCAAACATACATTTCAAAATAGAAAATTACAATGATTATGTTTACTTCAGATATATATTTATATATATAAACTAGCTGTGCTCCGCGGTCTCACCAGTGTTGAATTTATTCGACTATCACTACACAGCGCCGCCGCTAATTTATCCGTGTCTATTGTTGTTCTACGTGGTCTTGGTACCTTGGTCCTTGGTACCTACTAGGTCCAGCTTACCAGATTGCTTGACATTCATGTTTACTGAACCATTCCTTAGATTTATTCCGTGAAGTTATATAACCTATAACCTTCATCAATCTGACTGGTAGTTCCCGAAAATAGCGTATTTAAACAAAAAAAAAAACTATCTTTATAATAATAGTATAGATTATGAATCACACTTCACAAAATAATTTCAATATGGCACATAATTTTTTTCATTCATCAGCAAACAAGTTGGGGAGAGGAAACTGTACTTGAACTTTGATAAGATGACGGAGTACTAGGATGAGAGTAAATTGTTATGTGCTTCAGTGCGGCATGCCAGTATAATAAATAATTCATGTCGGCGTGAAGCTAAGTACTTATTAAGCTTAGAACATTTGCCCTTGGGTTTGACATTGTCTCAGAATCGAGCACAGGGCTTTTTTCTCATTTCACTCGGACTTAACTTGTCCTCATTTCTCCAGTATAAAAACTTTAAGCCAATATATAACCCCTAATATCAAACCAGTGCTTTTTGCTTTGACCATGATATCAAAGCCCCTCAAAACTCAATTATTGCCCTTAAATAACATACTCATCTCATTTTCAAGAGTTGGAATTTATCGACCACGCCTTCTATTTCAGAGCTCACTTTTGCTATTTTTTCTTGAGCTTGAGCTTTTCAACTTTACCGGAAATTTCCCCTTATTTTACGTTGTCAATCAATTTAATTAAACAAAGATGAATCAATATTATTAATTTATCATTTCAAATGAAGCAGACACATTTAAGATACTTCTACTGATAAAAAACTAAAATGTGTGTAGGTTTTTGTTATTGTTAGTTAAATGCTTATTGTATTTGACAACGACCTCAAAGGAAGTTTCACCTGAGTTTAGGTTTTTAGGTGATGGGGTTGATCGCTAATACCATGCAAAGTTTGTCATAGTAATTTGCTTAGGCGCGTCGCGTTTTCGGATCGGCCAATACACGCCGAGTTTCTGTTTAATCTGGCTGGCATGACAGAGATGACTGGTAGTGCACTGTTTATCTCTCGATTGTCACCACTGTTTTTGGATTGTACTGTGCTTACCACCAGGTACAGAACAACCAATTTGCCGTACTACTATTAAAAAAAAAAGTCATAAACTGTATCGAAAAACTAACAACTTGGAAATTGAGATAGATTATAAACTTTTTTGTTTCATTAAAATCAAATAATTAAGCAGCAGTGCAATCGGCTTTAATTTAAAAAGGGAATTTGTTCTCAATTACTTTTAGAATACATCGATAAACACTTGGCCATAAAGTTTTCAACTTGAGGGTATTAACTATTCAGGGCTACAATATGAATACATGTTGATTTTGTCATTCACAATTCCTCACGATATTTTTTCTTCGTATACACCCACCTGACTTCACTGTCATAAAGGTTTAAACAATACCTTATTTCATTTTTACTGGAAGTACTAATCATGTAACAATCCTGTGTGTATTAAGCACTCATTTTATCCTATATCCAACCGTATTCCAACGTGAGAAAATTCAATATCGCGTGTCATGAAAATGATACCAGTATGTGCCAGAACACCCTACGAATAAACTCTAGTATCAGGTGTTGTGAGGTCGTAAGCTAGTCGGATTTAAG
The DNA here is from genome assembly GCA_947532125.1 of Saturnia pavonia. Taxonomy (NCBI): domain Eukaryota; kingdom Metazoa; phylum Arthropoda; class Insecta; order Lepidoptera; family Saturniidae; genus Saturnia; species Saturnia pavonia. Next base: position 11,313,791 of record OX383905.1, on the reverse strand, counting down.
GCTTCGCATTCCAGGTGTTGCATTACTTCTTAGAGCGACCAACACAATTAGACGGGTTCTTGGGTAAATTAGTGTTATTTATAAGGAGCGAGGATCACTTTCATCGTGATAATTGGGTGTGGATATTTTTCTTGTTATTTGAGAATTGCAAGGCCACTTTGAAATTTTATTTATGTAGTTATTTGTTATCTGGGTTGAAATTTATTTTTAAATTCCAAAGCAAAGGAGAGGTGTTTTAAGTTTAACATATATATGTTAAATGTATTTGTGTATCTATATGTCTCTCTGTGGCATCGTAGCTGGCAAACAGCTGAATCGATTTCGATTAAAAGGCGACTTCATCGAGAGTGTTTCAGCAATGATTCAACAAAATCTGCTCAGCCGTTTGAAGATTATCAGCTCATTTCTAGTTGATAAATGGTTGTAAGCGTGTTTCACGTGTCTGTTCTATATTCTATTACTCTGTATTCTATTACTCTTGTACTTCTGTTACTTAACTGTAACTCTCCACAAAGTTGCAGCAGAGATATTCTGTTTTGGCTCATTGGAATGGTCTTAATAAATAAGGTAACTGTGTCGGTAGATTCTTAAATTTTCATTAAATATTTTATTTCATCGCGGTTATTAAATGATTAATGAAGTAATGTTCTGTGCCTCCAATTTGTAACCGTTATGATACTGTAAATTTGTGCATAGGAAATGGAAACCGATACTCTAATTTGAAAATTTCATTTCAGCGTGTAAATATATATATATATATATATATATTATTCAACCTTATAATACTTTTAGTTCTCGGAGGTACGTGTGAAACAATTTATCCAATGACATTGGTGTTAGTACGATTCATTCGTATTATTTTAATGTTTTTTATATACCGTTCTTTTTTAATTTTACTATCCCGTCACATAGGATATACTTACTATATACTTTGTTTCTATTTTACTGAAAAATAATATAAAATTTGTAAACAGTATCTATTTTTATGGGAAAATACAAAATCGTCTGATTCCATAAATCAACATTACTTAAGTGTAATGTTATTGGAATTGAAAAGTGACCCTCGAGAGATCGGAGATTTGTCGCTGGTCGCCACTGTTAAACCGGCTTGCAGATTTCTGGACAGCAGGATAAACACTAGTAGATCACAAAATGCGCCAATCAAAAAAAGAGTCACTTTTACAGGCTTATCATCATGAGCTGATTGATGGTCGCGATCTAATCTGGTTATGATTCCTACCAACCTATTTAATTATGACCGGTGAGTACTGTACGAGACGCCTAAGTGTGCTACTATGGCGTGTCCTGTCCCACCATCCAGTAAAATGCTGCATTATGCAAACATTTACATATTGTAATTTTATTTAACATTAGCAACCCGCTCCGGTTTTACACGGCAACGGAGGAATACATGTAACTCTATCGGTTTACGTAAAGCTCTCAGTCAGAATGTTTTTTTCCGACATTTTCAACAATCATCGTCATATGTCAGTCAATGTACAAAAAACTTAAATGAATTATAGAATTAAACCTTTCTCATGAATCACTCCGTCCGTTGATGAAAACTGTATATAAATCCGTTTGTTAGTCTAAGTTTATCGCGTTCAAATAGACAGACAGACGTGGCGGAGATATTTTTTTTATAATGTGTATAGATTATAAGTTTGACATTTTTTTTTGTACTATTTATGAACATGCGTTTGTTAATTTATTTAATATAATCTTGCAATAAAAAAAACTTTACAATGCGAGCGTACCTTTTAAAAGGTACAGTTCCATGTAAATATTTAACGATTTCTTAAATTCCACAAATACTTATTTCAGACTCGACAAAGTAGCAGACATAAAACGAACTTAAGTATACTTCATTAAATACAGTGATTATATAAATGATGATACCTTTAAAGTATAAATTACTAGAAGATCTTCTTACTCTTACATATTTAGTATGCGGTGTATAAAACAAACTTTGTCTTAGTCAGACTATTTTAAAACTTTTGCGGTCTTGCCGACATGCAGTCTCGGGAAACTAGACTGTGATATATAAAACTATCCACAAGGCCTTTGCATCATCATGGTTTGTGATCATGTACATTATTTCTCCAAGATATTTTTTCCTAACAATGCCATAACTCCGTTAATTCATCATCAAAATTAATGATTAACACATCATTTTTAAGATTATTTTCTTCGCTATTAAGGAGGCATAGATAAATAGTTTAAAATGATGTTTAGGTTTTTATTTATTAAATAACTTTTTCATTGGGAATACCGTCTGTTGATCTAATCACATATGTTCAAGGCGTGATCTATTAACAATCTGTTTAACTTACATGAGAGCTGTTCTCAAGAGATTGTTTGTTTGTTTGAACGATCTAATCTCTCGCACTAATATTATATATTTTTTACAGCGTATTTATTTAGGAAGATTATAGACTATCTAAGATCACGCTACAATACGTAGAAGCGGTGTAATTACCATACAAGTAATAATGTGTGCGGGTCATATGACGCGGTGGTGGGTTCGAGGCTGAGGCAGGTTTTGGTTGCCCGACAAGAACATAAAAATTTAAACGAGATAAGTCTCGATGTTAAGACATCGGCACATCTTGTACTTATAATAAGTACGATACTTAAGTAATTATCTACTACGAACGAAATTTCCTTATAAAATAACCCTCGCAAGAAATTTCTTGAAATAATTCCCCTAATGGGTCATCGGGTAGGCGTATAATGGATTGCTAAGTTAAAAATAAAACCAATTTGTAAATAAAAGTAAACAGTTTTAATGAGCAATCAGTGAAGTTTCATTTTTTAAGAAAATACTGAAAGTTTCAAATTTGTTAATTTAATTAATGTTTTTGAAAACTAATAATAAGGGAGGTCCAATAACTTAATTATAAATTTCTCCAGCTACATTCGCATGTCAGTCACGTCTAGTTGCGAATTTAAAATTTATAAAAATTGTAAATAAATTTACGTATTACGTGATCAAGCAGACGACTGATAAATGTGAAGTCACACGTTTTATTTAAGGATTTCAAATAAATACTATTTAATATGTATATTTACATATATGTTATTTATGGAGTTAAAAAGTTTATCTAATTTAATTTTTGACTAGTCTATGATTCAGTCATCGGTTTTTGTGATTATTTTAATTTTTGTTTTCTCTTTTAAATCACTGGCTCGGAAAAATCACGTCAAGTTACAAGCAGTCTGTCAGTATAATAGTTACTCAACAAAACCACTTAAATATTTTTGTAAAGCATCTCTGCAATGCAGATACACTGTATTGTTATTTATTTGAAGCTGTGTAGTATAAAATCGTAGAACTGTCATTTTACATCAGCAGCAAACAATTAAATTTGCTTTATTCATGCTAGCTTGCATATATCAATAAGTAACTAGCTAGGTAATCGACGTTGCTCCAGAAAAACCCACTGCGTAATATTACTACATTTTCTTATCATTATAGTTTTAGCGTTGTGGCCACAATCTCATCTGATGTTAAATGACGATGTGGACAAAGATAATAACACGCTAAGCCTCGTGGAAGACTGTCTCTCAAGTGCAGCTGCCAGAAGACACCTACTGGTGCTTGGCGACAGATTTTCAAGTTGAGGGTGTTAGCTAGCCAGGCGGGTATTAGAAAAAGCCCTACCATCATGCTATGCTTTCCTCAACATATTTTCCTCTACTGAAAGCTCAGGCTCGTTGTAGGGATTCGAACTGTCCGTACACGCTACCACTGAGCCATCATTGCTTCATTTCATTAGCGTTTCATGATGATATGCGTAATACAATCCGAAAATAGTGGTGACTGTCAAGAGATCCAAATGCATCACCAGACGCTACTGTTATGGCGGCGTGCTTAAATGGAAACTGGATATGCACCGGCTGGTCTCGAAACGCAACGCGCATAAGCAATTTTGAAGCAATGATGGCTCAGTGGTAGCATGTACGACTTCGCGTCGATTGAAGCGAGTTCGAACACCTGCAATGAGCCTGAGCTTTCGCTAAAGGAAAACATCGTGAGGAAACTATAGTGGTAGGTGGTATGGCATGGTGGTAGGGCCTTTTCTAATACCCGCCTGGCTAGCTGCCACCCTCAAGTTGAAAATCTGTCGCCAACCACTAATACGTGTGTTCCGGCAGCCTGCACTTGAGAGCCAGTTTTCCACTAGGTTTAGCGTGTTATCGTCTTGGGCCACATCATTACTTAACATTAGGTGAGATTGTAGTCAATACGCCAAACCTATAACGATAAAAAAATACTAGGACTGGCTTTTTACTATATTTATGCTGGACGCGACCCAGTCAGCCTTTACAATCCTCCACCCCGCTATCACCATTTCCTCGTTCGTAACTCGGCAGGGTTGCCCCTGCACCAAATGCAGGTAATTTTGTTAGCTTGAGTGTCTCAAGTATTAAGATAATATTTAACCCCTTTATGTTTCTTGATTTTAATAATAATAAGAAAAATGCAGCAAAATTACCTTCATAATGTACACTAACATTTACTGCATAGTTATTTATTCAGAATTATTATTAATACATACAAATGACTTTTAACTTTCCTGATGAATAAGATTACCACATGGCATATTTTGCAGGCGCAACGACATAATGCGGACTAATACCACAAATTAAAGACCAATAGTCACTATTACTGCTATTTTACAATATATAATAATGGCAAATCAATCATATCAATTTAAAAATAAAGCAAAAAATTGAAAATCAACTAAAATAATTTTGTTCATACATCTATTACTATTATAACTAACAATACAACCAGCAAGCAACAAATTCGTAAAAATAAATGAAATAAAACGAAAACCTCTTGCAAGGAACAACACTTCATTAATGTATATTCAAATAGAAAATAAAGTATTTGTACATGTAAAAAAAAACTATAGCTTTGTTGATTCGGAATCCTACGATGAGCGGAGGGAACCGACGTCGGGTTCAAAGGGGCTAATTAATTAAGTGGAGTGTTCGTAATGCTATAGAATATGACCCTCAGGGTTTACGGGAGAATAAGCGTAAACAGACATTAGTACATCTGCCGAAATTCGTGAAAGCGAGAACAAGGTACAATTACCATGGGAAAAAAATTATACACATCATTTTATAAATCAATACTATATTTAAAATCAACCTTAGTTATAGTACTTTTAGAAACCATTATTTGATAACATTTCAAACAAAAAGTATCAATTTGTTTCTTTTAGTGTATAAAATGGAAATATTACCTTAATTACAAATAGTGTAGCAATCCTTAAAATCATAAAACATCACTGCAAAATGCGAACAACATTACAAATAGGTAATAATTGAAGCAAAATATTGCCCCGAGTCTTTATAAAATAAACTAAAAATGGAAGAAAATTCAAAGCACGTTAAATAAAATTAATATATAAAATACAATAAAAAACTTACTTGTTGCCTGTTGTACAAATAAACTTTAATATTACGACATTTAATTTAACACCAATTTAAAAGCAATGTTAAATTTAATGTTCAACAATTAACTATTAAATATAATAGCTACTGAACTTTACTGTTTGTGAAATGTGAGAGACTACGGCTCGTAGAGGTAGGCGTAGACCTGCGTGCTACGGTGGTTACGACACGACTGCCGCGCTACGCCGCCGTGGGCTACGGTCACCGATAACGACTGCAAATAAAGACAGTCGGAGTCCTTCGGCAAGTGGCGGAAACTGCCGAACATGGTATAAAGTTATTTTAGGCTAACTACAAACCTAAACATTTTTTTTTCGTAAATTTGACAATTCGCGCGCGACATATATTTCTATATTACATATATTTTTTTATATTTCACTTTGGAAAATTATTATTATTCTATAAACTCTTTTTTAATATGGCTTGTGCGTATGTACTCAATTTCGCCAATGTCAAGTGTCACAATTACACGTTTTAGAGTTTTGGTTTCAAATGTTCGGTGCACTGACACAACATAAAACTAGATTACTTTGCTGTACGAAGTAGCTACCTACAGCTATGAGATAACTTTCAAAAAATAATTTACCGAAAACTTCATTAAACTTTAATAATAGGTATCGTTTAGTAAGTATATTAAAAAAGGACATATGTAATCTGACATTATTAAAAAAAAAATAGACTTTTTGACGAAGGAAAGCTGTGAATAGTTTACAATTAAATAAATATCTATTGAAATCCATCATATTAAGCACTACCAATATAAATAATAAACACATTGGATCTGACTGATAGGAATTGCGACTTACTGACTCATACGACCTGGTGTTTTAATATATTTTTATATAATATAATATTGGGATTACATTTTATTTATTTATTTATTAACAAAGGCAGCGCCAACAGTGAGGCGCATATTAAACATTGACAATTAATTTTAAAATATAATACTGATATTCGAACTAATAACAGGCGCTCAAAACATGCATACAACTTATTATACAACACAAAATAATTACAATCGAGCATCACTATTTAATAACATTATTGCATCATTAATGCAACATTTAGTATCTATATATAATTCTTTTTTTAGTTTTCCAGTACCATAGTAGACGATATTTTGAAACAACTAATGCAACTTGACCAAACGTAATTATTTTTATTGTATGATTTTGAAGATTTTGAAGTAGAATAAATGCAGTAGAAATGAGAGCGCTACGAAGTATGTGAGGAGAGTATTGAGTGACAGGATAAGAATATTGTGACAAGAAAACGCTGTGGTGTGAAAGAAAGAAATGGATTCTTCGTTTAGGCATGTAGAGAGGATGAATAAAAGAAGAATGACTAAACAGATTTATAAGATAAGTTACTGTGAATGGGAACGTTGGAAGATGAAGGCCCACACGAACGTTTCACGGTCAAATCTAGGACGTTCTGAAGAAAGGTCAGGTCAAGATTAGTCTAAACCGACGAGCATGCATGAAAAGATTGATAAATATTGAAGAAGCGAAATATGTATGTCAGGATCGTAGCAAGTGAAAGGTCTCTGCCTACCCCGTTGGGAAAGAAGCGTTATTTATGTATGTATTTTTGTAATTTCGATGATTATTTTTATGAGCAACATATTATTTAAAAAAAAAGTGTGTTTAGTTGAAACTAGTACATTATTCAAAGTTAATATATCTATGTAATATTTTCGTGTTTGATTGTTAATAGAAATACGATAATCATTGTTTTCGAGTCGATCATCATGAAAGACGCTTTAGTAATTTCACCTAGATAGTATAGAATAAGATATTAAAACAAATATCCAGGTATCAAACCTACCGAAGTAATAACAGGGAACGTATATCACGTAACTTTTCCAAACAATTCTCATTAAATGTTATCGAATTCGCACATCGATTGAAACACGATCACAAAACGATAAAACCAAAGCCTAAATACGTTCCTTTATTTTTTTTTTGTCCCAGCAGATTTGGTCGTATCCTTTTTTATGTGAGTCGATTCTTTTATGACACAAGTGTTCCGATGCGGTTTGTATCGTTGAGCTATGAATCCCTTTTGGTGAAGACTAGTTCTCCTTTTAATCAGAACATTATAAATTGCTATAAAATATGTTTTTGTTTTTGTGTATGTTTTCTATGTATTGTATTGTAAAATTTGCAGATTTTTTGAAATGAACTTATAGATCTTTAATACTAAAAAAATATTATTACAAATGAATAATAAGTTTATCAAATAATTCAAAGGTTATTTTGAAATAAATGTTGTACAAAAATGTTTCTGTAAGCTAAACTAAATTAAAATTTTGAGTTATTTTTAGTGGTTTTAAAAACATTAATGTTGTATTTATTTAATTATTCTTTACACTCATAAAAAAGCATTCCATTTTCTAAGCTAAATAGAAATATATTGTACTGGTAATTTATACTATTTTTTTATTTTAGTTCAAAAGATGCAATATTTTTCTTTAAGAAAATTCTTAATGCACTTATCTAATAAATTTAATCAGAATATGTTTTTGGGTGCTCAAACTGGTCCTAATTCTAAGGCATATCCGTTTTTAATATATTAAGGCATTTATTTTATTTGGCATGTTGTATTGTGGTAGGGCTTTTTCTGGAGCCCGGCACTTAACGTTAGGTGAGACTATGTTCAAAGAATAAAACTTATCTATATTAATAAAAATCAAAGGACACATGTATGAAGTATGTATGTATAACTTGAGAAAGGCTTGACCGATTTGTTGAGACTTTTTTTGTTGTGTTGGTAATTGTCAGGACAAGTTTTGTACGAAAAAAAAATTACTTCGAATTTTAACGTATAATTGCGCCGCATTCGTACATATGTCCAAATCGAACTTTTTCCATATGCAAAAATTGCAAAACAGGTTCTTACGCAAGTTAGTCATTGCCCCGTGGTCTGTTCGCAACGAAGACCTCCATAGAGATATGGAACTTCCTTCGATCAAATCATTAAGTTACATCTCTCGCAAAATCGTATATCGACAGAGCGTCGAATCAGCCGAACCTGTTAGTGATATCCGCCGCAACATACACCCCAGTCCCAGGCGCCCGAAGAGAAAACGCTGACCGTGGAACATTTTTACCAATCCGGATGATGAAATCGAGGCAGCCAACGCGTTCTACTGCGCCGTTCTCAGAAACTAAGCTTACTCGCACTCACATCCGCGCAACCACCGTTCGCTTGGCCGGGGAATCGGGGATCTCGGTTAACTTCGCTCCCGCACACCCACCACAGCGCCTTTTATTTATTTAACGTGGAGAAACCCGTCATGAGTACACACCCGCTCGAGGGAGCGAGTGGTTATGTGAGACTCCTACTCACTAAAACTCCACGGTGTACCATCCGCCGCCATAATGTGGCAACACGGGATGGCTGGTAGCATTCTACCGCGTCACCGTGGCGGCCGGTCAGGCAAGATGCTGTGCCCCGGCGCCAATAGGAGACAGTTCGGAACCACCCTATCTGTCTCCCCGCCGCCGAACCAGTGCAATGGGCCCCTGGGATCGAGCAAATCGCCTCCTTCTGCCGCCCGTTCGTCTGTGGCGGAGAGGGCCGCTAGCAGGACACTCCAATAGAGTATAAATTCTATGTCCCCAAAATTTTTCGTTTATCTAACGCATATCGCAAATAAAATTGAATTTTATGCCGTGCAGTCAAGGATTATAATCGTAAATTCGGAACACTGTATATGTGAATGTGTGTTATTAAAAAATGTACGTCACATGTCCTTCAATAATTTGTAGTTTTTTTTTTAAGTTTCAGTTGCATCGTGATTTCATAAAATCACGCAATACTTTTTTTTTCATTTCGTTCGTACATCGATGTATTAAGCCGATTGTTGGGTATTTGTAGCATTTCGATAATCTGTTTTTGCTCCCGCGAATCCTTCCTAACAGATCGCGGGCTACTGTAAATCATTTTCGAATGTTTTGCGGTTTTATGTGGATATTCACGACTGTTAGGTTTATCTTGTTTCGATTTAGGATTCGTTTTCGAATATTGTGATTTACAACTGTGATATATTATACTTGATCGGACTCCATGCATTCATCTTTATGTTTCATAACATATGACAAGGGTAAATATAAGAAAGTTGTACATAACTATTTTATTATTTCTCAATAATCCTACGTTAAATACTGTTCAAATGTATTTAAAAAATGTGTGTACTTATTTATTTATTTTATTTTCATTCTTATTTTTTTACAATTAGTTTACTTAAAGGTATCCCCTTTAACCTCTGGGGTTTGTCTTAGCATGTTATGGCCTGTGAGGTCCTATTCAACGCGCTTTTTGTAACATATGTATGATATAAGTAAAACTTTCAGTTAGGATTTCATTGTTATTTTATGTACTTATATTATTATCAAGATGGCGTACTGATCTCTAAGTCTGTATTTGATGTTTTTACTATTTATTGAATCTATAACGTCCACTGGTATTTTATTTATTGTTTTAGGTTTGTGAAAGATACGGTACGTCTGCAATAAAATATATTTTTACGTGGCATTTTCAATTTTCAACTTAATGTATGCACGTAAGAAACTAATATTATTTGGCATAACAATACAAAAAGAATTTCAAAAATAGTATCCAGCGGCACCAACACATGACGAACGATGTTAGCCATCATTGATGATAATGTAAATTCACTTTCAACGCATTTATTCAAAAAATGCATTTATGAAGCCTGTATATCTTGCTCGAAAGTTACAAATTATGCACCATACAACGGAGCGTAAAAATTTTTACCGTTATATAGCGCCGTGCATATCATTCACGGTTTTTTTTTATTTCTATAAAAAATATGTAAGCATTCCACCAAGGAGTTTCGCATTACGAAAATAAATAAGCTGAATGATCGAACCTTGGAAGCAATTTTTATCAATACAATTGCCTCAATTTAATACTAAAGATAAAATGAGACGAAAGATGTAGTTCTAATTTTCACAACGCGCACGTGACGCCATTTGCAAATGCGCGCCATTTTCATATTAGAAACATCAAAGAATGTTGCGACTTTCTAACTGATATTTATAAACAAAATAATAATATGAGTTCAAGCGAGGAATCCGATATTAATATGGAATCTATGGAATATCTGATATCTTGAATGAGGTGCAAATTGCAGGTAAAATTTCCAAGAGTATTGACCTATCTGTATAATTTCTTATTTTTCTATTAAAAGTAATCTAATGAAAAAGTTTGCTTCATTACCTATTGTACCGTTTTCTCACAAATGTGTTGAAAATCATTGATGACACGGGTGTGGAATTGTTTTTTACAAACTCGTGACAATGTTACACTCGTCTACTCGTTTCTGAAAATCATTTTACCGCACTAGTATCATAAATAACTATTACAGACATTTTAATGTGTAGAAAAACAAAATTATGTCATCGAATTACAATCATGTGTATCTATACAAAGTAAAATTATTTTTACACAGTAAATAAAGTCAGTAAAATAAATTCCCGTCATTATCAATGATGGCTAATTTCATCATGTCGTACTTCCGTCACATGATGCGCGCGCTCTTAATTTTACTCTCTACTAAACGCGCCAAAAGAACTATACATACCTATAACACTAAAAATAGTAAATTAATATTAAAAATAAGTAATGATTTACAAAAACCGAATGGGAACTGCTAATTTTGACTAATCCCAAGAATAATCTAGTATGGATTTAGATGATTTCTTATACTACTATTCTAAAGAGGCAAAGTTTGTATATTTTATATACGAGTAGAATATAACTGGAATCCGGTGATTCTGTTCTAAAAAATATTATTCTCGAGTGATATATGCTATTTAATATTCTAATTGACACGACCATAGCTGCGGGCGAATGCTAGTAATTTAAATAGTTTATGATATTAAACGAGCGTTTCTCTAAATAACATATATTCGTATATAACAATGGTAGAACTAAAAACAAAATAGACATGGATGCAACATTTGCTTTAAATCTAAAATTATTTCTAAATACAAATAATTATGTATGTGTGACTTATTAATTCTTAGGTTAAACAGTTATTCGTTATACACAAATTATACATTTTAATCAGAAGTCAATTCAGATATACAAATTTTCAGAAAACCGTTTCCAATTCAATAGGCCTCAGACTTATTTATTTAGTTATACGAGTACATTAGAAAATTCTGTAATAAAATTATACTCGTAAAACACTAAAGGCCGGGAGGCAATTTAAATTTTAACTAATTTCATTTAGAGTAGGCTTGCGTTGCTTTGGGGACTGAACTAAATTTTGTTTGTTATTTATATTTCGAAACGTGATTAGACAAATAAAGTAAAAGGACTTGAAATTAACTTAATATATTACTTATTTACATATAACTTAATAGGAGTCTCTTTAAAGAGAGAATACGTGAAATTAAATTTGTGGTGAAGTCAGTCTATTTGACTGTTTTTAATTACTTTCTTCATTATATACTAATAATACTATTATATTATTACGCGTTCTACCTATATCATAAAGAGATGAAATAAAGTGGAAAATTCCAAAGGTCTAAAAGTTCCTTATCCCAGAGTCAGATAAGTCGAAAATACACTGGAGCAAGTAAAGTGAAAACAGACAAAAATTCATTTAATACATTAGAAATCAAACAGTTTCTTTTTTCCCTAATGATGGATATGATTTGCAATATGCATCCATATTATTTATACAGTTGAAAAAAAAATATAAGAAAAAGATTACCCGGACTCTTTTCAAATTACCTACGATGAAACCTGCGGCCAGATAAAATCCGGTATCGTTAAGTTTTACGATTAGTAATGTTTACTGAGCTGCTGCTATGAATACAAACCAGTTGATCAATTAAAGAACAACTTTCACAAAATAAACAGGTTGCTTTATTAAAAATATGTACGTGATCATACCAAAGGACGATATCTATATTAATATCTGTAACAAAATATTGATACTTAAAAAAATGTTGATAAACCAATCGAGTTTTTTCCCGGTTCTTCTCGTTGACTGGGATATTTTCCGAACCGTTTGTAGTATTTGACGTTCATAAGTGCCTTCATAGGGTCTAAATAAAATATTTTGATAAATAAAAGTAAAAAGATTTTCATCGACTACCCGGATTATTTTTAAGCAAGTCTATATGTAGGCGATACGAATAATGATTTAAATAACGTTCTAACCGTTTATGATTATGCAAAAAAGCATAATTATCACGTCCGACGTCATAACGTCATGATATCATAATTATTCAAAGCAATAAGCCATAGTTTTCGATCAAAATAACATCTGTGGGGCAATGTTATAGGACATTTTCTAATAGTTGAAATTCGTCACCGACCGCCTATCTTTTAAAGCCAATCTCTTTTCTTGATTCAGTATGTTACAATCTTTGACCACTTCATCACTAAGTCTCAGGTTGGGTTATAATTAATCGGTAAAATATTACATAATAAAAATAAATACGTTATTTGAAAGTCTTTTTGATTGTGAACAAAGATAAAGCTATGCGCAATTAATACCATGATATTAGACATTAATCTTTAAATTTTCGAAGTATACAAGTCACGTGGTATAAACCGCACTTTTAGCAATTTTATCTTCTGCTTTTAACATCAGCTAGTAATAAAGCCGAGGTGACACTGTCTCATATAAACGGCACCCGTACGAAAGTCGACGTAGTTACCGTAAAGCTTTCATTACATTTTCTTTTTATGCTTATAAAACACACCTGCGATCACATTATCTCTTTGTGTATTCGCAGCCTTATGTATAGTATATCTTTCGAGTGTACTCTGCTATATTAACCTCTACTGTGTTTCAAGTACATTATCTGTTTTAACACGTATTCTATAATATCCATGTCAAATTAATTAAGCTACAGTACATATTATAAATACTTGTCTAAAATAAAATAATTGATTACTAGCTTTGCCCGCGGCTTCGATCTTGTGGACGAAAGAAGAAGTCATATTTTCTTAAAACGTTCATAACTTTTTATTGAATGAAGATATGTTTTATGTTAGAAGGACCAAAGGAGTAAAGCAAAAAAAAATATCAAAATCTAACCAGTAGTTTTTGCGTGATGCTCTCACAGTGGAAAACCTCAATAATTTTATTTAGATTAAATATACTACAGAAAAGGTATATTTTAAAAGGTATATTCGAACACGGCGTCGGTCGACGAGTTCAAATCCTTCATTGAACTTGAGGTTTGGATGAAAAGCATATTACTATGTAAACATATAGTAGGGTATTTTTAATTTTTGCCTACCTATCTGTAATCCTCAGGCTAAAAATCTGTTCTCAAGCACATATATGCTTTCTATTTATATGTTTAACATAATATATAATTTTATAATATCCCTGCAGATCCCATGACAAAATATTATTTATAAATTTATGACTGTTTTGTGTTGTATCATTATGTGTTTTATTTTATGTAAGTTATTGTACTTGCGTACTTACACTGAACATTTGGCTACTAAGCTTTAAAACGTGTATTTGCCACTTGATATTGGCGTAAATGCCTACGTAGGCAGAAACAATGAATATAAAAAAACACACACCTATAGTTTTATTCCGGTAGCTGTATTTGACAGCCAGTCCGTCTAACATTAGCGTGTTTAGCCTTCGTTTATCATCATGTGAAGTTGTGTCCAAACGCTGAAACTGTAAATTATAAGAAATAATTAACATTAAAAGCTTATTTATCAAATAAATTTTATTTTACAGATAAAGTTCGACCGCAGAATCAACACATGCATACCAGTGTCTGCCACGAAATAACGTAGTTTATGCTGGACAGGTCCGAAAGTTGTATAATAATCGCTGGTTTACAAGCCATTCCAACTTGGACTAAACTATCTCAGAACCTAAACTTTAACAGAGAAGCTCTGTGTTTATGAATGTCCATGAGTTGCGGTGACCATATAAAGTCAGGTGATCTAGTAATATTATTTTATTTCTCTATTATTTTGTACTAGCTCCGCTCGCGTGGACCAATAAAAAAGGTTTTTTAATTTTTTGTGCGGAACCTTAATTAATTTTCTACAATAAAAGTAGCATATGTTATTACTTATAATATCAGCTATCTGCCAGTGAAAGCCCCGTCAAAATCGGGCCAACCGTTTTGGAGATTACCCGGAACAAACAACAGACAAAAATTTAAAAAATGGATGCTTTGGTTTAGGTATAATTTAATATGCATTTAGTAAAAACCTGTTATTATGACATTACAAACAGACACTTCAATTTTATTATATGTATAGATCATTGTGTACAGTTTCTACCATGTTTTTGTGTCTATAATGGCTATACGTTTATCGTTACACTAGCGATGCTCCATGACTCCACACGCATTTGATACGCTATCACTTTTAAACTGACTTACACTTCCCACTACAAATTTAATGAAAATAAGTTAAGAATTATTTAAAAAAATGTTCTGAGGTATTTTTACGATTTCGAATAGTATTATTAAAAATTTATAATAGTCTATAAATAAGCTTCTCGTGTACAAATTTTCGAAATAATACGTTAATTACGTTTTTGAGTTAAACAGACAGGCATATAAAAAAAAATTAATTTCAGATTCGTGATAATTGTTCATCATCATAAAAATAACCAAAAATTTGAAAAAAAAAAAAAAACTTTTACAGACACAATTACAGATTTATTATTATTATAGATTATTTCATATTTTATGTTATAGCAACGCAGTACAACATCTCTAGTTAAATAAATAAATAACATTACTTTCCCTTGCCTCCTTGCCCCCCTCTTTGTATCTGAACAAAATCCTGACTTTGGTTAGACATTAATATTAAAAAACTGAAACTAGAAATAACCGCAAAATACCTATAGAAATTCAAATTATATTAACGCCAAGCGCCAACTCCAAAAATCTTTCATGTATTCATAATTGAATAGCTACTTCAAACCGAGTCCAGGGAAAATAGCAGTCATTTCCGACCTTACTCGTGTTTATTTATATTTTACATACAAACATGTACACTCAGTATGTTGCCTCGAATATAAAAGTCTTTCACACGAGTTACGTTACGCCGAAAATATTTCTTCCACATAACTCAAACTATTCAATGTTATACGCCGACTGAATGAACATTTTCTCTATAGAAATTGTGTGCTGCTACATTTCCTATGAGAATTTTGTGAAGGGCCTACATATTACGAGAGCAACCACGGATAGCATAGTAACTCAACTCTTCATTGCTAAAATCGTTAACATTTCATTAATGTCGTGGTTCAAGTTTTATGTCTCCAAATTTTTTAAACAAATGCTTATATAATCTCATGTTAAAGAGATCGCTTATTAGTAATTTTGAAAGAGCAATATTTATAGTATATCCATATTCGGATTTTTTTTATCGTTATAGGCTTTGTCGTAGTGGCCACAATCTCACCTGATGTTAAGTGACGATGTGGCCCAAGATGATAACACGTTAAACCTAGTGGAAGACTGGCTCTCAAGTACACCTGCCGGAACACACCTATTGGTATTTGGCGACAGATTTTCAACTTGAGGGTGGTTGCTAGCCAGGTGGGCATTAGAAAAAGCCCTACCACCATGCTATGGTTTCCTCACGATGTTTTCCTTCACCGAAAGCTCAAGCTCATTGCAAGGATTCGAACTCACGTCACTCGACGCGAAGTCGTACACGCTAACACTGAGCCATCATCGCTTCAAACTTCGCTGCGCTTCGCTTCGCTTATTTAGCGCAATGTAAAAATTTACTGACATTTACAACAGTAGTAGTAGCCTGTGCAAGGGTCGACTGCAGGAGATCACCGTCACATCGATCTACCGCGAAGCAGCAATGCTCACACTGCTGTATTCCAGTCCGATGCTTGTGGTTACCAACGAACCAACTCAGTTCTCAGTAGCAAGCAATCTATTTTGACTTAGCTCAGGACTGTGGTCCTTTTGTCCATTATACATATGTATAATGCAAAACTTCGCAAAACGTATCTTACATCCTTAGAAGTGATGAAACTTGGATCTACAACTACGATCCTCTCACGAAGCAACAATCCACATAATGCGTGTTTGAAGAAGAGGAGTTGCCCACAAAAGTTGTTCGAGGTCGGAGCGTTAACAAAAAATTATAGCGGTATTTTTTTTCAATGCAGTGGACCAGTAGCAGTAATTCCGCTACAAAATCGTAGAACAGTTACTAGTGGATAGTATTGTGAAGTTTGTCTGCCACAAGCTTTCGGGGAATTGAATAGCGAGCGACCAAGGAGCGGTGTCCGTGGTATTCTTTTTCACCAAGATAACGCGCCCGCTCACACAGCTACTACAACCATGGACTATTTGAACATACTTCGGGGGTACAAATGTTGCCTCGTCCTTCGTACAGCCAAGATTTATTTTTTATTTACCATGATAAAAATAGCTTCGTGGGCTAAAATTTAACAATGCAGAAGAGGCCGTCGAATAATTTTTGGCAGTTATTTTTCTACCATCCGTAACATACTTTTATTATATAAAATGTTTCGAAAGCTGGTTCCCCCGAAAGGATAAGTGCCATTGGGGTTGGAGGGGAATATTTTGAAAAGCTAGAAATAAACTTTATTCGTGTTTTATTTTTCATTTCACTAACAATTTTTGGAACGTCCACGTATATTCAGACATACAGCGCTAAATTTTTATAGAGTATAATTTTCTCGCGACTAAAACGTAAATAGACCAAGCCAGCGTGGCATTTAAATAAAAAATGTTTGTTTATTTTGTTATTACGATATTATTAGGTACCTATTTATTACAAATATTTTTTTACTTGACTACTGAATTGTTATTTACATCCACGTTCATGCTTTGATTCGAATTATCAATCAATGTCGAAGACATACTGAAGTAAGATGCATGGATTGAAGTGCAGTTCAGTCGAACAGAGTGAGTGTTCGGATCACTAAATATATATATATTTGTATATATATGTTAGGCGACAGATTTTCAACTAGAGAGTAGTAGTTAACCAGAAGGAAATTGAAAAATACCCCACCATACATACTATGATTTTAACACGATATTTTTCTTCAACGAATCATTTAGGTATTTTATATACTATGTACTACATATTACTCCAATCCAACTAATAAAGGTAACGGTAGGATACAAACCTACTATGATCAATGCGATGACTAAACACGCTACTACTGAACCATTATCGGTGCATTTGATTTGATTATGGTAATAATTTTCCTTTTACTTACATTCTAAGAAGCTTTATCCGATCCATACGTATTGCATACTACATTGTAATATACTGAGATCCTTTTAGTGGAATCACTGAATCGCGTGCACGGCGTAATAAACATAACACTAGACATTATTAATAGATGTGTTCGGCACATTCAGTTAGTACATAAAAGTAACAGAGAATACACTGTGCCTTTGTTGTGGAACATACGTATCGCTGCGGTATTAGTAGAATTAGATAACTACACTTTTATCGAAATTGACTTTACTGCTTTGGCATAAAGACTACAGTGAAATGAGTCTTTTGGTTTTGGTAAAATCAAATTTTTCAATAGTCTGATATACTTTACTCGACTAATAACTCGACTATCTGAGGAACAACTTTGTCTGTCCCATCGATGGCCAGATAATGGTTATTCTAAAGACACTTTTTAAAGTGAGACATTTATTCTATCGCCCCAAAATTATTCGTTAATCTATCGCATGTCGCATTACAGTTGGCCATGGAGTAGGGATAAAGTGAAAGGTGCATGTCAGATGATTAGATTATAATTGAAGTTGACAACGATTCAGTAAAAAATAAAATTTAAATAATAATAAATTTAAAAAAAAAATATTTTGATAAAGTGTCACTTGCATCGTGGGTTCATAAAACCACACAATAAATTATTATTGAATGACAGATTCTGCAAAAGAAACATTTGTTTTTACGTTAGATATTTCTTGATTTTCATGATTTTCTTGAGTGTCATTATAAAGGCAAAGTGTTATTATAAATTTATAATGAATATTTTTGATAGTATTGGTGATCTGACAATTGAAAAAGAGTTCATATGAAAAATGTATAAATCCTTCTGAAAAAAAAAAGCGGCAGATCCACGCACGATCATTTTACATCATATATGAGATTTAAAAGAATCCATCGTCGATTTATATACATTTAAAATAGTATGTGCAACATTTACTTTCCATGATAAGAGACAGAATCAGCACAAAAAAGAAATATTTTAGTTTCAGTAATGTTTGTATTTTTCAAATAGTCTCATGAGCAAGTGAATCTCAAAAGTATTAAAAATTGGCGGACATCTTAATTCCATTATAAATAAACTAAAAACTAAATAGACCCAGCACAATAAACTATACAATCACTATACCTTATTCATCATACGAAGACTTGCATGACACATTTACAGTACGTAAATAATTGTTACGTCGTGGAAATTACATAACCTAAAAATAGACATTAAGACTATCAAATTATCATTAAAAAAATGGAATTAATCGAACGCCGTTGTACGTTAAATATATTAGTTTATTTTTTAATTTCGAATAAAAATATAAATTTATATATTACGTAATTCCTACAATTTACCGCAACAACAGGCAACGAAGAATATTGACTGGAAGAATTAATCTTACTGTTTGGAGTCAGGCGTTCAATAATTCAAATGTTCTAGATTGCGATTTCAATTGTAGTCATACTTTATTTTAGTCATTTCATTGAAATAGCTTATACACCCCTCAATTGATTTAAAGCATAATTGTATTATCGATTATATTTAGCTCTATAAAAGAATTGATTATCATAAAATCAACTTACAATTTACATTATGCTACATCTCTAAAATAAACATTTGACATGTGTCGTGCAAATATTCTTACGATGAATAGGTAAATAATAGCCAAACGTAACCACAAACCTAAACTAAGAGCGTTTTATTGTGTCAGTTGTCAGTGACAAACTGACACAATAAGGAAATAGCCTGCCCTGCTCTAACATTTATTTAAACATTATATTTGTTTCACCTCTTTGAAGTTAGCGGCGCTCCAGTCGAACTGTCGGTATGATACATGGAATAAAAGACGATTGAAAAATAGACAACCATTTATTAGACTGATACAGAGCCAAGTAACTTTATTCCTTTATTAGCTATTTAGCATTTTATTTGAGGATTGAGAAATCGACCCTTAGTAACACAAATAAAAGGTTTTTAGGTAAAAAACTTTTTAAACACATTACAGATTTGCCGGACAATAAATTAAGACTCATGTAAATAAACTTTTATTGTCGAAAGGATGTGTATTACGTGAATGATAATGATGTCTGGAAATGACTCCCTCTTTTAACATTTACAAAAAATATAATAATTGTGAACAACAGATAGCGTATTTTTTCTGTGAAAACAAATTTTGAGTCTGAGTTTCTTGCCGGTACTTTTCAATGACTGGGATATTTTTCGAACCGGTGATAAGTTTTTGATATTCTTGTGCCTTCTTAGGGCTTAAATAAAATTAAATACTTTTAATCTTGATTAATTATGTAGAGTTAAATCACCTTTTGTACGCCAGCTGTATTAAACTTTTATTTAGAATAGTCGTTGTACTTAATTATATCCAACTTATACCCAACAACAAACTCAGACCTCTCAAGTCTCCGCTGAGTTAATAGCTTATTATAATAATTACTATTATAATCCTTGGATAACGATTTTGAGATATCATTAAAATTCATTATGTATTTCTTGATAATTTCATGTATATTCGTAAAAACTTTGAAAAGCTAGATTTTGTCAACGATCAGCATAGTTTGAATACTTCAAATAGCAATAAATTAGTCGTACTATGTTTTAGACTTAGTAAGACTAATAAAAGTTGTTTAGGTAATAGTGTTAGGTTCTGTAAAAAAAACCCGTAGCATATTACTGGATTGCTAAACTATGAGTTCAAGGACCATGTAAAGCAGGTTTAAAGGTTATTTATAGGGTGGATGATGAATGATGTATATGTGAACAATATTGATGTCAGGAAATGATTTCTTCTCTGTGCATGTATTAAAATATTATTATGATTATTAACTGTAAATATTAACAAGTGTCTTGCCTGTTTTCTCAATGACTCCTTAAAGATCGCCACAACGAACGGTCCTACGCAGCTTGCATCTAGCGGATTCTAGGGGGTTTTACATTGTGATGTAGTTGCCAGTTTTTTGCGTGCCTCTAGAGAACTTTAAAGTATTATTGACAATTCTTATAGCTCATCAATCATGAAAACTTATACTTCGCATGAAATTTAATAAAAATCCGTTAAGAATTTACAAAAAAATTAAATATTATTTAATATTGTTTTTTGTTTTCATTCCTACAATTTATCAATTGAGTGATTATATGAGAATCCTGTGTATAAAATTTCATAATGATCGGTTAAGGCATGTTTGAGTTAAATCCAGACTTACAAACAGACAGACATACAAAAAAAGGCATATTCATGATCAGCGTCATTTATGTAATTGATGTCTGTCGGGATATTTGGAAAAAGATATAACATGGTACAGACAGTCCTACGAATTTATTAATAAAGATATTATATATCTCAGTAACATATTATTTACACGTGAATAAGATAACTCAATTGTATTTCAAGCATTTTGAATAAAAATACCTGAAACGATTTTTCTTATTAATTAAATGAAACTACGTATATCTTTTGCGTAGATATTTAATTCTGAAATTATTAACAATCATCTCACGT
The DNA here is from genome assembly GCA_947532125.1 of Saturnia pavonia. Lineage (NCBI taxonomy): Eukaryota > Metazoa > Arthropoda > Insecta > Lepidoptera > Saturniidae > Saturnia > Saturnia pavonia. The sequence continues at coordinate 11,292,549 of OX383905.1, read as the reverse complement.
ATAATGAAATTCTATGTTATCATTCATTGTTTCTTTTTAATATAATATATTATTTATATCGCAAACCGTCAAATCATGAATAGAAAGCAAGCTAATGTGGGAGCCCATTGTATTATACTGGGAAAATACATACATCATCTTGCGCCGAGTACCTGCCCCTCGAATTCAGAGGATTTGAATAGATGCCCCGTATCATTGCGCCGTGAATTGTTCATAAATCTTCCTATATGCCGTCTTTTGTTTAGCTCGCGCCGGCGCGCCCTATTGTGGATACCTATAGGACAGAGACGGACGTAGGAAAATAATTTTGTAAATCTATTTCGAATCTATGTAGATTAAGGTACGTAAAATCATTGTGTCGGACCGATATTGATCTATACTGAAGTGAAAAACTAATGACCAAAGCAAAAGTAAGAAATACTCGGAAATAGCGCATGGTTTTATAGAAGTATTACTAAGCGTGAAGAAAGAAGATGCCAAGGATAGTAGAGTTTGCATTTGTTTTACCTACCCCAGTATTGTTATGCTGTTATGATGGATAAATGGATCTCATGGCACTAATTGCAATTACAAAAAAAACCTTTCTTTGAAGAAGAAAATTCACTAAGGCTTTTAAAGTAAACACAATATGTATTTTGTCGACTAAAATATTTCAAAACAATAAAAAACTCATCGTTTTAGTTAAAACATATTATAATAAATTAATCTCATTTAACTATAATAGTATATATAAAAAAATATCTTATGTCAACTATATTTAGATTCCAATATAGTGCTAAAACAATAATACTTAAATGGATTCCATATCACACTGAATTAGATGGTAATGAGCAAGCTGATGTATTGGCTAACCAAGCTGCATATGACGATACCCCGACACAGATTACCCCAGTTTATAGTAAGTACTTGTCTGATGTGAAATCTTATTGTAAAGATATGTGGAAGGTTTATTTTGATAAGAAATCGCATGAAAAGAGAATCTGGTATAAGACTATACAACCACAACCTCATTTTGATTTTCCATGGATCGATGAAACAATATTAAGTAGATCAAATAAGTTTTTAAACTTATTTAGATACATTATATTTTGGTGGAATGTGTTAAGTATGAAAATAGTAGGAATGTACTCAACATAACGCGAACCATGGAGGTAGATATTTGTAATTCGATGCTGTCAAACCCTCTGTCTCAGAGTGCAAAAGTATTATACGAGTATAAAATCGCAAAATTAGCTTGTAAGAATCGACAATTGTGTTTAGAATTTAGTAAAAAAAGATATATAGTATATTTGTGATGTTCTTAGGGGCATCATAGTCGTAAAATGACAAAACCTGTTTTCAAATATTAAAAAAAATGTCAAGTATGTAACTTAATAAAATATAATATATAAATCACTAAATGTAAAAATACAAATAAATAAAATTATTGTGTGGTTTAATGAAACCACGATGCAGGTGAAACTTAAAAAATAAAATAATAAAACTTTAAAACTAAGAGCAATATTTATTTAAATCGTTGAATCGTTGTCAACTTCAATTATTCTATTTATAACTTCATTTTCGCCTCGAGTCTTACAGTTCCCTACTCTACGGCCAGCTGTAATGCGACATGCGATAGATGAACGATTTTTTTTTGGGACGATAGAATAAAAGTTTCACTTTAAAATTATATACTTAACTCATATCTTTAAGAAGTCACAAGATTAATAAAGTAATTAATTTATATAATAAGTACTTATTTAACTACTCTCAAAATGTAATAAAATAATTATCCAACTACTTATTACGTCACTGTTATTTCGGAGCTTTGGGTAATTCGTATCACAGTTCCTACTCTATAGTATTTGGTCAGTACAGAACCTTCCCTTAAACAATGTTCAATCCTATATTACGTTTGTAATCTACTGCTTAGATAATTATTATGCAAGTGTTTTTTCAATAATAAATTTTATGTTTTTTGTTGTAGTATCTTCATTATAACATCATTTGCTAGCGTCGTTATTGTGTTAGTATATTCACTAGATAAGAACGCGTATTTAAAAAAAATGGATATATCATATGAATTCGTTTGCCATAGTTTTTTAAAATAAAAAATAAACTATATGCCTACACTGAAATAAGCACCATAGAAAGCAAAAAAAGTACAACCATTTACATATAATTTGAAGCTCATAAAATAACTTTTCAACATTTTCTCTTGTTTTATTACACGCAGCGTTTATTTTTACCAGGAAAAAACGTGAGTTTCATTTTTTAGGGAGAAGAGTTTTAGTCAAACGAGCTCCTATTGTTTCGAAAATATTTAAAGTTTTAAATGTTGTTTAGCAAATCTTTCTATACGGTTACATTGCATTAGTGTCGTCAACCGCACTTCCTTAATATCTGCGATTCAGCAATCACATGACTCATAAGATATTTATAATTAATTTTATATTAAAAAAAAAACATTCACAAAATTGCACTCGGATAACATACACAACATTTCTGTAACCTAATATCAAATAACAATTTTAACTAACTTAAAACTTTATCTTACCACAGACGAGCTACAAATATTTGTAGGACACAGGACTCGCTCCCAACCCTTACACTTCTAATTCTTGTTTCCAAATGATAATTATATTAATAACTAGCGGAACCCCGCTGCTCCGCACGCATTTGTTACGCACTAATTATTTTTATCCCGTTATTTTATTTATACTCATATTATTGACATTTTATATAGCCTATCAATTGTGGAATTACATATACTTTCCGTGTACAACATTTCATCATAATCGGTTAAGAATGAATACAAATATATTTTTTAATTTATATTTTTATAATCTCTAAAATTACTATTAAAAATCCTTATAGCGTATCAATTGACCAATGATATAAGCTTCCCGTATACAGTTTCATGAGAATCGGTCAAGCCGTTTTGTAGTTAAATTCGGACATACAAATAGACATACAAAATATTTTTGATGACATATTCGTGATCCAGATGTCCAACGGGATATTTTGAAAAAAAAATCTTGTACAGACAGAATTACAGATTCATTAATATAGATCACTATTTTATTCTTTGTTATATATTGTAATTATCAACTACATATTATGTACATGTATGTATAAATCATACTGTAAATATATTAAACGATGATATCTCATCGATGAAAATGTATGTGGATCGAGAAACTAAAGTCTTATTTTTGCTTAGGTATCAAGCGTTCTTGTTTTATGACAAGGATCAAGATTTCGTAATTTTAAATTACAGTTATAGTAATATTTATTGGCAGTTCTATTTTTCCGTCGAGTGATAAAATATTTCTTCCTTTTACACCATTCACCGCCTTTTTTGTGCTATTCAGATCACTGTGACAACATTTACAAAGTCATATATCCCTCTCGTTACCGATCTTCTATATCTGTTTTATCATTGAAAAATTTTATTAATTATCTAGTCATTTGTTTGTGCTTAGGAGATTTGGTGAACTGTTTTTAGATATCTGTATTTCGACCTGGATCGCTCAAGATGACTATACACTTTTAAGCTTTTGACCCAATTATAATCTTGAATATTTATATGACGCCTGTGCCAAACTGTCTGGTAATCTCCACGCAGCAAGCAACGCTGATGGAAAACACTATTATGTAAAAAATGAATGTAATTATACATCTCTTTCACATTTGTGTTGTAACCACTCCATGTCTTGCCGAGCTTGCACAAGCCACTAATTTATTAAAGATAGTGAACACAGCTGCTCGATCTTGAAATTTGTCTACTAGCTAATTGATTTATTCTTGTTATTGTTTCTTTTGTGGCTCAAAATGGTGAACACGCTAAGCCTAGTGAGAGAACTGGCTCACAAGCCAGTACACATAAATAGGTGCTTGGTGACAGTTTTTCAACTTGAGGGTGGTAGCTAGCCAAGCGGGCATTTTCTATTGCCCTACCACCATGCTATAGTTTCATCGTGATGTTTTCCTTCACTGAAAACTCAGGCTCATTGTATGGATTCGAAGTTACATCGATCGACGCAGTGTACATACAAGCTACCATTGAGCCATCATTGCTCCATTGTTACTTTGTTGACTCCTTCTCACTAGTGTGTTTTTATTATATACATATTATTCACAAAAATCTTCAACAGCTTCCGAGCCTTTTTAAGTAAAATATGTCGTTATGGCACGACTACCACACACCAGGTGTAATATCCGTTATAGTGGCACACTTTTCAGTTCAGCGGATCAGCCGGTATATATCCAGTAATTAAGCGAGTTGGTAGATATTTGTTCCCAACTGGGTCGGGATCAACATAAACTTGGTTGATATACCCTTCAAAGTGCCTTTTTAGTTTATCGTGTTTCTGAATCGGCCAGTATATATCCTGCAGCTGTGAGGCTTGCAGGACGGCATGACAGTGGCGACCCGCGATGGATTGCTGATCTTTCGGTTATCTGAACTTGTCTTGCTTGGTTTAAATTTATATATATTCTTTAAAAGTAATGAAAAGTTAAGGCAAATAATATATTTGCTGACACTCAGCATCGCTGCAGCATAGCTTAATTAATACATCGCTGTGATTATTATTGACTAGCTATGTCCCGCGGTTTCACCCGCGTATAATTTATAATACTTCAGTATAGACCATTCAAATTTTTCAAGTTTTAATAGGTACCATATTTTTTCTTATTTAATAGACATGACTTGAAAAATTCTAGATTTTTAATGTCCGTTCACAATCTACCGACCGTTTACAATCTTTTTAGATTGTTCATAAACAGTTTGTATACGGTTTGTGTACGGTGACATATATATACATTATTTCTTAAAGTAAATGGAGAGGATAAAAAGTATAATTTCAAAAATGATGCAACAACTTCATGCGGAACCATCTAAATTAATTTAGTAAGGTTCAGCAGGCGAGGCGTCAGACCGCACGGATCCCGACTTCTATAGAACTTCTAATTTATGAAAGCCCCAAGACGGATGGAGTTAGTATTATAATATTATTATCATAATTTCTCACCAAAAACTTCCGACTAAATTTACGTCATGAATATGCAAAGGGGAAGTTCACACCGCGGCCAAGTTTTTATGAGTTCTGTCAAGGTTTTGTACAATTGTTTTAATTTGCATTTTTTACCCTGTTGCACCAGATTTTTTCTTAGAATAAATTATATAACGATACCCAATATAAACAATATCATAATTGTATCATTCTAGATAGAATTTTCACAAGAGACGTTTCTTTTTTTAAACTTTTAAACTTCATAAATCCAATGTAAATTTTATAATACCTATTTTCAAAGATCTTTTAACTCAATATTTTTGAATTGTTTGTAATTAATTAGCGACGATATATTATTAGGTATACATGAAATATATTACTTTTAACATTTAATATGGTATTTTTACTCAAGTAAAAATTGATCTATTTGTCTAAAACTGAAACACTGTTTTTTTCTATATTTGCTTAGCGTATAATTGTATTTCATTACCATTAAAGTTACCATGTTATTCATACTGGGTGTCGATAACAAAATATCAACGTTCATTAATATCTCCTTTTCGTATCCAATTCCGTTGCCTACAAGCTATTAAAAGGTTTATTATTAATTTATTGCAACAAACCTCTTCATATCCAGCTGATTAAATGAAGTGATTTTAGTCGAAAGAAAGTAAATTCTGCCTATGACCCGTAACTTTTTATTTTTATTTATTGTAGCACAGTAAAGTGAGACAGCAATATATGTGCCATATTGTGAGCACAATACAATGCAAATACAACGGCGACCACCGAGAGATCGACAACTGTCGCTGTCATGCCGGCCTGCAAAGCCTCTCAACCGTTTGATATACACTGGCTGATACCGAAACGCGACAGACCAAAATAGAGTAACAATGACGCGTTTATCACTACGTGTATGGTGGTCGCAGTATGGTATTTGTATACCCTAGCACCCCGCAAAATTGAACATGTATGTAAGTATTCAAGTGAAACTTATTCTATCGCCCCAAAAGTTTTCGTTCATCTATCACATGTCGAATTACATTACATTGTCGCAAAGAAATGGAATGTCGCATGTCGTAAATTCGGAACATTGTATATTTTAATGTGTAAAGTAAGTGTAAAGAATAATATATTTCACATGTATTCAGTAATTTGTATTTTTTTTAAAGTTTCACCTGCATCGTGGTTTCATAAAACCACAAAATATTTTATTTTTTTCTCTAATTCGTCGAGCAGCTGTGTAAATCAGAAATCAATAGAAGGTTAAAGTAATTTTGAGATAAACTGACTAGGTTACACTGCCCACGTATGCATTGTAGAAAGAATCCCCAACGGTGTCGCTGACAGCGAAGAGTAATGTTCAAAGGATACTTTAACACTTTGATCTATAGCTGCTCTCTACCGGCGGAAACGTCCCAATGGTTGTTCACCTGATACCATACTACCGAGTAAAGTAAAATAACATAAGATCGAAACGTAATTTACAAAAACTTACTTCACTATATAGCAACGTAAATTTAGAATTCAGTCTATGAAGTTATTTCAGTCGCATGCATCAGTTCCTTCATTAAAGTAATAAAGCCATTAACTTAAATGCAAACGGAATAAACTACGAGGTTGCAAATAACAGATCCAGTAATGGCGTACGGCTAGAAATAATATTGTGATGAATTTTTTATACCTAAGAATTGCGGTGCAATGAACTGTATTATTAACGCTCTATTTTTAAATTACACTGTTATGTACCTATTGAGTAAATATTAGGTCCTTCCTTACATATGAAATTGGCGTTTTGTTGTACTGGCCATCTAGATCTCAAATATCTGATGTCTAGTTAGGAATTATAAATTCAAATTCATTTCAAATTTAGGCTTCTGTATTTGTGTTTCGAATTCAGTGATTCATTTGTTTTTTACAACATTTGATTCAAATTCATTTCAAATTTAGGCTTGTGTATTTGTGTTTCGAATTCAGTGATTCATTTGTTTTTTACAACATTTGATTTTTCTTTGACATAGTTCTTTTCACATAATGGAAAACTTAAATATCGCGTTATTTACGAACATAAGTTCCACCGTGGCATCAGCGCTGCAGAAACAGCTCGAAGGATTAATTATGTGTATGGGGTTACTGCAAGCTACTATAAAGATATTTTTTGGTTTCAACGTTTTCGTTCTGGAAATTGTGTACATACGAAATAAACACCGTGGACGGCCGGAGACTCTAGTTGATAATAAATAATTAAAGGTAATTGTGGAAGCGGGTCCATCGCAAACCACGCCAGAGTTAGCGGCAGGCTTCGTGATAAAACAATTTTAATTAACTTGAAACAAATTGGAAAAGTAAAAAAGCTCGAGAAATTGGCACCCAATGAATTGATTGTAGCACACCAACAAACACGCATTGAGTGTTGCGTTACATTACTCAACCGTCCAATAACGAGGGAATTTTGAATCGTATTGTTACTTGAGACGGAAAATGAATCCTTTCGATAAACGGAAACGCTCATTACAGTGGTTGAACCCAGGAGAACTGGCTAAATCCTATCCCAAGCGAAAGTTGACTGAGAAAAATGTACTGGTCAGTGTTTTGTAAACCAGTGCTGGTGTCATACACTACAGCTTCCTAAGATCTGGCCAGATGATAACGGCAAAACTGTATTGTCCACAATAGTAAACTATGATAGAAAAGCTATCCGTTAAACGACAGAGAATTGTCAAACTCTCTAGACCACTGCTGCTTCAGGACAACACTAGACCCTATACTTCACGACAAACGGTCGCTAAATTAGAGGACCAGCGGTCGGAAGTTCGTCGACATCCACCATACTCCCCGGACCTTGCTCCAACAGATTACCACTTTCTTCGGAATTTGGACAATTTCTTGAAAGGAAAAAAAACAATTCCGATGTGGCTGCTCAAACCGCCTTCAAAGATTTTATCGATTCTCGCTCCCACTATTTTTTCAGTAATGGAAACAATGAACTACCTTTTAAATGGCGAAAGTGCATAGATAATAATGGTACGTATTTCGATTGATTAAATATATAACTTTTTTTTTGTTTTCCTATTTTCATATACAACGCTTTATTTTTTGTAAGGACTTATTAGGTGAACATATCTTAAAATAAAAGTAATACAGTAATTAAAGCTACTGGTGTATTTTTAAATCTGTATAATTTTCTTTATCAAATTAAGTATTGTTTTGCAATCAATACCGTCACGTTTTTATGAACCACACTCAAACAGTTGATAGACAGGTTAAAAGCTTTCCGTGATTAACTTTCGCAGTTGTACAACATGACTAAGCCAAGTAGACGATTGACAAATGTAACTTGTTTCATTTGCGGATTACAATTAAATATACTTGTATCTTTATATTTTGTTTATCGAGTAAAAATGTTCATCAATTTTAATTTTTTACAACTATCTTTAATTTAAGATCCGATTATCGGCTTTTGGTATTTACAAGAATTCTATTCGATCGTCTAGTTGGCTTGATTAACATTTATACGCTGTTTAATGCAAGTTTAATATATCTTTGAAATAACTGTCATCAGGTAGAATAATTCTTATAATAGTTTTCAAATGTTAATACAGGTATTCATCTATACTAATATTATAAAATTCAAGAGTTTTATTTTGCTTATTTGAAATTTGGAAATGTTTTATAACGGCGTGTTTTCTGGTACTTTCGGAGAAAAAATAAATCCTATTGGTAGATTACGTTTTACAGGCATTTTGTTTAGCAGATATTTTGCTACCTATTCGCCACATTTCACTGACCCAGATAATAAAAATGATTAAAACACTTATTTACAACGTGTAATATTTCTGAATAATCGTGTGAAAATTGACTATCGTTCCAAATTAATTTCAACAAAATCTATATATGTCTATCCATTTTTTTCCTGGTTGCTTTTATTCTAAAGACAACAATACGCGAATATGATTAAAAAAAAAATGGTCTGTTTGTCTATCTCTCTGCTTGTTTGTATTTCCGAATTTAACTCAAAAACATCTTGCCCGATTTTGATGAAATGTTGTACTCGAGAAGTATATGTTATTCCTTAATTGATAGATTAACAAATAATTAAGTATAATAATATCTGCCTATAAATATCCTACTGCTGGGCAAAGGCCTCATATCAAGATATAGTATGGGCACGACTTATTGGAGATTTCAAATTGTTAGGTTATTAATTAATAAGGTTAATAAATACTGTGTATTCAACGCGTGCGGAACCGCGAGGCACCACTAGTAATTTAACACAATGAACAATAAAAATTTAAATGATACTGATGATTAATATATCATCTAGGTTACATAATTTCGAGATGAGCAGACTTACAAAGATTAATAACTGACGTATAAACTCCGTTTGTACTTGTTGTGTACAAAACATGTTTTCTAATTACTAAAACAAATTTATTTAAATTAATATTATTCATAGTAAGCTAAATGGCTAAATAGCTAAAAAAGCTAAATAGAATCGAACGTGAGAGCGCTATAAGCAAAAGCGTTTTCTCAGGAATTTTTAATGTTGATGAGTTGTTTAGCTCGAAGCGGTAATTTAAACTTTGAATTTATAATGAATACCTCAACTAAAGATGTACGAATACGCTCTTATGTGACGTGTAATTTTGCAAATTTCCCGAGGCGCAAGCTTCTGGAATAAACATTCGTATACCAACTCGAATTCAAGTTGTGCAACTGTTTATGAAAGTACAGTAATGCGAAGTTCTAACTCGACGTACGTATTTAACTGAATTGTATATGTATTGTTTTTATTTTTTTATTAAAAAAGTATTTCGTTGCATCAGCGCTAATCGAGTAAGTTAGGTGTACCTTTAATAATTCTTATTATATTATTTTGAATAATTTTCATTTGAATATTTCTAATTTTCTTATTTGTCTGTATGTTCGATACAAATGTTTCAATCGATTTTAAACTAACGTTCCGTTAGCTAGAGACTTCATACTTTAAATATAGCTCAGCACTGTATGAAAATTCAATATTACTTCCTTTATTTTGTTTATTTGTTCGTTCGACACAAATTATGCAATCGACTTCAATCTAAATTGTTAAATCTTTGTTATAATCTCATGAGCATGTTCATAATTTATTGTAACATTTCACAAACACTAAAGAAAAAATCAGAAAAAAATTGTTGCAATAAAAAATTTTTTTTTAATATACCGCGAATCTTTTCAAGATCAGAAACAAATGTTTATTTAATAACGATACGAACAGTTTTACAGTGCAATAAAACTGTTACTAGCTTAGGTGAACTATTCAATCATCTTATAGGTACATGTTAGATAATGCGCTCCAAGTTTTCATAATTTTATAATGAAATTAATATTCTTTTAACGATTTTTAAGATTTTACATATTTTTTTTCGTTAAATATTGTAAGTTTGTAGCAGTGATTTTTTTATATTACGGGGTATTTTTATAAAATATTAAAGTTTTCCCAGTAATCATTTAATTACCTAGTACAATACAAATCAATAATTACAATAACTGAAAGTAAAACAAAATGTTTATGAACATAACAAATTAATATCAGATACCTTTTAACTTTTATATTAACAATTATTTTAATTCTAGATACTAAAACAGTAGTTCAAGTAGAGTATCTATAAAAACAAAAAACACATAAGGTGGAATATGATTTGATTAATCAAAAGCATTTTTATCACATTTGAATTTATTTATAGCCTTAATATTATTGTACAAGTATATACACAACAAAAGCGGTACTAAAGAAGCAAAATAATAGTTATTATTTTCACTTAAAATTTAATTCGCAAGTTGTTTTTGCTCTGTCTGAACAAATGAAACTTCTATCTACTGATTTGCAGCGAACGGAACTCCACCGCCGTAACAATCACTGAAATTGTAATGTACAAGAACAATGTTCTTTTTTTTGTAACGATACAAAAATATGCGTAAACAATGAATTTTATCAGGGATTAGCAGGCGTACAAACTTTTACAAAAACAACGCCGGTAACAAACAAACCGTGACCGCGTTTATAAAACAAGGCTTAAATGTAAATTGAGAAGAATTACACTTTTATAGAAAGCTGGGCTTTATTTTTGATTTATTTGATACTCCCAGGGAGCAATGGTTTGATATAATACAGAAGACACGGTCTGTCATGTAGTAGTAATAATAATGATCGTCCTTGCCGATTTCGGCTACAGTGACTTATTCTGTTATTTAAATAAGAATTAGGAGCTTTTGTGTCTCGCAACGTGTGTGCATGTCTGTCATGTAGATGACGTATATGCAAATCTCCGATTCTATCGGTAAGTTTTTGAATTAAATTTGGACTTCCATCGTATCAAGTGGTATCATTAAATAATGTAAGAAATAACATTTATGAGGTCTTGAGCATAGACGAGCCAAATATTTTCGGCGAGATTAAAGCACACCGTCTCTGGTGGTTCGGTCATATTGAGAGAATAAGAGAGGATCAAGTGACCAAAGAACAATATCTAGGCCAAATAACTGGACGAAGACCCGTCGGAAGTTTCAAATACAGATGGTTCGACGCTTTAGAAATAGGCCTGTGAGAACTTTAAATGAATGACCGGCGGACAGGTCTGTTTTGGACAACGAAGTGGAAATAGCAAGCGCTAAAAAGGACGAAATCTGAAAGAGGACTAAAATGAGAGATACTGTAAGTACAACCACAGTACAGTGAAGAATAGAATAGGGAATTTCTTTAACTTTAGTTTCACTGAGTACGAATAAACTGTTTACGCAAAATTCAACGGCATTTTACTACCTACGGGTATAATAATAAAATATTAAAATACATTAACTAATTCTTCAGTTCAAAATATATCATATAAAAATGCAAGGAGTTCACTACCAATCTCCAGTAATAGTCGTGATATATACGTAAGTAATGTAGCGATATCATGAGAAGGTATGGCTGTCACTTGCCCTTAATGTCCTTAAACTTTTACAAAGACGCATAACATAAAAGAAATTTTGCCTTAGGATGTGTTATTATTAATGAACAATTTGGGATATTTATGTTATGTTCCACAACATTGTCATCAGGCAGCGCGTACACGTGATGGTCGTAAATTAAAAACAATGGCTTGGTCCTGCTGCGAGTTTTATTGTGATTTATGTGTTCGATTATCGAGCAAACAACGAAAACTGGAAACCATTTTGCAGTTATAACGATACCATTTATATTTCTGAAATGGGAATACACATTTTTCTGGTCATTTTCAGAAACCTACCACTTTTATAAATTTGTGATCTTTACTAATGATTTTAAAACACGGAAATGTGAGTAGGTGAATATGACACTTCTTTTTAACAACTAAGTTAGCACAATAACATCCTGCCTGATGGTAAGCGGCTACCATAACCTATAGACGCTTATACCACCATAGGTATCACCAGCGTGTTGATGACCTAGAACCCTAGAACCCTTCCCCGAGAAGCTTTGCTAATCCTACTCACCGCTGGAACACAAAAAATGTTTATTTGGCTGCGATCTTCTGTAGGGTGAAGGTATTTCACCAGTTGGACTGTTTCAACTAGAGAGAAATCTCCAAAGAAATTTTGAAACCCCTTTTCACAAGGAGCTTTGGTAACCCATTTTACCGAAGGAACATAACTCAAGGTTATGTGCCTGCGATATTCTGTAAGCTGGAGGTATTCCTGCCCCAAGCAAAGAGCAATCTCTAAAAAAATCCCTGTGCCCTACTCTTAGTTACTAAAGTTGATAAGTATCAAGTCAGGCACGTCCGTTATTTTATATCAAGTGGTTGAAGAGTGCGGACGTTCTAAGTGATCACTAATAATTGATACTCTGTTTTGTTATGTAACCCAGTACTTTAATTGATCAAATTCTAGACACAAAAGGTACATTACGAGCTCGGTAGCTCAGTCTGAAATAGCGATTTAGCCAAAGTATTCATTTTAAGCTAATTGGCAGATCACATTTCGTTTTCAGAAATTAAGTGGTTCTGTCTGTTTTTAGAAATATATGAAAATAGGTTAGTTGAGTGTCATAAATGTGATTATTCTCAATATATTCTTTTACAGCATAATATACTATGGCGCAGAGGCTTCATTGACGGTAAAAAAAAGGTGTGTGTGCGACTCACACACGATAGAAGTGAAACTTCATTTTAAAAGATATTTTATATTTTATTTAAACAGTGTGCAATATACATACACACCGACATTTGCTCTCTCGCTCTGGCTCACACAAAGATGAGAGACCGATAATGTGCGTTTAACAACATTTAACGTTTAACGTTTAGCGTGTTGGAAGTCGCATAAGAAGTTTCACTTCAATAACGTAACTGGCATTAAACAAATTTATTATAGACAAAAAACATTTTGTTCGGATACATTCGACTTTAGAAATCCATATATTTACGACCGGCAGCAGAGGCAAGCACATTGTCGCTGGGATCGTTGAAGCGTTAATCATAACATATATTCAGCACGGTCATCTAATCGATTAATAATAAGTCTCATTATACTTTTAACAACTAACCCGGTTACACTCTACACGTCATGTGTATCGTCGCAAAGGTTTTATCAATGGTCTAAAAATAAAGCAACTACCCTCAGCTGGGTTTATTAGCCAAAAAAGTTTTGTTAGATATTTACGTTTTTATTCGGATACCCGCAACTTCTATCGGTGAAATCTATATTAACACGTCCGACAGCGGTTGCAAGGACATTCCTGTTTGCATCGTCGTACCGTTCACATTTCCACAGATATTCCGTAACTGTATTCAGGCTTATGACTGCTGGGCTGCTGTGTTAGGTGATCGCTTTTATTATTGACGTGACATATCTAATATGGTAAGTCAGACCGTTGTATGGCGTTTCAGGATTTGAAAAATAGGGTAATAGGCATCGCATGTCGGAATATCGTTGTGATTTTTGTTTTGTAGGATAAAATATCATAATTCTAATCGTTTTTATTCTCAGACAAATTTCGATAAAGTGAATGATTTCGAGAATGGTAGGAGTCGCGACCACAATACACATAGTAATAAAATAAACCCGTAACAGTGATTTTCTTTTGTATGTTCTCGTTACGGAATCACCTGGTGTATATTCAGTAATCAAACGAAATGGTAGGGATCGCTACCACCATACTCATAGTAATAAAGCACACCCTTCACAGTGATTTTATATTAGCTTGTGACGTTTCGGTATCACCTAGTATATATCCAGTAATACATTTTTTGATTATGCCATATTTATTTCCTTTAATAAACCATTATTTCATGCAAATTTTCCATATAAAATGGTTTCGACGTGTCACATCTGGCATGAGTCCTGCAAAGTTTTTTTTTTGTACCCGATTGGTTTATAATCCGTACTATTAACAATAGAGATGACGTCATATATATATAGACGTCCTACTTTTATAATTTCCATGTGATTCTCTGTCATCAGATGTGGAATTCTTCACATTGCTAGTTTATGGCTGGGGTATAAACATAGTACTGTAGCCACCGACGACAAATATAAAATTATAAAAAATTGCGCGTGCAGCATCGTACACATGATAAAACTGAGACTTCTTTTTTTTATCGTTATAGTCTTGGCTTAGTGGCCACAATCTCACCTGATGTTAAGTGACGATATGGCCCAGGATGGTAAACGCTAAACCTAGTGGAAGACTGGCTCTCAAGTGCAGCTGCCGGTACACACTTATTGGTGCTTGGCGGCAGATTTTCAACTTGTGGTAGCTAGCCAGGCGGGCATTAGAAAATGCCCTACCACCATGCTATGGTTTCCTCACGATGTTTTCCTTCACCGAAAGCTCAGGCTCATTGCAGGGACTCGAACTCGTACACGCTACCACTGAGCCATAATTGCTTTCAAAATGCCTAAAATATGTACTAGACATATACAATGTATAGCTGTCTTTCTCTTTCTCTCTGTGTTATATATTTGTTCTCTCTCACATAACGAAATGTGTCTAAACATCACGCGTTCTTGAAATTTCACTCTCAATTCTCATTCAATTATCGAATCGCTTTCATTTCAATAATTTGTTATTATTGGCAAAATATGTAATTTTGTTCGTACATACATATTAAACAAACAAACATATCAAATAGATAAACTACTAAAATCAATACGAAGCTTTCCGAACGAAAGTCTGACATATATTACTAATGTATCGGGTGCGAGATTCCGACAGCATTTATCAATTTCACCTAACCTGTTTTATTTAAACCGAATTACGCCGATAAAAGCCTCGACTCTGCCACGAGAATTATTCACAGCGAACAAAAGCGACACCTACCTATTCAGGCAGCTGTCTGAAATACCAAATTCATTGCATCGTAAACAAAAGTACGATTTTTAGAGCTTCGACGTGAGTGTTTTGTTGATATAAAATTTAAAGTAACTTCAAAACTTGCATATATAAAAAAAAAAAAAATTATTTGTCTCCTTACATCATTAACATGATAAATGATGGATTCATATCTTCAAAAAGTGTATGCGCTTGGGTGCGCACGAAAAAGTTCTAATTGTTTGTCCTAACAAAACACATTATTTGTATTCGATTTGATTTTTTTTTATTATTTTAATTCGGATAATCATTTGCATTATTTTTAAACAATAGAAATAAAAACAATAAAACGAATTCACATTGTTATCATTAATGATTAACTTCATCATGTCGTATTTTCGTTTCATGATGCACGCGCATCTCTCAATTTTACCCTCTACTATACGCGTCAAAATGTTTTACTTCAATAAGTATATTTCTTCGAAGTAGATACGAAAAAGCGTATATCATTTTATAGAAGATGTCTAAACGAATTCTTTTTATCTATTCTCGTGTTACAATGAACAATATCTGGTCAAGCGAAATTTCATCAGTGTTTTGAAAAAAAAAACGCCTATCTATTTAAATTTAGATAGTAAATCATTATCTAAATAAAAATTTGGCCTAATTTGCTTGAGCCGATAAATTGACTCATTTTTGTATTGTTGTAGATATTCACTGTTATAAAGACCATAATAAGTATACGTATCTGAATCAAATACATAGGTATGTGGATTTACGAGTAATTACCATAAGTAAAATCTTTAAATTGTAAATAAAAATACTTTATCAAGTTACCATTAAGGGTAAAAAATAATTATGTAATATGAATTAATTTCCGTTTTGTTTGTTCGAAGCAAAGGCATTTTAATGGATCCTAACTATAAACTTAAAACTTTATAAGTAACTGCAATAAATTTTTAATTTATGGGACAGTGTGTTTAATATTTTCACACTATAAAGTATTAGGCCGAACAGTAACACAAACATAAATTAATATTGTATAACCCGTATCAAATCATTCCAGTTACCCACTTAAAGTTGCGTTGCCTGTCAAAGTGTCCAACTCATAACGCAGGTAATTTTTACAAACTTTGTTGAGCAGTTATTGTAGTCTCTACTGTAAGTACGTAAAGTATGGTTTTTGTTATACAACGATGTTTGTAAAGTTGTAAGTTTGATCCGATGTTATTGCCTCTTGTCCAAGTGCCGGTCGTTGGAATGACGCCTGACGCATATCTTTATTAAGTATACAATGGTGGTTAGCGTTGACGTTTGTTAGTTGAACAACATAGTTAAGAGATGGGAACAACGCCGAGGGTTTTAAAAAATTAAATACTACTGATTCTTAAAAAGTTTTACTATAGAATGTATAAATGGTCTTACAATCCTCTTATAATTAATCTCTTATGATGTAAACACCAGGTGTTTGTTTATAATTCAATTACAGAATCATGTCGCGATTCATCTAGTCTAACCAACAGGTTGTTATCGCCAATTAAAATCATAACATCCTGAGTAAATACTCAACGTCATCGTCTTCTACTTATGAACCAATTAACACGTCGTAATAAGACAGAGTACATACATGTATAAGTACATAGTTTTGAATGAGTGTAACAACTAGGTAAGCAATGATTAATAAAGTTATCAGCTGGCTTCCTCGGTCGTTAAATATAGTGAAAAAAGGACAAAAAATACTTTGGAGAGTTTTTTGGTGGACCTTAGTCTGTCATGTAGTAGTTTTTATTCATTTTGCGTTATTAGATCTATATTTCTAAACAAATATTATAAATCTCAAGAGATTGTTTATTGGTTTGAACGCACTAATCTCTGGAAATACCAGACAGATTAAAAAAAAACTTTTTACTACTTATAGAGTAATTATAATTAAGAAAGGTTATAGGCTATATTACTTCACTCTAAAGAGCGGATCAGTAACCATGAACGACAAACGTGACTCGCGCTCTTAATGTTCTACGGAACCTACGCGTCCTATCTATAAAATCCATATAAATGAAATGATTGAGGTTTTCCGTTGTGCGCGCATCACGCAAAAAGTACTGGTTAGATTTTGATCATTTTTTTTGTTTTACTCCATAGATACTAGGTACTTATATATACATAAATATATAATTAATTATAAATATAAAATTATAATAATTAAATAATTATCTGGACACCATTTTTTTTAATTCCCTTACGATACCCCTAACGCAAATCAGGGATCTTGTGTCATCTAATTAAAATAAGTATAAACACCCCATCAATCTGCAAGGAGCTACCCTAAATAACCCCAAGCTATATTGTTTACAATTTTAAGAGCTTGGACACAGTTTCAAACACTGCCGTTTAATTCCAAACCATGCAAAGCTTGTATCTTGTTAGCTAATCAGCTGATACTATACATACTACATATATTGAATACCCAGATACAGAACTGCCGAGTATGCTCAGCACACAAAAGTCATTTAAGTGTGGAAATCGAACCCGTAAGCTCTTAGTTCAATCGTACTGCGTAAGGCTTATTGGCACTGCGCCACGATGCCTGTCAAACTTTAAGCTAAGTTTAAAGTGGGCTATCTTTTAATTGGTTTGTCTTCTTAGGGTTAATCACGCCAACAAGATGGTAATATAAAATCTTTAAAAATATATTGTTTATGGTAACGTAAAGTATTGTTAGGGATTTCTTTGGCTAGGTCGTTCAAAAATATTGCGGGTCCCTTAAAACAACTTTTCGATTCATGCAGCCGTTTGCGAAATATTACCTTTAAGTACTAATTTTAATTAGAATCAAGTGTCTCCCCTCTTCCAGCTAAATGGTTGTTTTTGCATATGTGAAAAAAAACGTGGTATAAGTATAGGTATATAATGAAATCAACCCTGGAGTACTCGCATTATGAGCATTTGACAAAATGTAATCTTTTGAACACCTTATATTTGTTACGACGAACCTTTTTGAAAGAAATTGCTCTGGCAATGACCACATCACATTTAATCAGAAAGAAACACTTTAAAAAAACAGCTGAGGAACCAAATTTCTCGCTTTTTGCCATCTTAACATAAAGATATGCTCTTATGCGCAGTACGTCCGTCCAAGAAAAATACAAAGACTAAAAAGGGTGTAAAGTTACTGTCCAATGAATATTGAATGTATATGTGCCAGGACTATTTTACTGAATACATGTTGTAGATAATGAAAACGTTTGATTTTGTCAAATAGTTTAGTTTTCTTTTTTTTTATGTAAGATTAAGTAAACACATTGTTAAAATTAAAAAAAAAGTACCTAAGATTATCCAAAACATTTTTTATTTCTAAAATTAAGTGTGAAACTATAATAAATGTTACTTTGTCTAATGGTTTATGATTTATTTTCTCCAATAAAAGTAATTGCAAATCTATTTCTCTATTATACAAAAACTCATATTAAGTATGGGTGGCAAAATGCTCAACACGCGATCACTCGCGTTTCACCGAAAGGCGCGACTACTCTAGGGTTAAAAGGAAAACTATTAGAAGTGAAAAGGCTTGTAGGCTTTAGAATTTAACGAGTAATAGTCAATTAACTTATAAAATGTACTTAGAAACTATTTTCTTAAAAATTCCATTGAAAATTACTTAAATTCCCCTCTCGAAATGTGCATACTGTGACGGGCAACTACGGAACCTTACACTGCACGTAGCCCGACACACACATGGCAGAATTTATTATTACTTATGCCCTGCATATTAGCGTAATAATATACAGTCTAGATTATTCCTCGGCGTATTAGTGAAAATTATTGTACGTTGCTATTGTACGTTGATACTATACATCAGTAAACTTCAAACAAGTGTTTCAAACAACATACATTTTCGACTCAATCGTATAAACTAACAAGATAAACTGAAAACTTAAGAAACCCACGAGTCAAGTAACCTATTCATTTATACCATCCCAATGAGCCCAAACAGGATATTTCTGCTGTAAGTTGGTGAAGAGTTAGGTACTCTGCAGATTTCAGATGATGCGCAATGATTTTTTTATTTTTTTTTCGAACTGACTTCACTGTTAGCCTTAGGGGCCCTGGAGCCTTTACGGCTTTTACAGCTTTACCGGGCTTGGGGGCGAGCGCTTAGGGCACTCAGCCACGAAAGCTAAGCAACAACATCTGAGGGTGCCAAAGTGGCCGAACCTCGGCTCGGATTGTTGCGCGTATGCAATTAAGTCGCGATCTGACTAATTCCCTATCCGTAATTCGATCTAAACTAACTATACATATATACATGTTTCTGCCCCCTGGGAGGAGGGAAGGAACATGTGTATGTGTATTTAGTGGTCTGAAATTTTTGTCTACTCTAACTAGGCAAAAAAGAAAAAAAAAGGTCCCTTACAGAACCTATGTACCTATGTGTGTTGTGCATGTGTGTATAATGCAGTGTCATGTATGGCTGTGAAAGCTAGTGATTGTAGAGTCACTTGTATCGCGCGAGCGGCTGCTTGTCTCAAGGGCTCCATGCCGATGGATCGGACCTAGGCTTGAGTTGCCGCAGAGGAGGGCGGTCGTGGCGGGTGCAGAGGAGGGCGGTCGTGGCGGGTGCAGAGGAGGGCGGTCGTGGCGGGTTGATGCGCAATGCTAACTTCTTATAATATAATCAAAGTAACAGTATACCAAAATTCACCTATATCAAACCTGTGAAAGACGCTCACATACGTTTATCAAGCAGAAATAACCTGATGTTCTTTAAATGGCTGAACAGATTTTCTTGAATCATAGCTAAAAACAATCTCGATCGAGTCACCTTTCAAACAAAAAAACTAGATCCAAATTTGTTCAGCCGTTTCGTAGCTACGGCTCCACAGACAAACAGATACACATGTTAAACTTATAACACCTCCCTTTTTACAGCGGGGTTTAAGTTTTAAAACAATGATGGCTCAGTGGTAGCGTGTACGACTTCGCTTCGATTGACGTGAGTTCGAATCCCTGCAATGAGCCTGAGCTTTCGGTGAAGGAAAATATCGCGAGGAAACCATAGCGTGGTTATAGGGCTTTTTCTAATGCCCGCCTGGCTAGCTACCACCCTCAAGTTGAAAATCTGGCGCCAAGCACCAGTAGGTGTGTTCCGGCAGCTGCACTTGAGAGCCAGCCTACCACTAGATTTAGTGTGTTATTTATTATCTTGGGTCACATCACCATTTAACTTCAGGTGAGATTGTGACCACTACGCCAGACCTACAAAGATAAAAACTAAATTAAAATAATATTTTACAGCGTCGCGTAAATCCAACGTGTGCACAGAAAGGTTATAATGTGTTATTTATTCCAAGTTATGTCGTCCGTAATCTAGGTAATGACTTAATCGGTTAATTTCGTTGAGCCAGTCGATTTTCGTGGCTCGAAAGTGGCATGAACCGAGCGCTTTATCGCGTGCTCAGTCGCTTTTCACGCCATGGCGCCTTGGGAAATAACCTCAATTTTTATTTTATTTTTTGCATGACTAATTATATCCCTATGTGTATCTGATACGTAATTGTATAATTTATGGACACTTAAGTTACTTAATGTGTTTTAAACATTTTGCAAGTGCAATTCACTTGATACTATTCATAACTACTGTCACGGGGACAATTAAATAAGTATAATTTTCGAAATAAATGTTTAAAAGAGATAATGAAATGAAATGCAAAATAGATTAATAAGTGTATTCCGAAGGCATTAACATTAAGTGAGATATAAAAACAGAGTACCTTTTTAAAGTCTAATAATAATAGCAAAACCTTCACTAGTAAGAAATAGTCCACGTTTTGAATATATCCGTAACAGAGCTGCTAATAAAATTCCGTCGTGAGAAACTTGTGTTTAACTAGAACTCCATTCTGTTCAAATTTTTATAACTGCATCCTCAAGCCAGCATGAATGAATGCGTCCGCCAGGTTTTCCATTCGTTTCATAATTTCGAGTAAAAGGTTTCAACTCCTTCGAATACCGGTTTATAATTCGAGAGGTCTCTTGCTGTAACAAAATAAGTTTTATAGACTCCAGATAAATATGTGCGAGTCAAAACAATAAATAGAATAGTACATATAAATAAACTTATACAAATCTAATTTAAGATTGTACGTTTTTCTTTAGAGATCCATCTGCCTCCATAAGTCAGAATGAATCGCCCACGTCAATTATTTTCGTGTCCTTCTAAATTTTAAATTTAAAAGATTCTTCAGCCAAAAATACAATATTAGTATACGACCTACTTATTATATATGTATATATATGTACGAACGTAAAAGAAGTTTATTATACAATAATTAAAATAATAAATGAACTAAAGATATGATGCCTTCGGAAAGCAACCGAAAACACAATAAATGAATTAATGAGGAATCAAATAAGGTGAAATAAATATATTTAATGAAAAGATAAAAAAATATTGATAAAACAATCAATACACTACATATTTAAACGTCTGATTTAAACTATAAAAGTCCCAGGTAAAATTATTGTTAATCTCTAACAGGTAAACTGGTTAATCTCTTGAACTGCGAGTTTGATTCTAAAAATTATTTTTGTGTATGATAGCAAGAATCACGAAAAATAATATAGGCTATATAACTTCACGCGACGACCCAAAGGAGCGGAGCAGTAACTATGAACGTTAATCAATCTGGCAAGTGGAACAACGATAGAGCTACACGGGCGCATTGGCCGCGGCACTGTAGAGAGATTGTTGAATTTAACACGGATAAAACCGTGGGGCACAGCTAGTTTAGCTATATACAATGAAATATTTGATATTGTTTTGTATATGCAACGTTCGCTAATTTAATTGTAAACCCTAGCATTCAGATCCCTTTATCTCCATTTATATCAGTAGTAAACTAATCACTTTTAATTAAATTTAAAGAGTTCGTATATATTCGCTGAGTAATTTTAAAGTAGCTATTTGATAAACGTATACAAAAAATATGAAACCGATTTCGCGGCGCGATACACCAGATGAGAGTTCCTAATTAATTAATATCGATCGCGCAGAAACTTTAGTAATTAATAGAAACGCGGTCCCCGAAACTTAGATAACCCTTTGTGAAGTTCACGTATTAATCCAGCAAGGATACAATGAGAACTTCCCTTCATAGAAAATTGATACTTGTGTCTATAGAGCTACTGAATATGCAAATCATTCGAACAATAATATATAATTTTATAATAAAATATTTTTGACTTACTTTAACTTGAGAGTGGTAGTTAGCTAGATGGTCATTAGAAAATTCTTATCACTATGTTTTCCTTCACCGAAAGTTCAGGCTCATTGTAGGGATTAGAACTCGCGTTGATTGAAGTGGTATATGTACATGCTACCACTGAGCTGAGGGAAGTATTTTGCATATATGTATATAATGTATGTATGTATATGCACACAAAATGTAACCCATATGAGGTCATACGGGTTCATATGTGGCTTAGTTCATAACATGTGAAATTTTAGTTGTTTATTATCTTAAATAGATAGGATAAAGTATGAATCCTGTTTTACCCTTTTCCCCCTTATTCAAAATTCACTTAAATAAACTTTACGCGACAACACATTATAGATTATTCGCAACTCGTTGCGTAGAAGATATAATCCCAAACTTCAGTCTAACGAAGCGCTGTAAATACATTTTCTCTTTTGTTCGTAAACAACGTTATTATAACTTTCGGTGCCGAAATACACCCAATACTGTTACAATAAGTGTCTTTTTCAAGGGTCACGTGGAAGTCATTGGGTGCACGGTGTTTTTGCCCGATGCACTTTTTGGGGTACTCGTTAGCCTCAGTAGTACGTCTACAATTGTTCCGTTGTTTTACTCAGTTTTATACTGGTTTTACTGATTAACGATCCTCGTTCGATATTTAGAAAATAATAGATAACTGTTTTTATATGAAACTAGCTGTGCTCTCGGCTCCACTCTTATGGGAGACAGAAGGACGCGTAATGCTTATAAAAATATTAGTTATGTTTTGATATAGTCCAAATACCTTAGGAGTACCTAAAACAAACAAAAAATTTCAACGGTAACCTCTATCATTTAATATATATATTATATTAATATAATTTTGTTTTACTAAATTAATTTGAAGCAATTCATATTAGTCAGTGAGTTGGTTTGAATGCGAAATCTATTGCAAAATAATATTGCAAATACTTAGTTAAATATAGCAAATACCTAAAAACCCTTAGTAAGTTTTAAACGCGACAAAGAGTATTTTAAGTCTGGTATTCGTATTTGGTATTCCATGAATGCAAATACTTAGTTAAATATAGCAAATACATAAAAAAACCCTAAGTAAATTTTAAACTCGACAAAGAGTATTTTAAGCCTGTTTCTATATTTTCTGCATCTATAACTAACTTTTCACTGCGTAGCGAAGCGTTGATGACTTAGTCTTAGCGTACTCGGGCACTAAGTCGATTCGAATGCTAGAACGAGCCTGCGGGCGAGCGTGCTTTCGGTTAAGGAAAATATTGTGTCGAAACCAGGGGCATGGCTTTAGGGATTATTTTATTACTCGCTTAATTAGCTACCACACTCATAGTGAAGATAATATGTCTCCAAGCACTAGTCAGGGTGTACCTACGGGGTAATATAATTAAAAAAAAACATAAACACATTTTAATTAAAACCTTGTTGATTAATTATACCTGAAGCTTCAAACTATTGACCATAAATTGTTGAAGTTTAACATGTTGACCAATTAATTTTACGGTTTGCGTAAGGAACCATAATATTTCATTAATGTTATATAATTTGTTTTGTTTCTTGATTTTATCAAAACGTTTATTTAAATTCTTAGAAATGTTCCGTATATTATTTTACATGGTGTGACTATTTCACATTTGTGTCGGCTGACCCTTAAACCCTCATAAAATACGATACTGGGGAGCCTATAATTCTCCACACATTTTAATTGGTCACAATAATATTATACTAATTTATGTATTTGTAAAAGTAACTTCAATTCGACTGTAATAATTATATATTTTTTTGAGGAAAGCTTTCATAAATTATTTCGGTCTGACTAAAGATAGTAAAAAAACCCTTTTATCGACATATTCGAAAACGTCTAGAATCTACTCGAAATATGGAGTATTCGTAAATACGAAAAGACACTGTAGTTTACTCAACATTCAAAGCTTATATCTTCGATTGCATAATCTTTGATCTAAAAATAGAAAACTTCCCCACTTAAACGATGTCGTAAAGTTCAAGGCCTTTCTAGTGATTTCGACCATTCTTTCATTTTGGTATATACGCGAACCGTGTTGCGAACCTGGACAGTTCTGTTTTGGACCACCAACCGGAAACAAAAAGCGATAAAAGGAAGTAATCTGAAAGAGAGATATCTGAATAGAGATATTGTAAGTACGACCATAGTATGGTAAATATCTATAAGGTAAGTTTGTTTGACTTTTTTTGGTTGACTGAGTTCGTATAAATTATTAATATAAAATCTAACGGCATTTTCATTACCCACAGGTTTAACAATATGGTACTATGGATGTCCAAAGTATTGTGTATCTGCAGGTCAGCATTTACAAAACTAACTGGTAAATATCTGATATTCTTAGTTCAATATCACGTATGGCGATTTGAGATTCGCCGCCTAGTACTCGTATATGCTGCCAGTTCGCGCTATTATTTATCGTAAGCTTAACCTAACCTAACTTAGCACGTCGCTATTAGATCATGATAGGATTCAACATGCCCAATTCTTTTTTTTTTAATAAAAATTACCGTATTATGACTTTAACTGATTTGCCGGATAATCAGTTTTTTAATCTATAAAGGTGGTAAACAGGCATAGGGCCCGCCGAATGGTAAGCGGCTACCGTAGCCTATGCACGTTTTTAATACCATAGGTATCACTAGCGCGTTGCCAACCTTAAACTCCCCTACCATAAGGAGCTCTGGAAACCATACTCACCACAGGAACACAACACTAGGTTATTTAGCTGCTGTTGAAAGACTATGCCAAACAGGTTTTATTGTCAAAAGGTTATTTATTATATGGTGGATCATAATGTGTGATAGTGATGTCTGGAAGTGACTCGACTCCCTCTCTGTGCATATAATTATTAATATAATTATTAACTGAAAATATTATTTGTAGAGTTAAAAAGAAAAAACAAGCCAGGTCGAGTTTCTTGCCGACTCTTCTCAATGACTGGGATATTTTCCGAATCGGTCGTAGTGTTTTGACTTTCTTAAATGCCTTCTTAGGGCCTAAATTGAATAAAGTATTTTTATATTTTGATTTTATGAGCTATAACAAATAATATGTATAAGACAGTACGCATAGAAACATACAACATTTTTAATAAAATGGTGAATAATATGAAATTAATTTTTGTTTTGGTTCTCATTTGCTAAATGAGAAATGCTTCGGATACTGGCAACATATCCGTCCCTTTTCATCTATTTCAACTAATTGTCTATTGCTTGTTAACTACTACATCGAGATTTCATATTAGATTCCATGACAGTATTAACTACTTGTTTGATTGAAATTGGCAATCAGACCTTAGTGTGATTGCGTTTTGATATCTCAAATTTGATTTGCATTTATTTATATTATATTATATATATAATATATATATATATATTTAATTATATATATAATTATAGAAATTTTTAACGTTTACTGAGCAGTTCAGTTCCTTTATTCCCTTTTTTTATTGTTATAGGTTTGGTGTAGTTGCCACAATCTCATCTGATGTTAAGTGACGATGTGGCCCAAGATGTCATAACACTAAACTACTAATGGAAGACTGGCTCTCAAGTGCAGCTGCCGGAACACACCTATTGGTGCTTGGCGACAGATTTTCAACTTCAGGGTAGTAGCTAGTCAGGCGAGCATTAGAAAATGCCCTACCGCCATGCTATGGTCTCCTCACGATATTTTCCTTCACCGAAAGCTCAGGCTCATTGCAGACGCGAAGTCGTACACGCTACCACTGAGCCATCATTGCTTCTAAATCCCTTTGTTAACTTTACGAATATGACGTAAAAATATGTATTTTTAATGGCCAGATTTAACTGAAAAACGACGTCCTATCTTTATTAAATTTTGTACACGGGAAGTATATATCGTTCAGCAACTGATCGGCTATAAGATTAGAAAGTCAAACGAAGATCTTCAAGTTAAGATACTTTCTTTACTATATAGGTATCAGTCATACACGATATTGACAAAAGTGTGGCGGCCTGAGTCTGTCACCGACGAAACGTATAAATTGATTGCACCATCAAGTCAAATTCAAAAATATGATTAACTTTATTATATAACATAGTATTTAACTACTTATCAAACAAGCGCTCATTTGACTTGGTAGATAAATTTTCGCCACTGATCCCTTACATTGTTAATATTCGCTTACTTTCTTATCTACCTTAATTAAAGTACACATAGAAAACTTTATAAGGTTTTTAATTAAGTTTGAAAGATAACACCCGCTTACTAGGTTAATATTCTACGAGACTCAATTTTCATAAATCACGTTATAAATAATTCCAGGATTAATTACCGTTTTATTAGTAATATAGCGAATATTCGATGGCGTAATGCTTAATTTAATTAAACACTGCTAAAACGATTCAATACACGGACTCGGATACTCAATCTCATTGTATTTACATTATCTATATTAATAAATTTGTAATTCTATCTGTCCACGTATTTTTTCTTCTAATTTCCTGATTATGTTGGTTTTAATGAGGACACAGATAACGAATATGATGTTAATAATTTTTCGTCTGTTTGTTTGTCTGTTCGTATGTCAGGATTTAAGTAAAAAACAGCTTAATAGATTTTTGTGTAATTTTGTACACTGGAAGTATATAAGATTCGTCAATAGTAGGTACTAGTATAGTAAGTACTACTTTTAGAAAACGTAAAAAAACACCTTACATAAAATTTTGTACAAACAAACAAAGAGACATTTATTTTTGTATATGTAGATAACAGGTAGTAGGTAGTTACTGATGAGAGTCTGAAGTCATCTAGTCATGTTAGTTAAAAATATTGTTAATACGTAGCGTCTTTATATTTTAGTTGAATTCAATCTGTTACAGCTTTCCTATGCTGATCCCAATGAAAAAGTTTTTTGTTCATTTTTATGGAAATGTTTATTTTAAACTACACATTTATATCAATAGGGAGGTACATAAGCTTTAAAATGGTCTTTGAATAATTAATTTTGATCAAGGGAGATATAGCATTGCCACATTACAAAGATTAAACATTTTATTGAAATTCAGTATTCAATTAGATTTAAAAATAACAAGACTATTTAGTAACAGAGAAAGATAAATGGAAAAGTTTGAATGCAACAGAACTCTGTAAATTAAATGAAAACAGAGATATATAGTTTGCAAGTGTACTCCGGGTCTAGCAATAAAACCCTCCATAAAATTTTAATGCGTTCGTGAAAAATGAACGGTTACCTTAACGAAGACTTAGTACCGTGACGGCATCCTTGAACATAATGCTGTTTATTTCGGTATAAATCTTCGTCATTGAAGTCTCCTCGGTTTCATGTTCCAAGAGAAGGTTCTCAGTGAAAAATTACTGTAATAATTTTAGTGGAACTGCGAACATCTTGGCGAGCATCTTTGCTATTAAATGCCCCGCTGAATTTCAGTTCGCCGCTGTCGTTTCCCTAATTGCTTTGTTAGTAACTTATTTGGATAACTTAGATCGTACTGAAGTGGTATTGGAAGTTATTACTCGTATTTCAGTACTAGCAGTGCCCCGCAGTTTCACCTGCGTATAACTTATAAGAAATCGCTGATTGATGATTTATAATACTTTAGTATAGACAATATATTTAACGGGAACCCAGGGTTATGCGTCACAACTCACGCAGCTCGTTCGCGCCACTACACCTATAGTCCTGACCCGAGCCGAGTCTTGAATTATTTTAATTTTACAATATATCCCAAATTATTAGTCCAAATAACATACTACAAAGGGTAAAGTTTATCTAGATAAAATTGTCTTGTTGAATATGTAACTTTATTTCTTAAGGATTAATATGCCATGTCTAATAATAATGCTCATAAATAACTTTTCAATTTTAAATAAAACTGTCGCAAAATACCTTGTTGTGGCTTATATATAAGAGATAGACATATGGTATCACACTTTTTTTAGATGTACTAAGGAGCCATATTTTTGTACAAGATTGTATTTACGTATCACTAACCATTACGCCAGCGCATGTGGATAAAAGAGTAAGGGTGCGCTATTTCTTCAGACTTACTTAACAAAAAAACAATATTTAAAGCTAGCTGAGTGTAACCTAATGCTAGATAGCCTATACTATTCCTCGTGAATTTGTTTATCATACAAAAAAAGATTTTTTGAATCCTACTGGTAGTTTCAGAGATTAGCGTGTTTAAACAAACAAACAAAAAAAACACTTCCGTGTTATTATATTAAGTATTAAATTTGTTGCTTTTTGCGTATTGTGATCTTAGAATAAAATAAAAATAGAATGACAATTATGTAATAAAAATAATGTTACTTAATATCGAGTGTTGTTAAGGGGGTAGCGTCAAAAAGTTTTTTTTTTAATGCAGTTTGACAGAGTAACGTCACTGTACCTGATCACACAAAGCAAGCCAAAGACAACAGCGATTACCAAGAGATCACCAAAATACATCGCCAGTCATTGCTCATCACGGCGCATGTGATGCTTCAGGTGTTGGAAGCGTTCATAGGCTGCGGTGACCGCTTACTATCAGGTGGGCTGAATTCTTGTTTGCAATCGCAATAAAAAAAAAATCTTCATGTTACGTTTGAAGGACCCGATGTTGAAAGATGGAGGAAATAAACAGTTTCACAGTGCGACAAAGATATGAAATAACGAACTTTTTTTGTGTCGAGAAGGATGTTAGAGTAAAACTATGGTTCCGTAGTCTAACACGTGTGATTCTGTTATTAAAGGGAGATGGGCGAATTAAGTTGAACAGCTCTTTATAACACTCGCTTTCCATGATACAGATGATAGAATATTCTCAGCGAGGCAATGTCACTACGCATCTGAAGCGGCTCAAAATCTTAGTAATATCTGCATCATTTATAAGCTGACTCTCGCACAAACAAGGATTTTATTGTAATGAAAAAGAGCTATGTAGATCATCGACTCTTTCTTTTTCAAGAATAAAATTGTCCACTTATTTCTATAACCTCGTATCTCAAAACTTTATTATACATTTCTGTTTTCATTAATACATTTTTCTTAGACGTACGATTGTTTTGCTAATCTTCCTATGATATAATTAAAATTAATTCCCAGACTATAATTATTTTACTACTAAAGTGATCAATATAGGTAAATTTTTCGTGTAGGTTATTTAGAGATATGAAATCCAAAAAGTGATGCGAAAAAGAAAAGCGACTTTTATCTATTATGTATAGTTTACCTCAGAAAAATAAACTGCATGGAACGAGCAGCGGAATACGTGATATATAGAGATCAACTGAAAAATTCAGTTGATGTTTGAAAGAAGAAGAAGTTTTACTTTTTTTTACGAGTAATGAATGCTTTTTCGGCTTACATAGTATATTTCGTTACTCAAACCAATAACCCTTAAAACAATGGGCGCCTTCTACAAATATTAAAGTATTACCTTCAATTTTCACGAAACAAAGGTATAAATGATTCAGTACCTAATTATACATTAGCAACCCTTTTCCCTTATAAGGCTTAGTGAAAAGTTGAAATTTATTTACAGTAGAAAATTAGCAAAGTTAGGGAGTTATCTCCGCAATAAATCCCACAATCCGGCTTCATGATAGCAGATTAATGACTGAAATTTATTAGAAAAACAACCAAACTTTCTTTTACGTCCTCGACGATTATAACTTAATGTAACAGACTAAATATTTTAATATTATGTTATTCAGTAACTTATACAGAAATGTAATACGATAAATTATGCAATATATATGTTTGTTGTAACCCCTGACTTTAAAACTTACGACCATCCAATTATATGTTAATTTTGAGAATAGTTTTAGGATGCCAAAATACAAGTTTTTACGTGGTAATATACTGGGTATGTCGATTTTCCGAGGTCAACCCCCTATATTGACTGGATTATTGCCCTTTGAATTACCTAATAGGGGTCACATCATAGTCCTAGTCACCGACATGGTCCTAGTCACCGACATAGTCCTAAAAATACCTAGACTTAAGTGGCAATGAGCGGGGCGTACCGGGAGACACGGCGTGGGTCAAGGTGGACCGATTACCTGGTAAAGATTGCGGGAAACCGCTGTATGCGGGCACTACAGTACCGTTCGTTGTAGCGATTTTTGGGGGAAGCCTATGTCCAGCACTGGACGTCTTTCGACTGAAATGATGATGACCCAAGTTTAACGTAACATACTCATGTAAGACACTATTACGAAGAAGTTAACTCAATTACTAAGTTCAGCATTTAAGGCAGTTTATCCTAAAATAGTTTCTCTATATTTACCACCGAAGTTTAAAATAAGGCGAGTAAAATATTAGAAAATATATTTTGGCTATTCAAAATGTGTCCATTCCCGTCGCTAATGCTTTAATAACGGTCATGTGACATGGACCCTAACCGATGACCTACATGTGCCATAGTAAAATAATTGAACAGTGATATCATATTTAAATGTATCTACATGAAATAAACTATACTCGTATTAACCCATGAAAGCCATAAGAAAGTATGTTTTATATGATGTCAAAATTATCACTAAATAATTCAAGGAATAGTTATTATTGTACTTTTTTAATTTGTACACTGGCGGATGTAACAAATAATTTTCTAACAGTTAACCAAAGGCATTGAGGAGAAACATATTTTTGTAGGCAATGCAAATGTAGAATTAAGAAAAGTGACCAAATAAAAAGTATAAATGTAGTAAAGTAATAAATATAAGTACATAAATGATATACTAAATATGTAAAACGAAAATACATACATACAAAAATATATATACAAATATAAAATAAAAAATAACTATATGTACAAATAATAATAACCTGTCTCTTTAATAAAAAAAGTCAATTGCGTGTCGGGCCACGCGCATTCTAGGGTTCCGTAGTTGCTCGTCACAATATGCATACTTCAGGATCATTCATGTTACACCACGCCGGAGTCAGGCCGGGCGTCGGCCGAGACACAGCCAAATATTTGTAGTATACTTTTGTATGAAGTAAAGCAAGATTAGTGTTACATCAACTAATTCATACAAAAATATACTATAGATGTTTTACCGTATACCGGCCGGCGCCCGTTCCAGCCCCGCTCCAGTGTAACATGAATTACTTCATACAAAAGTTTACTATAGATGTTTCACCGTGTCCAGGCTGGCACCCAGCTTAATGTAACAAGAATCATACTTTAGGGGTCTTTAAGTAATTTTCAATGGAATTTGTAAGAAATTACTTCTCCAAATAAATTTTATAGTTGTATAAATAACAGCTATCTAGTATAGATAACATATCAAATTACAGCTATCTAGAACTAATAATCTCTGAGCTAAGCCGCGGACAGTCAGACAGACATAGCGAAACTATAAGGTTTTTTTTACTTCGGAGCCTAAAAACAAATATCGGTGCACTTGTGATTTGAAGTTAATGTTTGTTTTTGCGTCTTGAGATGTAGCATACGATTCCATAATCGTATGGTCGTTATTGTGAAACAATTTGAATACAATAATATACTCATACTCAGCCTAATAACCTTCATGTTGTGGGTAGTAGGTGGGTAGTAGGGGAACAGTCAATACAGTATACTTGGGACGGATAACTGGTGGTCCTACAGTTGGTTAGCCCAGATATAGCTGGCATGATACAATAGAGGCGGATCTGCGTCAGCTTGAATCTGACAATTGGCAAGAAACTGCGCAGGATCGGGACAAGTGGCGTGCTCTCGTTTCAGAGACAAAGAACCTTTTTGGATCACTGAGCAAAAATAATTAGTTAGTCGATCTGTGCTCGAGGATCACAAGGGGTTTTCTGTAAGCAGAGCGAAGATCACGAGCGCGATCCACTAGGAATAACATGTTATTTTAACCCTCATTTCACGTTAAATTTAAATTAAAATACTCATTATTAAAATATTTTTACTTATATTTCAATGCATAGCGGAGTTGAATCACGGACATTATTATTATCACATAGTACCTCAACCGCCATAACGCGTCACGTATTCCAACCACGTCCGGAGTGATCACAGAATCCAATTTGGAGCACAAAATAATACAATTTTACGTCGCCGAACCAGGTATCGATTTACTCTGAAAATTAGATCGTAACCTGGGATAATACAATTAACGTCGTCATGTTCAAAAATTATGTTTTCCCAATTTGTTCTCGGTGTTATATACAATTTTTCTAATATGATTTCTTTGATCCATTTAAATATATCGGAGGAAAAGAATGATATGATAACGTCTCAGTGGTAGCGTGTTTCGACAACACGTCGGTTCATGTGTCACGGTCACGTGGGTTCCAATCATACAAAGCCTGAGCTTTCGGTGAAGGAACATATCTAGGCATTTTGTAATATCTGCCTGGTCAGTTGCCACCCTCAACCTGACAATTTGTCACTTAACAACAATCATAGATGTGTTCCGGCAGCTGCACTCCAGAGCCAGTTCCTGTAGACTTAGCTTGTTTTTTTAAAAACAAAGCAAGCTTACGGGCCGCCTGATGGTAAGCGGCTACCGTAGCATATGGAAGCTTTTAATTGTATAGGTATCAATAGTGCGTTGCCGACCTTGAACCCCCCTAACTCAAGGAGCTCTAGAAACGCTACTCACCGCAGGTTATTTGGCTGCGATCTTCGGTAGGGTGGAGGTATTCCACCAGTAGGGCAGCCCCGAGTAGAGAGAAATCTCCAAAGGAATTGATCTGTGCCCTACCATTTTTGATTGTGGTAAAACGCTAAAACTTATATAGATAAAAAAATACCAAGTACGTGTCGGGCCACATGCATTGTAAAGTTCCGTAGTTTCCCGTTACAATAATTATGCAGACTTAAAGAATGCTGCTTTTATACCGGGCGAGATCTAGGCCGGGCGCCGGCCGGGACATGGTGAAACATATATAGTATACTTCTATATGGCCCTGGCCCGGTCTAGCATGAATTACTTCATAGAAAATAAAAAACATGCCCACTTTACGTGTAAAGGAGGTACTATCTAAACAATTTATTTTTCAATATTTTATTTTAGCACTTTGTCGGCGTGATTGATATGTATACCCATACCAAATTACAACTTTCTAGAAGTTTATTTATTGTAGGTTAGTAGGTCAGTAATTGCGAGAATATATCAAACTAAATAGGTTAAATGTAACCAACAGGAAGCAAAATATTTTACCCAGGAAAAATTACAAAAAAAAACAATCAAACCGAAAAATAAATTAGTTGTCTACGTAAACTTATGTTCAAAATTAATATAAGTTCGTTAATAAACAATATTGTTTATGTCTTGTCTGTGAATCACTTAATAACATGTTACATAACTATGCTTATAATTTCAAATTTGTAATAGATTATGTTCTATTTATTATTCGTCTCGCGAATATCCGGAGTAGAAAGCTGATTACTTTATATACTACTTTATAATTTATATACTTAGTTGTATAATTAATGTAAACAAGTATAATAATAATGTAATCAAAAGTAATACTCAAGATTTGATTTGCAAAATTTGTAATATTCACAGAGTGCTAATAATCTCAGTTCGCACACTTTCTAACAACTCTGAGCACTTTCATTAATTGCACCTTGCAGTAAAAAAATCCAAACTTCAGTAAACTCCAGTATTACTTCTGTTAGGGCAATTTGTTGAAATAGGAATTTGAAGACATAAATAATATGAAAAGGAATAACCTAGCAGATACGTTAGCTATCACTTAATCAGCATGAGCTAAAATAATATATTGTCGGTTCATTGACAAGATTTTTCTAAAATCCTAGATTCGAGTTATTCTTTGGATATTAAAATATAAAGCTTTGACTTCTGATTCTGATTTGATTTCCGGTCATTACACGAAATTCAAATCTGAGATGAATGTTATTTTTAGGTTTAGCTTGTCACTATTTTCGACTGCATCGTCACTTATTGAACTAATTGCTAAAAGCAAGTACAACAACCTATGTAGTGGTGGCTAACAATCTCAAGAGAAGAGTTCTTGATTGGTGACCGCGTACTGGAAGACGCAGCTTCCGGTTTGTGGCAGACCACAAGGTGGACCGACGGCCTGTTGATGCTTGCGGGAACCTGCTGAATGCAAGCATCGTAAGACCGGTCATTATGGTGATCATTGAGCCTATGAGCCTATGTCTAATAGTGGATGCCGGATAAATTAATATAACTGGATTCCATAGAATTATAACATTATTTTCATAAAATTCTCAAATATTATGATAACTACCGTACATATAACGTGGACCACTTGTACCACTAAACCACTAGCTATAGAGTAAAATAAAGGACTCAAAGTATTAGCAAGAGGTCTGTCTATTGGGCAAAGCCAGCTAACAGAGCTGAAGACTTGCGACGGAAGGGTTGTGTCATCCAAACCTGTCTACATCAACGCAGAAATCGGTTACGAATCTAGCTAAAGACTCAAGAGCTAGATTGACCCTTCGCTATATAGAAGACAACGTCAGATTGTATGAGATTAGTATGGCTCTCAAACAGCTTAACAACATCAAAGCTCCCGAGGATAACGGAATCACAGCTGAACTATTGAAGGCGGGTGGTAAACCAGTACTTAGGGCATTTCAGACTTTTTCCAATATCGTCATTCACGAAGGTAAAACGTCGCAGGCATGGAACAAAAGGTACTCTTCTTCAAAAAGGGCGACTAAACCCTATTGAAGAATTATAGGCCCATCTCACTTTTGAGCCATATTTATATGCTATTTTCGAGATGTATTACAAACTATCTGGCTCACAAGTTCAACGATTTCCAGCCTCTTGATCAAGCCGGTTTTCGAAAGGGCTTCAGTACCGTAGACTACATACACGCATTACAGCAGGTAATATAGAAGACCGAAGAGTATAACCTGCCCCTTTGTTTAGTGTTTGTAGACTAAAAGAAAGCCTTCGATTCGTTTGAGACCTGGGCTGTACTGCAGTCTCTCCAGCGGTGTTGACTACCAGTACATCGAAGAGTTGAAGTGTTTGTATGAGAGTGCCACAGTCACTTTGACTGCAGGATCAGAACTCGAAACCTATTTATCCTGTTGCAGCGAGGAGTCAGACAAAGAGATGTTATCTCTCCTAAACTGTTCACTGCTGCAATGGACAAGGTTCTGGACTGGGAAGGACTAGGCATAAATATAAACGGCGAGTACATTACCCACCTTCGGTTTTCTGACGACATAGTAGTCTTGGTTGAGACCATATAGGACCTCGTTGTAATGCTCAATGACCAGAGTAAAACCTCTGAACGGGTTGGTCTTAGGATGCACATGGACAAGACGAAGATTATGTCGAACGTCAATGTAACGCCAACTCCCGTAAAGATCAGAGACTATACGCTTGGAATTGTTTAAGATTATGTTTACCTGGGACACACAATCCAGTTAGGTAGATCCACTTTCGAAGAAGAGGTTAATCGTCGAATTCAATTCGGCTGGACAGCATTTGGGAAGTTACGTAACGTCTTCTCGTCTATGATAACGAGGTGTCTCAAGACAAAACTCTGTAACCAGTGTGTGTTACCAGTGATTACTTATGGTGCTGAGACGTGGTCGATGAATATGGGCCTCAAAAAAAAGCTCAAGGTCAGACAAAGGACTATGGAGAGGGCTATACTTGGAGTTTCTCTGCGTGATCTAGGCAGATCGTAGAACGGATGACCGATAGGATCAAAGAGTTCCCGAGTGGCGGCTACGTACCGGAAGATGCAGCATGGATTGACCCGCCACAGGGTGGTCCGACGACCTGGCAAAGGTTGCGGGAAGCCGCTGAATGCGGACAGAATAGGACCGGTCGTTGTGGCGATATTTGGGGAGGCCAATGTGTAGCAGTGGACGTCTTTCGGCTGAAATGATGATGAATGATCACTAGAATAAACTTAGTAAACTAACAAATAACTTGGTTATTTTGATAGCATTTATATTATCTTTTAATATTGGAAGTGGTTTAAAATTAATTAAATAAAACGTAAATTAAAATTTAAATTATTACCTGTTTAAAATAAATTATTTATAAAAATTATAATACCATTAAAAATGGTGCAAATACAGAGTAATTATTGTTTAAAAATTAAATAGCAATAGACAATCCTTAAAAAATATAGCGAAATTAAATTCTCCAAAAGATATACTGCGAAAATCATAAAACATTCTCAACCTTGTTAAGTTTAAAAGTTCAGTATCTCACGAAACGAGACATCGTCGGGACACCATCTTAACGAACTTATCATAACTTCATTTCCATGAATTTTAGTCCAAATAAAGCAGAAATTTTGTGTAAATGTTTTGATTTAATAAATTCCGTCGGACTGTGATAAGGTGGAATTCATTTTATGAATGTTACTAAAGATAACAGTTGTATCAAAATTGTTTTATCAAACGGTTTAAATGCAAAGTTAGTTAAGCCAAAATATGCGAATTGCGCTTTTATTTATTTTCCCAAGGCAATCTCTTGTACACGTTTTATTATTTAACATTATTCTTGAGTAAAATTTCGAAAGAAACATAATTATTATTTAACTAAACCAACATTATTTACCTTGCGTAAGTTTGAGTTTGCATCCGACTGAAGCGGGACCACAATACACTAGTTGTAACACCCACCATAATGGCGATAAAGCGTATCGCGTACCGGGATCAGCCGATGTGTATCCAGTACCGCCATGCAAATGATGATTAACCCTTCCCAGTGACTGTCTTTTGGTTTGTCACGTTTTGGGATCAGTCAGTGTATGTCTAGTTGCCGAGAGAATTGTAGGCCGGCACCAGCGATGGACTATGGAGCTATCGTTTGTCGCGGTTGGTTTTTGTGTTGTACTATTCTTACATTTAAA
Source organism: Saturnia pavonia (assembly GCA_947532125.1). Lineage (NCBI taxonomy): Eukaryota > Metazoa > Arthropoda > Insecta > Lepidoptera > Saturniidae > Saturnia > Saturnia pavonia. Next base: position 11,255,138 of record OX383905.1, on the reverse strand, counting down.
CAATTAAAAAATTAACAAGTTATCACATGAAACTTTTTTAATTATTTACATTTCTTTGATATTATTTAGGGTCTGTTCACAATTTCCTGTTTATCTTTACGTTTATCTGTATGTATTGTGAATTGCCGTGTCTTGTTATTGTTAACAAATGTTTTCTTTCTTCCTTTCTAGGAGAAAAAGAAATCCATGTTGGCCGAATGGTTAGACCAAAGATCGATCCCATATCCACCGGTTTTAGCCGATACGTCGTGAGCTGGCGTGATGATAAGTCCTAGTTTTCACTTTTCACTCGAGAAGAGAAATGAATCCAGGAGTGAGAAATTTACAGACTGGTATAGGTGTAAAAGAAAATAATTCTTGAGTGATATTTTTAACATTTAAAGACACCCGATATGAGATTAGATTTCAAATTGATGTCAACTTTATATAATGTTGAAATTATACATGTATTATTTATGCAATTATTGCTTATTGGGTAGCATCCCATCCAAGTTAAGAGCAAGCCTTGGCAGTTTTTATAATTAATAGCTTCGTTTAATAAGATAAATGAAGCTTATTTAAGTGTTGCATACCAAAGAACCTTCATTTAAGGAGATATATTATTGCTAGTACAAGTAGTTTTTTAAAAGGTTCCTCGAGTTATTCACAGTACTGTTAACATAAAATTCTGAACTATTTTTCTCGTATATCCATTTCCCGTTAACGTTTGAAGTCATGATTCGTGTCGTTTGAAGGCGCCTTTATGCGATTGACTCTTTAACAGAACGCCAACTGCTCTTTCTATACATTCACTTCCTCTAGTTCGCAGTTGCTTAAAAAGCATATATTCTTATATCGTAGTCATATAGGAAAAGTATTTGAATTGAAGTCGTTCTGTAAGAGTTAATTTTTTTACTTATATATCTGATATAATATTGTTCGGTCTGATGTAACTGAATATCGAGTTCAAGTATGTTGCTGAGTTGCATAAAGCGGTAAACTCACGACAAGCAGTCACATTTCCAAGGACGGTAGACGTACCAGGTTTCAGATTCTTGTATCATGTACCAGGTATAAATTGTTCTGGTATGCAACAATATCAACTTCCAATATCGATCAAGGCCTCTGGTGTTTTGTAGGTACCTACACCGAGGAGCTGAAAAAAAGGTTGTCGTACGAGGTGGGAGATGAAATAAGGGTGTTTGCTAATTTTGTGCACAGCGATTCAAATACGAACTTTTAGCAACATATATACTAGGATTATTGAGCCACTATCAACAAACAAGCGCATCGGGCGGTACCCGACTGCCATAACAAAACAATTAACAAAAACTTGTTAATTGTTTATTTAATAATTATTGAAGCAATGTAAGGTTATCATTTAAAAACAATAAAACTGATTCACAATTAAGACACTGCAGTCCCAACCTAGCTTGTATTTGCTATTGCACAATTGACACGACAAAGACAACGTGCCACAATGATACGATCTCTATTATTTCTACTAGTCTACGATTAAGACAGCGAGCAGACCGTGAGAGCTACTTATTTGGCGTAATAAATTCATTATGTACCATTACCGTCCATTGACACGCGTGTAAATCTAAATTTTACTCTCTACTAATAATTAACGCGACAAAAACGTATAAATTCGAAAATCACAAATTCTTGATATTGATGCTTTTTAGGGTTCCGCAGTCAAGAGTCCTTATAGTTTATATGACCGTCTAAACTGCCTGCGGCTTAGCTCAGATATTTTTAGTGCTAGAAAGCTGTAATCTGGTACAGGTATACGTATGTATGTAATCACGCCGAAAAAGTGGGAAAATAAAATTTTGAAAAAAAAAGTGGGAATGATTATTATTTTCTCGTCTATCCAATCGTGTGGGGTGTCGTAGAATAGGTCGTAAAAAATTCGGGTGTCTGAAAACCTATTTTCGGATCAGGATTTACAAGTTTACGGGTAATAGTCAATCAGCTTATAAAATTAAGCACTATTTTTTGTTAGAATCAAAAGTCCCTAACCTGCCAACTAAAAGGTTGTTTTTGAATATGTGAAAAAATTCACTGTACTAGTATATATAATGAAGTTAAAAGGAAACCTGTCAGAGGTATGTAGACTTTACAAGTTAACGAATAATCAATCAATTTATAAAATATACTTAGACAACTCATTTCGTACAAATTCCATTGATAACTACTTAAAGCCCCCTTTTTAAGTGTGCATATTGTGACGTGCAAATATGGAGCCCTACGCTAGGCGTGACCCGACTCACTTGGCAAACCTTTTTTTATAAATTTAGTAGTTATTTCTTCTTAAATTTTGCTGAAAAAATAATACCAAACAATTAAATAATGCAATATTCTAATATTAGGCTTACTAAGACCGATTGTAATACATTGTGTTTTTTTTTTCGATAAAATTATATCAGCCCTTATAACAATATTACTACTACTATAAATGAAACTACCTACAATCTTAGCTAATAGCTATAAATATAGACACTCTCAACTAAATAGACCATAAAGGAGGCATTCAATATATCCTACTTTCTTTGACGCTATTCAACGATTTAGAAGTAACTCGTAGTTATAAATTTCGGAAACATAGCCGAAAATAGCTCTGCGGCGAAAGCCTGGTACGTAGCCAAACAGATGAAATGTTGCCTCGTTGACGCTCCATTAGGAATTAATGGGCCGATTCGAGAATTGTCATCTTTTGGTTAATACTAATGGTTATTCATTTCTTAATGGACCGCGAAGTTTGGCTTTATTTTAATGTAACCAAGAATTTAATTGTACTAATTTTATAATAAATTAATAATCACCTGTTATTATAAAAAGACGTATATTTAATTATAGGTAATCAGTTTGCAAAGGGTTAATGGCTTATTATGGTAAGCAACTTCATTCTGTAGACAGTTACATCGTAAAAATTCACTCTCATAATTTTTTCTTAACGCGTCTAAAAATTTATACGTACAGACAGAACTAAAGATTTATTAATATAGATAAAAGTTCAAATATATAATTACACTTTTAAAGTTAATATTATTTTATTTGTTATAATTTTTTATTAATATACATGCATGTATATATGTATATTCACTTTTTAGGTTAATATTTCATCCTCCGTAAATCCCACCCCCATAAGGGTAGATTTAGTGAAACAATGATAATCTATTTCTTTATTTGTATCCAAAAGTCAATATAGGGAGGAGAATTCAAGTACTTTATTCTTGGAAAGTTAATATTTAAAAGATCATCACGTATAAAAATAAAAATAAAACATATTCAATTATGACATAATGTTATAATGTGGTATAAAAAATGTTTCCTCTGAAAGGAAAGGAAATCTTTTGTTAAATGATAAAACAAACTGAATAATGTTTCTAATACAAAATAACTCAGTAAATATAAGTAGGTAATATTATTATTGTTTTACCTTAACATAATTCTTGTTTAAGTAGTTTAAAATAAACCTTCAAAACATTTTACGCAACAACTGCGGTTTCTAAATAGAGACTTTTACAAGAGTAATTTTGAGAAAGTTTGTGATAATAATAAGCTTGTTTTATTGTTTTGGTATGTATTAATTATTTGCATATTTTATTAAGATGCGCTTGCAATTGTGCGCGTTAATTAGCGTGTTTATACCTGCTCTAACTTGATACTTTAATTATTTTTTTTCGATCTGACTATACTGTTAGCCTTAAAAGCCCTGAAGTCTCAGAAGACTTTTACAGCTTCACCGGGCTTGAGGGCAAGGCGCTGAAGGCACTCAGCCGCAAAAGCGAGGCAACAAACGCAAGTGTACCAAAGTGGCCAAACCTCTGCTTGGGCTGTTGCCTTATATGCAAACATCGCGATATATCTAGTTCCCTCTCCGTAATTCGATCTAACTAACTATACATATATATATATGTTTCTGCTTTCAGCGAGCAAGGAAGAAACATGCGTAGTATTTAGTAATCTATCAATTTTCGTTTAAACTAACTAGCAAAAAAAGAGATCCTGATCCTTTACAGAACCCATATATCTGAAGTTGATACTTTCCTGGACTGGTATAGATGTATTGGATTACTAAGTAATTGATCTAACGTTTCACAACTGCTTATGTTTATAATAATAGATAAAAGTACACCTCGATCTACAAAATGGTGTTTTTATAATTGTCTAAGACTAAAACTCGATGTCTGAATATGATCACACATTAGGTAAAGACAAGACATAAGACACGCCCAAACGTTGTTTTTGGATCGAATGTGGCGAACATTTGCGGATGTAGTATATGCTCTAGGACTATTTTGGATTGGAGTTAGTTAGGTGTCTACTTACATATATATAGCTGATATGGTCTCCTAACTGCACCGACAGTCATTAAATTCGATGCATGTTCAATACCGTTAGAATTCTAGAACACGTTTAATTAGTAGGGTATAAGCATGACGTAGTATTATCCAGATCAATATCTAAAAGTACGGTAAGATCCTATCGTTCCTATTTACATTCCAAAGTAGGTTAATAAGTATTAATAAAGTAAAACATTATTGTATTTACACATACTTATATATACACATCAACACCGTCTTGGGATATTTTGTATAAAGTTCTTAAAATCTAGAAATACTGGCTGGTTTTAAAATCTTTTGAAGATAGCTTATTTTGTAGGCTTTTTTGGATGATTCCAAATTTAAATTTGAAAAAAAAAAATGATATCAAAAAAGTTTAGTGGTATGGCTTTAGCGAAGTTCGAAGATTTCAATGTACGTGCCATGTTTTTAGTAATTTTTGCTGTCAAATTAAAGTTTTAAATCAAGTTAGCACTTAATTGCGAATTTATGCCACTGTATGCATCATGCAGCGGCGCTATTTAACGAGAGCGGAAATGTTAAGGACAGTAGGCATGCTCCAAGCTAGGGCTACCCAACAGAGTATTGTTTAGGAGATTGGAAAAAAACAAAACGTCATATCAAGGTAATGTCACGTTACCGTACTACTGGTGAAGTGGCTAAAACATACCCAAGCGGGAAGCGCATAATCACCCAACGACAAGGCCGATTTTTGCAAGTTGTCGCGAGACGACAATCAAATGTTACGGCAATGTGGTTGGTTCAAAGGTTCAGTCAGAGCACCAGTTGCTTGTGAGTGACCACACTGTGAGGAGAAGACTGCATGAAGCTAACCTTCATGCTCGTAGACCGCTTCGTACTCCAGTATTATGCCACGGAAATCGTGCAGGACCATTGTTAACGTCGTGGGTGGTTTTACTGACTACTGATATTACGTATAATTACAAAAACAGAATAATTACGCTTTATTATTCACATTTTCTTGAAAAACACATTCATCATTAGTTATAACATTATTCCACTTTTCGTCTTTATTAAAAAAAAAAAAGTTTTATTCTAAAGTCTAGACTGATAAATGGGCTTTATAGAAATGTATACATGTTTTCTTGATTACAAATTTTGAGTAAATTGAGAAAATCCGAAATATCCCTAGAAGATGGTGATGTGTGTATATACATTCGATTTATAAAATGTTCAAATTATACAAAACAAAGATTCGACTAAAACTGTAAAACTGTATGAACTACAAATAAACATATTTATATACATACTTAATTCATAAACGTATTTTATAACTTATTAATTCCACAATTATATAAAATTTGATATGTGTATTAATTGTAAAAACAATATGGTTAATAGCTCATTTAGATATTATAACTTTCATTAACAGAAAGGAACTTCTTTCATTCAGGTATTGTATAAATAATAGGTTTTAAGCAGCAGCTCTTAGGTGTCTCAGGTCTCACAAAATTCAATAAATAAAAAAAAACTAACGCGAGTACGTAGAACAATGAGGTGGTTTTCAAATAAAAGAAAAGATTGAATTGCGTAGAGCGTTGAAACATTGGTCTGTCAGAGTGTGTGACAGGGTTTCCTTCATTGCGATCTGCCGCGTGCCAAGCGGCCGCACTCCAATATCAATTTCACGGATTAAACTACGAAATGGATGAATACCCATGTTTTTACATACATATAGCTACTTTTCAGTTTATGTTAAAAAGATATGCCTTTAGACTTTATAGTGGGAAGTTTATGGCGATATTGTAAGTTGTCATATAGTGATTATTATTGAAGTGTAAACTTCATTAGTCGGATTGAGCACTTTTGGTAAGGGAAAATCTTATGGGTTTGCGTCACCGACATGCTAATGGTAATTGTATATGAAAACTTCTTTAGCCGCATTGAGCACTTTTTGGTAGGAGAATGTCTTATGGGTTCGCGTCACCGACATGCTAATGTTAATTGTATATATCTATTAGTGTATATATATATATAGCACGTACTGCTCTGATATCAAACTAGCGCATGCGCAGCAGTCTCTGTACACGAATATATATATATATACTTACATATATATATATATATACATATATACTTATACACGTGTAACACATCGTATATACTGTGCTGTGCGCATTAGACGCTTTTTGGATTGGTGAAATTTTGTGAGTTCGCGTTACCGACATGTGTAATAGCTATACAGGTGAACTATTGTGCAACATTAGTGCTGTTAATATCTTTACAAGTAAAATTGAATGGATTTAGTAAAAAGTTTAATGTGTATATACTGTACATTGTTCAAATAGTGTTTCAGTTTAATTATTATCTTAATTGTTTAATTGTAGAATTACTGTGCAGTACACTAGTGAGTACAAAATGAATATACTAATATTTTTAAGTTGAAAAAAAACCAATGTTTTTTAATATACGGATTTATATTGGAGTTTGAAAATAATTCTAAGTTATAAGTTTTCACTTCTATCGGCAGTCCTTATGACTGCCAATTTTTTTTATTCATTACCTTATGTTATTTTATCGTATACTATTTTCTGCCCGCGGCTCCGCTCGCGTGTACTACAAAAGTTGTTGTTACCGAGATAAAAAGTATCCTATGTGCTAATCCAGGTGATAAACTATGTGTGTACCAAATTTCATTCAAATCCGTTCAGCCGTTTTTGCGTGATAAAGTAATAAACAAGCTTACTTTCGCATTTATAACATTACTAATAACATTACATAGTTTGGTTATTGTGCACTAGTTAAGTGAATAAAAATAATAATAGGAAACATGAATTTTTAGTCGTTTTGAAAGCTCCCTGGAAAATTCTAGATGTGTGGCACCGTTTTGCTGTAGCTTTGTTCTTCTTTCCCTAACTTGGCAACTAGTCGGCGTTTTTGAAAACCATAACTGTCTCTATCAAATGGATAATTATTTTATTTTACAGATTATCTATGATGGTTTCAGTATTCTAACATACAAGTTCTTATTTCCAATCCACTTCACTTTTGCAAGATAACCAAGATATATCATGCAAAATGCCACCTATATTACATAATATGATGTCAAACAATGCAAATCTATACATATAATAAAATTGAAGAATCTGTTTGTAATGTCATAGTCGTAACTTTTTACTAAATGCATATGAAAGTGTACAAGGTACTTATAATAAAAAACCCATTTTGTCCTTGTTTGCTTGTTCCGGGTAATCTCCGAAACGGTTGGACCGATTTTGACGCAACTTTCACTGGCAAATAGCTAATATTATAAGGAATAACTAAGCTGCTTTTATTTTAGAAAAAATATTAGGGACCGCGCAAATGAAATCCTTTTTAGTAGTCCACGCTAACAAAACCGCAGGCACATCTAGTTTATAAATTGAAAATGACATTTCATGACAAACTAAGATCCCGCAAATAACTTCTACTAGAGCGTTGTTTGAACTATTATAGATATCTATATATTGATAGAATTTTGTATAAACACACGTTTCCATTAAATAAGAAGAAAAATAAACTTTATACTGATTTCTACATCAAATAGTCGTTATGACAATCAATTTCATTAACTGTCTGCTGCTCTTAACTAGTCATTAAATAAAAACCATATTAGGAAATTATATTTATTACAAAGAATAATTCCAATTTGTCTGTTATTTTCCATCTCAACTGGAATCCAAATATGAAACTGTAGTTTAAAGTCACTGAAAATGAAAAATAAAATCCGAACGACTGGAATATCTTTGGCTCAGGAAACCGGCGGCGAGTGTGAAAATCGAAAGCTTAGTTGTCAGGTGTGACTCAATTATTGATGACGTCGTCCCCTTTGAATATTGATGCGAATATTTGCATACACACCGCATCAACTCAAGCGATATGAAAAAGAACGACGAATCCTATGCACATTTTCATTAAAACTTTTATTTTTTTCTAACGGATGAAAAAGCTCAACCAAACATGTCTTTCTACTTTTTTTATAACGTGCTCTGTTGTTGTCTTTTTTCCCATATTACTATATTTAAAGAATGTATGCTTAGTGGTAGCGTGTACGGACACCACGTCGATCGGCGTGGGTTCGAATATCTACAGTGAGCCTTGGTTTTATAGTAGCTCGGCACTTTGACTGTACTGTACCTGATGGTAAGCACGGTACAATCCAAATACAAGTGACTAATGAGAGATCGAAATCCATCGGTGGTCGCCACTGCCAATGCCGGCCAACCTGACCCAGCCTGAACTCTCAATGAAGAGAAACGTAGTGATGAAAGTAAAGCAACCCTCTCGTTGAAAATCGCCAGTAACAAATCAGAATTTAAAATATTATGGAAATATGTATTTACCATAGCAATAATAAATTACACATTGGTGACATAAGAATTGGCTTTAACGTCGTAATTTGGAGAATACCAAAACTGTACGTAATGAGTTATTTATGCTTGATATACATCTACCTAAATAGCTGTAAAGAGGCCACGACATGCAGGTTTCATAAATACCTGATTAAAAGTACACAAACCTATGTAAAGCACAAAAGGACTTTTGAAATCTCTCACACCAGTATTTGCAAAACTGTATATGATATCTACCACATTGTTCTTCATTCTATAATCACATATGAACTGTATTAATGCTAGTGATGGTAAATTTAGATGTCACAATTTTAATAGTAATAATATTAACGTCACTTTAACTAATTTATTTTACTTAATTTAATTGCATACCTTATGTACACTTAAAAATTTAAATTAATGCTTTCTAATCAAAGTTTCATGAATGATCTCCGCTGTGATCCAACTAGATCCTACAAACAATAGCTTATAGGATACGGCAACTTAATATCGTAGTGTGTAGCGACTATTTGAAATGAAGCTTGTCGACGTAACAGTATTATCGGTATTACACTGACTCGAGTACGCCGATGCGGCGTATTTTTGTTTGCCGCTTTTTTATAGTACACCGACGTTATCTAGTTAAAGCGGCGCGGAAACCAATCATTAATCTATGTTTAAAATATTCATAATTTGTAAATCTTACGATTTCATAAACTTTTGAACTCCCATAAACTTTTCTAAGTGGTTATAAATTAATTATAAAATTGTGCTGGAGTTTAACTTGAAGCGTCAAACCATCACTGATACAAGTTCTGTTGCTCGCCGAATTTCGGGACTCCGCAATATGGATTAGGTCAATTTAAAATGATTACCATAATTTCTAACGGAAACTTTCAACCGAGTTTTATTCATGAATATTCAATCGTGTTCTTGTTTGGCTGCTCATTCCTTCGTATATAATCTCTATAATGTTGGTACAAGCTTCGACATATACCTCATGTGTGTGTTTTCTTTGATCAAACTCCACAATAAACAAGAACTTTAAATTATTATTTATCGATCGTTTCCTATATACACGCTTTATTATTTATCATCGAAGAGTGCGGGAAAGTTTGCCGACGCGGTGCCAGTATAAAATTTGTTGTAACACACGATATTCCCACTCGGGGTACTTCGGACAACTTTTCCATTTCCCGACTTTGTCGGATGAAGGCGATAGTGGAATACGTCTGAAGCAGGCTACAGGCGATAAATCGTCCGTTTGACCTTTCAATGGGAAATTGTGTCCATAATGTATAGATCTAAAAGGAAATGCGGGCGGTGTTTAGTCCATACAAACATACTGTTTTATCCCTGTATAATTAAACTAGAGCATATGTATATCTACCATACTATAAACCTTATCTATATCTACTACTATCAAAATATTGTTTTGATTTTTCCATAAATCAATTATTACAAGAATTAGGAGTCACCGAATTTTTTTTAAATTACCTAGATATCTCACTCTTATGTTATTATTCACACCCAGGAATTAAAGTTTTCAAAGTAATAAAATATAAAAGATAAACATATAGGCATAGCTTATGTTTTTGTCTATTTTACGTATAGGTATAGTCAGTTCAAGTTGCAGTTGTCCCTCTGTCTCTCACTCTATTCGACCTTTCGGGAATAGCGTGATAGCAATATATTAATAAATATTTTTTTGGATCCGTCAAGACCCTTCACTGGTAGATGAGTTCTTTTAGCTGCCACCAGTTGTTCTTTTTGACCAGAAGAGACCAGAAACTGTTGGTGGCGATAATTCTGACTTGTTGCAGTACAAAAGCTTGACGGCGAAATGCTCTTAGGATGTTGACTTGCGATGTAGTGCGAATCCTTCTATTGTTCACGGCAGATGCACAAAGGATGTAAGCTACTTCTGTCAGTGTTGTCGTTGAATTCTTGTGATGATTAAGTTGTATTACAAGTGTTTATCATTCTATTGTTGACGACGAGATGTCCTAAGGTGGTTCTTGATCTTCATAAGATAAGTCATAATAATTGATAAGATAGCGTATCTAAATTTCCTTGCGTAAAACATAATTCATGTTACACCGGGCCGAGCACGGACGGGACACGGTCAAAGATCTATAGTATACTTTTGTATGAAGTAATTCATGCTACACTGGGCAGGATCCGTGCCACTGTGCCCGGTTAACATACAATATCAAACTATACCGTAACTATATACGATGCGAGTTTCTTTTTTATACATACCACGATGGTTATAAACAAACGTGCGAGCCACCTGATTGTTAACCGTTACTTGTGACACTAGAAGCATTGTAGTTCTCTAGGAAAACCTCAGCTGGCAGCTCATTCTACAATCGGAGTGTTCGCGGGAGTCCCTAAAATGTGACGAAGAACTCCTTTATCCGATAGCGAGAGGTGAGATGGTAAAATGTAGCCGTACAATTCCTAGAACACACCCCATTATATAAAATTATATTTTACCTACGTTACAGCAAATAATTGATCTACGGTGCGGTATCCACCACTATTCACAAACCTGCATATGAAATTTATCAATTCAGTATCCTGTAACCGTAAGGAAACAAAAACAAGGGACGATATTCACAGGTATATTCCCAGGTATATTCCAGAGGTATTTAAAAGCCTGAACTATACAAACGTACCTTCATGTACTGTTATGGTTACATAGTGTGTAATTAATCGACTATAAATGTATTTTAATAATACAGTAAAGTTTCCTGTATTTTATGGACAAAATTTATGATAGATGTGTTAATAATTGCGTACAATATTGTACCTGTATTGTTTTTGTTTATCTATACATATAATAAAACAAAGTCGCTTTGCCGCGTCTGTCTATCTGTCTGTATATCTGTCTGTCTGAACGCGATAAGCTCAAAAACGAACCGAACGGATTTTCATACAGTTTTCATCAACGGACGAAGTGATTCATGAGGAAGGTTTAGGTGTATAATTAATTAAGGTTAGGTTTAAACTGTATGAAATGTGACTATGATTGTTGAAAATGTCGGAAAATATCAGTCAACTTGGAGCTTTATTGGTGTACGCCACGTAAATCAATAAAGTTATATGTAATACTCTACTACCCGTGCAAAGCCGGTGCGGGTTGCAAGTTAAGATAATAAACCGTATCGCTCTGTATTCTGTATTAATTGTATAAGAGTCGCAGTGGATTACAGCATAAGAATTATTTTTTAATTTATTCTTCAGTGTTCTTTCAGTCGAATGATAATGAATTCACTAGAAGCTTTCATTTACAGTCTCAAGGGAAAATACTCTTTAAGGGAAGATTCACTTGAATCTCCTTAATTTTTACAAAAATGATAATTAAATTAAATACATTAAAGCTATTTACCGGTTAAGCGCATGACATTAAAGGGATTGGTCATCAGTACCGCTCGATAGGATTCGCTGTTACGTAACATAAAAATAATTACCCTAATATCACATTATAATCTTAATATGTTACATCAGTATGATGCTATATTAATATTACAGAGTATGTCATAACTTTGAGATCACTAATCATATCTGCTTAATCATAAATGCTGTGACCTACATATGCCTTGTGTGTGACGTCAAAGTAAGGTAACGTGTTCAATAGGTTATACTTTCATTTATAGTTAACATAAAACATACATAGGCACGCACACAGGAACACCCAAACACAGATACGCAATAATTTATCAAACTTAATTTTAAATACATTTATTTACACGATTTATCGGTATATTCAATTTAAATGTCTTGTTTTACTAGTCTCTGGTAATAAGTATGTATAATCTTCGTGATTATCACTTTGAAATTATATTCCAATTTTTAAAATTTTCTACATATGTGCTGTGAAGATCTTATAAAATGAATAGTTTGTGATATGGACCTATAAAAACAAAATATCATCAGTCTAACCACTCATGTTTTTAGGAAATGCCCTATTAATTCTAAGCGTTATTATATGTATTATTATATCATATTCCTTCAAAATAGTGTTAAAATAGGAATTTTATGAGTAAAACAACACTTTGATCCGCAAGAGGAAATTATATAAAACAACGTCTACACTGTTGTTCAAATGTTCTAACTCGAGTAAGGAGTAAGTAATTCAATAAATGTTGAAAAAGAACGTGCTCCGAATCGGTTTATACAAGAAAGGTATATTCAGTAAAAGTTTCTAAAAAAGAGTATTTACAAAATGAAAAGCGAATGGATATGTTAGTGTAGTTGTCAGTTTTTCATAAAAACGTTGGAATGGGCAGAATAGTATTCATTGCAATATAAAGTACACCAAGCGGTCGCATTCCAACATCAATTTCACAGATTGAACTGCAAAATTGTGGAATTACATATTCATTTACAGGTTTTACCCGTGTTAATCTTATGTAAACTTCAAAGCTAGTTAGTAGTAAACGATAAATGATATAGAAATGCATAGAAGACTATCAAAGAAATATTAATTAAATACTTTTGAATATTTTTATTAGATACTAGCGATGCAGGTGTTTATTATTTTAGCCCCGAATTTTTATTTTTACTCATATCATTTCCTTATTCATTCCATATCCATTACGAATTCTTTTATAGGGCCTATAGGCTATCAAAATAGGAATGACGTACCATTAGAAATTAATTAAAATTAAATTTTTCTTTTTTCTTGGTTTCTATAAGTATTATTGGCGATTCTAATAGCCCATCAATTATGAAATGATGTATGTTTTCCATCTGAAAAATTCACCAAAATAGGTCGAGAATGAATACAAGCATGTTTTTACGATTTCTAAAAGTATTATTGATAATTCTTTTAGCCTGTCAGTTGAGCTATAGCATAAACTTAGACATTAAAACCTTAGGGAAATTAAGTTCCGCTGCATTTGCAGTACGTAAGATTCGCCAGTTAACAGATATTGCTACTGCTAGGTTAGTCTACTTCGCTTACTTCCAAAGTTTAATGTCCTATGGTATTTTACTGTGGGGTTCAGTAGCTGAGGTAGATACCATATTTGTACTATAAAAACGGGGAGTTCAAGTAATTTGTGTATGACATGGGATCTTGCGAATCACTGAAGAACAAGTTTCAAGAATAAAGTATCTTACCTTTGCCCTCCTAATACATCTTGGATCTTATAATGTTTGTTCAAGAAAATTTAGATACTTTTCAACTTGTAAATGACAAGCACAATTTTAATACTAGAATTAAAACAGTCATTCCATCTTTCAGACAGCAAGACTAATAAATGTCTTTTGGGTAAATTGTGTTAGGTTCTATAGTAAACTTCTTAAGCACTTTAACGATTTGCCGTAAAATAACTTCAAGAATCATGTTAGGCAAGTTTTATTGTCCAAAGGATATTACAAGTTGTAAATCATTACGTGAATGACTGTGATGTCTGGAAATGATTCTCTCTCTATACATACATTAAAAATGATAATAATTGTAAACAATAAAATTAATATAAAAACAATTATATAAAAGTTGGTAAATTCGATCGAGTTTCTTGCTGGTACTTCCGATGACTTGGATGTTTTCCGAACCGGTAGTAGTGTGTTGATATTCATAAGTGCCATCTTAGCATTTAAATTGAATAAAACATTTTTTATTTCGTGTACAAAATTTTATAATACCCCGTTTAATAATTTAATAAGCCGTTTTTGAGTTAAATCCGGACATGACATACAAACAGACAGATAAAAAAGTTTCTGCTTATTCGTGATCTTTATAGCGTGATCTTTGAGCTTTATAATATGTATAATATCAACGGGGAAATTTAGAGAAAAATAACACGTACACGCTATTGTGTACATATGTACTACAGATTTATTAATATGATAACTTAATGATAATATAATTCACACGGGATCGTGTTTTATGTGTGACCTTTGTAGATAGCACAACTTCTGTTAGATAAGCGTCCCTTTTAACCTCACTAGACAAAGACAAAAGGACAACTGAGTTGAGATTTATTAAAATTAAGGTCTCATATATCGCTTTAGGGTACGCTATGGGTAAATAAATATTCCCCACTTTAATGAATCCTCTTAGATAAAAAGACTCAAGATCCTTTAACACTTTTCCTCTTCAATCCAATTCTACTTTACGATAACAGTGTAAAAAAATGCAGTAGCTTATTGACAAAAGTCCGTAAAAAATTATATTTAGGTATTTAAATCCCAAGTTATCTGTACGTATTTAAAACTCAACGTCTCTCTGTCTATCTGTTCGTTTATGTTCTATTCACGCGAAAAACCCTTATCTGATTTACATGTTTTTTAACAGCTATGTTACCTGATCAAGTTAAGTATATGTTGAAGGTAACATACGAAATAGGCAGTGACAATAATGGTAAATCAATTCAGAAAAAAGATGCATTTGGAGCACTTAAATGGCTTACGCTAAGTAAACCATACGAGATATATCGTATTAATGTACCACATAATTGTAGATCTTAAAAAAACCTACAAAATAGTCCATCATAGCATATCTATATCTTTTAAGGATTACCCACAATAACCATTTTTGTCTTTACAATAACCAGTTGGCCACCGCCGTGGGATTTATTTAGAAAAAAACCTAAACAATAATTCGGTAGTACACGCGAGCGTAGCCGCGGGCACAGTTAGTAAAATATATTAGATTATCAAAAAAAAACTGGATATTTTGTGTCAAAACCTTTTTAAATTACACATTTTTCATTTAAACACCGAAAGAACAAAAGACCGTTTTAGAGGTAGTCTCATTTATCGACCTATTCGAATCTATAGTTTATGAATATTGATGTAAACATTTACATACACGCCACATTAACCCAACCGGCATGAATGTTTAAACAAGGACAAATCGCATGCACGCATTGCGAATTGCCTTGTCTTTGATACATGACAACACATGAATATGAAACAGATGTCCAATATCTCGATCCACGGAATAGTATCAATGTCGTATGGAACTGAAATAAAAGAGAATATGAGAAAACACAACGAACACTTGTCAGCGGTTTCATCATAGTGGCTTAATTTTAGTTAGTAGGTATATATATATATATATATATATATATATATATATATATATATATATATATATATATATATATATATATATATAATATATGGAATTGTATACATAATATCAATATTGTGCTAAATCTACGCCAATATTGTAAAGCTCGAGAGATTGTTTGTATGTTTGAACGCGATAATTTCTGGAACTACCCAATCAGATTTGAAAAAAATTATAGCGTACTTATCAGTGCCGGCGGCTCCGCTCTCGTGGACTACAGAATGCCGTCGGTCGAGTACTGGTGTTCCTTAGAAGATAGATATATGCTTTCGCTGACTTTTTTGTAGGTCTTTTTAAGATCTACAATTATGTAGAACATTAATTTGACATATCTCATATGGTTTAGTCAGCGTCTTGAATTTTATAATATGTATAGATAGATTAACTAAAGAAGGTTTTATGCTAAATAATTCACAATATGGTGCTGAGCAGTAATCATGAACGTCTCTCAAGCGTTGTGGATAGTTGGTTGAATAAAATTCCGAAAACCGTGGGGCACAGCAACTAGTTAACTTATATTGGGCAAAAACCCCTTACCGTAAGAAAACGCATACATGCCGTATATTGCTAATTGCCTATACGACAAAGCATGGTAAAAACGTGCTAATAATCTGTATAAAATTAATAATTAATTTAGGAATAAATTTATGATTAAACATTGTACAAAATGTATATTCAAATGGAAGTGTTAGGTATGAATTTCTGGAAAATGTAATAATAATAAAACAAATTATTTTTTACGCATCATGCTACTTTCCATTAACTTTAAAGGAGATACAAACTGAATAAATCGTATCTTTGCTTAGGCGGTTCACTGAATCAGGTATGTGACCGTAATATTCATAAATCTTAACCGAGTCGACCTTTCTTCGTCTTTGGACTGTTTTCTCTCAGGGTTGAAGAAAATTTAAAGCCAACAAGAATGGGACGAGCTGTGAAATCTAGCTGAATTGGTTTTTTCTATGAATGACTCTCTTCAGGTACTTTAGATAAATATATAACATACCTATACATTTGGTGTTTTTAATTTTATAGGTATCATAAATAATTGTTGCAATTCATTTAGTTTAGGTTAAAAGTAGTTTAAAACCAAACAATTTATTAATAACAATGCTGATGTAACAAGTTTGCCGGTAATCAAAAATTTCATACAATTTGAATTTTATATTATAGATTAGCTGTGCCTCATGGTTTATCCGTGAACCGCATCGTCACCAAAGTAGCCTATCATTGTTCTTACTTCCCGTACTTGCCTACATCATGCCAGATTGTTTAACGTTCATGGTTATTGCTACACTCCTTAGGATAGTAGCGTGAAGTTATATAGCCTATATATAACCTTACTTAATAAATAGGCTATATATAGTCAATAATTTTTCAAATCTGACTAGAAGTACAGTGATAAGCGCGTTCAAACTTACAAGTAAACAAACAATATCTTGAACTATTTAATATTTTTTGTTATAGATTAGAGCAATCTTTGAAAGGTTTCAGCCAATTAAAAGTAAAGGGAAAATCTATATACTATTTCTACCATATACACTGGACCGCAAAAGGTTCGGTTAGCAAATCTTCAATATCTTCAAATGTACCTGACCTAGCTTTATGAAATAAAGACTAAATTAAAGAATATGTAATGTCACATAAAATAATAAATAAAACGGTTTTATTTATTTTTGATAATTCTATAAATAACTGAAAATGTAAAATAATGGTCGTTTTTGAAATTAGTTCCAAAAAAAATCAAATCAATTGTTTTACTTTTGCAATAAAAAAGTTATAACCTTATAAATTTAATTATTCTGAAGACATATTATTAACCCATGAAGAATGTACCAGGATCCTGACAATGCATTAAGATGGGCACAATCAGTGAAATACAGCAAGAACTGTTGGTGTGACTCTTTCTACAGTTCAGCAAGTACTCCAACATTTCCATAAAAATGGATTCAATCTTCGAAGACCAGGAACAGGCCAAACAAGTTGCACGACGAGACGGTGTGGGTAGATTGATATATGGTGTCAACAATTTTGAGAAATCGCTTTCTTACGGCTGTTGAAGCAAAGAATCATAATTTACGAGCTTGAGGAAGCAATCTTAGAACGGATACAGTAAGACGGCGTAAGCAAATGTAAAGCCATTAAGACCTGCAAATGACCCAAAACTAGAAAGACACCACAGAAACTCGAGGTTGAGTTATGGTAGAGAACACGAGAATTGGACTTTGAATGACTTAACTGGTCAAGAGTTATGTTTTCAGACAAGACTAGATCCTGTTTATGTAAGTACGACTGGAGGAAAAGAGTGTACAGAAGACCGGGAGAGCGCTATAACCAAGACTGTATAGAAGAAAAAGTACCATACGGCGGAAGCTCTGTTCACGTGTGGGCTGGGATTTCTTCCGAAAGCCGTACTAAGCTAGTGGTGATAGAAAATGGAACTTTAACTGCAGAAAGATTGTCACTGAAATTCTGAATGACTACGTTGGTCCATTTTTAGTGGGCATGGACGAGAATTTCGTTTTTATGCAAGACAATGCCCGCCCGTATACAGCTTAGATAGTGTTTGCCAATTTTCAAGAAGTCAGTATTATACAAACGTAGTGACCAGCACGCAGCCCCAACTTAAACCCCATTCAGTATGCATGGGACAAACGGGGACGACGTGTACGTCAACGGAAAGCGCCGCCAATCACGCTACGTGAAATAAAAGATGCTCTAATAGAGGAATGGCAGAATATTCTGCAGCATCGCCTCAAAAACCTATTAGAAAGTATGCCAAATCGCATAACAGCAGTATCGCGAGCTCGCGGAGGCAACATAAAGTAATAAAATGGGTGAAAACGGCAAATCTGTAACCAATTTACATTTACGAAAAAACTGGCAAAACTACGCATTTTTATTTATGAAAACGTTATACGTTTTATGAAAAATAAAAAGCTTTAATTCATTTTTTCATTTTCTTTTAAGCACATTGAAATATTCTTTAATTTAGTCTTTATATCATAAGGTCGGTCAGGCTACTTTTGAAGATTTTCTAATGGAACCTTTTCCTTTGCGGTCCAGTTTAGATAGAGAATAGGTTCAATAAGATGAGACCATGAATGGAATACACTAGTGTGAGTCTTATTTTCTTGATTTTCTTTGTTATACGTACATCCAGTTACACTACAACTAATCATAATTAAACACGTCTACTAAACAATAATTTACACTTTAAAACCTTAGATTTTGCAAAAATAAGCGGGTTTAGTTTTTGCCTTAATTTTCGTAGGCCGATAGTGGTCGATAACACATACGAAAACGAACTTGTATCTCTATCTTGTTTTAACACAAGCGTATATTATGCTCTTTCTCTTTCGAGTTGCTGATCTATATAATATATTATATCTATGATTTATACAGATATATAATTTGCTGATAAATGTAAAAGGTGACATTAAGCTACCGATTTCATAAATAATCTTTTCAATATTCTAATCAGTCCTCTAGTTCTACATAACTTTATTAATAAATATTATAAGCGTGATCAAGTTAATGAAGAATGCATGTTCTCTTACAAATCTGCCATAAAAGAGTCCATTATATATGACCAATTAGGTTATTTTTGACGACACCCTTTCCGCAAGGGTTTTGTTTATTTTATAAGATAGTTATCTAATATTTATTTCTGTAGCTATGGGCAAAAAATTTATGTAAAACTCAATTTCTCCTTATAATAATATATGTTTTGAGAAAAGTTAAATACTTTTATAATAATAAATATAAAAAGCTAATTTCAACATTACTATTTTCACTTATGATATTGAACCTGAAACGCATATAACCTTCAAGAAAGAATATCAATTGATTGATCTGAAGAAATATGGTAATCATAATTAATCTACTAAAAACTCCAGCATTAATTGAATATACCTTAAGATATACTGAGTACTTTAGGGTATCAAAATGTAATAATAAATGAAATAAATTATTATCTAGCACGATTTAATTTAATGTATAAAGATACTACCAGAAAAGACAGCATTTTTATCCCGTGTCTTTCGCTGACGCAAGTATGCACCGCAATTTTAATAAATCTCAACCCAACTGACCTTTTGTCTTTGGGTCGTCCACCTTGAGTTTAAGCAAATTCAGATCCGCCACAAATTGGACAACTAGAAGAACCCACCTTATACGGGTTATCTTTGTTTGAGCGACTGTCTTTGTACAAGTAAACAAAGTTAGGGTAAACTTGGAAACTTATGTAAATCGGTAAATGTGTGCTCGGAATAACTAATTCGGTTCAGAATAAAACCACAACATTTTTATCCCTTTTCTTACAAAGAAAGTTGGCTTGTTGGCGCTTCGTGAGCACTATAAAATTTTCTATGTGAGTTAAAAGAGGTCAAACGAAATTCCCGGGTACTGTACTCCCGGCGATACCTCAGACGAAAGTTTTAAAGGTTTTTAGAATTAGGCATATATCGTGCGAGCAACTTGTCAATACAGTACATATTTATATAACTTCCAACTATAAACTTTTACGATAAAGGTACACAATCGAAGACCCTACCAATGAATTTATGTTTTTCAAATATCTTAACATCGTATTTTTCATACATTCAAACTTATGAAATGAATAATTTGAAAGCGTTAGAATTTATACTTCTTGGGCGTGGTCAAATTGTTTTAATTTAAGCAAAACTATATTGAAATGTATATACATAAAATAATAAAGGTCTGACGTAGTGGCGCGAGTCACTCAAAAACTGCCGGATACTTTTTTCTTTTACACCTTTGATACTTGGTCCTATTAAATAAAACACGATATCATCCTTCAGTAAATAGTCACTAAAATTTTAAGAAACTAAGATGTTTATAAGCACTACGCTTTATTCTGTTGTAAAATAAGAAAAGGATTAAAAAAATAACATGATTAATTTCAACCTTTACAATATATTATTACATAACACTGATACAGCATTTAAAGAAATGACATCGAGTGTGACTATCTTCACCACAATAAAGCAAGAGGCTTAGCATGCAACTTCATGGCATAAACATTTAGTAACAATATTGAAAAATTGACTATCATATTTTTTTATAACGCGTCTAATTAAGTATGACTTTAAAAAGCTGGTGTTATTGATTGTTTTCATCTAGAGATGATGATATACTGACATAGATGATGATGTTAGAGGTTATTAGATTGGGTAATACATTACGCAAAATGTTTACCTACTATTTACCCTCAAAAAACCTCAATTTTCAATGGGTATCACAAAATATATTAAGCACCCAAACCAGCCTCTCTCGTCCACAACCTTTTCAGAATAACCGAGAAAATAATAAAATATGTCTAAAGTGGTCGGTATAAAACTACCCAGCTGGATCGTGACAAGGCTACACATTGTAGTCAGCATACAACTGTGACCTTTCAGTGTTCATATATCGCTTACTACTGCACGGTCGACGGTGTTTTTGTTATCTTATGAAGTAGCAAAGAAACTTTTTTTATAATACAACGTCATAAGACGTCATAGCGTTGCCGACAGTCGAACCCCCCTCCCCAATTAGCTCTGAAACCCCTTCACGTCGCAGGAACACAACATAAGGTTATTTGACTGCGATCTTCTGTAGAGTGGAGGTATTCCACCAGTCGAGCTGCCCCAAGTAGAGAGAAATAAATTTCCAAAGAGATTTCTCTATGCCATCTGTCTTCTTGAACTCCACTTTCCTGAAGGAGCTCTGAAAACCATACTCACCGCAGAAACACGACACAACAAAATAATCAGGATTAATTTCATTTCACTATATATTTTGTACATAAAAGCAATTTATACACCATACAAATGTCCATAAGTGTAAAAATGCATCTTAAATGTAACTACAGACTTTAAACTACAATCATACTAAATCTCAAATCTATCGAAATGTTTTCTGTCCATGATTCTAAACTTCGTCATAGTATTTTTTCTCAATTATCTTTATTGTACAGATTTTGTCTCTTAACTTTTACGAAAATAGATTAAATTGTTCGTAATGCCAAAAGCAAGAAAAACACCGTAGATACCTACCACATCAGACTCTTTATGCACGTTTAAGCCCAGATCGACCATAAAGGAGTTCGCTGAATATTGCCATTAGGTTGTTATCTCCCACGACGCCCTTGGCGCACGGTTTTTTAATTAAAACAGGCAATTTGACTCTCACTTGGCCCAAGTTTTACAATTATGTTTTTGTCGGCGAGAACAAAAACTTTTCGTACTAAAGAAATTTTTTATTTTAAGCCCAATATAATCTGTGTGAAACGTGTAATTTCAAATTATAATTAAAGCTTTTAAAATTAAATTCAATTTGTTTAAATTAGTGTTCTGTAATTCTATCTGTATTTTGCCGGTTCATTTTTTATCGTAGCACGGCTAAATGACGGTAACATATCTGACGGTAAAGCTCAGTATCATCGAAAAACAAAGGCGACCACCGACAGATCGACAATCCTTCGACGGTCTTCCAAGCCTCTCGTCAACTGTATCTAAAAGAGTAAAGGTACCCTACCACTTCACTTGATTACTGGATATATTAGGTCCTTACATATTAAATTGCCATTTTGTTGAACTGGCCAACTTGATCTCAAATATCTGGCGTTTGGTTAGGAATACCAAATTAAAATTTATTTCAAATTCAGGCAAATACTGTGTTTCGAAATTAGTAATTCATTTATTTTCGCACCTTAAAATATCGCGTTCTTTATAAATATGAGTACCACCTTGGCATCAGCGCTGCAGAAGCAGCTCGAAGGATTAATGATGTGTATGGGGAAGCTACTGTAAAAGAAAGCAAGGTACGTTTTTGGTTCCAAGGTTTTCGTTCTGGAATTTTTGACCTATGAACAAACTACGTGGACGGCTGGAGACCCTAGTTGATAGTGAAGAATTAAAGGTGATCGTGGAAGCGGATCCATCGCAAACTACGTCAGAATTAGCGGCAGGCTTCGGTATGAGTGATAAAATAACTTTAATTAACTTGAAACAAATTTGAAAAGTAAAAAAGCTCGAGAAATGGGTACCGCGTAAATTCACTGAAGCACATCAACAAACACGCATTGAGTGCTGCGTTACATTACTCAACCGTGACAATAACGAGGGAATTTTGAATCTTATTGTTACTTGTGACGAAAAATGGACCCCTTTACTACAATCGGAAACGGTCATCATAGTTGTTGAACCCAGGAGAACCAGCCAAATCCTCTCCCAAGCGAAAGTTAACACAGAAAAGGTAATGGTAAGTGTTTGGTGGACCAGTGCTTGTGTCATACACTACAGGTTCCTAAGATCTGGTCAGACGATAACGGCAGATCTGTATTGTCAATAATTGCAAACCATGATGGAAAAGCTAGCCATTAAACAACCGCGACTGGTCAATCTCTCTAGCACACTGCTGCTACAGAACAACGCTAGACCCCATACTTCACGACAGTCGGTCGCTAAATTAGTGGAACTGCAGTTGGAATGTCTCCGACACCCACCAAACTCCCTGGACCTTGCTCCAACAGATTACCACTTATTTCGGAATTTGGAAATTGAATTCGGAATTCAATTTTTTTCCAACCCGCCATCAAAGATTTTATTGATTCTCGCTCCCATAATCTTTTTTAGAAATGGAATCAATGAACTTATAGGTTGTTCTAAAATGGCGAAAGTGCATTGATAATAATGGTACATAATTCGATACTACATACTTCGATTGATTAAATGTATAATTTCATATGTAAGGACCTATTACATCGGCTGATCCCGGAACGCGTCACGTCTAAGCTTGCCACTATAGCGGGTGTTACGCTCGTGTATGCTGGTCACGATACAGTCGGATATAATTGTTATCCTAGCACCCAGTCGATGTATTAAATACACAGTTTACAAATAGTACAATACAAGTTATCTTTATTCCTAACTTGTGGTTGTAATTTACAAATGACCGATAGCTTTATTCACAGTATTATTTAGCGACAGTTACAACTTAAATAACCAGTGGCTATATCTATTATAATAGTACGACTAAGTTGTAGCAAATTTATAACCACAGACGGAGCTTGGAAAAACTTTCCGTAGACTGTAGAGTTATACATATTTGAAGCGAATCGATAGTCCATACTTGTTTTTAAGCTTCTCATTTGCACGAGTTAGTCGATCCTAGGTGTGTAAACATAACAGATAATTGAAAAGTTTCTCAAAAGTTACGATACGTATGTATAGTGTGTGTATTTCATAATTATCCATCATATTATACGTATAATCTATAATAATATTATAATATTCAAAGGATTATTTGTTTCAACAAGCTGATCTCTGGAACTACCAGTTAGATGTCAAAAATTCTTTTTAGCATTTCATAGCCTGTTTATTGAAGAAATTTATAGAATTTATAACTTCACGCTATGACTCTAAAATAAGCTGTAACCATGAATTTCAAGCAATCTGGCAATCCATAGGCAAGTGCTGGAAGTGTGAACTATGATAGGCTACACGGGTACTTTGGCGACGGCACGTTGATGAAGTAGTTTAAATAAATTTTACACCTAGTACTTTATAATTTTGTTACGGTCTGAGTAAGACAAAAATAGAAAAAGAACCACCATTCGCGAAATCTCAAGAATCGTCCGGAATGTACACTAAATATTGTGTATTTATCATAGTAAGTCGTGTGTCGTGTAGTAGTAGGTTCGACAACGCACACATAGAAAGCCTTATCACTACAACTGTCAACAAACAATGAACTATAAATCAAACGTTCCTCTCATTTTAAAAGTGATGACGTAAGTTGTTTACAACACGTGAAGAGTTCAAGGACATTCTAGAGATTTCGGGATCGAATCATTTGGATATATAAGGGAGCCGTGTCGTGAGTCGCGGCAGTTATAAATTCGAAAGTGAAATGGAAACAATAAGCGAAATAGAACTACAAGAGGAACATACAGGCTTATTCTGTAAGTACATACAGGCTGATTCTGCAAGTACATACGGTAAGCGATTTATGAGTTTGTTTTGTTTTGTTTTAATTTGTATTTCTTTGAGTATGAATAAATTGCTTTCGTGTGATACTACGGCATTTAACTACCCACAGGCACAACAATATAATATACAATAAGCAATTACATATTGTTTATATACAGTTTTGGTTTCATTTTATAATTTAATGGTGAAGTTTCATAAGAAAATTAGTGTTAATAGTTAAACTATTGGTAAAATTCTATAAAATTACGAATTAGAATCTAATGCAGGTTAAATATTTTTCATAAAGCTGCGATCATTGTCTGCGGTCATCACTAAATTCAGTTAGCCATCAAGTTATGACTATGGTATTTATTTTCAATATGTCCTGATTCACTGTACTTATATGTTTTCTCTACCGTTGATTGACCGTGAAATGAATATAATGCATTTTCAATCTGGCTGTGAAGTCCGTGAATTAAGTTTAACACACGAGCCAATGTTAACTTAGTGACGATTTCTGTTCTAGAGTGTAAGTTGGAATTTTCATATTTAGGACACGTATAGATAAGTAACTGGGGAATATAAAGTACAATAGTACACTCAATGTAATGCATACTGAAATTCAGGATTATATCGTCATTGAGTATGCAGTAAGTTCGTTTGTCTTCTGTTTATCTAAATATGTAACGGTTTATTGAAAAATTCGTCGGACTTACCGTCTGTTTTACCCAAAATAAATTAGAGATACAACATGCAATCCAGAATATATCCGAATAATTGGAATTACAATGGAAATTTGATACTTTGTCCAGTCCGAAGTAATTCGCTAAATCGATGTACGGTAAGCCTGTCACTCACTAACGCATCAATGTTTGAACGGTACAATTCAACGTACATTGCTTCTGAACAATAATTAGAAATGTATCTTTTACCACACTCAATGGTCAATGTAGACCAGCTCGTTTTTTAATGCTTCTGATTTTATATAAATATATTATCTTAATATACTTATCAATATCTAAAAAGGAAACAATCAACTTTACAAACTGTTATTTCATTTTATGCATTTGGCAGAAACATTTGCCTTAATCGTACATAATGTCATTGATTTAAAAGTTATCCAAAAATGTTTGTAAAATTTAAATATCGTAGAGTACTCTCGAATATTGTCTAAATACGAACCTTAAACATTTTTGAGTTTTCCATTTTCTGGAATAAAATATTTAATTACTTTGGTACTTGACTATGGTATAATTATATATCGAGTAAATGATATAGATTAATGTAGATTATAAGATATAGTTATATAATATATATGCATTAAATTTATCCAATATTAATCATAGTTCATGCAAACAGAGACGCAATATTAGCTTTCTGTTAATATGTATACGTTGATTTGTAGTGCTTAATATGTTTGCTCGACTAATATTACATTAGCTTTAACGTATAATAATATATTGGACGTAATATATTAGGACTATGATTCAAAACCGTGGTGTATGAAATTGTTTTTTGATTATCAAATTAATATAATTTACTGCAAAAATAGTTTCTGTTATGTAGTTTAACGGTTAATTCAACTAGCTTAGGACTTGATATTTATGTTTACTTTAATATTATTAGCATTGTGTACTCTTGATATAAAACAAGGTAAATTGAATATTTAAGAAACTTACACAAGTAACCTTGAATAGATTAAATTTCCGCAAACGGATCCCTGAATCAAAAAATGGTTTTCACAGACTCACAATATCTTTGAATAATACACCAAACGACGGGATAGACCAGAAAGAACAATTTTTTTTTTAAGATTTTATCATCGGAAATAGCTACATATCGCTAAATTTATTTAAGAACATACTACTTCTTGTATCGTATATTCGCTTGTAATCTAGAAGCTAAATTTTGTTAGCTTCTTTTGTCGAAGTCTTTGTGTTCGAGATATTAATGCCTCTTTTGAACTGTGATACCACAGCAACTCCAAATGTTTTTTATGAGCTTACCTTAAAACCCGGCGCTCTCCCAACTGTAATTCCTGTAGACAATGTAAAGTGGTGCGTGTTTAGTTGATTTGTATGTGAGATGTGTGTAAGGTCTAACCAACCAGGAGGGCTGGATGTACGCTAACTCGACAAACTAGCCTGGACCGCTTCTCTTAGTAGTTCTACACAGTATCAAATCCCAATATCACACACGCACAATGTCACAATCTTCTCAACGTATCTACAATCTATTGAACACAAAACCTCATTAATAACAAATTCACAAGAGAGGTTTTTATCATTAACTACGCGTCGCGAACCTTCACAAGCTATGATTTCACACTAATAATTATGTAGCCATACCTCAATTCACCCGTATATTACAATTTTGTACTCTACCTACATTTTACCAACTAAATTCAAGGCGAGTTGAAAATAATGCAAAGCACACGACTTCACCTGTTTACATTAATTATTTAATTTCCAACATTTTGCTTTAGTTATTTTAAAAACTTTTTTAAGCATTTTTCTAATTGGTTTGTTAATGAAATACGTTTATTGAGAGCCAGTCTTCCCAATAGGCTTTTGAAGCCACCTTGGGCCACATTATCACTTAAGATGAGTGAGATAGTGGCCACAACGCTAAATCTATAACGATAAAAAAATCTATACAATAAATTGAAAATTTAATAAACCCCCCTACACAAGTAACTCGTTCATTGAGACCATTTCAATGAGCCCAAACACGATATCTCTGTTGAAAGTTGGTGGAGAGTTAGGTATCCTGTAGATTCCAGATGATGCTGCAGGATCAGTTCAATGTTATCATGTAATTTTGATATAACTGAAGTAACAGAATACCTAATTTCGGCTAAATCAAACCTGTGAAAGATGTTCACATCCATATATCAACTAGAAAATAGCTGAACTGAACATTCTCGATCAAGTTACTTTAAAAAAAAAAAGAAAAGAAAAACTAGATCAAAATCGTTTCAGCCCTTTGGTAACTACGATGCCAAAAACAGACAACGATACACACGTTAAACTTATAAAAACCCTCTTTTTACGTCGGAGGTTATAAATGCGTGTATTATTGTACTCACGTCAGAAGTGATACTTCTTTGACGTAAAAAACTAATCCACTAATTTTATCCCGCATGCCAACAACATGATGAAGTTAGCCATCAATGATAATAACCTTTATTTATGACGTACTTCGGTCACATAATTTGCGCACACCTCTCAATTTTAACCTCTATTAAACGCGTCAAAAGTTGTTACATAACTTCCAAAATAGCTTCTGTCTTGTAATTTATCGATTAATTCGACTAGTTCAGAATTTGATTTTCTTTGCTTACGATCATATAATTACGTATCTTCAGTAAAAAAAAAAACATAACTATGACGTATGCAAATACCTTATACCTCTTCTTATATACTTAGTCTATCATCTAATGAAACTCTTGTTAACATCAATATTAACACTGTTAAAATTAAATAAAAATATTATGTTTTGTTTGTACAGATTTTTATTGTATTGAATTTGTATGATTTTAATTTTTTTATTTATAAATTTGAACCGAAAAATTTTATTTCACATATATACTTTGCCACTCCCTTTGAAAATTTGAAACAACGCTGAAGTACTTGTTTCACTAAATATGTCAATTAGTAATAATACCAGGTTTCAAATAACTTTAAGCTGAATAATATTACTTTATTTATAAACTTGGACACCTTCCTTCACTCCATTTTTTATAAATTTAAAAACGCTATCATACTTTTTCACTATGTAAATATGTCAAATAGTATTAATATAAGGTTTCAAATAGTTGGCCAAGTATATAATATTTATACGTTTGTAAGGGTTTGAAATTATGACAAAACGATTTTTTTTGAAATTTGTTGTTTTCCAAGAAATTTCTCCTTAAACGATGACTGCAATCTTCTCCTTTCAAATTTATATGCTTAATAATTCGGGCTGAGCAATGAAGAGTCAGTCCGGACATAGATATACATTAGATCTCAAAGTGAGCAAATATTCTGTGATATACTCGTAATATGACCAACTATAATATGACTATGTGTAAATGATTTTTATAAATAATATATTTATACAATATTAAAGATATTATATTTATTAAAAAGCAATACTGATTTGCCTTGTCTATCTATACATATAATTAAGAAATTGACTGGCTGTCTGATTTCCTGACTGACTGATCGATCAACGTACAGCCCAAACTACTGGGTCTAGGTCCGTGAAAATTTGCGTGTAGGTTCCCATTTACACTGTAGATGAGCAATAAGTAATGATTTTTGGAAATTTAACCCCTAAGGTGGTGAAAAGGGGGATGAAAGTTTGTATGAAAATCCGTCTTTAAACAATTTTTCTAAACGTGCGAAGCCGGGGCGAGCCGTTAGTAATACATAATAAAGCTTATGATATAATAATTATGTATATCTTATATACATATGAAGGTATTTTATTTATTCTTATTTAAAACTTTTATGGTCCAGAAATACTTAATATTATAACTGTACTCAGTGTAGGAACTGCTTGAAAATTGTAAATGACAAGAATAATGAGCTGATTAATAGTTTGCAAGTTAACGGTCGATGTTTTTGTCGGGAAATGCCCAAAACCAAACTTTGCGGTCGAGTATGAAATGAATTATGGTTACTATTTACCGGAAGATGACATTTCTCGAATCGGTCCATTAATTTCAAATGGAGCGACGACGCGACGCGACGAGGCTACATTTCATCTGTTTGGCTGCACACGAGGCTTTCGCCGCACAGCTATTATCGGTAACGTATCCGAAAATTTATATCTACGAGTTAGTTCTGAATCGTTGCATGGAAGCAAAGTAAGTTGGATTTATAGAAAGTCTCTTTACGATCCATTTGCGTATGTATAGAGACTAATGCATATGGATTACTGATGCGAGGTTTGTTAACTTCATATAAAATGTTACATGAAATATATAAGGTGCAAATATACAAGAACTGTTTCTAAAAATTGGGATAATAAAATCGATAAATTTTCGAAATTATTTACATATTGTGCATATATTATGTAATATTGAACGATTTCGTATATTAAGTAATTATCAACCGAAGATTATGTTTCAATTTTAGTCAGTTTCGGCCAAAAAATCTAGAATCAGCCACAGTTGCGGTTTCGGCCAAAAATCGATCGAACTTCGGCCACGCCGAAACTAAATTCGTAAATTTTCGAGAATTAATCGACTAACTTCGGATGAGCTTGTGGCTCGTGTGTATCTTATCTTCACTCTCGTAAGAATATTATGAACACAATTAAACTTTAAAATACTTAATTGATAAGAAATCTGTTTTCCATATGTAAGTGTTGATTTTTGACACAGTTTACTTTCTAATTATGTTATGTTATGTTACTATGTTATGTTTATGTTACATTCTTCAATTATAGTTTTTTATTTTTTAACACAATTAAACAGTCTGTATATTTTTTAAAACACACTTAACTTTACTATACAAAAGAAACTTAAACATGTCTAAATAAAAAATATACGTTTTGGTTTCGGCTGAGACAGAGACCGAGGCCGAAGATTCGGTTTATATCGGATACTAATTTGTAATACATATCTTTACACCCTCATTTAAATATCCCAAGATTAAGTTATAGAAATTATTTACATAATATTTTTACACCATCTAAATATCCTAAGAACATATTTTCGAAATCGCTCGATAAATTATCGAGATTGATTTCGTTCTAAAGTTTAAACAAACAACTCTTAACCGTCTGAAGGTAAAGTTTTGAATTTTTTCTACAAGATGCAATGAATCTAAGAGCGCTAGGTTATTAGGAAGTTCACGGATTAAGAATATTCGCAATGCTTGGAAATTCTCGCTGAAGATATTATTATGGTTTTATTATTATTATTATTTATATTATTATTATTGTTTTATTATTATTATTTAGATATTATTATTATAGTGTATAAGGTTTAAGATCTATCTAGTGTACACAGATGTCTAGTATATTGTACAAGATTTCTTTATCACCTATTTGTATTGTGTTTCTATTGTTCTATGTTTAACGATTTTGGCAGCGTATTTCAATAAAGCGTGCTAGTAGTGATTTTTTTTATCGTATCACGGCATAGTGACTACACTGTACCTGATGGTGAGCACAGTGCAATACAATAACTTCGGCGACTACCGAGGGATTTATAATAAATCGATAGTCGTCGCTGTCATGCCGGCCTGTTCAAATATCTCTTCACGTTATGTTTGGTTTTTTTCCGAGTGGATTTTATAATATAAGTAGCTTTGCCTGTTGCTCCGCTCGCGTGGACTACGATATGTATTTGGTTAATAATACAAGCGCGAATCGTGCTACCCCCGCTATTACACACGGCAGTCACCCGCTAGTTAAAGACAAAAATGCTTGTTGTGGGTGATCCTTAGAAGATATATATATGCTATCGGAGATTCTTTTGTAGGTATATTTTAGATCTACAATTACATAGTATATAAATTTGATATATTTCTTATGGTTTACTCAACGTGAGCCATTTAAGCGCCCCAAGAGCGTCTTGAGAGCTTTATCTCTAATTAACACCATTTTGAACTTGTTGACTAGACTATCTGGTAGTATCGGGCGACGTGAGGGCGATTATCTATGAATTATTATATCGGCAGTAGCTACTGGTCTTATACGATAGTCTACTTACCACAGTACTGCTTTACTCATTTTACACTTTTCTCATTTTATTCACGTTACTGATAATCGCAAAATTAAAATACGTAGGATTTGAACACAAGTACGTACACGGACTTGATACCACAGAGCCATCATAGCTTCACAAACCATTCCTAGTTTAAAAAAGTTCAGTGCCTCAATATATAAAAGTCATTTCAAATACTATGTGAATTCAGAAAAGTTATCTACGGTCAGAATCAAATTTCTAATATGAAAAGTTAAACGACTGTTGTTTTAGTATTGTCAAAAAGTAAATTTCGTTGAATGCTGTTGTTTGGTCCTTTGTTTCTTATGTTGAACATTTTTCCGCCTCCAGAGGTAAATTATCACGCGGAAAGTTTGTAAAATGTCGTTCATTTGTTTTTATTATTTTTTGAACGGATGAAAAAGTTTAAAGATTTTCATAAGACAACTTTGTTGAATGCCTACTTCCATCATCAGTATTGTAATGTAAAAATGACAATGTTCTAAAATAAAAATAATAAATTTTATTAAACAATATAATATTATAATTTTGAATATATTTATTCCAATGTTCAAAAGACTTAATTGAAGGCAAAAAATACGAATTATCATAAAGTAATATTTCTAAACTTGTTTTTGAAGTGAAACTTCTTATGCGACTTCCAAGCGTTAAACGTTAAACGTTTCACGCACATTATCGGTCTCTCCTCTTTGTGTGAGCCAGAGCGAGAGAGTAAATGTCGGTGTGTATGTATATTGCACACTGTTTAAATAAAATAGAAAATGTCTTTTAAAATGCAGTTTCACTTCTGTCGTGTGTGAATCGCACACACCTTTTTTTTAAGTTCCCTTAACTTAATCAGAGACCTTGTGTCTTGTAATAATAAATTTACACAGTGCCCTTCCTGCTATCAGGAAATCTCCCGCAATAACCCAATCTTATATTATTTAACAAATTTAAGAGCTAACTTAAGTCTAACGGATTCTTAAAGTTATGCGAAAGCTTCCCTTCTCTTTTAACTATACTCTCTTTCTCTTTTAAATATTAATACTACAAAAGCCTCGCCTTCTCTTTTTATATTTTCTTACTCTAACACGACATACCCTACTAATTTTACCAAAAAAGCTTATCACAATATTTTAACAAAAACAGATATTAACGTTGCAATTCCGGGAACTTGGTTATTAAAGAATGTGTTGTTTTTTTTTCAATATTATCACATAACAGAATATTAACTTATTTAAACTAAAAACAGTTTGAAATACGTAGGTTAGTAGTGCTCTGTGCCCGCGGCTCTGCTCGCGTGAATTACAGAATGTAGAAGACAAAAATGGAGGCTTTCCGGTATAGGCCGACTTTAAGCGGTTTATGTTATTTTATCAATTGTTTAAATAAAATATGTTGATATACTATTTTACTATTATACTATTAATATGTTGATTTTCTCTTATACTGTATGGATATAGGCATACGCTATAAATATAAAAAAAATATACAGTTATTTACAGGTAACTGTTACTTACTAACTCATAATTTACACAAAATGGTGGCAAGTCCTCGGCGTCACAATCCTCACTCTACGTAACGAATTTTTTTATCTCTTAGATAAAAGTGTTTTACAGTACGGTTCGCAGACAGCAATGACATTTTTATTTATCTGTTTAGTCAGGGAGTAAATTAGTGACCTTTCACTTTGTATATACAGATTAACTAATAGAACTAGTTTTTTTTCTTTATAGTTCGTTTATGGAAAGTCATTTTAAAAAGAAATTTTAATTATCTACTTTTATTTTAATAATATTTTTTTACTATGAGTATAAATTATAAATAAATAGAATAATAAATTTTAAATTTTTTTAACCCAGATAAGCCTACTGTCCTATATTTAGGACAGTAGAAATAAAAAAAAATATCAGAATACCCTCTTTATCTAAGATTATTTAGTCTTATGATTTGCAGTAAGAAACGTGTCAGCTTTATTAGAAAAAATAAAAAGACAGTTATTTTAACAGTTTTTACCTTATATTTTACCTTATAAGTGTGTAATAAAAGTGCGTTGCAGACATGGCAAATGACAGGTATGTATAAAAAGTTATATTTTACTCGTGAGTTGTTTTTTTCTGTGTTAATATCTAGTTGATAACCTTAACTTTTGTACTAAATAAATATTCTAGCAAAATAATATAAATAAATTACGTATAACTTGTTACAAATACTAGCGTACTATATATAGGACAGTAGGATAATATACATGATTTTAGTACAATAATACAACTTTTTCTTTACAGACCGTTAGCTGCGCATGAAATTTTAGATGCTTTAGAAAATGTTTCTGATAATGAAGAAGATTATAGAGAACGACTGATATGTATTCTACCTCCTCCTGTTGATCCTGACTGTCTCACTGACGAAGATTCGGGTGAAGAAGATAATGTAACTTTGAATAATTTGCCACGAAACATTCTGCTTCAACCGGCTGAAGTAATGATTCAAGGGCAGATTATGGTGAGTGATACAGAAGAAGAACCTTCTGATTCTACAGGTCGAACTAAACGTAGGCGTACCTACGCATGGAGAAAACGGGACTTGGCAAAAAATCCCGTGAATTGGCCAGATGTTCAAGCCGCTTGCCAAGATAAGCGCCCAATTGAGTGGTTTGAAAACTTCTTAGATGAAGATGTTATTTCGTTGTTGGTGTCAGAGAGCAATAAATATGCTGTCAAAAAGAATTTGCCTGGAGACATAACCACTGAAGATATGAAATGTTTCATCGGCATATTGTTGGTTAGTGGTTATTCATGGCTCCCCCGTAGAAGAATGTATTGGGAAAACTCCCCTGATACAAAGAATGAATTGATCAGCTCGGCTATGACTAGGGATAGATTTGACTTTATTTTTCGCCACCTTCATGTCAATGATAATCTGGATTTGCAAGACAAATACACAAAAGTACGCTCCCTAGTTACACTTCTAAATAAAAAGTTCTTAGAGTTTTCTCCTCTTGAAGAGCATTACAGTGTAGATGAGGCCATGATCCCCTACTATGGTAGACATGGCTGCAAACAGCACATAAAAGGTAAACCTATTAGGTACGGGTTCAAAGCTTGGGTTGGTGCTACACGGTTAGGGTATGTTTTATGGATGGAACCATACCAAGGTGCTACAACTATGTGCAATCCAATATATAAAGAATTGGGGCTGGGTGCAAGCGTTGTTCTCACTTTTTGCGATGTGCTGATTTCACGTGGCTTCGACCTTCCTTACCACGTAGTTTTTGATATTTTTTTTACTGGGACGCCCTTGCTGGAAGAGATAACAAAGAAAGGCCTTCGTTGCACTGGGACAGTTCGAGAAAACAGGACATCTAGTTGTCCTCTGATTACATCGAAGTTACTGAAAAAAAGGAACGTGGTGCTGTCGATTACAGAACGACACATGACAACACGTTCATTATTGCTAAATGGCATGACAATAATATATTCAGTATTGCTTCTAATGCTGTAGGAATAAATCCTAAACAATCTGCCAAACGCTTCTCACAAAGTGAAAAGAGAAACATTGTCATAGAAGAACCACATATGGTGTCCATCTATAACAAATATATGGGAGGAGTGGATCGGTCTGATGAAAATATTTCACATTACCGAATTGGTATACGAGGTAAGAAATGGTACATGCCGTTGCTCACACACATGATTGATCTTGCCGAACATAATGCATGGCAGTTATATAAAATAAATCATGGAAAACTGGATCATCTTGGCTTTCGCAGAAGGGTAGCAATTGCTTTGATTGAATCAAACAGAAAAAATGCCAAAAGAGGGCCTAGCCGACCCTCCCATCATGAACATGCTGATAGTCGTAAAGACCAAATGAATCATCTGGTTATTCCTCAATCGAAGCAAACACACTGTCGTCAATGTCACAAAAAATGTTTGACACGTTGCAAGAAATGTGATGTTGGAGTGTGTGTCAAGTGTTTTGAAACATATCATTCATAAATAGTGTTAATCTAGTAAATTACATATAACAATGGGTAATATAATCAATAGTTATCTAATAAACTACACTTTTTGATTACATTCTGTTTTGTCATAAATGGTCTTTTATTTCCTCTTATTATCCTACTGTCCTACATATAGGACGGCTGTTTCCCTGAAAGCCTTACACTTAATTTTTTTTTCATAATTTTTTTTATGTTGCATAAGATCTAATAAACTAAATAATGTAACTTTTTCAAAATTTTCAGAAAATTTTAGTTTCAGGCTTATCTGGGTTAAAGAACTATAGTAGCATTCAGATAATTTAATTGAACTTATTTGTGACTGTGGGTTATACACAACTCTTACGTTTCACTGATATAATTATTTAGTAAATAAATTTCTTTAATTAAAAAAAATATTGTGCAATATGCTTTAAGTATATAAAGTGGGTTATACTATAGGCTGATTATGATAATCATTATATATTATAAAGCGCGTCACACACGATGAAGTTGCTAAAATATTTTACGTTACGATTTCGTAACATTTCTTACGTAACGTATCTTAAGGTATCACAGACGGCTAAGATACGGTAATATATGAAATCATTTCAGACTCTTAAAAGTCTGCTTAGGTATCGCACCAATTTTTGCCGGAATTATATTTGCTGAATGATTAAATATGGGTAACATGGTTTTACTATTCGATTTATTAGACAATTCATCACACAATGATTCTGATTTTGAATTGCATTAGCACATTCTAAAAGATGTGTTCGTCGTGAGGTAGATGAAAATATAGCTAGTGTTGGTAAAACATCGATTAACTATCGATTAATCAATAGTTATTAACAAATCGAGTAATTGATAGTTTATTTCCAATACACATAATACGTGGTATTTTTGTGATTACAACAAAGATTTGAGCGAATAAGCATTTTTTAACATTTTTTGTAGTTAGCAAACTACGCAAGCTGCGGAACACACGAATGAACTTTTTTTTTCGCTGTGGTCGCTCGACAGACTCGTTTACATTCCGTACTATGAAATTATTGATAATCAATCGATCAATTGATAGTTACAAAATATATATGTATATAAACAAAAGTAAAAAGTGTATAGGTAATATAATATGTATGTATTATATTATGAACATTTATTTATTCGTATTGTATTAATTTTGTTTTGTATACTATTTTAAACATTACTATTAGAAAATGTGAACTGATATTGCTGATAGCATATATTTTATTTGTATCTCTTTTAAAGCATACATTACAAGAGTTAAATTTGTTTTTTTGCCCATTTTTGCAATTATTTAATTTAATGTCTTATTATTTTGCTTGAGTCGTTAAAATATTGGTTTTTCCTGCCGTACAATTTAGATTTCATTGTAATAACCCATAGTGGGCGCTGGTTTGTATGAGAGTGTGACTTACAATTTCTAATTACTATAATAAAAAAATGAGAAATTATTCTTTTCTGTCAATAAAAACATTCGTTAGCTGTAGATAGTTAAGTATCAGGAGCGGTGCCGAGGGTTTTTTAAAATTATATACATGTGATTCTTAAGAGATTTTACTACAGAATGAATACATGGTTTACAATGGTCTTATAATGTCTTAAACTGTGAACACCAGGTGCTGTTTATAACTAACTGAATAACAATAATATGTCACAATACGTCTAGATAAAATACCCGGTGCTTATCTCTAATTGTAGTCAAAACATCCTGAGCAAATATACGATTATCAGCATTTTTACCTATGTACCAATTAAAACGACGTAATAAGTGAGGGTAAAACATGTCGCAATTCGTATAGTCTAAAAAAATGGTAGTTATCACCAATCGTAGTCATAACACACGCGTTAATATGTAACGTCAGCATTTTCTATCTATCTATGTACCATATATATGTATCATATGTATGTACCGTATATATGTCCCATATGTATGTACCGATTAACACGTCATAATATGGGAGAGTACTGACTGCATATCTAGATAATAAATATTATGCAAGCACATAAAACATTAGACGTACATGACATACTTCTTAAAAGTGCTTCCCGTCTTATCATGCCGGTGTAAACACAGCGCCATGTTGTTATGAACGTAAAGTAAATTTTAATGGTAAACACTTTTTATTCTCCATTTAAAAATTAAATTATATAAATAAATAGTAATATTACTGCAGATATCGAATTAATAATAAAATTATTTTCATTGCTCTATTAAAAATAAATATCTAAATTGATAACCGACTTTCATAGGCAATGTATTTTGAACCAATAGAGGGAGTCACGTGGTTCAAATTCAACAATAAAAGTAGACGCCATCGTTTGTGTACCTTTTCACTGAGTTGTACAACAGATTTTGGTTTTTCTATAAATTGCGTGCTGAAATGACTTAAAAGTGTAAATATGTGAAATTCACGATTATTCTATCGAGCATAAGAATATTAATTCTAATAAATATTCGGTAATTCATAATATCATGCATACAATCACCATTTTAATTACACTAGGCATAGCAATACACGAACAATGCGCTCTTGAAAATCGCATCATGCTGTGTCATGGTCGACACCCCTCGCCCCTCACCGAGAACACGTCAAAACATCTTAATATTAAATAACTATATTGCTCGGTATCTGAAGATATATTATCTTCGCCTTATGATAGTCCATTGGATTGTATGGCGAGCGATATTTTTTTCTTCAGATAAATTATTATAGCATTAACGCTGTCGGTGACGCGCTAAATACCTAATATAATCTAATTTTGTTAATATGATACTTCCTTGTGTACTATGTGATTTTTGTAACTTCAATGAATAAATTATTTGACTGTATAAAAAAAACTACTGATAATAATGATGATATTCAGAAAGAAATAGAACAAATGTGGATCAAAATTACATAAACTTTGAACCATATCTGATTTTAATACAACCTTTTCTAAATAATGTAATTACATCAATTTGTAGAAATAAAGAATTTAAACCCCTTAATACGTATTCTAAATTAGACTTTCGAGGCAACTTTAATATGATCGGAGTGATTAAAGTGATTAAAATAAGTTACTTAGAAAGCAATTAAGGAAACGGTCGTGGGAAACACAAGTTCAGCTAGGGATATAATTACAAAGAGTCTCGCAAAGATGTTCAGACTTTGACTAAAATTATTTAATTAATTTTTATTACAAACTTTTGAGATGTACTTTTTGAGAGAATATGAAACCGTAGGGACTTCTCTGAAGAAGATTTAAGTTATAATAAAAAGGATTTTGGAACGGGCTCAACCGCGGCAGTAACTTTTCATTATTTCAAACAGTTTTTTCACGAACGCATTAAAGTTTTTTTAACTATATTCTTTTATTTTCAGTTCTTAATAGTTACAACCAGCTGGGTTTCTCGTTTAATTTAAAGTTTTTTGAGTAATGAAACGCTTCTTAAGTAAAAGGAAATGGAGATTTACTACTTGATTTGCAAGTTTTTTAATTATGAGAATTTATACCAGCCGTGCTATTTATTATCTTAAATTCATCGTGTTTTAAGATATAAGCGTGTATTATATATATAAGCTACATAACATATATTCTACTAGCTGTGACCCACTGTTTCATCCGTATTATATATATTGGACAAACTTTTCACGACACCACCGCCAACGCGCCCAGCCTTATCGTTGTTTCACCTCCAACACTTGCCTGTAGCTTGGAAAATTGCTTGAGGTTCATAGTCACTGC
Organism: Saturnia pavonia; assembly: GCA_947532125.1. Taxonomy (NCBI): domain Eukaryota; kingdom Metazoa; phylum Arthropoda; class Insecta; order Lepidoptera; family Saturniidae; genus Saturnia; species Saturnia pavonia. Next base: position 11,215,976 of record OX383905.1, on the reverse strand, counting down.
TTCGGTCCTAAAGATCGTAGCATCAAATTATATAACCCATACTATTCCTCATGAATCTGGATATCATATACAAAAATAATTTTTCGAATCCGACTGCTAGTTCCAGAGATTTGCGCTTTTAAACAAACAAACAAAAAAACTCTTCAGCTTTATTATATCATAAGTATATATAGATAATAATTGTGTTGGATAAATAATATATAGTTTTTTATTATAGTTGTATGGTGTCATGGGACTTCCGATAGATGCGAAGCTTCTTAAACTTTGTATACAATATGCAATTATTAACTTATATAATTTAATTTCGATATGGTAGTAAATAAAATTAGGGTTAATGTTATGGTCCGTTGTTCTACGTTTTCTTCTCGTTTAATAGTAATGTGTCTTTGTAAACATTTCTCCCAATGTCACATGAATTGAATATTTTTCTTATCTTTAAAGTTCAAATATCGCCTTAATAAGATTGTGGCTCCCTTGCTAGAAAAGACCAGTTATTTTTGCGGCATCTCAAAATGAATGTTTCTATTTCATCAAATAACTATATGTATACTACTCAATCCCGAATGGTGATAAATTAAAGTGAGTTATTGCTATATCGCCGTATTGAATATGGTAGGCGTTATTAAAGCAGTTACAAGTCTCTCTAATTAATTTTTAACTTCCACCCTTTCAATCACGCTCTCGGTAGGTACGCGCATGTTTATCGTTCAACATTTTCTATCGTAAAATATTTTTCAGCTCTCTACATTTTACTAAGTATTTTATGTGAAATATTTTGTATGTTTAACACTCGAGTCCGCAGCGCATCGGGCCGCTTCAATACCTTACATTAATTTAGTACTGATAAATAGTAAACAAAGATTTTAAATTATTCTTCTTTACTTCAGGTTACATTGAAAAATTAGGAACAAATTCAATTACATAGTATTTTTTTATGTTATATATGGAAATATGAAATATAAATATGGAAATAGTTCTAATCAATTATTAATTGTCAATTATTATATATAAATTTTTAATATAATATTAATTTAGGATATAATGTAAGGATAAAATATTAAATGATCTGCCGTGTATTGTAATATAAGTGGCGTATTTTGTGTACTCATAAAAATCTATGTATGCTAAGAAAATTGTCATAATATTAATGTTAATTGTATTCGAGAGTTATCGAATTCGTATTATTCGAAATTCGACCTTATTCACAAATTTGACTTTTTTACTTAAACTATCGGATGGATGATAAATAAAACGTAAGGAAATGAGAACGCACGAATACCTATAGATATTCTCGAAGTACCACCATATAGCGAAATAATAGCTCTATTCCTACTCTCTCTATCTCTTCCAACTTATGGCAGTTATTTTAAAGACAAAAATGCTTTTTGTGAGTGATTCTAAGAAGATAGATATATGCTTTCAATAACTTTTTTGTAGGTATTTTTAAGATATACAATTATGTAGTACATTATTTTGGTATATCTCCTATTGTTTATTCAGCGTAAGCTATTTAAGCGCACCAAAAGTATCGTTTTCCGAATTGATACACAATTATCGTCTCTACATATTTCGTATAATACTTTATCATACAAAATATATCCTATAACCTGGCCAAATAACACCGCTATGAATTAATTTAAAAAACATGTAAATCAGATAAGTGGCTTCCGCGTGAAAAGAATATAAACGGACAGACATACAGAGAGAAGTTAAGTTTTACAATGTGTATAGAAAAAAAAGATGTATCTAAATATTTACTCTGACTTTTAGAGTTCAATGAATAATGTTGGATAATTATCTATTTTAATAATTAAAAAAATGTATATGTGTCGTAACTTACATTTTTATGGAACGCTGAATTTATATTTAAAAAGTAAAAGAATTTTGTAAATAGCGTCGGTGAGTTGGAAATGCATAAAGAGCCTTCCCTTATTACGTAAATTACATTATCTCCAGATGAAAGGGATGTCCTTAATTAATTTATGTCTCTCAAATTTTGCAAGAATTTAAGGAAATCATTTCAGAGAAAAATTTATTATTTCTTTATCCTTTACAGCTACAGGAATATTTGAATATTTTACGGAAAATTTTAATTTTGAATAAATTAAACGCGAGGAAACGGATGGCTAAGGCAAACTTTTTGCAATGTTTCGTTCGCAATACAATTTACACTTATAACATCGAGTCTTATTACCCCTATCAATGTCCATATTAATTAGAAAAGATATAGTTCTTTACGTTATGAAAAAATGATGTGTGAATTTTAACACATCGTACAAAAAATCTACATCATGAAGTTGCTTGTCTTTTGTTTTATTGTGGTGAAGTTAGTCACAATTGATGTTATTTTTAATATGATGTATCGTGTCATCTAGAAATAAATAATAAATACGAAAGAAATACAAATGTTGAAATACCTGTATATTTAGATATTTCTTGCATTTTTTTTAAATTAATTAATTGAGTGTCAAATAAAAACCATTTTAATCACATCAAAGAATTATAACTTCTATAGCTTCGTACATAAGTACACGTACCCAGTATTTAATAACACTTGCACTGACATCAACCCGCTTTAAAGGCGATACTTAGATGGTAAAAGACCAGTCATGATAAATCTGCAGGACGTAGCAAGTTTCGTGTCCAGTCTTGAAACGATCAAGACGATGTAATATGCAGCGAGATGCTAGACGGCACTCAGGAACAGTGTTTATTGTGTGTAATACGTAGCGAGATGGGCAGCGAGACGGCACTCAGAAACAGTGTTTACTGTATGTAATACGTAGCGAAATGGGCAGCGAGACTGCACTCAGAAACAGTGTTTATTGTATGTAATACGTTGCGAGATGGGCAGCTAGACTGCACTCAGGAACAATGTTTATTGTATGTAATACACAGCGAGATGGACAGTGAGACAACACTCAGGAACAGTGTTTATTGTATGTAATACGTAGCGAGATGGGCAGCGAGACTGCACTCAGGAACAGTGTTTATTGTGTGTAATACGTAGCGAGATGGGCAGCGAGACGGCACTCACAAACAGTGTTTATTGTATGTAATACGTAGCGAGATGGGCAGCGAGACTGCACTCAGGAACAGTGTTTATTGTGTGTAATACGTAGCGAGATGGGCAGCGAGACGGCACTGACAAACAGTGTTTATTGTATGTAATACGTAGCGAGATGGGCAGCGAGACTGCACTCAGGAACAATGTTTATTGTATGTAATAGACAGCGAGATGGACAGTGAGACAACACTCAGGAACAGTGTTTATTGTATGTAATACGTAGCGAGATGGGCAGCGAGACTGCACTCAGGAACAGTGTTTATTGTGTGTAATACGTAGCGAGATGGGCAGCGAGACTGCACTCAGGAACAATGTTTATTGTATGTAATACACAGCGAGATGGACAGTGAGACAACACTCAGGAACAGTGTTTATTGTGTGTAATACGTAGCGAGATGGACAGCGAGACGGCACTCAGGAAAAGTGTTTATCGTATGTAATAGGTAACTAGATGGGCAGTTAGACAGCACTGAGGAGGAACAGGTTTATTGTATGTAATATGCAGCGAGCTTGGCAGTGAGACAGCACTCAGGAATAGTGTTTATTGTTGTTAACTTATTAACTGAGATATTTACGATCCGATGGCTCGAGCTAGAGTGTTCCAGCCAATCGTTGCCAGCTTGCAAGGTTCGTGAGGTCACAGAGCACACCTGTTGCTAACGTTCCCAGACAATAGTGCGGATCAACAGTAAAGCCAATAGTACGAATACTAAGTCATTAGTACGTATTCCATAGTCACCTCGACACGATTATGTGACATAAATTAAATATTATCTTATTTAATTTGACTTATTGTTAGAGGAAGCCGGTCCTTGTAACACAAGGTTGTCCAAGTTAAATATTTATTTATGCAAGGGTATTTTCGGTTCTGAGAACACAGATATATTTTTTTCTGCTCTTGAAGCTTTTTGATATCCGCGGCGAGTGAGCGTGTAAGAGTGTTGTAAACAGAAAACGCAATAAAACTAAATGTACGTAGAGGTTTTATTACAGTCGGTTCCGCACGGATTTAACAATTCATAAGCACGTGTGGTTTGGAATGCACTACTATCTTTTCTTCCTCTACGTGTTTTGTTCAGTGGCTCTAGTATTTATTTCAATAGTTTTCAAAAACAATAAAACATTTAATTTTCATGCTTACTAATTAATTCCTCCGTATGTATCTCCCAGATACGCTGTTAGTAAATCTGTAAATTGAATGGAATACTGTTCAAATTTCTGGGATGGCCTCGCAAAATACCTCCTCGATGCTCTTGATAGCCTGCAGAAACGGGCTGTCCACATTGTTAATGATGCAGTCGTCACCAAATACATCAAGCCGCTTCAGAGCTGCGCAGGAACAATGTTCTGAGTGTGTTCTACTGTCTGTATCATGGCGAGTGTTCTGAAGAGTTGTTCAATCTAATTCCCTCCTTACCTTTCCACAAGAGAAACACCCGCGCTGGGCCTCGTAGCCAAAATTTTACGATAACTTTCTACCGGCCAGTGTGTTCCCTCCTTCCCAGGACATCAGGCCTTTATCATTTGGATGTTAATATGCTTACCATCAGAGTATTTTTTTTATCGTTATAGGTTTAGCTTTGTCAACACACTCTCACCTGACCTCACCTGACGATGTGGCCCAAGATGGTAATACGCTAAGTCTAGTGGGAGGACTGGCTCTCAAGTACAGCTGCCGAAACACATCTATTGGTGCTTGGCGACAGATTTTCAACTTGAGGGTGGTAGCTAGCCAGGCGGCCATTAGAAAAAGCCCTACCACCATGATATGGTTTCATCACGTTGCTATCCTTCACCGAAAGCTCAGGGTCATTGCAGGGATTCGAACTCACATACACCGATGCGACGTCCTTACACGCTACTACTGAGCCGTCATTGCTTCCAAATAGAAAAGAAAGAAAGAAAGAGATAATATAAAAGAGTTTTTTTTGCGACAATCTTCATCAAAATTAATTACTTAAACATCATTTTAAAGTTTATGTTCCCAGCTATTGACAAATAGATTACAATTAATGTTTACGTTAAAAATATTGGTTAAAAAAACTTTGAACCTCAATAGATGACATTTCTAATGAAAATATATTCAACTAACATATAGAAGGTACCATCTATGAACAGTCTGTTTAACTAACATGATAGCTGTTAGATTGTTTACGTTATAAAGAGAATAAGCAATGTCTTAAATATTCCCTAGTACTTTACTTTTACTTAATTAAAAAAATTGGTATCACTCGTCAGAAAGTTCAAGTTTTCCTAAATGCTCTTTACTAATATATTTGTCGACATGTTTATAGGTGGGAATATATTCAATATTAAAAAATATACTTTGAAAAAATGTATTTGAGATACAAGTAACTAGTGGTTAATAAACGCTAACTATAGCTTGACCGCCGGAAGCGCAACCCTCCTAATAGTCTGCGGGACGTGGAAACAAGTCCGACCAAAACGCTAGTCTGTTGCCGGCCGCCGGCAGCATTAGTCGTTTGACGTATGAGCCTACGCAGTTTTTATTTTTGTGACTGGTATACAATAGATTAATTTACCAAGATTGAATTACAGACGATGTTTTAAAAAACTATACAGTCAATCAAAAGTAATGCTTTAACGCGTTTTCGTTCAATTATATTGTCAATATATACTATTAAATTCATAGAAGTTTCACTTTAACTACGTGTAAAGGTTACAAGCATAATTGTCTTTAAATGTAGTAGTTTTTTGATTAACGTTTTAATAAAGACCCCATATTATGACTACTATTAAACTACTGATCTTAAGATATAGGGTATAATCTCAATACCGTGTATATCCGTGCAAACCCGCCTAGTCGCGTCCCTCAAACCATCAGAAGGGTCGCGCTTACACCGGTCGGCCAATAGCTGCATCAAATGTAACATATTCAGGCATACTAAAATTTAACGTTTCAAGACAAACTTTCTATTTCAAGATTTAGATAATTTGGTATACACATTAATTATTTGTAAGTACAAGGATTCCATAGTACAAACAATGAAAAAACATAACCAAGAGATTGTATTTTGAATTAGGTATTTGAAAACTTGAAACTGGTCTTTTTTTTAAATGCCATCATTAAAATTCGAATTTTAAAGTAATTAAAAATCATGACAACCAGATTAAATTTTTACATATTTGAAATCTTGAGTGTACTATTTTTAAATGTCTTTGTATTTTAGTCTTGTCTCGTTTTTAAATGCTATAATTTTTCCTACACAAAATACGTCTATTTAAATAACTTCAAAGCATAAAAATAAAGGAACGTTAAGAATAATTCCCAGTACAAGCGACTCCATTATTCCGCCGCGATGATCTAGACAGCGTGCGGAAGTACTCTCGACGTAGCTTTGTTAGTGGAATGGTGGTCGAAGCGTAAAACTAAGTATAATAACGAGACGAGGCTACAACGCGAACACCGCGATTTCATCTATTTGCTTGAAAGGTATTTAATCTATATTTATCTGTACATAATTTAAAACTTAACGTCGCCGTGTCTGTCTGTCCGTTTATGTTATTTTCACGCGAAAACCACTTAACCGATTTACATGTTTTTTATTTTAATTCATAGCTATGTTATCTGGCCAGGTTATAAGTAAAGTAACATACAAAATAGGCTGTGACGATAATAGTGAATCAGTTCGGACAAAAGACGTATTTGGGGCGCTTAAATGGCTTACGCTAAGTAAACCATACGAGATATACCAAATTGATATTCTACATAATTGTACATCTTTAAAAGTGCTACAAAAAAGTCTGCAATAGCATATGCTATCTAATTTCTATGGATCACGATATGGATACGCATTTTTGTCTTTCGTCTTTTGAGTTTGAGCGGAGGCAGCACCATTCGCGCGTGCGCTCGTCCGACGACATTCTGTAGCCTACGCGAGCGGAGCCGCGGACACAAGTGGTTAAAATTATAAAGCTCAAAATTTTTTTTTAACGCAGTAGTCTCTGGAACTGACATAAAATTTTTGAATATAATAGCCTATTTATTGAGGATGGTTAAATCTATATATATTCATGCTGCGAGCTTCAGGAGCGAAGCAGTAACCATGAACATATTTTTTTTTTCGAATGACTATACTGTTAGCCTGTGGGCCTTAGGGCCTGGAGCCTTTGCGGCTTTTACAGCTTCACCGAGCTAGGGGCATAAGGCACTCAGCCACGAAAGCATTGCAACAAGTTTCAAGGGTGCCAATGTGGCCGGACTTCGGATCGGACTGTTACGCGTATACAAAGAAGTCGCGATCTGGCTAATTCCCTATCATTCGATCTAAACTAACTATACATATATACATGTTTCTTCCTCCTGGAAAGAGGGAAGGAACATGTGTATGTGTATTTAGTAATCTGAAAATCATGAGCGTCAAGCAATCTAGCAAACTATAGGCAAGAACGGTAAGGGAGAGCAATCAAAAACAATAAGTTGATATCAGTGCAGTAGAGAATTAGTTTTTTTTTACCAAGTACCTATTAAACTTCACGTCATTTCCTACACAATATTTTTCATTTTTACACGTGGCTGGATATTTTGTGTATCTTTAGCTACTTAGACTGAAGCTGAGAAACTGTCACCAAAAACTCGAAATCGAGATTTATTTAAGAAACATTATCAATAAAAACACTATTCAATTTAAGTTTTGATTGTAGATCGGTCGAGACTTTATCACTTATGATTATTAAAACACTACTACCGGTTCAGAAAACATCCCAATCATCGAGTAGATTCGGTAAGAAAGAATGTATAAACTGGAAAGTATAGTTTTCAATAATTATTTTTTGTGGAGGTACGTAGAGATAGTCATTTCCAAACATCACCATCCTTCACTTAATAGTAAGTTCAGTTCCAGCTAATAACAATAATTTCACAGTAAATCCTGTTGACATGGTTATTGAACACGTGGGCTGGTAAATTAGTAATGTGCTTTGAAACCTTATTGTAGAACCTGACACTATTACAATCTTTTATAATTCATAATTATATAACTTAATGGATATTAGAACATAAAAAGGACTATATTTTCATTAAAAAACTGTTTCATTTCTAAACAAACAAACATTTTTATTTGTAAGTAAGATTAATAATCAAATAATCTAATTTAATTTAATATAATAATAGAATTCATTAGCACATCCATGTTCTGATATTAAATCAAATTCAGTATTAAAATATTCAAACAACTCTTGGAGCTTAGTAAGAGTTTTGAAGAGTGCTCTTCAATGTTCAAACGAAGCCATCTCATAAAATATGAAGACGTTCCCCTTACAAACGATTCAAATAAAATATGGAATTAAAGCACCATACGTAGACACAGTAAGTACCAGGATATTCTGCACAAATTTTATTATTCCGTATGAAGGGCTGAGGGTTTAGACAGACCGCGCCCTCTGGAGTTATAACTCTTAAAAAAGAATAATAAAAATGTTCTTTATTTCATTACGTGTTAATTTTTTATTTTATTTATCATTCATGCTATTTGCTATAATGTGGTGTGTGTAATATATATATATATATATATATATCTATATTTGAGTTTTATAGCCATTGACATATATATTCTACCTATCCTTATCTCTGCGTCTAATAGTTCCATTTTTACTTGACAAAAATTATCATTGTATTTTTTTTATATAAAATCATCTATAATATCTTGATTAATTAATTTATTATTACTTCATATTTAGAAGCTTCAAAAATAGATATCATACAATTAATTTAAAATTGAATTATGATGCAAACAAAGTTGATATTTTTTTCTTATTATACACATTGGGTAATAATGTTGCTTTTTAAATTACCAATTTAAAATGAGATGTAACGATACAAGTAAAATATAAACAATTGTAGTGATACAGTACTGTAGATATACACTGATACAGGTGATACACGCAACACTGGTATTGGTCATTTTAAGCTTGAAGTATTTGACGTTCATAAGTGCCTTCTTGAGCCCTAATTTGAATAAAGTACATTTTCATTTTGTAACTAACACAGATGATTGCGCACGTCTTAACGATAGTGTATATAAAAATATGTGGCCTTAAGTCATTCGTAATTAAGTTCCATTATCATGTGTAAATAATTAATCCACATTATGGAACTCATACTTAAATACTCACAACCATATAATAAATTAATGAAAAATTAATAAAAAATAAAAAAGTAAAAAAATATTTTTTTCTACTCAGTAATAACTAACTTACTCGTCGAAGATTTTACACATTATAGGTACAATGTGAACGATTTAAGAGCTGTTATTTTAGTTAAACAAATTGTCAATAGATGACACCTCCTTACATGTTGGTTGAATATATTTCATAGAAAATACTTTTTAATATTTTTATATTTTGATGAAGCATTAATGGAGATATGGCATTACTACAAAAAAAACCTTCGAGAAATAATAAATAAAGAAAAAAAATTAGTATTGTTTGGATTTATGAAACCACGATGCAAGAGAAACTTTTTTTCGCCCCTTTCACTTTATCCCTACTCTACGGCCAGCTGTAATGCGACATGCGATAGATGAACGGAATTTTTGGGGCGATAGATAAATGTTTCACTTTAATAATAAATAAATAATAAAAAAAACTCACTACAACAAAACAAAAAGTAAACCAAGGCTGAATAAATAATATATTGAATAGCCGACTAAAGCAGAATATCCTTGTTAAATTGTTGTTCAAATTGCAATTAATGTTACATTTTATGTACAGCATGTCAGAACGCGTTAATTCGACGCCGTGTTACAAACGAGAAACGATCACTTTGCGGCGATTGACGTGACAGATCGAAATCGCTGTCTGACCCGAACTCACCCCACCCCACACCACCTTACTCCACCCGACAGGAGTTCCCTGCAAATTAAATTAACAGTCCGAAGTACACAAAATATTAAGGTAAATAGATATCGTTTTCTATGTGACCAGTTAAAGTATTTAGCAGTAGTACAATGTCTAAAAGGCAGCTGTTCAGCTGTATTATACTAAGTATATATGTAGTAATTTTAAAGGCACAAGTCATATAAAATTCCACAACACATAATAATAATATGTGATCATTTATAGTCTTTTCATTAATTAAAATGTTTTAGGTTTATATAATTAGGCCCAGTAGATTCTTAAGAATGGAATTTAACGAGTAAAAGATAAGTCAGATTTTAGCCTAAATAACTCGTATTCTTATATCTACCTCCTAGGCTTGGCTTTTTACGATATTTCACTACTTTTTATAGACAAATCATTAAACTTGGGACATTTTTACAATATGTTTTTGTTGGGATTGATTGTTTCTCTGAATACCAAAATATCTTTAGTGTTTCAAAAATAAATAATTTATCAAATCTAATTTACTATTAAAATTTATTGACATAGTAATTTTTTATTTAATATTTTGAGTCCTTTAAAGAATAAATTTAAGTAAATTAAACCTGTAGATTATTTATAAACTTTTATTTCTTGATACCATTTTATAATTCAACAAAATAACGATAAAATTATATGCGAATAACATTTAGCATAACCTAAATAATTGAATAAAACTATAACTTCCACTGTGTCCGAAAAATTTTATGAAGCTGGGACAAACAAAAATAATAAAGAAGCGAGCAACCTTGCCCACGATGTTTTCTTAGCATTTTCCCGTAGTTCAAAATAGGAGCCAAGGCCACGTGAAATCACAAGTTAACTCGCTTTATATGCGAGTACAGGCCGATTTACTGGTTCAACCGAACGGGGGTGGAATTTTATTGCTCCAGTCCTTTGGGATCACATCTCGTATCATGATCAAGTCTCATCTATATCCGGTCTTGGGAGGGGTATCTCAATATTGTTTAATTTGCCTTTTGAGAATCCTTCGAAAGTTATTACTGAGTCGAGTTGAAAGGATGTTGATTTGCCTTTGTTAAAATGAATAATTTTACGATAATCCTACAATTAATTCATCTTTAATTCTATGGACGAGTAACTTCTTTTATTTGGGTATCTGCATATATACATATCTATATATACATATCTATATATACATATTATATAACTCTACGTCTTTTTTTCTGTCTGTCCGTTTATGTTCTTTTCACGCGAAAACTACTTATCCGATTTACATGTTCTTTCTTTTAATTCATAGCCATGTTATCTGGTCAGGTTATAGGATATATTTTGTAAGATAAAATAACATACGAAATAAGCAGTGACGATAACAGTGAATCAATTCGGAAAAAAACCGTATTTCGGACTCGTAAATGGCTTACATTGTGTATACCATACGAGATATATCAAATTAATGTTCTACATAATTATATTATAGATCAGCTAGTCAATAATAAACCAGTTTTCAAAATACTCAAACTTTAAACATGTGTTTACCTCAAAATGTCAACCGTAGACAGGATACAAAAAATAAAAGAGTTTTATTATTTAATTTTATAACTCAGTTGCTGCTAGACATACGGGTATATTATAATAGTCTATTTTATATTCCGCGCGCTATTTAGTTCAACATTATTTCCAATAACTATATTTTATACAAGTACATTATTTTATCTAGGCGAACTAACATTGAATAATAAAAGTTTAATTCACTTATGATTAATTATTTATTGGTCGTATTAACATTTTGTTTGAATTATTTTCTTTTCGGAATTAAATTAATTTAGAAATACTATACGTAAGTATTGAACTGGGAAAAGTCCGTGCACAGACCATAAATTAGTGATGTAGGTATTTCAAATCTATTATTATAAATATTATTTGAAACTGATATTCTTACGAAAATTCATTTCTATTTGTTATACTATATGTATATATTTATAGTAAATTATTATAAAGCGTTTATATGGTACAGAAGGTTCAGAAATATAAATTTAAATTTTTTGTATATATTTCGATAACAGTTATATATTTCGAGAACACCTAAGTTAAATAACAAACTTGATTTTTGCAAGACTATCTAAGATTTTAATGATCCTCTGATCGTCTGACCTATAAGACATCACAGTATAGTAAATAATTAACAATTGTTTAAAAGTGAACTGATTTAATAATTATTAACAAAATATTTTGCTGTCGTTTATTTAAATATCATTTGGTTTAGAAAATGTTGAAGTTAAGAGACACGTATATGTCTCGGCATCAAATAAACCTACAATAAACGGTCTATTTAGAATAAAATCTCGGCCAATTTCGTCATCCAATCCCGTATCTTCGTCTCTGAGATCATCGATAGCTGGTACAAACTTTTTTGTTTCTTCAACTAAATGTCGAGGATCAGTTCGATCAAATGTCAAGGTGACACGTTGTACAAAACTGCTCGGGAATACTGGTGGATTTGATATATTTCTGTAAATAAAATTATTAAAACATTATAACGCTTATATATAGTTTTCATGAATGGTTTACCGATTTTATCAATTGTCTCTAATTTCATTAATTCTCAGAAAATAGTATTTGTAGTTACAGTGGTGTTTCCCATTATGTGTGGTTAATAGCCAAATTTATATACATTGTGCAAGACTGAATAAAGAACTTAGCCTTTCAACCATCTGTGTATCTTTTAACTAATCAGTATGCTGTTTGTATGTTTATAAACCTTATTCATGTTATAATGTATCAGATTAAAATGGAGAATTGACGGTTTCATTGCTTTTATCTTTTCCTTAAAATTTAAAATGTCATAGATCTTATTATATTGTATTTAGCTACTAAAAAAATTTCAAACCAATTTTTGTTGGTTATTTTTTTTAGCGTTATAGCTTTTGGAGTTTTATTGGTACTACAAATCTACCTGATATTAAGTGACGATGTGGCCCAAGATGATAACACGCTAAACCCAGTGGTAGACTGGCTCTCAAGTGCTGCTGCCGGAACACACCTATTGGTGCTTGGCGACAAATTTTCAAGTTGATGGTGGTAGCTAGCCAGGCGGCCATTAGAAAAAGCCCTACCACCATGCTATGGTTTCCTCACGATGTTTTTTCTTCACTGAAAGCTCAGACTTATTGCAGGAATTCGAACTTACGTCAATCGACGCTACACTACACTACACTACCACTGAGCTATATCATTGCTTTATTAGACATAGGAAAACATTTTTAAAATTTCCACCAAACTTAATATAAAAGTCAAGAAGTAAAATTTGTAATCTACACATCTTTAGATATTATTCACTATAGAAATAAAGCAGTTATACATTGCGTATACATATAATATTAATTTATTTCAGAATATACCTGGTCGCCCAAATATCAGTCCACAAAGTTTTAACTCCAAGCTTTTCTAATATCGCCCTTAAATCAGTTTCGGTAGTTGCAGAATATTGCGGAATACCTATATCGATCGGTATCCTACTGAAGCGCAATTTCTTCAGTACTTTAAGTATAATATCGCTTTTAAAGCTTTTAATAGTGTTCTCAAGGCTGCTATCATTTCCTTGGGCAACGCCAAACAACAGACGATATCGACTATCATTATCGTCTGATAGTTCAAGAACTTTCATGTTATGATCAGGAAGGTATGCAATTTTGACAGGTTTCTTCATCTTTATCATGTCTACAGTTCCTATTTCTTCGCCATAGTCATTGTAAAATGGCACACGTTTCACTTTCGCTGCCGAAGGATCAGTATTCGAAATAAGTTTATAATCAAACGTATCTAGTAGTAAAGAATTACCGTTTAAGTCCACGTTTGGTAGTTGCGTAGAAGTTATTTGTCTAATGGTTTCGATTGACTCTTTAGGACTTCTACTCAATGGTAGTGTAATTATTTCAATTAGCCTATTTTTACGCACGAAGTGTTCCCATTGTCTGTTCAGTGAAATATTTTCATCTATCACAAGTAATCGTTTTCTGGATACAGTAACGTCATTATTAGGATATTCACGACTATTCGCTATAGTATAAAACTGCTGGCGTATACACTTGTCTTCGGGGAGGTTTAGCAGTTGGAACAATTCTTGCCTTGCGTTGCCTGCACTACCTTCAGCGATTGCTGCAAGAGATAGCCACATAGAAACCGGAGACAAATCGAAATGATAGTCGCTCTCAATTGCAATACCCTTAAAAATTTTTGTAATATAGTCGGAAAGTGCATAACGATACTCTGATATAATATCAGAGTTAAAAGTACACTCATCTTCGTATTTCAAGGGAGGTAATAAAAACAAATTTCTATTTGCATTATCCCAGTATTCATACGACCACACGAAATATCCATTTAAATATATTATTAAAAGAACACTCACAAAAAGATTCATTCTAAAACGTGTGATTGCTTCCACAACCAAAATATGGTAAACACTAAAAACATTCGGAGTATAATTAGTTATATATTGCCATTATGATATTATTAAAATAAACTACATGATTTTTAAAACTGGTTTTGGCACATCTTTACGTAATAACTTGATACCCGTCTCTTTTTTAGTAATGAAAAATAATATTATCAACTATCTTCCCGCCCAAGGCTGTGCTTTGTATTCTTTTTAGTTTTAACTGCATTTATATGTTTGTATGTATTGGTCATATATAAATCAACAAATTTTACAAAAACAGTACCTAATTTATGTGGTCAAAGCTACCGAAAGAAGTTAGAATTCAATAAGGAATATTTTTTGTATACCACATTGGCGATTATACTGTTTAGTACTAAAGTTACCATGGTGCTGGTAAAACTGAATTTGAAACGGGTCACACAGAATAAATTTGACACGAAAAATAATATTTCCTATACATATTTTGTATTCCCTTTCTACCGTAAGGGCTGAATTTTGAAAAACGCCAATACACGTATTTCATTGTCTCGAAGGGTATTGATACAAATTTCGAAATAAATCTGGACCGAAAATATGATATCCCATACAAACTTCGACATTCACTTTCATACATGTAGGTATTGAATCTCGAGAAATCCCTTCTTACAGTATATCTATATATATGCATATATATATATATATATATATATATATATATATATATATATATAAATCAATTGCCGTGCATTAGTCTTGTTAAAACTCAAAAATGACTAGACCGATTTGATTTTTTTGTTCGTCGTTTTACTGGTTTATTGAAAAATGTATTTGAAAATACCTTTTTTAATAAAATAAATAAATTTAATTGAATTTTGAAGCAATGATGGCTCAGTGGTAGCGTGTACGAGTTCGCGTCGGTTGACGTGAGTTCGAATCCCTGCAATGAGCCTCCGCTTTCGGTGAAGGAAAACATCGTGAGGAAGCCATAGCATGATGGTAGGGCTTTTTCTGATGCCCGCCTGGCTAGCTACCACCCTCAAGTTGAAAACCTGTTGCCTGTTGTTGTGAGCCAATCTTCCACTAGGTTTAGCGTGTAATCATCTTGGGCCACCACGTCTCTTAACATCAGGTGAAATTGTGGCCACTACGCCAATCCTATAACTACAAAAAAAGGAACAGCTGAAAAATATAAAACATTGATGTATGGGAATTGCCACTTCAGATTACTGTCAATAGTTGGCGTTCGTTGCGGGCATATCGTTTGACAGCTGCTATTTAATCCAAGCGGTTGTGTGCAATCTATGGCCTAAATCAATTTTTCGTAAAAAAAAAGCAGTAGATTTTGAGAATAACTTTGGTTAAAACGAATTTGCCTAATTACATTTTGCGAACATTCATTTTGATTAGCCATTTTATTAAGGGTTTTCTTTCGAACTGACTATATTGTTATCCTTAGGGGCTTTGGAGCCTTTGCGGCTTTCACAGCTTCACCGGGCTTGGTTATATTAAGGTAAACTGAAGCGTTCGCCGAAGCAGTTTGTACAAATTTTTCACTACTAAACTAATTACAAAAGACTGCATACGACTCTTCGATAGAAGCTGTGAACAATGGAACCGGTGAAATTGACTTCCTGGATGATCCAGGAGAGACTGGAAAAAACATTTTAATTTCATTCATGTTAGTGAGGATTCGAATGCAGAATGCAGTTTAAATATATATAGATTTGCATAATATTATTAACATTCACATTTGTATATTTTTGTAATCTACCTACTGATCAAAGACCGTGACATTATAAGATGTTTTGTTTTATTTACTAACCGGATTGAGATATGAGGCAACGTAAATTATAGTATATAATTAAAGATTGAATCTAAAATAAAAAATATTACATTGACTGGACGCTAGCTAGTGCCGGCGATTTCGTTCACGTGTAAATGCTTTTATCTTCTATAGGAACTACGTGATTTATTTTTATTAAAAATGGATTGTCTTTTACCGATGTCAAAACACGGCTGCTCAATCTACATCTATACTACTACGAGTATTATTGTATAAGGAGGTAAAGTTTGACTATGAGTTTGTGAGTTTGTCTGTAAAGGGTAATCTCTGAAACTACTGATCTGATTCTATAAATTCGTCTACTAATAGAAAGCTATGTTTCTCTGCTGAATATAGGCTATGTTTTATTTTGATTAAGTTTTATTTTAATGAATATTAGGGTACATTTGTAAAGTCGGAAAAGATATCCCGATTCCCTGCTATATCGGCGTGCGCTGACTGAAGTTTTTGAAACAATTAAAAATAATGTACCACAATATTATTGTATGCTAAAAGTTCTACAAAAAAAAACCGCGACAGTATATGTGTAAGTTGTACAGATATACATAAAAACATTTGTAATAATTAGTATGTCTTTTGGCCTTATTATCATCATGCGCTAATGAAACGGTTTGCAATAGGTGAAAACAATGTACTACAATATTATAAATCGCTAAAAGATCTACAAAAAAAATTGTAACAGTATATATGTAAATTTTATAGAAATCACAATAAAAAATATTTTAGTAATTAATATGGCGTTTGGTCGCTTTAACGGCATGTTTTGATCAAACTGTTTGAAATAGGTGAAAATAATTTACCACGATATTCTTCACTGCTAAAAGATCTGCAAAAAAAAATCGGCAATAGTATACATGTACCTTTTATAAAAATCACAATAAAAAATATTTTAGTAATTAATACGTCGTTTGGGAGCTTTATTCATGGATCAAATGGCTTGCAACAGGCTTGCAATGTCTACTATATTACTCGTCTTAGTACAATACTATTCAATCCTACATTTCTAGAAATCAGTTTAGAATCAATCTATCAAATAATCAATCATATACTATATATGTCTCAATACAGAAACCCCAATAAAAATAATATCAAAAATTAAAATACCTCTTAGCTACTTTGTCGGTCTGTGCTGACTACGATTTAAAATAATTGAAAATAATGTGCTACAATGTTCTACGATAAAAGATCTACATACAAGACGGTGTGAAATAGTGTACATATTAGATTTTAAAGAAGGGATTGTATGGCCAAATCTGGAATTATGAGAAACAGAGGAAACAAATACATGAGCGCGATTTATGAGAAAACAAAAATTGCATGTTTACTTTTAGGGTTCCGAAGTCAAAAGGAACACTTATAGTTTCTAAATGTCCGTCTGTCTGTCCGTGGTTTAGCTGAGAGATTCATATTACTAGAAAGCTGTAATTTGGTATTGTACATATGAATCACGCCGACAAAGTGGGAAAATAAAATCTTTAAAAGAAAATCGTTTAGGGTACCTCCCCTACACGTAAAGTGGGAATGATAATTATTGCGTCTATCACATCGTGTGGGTTGTCGTTGGATAGGACGTTCTGTGAAACCCATTTTTCGATTCAAGGATCCGTTTGCGATATATTAAGCTTTAAAATGTTCATTTTTGTTAAAGTTAAGTGTGTGTGCCCCCCCCCCCGCCTACCAGCTGAATCGTTGTTTTTAGATATGTACAAAAAAATCATGGTATTAGTATATATAATGAAGTTAAAAGAAAAACTATCAGATGTAAGTAGGTTTTACAAGTTAACGACAGTAGTCAATTAACTTATAAAATCTATTTGGAGAACTAATTTCGTACAAATTCCATTGAAAACATCTTAAAGGCTCCTCTCTAAAGGATGATTAATGTTACATCAAGCAGGGCGACGGTTGGGACACAGTCAGACATCTATAATAACATGAATTATCTTTTATTCATGCTACTCCGGACGGGATCCGTGCCTCAACCGGACACGGTGGAAGGAATCAAAAGTAAAAAGGGAATAGGGGGCATAAGTACACTATAAATGTTTGGACGTGTCTCGGCCGGCACCCGGCCCAACTCCACCCTGTTGTAACATGAATAATGCTTAAGTCTGCTTATTGTGACGAGCAACTACGGAACCCTACACTGCGCGTGGCCCGACACGCTCTTGGCAATTTTTATTATCAATATGTAACTTAATCATATTATTCTATCTGCATAAGTACATCGAATTAAATTGCCCTAGGCCAATAAAATTAATAAGACCAGTAAGATTGGTCCGGTGTTGACTGGTACATGCTTCGGAATGAACCAAACCTTTTTTCGTAATTCACGTATATTTCGACTTAATTATTAACGCTATGAGTTATTATATATGCGTTATAATATCTTCAGGAAACCTAATGTTTGATTAATGTACTCATAGAATCATTGTGTAATGGGAAAATACAGAGAACTATAAATTCGTCAGCGCTTAAGGTCGTCAATACATCGTGGGGTTGACATGATAATTAAGCCAAGGCCTCCCCGCAGGGAAGCCGTGTGCCAGTATTGAGACATTTCACATGATGTTATTATAGAACTAAAATAATATTTATTTGGCTAATCATAAATCAGATGCGTCGTTTCAGTGTACAGTAGAAAGCTATAATCATAGCAAGAGTAGAGCAGTGTACAAAATCTCCATTGTTAAGAAGTGCGAGTCTAAAAATACCATAAATTGTTTTATTAACGCCTATTTCTGTCTCACTGTATTGTTGACTGAAGGCTTATACGGATGTCTTAGGAGAAGCATGACCTCCGCAGCAAGCGGAGGGCACCTAGCCCGGCGGGATTCCGGTCCAGATAGGCTTAGCATTGAACCACGTAGGAGGAGGGCTTCGGGAGCTGTTGGCCACATGTCTATCAGTCGGTCGACCAGGCTGCCCGTAGTCATTCAGCACCTGAGGTAAGTGGGGCTAGAACTATCCGACAGGCAGTTCGGCTTCTGGAGGGGGCGTTACACCATAGACGCCCGATGAGGAGGTAGATTGTTGACGGTGTCACTACAAATCGCCACCACATTCAAAATTCTGCCGCATGGTGTCATACGAGACGCGCTCCGTTACTACGGAGTGCCCTCGTACCTGCGGAGGGTTTTGGAGGACTACCTTCAAGGTAGAGATGTCGTCGTTGCGGACGGCCAGGGGTTCGTAGTTCGGTATCACTTTGGGTCTGGTGTTCTACAGTGGTCTCGAAACAACAAGATTAATTCTTCCAGTCAAAATTCTTCGTTGCCTGTTGCTGCAGTAAAAATGTATGAATTACGTAAATATTTTTTTTTTTTTTGGAATTTAATAAGAAACTAATAAATTAAATTTACAACGCCGTTCGGTCAATTCTATTAATTTTCAATTCTTACGATTAATACGATTATTTTTCTATTCCTTGTTTTTTTTCTTTTGTTATGTTCTTGTTTTAAGTACCTAACATAGAAAGTAACAAATAGCATAGTAACAAAAAAAATACGAAAATTCACAAAAACCATCGTACGGAAAAAGTTATTTAGGATTTTATCGTGCTAAATGTTTTTATAACGTTTATTAGTTAATATCAACATTTTTTATTAATGTTAATTTATAGTAAAAATGCATGTTTTTAGGTTATGTATATACGATGTAATAATTTACGTTATGTGGATATGTCATCCAAGCCTTCGTATGATAAACAATGTATAGTAAATTACTAACATATTTCTAAACTATAGAAACTTTGTCCCAATATGTATGTACACGTTTACGTTAAAGGTGAACAAGTTACAAAAATATTAATTGATAATGTGTATGTTTTTAATGTATCTTAAGTATTTAATGTATAAGCATTAAAAAGCTAAACAAGATATAGATGTTTTGACAACAAAAATCCAAAACTTATATAACTAATTTGTTTTTATGTGCCATCTATACTGATAAGGTTACCTAAAATATGATAAAAAAATGAAAGTTTTTTAAAAGTGAACTGATTTATTATAAGTATAATTAATTTTGTTAACATTTATTTATATAGCATTTGGATTGAAAAATGCTGAACTAAACCGAAGCGAATATATTTCGGTGTCAAACAATGCTAACATAAACGGTCTATTTACAATAAAATCTCGGCCAATCTCATCGTCCAATCCCGTATCTTCACTTCTGAGATTATCGATAGCTGGTAAAAAATTAGTTGTTTCTTCAACTAAAGGCTGCGGAGCAGGCCGACTAAAGGTCAAGGAGACACGTTGTATAAAACTGCTCGGGAGAACTGGAGGACTTGATATATTTCTGTAAAAATAATTTATGATTTAAACATCATATAACACGAATCTAATATTATGTAAATGAATTGCATGCCAAATATCAATTTTCACTAGTATTATTAATTCTTGTAAGATAATATTTACTTAATGATGCTTCCATTTAAGTGTGATTTATAGCCAAATGTTAATTAAATCCAATATTGAGAAATTTGCTACTTAAACACTCCAACCATCAGTTTTTTTAACTGATCAATTTGCTATGTAATAGGTAAACCATATTCAGAATAAAATCAGACCAGCTTGAGACGATAAATTGATAATTTCATTGTTTAGAACAAATTTTTCAAAAATCATAATCTAAAAAAGTTTTTGCTATTTTTATTTACAAATAAGTTTAGATGTTTTTGTTTGGCCTGCAGGAAAACATTTGTATTATCTGCAACAGATTTTATGTAAATATAGTTAAGTAATAAAATCTGTCATTATGGAAACAAATATACTATATATAAATTATACCTGGTGGCACAAATATCAGTCCATAAAGTTTTAATTCCATGCTTTTCTAAAATCGCCTTTACATCAATTTCTGTAGTTGCCGAATATTGTGGTATACCTACATCGAGCGGTATCCTACTGACGCGTAAATTTTTGAGAATTTTAAATATAATATCGCTTTTAAATGTTTTAATTGTGTACTCTAGGCTGCTATCAGTACCATGGGGAACGCCATAATACAAACGATATCGACTATTATAACCGTCGAGTTCAAGAACTTTAAGTTTAAGATCAGGGAGGTAAGCTACTTTGATATGTTTCTTCATTTTTAATAAATTTACTGTCCCGATTTCTTCACCATAGTCATTGTAAAATTGAACACGTTGCAATTTTGCTGCCGAAGAACCAGTATTCGTAATAAATGTATAATCAAGCGTGTCTAGTAGCAAAGAGTTTCCATTTAAGTCGATGTTTGGTAGTTGCATAGACGTTATCTTTCTAATGGTATCGATTGACTCTTTAGGTTTTCTACTCAATGGTAGTGTAATTATATCAATAAGCTGGTTTTTACGTACGAAGTATTTCCATTGTCTATTCAGTGAAATATTTTCATCTATCACAAGTAACCGTTTTCTGGATATAGTGACATCATCACGGCTCTTCGCTATAGTATAAAAGTGCTGGCGCAAACACTTGTCTTCAGGGAGGTTTAGCAGCTGGAACAGTTCTTGCCTTGCGCTTCCTGTACTACCTTCAGCGATTGCTGCAAGGGATTGCCATAAAGAAGGCGGAGATAAATTGAAATAATTGTTACTCACAGTCGAAACTTCTTTGAAAATTTTAGCACTAAACTCGGAAACAGCATATTGAAATTTTGATACGATATCAACGTTATGTGTACAACCCTTATGGTGATCCGAGAGGTGTAAAAACAACAAATTTCTACTCGTACCATTCCAATATTCATTTGACCGCACAGTATTTATATTTAAACATATTATTAAAAGAACACTCACATATGGTATCATTATCAAATGTTATTTCCACAACAAAAAATAATATGTATGACCGATGACGTATGTAGGCTTTGTGTTGACATTGACACTGACATTGACATTGACATTTGAGTATGATACATGTTACAACTTGATAACCTCTCTTTTTAGTAGTCAAGAATATTATTAATAATTGACTTAATACTCAAAGAATGCTTATATTTCTATATTTTTTTTTAATATTTTCTACAGAATGAGGGTCGGGCTCTATTTTTTACAAAAATTAATAGTTATTCATATTATTCCGTATTTCGTGGTATTATAATATAGGTTCGTTGATATATTGACTTGTTTAATTGAAAGTTTGTGCTTATTAATTCAGATTGCTTGTCGGAAGTTATTACACAAAATAGAAAATGTTATATTTTTTTAAAATTGTTCTGTAAATTCCTTATATTCATTCACGGTAACAAAAATTGTGAAGTAGGGGATAGCGAAAAGATATTTTTTTACGTCATCTAGTCTAATATCTCTATACTAATATCAACTCATTTTCGTAGACGGAAAATATTTTCAAGAAACCTTTAAAAACCTGCTAATGTGTGTAAATTGCTTTAACCGCAACACATAACGTTAAATTTCAATAAATCGACGAAAATCTCTTCTCTTATTTCCAAAAATTGCGATTTTTACAAGGAGGAAGTTTTTTATAAATGAAATAATTAATATTCCTTAAAATAATATCATAGAAATCTTGTCATTATATATTATAATTGAATACAGTATATTTGTAATAATATAAAAGTGATGCGACAGAGTAATTTGTACAGCGGAAACCGTTGTTCCGACTTTTAAATGTAACGGAAACATTTCGTTCCTGTGACAACCGCCTTTGACTGTAACTCCTGCAAACGACGCTATCAGAAGAATATGTTAATACGTTTCCTTTTACAAATGTAAATACCTAGCACCAATTTTGTTGAGGATTTTAGAGACATTTATATGCACAATAGGGTTGTTAATTGACCGATGTTATTATTAATGTACTGGTAACTATTACTATACTATACCTATATAGTTACAAAAATTACTCACAACCATTTTGTTCCGTTTACGTGCGATGACGTAATCACACTCATGTTGGATTCTTTGGCATGTACCGGGTGCGATGCGCTAATTATAAAAAAAAAAAAATTATACCACCCGAGAGTGACAATAATAATTTATAATAGTGTTCTAGTGACCTACAGACATTAATAATTTAACTGAATACTGCAATTGCAATATCTTAACAATTAAAAATGGGATAATATTATTTGATCCCCAGAGATATAATTGGCCGCGTGGAATACAGAATACCGTCGATCGGGCACATGCGCGAATCGTGCTCGTTTTTCCGAATTATTTTTATTTACGCGGAACCCTAATTCTTTATCTAAAATAAAAGTAGCCTAAATTACTCCTTATAACATCAGCTACCTGCCAGTGAAAGTCTCGTCAAAATCGGTCCAACCGTTTCGGAGATTACCCATAACAAACAGACAGCCAGACAAAAATTTTAATAATTGTTTTTTTTTTTGTTATAATTACTGTATATACTTTCATATGCATTTAGCAAAACGCTGTTATTTTAACATTAAAAACAGAAGCTTCAATTTTATTTATTTTTTATAGTCATGTGCGTATTAGGTAGGTAATTGATCTAAGGATTATTTTTGAATGAACTATAATTCAAGGTGAGGTTAAAAAAATAAACATTATTGTACTTTTTTTATAACTGATGCTTTTTAAACCCACTATAATATACAGTGGTACATCGACATATTAGGTTAGGTTAGACTTGCGATATCAAGTAGAGAGTGCCAAGTTCTACATTCACAGTGAGAGCCCTGCTCGGTTTAGCATTCAACAAATAATACTTCCCTTAAGATTTTAACTTATCTATATTAACAAAAATATAGTTCTGTTTGTATAGGCAATGTTTTTGCAAATTGCCATACAGACATTCTATATAAAGGGCACTGAAAGGGCGCATAGAAATCTCTTTGGAAAATTCTCTCCACTTGAGGTAGCCCGTTTGTTGAAATACCTCCTCTACCCAACAGAAGATCGCAGCCAAATAATCTTGTATTGTGCTCCTGCGGTGAGTAGGGTTACCAAAACTCTTTGAGTACGCGCTAAAGACAACTTTGGTATTACAAGCGGTACGGTACGGTAACAACTTACCATCAGGCGAGCCGTATACTTATTTACTACCATAGTTATGTAAAAAACTGATCAAGAATATATGTTTTTGTCTATCTGTCTGATTTTATGTACAAATTTAACTCAAAAAGGGCTTGACCAATTCTTATGAAATTTTGTACCTCCACGTGTAGTAGATATATGTCATTCTATTGATATGTTATAAGAACATTTATTAATATTTTTACAAAAAGTTATCAACCGAGAAATCTACTTTCATTGCCATAAGTAAAATATATTCCACTATGACCATGTAATAATTGCCATTTAATTAGTTACAAAACTTTTATAATATATACTGTCTATACTATAAAAATAAAAAAGTTCTAAGAAAAAATCACAAATATCATTAAACGCATGTCATTAAAAACGTTGCTACCGCGGTAAAATGATAATTTACGCCTGAGCAAAGTAAGCTTACCCTTGCATGTCGTATAAAGCACGATGTTATCGCGTTTATTCCACAACAACTGTATTTGGTGGGCGGACTCAGGTGTAAAGGGGATTTAAAGTTCATTGCACAGTCAGTAGGCGGGCACTCCACTCATATATCTTGCCAAGTGTTTTGATAAATCTTGAACGATGTAATATTCTACGAGGAGACTTGGATTTAATACTACGAAGTTGTGATTCTATCAAAAGTTGTAATTATTTTATCTTTTTTATCTTTACTTAATTTAGGATCTTCGATCTAAAAAGAACATGTCATTAACATAGTAACATAAACTAAATAATTACAAAGCTAAATCAGTGAACTAATACAAACTTACATAAAAAATTTGCTTCCACATTTGCAGTCAAGATTTATGAAAGATGCCTTGATGCGTCAAATGAAAGATGTATTGACGTTAACATAATGGATTTTCGTTGAAGTTTGTTCCGGTGACATTCTGTCAATAAGTGTTGTACATCTTCAATCAATTCACACGTCTCGCAATTTGGTAAATTTACTTTTTCGGTCAAGAAGTTTTGTCTTTGCATTCTTACAATTCCTTTAAACTGTATATTATAAAAAGTAATACATTCAGCATTACTACCTAATTACAAAGAGACATGTCCGAAATGGTTCGTTTGTATTATAGGAAGTGCTGACCAAGCTATCTCATTAAGCCAACAATCAGACGACAGGCCATGAATCATGCCATTGTGTGCCCGTCAATGTTGTTTTGCAATGCCTCTCACTGTTCACGGCTGCACAATAATAACGTGTCATAGGGGTGGATGGCATTTGCGCTTTGCGACTGTACAAGCGTCTAAATAACCATTGAAATGACTGCCCATTATATTCACAGGTCAATATTAATCACATGAGTTAAGCTTAAAACATTTACTAAATAGCTGATACAATTTTTAATCAATTATACAACAGAAGTTTCCAGAAACCGTGGACGATTTTTTATATTAAAATAGGTACCCACTTGCTAGCCCGGCAAATGTTATAACTTATCTCATTCTGTTAGTTAATAACTCGAATATCTCAAGTGCCACTAATTGGGTCCGGTTTTCTTATTTTCTCTATTGGCACTAAATGTGAATATGAGGCGTTTTGGTGTACAAATACATAATTTTTCATAGCGATAAAAACGCCACCAATCGTGTCCTAGCATAGGTATAGCTGTCATAGCATAACTATAATTTCGACAAAGCAAATACACTATGTGAATAAACCTTCAATCGCTCAAGTAGTTCAGAAGTTACACGATCACTAACAGATGCGCGAAATAAAATATTTTTAAACATATTCTTAGATAAATTTTTGGCAATCAATAATGAGATATAATTATTAAAGATTAAGGAACCTAATTTCTAGAAACGTTTGACAATATTTATTCATATCTACTATAGTCGTAAACGTTTTGCGTTACGTTAAATTGAAACTTATTTCACAAAAAAAGTCATTAACATGTAAAAATAGTCATATAAAACAGAATCTGTATAATACTTAAAAATACAGAATTTGTCCTTTCGTTAAACCACATTATTCAATTAATTTAAATATTTGAATTTGAAACACATAATTTATGTAGATGTGTATGTATGTAAAACAGATATAAGTTAGGTATCGGAATTTTTACAAAAAAATCTCGCTATGTATCGGACAATTTTAAATACACAAAACTTACTCAAAAAAAAAGAGTGAATAAAATTGTAATTAAAAGAGAAGGAAGATGTCTTATAACGCAACAGACTTGGAAAATGTTTAAGTAAAAACGCACGAGCAAGTTTCTGCGTCAAATAATATAAACGTACACAGTCTGTTACTTAATGAAATCTCTGGCATTCTAGACATCCAATATGTTTTCATGCTTCAGAGTAACTGTTTCGACAGAAATGTTTATAATTTCCTTTATTACAATACGAACAATAGTTCGTTTTGAGGTTAAGATGTTACGTTCTACAATGATAATTGGAAATGTTAGTAAATACATATTACATTTATTTTATATACATACAAAATAGATAATATGTTTCTGCACAATCAAAATTATTAGTAAATCCTACTATATCCTATTATAATATATAATGTTTGAATGTTTGTTCCTCAATCACGTAAAAACGGCTGAACGGATTTGGATGAAATTTGGCACACAGATAGTTTATAACCTGGATTAACACATAGGATACTGTTTATCCCGGTAAATGACTTGGCCTGATGTGAATAAATATTTTCTCCTCTTGAAGATTAATTTAACTTTTAAAAGGAAAGGTAGATGTGTTTTGTATTGATACCGTTAGTTTGTTATATTATACTAACTCTAGAAAGGGAGTTGGCTTTCAAGTGTAGCCATCGGATCATACGAACAGGTACTTCGATAGACTTTTAAACTTGTGGCTGATAAATTACCAAGCGAGCGAGATTAATGCCTTACCACCATGTTATTTTCACCAAACGGTTAACGCTTATCACAGGATTCGCACTCATTCGTGTAGACTACAAAGCCAGAAGCGGTTGCATTATTATAAGAAACAAATTCATAGAAGCATTACACTATTACCGTCGAGAAACATACTTATTCGTGATGTAATCTACACGATAATCACTTTTGATTATTATTATTTTACATGTATTTATATTCCTTAAACAGAAAGTGAAACTATATAGTGTCCATAGGATTACTAAACAAGTTTTGTAAAGTTATATATGTATGTAATATAAATACAAATGTTTCTGGGAGCTGGTATTTTCATTGCAACGACTTTCTTATCCATGCTCTATTTATTAACACACTAATTCTATAAACATCTTTGTACAAGTAAATTACAATATTAATTGTTAAAGCAATTTATACTTATTGCTTAAAAAAATTAATCATAGTATATATTTTTAAATGATTGATTTTGTTACGTTTTTCGTAATTAAAAATTATGCACATGATGTTACAAATGAAACATCAATATTCAAAGTATTTCATTATGTATTATATTATTGTTATTATTTATGTAATTACAATATTTTAAGAAACGTTAAATAAAATTACGCAAGTGGTATAGAGAAAGTTGAAGCGAAAAGGCACGAGTATGTCGCCTTATCAAAAAATGCAAACATGAAGGGTCTGTCGGCTATGAAATCTCTGCCAATTTCCACATCAAGTCCAGTGTCTTCGTGTATGAATTCAGACAGTTTTGGTTCAGATTCTTGAATGTACGGTGTTACACCAGGCTGATCAAACGTCACCGTGACACGTTGTACAAAACCGCTGGGTAAGGCAGGTGGTATTGATATATTTCTGTAAATAGTGTTATTATAACAAATTATTATATAAAATATTATTCATATAAAACATTTTCAAACAGTTATTGTGAAGATCAGTAATAATTAATAATATTTATTACACATTCTCTAAAATATGTTGTGTGTGTGCTAAAGAAAACATTTTAGATAGATAATGTAAACACCAAGCAATCCAAATTTGATTCTAAATATCCCAAAAGATGACCAGAGTGAAAACACTAATACATAACATTATTTAGAATTACCTAATTATACTATGTTCATCATAAGAAAGGTTGCATAAAGTGTCCTTAGAACGTACATTTTAAGGTCGTGCATGTTACGACATAACCTAAAAACATGAATTTTCTAATATCAATTATCATTATAAAAAAATATAATACTGATAAACGTTATAAAAACATTTTGCATAACAAAATCCTAAATAACTTGTTGTATACAATAGTTTTTGAGAATTATATAATTGTACCTTTCTATGATACTTAAAAGTAGAACAGACCAAAATAATATAATCAATCAATCGAACAAATCGAAAATTAATCGTACGAGTCGAAAATTAATCGAATGCCGTTGCACACTTAATTTATAAAGTACTTTCTTTTTAATTTCATATAAAAATATATATTTACGTAATTCCTACATTTTACTGTAGCAACATGCAACGAATAACATTGACTAGAAGAATTAATTTTGTTATTTGGCACCAGGTATTAATTGATTTTATTGTTCCGGATGCCAATTGTTGTTATAGTTTATTTTTATTATTTTATTTACACAGCTTACACGTTTATATTATAGGTAAGGTATTGCTGTCAAAAGGTTTATAGGATGGATCATTATCTAAATTATAGTGATGTCTTGAATTGACTCCCATTCTTTACTTCCACTAAATTATAGTGATGTCTGGAATTGACTCCCACTCTTTACTTCCACTAAATTATAGTGATGTCTGGAATTGCCTTCCATTCTGTGCATCTACTTAGTTATAAATATGATAATAAATTATTAATTGTAAATAATATTTTTACAGTTGAAAAAAAAATATAAGCCCGATAGAGTTTTTTGCCGGTTCTTCTCGATGATTGGGATGTTTTCCGAACCGGTAGAAGTGCTTGACGTTCATAAATGCCTCCTTAGGGCCTAAATTGAATAAAGTATATTTTGATTATGATCGATTATATTTAGCTGTAAAAAAGAATCGATAATCGTAAAATCAACTTTCAAATGAAGTTCTGCTATATACATCTCCAAATAAACATTTAACATGTATCATACAACTTTTCTTATGATGAACAATAAGGCTCACTTTATCTAAATTAACTAAAGCTTACCCTGTTGCGTAAGGATCAGTCCACAAAGACTTTACTCCAAGCTGCTCGAAAATCCTTCTCATATCAATTTCTGACGTTGCGGTATACTGCGGAATTCTGACATCTAGTGGTATCCGACTAACATGCATATGTGGAAAGATTTTAAATATGAGTTCACTCTTAAACGTTTCAATCGCTGTCTGCATGCTATTGTTTCCTACAGAAAGGCCAAAAATTACACAATATCTGCTGTTGTAACCCACTGGAAGTTCTAGAAACTTGACTTTGACTTCTGGTATGTACATAAGTTTGACACGTTTTTTCATCCTCATCATATTTACCCAACCTATGATTTCACCCAAATCGTTATGAAAAGGGACACGCTCAACGGTCTCTCCTGAGAAAGCTGAAGTCCAAATACCATTGTAATTAAGCGTGTCTAATATAACAGAGTTTCCACTTATGTCAAGGTTAGATATATGTACGGAAAATATTTTGCGCATCAAATTAAGTGACCTCAAGGGATCACGTTTCAGTGATGCTCTTATTATGCCTGTTAGCCAATTACTGCATACAAAATTTTCCCAAAATGGATTTAACACTAAATTCTCATCGATTATAAACAAACGTTTTCTCGACAGCGTGACGTCATTCCCTGGATATTCACGCCTAGTTGCTATCATATAATATTGTTGGCGACGACATACATCCTCCGGGAGATTGAGCAAGTTGAAAAGTTCTTGCCGAGCGATACCATCGGTACCTTCCGCGATCGCTGCAAGGGACAACCAGAGCGACAGTGATGAGAAAACGAAATGGTTCCCACTTTCAATTGCGATGCGTCTAAAAACGTTAACACTGAACTCATAAATTGCGCGACGGTAATCCTGTATCACATCGCTGGAGTACGCACACTGTCCATCGAACACTATCCATGGAGAATACAAAAATGAAGCAATCGGAGTATTTTCTGAATAAATAACGTTTGATTCCACTGAAGTTCCGTATATAAAAACTAATAAGACGCTCACTAAAATTTTCATCATAAAAACTACTACTTTTGGCTATACCAGAACTTATATAAACAAAATTATGATTTGATTTGCCTTATATTTGGGGTCTGATGCCAGCAGGCTAAAAGATATAAAACCCTTCAAGGTTACATTTTTTATAAAAATAAATATTTTTGACCTGAACCGAAGTCAAGGACATCTTAATGCGGTATATTAACATTTAGGATTAAATAACCTTTATGAAATGTCCTTTTATTCAAATAAATTTATATTTAGTTTACTATCTGCCTGATTAATCATTTGTTATAAAGTCGGATTTGAAAAGATCGGATTTGTAATATTTAGAAGAAGTCAACGTATATCTTACTTTGTCCATTTGTTTACAATCAAAGTCTGCATTTAACACTGTTTTCGTCAACAGATAGCAGAAATAAGGTGTGGCCGTGAACCTTATTGTTTTATTAAAACTCGTCTTATTTGTCATAAAAATATCATGTAATAAATCATTGATTAAATAGATTTAAAAGAAGAGGTGATGAAATAACGATGATCAACGGATGATGATTTTATCCCTGCAATAGGCCTCAGCTTTCGGTGAAGGAAAACATCGTGAGGAAACCATAGCAGGTAACGCTTTTTCTAATGCCACCACCACCACCACCCTCAAGTTGAAAATCTGTCGCCAAGCACCAACAGGTATGTTCAGGCAGCTTCACTTGAGAACCAGTCTTTCACTAGGCTTAGTGTATTATTATCTTGGGCCACATCGTCACTTAAGATCATATGATTGTGATGATGTATGTTGTATGAAACTATCACTTAGCGTAATAACTCTATGGGTACCGTATATACTTTTATACATAATAATTTAGTAAAAAGGTGTTATTTTGACATTAGAAACAGATACTTCAATTTTATTTATATTATAGTTCTTACGCTGCAATAAATAAGTGCTGAGTATATCAATAATTCCTGATAGTTTGTGTTTAAATCTGACAAGGGACAGACAGACCTCTGTCTTTTTTGCGTCATATTTGAGGAGTCAATAAGCCGAAACATCTACAAAGCCTAACAACCTAACAAGTCATAACATAAGTCAATCTTAATTTACGAATGTGATGTGGAAAGTTACTTTATTTTGATAAAGCAATCGCAATCGCCCATGACTTTGTTCGCGTAAATAACGATTTGAAATATAACAATGATAAAATAACCATAGCAGTTGAGAATAATGTAGCCTACTATTAGTGAAAGAATTTTTAAAGTAGAACCTTCTACAAAAACACAATTCTTTTCCACTTGATAATATCAGTATAGATCAAATATCTAATAGAACTATATAATAAGATGAGATTTTCTTTCATTACGTTTAGTAAAAAAAATTATTTTAAACTAATAACCGAAATGGTTTTAATTCTCTATAAAAAAAATCAATTATTAGGCCAAGTTTAATTGTGAAGAAAAGTAAAACAGAATTAATAAATAAATATAACGATTATTTATTTTGAAAAATAGTACGATTTCATTTTAAAACCTTTAAATAAAATAGCGTTTAAAAAATATAATGCTAATGGTTTTCGAGTTTATACAGTAGCCTACTATCTGTTTTACATAGTTATAATATATAATTCAAGATATTTAAATAAAATTTAAATGGTTTAAATAGTTACCTTAAATCCCATAAATTCTACATGCTAGCGTACTGTGGCATGCATAAAGCACGAATATACCAAATGACACCATCTACAATCTAACTACACAGTAATTTATGAATTTCATTTCTGCTGAAACAACCGAATCCTCCGTTTACGAGCTTTTTGCCTTTCTTGATCTCTAAATATACATAATGAGCGTCTTGTTTTAATAAAACTAAAAGAAAAAGAAATTAAAGACTGCATAGAGAATCGTGAGCTGGAATTGATACCGCAAACTTTTTCATCTGCAAGAAAATTGCCCGAGGTGAAATTCTCGACTATTCGTCGACCCGACGTCCTACGCAGAGGATAAAAATGGCTGCCGAGGGATATTTCCATTTCAATTTGGCCCTCATTCGACGCCACCTTCATCTCACTAATTCAAACTGAAATGGAAAGGTTTGTGTAAAAAATAATGGTCTGTAATAGCAGACAGACAGACTGATTATTTTCTTAAATTGCACAATTATCCAATTCTTAAATCAGATTGCTGTTGTTACCATAATAGAGTAACATTTTATTTTAAGGGCCGCTTTTTCAATCAACAAATAGATTTATTTAGATAAGATTAGTTGGAGTTTCAAACTCAAACTGTCATGTAGTGGTTTTTATTTTTGAAACGAAGTTCCTTATTGGGTTACGGGGGGGTGGGCTTTGCGGAGGGGGCCTAGCCGGCAAAAAAGCTTTAGAAAAAAAGCTTAAGATTTTTATCTATAGTCTATGTATTGTGACTATACAGTGTCTACGTGATGACTGTTATTTAGTTAGCCAGAGAAACTATGAACAATTAGTTTTTGAAGTAAAACATCTTTAGGCAGGACTATTATTAACGTATTATATTTTATCACGGATGATCGTGGTCACCGTTGGGGTGGTGGTGACCGTCGGGAAGGTGGTGACCATCGGGGTGGTGATGACAGTCGGGTGGTGGTGACCATCGGGACCATTGGGATGGTGGTGGTGATCGTCGGGTGGTGGTGACCATCGGGACCATTGGGATGGTGGTGGTGATCGTCGGGATGGTGGTGACCATTTAATTTTTACTTCAATCGCATGTGAAGGTTACACGCTTTTAATTGTTATTATTGCAGTTTGCTATTATTATTATATCATTTTATAAATCATTGTAAAGAAAATAAAGGTGTTAAGATAATTTTGTAAAGTAGGTTTTTTTGATTTTTATCGAAAACAAATCATCATAAAAAATATATACCCGAATAATTATGTTCTTATATATATAACACTGGAAACTATATACATTCGATAATGGCAGTAATGGTCTACAATAAAAAAGACCGGTTGCCAAGTTAGGAAAACGAAGAAGAAGATTAGTTAATATATCAGGATCTAATTTGTTAACTATCTACATATATTATTTATCATAGGTGTATTTTGTGGCAACGCCACCATATCCGTACCGTCCGTACCGCCACCATAGCCGCCATATCCATAACAGAAGAAAATATATTCACGAACATATACGAGGCGCTATCTATTAACAGTCTGTTTAACTAACATAACAGCTGTTATTTGTCTACATTCTATAATGCGTGAAATATTCGCACGGATCAGATAGATTGTTGTATTATCGTTTATAAATAAACTGCAGCAAACAGCAAACTGCACCAAAACGCGAAATGCAGCAAACAGCAAACTGCACCAAACCGCAAACTGCACTAAACAGCAAACTGGCAGACAAGTCAGTAGATGAATAATATTAATTTTATATTAATCTTACTACTAACACCTTCTTAATTTCGTTTAATTCATTTTTGTTATTTTTTATGGCTTTGTAGGTAAATCGAATGCTTAAAACGCAATAGGTACATATTTATAATACATATCAATATCCAGCTATCCGTATGGTACCTATATGTTTCAATTTTTGCACGACTTGGCTACTAATAATAGATACGACAAGTTTGAATTAAGCACAATGCTTTTTTTATTTTGCTCTCTTCTGTTCTTGCTCGATTAAAGCCAGTTTAAAATATAAGACAAAAGCAGCGTATAACAATAACATAAATAAAGTGATATAAAATCTACACTTAGAAGTAAAATTTAGAAAATATTATAATACATTTTTAGTAGGCCTTTCTAATTTTTACAGTGCCACCGAAATGCGGCTAGCTTTGATTCCTACCAAAAAGACCTAATGGTATCTATTAACAATATATAGAAAAAAAATGTCCCAAAAAATAGACTATATTGGAACACACAAAAAAGACTTATGACTATGTTGAACCTCTTTATCGTATCTAGATATTTTTAAACTTCTTAAAACTTAATGAAAACTTTGTAAATGTCTTAAGTGTAAAGCATTTAAAGTAATTTCTCTATTCTTCTCAAGCTCATTGGCGTCAAGACTACATTTGAATAAAATATAAAAGTAAGAAATAAAATTGAATTTGGCTTTGACCAGCGACGCGCGTCGTCTGTTTCCAACTCTTTGTCATTATTAAAATTCATCTTTAAATTACGGGAAATTCTTTTAAGAGAATTTTGTATTAACAATTATTTCACTTCAAAACTCCGGTTGTTTTATTTTAATTTACTTTGCTTACTTAATAAAGATCTTAAATAACACATTATCACATACATTCAGTAAAAAAAGTATCGGGAATAGATGATTTGTTTTGTTTTTGTTGTTGGATTTGCACAAATGTTTCTTTCAATTTGGCGCGGAGTTTGAGGTGCATTTGTCATTTGGATTAAATACGGTGCTGTTTTAATTAGATCATATCTAGAGTGTATTGGAAATTTCATAATGGGCAATAACATCAAACAAAGAGTTTGTCTTAAATTTTGTATCACCAATGGATTTTCGTGTTCGGAGATACTGAAAAGATTACAGAAGGCTTACGATGAATCGACTTTATCAAAAACACATGCTTATGAGTGGTACAAAGTGTTCAAAAGCGCCGAGATATGCTGAAAGATTTGCCTCGCCCAGGTGTCCACCAGGGTTACCAGCCAGGGCCACCATCGTCTTCAACTGAAGTTAACATCGCAAAAGTGAAGGAAATAGTGACTGAAAATTCTCATTCAAGTTTAAAAGAGATAGCCGCAAAATTTTCCGTGTGTCACGAGTCGATCCGTATCATTTTAAATAACCACTTGGGTATGAAACATGTTGCCGCTCGGCTAGTCCCAAAAGACCTGAATTTTCTCCAAAAACTCAATCGCATAAGAGTCGCTGAGGACATACTAGAACGAGTCAATTCCGATCCAACATTCATGAAACCCATTGTTACTGGTGATGAGTCGTGGGTTTACGAGTTTGACATGCAAACTACGTCTTCCCACTGAACCGAAATGGAAAAACCACGCCAAAGTCGATCAAAAGTCAAAGTCATGTTGACTGTTTTCTTTGACTATCGCGGTGTTGAACACTCGGTATTCTTACCGGAAGGTCTAATGGTAAACAAAGTATATTATTTGAGTGTTATACGGGGTTTAAGAGAGCAAATTTGACGAAAAAGGCCAGATTTGTGGAAAGAAAATTCTTGGCTTTTACACCACGATAATGCGCCTTCGCACAAGGCCACCATTGTGAACGAATTTTTGACCAAAAACCATCAACAAATACTATCGAGCAACCACCTTATTCACCAGTTATGACTCCAGCAGACTTCTTTCTTTTTCCTAAACTCAAATTACCAGTTCGTGGCATCCGTTTTCATTCGGTAAAAGACATAAAGGAGAATTCGTGGCGAGAACTAAACTCAATTCCGGAAAAAGCGTTTAAAATATGTTTTGTTGATTGGATTATTTGTTGGCATAAGTGTGGCGTTTCTGAAGGAGCATACTTTGAAGGCGATAAAATGAATTTGGATGAATAACTGACATTTTGTGTATTATTGATATTTTCTCGGTACTTTTTTGACAGAGCAGGACATAATGGTAAGACATTTTCTATTAACCTGCTTGGCTAGCTACCACCCTCAAGTTTACAATCTGTCGCCAAATATCTACAGTAGCTGTACTTGAGAGCCAGTTCCTTACTAGGCTTGTTATCTTCTTGAGTCACATCGTAACTTGGCATCAGGTGTGGGTTTGTAGCTAAACGCTAAATATTTAAGGAATAAAAAGACAGATAATGTTATCAATATTTTCTTTAAAGTAAACTACATTAAATCTCAGAATAACGACGACTGCCAAGTGATGACCGTTCACTGGGAATAATTTTCAGGTCAACCTGAAGTCTTGTCTGTAGGTAATGGAATATACGGCGGCTGTCTCACCACCATTCTATAAGATACACTATGACTGTTCTCTTACCACAATATTCTTACATCTCTTTTCGTGGATCCTTCTTGGTTAGTTGAAAAATATCTTATACGTATGTTTATTGTGAAATGTGTAAAAATTGTAAATTTTGTTGAATAAAACGACACAAGACCGTTCCAGTGAGCCCAAACACGATATCTCTGATGTAAGTTGGTGAGGAGATTCCAGATGATGCTGAAGCATTAGATCAAGGATGTCATGTTCTTTTTATACCATTAAAATAGGTAACAGAAATAACAATACTAATATTAATAATTTATAAATATGGTAGCAGAATACCAAATTTCGACTCGATCAGACGTGTGGAAGATGCTCACATTTATTTATCAACTAAAAAAGAGCTGATAATCTTCCAACGGCTAAACAGACTTTCTTGAATCATAGGTAAGAACACTCTTGATCACGTCAACTTTGAAACAAACAAAACTAGATCAAAATCGGTTCAGCCATTTGGGAGCTACGACGCTACAGATAGGCACACGGCAAACTTATAACATCGGTTTGCATCGGAGGTAAATAAAAAATAAATCTTTCTAATAATAAATTCTACTTATACTCTAATATTAGTCGTCTAGAAAGTTTCAAAGTTATAATAATTTTAATATCAATATACCAACAATAGCATCAGTTTTCATTGCACGTAGCAGCTGGAATAACAAAATATAACATTTTCAAAATTGAATAATGAAATAATCCAATAAATTACCTTTATTTTACAAACCTTTGTTTATTTAACAGAAAATAGCGACTGAATGGTTTTTCTCATCTGATCCACCTTTCGGCAAAATACACGTATAGCGTGCCTTTCGCCATTTTACGCTAACATCATATTACCTACGTAATAACCCATGACTGAGGGCAGCTCGGAATAATCAACGGAAATTGAGCGGCAGAAAGCCTGATCCGATGACGTCACTAATTTGAATATTAGCCAGACATGTGATCACAATGGACACCCATCAAATGTTGTTGGCTACAGTTCATGCTGACGTTTACGAGTTAAGTTTGCTATTAGGGTCGGGAATTTGATTATTTAGTGGCCATTCGAAGTTTACGAAATATGTAGATATCATGTAAAATTATATCATTATACATAAGTATTAATTTATAAACTTTACAATAGTTGTTGTATTACGTCCATAGGCAACTTGAAATGATATCAATTAATCACCTCAAATTGTGCTAAACGCTCGGTAAATACTATAATTATTTTTATTAAATATCAAAATGTTAGATTTTTGTTTGGTTTATTTTTATGGGACTGTACTTAGTCATTACTAAATTATTAATGATTTTAATAAATGCGAACATGTTACACCAGTATATTTTACGTAGTTTATATGTAGAATGTACAAAAAGTAGAAAAAAATTGGTGGTTTGGTTTGATAATATTACCTTATTTATTTATTATTCTCAACTAATGGTAAATATATTATATGTATTTAATTAGATATTATAAAACAAAAGTTCCCCTCCCCCACCGCGTCTGTCTGATTGATCGCGATAAACTCAAAGACTGCCGAACAGATTTTTATACGATTTTTATCAATGGACGGAGCAGTTCATGAGAAGAGAAATGTTTAATGTAAATTCATTAAAGGTTTTTTGTAAATTGGCTAAAATATGAAGATGACTGTTGAAAATGTCGGAAGAAATCAAGCCGACTGGCAGCTTTAATGTCGGCGCGCCGCGTAATTCAACAGAATTCAATGCGTGAGTTATAGCGCGGTACATCGTCGCCCTCATCTTTACTTACCATCAGGTGAGATCGAGGTCAAAAGCATTCAATAAACAATAAAATAAAATACTAGTTGAGCCCGCGGCTCCGCTCGCGTAGACTACAAAATGCCGTCAGTTGAGCACACGCACGAATCTTGCCGCCCTCGCTTAAAAGACGGAAAACAAAAATACTTAGAATCCTTGAAATATCCTGGTGATCCTTAGAAGATAGATGTATGCTATTTCTGACTTTTTGTTGGTCTTTTTAAGATCTACAATTATCTTATGGTTTAGCCATTTAAGCGCTCCAAGAGCGTCTTTTTCTTTCCGCATTGATTGTCCTGCAATATCTTCACGACTTATTTTTATGTTATGCTAGTGCGCATATAAAAATGAATGTTTCTTTTTTTGTCTGCGCTGCGTTCCTATACCATTAATCCCATTGGTGAAATTTATTTTGCACACACCCGCGAATGTTTCGAATTAGTTCAACCAATTTACAACAGATGGCGCGCGAATAGTTTCATTAGGAAATAAATACAAATAGTTAAATAATTATCGTGAAAACCTACATTAAATTACTATTACTAGTGTGCTAACTGTTTATAAAAATCTATCTATGTTTATGCCATCACGCCATGTACCTCTAGGGGTAGGCATGGAGAAATGAGCACCTTTTCTCTTTAGTTTTGCCAATGTCTTGCGCTCCTTTCAAGTGCATTAATCCCGTTATGCCTCCACGCTATTTCCGAGTGCTTGACTCAGACTTTCCCATTTTACATCTGCGCTATTTCCGAGAGCTTTTTCTATCTAATCCACATAAATCAGCCTCGGCTTTTAGTATTATTGCTTAAAGATAAAACATTGTCTCAAATATTCATATTTACTTGAAAATCTCACAATATTACGTTAGCGTCAACAGTGTTACCAGTAAATAGAATTTCTCACGGAATTGAGGGCATAAAAAACGCAATAACTGTCAGGAGAGCGATACCGGCCTTACCTACCTCCATAGATCTTTCAGACGATAACTTAAGTAATATTTATGCCTAACAACCTTTGTGTGTTTATCGCCTATTCAATAAACAGTAAAAAAGATTTTTTTCTGCTGAATAATATACCTACCTACATATACCTATATATTATATCTTTTGAGATCATGTTACGAATGTAATATTATTTTTGGATAAAGCGAATAGGCATTGCTTATTCGTATATGTATTTATATTAGCAATTTATATTAGCAACACAACAAAGATAAGGAAACAAACCTGATAGCCATTTGCCTTTATTTAGATGTTATGATAAGGTTAATAATTTATTTTTAGAATCGTCGAAGTTATGGAGTACGAAAGAAAATCAGAAAAGTTATTTCGCTTTGGAATTACTAAATTATTAAATAAATTCGTTAAATATCATACATTCCTGTCATATGCGCTCCATTTAATAGTTCAATATGCGATACCGACTAAGGGCTCTTGTATCACTAATTAGTCATACGCGATGGCTTATTCCAATTAGTAATATATCGGATATCATGTTGCGCGATTTATATAAATTGTTTCTAAATTTCGTAATATAATTAATTACATAGAATATAGCATTATCGTCAACATTTGTATATGTCTAGATAAATTAAATTTTCTATTGAATTACAATCCGTAATCTGTACTAAAATCAAATCATAAATGGATTTTTCATATGAAGGGGCAATCTCACACACGGTAATTCATTTTATTTACTTATTTAATATATATCACTTCACAGTACATTTACTATATTTCAGTAGCAGTGCAATCGACTGGAGATCGATAGGCCCCCGGTTCAAATTCGGTGAGTCGTCTACAGGTTACATAGGATTTTTGCTTTTAAATTTAATGAGCCAAATCATTAAGTACATATTAATAAACGAAGTCTATGAATTCTAAAATTTACTGACTTGATTTGAAAGTTGAAAGTAAATTATTACGAGACAATATAATTATTACCCAATAAAATATGGAAAATAAAAAGTGTCAGATTTCATCTCAACCACGCGAGCCAGTGTCAAATGCATATGGTACATACACATTGCTAAACAACAAACGAAAAGAAAATAGGAAGAACTAGGTGATAGGTTAGATGTTGTACCGGACTCAACCACGACCACCATACTCATGATAAAAACCAGTAATCAGTATGTGTACATTTTAGCAATCAACTAGTACCAGTTACGAAACAATCATTGCTACATTTTCCTTGTTACGCTGCGGTTAAACATTTATAAACTTAATATATATATATATCATTTGAGATTTTGTGTGCATTCTAAGGCTATACTCTGTAGTTTATACGTGTTCTTATAAGTGAAAGTAAGTGTGAGTGTATGGATATAAGTGCTTATGCGTTATGTCTCACGAGCGAATGCATGTGCATATTGTAAGTGGGAATGAATATGCAAATTAAGCAAACTTGGTCAAACGAAGCATATTTTATAATATGGTAACCAAACACATGAAATACATACATATATAGATACTAAACTTCCAAACACAGAATAACAGACGACGAGCCTCATGGCGCATGGCGCCTCATGGTGGTAGTAAGCTCTACTATTGAAATGAGGCATCGCGGGTAAGATCCCTGCGCATAACTGACTTTTGTGTGATAAACATATTTGTCAATTTTGTGTCTGGGTGTTTAGTAATCATATTAAACTTTGCTTAATTTGAAATTAAATGGTATTTATTTATCTATAGAATTGATAATCATTCTCATCACACGAACGGTATACGGACATCGAACCAGCGTTATCTCAGCTCACTAATACGAATTGTTACCACTGCGCCAGGTGTTGTAAATAATCGTAACTAGCCACTGTTAAAGGAATGGGGTTTTTAAATTACTTGTGTTAAGATTATTAATATAGTTACTTGTTTTAATGTCATAAAAATATGTGTCTTCTTCGTAATATTATTCTTTTATATATAAATCCTATATGCGTCTGTTAATAATTTTATAACTTCTGAACGACTTGACCGATTGTGCTCATACATATTTGTTTTATAGTGAAGATGGTTCATATCTGTTATCTGTTATCTGCATAAAAATGATATAAAAATGTACGGCATAGTATATAAGTAAAACGTATCTAATTATATTAATCGAGAGCAATTCACCAATGCAGTCTTTACTTACAAACTTAACTTTAAATTGCAGCGACAGCACCAATATCGCAGCGCGAAGTGAAACCGGCGGCGCCGACTCTCTGATTAAACTCATAAATTCGTACGCCAGATGGCTCGCGCCGCGCTGTAAATCTGTAACCAATACGACGTTTGTCTCTATTCCCCTCGGCGCGATTATATCTCGTTATCTGTACAATCAATTCTGAAATAAATAAAAAACATTCATCAGTGTTATTGATACATTCAGGTGTTTTCTTTTTCTTTTTGGTAACTTTTAATCACATTGAAAAAATGCTTTTTGTATACGGGGTCGGAATTAAATAAATAAAAAATATATCAGCCAATATGAGTAGAAATGGAAATAACAATAAAAGTGGAAGCTAGCATTTGCTATCTTGACACTCTTTTTATCTACTTTACTTTGCCTACGAGTCATTATTTTCAGGTAAATGAATAACATTAAAGACTCTTAGAAATCGTTTTTCAGATGATTCCAGTCCATATTCAATATTGTTCAAAGTAACAAAGTATGAACGTAATACGTCAAATGCATATTTTTTACTAAGCAAAATAATTTTCAAAATCTATAAATACTGTTTTGGTTACGTCTTCACACTTAATTATCATGGGTAACAGAAAAATTAAATATTCAATAGAAGATTAATGTAAATAAATAATCTGTACAACCACTATCACATCGTGCATTGATTAGGCTGAGTAGAAAAACAAGCATATGAGCAAAATGACTGAGCATATGTATGGAATTCATTTTTTTTTATCGTATTACGGCAAAGTAGCACTGGCACAGCCAGATCGCCATCCATTACTATTCTGGTTCATGGTTTTATAATTTACATATATTTTTTTTTATATTTTATAGATTACGCGTCGACCACAATCTAAACTAATGTTAAGTGACGATGTGGCCTAAGATAAATAATACACCAAACCTACATTGCGACTGGCTCTCAAATGCGGCTACTGAAACACCTATAGGTGCTTAGCGACAGATTTTCAACTTAAGGATGATAACTAGCCAGGCGAGTATCGCGTTTTCTTTTACAAAAGGCCCACGTTCAGTATAGAATTCGAACTTACGTTAAGCAACTACCACCGAGCCATCGTGGCTTATATGTAAAAATCATCATATACCAGCTTTTCTCTTTTAAAAAAGTATGCTTGTCATTTGAAACAAAACAGGTTATAAAAAGTGGATGCGTGAAAATAGACTTATTTACATAAGCACGTTGTAATTAGTAGATATACTTCTGTGAATAGTCACACTGGAGTAATGTGCCTCGTAACATCTATATGACAATCTTCGAAAACATGTTCAAATATAAAAATTGACCTCTGGCGTTACAATTATGAACTACCTAGTCAACCAAAGAGCATTCATCATAATTGATTTCTTAATTTGTAATTTATTTACTAGATGGCAGTTATACGGCATTGAAAACAATAAAACAAAAGGCAAGCAACTTCATTGTATAGACTTTTCGATACAATGTAAGCACGCATCGTAAAAAAATCACTATCATTATTTCACAACACGCCTAATGAGGTATAACTTCAAAAGATACTTGTTACTGGAAAATTACAGCAAAGTTCAAATATAAAAAAGTATATAAGTGAATTTACAAAGGAGAAACAAGATCAAAGAGGAGATAGGGAAAATTACGAGTATTTCTCGAAACGAACTTGTTAGCTTGGAGTTTATTTGTTTCTCGCTGTTTAGTGTACACGTAACTTATAACCGAGTCTTTGTGCACGTGCACCGGGAACTATTTTCTTTGGAACTTAGCTGCTCCGATTGAAACTCGGTCCGCGAAATAAATTTGCTCTTAGAATAATTAAACAGTCTGCTCGTGCAATAAATTGAAATGGATTTAATAAATCAGCTTTTTAGAACGGATACTTAAATCATTTTAATACAGAAAGGATATATTTTATATGTAACTAAGGAATTTTTCTCAACTAAAATATAAGTCTTTTTATGTCAGTTTCGAGTAAAAATTGTAATAATAACATGTATCTATTTGTGGTATCTATATAATAAGTTACGCAACCCACACATATTTGCCACTCCAACTACAACATTGAATACGGCATTTAATAGCCCTCTTGTGCGTAGGGCAAGGTTGTATAAGGAGAGATCCAACACGACGAATAATTCCATAGATATTTTTTTTAACTATCGGTTTATTTAAGCACTCCTTATTTAAAAATAGCATCTAACTTAATTTTAATTTCATTATGTAATGATTTTAAATGTACTTTAAATGTTAAATTTTATTCATTTAGTTATCCTTACGAGTATATCGCGATGTATGTATTTTAATGTCATGTAGGCCTATTACCTGAATAATTACATTGTATTTTGATTTGTGTATAATAATATGTAACTTTACTGTTTTGTAATTGTTCTGTTGGCGTGCTAAATATATAAAAAATAAAATAAAATATTATTAAATTTATTTTAGAACGCATTTGCAAATGGAGTCACGTTCGCGTGGTGAAAATTTGAACTACACTTTTCGTCTCATTTTCTCTTTACTATTAAAGTGAGACAAATGTATTGAAAAAAAGTGGTTCCAGGGTTCGATCATTCAGCTTATTTATTCTCGTAATGTGAAACTCCTTGCTGGAATTGAATATGGAATTTAAAAATAGCCTATAGGTTACATACGGCGCTATA
The DNA here is from genome assembly GCA_947532125.1 of Saturnia pavonia. Lineage (NCBI taxonomy): Eukaryota > Metazoa > Arthropoda > Insecta > Lepidoptera > Saturniidae > Saturnia > Saturnia pavonia. Next base: position 11,172,171 of record OX383905.1, on the reverse strand, counting down.
CAACGGAGCGTGCGGTAAAAAAATTACCAGGTACGTAGATGAGAGGACCTATTTTACCACACGCTCTATTGTATGGTGCGTAATTTTTTACTTTAGAACAAGATATACATGATTCGAAAAAGCATTTTTTGAAAAAAAAAATGTGTTGAAAAAGACATTTATTTGGTTTTATCTACCTTAATCAACATATATTTGACATTCTTTCACAACCCCACAAATAAAATATATATAATATACTATTACGTGCCTCTTACCTCAAAACTCTGATTGATAATGGCGCACCTCTACCAGTCTACTTGTAAACTAATAACTCATCGGGAGAAAAATATAACACGTTTTACCTATTACCATTCGCGAAGGTAAAACTTTGTAAAATTTATTTTGTTTTTACGTCCAAACTTTACAAAATAAATGCTTTAACAATCTATAAGAGCTTTCTGGTCTCGTTTATCATATAAAAGAGCGAATGTAACTTATCAACATAAAAGAAGTAAAACGTCTTTGAAATTCAAAAATTACTATAACATAACTGCTTAATATTGGGATAAACCATTATTAAAGTCTATATAATCAACTGGCAGTGCGCCGCGGCGCCGCACGCGTCGTTTATTTCGTCTCTTAATTTTATTTTTCTTCATATCTATCTTATAGCCAATCAATTAGGGAATGACTTATACTTCTCGTGTACAATTAATGAATATATTTTTTTCTATTTCTAAAGGTATTATTGAAAATTCATATAGCCTATCAATTGACTAATGATATAAGAACATGGGAAGTGTACAAAATTTCGGTAAAACCGTTTTTGAGTTAAATCCGGACATAGACATACACAGACAAAGATAGCAAAAAAAATTAAGGGCATATTCATGATCAATGTCCTTTATACCAAAGAGAGATGCATTTCGCGGAATTTGAAAAAAATAAATTAAATGTACAGACAAAACAAAAGATTTAAAAACGCGTTCAACGAAAAGTCGCTTAAGAGAATTATCGTAATCAATAATTATAATTGAAACTTCACTATAATTATTTGTATAATAACTCATCTTTAATCGTTTACCGTTAGTGGAAACTAAGTTTAATATCATTAAATTAGATTGAATATTTAATGATATTTTCGAAGTCACATAATGGAACGTAGATATATGAACACGTAGTGTTCCTTGGCGACTGGAAGTGATAACAATAGGAGGGCATTTCAATGAAATTTGCATTAGAATGCTAGGGGATTGCTGCAGCGTAGCCTTTGTGGTGAAACGAGACGTGCAACGCTGGATGTGAATTTATTTTAAGAACGTAAAAAATTCTCACTAAAATAAAGGACGGTCTCATTTGAGAATTCCTTAGAATGTTATGCTTCAACTTTCCTTTCCGTATATTGCTTCTAACGTAGTAAGGAGTTGTTAAAAACTATGGAATACCATGAATTGAAATTCTGTGTGTGTAACGGAAGACACACAGTGACTCAGAAAAAATAATTAAATAACTGTATAATCTTACTGATTACGTGATAATAATATAATCGTTATATACTGACGTGATTAACTAAGTGTGCCTAGTGTTAGTAACCTAAGGCGATGCGCAAACGTGGACACTTTTTGTTACTGATACAGGATAACGTCACAAGAAACTGTGGTTCCTGTGTCCAGTATAGGCAACCGGACGGAGTCACCGGTTGCTACTTTTGAATAGTGGTAACAGTTGGACACTATTAAACGGTCCGGTGTACGACTAATACGTGTAACTAGTACAATTGTAGGGAAATTTAAAAATGATGCTTGTATTTTATACCTACAAAATTTAGCTTCTTACACCGAACACATTTTGATTGACAATCCATATGTTGCAAATGGACGCAACTGGACACAAACATTGTCTTCGTCATTGCAGGCAATTGATGATTTCATATGAATTGTATGAAAATAAAGTGTTCGTTGGTAGCTTTTATCCGACACAAAAGTGTATACGTTTGCACAGCGCCTTACTGTTCGAGAAAGAGACTGCGTATTTGGTACACGTAGGTACTGTACGAATTGGTATATATACTAATAAATACAAGGTATAATATCTAATAAATCCCTAATGCATTGTACACGTGTGCCAATTGTAAGCTGTAATTTAACTAATTTCAGAAAATTATAATAATGAATTCTAGAAGAATTCTGCTTGAAACAGGCCTATTATTTACATTAAAATATTTGATACATGTTGCTGCTACGGCTATGTCCGTAATATTAAATATATGGTAATAATATTTGTTATAAAAATCCCTATAAAATTATACTTACATCATATTAATATTATTTTTAATTTAATAACAGTTTCAGTAGATTCGCATATGGTTCATTTACTTCTAAGTAATTACTGGAACTCGTTTCAAACATAATTGTAATTATCCGAGGTAAGTCACTAAAAGGCAGCGAATCGCTACGTTTGTTAACCGGCCGTCACACCGACGCTGTTGCTTTCTGACAAAATCATCTGAATGTAATTTTGGATAGGTTTTACAACCCTATAAATTGATGTTATACGTCAAATAATGTATATATATTTTATTTATTTTGAGCCACAAAACAAGCTGAATGGTTAGTTGTAATCTCTAAAAATATTACTCTTTAAAATCATAGTAGTCACCAACCTCAGCATTGAGAGTACGATTGTATGGATGGGCATATTTATATAACTATACTAGATGTGGCCTACGAATTTTCTCACTTCCTACAGTTTGCCAGATTACTTGATGTTGATGGTTACTGCTCCCCTTCTTAGAGTCGTAGCGTGAAGTTATATAACCTATAACCTTCCCGAAATAAATAAGCTATAAAATTTAAAATAATTTATCAAATCCGACTGGTAGTTTCAGAGATTAGCTTCATTAGATTCTTTCTGTACCTATATGATAGCCAGATTTAAGAGGAATAGTATATGCTATCTAGCATTAGGCTACATTTCTCGGCTAGCCTTAAAAAAATATTTTTGTTAGGTCAGTCGAAAACATCATTGTTCCCGAACTGCTTGCGCGTGCGCTGGCGTAATGGTTATTGATACGTAAATACAATGTTCTATAAAAAAAATGAGCCTTAGCATATCTAAAAATATACATAAGCCACAACAAGGTATTTTGTGACAAATTATTGATTGAAAATGGAAAGGTTATTTATGAGCATTATTATTAGGCATGGCATATTAATCCTTACGAAAGAAAGTTACTTCATCATCAAGACAATTGTATGTAGACAAACTTTACCCTTTATAGCATTTTATTTGGATTGGAGATAATAGAAAATTAAACTCTGGTTCGGGTCTATGACAGAAGCAGTGGCACGAACGAGCCATACGAGTGTGACGCATAACCATGACCGTCCGATAAAAATATTGTCTATATTAATGCATTATTATTATAAATGATCAGTCAGCAATTTTTTTTAATTATAAGAGGGTGAAACCTCGGGCTATTGCTACTCATTACTTTATCATTACATATACTTACTCATTGTTAGTATAGTGTAAGTATTTAAATTATTATCCAAGTTAAATAATCGACTCACTTGTTAGCACAATAACGCGATATTTCCGCAGTAATGAGAAACAAATGTTGGCTCATACGAGTTGAATAGTAAATATTGTATTATCTACTCAGAATAATGTTCTACCAGTCTGTAAAATGTACGTTTAAATTTTAAAACGTGATATTTTGTAGCGTTCGCTTATCCTTGTAGGTTTGGTAAATTTGTAAATACAATATTATGTGGTATAAATAAACAATACGTGTTTTGTATTTTAGATTTTACTTTTACAGGTTTGAATAACAACGTATAATATCTAATACTATTAAGTGAGTAATATATATCGCATCTAACGATTTGGATAAACCACGAGAGTAGCTACAACTCTCACATGGGGGGGAGGGGCTAAAATACACAAACGTAAACTAGATTCGCCCGTGACTTCATACCATAAAAAGCACGAGCTCTAGAACTATAGCAAAACCAATCAATAAATTGTAAATTACAGTTTAGTTACATAGTAAATTTATGGTATGAATACACAGGTTGGATATTCTGCGAATATTAGCGTTTCAGTTTAGACTCAGGAAGGTGTCTGGACAACCTAAACACTCTCTTATACACGAAAAAAATTGTATTTAGATAATATTTTACTATCAAAGTTTACCTAGTTATGCGGTCACCAGGACTATGTATAACAACTCGCTCCCACGAAAACGCGGTGTAAGCGCGTTGATTCCTGGTAATCGTGCAACTCGTGGGAACATTAAGTAGAGCATTGGACAGAGGCAAAAGAACGGCGGTCAGTTGTACTGGGCATCCCGATCTGTCCGTACACTATTATAATCATAATTAGTTATTAATTAATTTTAATAATTATACTTAAAAATTAGTAATTAGAATTAAAAGATTTGTATTAGTATTTTTTATAAATACATCCGCTCCTATAAACTTGACTACCTACATAATATCGAAACTTCGGATTACAAAGGGCGTAAACGACAAAACTTTCGACTTTTAGTAGAAGCATAAAACTATCATTTTAAACTTTTTTAGGATATAACTTTTTTGTAATAATTTCATATTGCTGTGACTACTGTTAAAAAAGTGTATAGTGAAAATTTTCAAAATTGGATGTCTCATACGCCCAAAGAAATCAGTTGCTTTTGTATTGTATGAACCGATGTTTCAAGTATATATAACAGATAACAATTTGCATGTTACTTACATTCATGTTTCACATGGCGCAGTTGTATCTTAGAACCCGAAAATTGGATATGTTTTAAAATTATTTTCTTATACATCCGTTCTATTTTTTTCTATATTAGCAGCATGTCCACCCGCCACGACCGCCCTCCTCTGCGGCAACTCAAGCCTAGGTCCATGCGATCCATCGGCATGGAGCCCTTGAGTCAAGCAGCCGTTCGCGCGATACAGTGACTCTACATTCACTAGCTTTCACAGCCATACATGACACTGCATTATACACACATGCACAATACACAGGTACATAGGTTCTGTAAGGGACCTTTTTTTTTCTTTTTTTGCCTAGTTAGATTAGACAAAAATTTTCAGACCACTAAATACACATACACATGTTCCTTCCCTCCTCCCAGTGGGCAGAAACATGTATATATGTATAGTTAGTTTAGATCGAATGATAGGGATTTAGTCAGATCGCGACTTAATTGCATACGCGCAACAGTCCGAGCCGAGGTTCGGCCACTTTGGCACCCTCGGATGTTGTTGCTTAGCTTTCGTGGCTGAGTGCCCTAAGCGCTCGCCCCCAAGCCCGGTAAAGCTGTAAAAGCCGTAAAGGCTCCAGGGCCCCTAAGGCTAACAGTATAGTCAGTTACCAAAAAAAAAAAAAGCAGCATGTCCTTCTATTAATTTGAAAATTCATATTTGGGAACAAAAAAAGACATTTTAGCGAATATCACAACGTGTATAAGACAGATCAACAGAGCGAAAAAAATACTGAGTATGAAACCATTATAAAGGCATTTTCGCCAAAATGTCCTTTACGCCCTTTGTAATCCTAAGTGTCGATAAGTAAAGCTCTGTCACCCAGATATTATTGATGAAATGAGAAGATTATAACCGTCTACTCACTCTGTATAGAGTATTTTTTTAAATGTTATTACATGACATTATTTTTAGTATATTTAGAACGTAAGCAAGGTCTCGAACCTTGTGTCAAGTTTTTTTTTTTCAAATAAAATTCTTTAGGTTTCAACCAAAAATAAATTATTCTATTAATTACAATTAATAGAAGTCTTAAAAATGTTTTCAATACAATACATATATTTATCACCAATAAAGAAAAGATTTTAATGGTGCAAAAGCTCGGCAAAATAGCTGCACAATATGATACAAAATGTTATGGAAACTAGGGTCAGTTCAGAAACTACCGATGAGAAATTCAACTGAAATTTACCATCACCGTTGCAGAAATTAGTCTTCATGCCTTGTTTGAACAACCCGATATCGTAGAAGATAAGGAACACGCAGGCAATGACACATCTTCCCGTACAGCAAACATAAGATTTTAACAAGAATTTTAGAACTATATTTTTTATTATTATAAATGAAATTAAATAGTAAATATATTTTGATTTAATAAGAAAACACCGAGAAGCCGCTAGTGTGCATACATATTGCCTAAGCTAAACCTTAGTATAATCCACTCAACAGCAAAGAACCCTTAACTACTCGTATATCCAGCGTGAGGCTACGCAAGTGCAGCATCAACATAATGTTGTAACAAGGAAATTCGGCTTTATTAACGTCAATTTCTTTCGAAATGTTATACTTTAACGTGTGGTTTCAAGGTTCATTTTTAAATAAACTTATAATGTTGATTGGATTTCATTTTTAATAAAGATACGAATTGAAGTTGCAAGTGTAGTGGAGTCGTGCTTCGTTATCCGACTGTGGCTGCAGGACGATGCTAATTGTATACTCTTGTCATTTTAAGGGTTTGCAGTCTAGTCAATATCCGTTAAACATATATAATCATTCTTGTTGTACATTATCTATACAAATAATAAAATTTAAATGTCTGTTTGTAATGTTCAAATAACAGCTTTTTACTAAGTTCATATGAACGTATATACGGTACTTATAATAAATAAATAAACAGCTTCATATTTTTTGTCTATTCCGGCTAATCTCCGAAGTAGTTGGACCAATTTTAACGGGATTTTCACTGGCAGATATTCAATGTTATAAGGAGTAACCCTACACGAATAAACTAAAGTAGCACCGTTCAGTACCACGCGCGCCCCACGCGCTCGTCCCCATTCGCTGCCGTCGCCGCATAAGAAAATCTACGCGGACGAAGTCGCAGGTACAGCTAGTTTAATAATATGTTTCTTGTATATGCCATTTAATGAATTCTATAAGATATAATAGAACCACTATTCTGTACTGATATAGAGAACATAAAGTAATACACAACTGTTTATTAAAACCTCAATAGTCAGTCTTTTATCATTTATTCCTAGCTGTATCCGCATCTTCGTTCACGTGGATTTCGGAAAACAATATAAATTGATAACAGTCCTTAATCCAGGGCATTTACCAAGATGAAAAGTATCATATGTGTTAATCCAGGTTATAAACTATCTATTTGCCATATTTCATCTAAATCCGTTCAGCTGTTTTCCCGTGATTGAGTAACAAACATCCAACATCAAATTTTCAGATCAAAAATTATTTATCGCAAAGAGACGTAACAACTAGTAATCAAGTCCAGGTGGAATTAGCAAAATCAATTATAATAATTTATTCCTTTTAATATAAATAAATTGTATTAAATGAATTCTATGTTGGAATTTCACTTTTTTTTATTAACGAATTATTAACGTCTATAGCGTAGGCAACGATGGCTCAGGGATAACTTGCTATTACGCCGCGTCGGACAAAGTAAGTTTGAATCATAAAATGAACTTTCGGTGATGAAAAACATCGTGATGAAACCATAGCATGGTGATTGGGCTTTAGCTAACGCCTGCCTTGTTTGCTACCAGCCTCTTATTAAAAATCTGTCACCATGCACCAAGAAGGTGTTACTTCATTTAGCTTTAGTAAGTTATCATCTTAGTCCAAAGTAAAAGACCGATGAGGTAACTAGTTACTTGTGTAGTTTTATTTATAAGTATTTCATGGTTGTAAGTGTTCGTAGATAGCCATTAATTTTTTATCTATTTTTTTTTTATTGTGACGTAAACTTGTAATACATATTCATATATATCTATACATATTATAAAACTCAACGTCTCCCAGTCTGTCTGTTCGTTTATGTTCTTTTCACGCGAAAACCACGAATACGATTTACACGGATTTCCTTTAATTCATAGATAAATTATCTGGTCAGGTTATAGGATATATTTTTTTCATGTCATGAAGTAACATGAAATAAGCAGTGACGATCATGGTGAATCAATTCGGAAAAAATACGTTTTTTGGATCGATTAAATGGCTTACGCTCAGTAAACCATAAGATATACACCAAATTAATGTAAGTAGTAGATAATTGTAAATCTTAAAAGGACCCACGAGAGTATAGGTCTATCTTCTAAGAATATCACCTACAATAAGCATTTTTGTCGCAGCATAATTCGCACGTGCGCTCGATCGACGACATTCAGTAGTCCACGCGAGCGGAGCCGCGGGCAAAGCTAGTTCACTATATAAAATCCGTTTATATCTCTCGCTATATTAAACTACACAACAAACACAATAACTTGGACTCCAACATTTTTAATTTCCTAAAAGAATGCAATATCCCAGCTGTAAACAGACTTTTAGAAAATGTCGTATAAAAGTGCAAACATTTTAGAAAGTTAAGCGCTTCAAGCGATTGTTACGAGTCCATCGGTCGGACGTTTGCAGTAGTCGACCGCTTGTAGTCAATATTGACTCCGCAAGGAACATCCCGCGACTAATCTTATAGAAAATGTTTGCCTTCTAGATTGAAGATTCGAGACTCTTGTGGAAACTTTCGCATCTCAAATAGAATTTGCATATAGGCTACGGGGCAATATTTCCGTAGCGGACCCCATTTGAATATTGCTGACATAACGAAGGAATTGAATATCTGAGAGATATTGTTCAAGTGATTTTTGCAAACCCACCTCTCTAATATAACAATAAAATGGCATAACCATATTTTTTTAAGGTTTTCTGTCTTTCACAAGCATCGTGGTGGAATTTTAAACCAATTATTGGCCCAGTTGATTATTTAATAGAGTATTTTTGAAGCCACTTAATTTGATTCCCACAAGGAATGGATATTTATGTGATGAACAAAATTGTTAGTTCCACCTACATACCTACTCGTATATAAAAATTTTGATTGCTATAACGCTATAAGCTCTGAGATATTTTTGTCATTGTACTATATACAATAAAAAGATTTCTTAAATGGTTTTGATTACTTATTTAATAATGTACATTTTATATTGCATAAGACTCATTCACTATAATATATATGTATAAGGATAACTAACTGCCTGACTGACTTATCACCGCACAGCCCAAACTACTGGTGCTAGGATCGTGAAAATTTGTATGTAATCCGCATTTCCGCAATCCGCATTTCATCCGTAGGTGAGCACTAAGTACGGATTTTGGGAATTCAAACCCTAAGGTGGTGGAAAAGGGGATGAAAGTTTGTACGAAAATCCGTCTTTAAAATATTTGTCTACCAGTGCGAAGCCGCGGCGAGCCGCTAGTATTATATAAGTTCTAAACAAGTTTCAAATACCTAATAAGACAAATAAAGTATTTCAGTATTTAACAGACAGTTTTCCAGAAGAATTAAACTATGACGATAAATGACAGTTGAAAATAAATATTCACGTATAAAGGTTATAATAATGAAAAATCTACATAAGAACGGCAAAGTTTTGCTAAGTTTGTTGTATTGACAAAAAAACACCTATTTAGGAAAACTGGAAACTTATTTATATATAATATAAAGTTTCATCTAAATCGTTAGAATCGTTTCCAATACAAGAGGTTTATAAATTCTTATGTCTGTAACTTGTTAAATATTTATATTTCTGGCAGATTACGCATCCATTTTCATTGCGAATAATTGAATTATTCTATCAAAGATATATAATACCTACCTACATTTATAAAATTATCATAGAAGTCAAGTATGATACCTACTGACAGCATACGGCTGAAATATAGTAATAGGTAAATTATTCAGCTTGTGAAATTATGCCTACTCCGTCGTTTCTATGGATATTATAATATTTTAACGTTATGTTATTAGAAACGCTTATGCTACAATATCACAAAATGAACAATAGAAACAGTATCTTTATTATTATATTCGGTTACAGTTTAAAAGCTATTACGGTTAATAACTATTGTTATTATCAGAGCAAAAATTTAACCCACATTAAAAAATAATATTATTAAAAGACATTATGCAATATGCTCATAATTCTATCTTTATCTCCTATGGTACACTCATACTACATGCAATGAATATTTCTCCATGCCATAGCCTTCAGTTCTTAACATTATTTGATATGGCAACATATGGACTGCAATGGATCCACTGCAGCCACTGGAAGTAAACTCCTAAAAAGACTACCTTCGCCAAGTCAGCGAGGACTACAAAAAAAGTTGTAAAACCATAGAAAGAAACAACTATGTAGCTATTCAATAATGTTAATAAACCATTACATAAAAGGCTTAATCCTTCTTTCTTATGTAGCCCTATTTATTTAAAGACCAATTTTTGTTGTAAAAATTTTTTAATAGGAGTTATTGGCGAAATCTTCATCTGTCATGTGGTGGTATTTATTTTCATTTACACACTTATTTTATTTAGTCGTACATTCTGTAACTTTAGTGGTGTAACGTGATGTAATTTAGTTACTGTACACAAGTGAATCTGAGTATAAATAATAACTAGGAAGATGCATTTTAAGTTTCTACAAAAACTCCCTGGACAGTTTTACCAAGAGATCCGCCATCTTGTTGTTAGATCTATGTTTCATCTTCTTCTGCCAAACTTGACAACTAGTCCTCTTTATTGAGGACCATTATTAAGTGAATATAGAGTGTCCTGTCTTTTAATGATTTCAGTATCCTAACAAGATGGTGGCTCCCTTGTTAGAACTTTCTAGGGAGTTTTTGTGGCATCTCAGAATTCATGATCCATGTAATTATTTCTAATCCTGTTCACTTCTGCACTGTAACTAAGCTTTATTATGCAAAAATATACATGTATTACATAATAACGGTTTAAACAAACACAAATTTATTAATAAAAAACAAAAACCACTACATGACAATTTGAGATTCCATCAAAAACTTTAGAGCTATGTTTAAAGATTACAAGAATGATTAGAGAAATATTCTATTCGCGTGAAGTTGGCAGAATTGTGGAACAGATCAGAAACAGTTACTATTGATAAAAAAAGAAAACTTTTAAACCGTTACATAGTATAATTACATTAAATGTTTACCACACACTAAATCGATGTGATGAATATTCATTCCTCCGCATAATATTAATGTTATCAACATCTGTCCGCATCAGCGATCGCACAGCGTTAAATGTAATAATTTCACAAAAGCACCACAATTTACATACACAATGGATGTCATTTGAAAGGATTATTAATACGAATGTTCAAAATGTAGATTGTTATTAAAATAAAATATTAAATACTCATGAGTATAGAAGCTAGTATAGCTGATATGATGTTCGCTGAAATAATGATAGTTCTTATGGAACATGAACATGAAGTTAAGAAGTTGTTCCTAAAGGCAGTAAAAGTTCATTGAGCAGTTACAGCGATTATGGCGCTGTGGTAGGATGTTAGGACACTCCATCGATTGATTCTTATCTGGTTAACTAAAACCTACACTCTTTATTCATCTACACTTTTTATATAACTAGCGTTATTATTAAATTTTATATGATATTTAAGCTTTATACATTTAATATTACAACTTAACCACGCTATCTGTACCGGGTAACTTTTCTAATAACTCTTCACGCGGCCCCAGTACGTGTTTCAGAACGCAATGTAGCTGAGAAGCGAATTTCGTAATCTGTGTTACGGCTTATTTTAGTAATTCATACTTGGACACTGCCCTTTGAGATCTTCATTAGTGCCGGAAAGTTTTATACTTACAAAGTTTAAATTAGACTTTGATTCTAGTACGAAATTTTCACAGTAATACAGAATAGTATTTTCTTATCATTATTTATAGTATCATTTCTTGTTTTAATTAAATCAAAACTGTAAACCTTTTTTTTATTGCCTGAAGTAACGAACAGGCGTGAAGTCTACCTGATGTTGCTTGGCCGATTTTTATAATTATTTTACTGGGATAATCTATATACTTATTGCAAAGTTTCAGTATATGAAATATTAGGATACCATTCCTATGTAGAAACTTATAGATCATATCACTTATAGATCAAAACTTTGTAGTTAATGTTTAACTACAAATATATTGAATCATACAAATTATAATAGTAACATATATTTTTATAGAAATAAAATAAAACAGTATAAAACAATATATTACATTGAAGCACTATCAAACGTATTAGGTATCCTCACTCACGAACAAATATGAATATATAATTTCGTTACCAAGCTACAGCCAAATGGCTCTTGTTCTCATATCTATGACCAATTATAAATTCGTTTTTCATCGAAACGAACAACTGGCTTAAAGACAACACGGCCTGAGGCTTCCAAATTAATGAACGTACACCCAACAAAGAGATCAGTGAAAACGTTCATTACTTATTTCTCAGCGAACCACTTAATCCGTGGGATAAAAACGGCTTTTTCGCTTTCTAATTCGTAATTAAAATGGTGTTGTTATTAATATTACGTTTGTTTTCACGCCTAATGTTTTTTGTTACAGGAAATAAACGTTTATTTTGTTAACTGTTGAATAACTAGGTACCCTTTTTTGCACACATATTGTGATATGTCTAGAACATTTCCAAATTGATACATTACTTCCAAGGCTTTCTTTTTCGAAATTTGCAAGCAATTTGATAATGTTATTTTCTCGTTTTGAAGGATGTTTATAAAAAAATACCAAATGAGTGACGGGCCACGCCCAGTGTAAGGTTTCATAATTGCCCGTCACAATATGCAGACGACTCAGCCCGGTAAAGCTGTAAAAGCCGTAAAGGCTCCAGGGCCCCTAAGGCTAACTGTATAGTCAGTTCGAAAAAAAAAAAAAAAGGGAGCTTTAAGTAATTTTCAATGGAATTTGTACTAAATTACTTCTACAAGTACAATTTATAAGTTCATTAACTCGATAACTTGTAAACTACTTACCTTTGATAGTTTTCCTTTTAACTTCATTATATATAATAGTACCATAATTTTTTTCACATTTCCAAAAACAACCATTAAGCTGGCAGAGAGGGAAGACACTTAAGTCTACCAAAAATTAGCACTTTAAAGTTTAATATTACGTATAGGGATCCCTGAATCTAAAAATGGTTTTCACATACCTGCTATATTTTTGAAAGATGTAACGATGGGATAAGCGAGAAAAAAAAACATTCCCACTTTTCGTGTACCAGGTTTTTTTAAAGATTTTACTACTTCGGTGTGATTAATATATATACATTATATATTCTATTATATAACACATAAACATATTATATAACATATAAATTACAGCTTTCTAGTGCTAAAAATCTCTGAGCTAAGGGAGCGTTCAAGTATTACGTAACGAATTTGGGAGGGGGTCTTGTGAAACGTTACGATGCGTTACAGAGGCGGGAGGGGGGGGGGGGGGGGTTTGAACTACGCATTACGTAACATTGTTTTAACACTTCAGACGGCCGCGTAGAGTTTTTTGTGACTTTTTGTGACATAATTGTGACTTTCAGGTAAAAATGGTCACTTGGTGGTGGTTACGTAACGTTTTACTATGGGGGAGGGGGTAAAGAAAAACGTTACGTCGCTTTAAATGGGGGGGCGGGGGGTCAAAAATCTCCACAACTGCGTAACGTAATACTTGAACGCTCCCTAATCTGCAGACAGACAGACGGACATACCGAAACTATGAAGGTTCCTTGTTGAATATAGAATCCTAAAAAATGATCGAAAAAGACACGTAATCAAAATACTATTTTGATTCAAGTTAGAACAAAGCTGAGTTAAATCTATCTTATAAGTAAAGGTTGAAATTTCATCCACTTCAGTGCTGTTGTTATCAAATATCCCGATGATCTTACATATTTAAATTTCCTTACAGGAAACACGAGAGAAAGTCCTATTCACAGACAGTCTTAAGACGTAAGTTAAGAAGGGACATAATTCGCGCCAACTATTTACCCGAGATGATATGACAAAGTTAGTTATTGAAATTGTGAGCAGGTTGGGAGGTCCCCGAGGTTCAAGTTGCGCATAGTTACTTAGATGTTTAAGTTGGAGACTTAATAGTGAACTCGCGGCAGAGACTCGTGTGAGTTACACAGCAAATGTACGCATGAACTCAACATTGACAAACTTTGAAACATCTACAGCCTCGTATTTAGTTCAGAGTTGTTATATTACTTCACAGAACAGTAATTGTACTTGTAGTTTCTCGTCTTTTCAGGGACCAGTCTAAATCTTACAGTAGTTTAATTTAACTATCTTACAAAAAAAAAGATTATTATAAGCCAAATATAGCAAAGATACATACGGCCCGACTAATGATAAATAGTTACCATCGCATATGGACAACTGCAACACCAGGGGTATTACTGTTATGTTGCCGACCTTGGAGAACGATTCTTTATCGCTTTTGACTTGTGGATGTTGACGAGTCCTATTCCATGTAAAAGCGTGCTGGGTAACTAATTCCACAACCCTAGCGTACGTGACAGGATACTCCTAGAGAATAGTGTTGTTAAAATTCGGCTGTGTTTTATACTGTGGTGATGAGCAACCAGCCAACGACAGAAGGTGCGAGTTAAGGAGCGCAATGACGTCACCAAATCGAAACTAGTTTCGAAGACTCAACATTGTGCATGTAGTAGAACACATAGAGACACGATGTCTCTGCGAAGTTCCAAGGAATCTAGACCGCATTTTATTTCGGGATCGTCGACAATGCTTAACAATGCCTAATAGCTTAACAAACAACAAAGGTTGTTTTTAAATAACAGGAGATATTTATTTGAAAGTAGTGTAAAAAAATACTAAATAGTGTGTACAAAATAACGTTTTCCGAACGTTTCAGTCAATAAAAATCGTGTACCCGCATCTAATTTTGTTGTTAAACCGGGCTTGAATCTGAGTTATCCGGCGCGAGACTCAGTTTGTTTGACTAGTTACTTCACTGTCCAAGTTGTTTAAGACAAACACGAAACTGCTAAACTTGAAATACTCCGCTGGGTACTAGTAAATTTGCAAGAACCAACAGCGTTATCTTAATTAAAGTATTCAAAATAACTTTAGTGAGAAATTTATTTAATTGTAAATTAAAAGATATTCTTCATTAGTCTCACAACATTACTTGTAACTATTCTTATCATTCCAGGAACGTATATTATGTAAAGTATACGATAATAAACATAATTTAAAAATATTGATAGATGGACATTTATACATATTATAAAACTCAACGTCTCTCTGTCTGTCTGTCCGTTTACGTTCTTTTCACACGAAAACCACTAATCCGATTTACATGTTTTTTATTTTAATTCATAGCTATGTTATCTGGCCATGTTATAGGATATATTTTGTAGGATATTGTGACATACGAAATAAGCAGTGACGATTATGGTGAATCAATTCGGAAAAAAGACGCATTTGGGGCACTTAAATGGCTTACGCTGAGTAAACCATAAGAGATATATCAAACTAATGTTGTACATAATTGTAGATCTTCAAAAGACCTACAAATAAGTCAGCTATAGTAGATACCTATCTTCTAAGCATGACCCACAATAAGCATTTTTGTCTTCTGTAACAAATAAAGAAAGAAAGGTTAATTTATTTGTACCAACGACATTTTACAACAATAAACAATTTATAAATACCTTTACATCTACCTTTTAAGAACTAAAAATCAAATGCCACTTGTTACAAAACGGCACCAGCTCAGCATAATGTTGGTTGTAAACAACCAGCGCTGGTCTTCCGTTGGAGCCGTCCAGCGACATCACAGGACGGACATTCTGACATATAGGCCAAAAATATAAAAATAAAATAAAAAATGTGAAGAAAAATAAAAAGTGTGAGACATACGACGTAGAACATATAGCACAACACAGTATTTTTAAACGAATCAAGGAGTTGGCGTTCAAACAAAAATAAATAAATAATAATAATATATATATACACTATGAGCACTAGGTATACAGGGCAAGTAAGTTATATTGTACATTTTAATGAGAGCGAAACATTACAACAAATATAATAATAATAACCTTATTTAGGTTGTATTTATACTAATAAATAAATAAATAAATATATATATATATATATATATATATTTGTTTTAGTTGTATTTATACAAATAAATAAATATATATGTATATTTTAAATCGCGGTCAGCTGTCCACTTTAGATCGTAATTTCATTTAGCGCCACCATCAATCCATTCAATCTCCACTTAAGATGTATGTAAATTGTATCTACATAAATCATATTTATATTCAAAATGCACAGTACCAATAAAATCTTAAAATAACCGCGAAAATGCGATTATGGTGAAACGTTTATATAACATTTCTAAAAAGTTTATAATTTTACTTTTAGCTCGCGAATTCGTTCCCTGTGACTTCTAAATGATACGACTCGCGCGCTACCTATTGTAAACTGTTTGTACTAATACAGAACTTTCTTGGTTCTCCACACAACAAATCACCAATGTTTCGTCAAAATCGGATGAATGATTTAGGTATGTAAAAAACAAAGAAATTACATATACAGTGTAATGTTTTCAATAAATTATATTAATTAAAAAGGAAAATGTTCTTTTTTTATCTGTCTGGATTTAGCTCAATTACGGCTTGACTGATTTTATAGAATTTTGTACACAGGAAGCATGTCCAATTATCAATTAATATGTCCATTAATCAATTGATAAGTTAGACGAATTTCTAATAATAATACTTTTTGACATAGTAAAAAGAGATCTAAAAATTAATTTTCATTTATTCTCGACAGTTTTTCATGACATTTTATATAATGGGAAATAGAACATTCCAAAGTTGAAAGACTATAAAAATCATAAAATATTAGTAAAAATATAATTAAGAGACGTAAATAATGATTAATTAAAAGCGCGTGCGGGACCACGGGTATAGCTAGCTAGTATTTCATAAAACGTCTTAGATATCAGTTACACATCTATTTTACTTAAAATCAAATATTTATTAACTACTATGTCACAATATGGTCAAATTTTAATAGAAAATTAATAAAATGCTAAGGGACTAATAGCAAATTTCAAACAAAACCTTTAGGTTTCAACGTAGTTTATACGTCTGAAGTATAAGGTTTAAAATGTTTAACTTTTACTTGCTAGAAGAACTTCTTTGACAGCGTATTAAACATTGTATTATTTTTTAACACAAGTTAATTTGTGTTATTTGATAAGCTTCACCCATACCCACAATTTTCATTTTAATTCAATTCATTATTGATCTATCGCTATATATAAAATAAATTAATACCGACAAATGAAAATACAATGTCATGATAAGTTATTGAGCTAAAATATTCAGTGAAAAATCTACCTAGTGTGAAATAACAATAGGATTAAAAATGCAATGTTGATGTTGCTACGTGGCCTTTGTTTTCCATAAAACGCCTGTGTATGACAAACGTAATATTTCACAATACGTCTGGCATAGAGAGCCACTGCTTTTAATACGGGGTGATGTCACCTAACTCTGTGAATGGACATAAACTCCTCTTATTATCACGTCTTCATTATCACTGTTTCATGATCGTGATGACGGGTAAAATGTATCTGTAGTTTGTTTTTGTAAATAGAATATTATAATTTTTTTTAGTAAATTGAGATTTTCTGTATAAAAGGTAAATAATATATCCTTACGTATTATAAAAAGTAACGTATCTTTGTCAAAATCAAAATCAAAAAATACTTTATTCAATTAGGCCCTAAGAAGACACTTATGAACGTCAGACACTTACTACTGGTTCGGAAAATATCTCACTCATCGAGTAGAACCGGTAAGAAACTCGATCGGTCTTATCTTTTTTTCCCAAATGTATAATAATATTTACAGTTAATAATCGCATTATTATGTCTATAATTTAGTGTATACACACAGAGAGGGAGTCACTTCCAGACATCACTGTCATTCACATAATCCAACCTATAATAACCTTTTGACAATAAAATCTGCTTGACATGGTACTTGATTTCATTGTCTGGCAAAATAGTAATGCTTCGGGATCTTATTATAGAACACTATTACCTATATCAAGAATGTATTGGGTGGCAAAGTTAAGATATTAAATTCCTGGAACTTGTTCTTTAGTGATTCGCGAGGTCTCATGCTGTATCTTATAGCACAGCAAAATGCCGTAAAATATTAAGCTATGGAAGTAAGCGAAGTAGACTAGCCTTCAGTGGCAATATCTGTTAACTGGCGAATCTTACGTACTGCGAATGCAGCAGAACTTAATCTTCCCGCTATAGTTTTAATCCGTGCGTTAATCTACTTATTTATAACTCGAGAACTACTGAACTGATTAATATGTTTTTTTATTAATAGGTATATTGTGTGGTCAGGTTTTAGTAATATAATTTGTTATATTAGGTAATCTGTAGAACAAGTTACAGTGATAACAATACATTAAGACGACAAAAAACTATCACCAGTAAGTACGGTTTCTTGCAGTACTTTAGCTAAACTATTCAATATTACAAACCAATATAATGCAATGGACTATGGTTTAAAATAGCTAGAAAATCAGCAGTATCATAAATCTAATTTTAACATTTACATCGCAATGATCATTTTAAGTGATAAAGGAAAAATGTTTATCAATACATCCAAAAACATTATTTGTAATTAAATTTCGTCATCGTAATAAAATATATTTCTTTATGGCATCCAATTAGGTCTCATTGTGTATACAAAGAGTATCTACAATAAATAGTTAACTAAGTATAAAATAAACAATATAATGTTTAAAAAGATTTTTATTAATTGACAATTATTTTAGTAGTTACGTAAACGGAGCCGCGAGCACAGCTATTATAATATAATCACAAAAATGGTAATTGCAAAGTCCTTGAGAAAAATATGTCAAGAAACTCTGTAGATGACAAGGAAAAACTTGCTTTCAACATAGTAGTCATATTTTATCTTATTGTACGCCTTGCTCAGTAAGACCCGTTTGACATGTGATTTGTATCTCCCGGCAGAAATAATTATGTCGCATGTAATAGGGATAGGGATTTTATTATAAAATCTGACACGATTACCTTGGAATGATTTATTAATTTTTATATTGTTATTTTGAGCAGAGGTCGTTTTTATTGTTTGAGTTTATTCCATACTGATCATTGTCACTTACAGACGTGTGTGCGATTTTATTAAAAAAATCTAGTTAAAAAAACTTATCTATTCAAATTACTACTTTTTTACACTATGTCTTGAAGTAGACAAGATCTCGAGATATTTGTTAGTAGCTAAGGCGTTCTCTTACATAATACATCAAATATTCCATTTTAAGCATCATATGTTCTGACATATAGTACATGTATATAGCGCCAGTATTGTACGCAGCATACACCAAGCATTACACGCAACCTATCAAGACGCGCGGTGAACTTAAATCCAGCAAACACGCCACGACTACGCTCTCCTGCGTCAACTCAAGCTTATGTCTGTTCCTACGACCGGAAGCCGCTCGCGCAATAAAGTGACAATGCATTCACTAGCTGTCGACACTGCACTTCACACATGTAGGCCTCACAGTTACATGGATTATTATCTATGGCTTACTCAGAGTTAGCCATTTAAGCGTCCCAAAAGCGTATTTTTCCCTAATGATTCACTATTATCGTAACTGATAATTTGGTATCCTACTTTATTTAACAACATACATATATAACCTATAATCTGGCCATAGCAATGAAATAAAAAAAGCCATGAAAATCGGATAGGTGGTTTCCGCGTGAAAAGAACATAAACGGACAGACCGACAGAGAGACGTTGGTTTTTATAATATGTGTATGTATGTATGTATATAAATATTTCCAGTTGCTTACCACTCCGGCTTATCATTAACTAGTGTTACACACCATGTGTATGGTGGTCCCGATCCAGTCGAACAAAAGTATCTGATCCTACCACCCAGACAAAAGTTAGTTGTAATATTTCTCACTGTCGAGTGTTCCCCATACCTTTGGCACCCGGGGTGGAACGCCAAACAAACCCCTACCCCTTCTCCATTTTATAGACTTTTATTTTATTTTGTAGAATTACAACCGACAGGTATTTCAATCAGTAATTGACAGCCGTGCTAATGATTTGGCTGTATTATACCTTTGGCATTAATTCAATTTTACAGCGAATCAATGAAATATACATTATAAGGTATAAAAGCTTTGCTTATTTTGTAACAAAATTAAATATAATATGTAGTTATTTTTTACTGTAGCGTTTTAAATCAAATTATAATATGTAAGTTGAAAAAAAAAATATAATATCATAAACATAAATATTATAATTATGTCTAAGTAATTATTTGCGGTTTGTTTTTATTGGAGGGGATTTGCCATAATGGCCACGCTTGGTAGACGTGTTGGCGAACGCAGTTTGGTTAAAGTAATACTCAAAAGATGTTGCTGCCCGTCCTTCGGCTAATCCTTAATCGTCTAGCATAGGACCAGTCGTTGTGGCGATCTGCGGGGAAGGCCTACGTCTAGGAGTGGATGATTTTCGGCTGAAAGGATGATGATTATTATGAATGATTTGTTGTCATTTCTAATTCTAATTCCTTATTCCACATAAGTAAGGTGGGCACAACATGGATCATTATGGGAATGATCTTACTCCCTCTTTGTGCATCCACTAAATTATTAACTGATGATTGTTAACTGTATATATTATTTAAAGAGTTGTGAAAAATAAAATAAGCCCGTTCGAGTTTCTTGCCGGTTCTTCTCGTTGACTGGGATGTTTTCCTAATCGGTAGTAGTGTTCGACGTTCATAAGTGCCTTTTTAGGGCCTAAATTGTATTAGGTTGTAAGTATTTTTCATTTTGAGCATATTCTCCTCTTCCACTGTTTATTTCTGCACAACACATTACTTATTGTTTATATATTAGTTACCACCATGTAATGGTTTCATCACGATGTTTTCCTTCACCGAAAACTCAAGCTCATTGCAGGGATTCTAACTAGCGTCGATCGACGCGATATCCGTACACGCTACCTCTGAGCCATCACTGCTAACATATTTGTATCTGTATACAGCTACAGAATGACTATATGTTAAAACATTAATAGTAAATATTCCTAAATGTAAGCAAAAATAATGAAGGCTTTTTAGTAATGTAAGACACGAAAAAATAATTATCTTTCGCGATTTGACACTAATGCTCTTTATCTTAAAATTATATAAAAATAAATATTCGAGGATTTCGAGTAATTTCCTATTTTATTATACACTAGCTAGCCTGGCAGACGTAGTTCTGCTCTTTCCAACAGTATATACCACACTAGCTACTACATACTAGCACTACCTATTACCAGTCCTTTACATGAATTTTTTTCCGGCTAACGAACAAAACAAAAAAGAATTACGCATATCCATCCTTTGAATCATGAGTTATGGTCTTGAGTTCATAAAAAAATGTGATAGAAAAAAGTATGTTCACATTTTCTCGGATTTGAAATAATCCTATTAAACTTTTCAAATATCTACGACTATGCTCTTACAAATGACCAGCATTTAACTTTTATTTATATAAATAAAAGGATTACAAAAATATATATAAGCTTCAGACTATACCTTTGGAGTGTATCCATCAAGTAACAACCTTGAAGTAACATTTAATTAAAATAAATATGTATCTAGTATTATAGAATCTTTGATCTCAACTACAGTACCAAAGTGCTAATTGCGAACAGCTCACGAGAGGGCGCTATCAGATGCAGCTTAAACTGACGCTTCCGCCACTGCCAGCCGAGGACCGTTTCCGCCGGAAGCCGGACGCGGTGGGGTTGAACACGACTCGAGGCAGGGTAGTGGGAGTGGCGACCTAAGCGGATTCCAAACAGATCGCACAATGAAATATTAACGTATTCTGTGTACATTAATTATTAAAGTTCTGTTGTATATATTAATTGTATATTAAATTCTAACGTCCTTTATGAACAATTGTGTTTACGGAAATAACTAAGCCGATATTTAAGAAGACACTTACTGTACATGCTCGAGCACAGAACATTATTCGAATTCGTTAAAAATATACAAGCTGAATTTTCGACATGGGATTGCATGGCCAAATTATAAACTATGAGAATAAGAGGAAAAATTTGCCAAGTGCGTGTCAGGTCACGCGCAGTACAGGGTTCCTTAGTTGCCCGTCACAATATGCAGACTTAGAGAGAGGGCTTAAAGTAATTTTCAATGGAATTTCTACAAAATTACTTTTCCTTGGGTATATTTTATAACCTGATTAACTATTACTCATTAACTTCTAAAGCCTATTTACCTCTGATAGTTTTCCTTTTAACATTATTATATATATTACTACCATGAATTTTTTTACATATCCAAAAACAACCATTTATCTGGCAGGGCTTGACTCTTACAAAAATTAACATTTTCAAGTTTAATATATAGCAAATGGATCCCTGAATCTAATAATGGTTTTCACACACCCGTAATATTTTTGACGAGAAAAAAATTCATTCTTACATGTTTTTTTTTAAGATTTGATTTTATCGCTTTTTTGGCATGATTAATATGTATACCCATACCAAATTATAGTTTGAATCTCTGATCTAATGGTCTGATCTCTGGTTCCTTGTTGACCTCGGATCCTTAAAAATAGTGTAAGAACTCATGAGCTCATTTTGTGACAAAGCAAAATTTTGCATATTGATTATTATCAAAACAAATTATGAAGTTTTAACGATAACACAATGACTTGATAACACTGACTCTGTCGAAAATAGCTATAATACATGTAGATTAATTTGATAGAAGTTCTGGAGATATTTAACATACGCATAACTACAAAATAATGTAAAATAATACATTACAAAATACAAGTACAAAATAATGTAGTTAAGTACCCTTTACTAAATGATATCTGTTTTTAAATTATTAACCAAGTTTTTTTTGTTTAGTACTTAACTGTCGTAACTTATAAAGTGACATTGTGGTCGAGCATGATGACAACAAAGCCTATACTCTTACGAAGACTATGTGTTGTGGCTACAGTAATTGCTATATAATTTGAAGAACTTCGCCAACGCCAGTACAGTTAGCCAAAGGGAGAACCTTTGCGCCGTGTTTAACGATTCACTATTTATATAATAATAAACTTCTTTGGAATTTTTCACAATATGCATATAGGAATATGGGTTTCATTTTAAATTCGCAAGTGTCCAAAAAGAGATAAATATTGGCGACTATGACAGGACATCAACATTTAACATGATAGGAAAACAATGGAATAAAAAGTAGACGGCGATACTTGGTGCTCGGCATCGATATTTCATCAAATTTAGGTTTTACACAAATCTGGTTACAGTTGAGAAACTTGTTATGATACAACTTAAATAATAAACTTACTTTTAGAATTGTAACCTACTCCCTGTACAGTTCTCTGTAATTCCGTAATTTGGAACTTCGTATAATATCTAAGTTTTGCTTACTACTAAGCTATCTTCAGGATATAATATATGCTGGACCGCTGACATTTAAACATAAATACTACACGCAGAGGTCACAGTAGGTTCTAATGTCAAAAGGTTATTATAGGATCGACCTTTACGTGATTGACGTAGTGATATCTGGCCCTTTATGTACGGCCACCAAAATGATATGATTATTAAATGTAAACATTACTTACATTGTTAAAAAAAGATCGATTAACCTGATCGAGTTTCTTGCCGGCTCTTCTAGATTACCTGTACATCCGATAGTCTGTATTCCTCGATGACTGGGATGTTTTCAGAACTGGTAGCAGTGTTTTGACGTTCATAATGTCTAAATTGATTAAAGTATTATAACATTAAGGTTAAGTTATCTCACGAAGAACCGACAACCACTGGAGTAAACGGGTTCTTGAGTGGAGACCGCGACTCGGCAAACGTAATGTAGGACGCCCGGCGGCCAGATGGGATGACGATCTACGAAAGACTGCAGGAAGATGCTGGATGCGGACAGCTGAAGACCAGTCCAGTCCAGCAGTGGACTGATGTAGGTTGATGATGATGATGAAGGTTAAGTTTGAAAGTGTTTAAAAGTAGAGTAAACAATACTATTGGTATTGTGTTATCTATCTATGATTACAACATACTATATCGCTTATGCGGAAGATGCTAAGAAATTATAGCAATCTCGGTAACGCCCAAGTTTATTTATATTCGACTTTAAAAAGATGTGTGTACTTCTATAAGCACGTACGAAGTTTTACTTTTTTGGCGTAACAAAACAATATTAACTCCAATAACGTTATCGTGACAAAAACTTAATGAAGTTAGCTATCAATGATAATAATGTGTATTCATTTTATTCACTACTATTTTTATTTACCTCAACCCTTGTCAGTGGAGCAACCACCACTGTTCCCTATCCTCAGCCTTTTTACCTCTTGATAAGACACTTCTCCCACATCTCCTTCATTTGTTGGAAAAAGCTTCATCCAAGTTTTCCTCTACTTCGTTTTCCTTCAGTCTTTTCTGCATCTGGAGCATAGCGTTGTATGGCTGCAATACATGGACGTTAAAACAAAGAGACAGAGAAACGAAACATAAGTTGGACAGAATAGTACAAATAAGGAAGTGTTAAGAATGGTTGACGAGAAAAGACAATTATTGGGAAACTTAGAGAATAGAAGAAGAAAGATGCTTGGACACTTGATACGGCACTACAATTAATATAAGGCGATTTTAAGAAGAAAAATAACTTAAAATTGTATAATTAAATATATTTATTTAATTTCATTCGTCAAATACGTTCAAGTTCTTGATGAGTTATTTAATATAATAAATTTACATTCCTTTTAAGTCAAGCGTGTGGCCTAATTTAACTCAAATCCTGTTCTAATTTTTGTCGGAATACGGGGAATTAGTTTTTTTATCCATTAAATAGGCACACCAACGACAGATCCTGTTGATACCAGTACCAGCGAGAATTACAAGAAATAGTCATAATTCTATGAAAAAAAAATACTTTACCGATAGAATGCGGTAATTTTTATCGGTTTTATATTATTTGTCTATACAACTGTTATTATATCATAAGATATCTTTGTATTTAAAAAAGTATGAGTCAGTCAGTTTGCATCATGAGTCATGTCAAGTACGTAGATTATACCTCGGGTATAATTACCATATATATATACACAAAATCATAAAATGATTAAGATATTTCAAGTAAGCTTGGAGTAAGGTATTTACGTATTATAGATACATTCATTACTAACTGTGCCCCACGGTTTCACCCCGTAAATTTTAATATTATATAAAAATATGCCGTCTTGTGTGTAATTATACACTGTCAAATTTTTTCCTGAAGACATAAAAAGGAAGAGGGTTCCAAAGTAAAAACTATAGTGAACCTTGGACAATTTAGTGTACCAGTCAAAAATCTAAAAACCAAAATGGTCGGCGAAAATTACAAATGCTTACGACATCGGAACCATTAGGCATAGGTATGGTAAGTTAAAACAAAAATAAATAAATAAAGAGAACCAAGAATATTCATTTCAAGTATAAAAACAGTCTTTTGATGACGAATGACGGATTAACGACTACACTACTGAAGTGGTAAAAATCAGTAAAACTTATGTTTACATTATGGTAACATTATCCACACGGTCGTATGTGTTGTTATCTGGTAACCAAGGACACACAGCTATTTAGCTGTGTTGTTCGTAAGGCTCCGTCTGCCTTTTTCTCAAATCTGTGATATTAGTATAGATAAGAAGTGCGAAAACATGTCATTAAAATAAAAAAGGTGTGTGTGCGATTTACACACGATAGAAGAACTTCATTTTTAAAGGCATTTTCTATTTTATTTAAACAGTGTGCAATATACATATACACCGACATTTACTTTCTCGCTCTGGCTCACACAAAGAGGAGATACCGATAATGTGAGTTAAACGTTTAACGTTTAACATTTAACGTTTAACGCTTGGAAGTCGCATAAAAAGTTTCACTTCAATAATCTTATTGATCAATACCATATGATATTAAAAAACAGGAGAACATTTCGCTTAAAAACTCATTTCCAACTACGTAGTTCCCTTCATAAAGTCTTTGCTGAAAATTTCCAAGAGAGAGAGAGTGCAATCAAGAATTGTTCGATAGTTGCAGTTTCGAAGTTCAATACGAATCCAACTTGTTACCGGTGGAGTCTTTTCGAGACTGATGAAATTTCTAAACTTTCAACAAGGACCTTATACTGCAATATCTACTAGTAATTTTATGTTTCTCAAATAAAATTTACTAGCTAAACCCTGCGAATGTTTCGCATATTATGGAATAGAAACTATCTAACACCTGTCATGTTAGTTAAACAAATTGTTAATATATGACGCTTTGAATATATTTTCATTAGCATCAACAGATATTATTTCTAATGAAAAGGTTTTTAATCCTTTTTTTATTAACGAATTATTAACGAAAACATGAATTTTAAACAGTGTTAAAGTGAAACTTTTATTCTATCGCCCCAAATTTCTATCGCATATCGCATTACATTACATTGTCTCAAATAAAATTGAATTGTATGCCGTGCAGTCAAGGCTTAATGTGTGTTATTATTTTTAAAGTTTCACTTGCATCCTGGTTTCATAAAACCATACAATATTTTTTGCCTATGTTTCGTGAATAGCCGGAAATATAAGCTTAAAAATGGAGGTTGAATTATTGATTTTGATAAAGAATAAACGATGAATGGTGGAGATATGGCATTGTCAATAAAAAACACCTTGTATTTTATACAACATTTCGATCATAACTTATTGCTTTACTATTTATTCTATATAGCTAACAGTTTTCTACTTTATAATTCAAAGAAATGTATGTTGTTATGTCTTACTATTTAATAATATTAACAAATAACTTTTAAATATGTAATTAATATACAAATTATATGTCTCCTAAGCTTAATTATTCTATTATTAAGCTTAATATTAATCTACGTGCCTTTTTTTACCGTTATAGGTTTAGCGTTATGGTCTCAATCTCACCTGATCTTAAGTGACGATGTGGTCAAGTTGGTAACACGCTAAGCCTGGTGGATGACTGGCTCTCAAGTGCAGCTGCCAGAACACACCTATTTGTGCTTGACGACAGAATTTCAAAATGAGGGTGGTAGCTAGCTAGGCAGGCATTAGGAAAAGCCTTACCACCATGCTATGGTTTTATGGCTCAGGCTCATATCACGGATTCGAACTCACGTCCATCGAGGCGATGTCCGTACACGCTACCACTGACCCATCTAGTACAGTAATGTAGTATATATTAAAAAGTAAATACATATTTTTTACTATACTAGACAGATACTAATGCGGCGATTCAACTTCCGTTACGAACAAACATACAACATTATTTTTTATTCAATAAAACCACGATTCACTGTTGCGCTGATAGCAATCCGAGCAATATTGCTGTTGTGTTACAGTTTGAAAGGAAATTGTGAAATCCGTTTTCACTGTGCCTTTTTCAATAAAAGTTCGTTTTAGGCTCGGTTTTAGGAAAACATATTACTTTTTTCGGTCACTATAAACATAGGCAATTCAATAGTGGTTTATTGAAAACAAAATTTAAAATTTACGTACTAATCCAACCTGCCCACTTCTGAGCTTCGTTTAAAAACGCTGGTTTAAAAACATAAAATTTTATCAGAATCTTTTAAAGGATTTCTTTAGGCGCGTTTATTGTGTGATGAAAGTCCAATATGATGAAGCTATCCATCATTGATGACAATAGAAGTTCATTTTACCGGCTTTTTCATTGTGTAAAAATAATTTAACTTTGTGTAAATATAATTTAACTGTATATAACATTACTTATTTTACTCAAATCAAAGTAAATGTTGTTGTTACACGGGATAAAAGTTGTGGAGTTATTGTTTGTTGGTATGCCATAGAAGTAAAATTTCTTACGTCCGTAGGTAGGTACATTAATTAGTACACACCATGTTTTTTTTAATTGTATTTATTTTAATTATTTAAAATTTACTGAACCCAATCAAGATAATATGACTAACCGACTAATTCTACGTATAACAATATGTCTGATAATTATTGATAATATATGCTAGCTATGTTCATGTGTTCTGTTTATTATCAATCGTCGTCAATAACAATTTTAGATTACAGCAGTTTCTGAAAATATGATTAACGCATGAGTTCGATTACATGATAACAAAAATGTTTTCCAAAATTTATAGCATGTAAAACGATTGATGAGGTTTTAGAAAATTTAAACGATTTCATGGTCAACTTGAAATACATTGTTGTATGTGTAATTTAGAACAGATGTAATCTAATATATTATTTTTAAAACATGAAATTACGTTTGTTTGTCTATCAGTTAAGATTAAATGGCTGGATGGGTTCTAATGTCGATATGTTGTGGAAGAGGACATAGGACTTTTTTCCTTTACTTTCAATCGCTCAGCGAAATTGACGGGGGATATTGCCAGTTTAGATTAAATAAATAATTTAAATGTCAACTATAAATCAAAAGCATCTGAATCATATTTACCATTATAGAAGGTTCTTGTAACATTAAACAGACTAGTTAATCAACTTAGTGGGTTGGAGTATTTCTATAAACTTTGTATCGACCACGAACGGTTGAAATAGTTACATACATAGAAATCTCTGCTCCATACTAAGCAATTTCAATAGATAGGTACAAGTAAATAACTAGTATCATAATAACTCACTGGCATTAAACTAATTTAAATTTTGTCTATCGGTCATAAGGTCCGATTTTGTTTATCCTGTTTTCCAAAGAAGAAAGAGTTTTAAAATGCTTCTGTATTTTACAAACATTGCAAAATACAACACCAAATATTTGTATAAATTCGATATCTCTATTGCAAAATCAGGCCCTAGACAAATATTACAATTCATCATTTTCCAAAAAAATATTCCATTACTTTTGGTGTCGAGGTGGTCGAGTTGTTTAGATCGGCACAATATAGTTTCGATCCGCAGGTTCGAACCACGGCATGTACCAACTAATTTTTCGGAATTCGCCTAAATTTACTAATTCAAATTGGTAACACTATCGACTGACGGGGAAGAAAAACCTAGCGAGGAAACCTGAACGCTTGAAAAACG
The DNA here is from genome assembly GCA_947532125.1 of Saturnia pavonia. Classification (NCBI taxonomy): domain Eukaryota; kingdom Metazoa; phylum Arthropoda; class Insecta; order Lepidoptera; family Saturniidae; genus Saturnia; species Saturnia pavonia. Next base: position 11,143,117 of record OX383905.1, on the reverse strand, counting down.
TTCTTGTGGTACCACTGTATGTGGGAAAATATAGAACCATTGATTTCTCGGTGTTTGAAATCACCAATACGCCGTGCTGCGGTGATTTAGCCCATAGCTTCCCTTAGGAATAAACCTTCGCCCAGCAGTGGGGAACTTATAGGCTGACATTATTATTATTACTTTTGTATTGTACATACTCAAATTTATCGGGATGCTTATTTAATTGGTATTAACTAAATTGACTCTTTAGTAGACTTTTGTGTAGAGAGGCCGCAATCAGATTTCATATCGCATAATAAGAGAAGGAATATATAAAAGGAAATCAAAGCTAAATTTTACATGTTAATCTTTAAACATTTTTGATTTTGTTTGCAATTTTACAGAGGAATGAAAATCACGTGAACATTCAGACATAAATTATTTTAAAGTAATTACTTAAGTATTTTCTAATTTAAAAAGTCACTATAACAAATTACTTAACTTGTATTTGTAACTTCTTTATTTTTTCAAGATCTGACACAATGTGAAAATGCCAAGACCGTACACCGTTACCGGGAAAGAAACGCTCAGGTGCAACCGAAATAGCAGAATTGAGTTCGTTATTTCAAAGGTATTGTTCACGCAATATAAACTACAGCCCCCGAACTACAATCACCTTGATTTATAGAGTTGAGAACGAGACGGACATACCAGATGACCGTTGTTTTAAAACATTACTAGAAAAATGTAATTTTATACGTTTTTTTTTTTAAGATGTCATCAATTTCTTTCGTATCTTAAAAAAAAACAATTGGCTTGAAGATTTGTTAAAGTAAAAATCTTTGAAAAAAACATAAGGTAATAATTTAAAGTGGTAAGTTAGCTTACACAACGCGTCGGTGTAAAAAACTTCAATGAAGGGTGAAACAATAACGTAGTTACTGAATTTTATTAGTATTCGCTTGGCTAGTTAACCACCCTCAAATTGAAACTTTTCCGGTAGGTAAGCCTCAATCGATGTGCTCTGACAGCTGCACTTGAGAGCTCTGTGTGAAGCATGATAGCATTTTTCTCCGCTTTATTACATAAATCAGATGAAATTATGCTCTACAATTAATAAATTATACACATAACATAAAAATACCTAATACCTAAAAAATACACTGGCAAATTGACAATTTTCGGACTGACAGAACAGGTTAATCAGATATTCAAAACCACGATGCGCATAAAAATAGTTGATTTTATAGGATAAACGTTACAATTTTTTATTGAACAAGGCTTTTAATGATTCAAAATGGATAAAGGATAAACATTCTATCAAACATTAATAAAAATACGGCCAGTTTTGTTGAGTCCGAGCACACACAGAGCTCAGCTTTGTTCTTATTTTCAATTTCATGTAAAGCGATTCTATAAATTTTAAAATCGCTGCCCTGACAGGAAGTCAGATCGAAATCGTGGCGGTTGAGAGGAAATTGCTCATTCTCACGCGAACCGCCCGGCTCAGGGGAATCCGCTCTAATGGAAAAAGTTACAAAAAATATACAAAACTTTTTATAACAAAGCTCCGTTCAACTTACAGCAGATGTGAAGCAGATAGCGGGTAGTAAACTAAAAGCAGGGTCACTATATTTTGTCATTTGTATTATTTCCATTTACAATAAGGATGTACGTATGTATATCCCTGATGGTATGCAATCCAAATACAACGGCGACCGTTTTACTGTGTAATTACACACAAGACTGCATATTTTTTGTATAATATTAAAACATATAGGGTGCTGACATTGCATGACGTTTCCTTTCAAAATTGACACAATTGAATACCAATACTAAACTTGTTAGGGGCATTTTCGTGCTCTGTCCGGTTCCATCTTTCGAATCTTTACTCTTTTATTATAAATATAAATTATAATTATTGTAGTTACTTATGTATGTAATTGATAAAAAAAGCCCATCATAAGCCTTATATTTACTTACTTGATTTAAGAGGTTACGCATTCAGCTAGACATTCAAAAAATATGTTTTAACTAAAAACCTATTGCTGTCACGTTATGCCCATACAAGTGCGTATTGAGTGAGAGAGACAACTACAGTTCAGACGGGTATACTTATGTAAAATAGACGAAATCATAATTTTATATCCCTTTGTTTCCTCCTCCAAAACTGGACTGTTTTTTTTAAGAATAATATAACCAGATATTCCTAGATGCTAGGACTTGGCCGATGCTCCTGGGTTCAACCACTGTGATGAGCGTTTCATATTGTCGTAAAGGATCCATTTTTGACACAAATAACATTACAATTTAAAATTCCCTCATTGTTGTGACGGTTGAGTAATGTAACGCAGCAATCAATTCGTGTTTGTTGGTGTGCTCCAATGCGTTCAATTCATGCGGTACCCATTTCTTTTTGCCAATTTTTTTTTCTAATTGCTTTTCACTATTCCACTTTATTTCAAATGAATTAAAATTGTTGTAACACTCACATTGAAGCCTGCCGCTAACTGTGACGTGGTTCGCGATGGATCCGCTTCTACGATCATCTTTAATTCTTCATTATCAACTAGGGTCTCCGGCCGTCCACGGGGTTTGTTTCGTAGGTTAAAATTTCCACAACAAAAACGTTGGAAACAAAAATGTACCGAGCTTTCTTTTACAGTAGCTTTCCCATACACATCATTAATCCTTCGAGCTGTTTCTGCAGCGCTGATGCCATTGTAGAGCTCATATTCGTAAGTAACGCGATATTTTAAGTTTTCCATTTTGTGAATAGAACTAAATCAAAGAAAAATCAAATTGTGCAAAAACAAATTAATCAGTAAACTCAAACACATACAAATACACAAGCCTAAATTTTAAAATTTGAATTTGGAATTCTTAACCAAACGCCAGATATTTGAGATTAAGTTGACCAGTTCAATAATTTCATATGTAAGGACCTAATATAAGAAAATGCAAGGTCATAGTTTTAAATAATTATAGTTTTTATCAATTGAAATTAAACTTAAACTACTTATTGGATTTCTTCTGGTTAGGCAAATAATATTAAAAATAGACAAATAAATGATACTAGCTGACCCGTGCGAATATATCGTATATTATATTTATAATGTATACAATCCAACGGTTATCATGTTAGTTAAACAGATTGTTAATAGATGGCGCCAACTACATGTTAATGTTACGGAACATAAGCTTTAAAATGATGTTTGAATAATTAATTTTGATGAATATCGGCTTTGAAAAAAAACACATTTGAGAAATAATAAAGTACAGATATTTATGTATATGTTATATTAATGTAAACAGGCTTTTTTTATTCAAATGTATTGTACTTAAATTCTGATATAATATAAATGATATTTTAAGCTAGCTCGTCACGCAGACGTTGTTATTTTCCAAGAGTCGTTTACTCGTTGTTCGTCTATTATTAGTTAATACTCAACCATAGCACCACCTCACCCGATTTTTTTCTAAAAACTTTCCAGGACCAAGACGAACAAAACAAAAACATTTTCTAATTTTCTGGGTAAGTAACTTTGCAAAATTTTATTATCTTAAAAACCTTATTCGGTCTATTACTGACATGAAAAATAGAGCTAGCCTAATCGGTCCAGCCATTCTCAAGTGATGTGCTGACTAAAGAACAGCATTTCACTGTTATTTATATATAAATATAAAAGTAAGTTTGTTTTTCAATTAGGCTCAAAAGGCTGGACTGACTCTAATAAAATTTGGCATAGAAGTCAATTATGTCGTGGAATAGGACGAAGAATTTTTCTATTATGTTATATCGCGAAGAGGCCAGTAATAAGCTAGTAATAATTAATATACAATGTAAATAATTAATATACAAAGAAGTATAAACAACGACCACTAATCGGATGAAATTAAAACAGAGGAAACATTTTCTCCTAGCATTTTTTTTATAATTAAAATAAAAATCTGTCGCCAAATTTTTATTCGCTGTATTCCTGCAACTAACTGCACTTGAGAGTCAAGCTGGTTTTAATCGCCACTTTATCACAGGGACATACAGTATAAACTTCGATCATTTTTAATTATAGTCAGACATTTCGTTTTATTTACGAAAAAATTTTTTCTTATGTTTCCCCTTGTAGCGTCTTATTAGCTTTATAAAGGAAACGAAACGTTAGATCGTATTCGACATCTGTCAACAGTTTGACAGGCCTCGTGACGTAAAGTTCTACAATTGAACAATATCGACACGGATTCTATGGTATGTATGTATTCTAGGACGAAATTGTATGTGATGAGCAGGATTGTTAGTATTGTGTTTGATTTTGTGATTAGATATATATAGGTTATGTATTGGAACTATTGAAATTATCTTTTCATATAAATAAAAAAATATAACACAGTAATAAAAACAAATGATGACCTCGTTAGCATATGTATAGATCTAAGTGCTGGGCAACGAAAGAGATGGATGGAAGAAGACTGCATCTGACAGAAAAGCTAACGTTAAGATGGATATGTGGTGTAAATAAAATGGATAACATTGGGTATGGGTATATCAGAGAAAGTATGATAGTGACAGGAGAAGTTGAGAAGTTAAAAAAAATGTGAGCAGCAGTAAAACCTTCAGAATAAAATGAATTAACGATGTAAAATGTAAATATATTCTATCTCATTCTCTCGTAGGCTATATCCTATAGATGTATATTGTTGTCTCTTTTTACTGACGCTTTTTCGTTTCATAGAGTATCAAATCACAACGGTGCTAAAGAAGTTTTTACTTCAATAATAGCTTAGCGTGCTATGTAACTGTTATAAGGAGAGATGAAAGTCATATCATTAGAAGATCGTTATGTATGAAAGTGGACGAACGTAGAGGATGACTGAAGAAGGCATGGATGGATCGTGTGAGGAATGATTGTGTATATAAAAGGTATGAATATTGGGGAGAATGGAAAAATAAAAAAAAATTGTCGACATTAGTTACATGGAATAAGGGCAGATGAAGAAGAAGAAGGACACGACTAAAATTATAAATATTCTATTGTCGTTCCTTGTTCTTGCATCCGTGGTACGGAAAATCTTTTTGATGGATGGAATAGAAGTGACAACTAGAATTGTATAATACAATACTTATAAGGGCAATTGCTTAAAGTGAAACTTTATGAATTTATAACATCATTATATCAAAGTTCAATGCATTTTGAGTAGATAATAACATCTTTTTAAGGTTTTAATAACAAAATAATACTACACCTTTGCACGTATTATAAAATTGGTCGTTTTTTTATCAGGTTTGTTACTATTGGTTCCGAGAAAAGATAGTTTTTCATTCTATCAAAGGAAAGTTAATAGTAAAGTAACCAGCTATGTAAAAACTTAAGTACAATTCTTTTTTTATGAATTCAAACTGCTTAATTGTCACTACATTGAGTAATTACTAAGAAAATACTTAAAACCATCTCAAAGATTTAGGGACAGTAACAAAATTGACGGTAACAAAATTGTAAAGCAGAGTGTACATTACGTAATAAAAGTTAGGTAAGTAGGGGAGTAAATTTAGGATACAATTAATAATTTGTTTCTTGTCTCTTAGTGGTTAAGGTGGACCCTCACCTCTTCATATAACATGCTGAGTGTGAGTGAACTTTGTGTCGGTAAACTGTATATGTATTCGTAAAACTCCAAGACACCACAGGGCTTGTTCCAGTAATTAAGTAGTATTAAAAAAAAATTGCATGGCAGTACATGTTTTAAATAAAGCAGACAAATGCTTCAGTTTGTTTAAATTGAAATTAAGTATATTTGTAATATAATAAAAAAAATCTTTTAATTTGTTTAACAATCAGCTTAGGCACATTATACTTTTAATTATGAGCTTCTACCTCTTCTGGTGTCATTTCAGTTTTTTTTTTTATTTAATACGCTCTATATTTCTTTTCCGCTGTGCATCATATTCTTAAGGACGTTTTTGTTTTAACCTTTCGCGATACCTTCTCATTTTTTCTTTAGCGGTTAATTGCATTTGGTTTGAACTTTAAAAGTAATGATAGTCTCAGTCACGTTTAATGAATAGATACCATACAAGGAAAATTGAAAAAATACACTAAACCGTTTAGTATAATTTAGTAACTATACACGACCACTGAGAAAGTATTAAATTAGGTAATAACATTTTAAATATAGTTACATGAATTTGCATAATATGCAAACACGCATTTAATTCTATGTACATTAAATTTCATATAATTATATAATTCAAATAATAATAAAAAAGCTTAAAATAAATTTAAAAATAATGTATGCCCAGCTTTATGTTGTCCATTTTGTTACTTTTGCAGTCAATCTATATGTTACCATCTCAACAGTAACAAAACCGAGGTAACACAGCGCTTACGTCTTGGATTAAACTAATTTTAACAACATTTCAATTTCATGGTTTAATGTTAATTTTGCACCAATCTATTCTTTCAAAACCAAAACAGGCATTAAAAGTTATCGAACAATGTAATTTAAAGCTTATGTATAAAATTTTTAGTAACATAGCTGAACATTAATTTCTATTCAAGTCTAGCCCGATCACACGTTTGCTCGCAAATCACTTTCTAACCAAAATGGAAAAATATTTTTAAGATTGCGTCTTGATATCCACTTAATATTGCCATTTTGAGAAACATAAAAGGCAAATTGGAAAATATTATGTTAAAAAATTCTGTAAAAAACTCGAATGTCCGGAAATTACGAAAATAGGAATATCTTAATTCAATTTAAAAATCGTTAAAAGGTAATAATTGCAATATAAATTGACGAAGCTGTAAAATAACTTTTGTATTTTAAATAAAAACTCAATGTGACGGGAGGGCCATACGGATTAATTGTGAAAAGTTTACATAAATTGCCGAATATTACCTGGGGACAGCCAAAAATTATGGGTAGTGTTCCATAATTTCATTATTTTGTAAATTAGTTTCATTCATTTCATCATTACAAATTTTACGAATTGTAGATAAAAACCCACAATATTTAATTCTCATTCAAATTTACTACTACAATGTAAAATAAACTCAATAAAAAAATATGAAGTTGAGGGACAGGCTAAAATTAGGGCTGTACCATTTAAAAAAATGCCCATAAAACAACCATAAATATAGCATACGTGAATAATTTAAGATAACTAAGTACACGTGCACTATATTTACTAAGAAGATAAAGAAAATGACTCATTTCGGGCAATCGTAAATCGTATATCAAACTTCAAGGGATTGAATGCTATAAAGATTTAAGTGTGTGATATATAATTATGATAATTCTATTATATGATAACATCACGTGAAACACATTAGTATTTTTATTATTAATAAACCCAATTTGGCTACCGGTCGGTCGTATATTGGAAGTGTTGAGTGCAGGGCACCGGATCATAGCTGTTATAATATACTTAAACTTTTATATAATTACTGACACTAACATAATTCTACGTGTAAGCCAGATCTATACCACTAGCTGTGCCTGCGGCTCCGCCCGCGTGTCCTACAGAATGCCGAAGGATGAGCGCACGAGCGTATCGTGCTGCCTCCGCTTAAAACACGGAAGACAAAAATGCTTATTTTGGGTGAACCTTAGAAGATAGATATATTCTATTGCTGACTTTTTGTATGTATTTTTAAGATCTACAATAATATACAACATAAATTTGATATATCTCTTATGGTTTACTCAGCGTAAGACATTTAAGTACCCCAAATGAGTCTTTTTTCCGAATTGATTCACAATTATCGTCACTGCTTATTTCGTACGTAACTTTATGTAACAAAATATATCCTATAACCTAGCCAGATACCATAGCTTTGAATTAAAATAAAATCGATTTATAATATGTCTAGTTATAACAGGTATGCTTTAGTGTAATTTTGTTGTTTATGTATTATATACTTATTCTAAGTTAGTAGCAACTAAAATCAATTCAAGGAGTTCAAACTTTTTCATTGCTATTTTTCGAATTACATTTAAGTAATGGGTATACAAAATCTTTATAGGATTCGCAAAAAAATCAAGTGAATATGAATCTCGGACTCGAATATCCGGGCATACGGACGCAGATATGGGTATCCGGCCAATCTCTAAATATAAATAAGACATTTGTCTATTATTTGCTGACCTCTTTCTCCAGACGAAAACACGATACAAGTGAAACATTTAATTCATTAATAAGTACCTAAATATCCTATTATCTGTGCTTAAATACAATACATTAATTATTGTCAAAAATAATCAAATACAAACAGTGTTGGATTTAGACTTAAGCCCATAGTGCATGGGCTAAGTGTGATAAAAAAATATTTATTTAGTTCTGTGAATGTACGAACAACATCACTGAGGTATTTAAAATAATTACATATTAAAGAAAAACACAGGATAGGCATTTCATACCTCTGCTAATATAGACTGCGCCGCTCAACGCGGTTTGCCTTCGCGAGTTATGGTCCCCTTGGCACTATGCTAATGAATAATAATTAATACTATATATCTAAGGGGGCCTAGAGCGCAGTCTAAACTAAATCCAGCACTGAAACATCTAAACAAATAAATAAAAATGTAAATGTCTGTTTGTAATTCAAAATAACAGCTTTTTACTAAATGCGTAAGAAAATATATCAGTTACTTATAACAAAAAAACAATTTTTAAAATTCTTTTTGTTCTGGCTAATCTCAGAAACGGATTTTGACGTGACTTTCACTGGAAGGTAGCTGATTTTATAAGGAATAAATTACTATTATTTTAGAGAAAGAATTAAGATTCCGCACAAATAAATTAATAATCATTTTCAACCGCCGGACGACTGTCACTACAATACCGATGGCATTCTGTAGTACACGTGAGCAACGCTGCGAGCACGGCTAGTCAAAACATATAAGAAAAATTATTTTAATGTTATTAATTATAACAATATTAATATTATCATAGTTATATTTAAAAAATAAATAATATTTATGAGTTCTTGTTCATGCATGAAAATTTTAATATTGAAAACAAGTTGTTTCCATTTCAAATAACGAAATGTTGTTATAAAATAAACCAAGTTTCAAAGAAATTATCTAACGATGTACCTTTGTATATTACACATTTCAAAACATGGTACATTTTATCATGCTTGTTATAAAAAAATTAAACCTTATTTTAAAGGATGAAATAAAATAATTTCTAAAAGAATTTGACCGATCGATAGAATTTGTCACAAAAAAGAAATCAATCGATAGTTATCTATATAAGTTAAGATAAGATAAGCGTAGATAAATAGGTACTATAGTTGTTTTAACCAGTCACATCTACGCCTTTCATTCAGTTGTGGCTGCAAAGCTGTCGAGTATAATTAGTGTACCGTGATTTATCTTCAGTAATATAAAAATGTGGTAAGTATTTTATAACAATAACTATATTTAACACAATAGTAATAAAGCATACAATCGTTTACGTAATGTATATGTAAAAGAGTTTATACGATTAAAACATTTATTAAATGTAATTCTGTAGAAGTAATGTTTATAATTTCGTTGGTCTACGTAAGTAGTTATTTATTTAACTTTAGAGGCCCTAACCAAGTTTACATACATACATTCCATACATTTTTTCGTCTTGTATTAGCGTTAACGATTGTAGAAAGGAACCTTGGCTAAGGCCTTAGTCTCTTTATTAAAGACGAAGAGACATCACACTATTGTTTTGTAAAAAAAATGTATTAGCTGTTACCGGCTTTTAGTACTCTGTGAATATCAAAGGTGGATCATCTGAGAGGCAGAATAGATCAAAGGCACAGATGAACAAAAAATAAATTCTCACTACGAACTATGATTAAGTTACCGCCAAATTACTTTTTGTTCGCGTTTTTAGGTTTCAACCTTGTACCTACTTACTTAATGGAAGGAGTGGTTCTAAACTAAATGCTTAAATTAAATTCTTTATTCCGCCACTGGCAATTATTACAGTCTGAAAACCAATTTGGTTTCTAAAATGGTACCCAAATGTATGTTTTAATGCATTTTATCTTCAAAATAAATAAGTATAAACTCTGAATATTATATAATATTCCAAACAATAAAATCATGAATTTGTTAAAAAAAATATAGATTTTTAAATATGCTTATTATCTATGTATTATTCTATATTTAAAAATAGCTGGAAGTAGGTATTATGTTTGTAAATAAACTCAATTACAGGGAAATAAATCACTTACAAGAATTATATTATATTTAATTATATTATTTATAGACCGTGAAATAATAAATTAAATCTGAAAAAGTCTATATAAATACAACAACCACATTTTAAATTGCTAAATCGATGACAAAATTATATCACATTCTAATTTCCACGTTCTATAATACTATAATTCGTTTACAGGTATAGAAATAACAATAATCGCTATCTAATCTAATGACTCACATAATTTTCGATATCGGCCGGGCCTATCATAATTCATAATCACATTAATTACTGATATATTTACGTAACAATGATTCGTAACGTTAAATATACAACACGCGTTTGTTTTTAACTTCAAATTTGTTTTATTATATTATGTATTATTTCTAAAAGGTGTATCTTCCTGGTAAAGCCATATCATAAAAATTATAGATTCAAACATTATTAAGTTGAAACTTTTATTCTATCGCCCCAGATTTTTTTCGATCATCTATTGCATCTCGCATTACATTACATTCTCGCAAATAAAATTGAATATTATGCCGTGCAGTCAAGGATTATGATCGTAAATACAAAATATTGTATATGTTAATGTGTGTTATTAAAGAATGTATGTCTTCAATAATTTGTATTTAAAAAAAAAAAACTTTAATGCTATCGTTGCAAAAAAAATTCGTTCATCTATCGCATAACACATTACAGCTGGCCATAGAGTAGGAAACTGCGAGACTCGAGCTGAAGATGAAGTTATTATTATTTTATTTTATTTTTTTACTTGTAAAGTTTCACTTGCATCGTTGTTTCATTAAACCACACAATATTTTTTAAAGCCTATATTTCCCGCTATTTACGAAACATTTCATTAGGATTAAAAAACTTTTTCATTAGGAATGCCATCTGTTGATGCTATTGAAAATATGTTCAAGGCGCCATCTATTAACAATGTATAACTAACAAAACAGCTGTTCGTTAAATTGTTTACATTCTATAATAATAATTAGCGGATACGGTTGTTAATAATAAAATAACAAAATGTCTAAACTTGGTACCTATATTATGTACACACAATATAGCTAAAGGCTCAAACTGTTATTAAAAAATACCAAAGATATTAAGGTAGTATATAAGACTACATGGGAGAGTGAGCATTTGGAAACATTAATTTGTTCTGTTTACGAACTTAATTTGAATGAAAACTATTGAGTTAAGCAATCCAACAGACCACAGCCCTGAATAACCATTTTTTTGTAAATAACATTTCATCTCAGTTCATTGTCCGTTTCATTTAATACTATATTTTAAGGTTATTAAAATTAACGTTTTGTTCTCTATAGAATTTAAGCAAGATTAAACTTAATAAACTAATGTACTTCAATTACCTTGTTAAAAAATAAAGGGAACAAGACGCTGCTTGTGTGAGACAAATGAGTTTTTTTTTGTGATTTGCTATTTAATTGCTTCAAATTGTTTCAATGCGAAATATTTTTATATTATATAGCAATTATTAAGTTTTCAGTTAAGATACACTTTTAAGACACACACAGTTAAGAAGGCACTTACGAAAGCTAAAACACTATTGCCGGTCGGAAAAAACTCATCGAGAGGAGCCGGCAAGGAACTCAATAGGGTTTATCTTTTTCTTAACTATGTAATAATGATATTATTTAGTGGATTTACGGAGAGCGAGTCATTTCCAGATATTAACTACTATAATTCAAGCAATAGCCTTTTTAAAGTCAAACACAGTTAAACCTCAAACGTTTTTGCTTTTAATACATCCGAAAATATTAATCTATCATAGGGTACATAGATTGATGATTGATTTTCGCTGCGGCGAGCAGAGGAAACTAATCATTAATCTATGATACGATATTAAATTATAGAGGATGACCAGTGCTATTATTTCAAACATTATAGAATGTAAGTCAACAATCTAACAACTGCCATGTTATTTATTTATTATATACAAACTTAATAGAACATTATTTGACATTTAAAGTGCCAATAATAAGTAGTAATATTACATTTCGTATATAATGTGTATGAATGTATTTAGAATGATGTTTGCATAAATAATGTTGTGTGTGTGTGTGTGTGTGAGAGAGAGAGTGAATGTGAGTGTTGTGATTATTATTTGAGTGTTTTAGGTTTCCTGTATTAGTTTGGAACAAACCTTGCAAAGACCAACTTCAAAAATTTGATTTCGACTAAGGTAGAATAAGTCAATATCATTGAAAAGGTTGTTGTACTGCGTAGTACATCAATAAATGACGGAATTTTGAGCATATGGACGTTTTACAGAAGAAAATGCGAACAAACTGGCGATCCTAGTACGCTTAGTAGGTACTCGGAAATTTAATTTACTTAAGAGTTCTGGGCAATCAGTTATGGAATTAACTAGATCATATAGAAATCGCATATCGCTTATAATTCATTATAATTATAGTCAAACTAACTGTTCATAGATGGCGCCTTGAATATATTTTCATTAGTATCGACAGATTATAAATATTTTATAACAAATTACATAGCAGATTAAATTTGAGTTTAATAAATTAATAGTCAGTTTATATTAGAAACTTAATCTCTAAGTTAATATAACAATAATTAAAAAAGTTAATGTTTCAATTACAGTGTCAGCTGCGTTTGCAATCTCCTTTGCAAGATAATCAGTTTAATCATATCAATTCTGTTCATAGTAGCAGTGATACTGCTTATACTATGGGGAGTTGGTATTATTTTTGCATGTAAGTACTTGTAACTCATTAATTGTAGTTTAGTTTTAAGCAATGATAGCTCAGTGGTACCGAGCTTGTACGAATACCGCATCGATCGACGTAGTTTCGAATTCCTGCAATGAGCCTGAGCTTTCGGTGAAGGAAAACATCGTTATGTAACCATAACATGGTGGTAGGTCATTTTATAGTACCCGTCTGACTGTGAGATTGTGGCTAAACGGTAAATATAAAAAGGACAAAAAATGCTCTTATCTCTCAATGTAGCATGGTGGTAGGGCTTTTTCTAATGCCCGCCTGGCTAGCTACCAACCCTCAAGTTGATAATCTGTCGCCAAGCACCAGTAGGTGTGTTCCGGCAGCTGCACTTGAGAGCCAGTCTTCCAGTAGGTTTAGCGTGTTATCATCTTGGACCACATCGTCACTTAACATCAGGTGAGATTGTGACCACCACGCCAAAACCTACAACGATAAATATATATATATATAGCTGAATTATTTAGTAAATATGAAATTCCTAGTAATAAACTTTTACCGTGATATTTTCGAATCCGATAAATGTCAATGACTGTCCAAGGGCACTTGATGAAGAACGTCACCCTTGTTCTTGGCTTGTAATGTTGATATAACATTGGATATCCTGCTGTTATTTTAAGAAGACATACGTTACCCACAAGTTTCGTCTCTTGCCGTTTTGCAAACTGTTTCATTGCACAGAAAAGACAGATAGCGTTAACTTTGATTACATCGTTTAAAGAAAACTATTAAAAATATCTTAATTTAAACTTAATTTTTCTAATGTTTTTACATCCTAAACCAGCCCATTCATTACTTATTTTGTACGAGCAAAGCGATAGCAGTAATGGCTAAATCTCGTTTACTAAATGGAAATTTCGAATTATGTAGAAGTCATACTATATGAAATACGATTAGAATTAATCATTTTGAAGACGATTTTAAGCGGTTTCTGCTATCGCTTGCAAGATACGTAATTTCTAGGCCGGTTTAGTGCAGTGTAAACAGAGTGCCTTTACTGCCGTCCTGACTAGCGTTGTTAAGTTGGTGCTTTATTTAACATGTGTAGTCTAACCGATTTATAAATTAAGAAATCACGAGTGATCGATCAAACTTGGTTTCCGTGCTATACAGTGTTAAACATTGATTTAGTATAGAAGATAGGCAATAGATTGAATAAGACGAGACTATAAACGGAATACACTTGTGTGCGTATACGACTTACATCCAGGTAAAGAACACGTAACCACAATTAAACACAACTACTAAACATTCAATTACACTTTAAAATCTTCGATTTTGTAAAAATAAGCGGGATTTGTTTTGGTCTCAATTTACGTAGGCCGTTTCATATACGATAATGGTCACGTAGCGCTATCTCGTTCTAACAAAAGCGTGTACTCTTTCTCTTTCGAATTCCCGATCTATATATATATTAAATATGTGGTTTGAAATACCTATCTGTAAAAACGTCGTCTTTGTCGTACCGTAAAACTGTGGAACGATCTCCCGGCCAATGTGTTCCCTCCTTCTTATGACAGTTCAAGCCCGGTAAAGCTGTAAAAGCCGTAAAGGCTCCAGGGCCCCTAAGGCTAACAGTATAGTCAGTTCGAAAAAAAAAAAAAATTTATGACATCGGGCCCTTCAAGCGTAACGTGAAAAGATATTTAAGCAGGCCGGCATGACAGCGGCGACCGCCGATGGATTTCGATCTCTTGGTGGTCGCCGTTGTATTTGGATTGTACTGTCCTTACCATCAGGGACAGTACAGTCAATGTGCCGAGCTATTATAAAAAAACGCATAAAGCCTTCAAGGTGGAATTAAGGAAATAACATTCAAAGTACCTTTTGTCTCTTACCATAAACAATAGTAGTAATAATATCTTCATTATCTTTTCAGAGCGATAAGGAAAGACGATGCAGACACCGCATTGTAACTGCAACAACAAGAATATTTATAATGTTAATTAATTTAAAACTTAATATATTTAAGTATTTTATAAATAGGATTTAAGATACTGTATTATAAGATAAAGGATTAAACAAACTACATAGTAATAATAAAGTATCAAACAAACTGCATACTACTAATAAGTCTGTGCCGACAACAATGATTTTTTTTATACATTGTAACGATCATAAAGACTCATATTCTCAATCTCAAAATCATGTGCAGAAGCCGGATTAAAGATAAAATACCATCAAAAATCGTATCGTATCTTTATAAATTTTTGTTTACATTAAATAATTGCGTTCGGTTTTAATATTTGTCAAAATGTATACCAGAAATTAATAGACGCAATGCTCTGATTTGCTTTGGCCCTATTTGTCCTGAGTACAAAGATTTTGTAACAGGATATTAAGAAACTGTTTAGAGTAATCAAGACATTATATCCTTCTTAACCTGTCAAAACAAAAACACAAGGTTTTATAATCAAGTATAAATTACACGTAAACTCCTCACTCGGCTCTTGTATTTCACTTAGGTGATATTAGTCGAATACATTAGCTTCGAGTGGATATTAATGCTAGGCCGTTGATTGCATATAGTCAGTATTCGTGTACAACGTACATGATGTATTTGACGTATATTAATCGGCTTACAAGCTTAAACGTTCAGACGACTAATGTAACCTTTGAATATATTATTAGTTGATTACTGTTATTCTCAAAATAATAACGTTACGAATAAATATTGTGTTTCTGAGTGGATTTTATACACTTTATGCAATGTATCTGTAATAAAAAAATCCAAAGATAATATAAGATTTCATTCAATTTACATGTTGTTTTTCTGTCAGTATAACTACTTCTCTATGATCTATTTGTTTACTTCTGTCAAAATGTTTTTTCGTTGTGTGTTATTTTAGAATAAAACGTTATAATTGTAAAGTTACTTGTATAAATATTGTTTATATATGAAACATAGCCTTTTTAATAAAATTAAATAAACAATTACTTAGTTTAAAGTAGGTCAATGATAGAATGATAGAAGATAGAATTCCTCGATATTTCTTACGAAAAAAGTGATCTAGGATAATTAACTGATACTACTACAAAGATGTGGTAAGCAAAGCTTTTAATTTGGCAAAAATAACTTGAGATTTGCGGTATTTGTAGCTTTACAACTTCATGTCTGTTTTAAAACTAGATTCTTTATAAATACCGTTAGTCATTAAGAATGGTAACGATTATTATAAAAAGTAGCTATTCTATCAAACAGTTCGGGGCGGCATATTGTATTTTAATTTACTAGCTGTGCCCGCGACTCCGCTCGCGTGGACTACAGAATGCCTTCGGCCGAGCGCACGTGCGAATCGTGCTGCCACCACTCAAAAGACTGAAGGCAAAAATTCTTATTGTGGGTGATCCTTAGAAGATAGAATATGCTATCGCTGACTTTCTTGTAAGTGTTTCTAAGATCTAGAATAATGTAGAAGAATAATTTGATGTATCTCGTATGTTTACTCAGCGCAAGCCATTTAATCGCCCCGAATGCATCTTTTTTTTTCAAATTGATTCACAATTATCGTCACTGCTTATTTCGTGTCTTATAAAATATATCCTAATCCTATGAATTAAAATAAAAAACATGTAAATCGAATAAGTGGTTTTTGCATGAAAAGAACATAAACGGACAGATATTGAGTTTTATAATAATTATAATTATAGATAAATCAGGCACTCTCTTCTCAACGCCTTTGTTAGAACACATTCGCGCCTCTACAGTTTTCAAGATCATATGCCATGCCGCCATAATTTTTACTAGTAACCCCATATCGTTATTCTAAATACAGTATTCCTGAAAGTATTCTTATGTTCCCAGTGCATTTGTGAAAAAAAAAACAATTCTAAAAAGAGTCCACTGCGTGATTCCATGGCACTAAATGGGTTAAGGCTTTCAATAAAAATACAGTTTAGTTACAAGATTAGTTATCAAGAAGGCCAATGACATTATTATTTGTTTACATCGAATTATCAAAATCATTAACGATTTATTTTATCAATTTAACATAACTATCAATGTTTATAACGGCGATAATTATCAGTTAAATGTAAGTTTTATATTACGCTTTTCAGCTGTATCATCGGCATACTGTGTCAGATCATGACATTGGTTGGGTTGATCCTGATTTTCATGATAATATTTTATTTTATATTTGAATTCACTAGGGAGCAATATCATTATTGATGTAAGTACTGTTTTCTTCTCGACATTTTTTAAATCACAGTACCTATGAAAGTACCGATACGATGAAAGTAGCAAACTTATGGCTGCACCCTAAGCGTATCTATACCAATATTATAACGCTCAAGGGATTGTTTGAGCGCGTTGATCTCTGGACCTACCAGTCGGAGAAGAAATTGTGTATTGCAAACTAAAGAGCCGAACAATAACAATGAAGGTCAAGCAATCTGGAACGCTGTAGACAAGTATGGAAATGAGAACAACGTTTTTCGAAAATTGATAGAACAAATTTAACACTGGGTCTCAGTTAGTCTATAAATAATTCTAAACAGGATAATTCTATAAC
This sequence comes from Saturnia pavonia, assembly GCA_947532125.1. Classification (NCBI taxonomy): domain Eukaryota; kingdom Metazoa; phylum Arthropoda; class Insecta; order Lepidoptera; family Saturniidae; genus Saturnia; species Saturnia pavonia. Next base: position 11,125,685 of record OX383905.1, on the reverse strand, counting down.
TCTATTTAAAGTCGGTCGTCAAGGCTGGGTTGGAAAACGTCATTAAGCCAATATATGTCACAAACCAAACTCTTCAGACCTTTACGTAGAAGTGCAAGTTTTACGGTTTTGCTGTATTGTCTGTCTGGTAAAGGTGCTTCCGTAACCAAACTAAACACAGTCTACTATTTCGTCTATTATTAGTTTAAGCTATAACTTTCCTTTCAGGTGCACTGCTTAGACTGTTTATAGTTTGCCGAGAATACAAGTGAATAATTTTCCAATCCCTCACTAGTATGAGGCTAGGAAAGTCTTAGTAGAATATTTTAAGATTCAAAGAAGTCGTGGTCGTCAAATGATTTAAACCGTCGGAATGTTGATTCGATTATTCGAAATTTGCGCACAATTATTAATTTGGTAACACTATCATCTGAGACGGTGAAGGAAAAATCATGAGCAACTCTGAGCCTTAGAGAATATTCTTGTAGTACCACAGTATGCGGGAAAAATATAGCAAAGAACAAAACTATGCATTTCTTGGCCTTTGAAATAGGCAATAAGTCATGGACTGTAGTGATGATTAAACCAGTGCCATTCTTCGTGAAGAGGTCTTTACTCAGCAGTAGGACACCTACACGCTGTTATTTTTTAATATAGTAGTTCGGCAAATTGACGGTACTTTCCCTTTTTGTAAGCACATTACAATCCAAATACAACGGCGACCACGTTACGCTTGAAGTACCCGATATCTTAAGAAGGACGGAACACATTGACCGGGATATGATTAAACAGTTTCGCGGTACGACAAAGACAGATGAAGACAACTTTTTAGTTCGTACCCAAATTGAGGTTACTGAAGATTCAGATTAAAAATCTCGCAGATCTTTTAGTTACATAATTAAGTGACTGAAGTCCCTGGAGCTAGAGATAATAAAAAATCAATAGGTGAGGTAAAATAGACTATTTTAAGTACAACATTCATTATAAACTCGACGTTATCACAAAAAACTCACAGAAAATAAATGGCTTTGAATTTTGCTTTGGAATTTTCTTACTCTGAAAACCAACAACTCGTTGTAAGAATATACAGAGTTATTATTAACTTAAATAAATATTATTAATATACATTTTTACAGCTCCAGATCAAACGGTAGTCAGTAAATCTGGAAGAATCAATTTGACATTTCACTGGAACCACGAGAATTTATAAATATTTCCGTTCAGTGGATTTAGTTTTGTAGATTAATCGTATATATGTAAAATACATTTAATTTTCTCTCTATCTTGAGTATTTTAATTACTATCAAAAGTGTTATTACATACTGAAATTCTCTTAAAATAGCATTTAAAAAATATCAGTATTTTGTCGGTACATTAGTTGCTAAACACAAGACGCATTGCGAAAAAAAATTAAAACAAGTTTACATCATGCATGTACAAGGCGTCAAGAGTATCGAGCGATTCTAAAATGAGCACTTTTTTGTAACTCACGATAAATGACTCGTTCTCTCAAAGGAGCTTTCAATACAGTCACTCTGATCAAAATTAATGGTTTAAAAGCCAAGTGGTAACAACAAAAGCCTTTCGACCTTGTACGCTTGAAGGTCATTAAGACGATAAAATTTAAATTTTAAATTTCATTAGCAGATACATTCATTCCTCTCTCGAAAGAAAAATTACCTCATATTGGAAAAATAAAAATGAGTAAAAAAAACTGGATATTAATTTCAAACTATACATTAACAAAAGTTAAATCCAAGTTAATAAAATTAAAATCAAAAATAATTGATTCAATATAGGCCCTAAGAAGGCAATTATGAATGTCAACACACGACTACCGGTTCGGAAAACATCCCAGTCATCGAGAAGAATCGATAAGAAACGATCGGCTTTATCAACATTTTTTTAATGTTTTTATAGTATTTTTCTTGTTTACAATTATTACCATTTTTAATGGATTTACAGAAAGGGAATACTTCCAGACATCACCGTCATTTTTGTAATGATCTACTCTATAATATCCTTTGGACAATATAACTTGCTTAGCATGATTCTTGGACTTATTATACGGCAAATAATATCTACGGCATAATATCCACTTCGTTGGAAGTAAGTGAAGTAAGAACTAAAATCTATGGCCTCAAATTGTTGTAAAAAAAAACAACACTGAATCTATAATAATAAAAAAAAATTGGCAGTCATAGGGACTGCCGATAGAAGTGAAAACTTATAACTTAGAATTATTTTCAAACGCCAATATTCTCGTAAATATGAATATTTAAAATAATAAAAAAATACTGTTTTCTTTGTTATTTTTTCTGTTAGATGTAATTTTACTATTCATTTTTATTTATTTTATTATAACTAGTATCTAATTGCTGCGTGCATCGTGAATACAAATAATGAAATGAAAGTAACTTTTAATGAAAGCGGGTATTGCTGATTTTGTTTCTTTATAACTAAATATTTATTGTTAGGTCAGTTGGTATATTAGTGTTTTCCTGGTTATATACTATAAAATTAATATCACTAACTTATTGATCCTTTTTGATACTTAATCAAAAAATAAATACAATACACCTTTGATTTTTATCTTTATAAAACATATAGTGTATTTCAGTGTTTGTGTATCTTCATTAAAACTCAAACGCTTGTTTATACTATTGTCTTATTTCTTTCTTAGGATTCTGATAACTTTATTTAAAAAATCATAATCTCTACCAGGTTTTAATGAAGCAGTATTTTGTTTGAAAATTAATTTTGATAATACATATTACTGAATATGAGTAGGGGACTGATATATAATTTTACCTCACGTTGACACGACAGTGGGTATATGTCCTATGATGATCTTTTAATGAAATTGGTTGATCGTATATTCATCAGATAACAGCGGTAATTTTACTAAAGTTAAGGTTACTAGATTTAATGGATTGAAATTTTATTTAGTACAATAGTTTTATTCCATCAACTTTATTGCTATTCGATATCCCCATAATCAATATGAGAAATTAATGTCCTGATTTTATCTACATTTTACACAGACAACAAACCAGTAATATAATTAGTTTCGTTCAAGATTTTCCAGAATAACGACGATGTTTTATACTAGTGATTTTAAAATATCTAGCCCTAAGGCTTCGAGATATGTGAAACCAAATCGTTGGGCGTTTTCAGTAATAATAAATAATCACAGTGATGAAACGGTATTATCTAAATATTCACTCATCAACGCAGCTAAACCGCTGACGTATTTCACAACTGTTTTTGGTACAAGGGTGTTTAAATATATTAAAAATGGTATAAAACCCGTGAATTTTTGTGAAAAGATTTATTCTCTGTTTTTAATATCGGTTTTTGCGACGCTTATAGCATTTATAAACCCTATCAGTTGGCATGAAACAAAAGCTGATGTTCCATTGAATATTTTAACAAAAACATTCGGGGTTCATCACAACATCGAAGTATTTTATTCGATATTCGTTGTATCTTTCGGAAACAGTCATAACTATGTTAAGTTATTTAAAAAACTGGATGATATAGATAATCATTTTCGTACTTCAAAGCTACTATTTAAGAGAAGAATGTTCATGTCTGGAATTTTAATTTTACATCCAATAATTCAAACCTCTTTTACATTCTGGATAAGAAAGTTTCATTTACAAAATATAAGTGCTCATATAACATTTTTCCTGATAATGTTACAAGGATCGACGTTTTGCTTCTTATTGATACAGATATACATGAAATATTTGTCTTTAAATGGACTTATAATGATAAAGGGAAGAAAGACTATATCTAAACACAAAGGAATTGTTTATAAAGATTCATTTTGCAAATTACTTTTTAAAGTAAGTAAGAATATATTTTTATTATAGCACGGCAGTAAAGAAACTGTGTCTGAAGTAAGCACAGTACAATATAAAAACACTGAGGACCACAGAGAGATCAACAATCTATCGCTATTCGGCGCTGTCATGCCTAAGTAAAAAGAAACTGGATATGCACCGATTGATCCTGAAACGCGATGCGTATAAGCGAATCACAATAACGGGATTTTGTACATGTGTACGGTGGTTGCGACGAAGTCAAGCTGTACAGTCCTACCGCCCCTGCTATCACCATTTCCTCGTTTGTTACAGGAGGCATCACGTGAAGGCGAGTTTCGCTTGGGTGTCTCAGTTCTCATGATGTTATTCGACACCTCTTACACACTTTAACTTGATCAAAATTGAATTATGAGGTTGTCTATTATTGTAGAAATATTATAAATATTATGTAATTAATTACTACTTACGTTGAGAAATCAGAGAATGATCATGAAAAAAAAAAAAACAAAAAATTAATAAAATAAATATACTGTCGCATAAAATAATTAATTCCCGGTAGTTGAATGATTTTTAAAGAACTTACAATTTTCTTTTAGAAATTATCTATGGAACCTTCAATCGTAGGAACTTTAAAAACACACTATAGTTGGCTTGAGCTCATGCAAATATATGATAAAATTTCCGACTGCATTCACATTTTCAACAGAATTTATTCTGAGCAGGTATTGTAATAAATTTATTACAGTTGAATTATTTCGCACAATGCAGTTGATTCATTTTATTAAAATTCCAGGTCTTAATAATGTTTAATTCGTGGTTGCTGTGCACGTTGTTAATTATTTGCAGATCCTTATCGCCTACAATAAAGGTATTTTAAATTAAAATAATATATATTCTAGTTTTGTATTTAAATTTATATCTATAATTGAAAGTAATTCATGAAATAATTGAATAATTTTATATCAGTATAGCCAAGGCATACAAAGCAATAATGACTCATTAGTAGCGTGTATGGACTCGACATCGATCGACGTGAGTTCGAATCCCTACAATGATATATAGGTGTGTTCCAGCAGCTGCACTTAAGAGTCAATTACCCCACTAAGCTTAGCGTTGTACTATCTATCTAGGGCCACATCGTCGCTTAACATCAAATGATATTGTAATCAAACGCTAAAAAGACTATAATATATAAAAATCTATTTTATAATATATTTCCTAAAAATCTACTTCCAGAAATGATCCTATGTTCTTAATAAACGCGACTTTTGAACTTAGTATATTGCTTTACTTTACCGAAACGTTTTATTTTACAGAATTCCACTATTATGTTTAGTGACATATTTTTTTATACGTGTATAAACAGTCGCCCGGTGTTCTTAGCTGTAATATCTGAACTATTTTTAAGAGAAAAGAGAAATGCACTTTTTCTGCTGTTAAATATATTAACTTACGTAGATTTGGGTAAGCATTTACATCACTACTTAATAAGTTTTCAATTAAAAACATAAACATTCACTTACTTACCTAAATATTTTATGTTAGATTCCCTGTAAAACTAAAGCTATTTTTTTAATAGTTGGTATGGAACCAAAGTGGTCTATGTTTTTATAGTATCACGGTAAAGTGACGTCACTTGCCTGATGGTAAGCACAGTATATAACAAAAACATCCTGATATCGGATATCCATCGTTAATCGCTGCTGTCATGCCGGCCTGCAAGTTTCTCTGGCTGATCCCAAAATGCGACCAACAAAAAGATAATCACTAAGGTACCCCTGCGCCTATGACAGCCCTCTTCCTAAGATGCCCACTTTAAAAATCCCATACATCGTTTAAAACGTGTGAATAAGTTTAAACTTCGTGCTCATGTTCGGTTAGTACCATAGTTAAAGCGGCAAGATCATATCAAAGGTAGACAGTTTGTCAGACACGTTGCAAATTGCCTACGATTTATAAACTAATACGCACAAATTTTTGTACTTAGTGTTTTTTTAAAGAAGCAATCTGATTTCGTTTTTTTTTTAATACAAAATTACTTAGGTTCATGGGCTTTCCTAAGAAGGTAAGTATTGTATGTATCCTTTGTTGGTTTTAATTAAAATAAGTAGTTATTGTTGTCGAGAAAAGTTCCTATAAAATATATCATTTATTCATCCATTTAATAACCATTCTAATACCTTTTTAACAATGCCCTCTTCTTGAAATTAAAATATTAAGCTGTACGCAAGCCACGCTCTTTTAATTATAACATTTATTAAACATCATATTAATCATTTATTTCACAACTAGCCCTCGGATGCAGAATGTCGTAAATTGGACACACGCACGAATCGTGCTACCACCGATCCCGGTTATTTTAAAGACAAAAATGCTTATTGTGGTTGATCTTTAGAAGATGCACATATGCTCTCCTGACGTTTTTGTAGGTATTTTTAAGATCTACAATTATGTCATACATTAATTTGATAGTGATATCACTTATGATTTAATCAGCGAAGTCATTTAGGCGCTCCAAAATCGTCGTTTTTCCTCATTATTTTTATTGGTGTGGAACCATAATACTTTTATTAAAATAAAAGTAGCCTAAGTGATTCCTTATAACATCAGCTATATTATTACCCGGGGATTACCCGTAACAAACAGATAGACAGACATCTTTTAAAAAAATGTTTTTTTTTTGTTGTAAGTAACTTGTATACTTTCATATGCATTTACTAAAATGTTGTTATTTTGAGATTACAATCAGACACTTCAATTTTATTTATTTGTATGTATAAATCGTTTTGAATCTACTTGTTATTTTCATTAATTCATTTCCCCATTTAAAGTCTACAATTAAGGTGACCAACAAGCTTACGACTCGCCTGATGGTAACCGGTAACAGTAGCCTATGGACGATTGTAAAACCAAAAGTATCACTAGCGCGTTACCGAACTTGAACCCCACTTCCCCAAGAAGCTCTGGAAACTATTCATCGCGGGAACACAACACAAAGGTATTTCGCTCGATCTTCTGTTGGGTGGAGGTATATCACCAGTCAAGCTGTCCCGAACAGAGAAAAAACTCCCAATAGATTACCCAAGAGTATCTAGTTATGAGGGAGAAATATTCTAATGCGAGTAAATTTATTTTACAGATTACAATTACTATGTTCAAGTGAAAACTATGATTGACTTGGTAGAGACGAGGAAAGCGGAGATATCAGCTAATGTTTTCAAAGTAAACGTGTCCACTGTTATGAACTTTGCGGGTCGTGTGATATCCTACGCAGTTCTTATGATCCAATATTTTTATATGCGCGTATTTCAAAAGCAACTTAATTAATGATGATAAAGCATTTTTATTTGTGTTTATAATATTAACTGTGCCTTTTTGCAATTAAAGTTTCCTATATGAATAACATGAAGTTTTGAATAATTAATAGTTAATTCGGGCAAAACCTTCAACTTCAACGTCAACCTTATAACAGTAGCTCTTTCATAGATTTCTTTAACAGATACTAAAGCTATCATAATTTTAGATTTTCAAGTATTTAAAAAATATATTTTATCATGTTTTTCCACAATTTCTTGAAAAATTATAATAAAATTATAATTAAATGCACCGGCTGAGCAGTGAATTCTTTCAGACGGTTTGCAACCGTAGCGTAGAATGACGAGTTTAAATTTCATTTTTAGTGCATGCATGCATGCGTGTTAGAAGCAATGATAGCCCAGTGGTAGCGTGTACGAATTCGCGTCGATTGACGTGAGTTCGAATCCCTGCAATGAGCCTAAGCTTTCGGTGAAGGAAAACATCGTGAGGAAACCATAGCATGGTGGTAGGGCTTTTTTATGATGCCCGCCTGGCTAGCTACCACCCTCAAGTTGAAAATCTGTCGCCAAGCACTAATAGTTGTGTTCTGGCAGCTGCATTTGAGAGCCAGTCTTCCATTAGGTTTAGCGTGTTACCATCTTGGGCCACATCATCATTTAACACAAGGTGAGATTGTGGCCACTACGCAAAACCGATAAGGGTAAAAAAATGCATATATTTTCTTGTCTATCATAAATTATCTCAGTAACTAATTGTTATACCTCATTTTGTCTCAGTGTCCACATGATTAATTTGCTTCTTACTTATTATCTATTCGTGAGAACCTATGATTGACTTACTATAGTTATCACACTGTATATTTTTGTTGCATAAAGCTGTTGGTTTTCCACTAAATAAATAAATAGATGTCCTACCAACCAAATAAGTAGGTTTTACGCCAGTAAAAGGGTTAAATACAAAACAATAAGTAAATAAACTAAAACAAACAGAATTTTAAAAGGTAATTTTCGCGAAATGCTAAAGTTATGTCTGCACAGTTACAATATAATAAAAACTTTAATCTCGCAAAATGTGACAATTTCATTCGTATTTAAATTTATGTTGAAACGAAAGTGTGCCGGCGTGCTTGTGTATTTCCTTTGGGAAATAAGAAATTCCGTACAAAAATATGAACTTCTCTTACCGGGCAGCCGGAGTGTGTTTGTAATCTTGTATACGACATTCGACAGTGTCCATACATTTGTAGTGTTATGCTGTACAAGAAATGAAATGATCGAAGAATACGTATATCATGTAGATATTATAATGCTGTAAAGATTCGTGCTTTAAAAATAGTCCAAACTTTCAGAGCAACGTTTAAAAAACTTTTGTTACTGGACCAGTTATGTAGCTTCTTAGCATTACCCTAAAAGTATGAAAATAGTTATTTTTTGCTTTTTCCAACACAGTTTTTATTTGCTCTTTGTCTTATTTATATTCCTGATTAATTTTTTGTACATTCTTAATATGTATTGTATTATAATTTCTAATTACTAAATTATTATATATATATACAATAATGGTATGGTGGTTGTTGTACGTATATATATTATGTAGATATAGGTAGGTACATTTATTTTTCCAATTGATTATACTGTTAGCTTTAAGGGCCCTGGAGCCATTAGATGCTTTGACAGCTTCACCGGGCTTGAGGTCGAGTGCGGAAGGCCGCGAAAGCGAGGCACAAGCTCCAGAGTGCCAAAGTGGCCGAACCTCGACTTGGGCTGTTGCCGTACATGTAAATAAGTCGCGATCTGACTAATTCCCTATCTGTAAAATTAGATCTAACTATATATACAATACATGTTTCTGCTTTTTGGGAGGAAGGAAGTATATTTAGTACCTATATACGGCAATTTTGGTCTAACTGACTTGAATAAGCGTAAGTTAATGAGCATTTTCATAATATTCATTAACACACCAAACACATTATCAACATTTTACCAAAAAAATACCAAAATTAGGATAATAGATAATAATGTGTAACGTGATAATAACGTGTAGGTAATAGATATGTACGGTTTGTACATTAGCATAACAACATTGACATTTAACTATTTGAAAAATTACGGAAACCAAGTATGTACATCAAAAATGGTGTTATGTGTTATGTTATCGTATGAATCTCTTGTAATTAAAGAATTCTTGGAGCCTTACTTATACTCTGACGACTCTTACCACGTGACATCACTTGTGGCTTGTGGCTATTCTTGCTTCATCTTAAGAAAACTTGCATGACACATATGAAATGTTTGTTTGAAAGTGGGAATTCGAAATTGATTTTAAGATTATCGATTGTTTTTTAGAGCTAAATACTATCGATAATACGATTAAGCTTTAAATCAATTGAGGCAAGTGTACGCTCTGTAAATTTAAAAACAAAAATAAACTATAACAACAATTGATATCGCAATCTGAAATACCTAAATTATTTTGATTACCTGTCTCCAAAAAACTAGATTAGGTCGTTCTTTTAGTCAATATTCTTCATTGCGTGTTGCTGCAGTAAAAATTTAGGAATTACCTACGTAAATTTATATTTTTATTCGAAATTAAAAAAGGAAACTAACAAATTAAATGTGAAATGGCGTTCGATTAATTTTCGATTCGTAGTCTAGTAGTTTTAAGTAGGTACCACAGAAAGCAACGAGGAACGTAACAACAAAAAAATACGAAATCTCACAAAAATAATTGTATTGAGGAAGTTATTTAGGATTTTGTCGTGTACAATGTACTTATAACGTTTATCAGTACTTATCATTTTTTTTTAAATGGTAATTGATAGTCGAAGTGCATGTTTTTAGGTTATGTCATAATTTGCACGACATAAAAATTTACGTTCTGTGCATATGTCATGCAAGCCTTCATATGATGAATAAGGTATAACAAGACTAAATTACACAATGATGATTAGTTTATTTTACTGCCCTCTAAAATAGTCCTAGTGTACTATTACTTTCAATGTACAGATTTACTTTTGCCTCGAATTTGCATAGTCCAGTTTATTATCGGTAGATGGCATAAAAACAAATATTTATATTCTCTTTAATTACCTACAGGTTTAATATTATCGCATATTATGGAATATAAAAAATATACCGTGATAGTTAAACAGATTGTTAATAGATTGAGCCTTGAATATATTTTCATTAGAATGAACTAATGCACTACTACTTAATGAAAAAAAATTATAAACTTTTTTTAACGATAACATTCATTTCAAGCTTTTTGTCTATGGGTTTTAACGAAAACAAGATTTAAAATAATGTTGGAATCATTAATTTTGATGAAGTATTAACAGAGATATCGCATTGCCAGCACCTTTGAGAAATAATCACAGACAAAGAATAAATAATATGTGTACATATATATTAATTATTTATTGGCGTAGTGTGAGTGAAATCAAATCAGAATCAAAATCAGTTTCCAATCACTTTCAAGAGTAACCCCTCTGGTTTCACTAACTTTCGTCCGAACATTCACCCGCAAGTGTGGCTGCAGTATAAGTACCTTATCTAAGAATGATTCATACACACAAATGTCAATGTTATTCAGAGATTTGAAACAGTACCCAATGCATATTACTCATTATCAGTGACGCATTTATAATAAACTAGCGACCCGCCCCGGCTTCGCACGGGTGCAATGCTGATACTAAATATACCTACTACAGAATGTCCATAAACAGCGTTTACAGCTTTTTTGTCATTAGACAATACAAACATGTTTTGTTTAGAGGTTACTCTTGAAAGAGCGACATATAATTGACCATGGTATATAGGGCCGCTACCGCCGCACCGCTATGTCCCTGCATTTTAAATCTGTAATATCTCCGGAAATATTCATTTAAATTACATGCTGTATTGATCTATATTAAATGGACAATGTATTTAGGGTACTTAATTGGATAAGGATTAATGCAGTATTGCTTAAAATCACTTCGTAAATAAGCCATTTTTCCCCGTAAATGTAAAGGATAAAAAATGGTTATTGTGGGTTATCCTTAAGAGATAGACATATACCATCGCGGACTTTTTTGTTGACCTTTTTAAGGTGTACAATACTGTAGTACATTATTTTGATTTATCTTGTAAGGTTCAGCCAGCGTTTGCAATGTAACCGCAAAAAATGTGTTTTGTTTACGACATCATATTAGAAACCTCTAAATTTATCAGTGTTTCTCTACAATATTATAGATGTATTATACATATAAACCTTCCTCTTAAATTACTCTATCTATTAAAAAAAAGCTTCAAAATCCGTTGCGTAGTTTTAAAGATTTAAGCATACATAGTGACGGACAGAGCGACGCGACTTTGTTTTATACTATGTAATGATAAGTTTCAAATTTAATACTAAATAATCACCCTTTTTAGGTCTAAAAGTGGACAAGACTGTGAGTTTTTTTTTGAAGTGAACCTTCTTATGCGACTTCCAAGCATTAAACGTTAAATGTTAAACGTTTAACGCACATTATCGGTCTCTCCTCTTTGTGTGAGCCAGAGCGAGAGAGCAATATATTATCGGACTCTTCTCTTTGTGTGAGCCAGAGCGAGAGATTAATGTCGGTGTGTATTATATTGCACACTGTTTAAATAAAATAGAAAATGTATTTTAAAATGAAGTTTCACTTCTATCGTGTGTGAATCGCACACACTCCTTTTTCGAATTGACTTCTCTTTTAGCAGTAAAGGCCCTGAAGCCTCAAAATGCTTTTACAGTTTCACCGGGCTTGGGGTAGCCTGAGTGTTTATTTTTTATATAAGACATAATACTAATAATATGTCTCGCTTAGGTAAATAATATAATAACCCAATAAATATATATATGGATGTTGGTATATATGAACTAGCAGTGAAACTCGGTTTGATCCGTGTATAATTAAAAAGAAATCGCTGATTAATTATTTATAATAAATACTTCAGTAGGTATAGAAAATATTTTTATCGGGGGGCCAGGGTTATGCGTCACACGGCTCGTTCGCGTCACTACTGCTTTAGTCATTGACCCGAGCCGAGTGTTGAATTATTTTAATTTTCCATTATCTCGCAAACTATGTATCTAAATAACATGCTATACAGGGCAAACTTTATGTCCAAAAAATTTACCTAATGATGAAGTAACTTTCGTTCGTAAGTATTAATTGGCCATGCCTAATAATGATGGTCATAAATTATGTTAAAATTTTCAATAATTTTTTGTCACTTAATACCTTATTGTGCCTTAGAGCTAGGCATATGATATTGCGGACTTTATTACCTTATTACGGAGTAATACTTTTGTTGAACAATATATTCACGTATCACTAATCAATACGCCAGCGCGAATGAAGCAGTAAAACTGTTTCTTCCAACTTACTTTACAAAAATGCATATTTAAGGCTATCTGTGAGATGTAGCCTAATGCTAGTTAGCCTATACTATTCCTCGTGAATCTGGCTATCTTATAAAAAAAGAATTTTACAAATCCAACTGGTAGTTTCAGAGGTTAGCGCGTTTAAACAAACAAACAATCAAAGAAAAAAACTCTTCCGCTTTATTATATTAGTATAGATACGTGTAAGAGTGATGGCCTGGATTATTGATACGAGCTACGAGGGGTGTGGTGTCAAAGGGGAAACATCTCCAAACATTGGTCAAATTCTAGTAGAAAAATTAAACAAAAAAATAAAAAAATAAGTAAGAATAAAGAAAAACACTTCAAAAAAATTAACTTGCAATTACGAAATAATATGTATAGTTATACTAGCTGTGCCCGCGGCTCCGCTCACGTGGACTACAGAATGCCGTCAGAGGAGCGCACTCACGAATCGTGCTGCCCCGTTCAAAAGACAAAGACAAAAATGCTTATTGCGTGGGTGATCCTTAATGATAGATATATGCTATTGTGGACTCTTTTGTACTTTTTAAAATCTACAATTATGTAAAACATTAATTTGATATATGTCGCATAGTTTAATCAGCGTAAGCCATTTAAGCGCCTCAAATACGTCTTTTTTCCGAACTGATTCACTATTCTCTTCACTGATTATTTCGAATGTTACTTTATCTTACAAAATATGTCCTATAATAAATAAATATGCCTAATCGCTTTATCCGCGTGCGCTGGTGTAATGGTTAGTGATATGTAAATACAATGTTCTACAAAAATATTGCTCCTTAGTACATCTATAAAAAAGTCAGCGATAACATATGCCTATCTCTTATACATAAGCCACAATAATGTATTTTATGCCAAAGTTTTATTTAAAATTGAAAATTGATTTATGAGCATTATTATTAGGCGTGGCATATTATTCCTTACGAATGAACGTTACTTCATCATCAAGACAATGTTATGAGGATAAACTTTGCCCTTTGTAGCATGTTATTTGGACGAATAGTTTGGGAGATAATATAAAATTCAACACTCTGCAACAATGAGCATTATTATTATGCTATTAAAACTCTGTTTAAGAGATTTTAATACTGATATCAAGCTCTTTGAATGCTTCGTAGCTGGTATGTATGATCTCCATTTATTTTGAACACTAAACTATTTTCTCTTGAATAAAAAAATTTGGCAACCATTATAGATATCACATGTACATGCCATTTGTCATCATTCATTATCTTTTTCCTATTACTTTCTTATTTTTATTGTAGCCCAGAAATGAAAGACTAACCTATTAACACAATATTATTAATAAAACTGTGTTCGTATATATTTTAATGAATATTGTTTAAATACTTTGATTATATACATTATATAATGAAAGACTTAATAAAGTGGAAGAGTTTTTTGTTTGTTTAAACACGCTAAACTTTGGATCTACAGGTTTGATTCAAAAAATATTTTTTACATTATAGCCAGATTCTTGAACAATAGTATAGGCTATCAATAATGAGGTTATATCTCTCAGCTAGCCTTAACTATTGTTTTTTGTTAAGTAAGTCGAAAGAAACAGCGCACATGAATCGCTTTATCAGCGTTCGCTGACGTAATGTTTAGTGATCCTTAGTACATCAAAAAAAACCGTAATACTATATGCTGTAATGATTGTATTATCAATCATTTTTTATCTCTTCATTATATATATTTATTTCACTTTATTTGATTTCTCATTTATTCATTTATTGTGTTTATGCTCCTTTCCGAAGGCATCTCATCTATAGGTAATTTATTATTTTAAATATTGTATTACAAACTTATTTTACGATTTATATATCGAATAAGTAGGTCGTATATATTTTATTTTGGCTGAAGAACTTTTTAAATATAAAATATGAACAAGACGGCAAAATAATTGAAAACATGACGGATCGATTCTGACTTACGGAGAGACACGGATCGCTAAAGAAAATGTACAATCTTAAATGAGATATGTATAAGTTTATTTAAATCTACAATTATATTTATTGTCTTGACTCGCATATATTTGTCTGGAGCCGATAAAACTTGTTTTGTTATAACAAGAGACCTCTGGAATTATAACTGGTATTCGAAGGAGTTGGAACCTTTTACTAGAAATTATAAAACGAATGAAAACCTGGCGGATGCATTCAATCATGCTGTCTTGAAGAAGCAGATATAAAAAATGGAACAGAATGGAGTTTTAATGAAACACAAGCGTCTCACGACGGAATTTTACTAACAGATCTTTTACGGATATATTAACAATTTGGACATTTCTTACTAGTGAAGGTGTTACTATCATTAATAGACTTTAATAAGGTACTCTGTTTTTTATATCTCATTTAATGTAAATGCCTTCGGATTACACTTATTAATCTATTTTCCATTTTCATTTCCATAACCCCTTTTAATGTATTTATTTTCTGGTATATTATACTTATTTAATTGCTCACGTGACAATGCCTATCTCATACATATAAGCCACTATAAGGTACATTGTTTTTTGGAACGAAGTTCCTTACGGCAGGGTTGGAGGAGATAGGGATTTTGCTGCGCGACCGAACTGAAAAAAATGTGATAGTAAAACCGTAAGAAAAAGTCCGTGGAATAAAACCGTTAAATGAGACGTGCGCATGCGCGACAATCGTATATACAAGCGAGTAGTGTATAATACCTTTCTCTTTCTCCCTCTTTTTTTTCTTTATCTCATCCCTTCTCTCTCTATTAAATATAAAATTTATAGAATAAAATTTATAATTAAAAGAAATGAATAAAGAATTTAAAAGTATTTATAAATATTAAAATAAAATTAAAGAATAAAAAAATAAATTTTATTAATGTAATTAATAAATTATGAAAAAATTAAAGAAATAAAGAATGAATTTATAAGAAATTTTAAAGATAAAAATAATTATATTAATAAATATATAATTAAATAATATAATGATAGGAGAAAATGGAGTATTTGAATAAATATATATATATATATATATATATATATATATATATATATATAATTCTCTTTCTTTATTTTTTTTTATTTTTTTTATAGCATGTTTTATCGACGCATATTTTGAGAGATATGATGACTACCTATAGGTGCCCCTACACCTATTTATTATTATTCTAAAAGGGGCTAAGCAGGCTTATGCAGACCTGTATCACTGCGACCAAGTAGATCTATTGTGATCGCCCGACTTTATTAAAGCTCCCCATCTAATCCTATAGCCTTAATGTACTGCAGGACTTTTTTAGTATAGAGCAGCTGAACTTCTTCCGGCGGTAGCACGTACCAGCCCAGAATCTGATTGCGTTTAGCTTTTAGTGGGTCACAATCACACAGGAGATGCTTTGGAGTTTCATCCGCACTTTCGCAGAATCTGTAATCTCTTGTGTCACGGACACCAATGTTGAGCATATGTTTGTTCAAACCACAGTGTCCAGTGAGTGCCCTCACTAAAACCCTTAGTTGATTCCTGCTAAGCATCAGAGCTTCTCCAGCTCTACGCTGGTTAAAAGCCCCGATGAGATCTTTGGAATGCTGTTGACCTGGCAGATTTTACCAGAACTTTTTTGCCTCTTGGTTGTAATGGTTCCTCAAGGTTAATCGAGCTAAGCTTTTTGGGATACCACAGAACGGTTCAGGCCCGATCTGTTCCTCCAAAGCTCCAGCTCTTGCAAGCTCATCCGCAGATTCATTACCATGAATTCCTGCATGCCCCGGGACTCATCGGAAGGTTATTTTCACCCAGACTGTTCAGCATTGCCACGCAATTGGCCACCAGCTTCGATTCAGTCGAATCTGAATCCAATGCCAATAGAGCGGCCTGGCTATCCGATTGAATATAAATCGTTTGGTTAATATAGGCCTTTTGCAGACTGATATCGGCACACTCAAGTATCCCGTACACTTCTGCTTGGAAGATGGAGGCGAAACAACCAAGATTAATATGTTTCTTGAAATTAGGTCGCTCTCCATATATTCCACAGCCTACTTTATGTCCAGATTTGGACCCGTCGGTGTACCATAGAAGACTACCTGCTTTCCACCTTATCTCACCGTTAATCCAGGAGTCCCGTGGAGGGATCTCTACAATATATAGTTTTTTTAAATTGGTTTCAGTTGTCATCATATCTGATGTCATTCCCAAAACCGGTGTTTCTAAGTCCAGTAAGGATCTCAAGGACAGGGATGTCCATTGCATCCTCCCCTGGACATACATTCTGTGCATTGTTAACATCGCCACCTTCTTTACGTGTAAATGGAGGAGCGTGATATTTAACATAGCTTCCAGAGCTGCTCCAGGGGAGGTTGACATGGCTCCCGTCGCTAGGATAGACGCCATTCTTTGTACTGTAGCTAAATGGGCTCTGACGGTCGACTGGTTTGCTTTCCTACACCAGAGCACACAGGCGTACGTTATTATAGGCCTAACCACGGCGGTGTAGAGCCACATGATCAGCTTAGGGTTTAAGCCCCAGCGCTTACCTGCCAGTCGTCCACAGATGCCCATTGCTATCTTTGCTTTTTGAATTGTAGCATCAATCTGTTTGTTCCAAGTCAGTCTTTGGTCAATTATAACTCCCAAATACTTGACCTCCGATGAAAAGGAAATTGTCCTGGCATTTAGTGAGGGTTGTACTAATTTGTCGAGACGCTTTTTCCTTGTAAATGGTACAATAACGGTTTTATCTGCATTAACCCTCAGCTCATTATCCTTGCACCAATTGTGGATGGCACTTAATGCTTTCTGCATAAGGTACGAGATGGTATTTTGACAGAAACCTCGGACAACTATCACCAGGTCATCGGCATAGCCCTGGGTGTATATCTTCAGTTCCTCCATTTTACGCAGGATCTGGTCCACCGTCAAGGTCCACAGCAGGGGCGATAAGACGCCGCCCTGTGGGCAACCTCTCGTGGTAACCACTTCATGATTAGTGCCATGTAGTGACAGTTTAACTGTACGAGTTGAGAGCATTGCTTCGATACACTTGATAGTGGTCGCATCTACGTTCTTGGTCGTAAGACCCCTAATCAGCGAATATATTGGAGTATTATCGAAGGCACCCTCAATGTCTAGAAATGAACACAGTGCAATCTGCTTGTCCTCCAACGCCTTCTCCACTCTGTCTATAAGGCAGAGTAGGGCAGTTTCGGTAGATTTACCACTGCAATAGGCATGTTGATTAGAGCTTATGGGGTTCTTGGTTAAAACCTCCTCCCTAATGTATTTATCTATTATCTTCTCCATAGTTTTGAGAAGAAATGAGGTAAGGCTGATCGGTCTGAAGGACTTCGGTAGTGCATAGTCCTTCTTGTCAGCCTTGGGTATGAATATTACCCTTACCTTTGTCCACAGTTCAGGTATAAACCCCCAAGCAAGGCTTGCCCTGAAGATCTTAACTAAAACAGGTGTTAGGATGTCTAGGCCCTGCTGCAATAGCACAGGTTGAATCCCATCCTCACCGCCTGTTTTATATGGTTTAAATGATTTTATAGCCCATCTCACGGTCCGTGGTCTTATTATGGTCGCTGCTCTACGCCAGTCCTCGTTAAGAGGCCTTGCTAAAGAGGGCATCTCACTACCTCGCAACATAAGACTCCCAGACCCTGGAAAATGAACTGCGGTGAGAAGCTCCATTTCACTGTTAGTGAAGGTCCCATCTGCTTTTCTAAGAAGTCCGATTTGATTAGGTTTGTCTTTAGCTAGCATTGTGTGGATCCTAGCTCCCTGAGGCATGCTGTTATTTCCTCGCTTGCTTTCCTAATTTCTTTGTTATAGTTAGTTAAGGCCATTCTATAGAGTTCCCATTCTTTGTTCTTTTTAGCCTTATTGAAAAGTCGCCTTGTTTTTTCCCTAAGCTTCCTGAGCCTAGAGTTCCACCAAGGGACTCGCCTTGTTGATGTCTTTTGCCGAACTGGACAACTTTGCTCAAAGGCATCCTCGATCGCCATCGTGAGAGCATCAGTTGCCAACCCCAGACTCTCAACAGTCTTAATGCTTCTAAGGATTACTTCCAGATTAGACCTTAGGGTCTCTCTATAGGTTTCTCACGAGGTGTTTCTGGGATCCCTGTACACAATAGCATGACTCTGTGTTGAAACAGAGAATTCGAAGTTTATATGTCTGTGGTCAGACATGGAGTTTTCGTCACTTACAGACCAGTTGGTAATATTCCTAGCTACGTTGTTAGTGGCGAAAGAAATGTCTAAAACTTCCTGCCTAGCGCATATAACGAAGGTCGGTTTACATCCTTTGTTCAATATTACTAGACTGTGAATGGTGATAAAATCATTAAGTAACTCACCCCTTTTGTTGACGTTGGTGCTCCCCCAGGCTGTATGTTGGGCATTGGCGTCGCATCCCACGAGAAGCTCGGCGTTGTGTTTCCTGGCATATTCAACGACACGCACAAGTTCCTCCGATCGGTCGCTTTTCTCGCCAGGAAGGTAGGCTGAGCACACCAATAGTTTTGAGCCTTGCCATCCGTCAAGATTTATGTACGCTGTAACCAGTTCATCGGAACAGAGCTCTGGAACAGGTAAAAAGTTAGTTTTTTAGCTAAAAACTAAACAGGCTCTGGGCCTGGTCCCGCAGTTGTGTGCCAAGACAATCCCTGTGGTATTCAGACCCCTGACTTTGTTGCTACTTAGCCACGGTTCTTGTATAAGAGCGAGGTCCGCAATGCCCTCAGAGAGGCATTTCTCCAGTACCACCGTTGCTGCAGCAGCATGATGGAGGTTGACCTGGAGGAACCTCGCTCGGCCCGTAGTTCGCGCTATGGTTTTTTATATACAGGTGGTCGACCAGCGGTCGCCCCACCCGTCTGGGGACGTGTACGTCCACCTCTGGATTGGGTTCCGCCAGCCTTTCCAGCCCTGCTTCCCCTATGACCTCCCCTACCAATGGGTTTTGGGGGAAGGTTTCGTTGCGTCAGTAGTGACGTCGACCCTTCTCCCTGCCCAGAGGCCGTGGAGGTTGAGGGAACAGGGTCTCTTGCAGTCTCACTGGCGCTTAGTGAGGGTTGTGTCACCTTTACGGCTTCCAACCCCTCACTTTGACCGGTGTTGGAAGGAGGAACGACCAGTGGTTTGACCCCCTGGCATCCTTCCGTTCCGGTTTAGACCTTAAACATGATCCATCTAAGGCCAAACAAAACTTTACAGTTGTTTTTCTGGAGTGTCTGCACTGAGGGATCGTCAAGGGCGAAAGCAACGGGTCTTCCTCCCTTTTCCTCCCTACAGTGCAGTACTATCCAGTGTTCTGGGTTTAGTTCTGGATTCTGTATCCGTATCAATTCGAGTGCGTCCTCTAGAGATTCAGCCTCGTTGTCCGGTAAGAATGTCGAACCAGTTGCCGGTTTCGGGAGTTCACTCTCCGACATAACCGTTAAATTAGCCTCAGGCCAGGGCTTTATTTTCGGGGTTGTTTCCGTCAACCACTTCCTGCTCATCTCATCCATGCAGGTTATGAGCATCCAGCCCGGCCTGTGGCTAACTCCTAGAAAATGAGGTCCAGCGCCCTTAATTCCTATTTTAGGGATTTCCTTTGTAAGGGCACTATGGACCATTTTCATTTGTTCTACACTCATGGGATTCACATTGCGAATACCCACTCGTGTAGATCCAGCAACCTCCCCAAAGGTCGGCTTTGTTTTGGTTTCAAGGGAAGGCTTGAAAGCCTTCCTAGGTTGCGCATTGGGAGATTCCTCTTCAGACCGAATTCGTTTGACCGCCTTCGATCTTCCAGGATTCTCCACTTGGATGTCGGTCCAGGGCTTTTTGCAAAGCGTCAGCGCCTCGGTGGGGCTAATATCCGCTTGCAACAGCCTCTTAAATCTTCTTCTCGCTGCTCCCGACATCTTGCGTTTCTTACCTTTTTTCCGTTCAGAGTCCGTCTCCAAGGGCGGAGTTGTCACCGAAGCAACTTCCGACCCAAGGTTCGTCCTCTGAGCAGAAATGGTACTGGTTCCGGGTGTCGGGGCGGTGTTACCTCCCCCCATCCCGGATGAGTTGGCGGCCCCAGAGTCTTCCAGGGCGTCCACAAGAGAATTTAGATCCGAAAGATTTTTTTCTGTTTCGTCCATTTTGTTCCCACGAGAAGCTAGGAAAAAGAGGTCACACACCGACAGAGCCCCGCATATCGGTAGAAGGGCAACATTACTCTCCGAGGCGCCCTGGTATCGGAGAGGTACCGTTCACAACTGAGCTCACCCTCAGCCACGCATCCCTCGGCACGGTTCCCTTGACACCTTGGATTGGCATGGTCCTCTTCGCCAATGGTCAGCAGTTCCCTAATGCTACTGGAAAAGGAATACTGCTGGCCATTGCCCAGGGTGCACCACGTGGAGGTGGGACCAAATTCGCACCCCGCCCCTACACCTAACGAATCGTGTAAGTTGTGATGCATAGCCCTGGCCGCCCCAGATATTGCCGCCCCAAAATATTGTCTATATTGAAGTATTATAAATTATCAATCAGCGATTTCTTTTAAATTATACGCGGGTGAAATCACGGGGCAGAGCTAGTTGCTAATATAAAGACTATAAAGTTTAAAATCATTTCAGATTTTGGTGATAACTGTTAATTTTATTTTATTGTGGCAACCCTAGTAACTGCGGGTAATGGCGTCATTTACCCTTATGGAGGGGTGCTCGAATAGCCGATCGCAGAAATACCGGGAAAGTATAAAATACCGTATAGTATAAAGTTTAATGGAGCGATAACTCATACACGACACCTGTAGTCTCTTTTTACCTTGCCTGTAATATTTAAGCGGTTTTCCATGCCATAACCATAGCATCTGATCTCAAGGTTTGCGCTTTTATATCTGAAGAGAAATATCCGCGTTTGAAAGGAATAAATAGTTCTTCATTTAACAGGATTTTTCGGATCTGCTTATATGAGCGAGTCAGCATGTTCAGTAAGGAAAATAATTTAAAAATATATCGCAATCGTCTAACGAATACTTGTGATGTTACTTGCAACTGCCATTCAGTTCCTAATTACCTGTCGTCCTATGAAAATTGTGCGGACGATAATATACAATACAATGCATCCAAATCTAGAGAAAATTATGATTCGTGAGTTCGCACTTTCATTTTGTACATGTTTAATTTTAAAGAGTAATTAGTAAAATATATTTCTAAAACCGTTTTTACTTTCGTATTTCGTTCTAATAGATTGACAATCCATCAATTGCTGCCCACATTTATTCCCAATGAACACATTTATGTCACTGTGGAATCTGAATGACATTGAGCAATATCATCCGTTGTGTAGGAAATTACTCAGGCATGAGTTATATTTGACTCATTATTTCACACTTTTTTTATGTAATATGCTGATGTAACAAGTATAATATAACCGTGAACAAGTATAATATAACCGTGACGTACATTTGACATCCGTTTAATATAAGAATTGTGTGGGAAATGACTTAATTCTGACATCGTTTTGATAAGATATTGGTAGTAAAGGGTCGATATTCGTCAATATTTTATATTTATATCAACTAAATTTTCAAGTCTGCTGAAGTTAATATGCTGAACTAATTATGGATAAAATTCGCACTTTCACACTAGTATGACTCATAGTCATTCTAGAGTGTAAGTACCTCCCAGTTAATACTAGAGGTGTTTTGGAATAAACACAACGCTACGGCGCGGCGCGCAAGAGCGCCAACTCAGAGCACAGCGCCGCGCAACGCCGCGCGGCGCCGGCCGGCCGGCTCATTTCATTCGACATTCATTTCTCTCACTCACTGAGCCGGCTGGGCTGGGCTAAAGTGCGCTGCCTGCTAAGTATACCCGATACGATACTATATATCAGAATATCGATACATCACTAAACGATGTATCGATGTTTAATACGATACTTTAACCTTACGATACGCTTCGATATATCGTATTCCTATCAAAATATCGCATTAACGTATCGTAGCAAACTATGACAATGTCATGAGTAAGCTCAAAGCGCCCGCGCAGTAAGCTAACTTTGAGTTATTGAGTTGACGCAAGAAAATTTTTTGAGTTACCAATGACTACTTCGGAAGGAAAAAAAATTAACTGCTCTTCATAGCAGCTAACAGTATAATAAAAAAAATCGATCTGACTACACTGATAGCCATGAGGGCCCTGGAGCCTCAGAAGGCTTTTACAGCTTCACCCGGGCTTGGGGGCGAGCGCTTAAAGCACTCAGCCGCGAAAGCAAGGCAACAAGCTCCAAAATGCCAAAGTGGTGTAATGATTGTTTATCAATCATTTTATATGTTTTAATTATATATATTTATTTTACCTTAGTTGTTTCCTCATTGCTTCATTTATCATCCGGCATCTTATCTTTAGGTTATTTATTATATGAAGATATTCTTAGACTAACTTCTTTTGTGTTGCAATATTTATAAATTAAGAAGGCCGTATACAAAGACAGTATTTAATGGTTGGAAGAACCTTTTGAATTTAAACTATAGAATGATACCAGAAAATGATTGAAATGGGACATCATTTATTCGGACACCGATCAGACGTCTATGACTAAACACGTGCAGTCTTTTATAAGATTTAAGATTTATTAAGATTTTTGAACTGTTGCCGCGATTACAAATAAGTCGCGATCTGACTAATTCCCTATCCGTAATTCGATCAAAACTAACTGTACCATGTATATAGTAACTATACCACACATGTATCTCATTTCACTGGGAGGAGGGAAAGTAGTAGGGCTTTTTCTAATGTTCGCCTGGCTAGCTACTACCCTCAAGTTGAAAATCTGTCACCAAGCACCAATAGGTGTGTTCCGGAAGCTGTACTTGAGACCCAGTCTTTTCCACTAGGTTTAGCGTGTTATCATCTTGAGCCACATCGTCACTTAACATCAGGTGAGATTGTGGCCACTATGCCAACCTATAACGATAAAAAAAACATGTGTATTACACTATCTAGCCAAAAAAAAGAAAAAAAATAGATGTGGTGTCGTGGGACACCAGGTAGGAACGAAGTTCCTTCGGCTAATTTAGAATCGATACAATTTACAAAAAAAATCGTGCTCAATTTTATGTAGGTTTTCTTGATTTTTCTCTTAAATTTTGCTGCTTATTTAAGTACAGGAAAGTATTTAGGAAATTCAGTATTTTAGGAAATAATAAATTACGTAAAATAAAAATAAATAAATGAATATAAATGAAAAGAAGCAAAGAAAAAATTAATATAAGATAAATAAATAAATATAATTAAAATAATAAAAAGAAAAATTAATATATATATATATTTATTTATTTATTTAAATACTCCATTTTCTCCTATCATTATATTATTCAATTATATATTTATTATTATAATGATTTTTATCTTTAAATTTTCTTATAAATTCATGCTTTATTTCTTTAATTTTTTTTATAATTTATTAATTACATTAATAAAATTTAATTTTTTATATTTTAATTTTTATTTTAATATTTATAAATTCTTTTAAATTCTTTATTCATTTCTTTTAATTATAAATTTTATTTTATTAATTTTATATTTAAGAGAGAGAGAAGGGATGTGAGAAAGAAAAGAAAGAGGGAGAAAGAGAAAGTTATTATACACTACTCGCTTGTGTATACGACTGTCGCGCATGCGCACGTCTCATTTAACGGTTTTATTGCACGGACTTTTTCTTACGGTTTTACTATCACATTTTTTTCAGTTCGGTCGCGCAGCAAAATCCCTATCTCCTCCAAGCCTGCCGTAAGGAACATCGTTCCAATAAGGTCCCTTACAGAAACTATCTTCCTGAGTGTTGAATGCAGTGTAATGATTGTATGTTGGAAGTTAGTGAATGCAGTGTCACTTTGTCGCGGTAGCGGCTACTTGACTCAATGGCTCACTTTCAGAGGATCGGACCTAGGCTTGAATTGCCGCAGAAGAGTTGAGCCCATTGTCGAGGGTGACACCTAGATATTTAGTCTGGCTGGCCCATGGGATTGTTCTACCGAATAACTTAACGAGGTTTGAGCGTCTTAGGTAACGGTTTCTTATTTGGGTCGAACATAATCGCGGCGCTCTTTTCAGGATTGATGGCTATGCAACATCTACGAAACTACTTCCCGAGAGTGGTTACGGCACGTTGGACAGTGGCTTACGGTCTTCGATGATGGAGGATACCTCCTCATTTGTAACCGGGGTTAGTGTATCTGCTGGAGGGATCATGGCTAGTAACTGTACCAAGGTTTCCATAGCGTCGATATGTGCAGTATCTGTGTTGTCGCTGTTTGGAGAACAAGTGGCGGCAAGGCATTTACAGTTTAAGTGGAAATGACTCTTGGTAAGTCTTGCCAAATTGATTGGGTCGATCCAATACCGAAGTTTTTTCTTCTTTCGCGTCAATACGAGCAAATATACAATAAGTAACATATGTCAGTACTTCGTAGTCCATCTTTTCTTTCTGCTCCGTATGCAAACACGCAGGATGATAGGTATGGAAAGACTGACAACTGCGTTCAGGAAAAGTTTGAAGCAATAATCGGATGTGTATTAAGTAAATACGATAATTTTTTTTATCGTTGAAGGTTTGGTGTAATGGCCACAATCTCACCTGATGTTAAGTGACGATGCGGCCCAAGATGGTAACACGCTAAACCTAGTGGAAGACTGGCTCTCAAGTGCAGCTGCCGGAACACACCTATTGGTGCTTGGCGGCAGATTTTCAACTTGAGGGTGGTAGCTAGCCAGGCGGGCATTAGAAAATGCCCTACCACCATGCCATGGTTTCCTCACGATGTTTTCCTTCACCGAAAGCTCAAGCTCATTGTAGGGATTCGAACTCACGTCAATCGACGCGAAGTCGTACACGCTACCACTGCGCCATCATCGCTTCAAACAATCAGACAATCGGACACCTGTAATCGGACACGAAATCTGATGTATATTCCCAGCCTAACAGGTCAAATAATAAAAATTGTCATACTATTATAGTATCTATATGGTTAGTCTCTACAGCACAAGATTTTGGTAAATATTTTCATTGTCGGTTTCATCAGATTTTCATTGGCCTATCACAAACAGCAACGTCAGTGTGGCAACGTCGCAAACGGTACGTCATTACTCGACGCGACACGCAGCGCAACGGGGTATCGGAGAGGGGCGCAGCGCGAAGCGGCAGTTGTAGCATAGGCCATCCGCCATTATATTCATTTAAATTTTTATCGACGAGTGTCAGCGAACAGCTTCGTTACTTGCTGAGTGTTGTGCAATCTATAACAAAAATAATGTCTGGATGTAAGTATGTAGCGAATCATTATTTTAAATATTATATTGTTTCCGTACCATTAAAATACAGTTAGTATACCTATTTAAGAATAGGGAACCGAAAATACTTGTAACCACAAAGAGTAATTACGTCTTGTGAAATAAAATATTCAATATCTAAATGTAATAGGCGCTCTTTGGTAAAAAGTTTTGGACTGCAAACAATCCGTTATAAAGTTGTTATCTTTACTTAAAATTTATCACGTGTTTGTTTTAGGCATTGATTATGTCAAACATTTCTCTATTGTTATTTGTTATATAAAGTGATCAGTGTTGCGATATGACTAAATTCCTATCTCTCGAATGGCAGATGTGGCTAATGGGATCACTTTCAAACCAAAAAGACACTTAAGGACTGATTAGAAAACGATTTATTTTAACTTAAACATTTTGAATTTATTGTTCATGAAACGTAATCATTATGAAATTTATATAAAATACCAAAGTTATGTCAGATAACTAGACATGTTACTTCTTCAAGAGATTTTCACGGAATTTTTAAATATGACACAATTCAATCTGAACAAATAAAACTGACATTCCCAATTTAAAGTAATTCAAACATAATACATAAACCAAACAGATCAGAGTTGACATCAAAAGAGTACCTAGGTACAATCTGAGATTACCTATCACACTATCATCATATACATATGTTTAATTTAAGATTTATAATACAATATTATAAAAATAAACATATATTGCACAACTATCTCAAGAATTTGGTTTATATTGGACCTAATTAGATTGTTATAAAATTTAGTCAAACTTGTCAAATAATCACAATCTGAGTCAGTGAATATGTTACTTGTAATTTTTTACTTAAATAATTAATTCCACTGTTTTAATTGTGTGAAGAAGATTGACTACTTTTTAAATACTCTATTGGTGTACCTGTATATCTTTTTCCGGTTTATTGATTAGCTTCCAGATATTCACCGTAGGGTTTGAATGGATATTTAGATATGGATAGTACTTGCTGCTTTTTTCTAGAGTGATTTCTTGCACTGAACTGAACTTGACACTCTCACCATTACTTATTTTCATATTTTGTAGGCAGTGTGCAAAAATCTACAAGGTCGCTGATGCTCTTAAAAATCTGCAATATTATTATTTTACATTATCAAATTTTTAGATACCTACCTAATTTCATGTACATTATTTTATTAAATTTAAAAGTAAATGTAGGGTAAAACACTCTATAGGTTAGCCTTTAACATTAATTGAAAGTTTGTGTAATCATAGATTTAACGTTTATTTATACCTATTAATAACACACATTGTTATTAGAAAGGTTATTTATTAAGTGATCAAATTAAATAATCAAAAACACAACAATTATTCATAATCATATAATAAAACCACATTAAATAAAATATAGCACTTTTTACCCTACCCTACCCTATAGTTAGTCAGCCTGATCCAGCCTCATCTTTAGTCTTGCACATTTTGCATGTACATTGTTTATTAAATACATTTTCACAAAGTTCTCAAGCAAATTGAGTACATTTTCAAATTGTACCATACAGGATATATGTCAGGATATATGCAATATTCTTTCTTATTATTATTATTTCTGTGACACTATTAATTTCTTTGTCATAATTATTGTATTTAATTTTATTTACTGTACCAGTTGTATTATCCTTCGTTATTTCTTATTATTCTTATTTCCTTCTTTATATGTGACTGTCCAATGAATCTACAGATATCCTTCTTTGACACTCTTGGATTTTTTCACTTTTTTTCTTTTGCATGTAATCTAATTAAGTTTTTTCATCAGAATATCATTATTTTTCTGCTCTCAAACTTCTTACTGTTTCTCACACTGTCTCCACTCTTCTGGAGAAATGGCTCCTAACTTCTTAGTCATTTTAGAGAATAGAGATGTTGGCCAAGATAAAATTATTTTTAAATGGGTGATAAGTGTACAGACATTATTATTACAAACATAAATGAATTCCCTATGTTTTTTTTAGATTTCATTATAGATCATAATTATAAAAGTATTCATGTAATTAATGGCTTACATCCCTCCGTATAAGTAAAAAAGGAATATTGCCTGATTCTAACATATCATTAAATATCAAAAATTTTAAAATATGTAACAATGTTTTAAATTAATGGCCTTTTGAAGACTCGTTCTTTTCTACTGATTATAAGTTTGTAACTAACTACCCAACATTTACTTCTGCCTTACATAAAAAATAATTATCAAAGTAACTAATACCTAGTTAGTGATAATAAAGATATAACAGTTACTAAAGACTCTATGGTTATAGGAGAACATCATTCTGATGCCACTGGTTGAAGTTGAGGTTGGTTCAAAAGAATTTTTGGGAAATCATACATTTACTATTCGACTTTCATTAATAGTTCTTTAGTAAGTAGTATAATAAAAATACGAAAGCTAAATGTTGACTGTGAAGAATTGTTTTATAGATGCGAGTTCAAGAACATTTAGCTAAATTCCGATGACAAATAGTAGAAAAAAAAACGATTATATCTTAATATAGATGCATGAGAAAATTTGGTACCATGAATTGGCATTTTGCTTTCTGTAACAAGAATATTAATTAACTACAAGGAATCTACCTAACTAATTTCATATTTTTATTTGCGCTTTTTTTTTCGGTTTGACTATACTGTTAGCCATAAGGGCCCAGGAGCCTCGAACGGCTTTTACAGCTTCACCGGACTTGTTTTATTAGCGCAAACAAAACAACTATATATATTGTAATGACCTGTTTGGGTTTCTCTGATTTTCTAATAATTTTCCCATTATTATCCATTTCCTCTTACATATTAATATTATATACAATATATAAATAACCTGTTTTTATGGGAATACATTGGTACAACATACCTTTTATTATTATGTATTTACATATATTGTTTTTCTACCTAATTTATTTATATTTATTTTGTCTATAAAAATTGTTTAATCTATAAAAACTGTTTATAGCTACTGTTGAAGATATTCGTATATTTGTATTTCTTTTTTTTTATCGTTATAGGTTTGGCGTAGTGGCCACAATCTCACCTGATGTTAAGTGACGATGTGGCTCAAGATGGTAACACGCTAAACCTAGTGGAAGACTGGCTCTCAAGTGCAGTTACCGGAACACACCTATTGGTGCTTGGCGGCAGATTTTCAACTTGAGGGTGGTAGCTAGCCAGGCGGGCATTGGAAAATGCCCTACCACCATGCTATGGTTTCCTCACGATGTTTACCTTCACCGAAAGCTCAGGCTCATTGTAGGGATTCGAACTCACGTCAATCGACGCGAAGTCGTACACGCTACCACTGCGCCATCATCGCTTCTTCATTATACGGTACTTACTGTAAAAATACTATTCATTATTTATGCAGTATGAATTCATTTAAGCACTATTATGATATAGCAATAGTAATATTGAAAAAGTTGGCAAGTACGTGTCGGGCTACGCGCCGTGTAGGGTTCCGTAGTTGCCCGTCACAATATGCAAAGTTAAGGATAATTCATGTTACACCAGGCCGGGCGTCGGCCGGGACACGACCAAAATAAAGCATGTTATTTTTGTAAACGTTTTTAGTATATTTTTGTATGAAGTACTTCATGCTACACTGGGCCGGGGCCGGGTCGGATCCCTGCCACCGTGCCCGGCCGTGGCATGGATCCGGCTCTGTGTAGCATGAATAAAGGATAATTCATATACGTATAGTTAGTTAGATCGATATACGGATATGAAATTAGCCAGTTCGCGACTTCATTGCAACTATGACAACAGCCCAAGCTGAGGTTTGGCCACTTTAGCACCCTTGATAACTCGTTGCCACACTTTCGCGGCTGAGTGCCTTAAGCGCTCGCCTTCAAGCCAGGTGAAGCTGTAAAAGCCGTCTGAGGTCTCAGGGCCCTTATGGGTAACAGTATAATAGTTAAAAAAATGGTTTAGTTAAATAATATTCCTTCTTTATCGAATGAAGTATTCAGTCCGGTCAGTGATTACAATAAGCCTGTTAAAGTAAAAGCTTCTTGATCACACTCTGTTTTAGCAGCCTAATCTGGAAAAACCAAATTATGTAAAATCCTATATAAATATTAAAATAAAACCAAATTAATATTATTGCAGATCCGTACGGAGGCAACCCCCCTCAGTATCCGCCGCCACAGGGCATGATATATCCGCAAATGTACAATCAAGTGAATGCACCACCGCCCGGACAAGCTCCTCCGCCCAGTCAACTTAGCTACCCGGCTCCCGGACAAAACCCGCAGTATGGATATCAACCTGGGTACGGATATGGACAACCGCCGATGGCGATGCACTATCCAAATACACAGGGCACTCCTCCAGTAGGATTTGGCTTTCCAACAGTATCACCAACTCCTGCATTTACACGTAAGTAACTCAGTACTTTATGTACTTACTAGCTTCTGCCAACGACTTCGCGTCACGTCTGCGTGGACTTCAGAATTGGGTCTTTACCGAGATAAAAGATATCCTATATAGACTATCTTTGTGCTAAATTTCATCCAAATCCGTTCATCCATTTTTGCGTGATTGAAGAACAAACATTTAAATATACAAACTTTTACATTTATAATATTAGTAAGTAGAATACGTTTAAGATAGGAAGATAATTAGATATCTGTCAACTCACCACCTTGCTTTGCATTTCGCATGCAACGTCAACAAAAAATGTACGATCGGTAAAACAAATTTTGCCGTATGTCACGTGACTGGACACAAAATTTATGAAGCACAAAGGTAATATTAAATTTTTTTTTTTTTTTTTTTTTTTTTTTTTTTTTTTTAATTTTATTAATCAAAAGTACAAATTTCTTAAAGCAAAGAACTAAATCTAGGCATCAGAATCTTAATACGTTTAAATGTTTATTAGGCTAACAACGCCTTTTTCAAACTTATAAAATAATGTTAAACTTTTTAAGACAATAACAATTGGATCAATTTAACAAAAGTAAAAAAGTAATATTTGCGCATCTCGTTAAAACTAGAAGATACATTTTTAGCAGGTAAATAGTAAATAAAATGTATAACATTAACCAAAGTTAATTAGTAGAAAAATATAAAGAAGGTAGAATAAAACAATGGTAGACAATATCAGTTAGACATCTTGACCAATGTGGGTAAACATCGCGCGACTTTGTTGCAACCAAGTAACGGTGAACTAGAGACGGGGCGGTGCATGATTTTATCGACATCGACATAATGATATGTATGTGCAAAGAGACAAACTTTAGACAATGTGTCGATTATTTAGAGATGATATTTCAACGTTACTGTTATTGATTGATTTCAGTTTAAAGTTTTGTGTTAACATGTAAATGTAGTTTCTGAGCAATGGAAATTTAATAGATTCATGTAGTTTAGTTAGATTAGTGAAGAAGGGTGTATTAAAAGCTATTTTTAGTGCTTTATTCTGGACGACTTGGATTTTATTTATATTTGTGATGCAAGTGCTGCCCCACACGGGAGCAGCATAAGTCAAGCAAGGTCTAATAAGTGTGGTATAGATTCGTAGTTTGGTACTAGGGCTGAGGACACTTCGTCTATTGAAGATTGCATTTAAGGCGCCCATGGCTTTGATCGCATTCAATTTAGCATGCATGATATGAGGTGACCAAGTTAGTTTCGAGTCCAAAAGGACTCCTAAGTACTTGACAGATGGTTTCCACTCAACATCATGGCAATGTAAGTGCAAGTGTCTAATTGGGCGCTTGCGCGTTTTGGTAAATAGAATCGCTTCGGTTTTGGTCTCATTGAGTTTGAGCTTCCACATCGTGAAGAAGTGCTGTAAAGATGGCAATGAAAGCTGCAGCCTATCAATGATGAGATCAATATCTATGGAAGAAGTTAGTGAGGCAGTATCATCTGCAAAACAAGCAAGCTTAGTGCGCGGTTGTACAGGAATATCGTTAATAAATAACAGAAACAGATACGGTCCCAAAGTGGATCCCTGAGGGACCCCAGCTGGAACAGCACGGGGTTCAGAAATCGTACTGCCAATACTGACAACAAATTGGCGATTCAACAGGTAGGAATGTAGGAGTTTGATAATGGCTAAAGGAATTTTTAAGGTGACTAATTTGTGAAGTAGTCCATGGTGCCAAACAGTGTCAAAAGCCTTTTCAATATCAAGGAGAAACATTCCTGTCGATTCTCCCTTACTAAAGTGATACCTGACATGTTTGGCAACTCGAGCAAGCTGATGAGTAGTAGAATGGTGTTTACGGAACCCAAACTGGTAATCGCTTAAAATATGCTCAGAAACTTTTAACAGTCGTGAGTAAATAAGACGTTCAAAAATTTTACTCAGCGAAGAGAGTAGACTTATGGGTCTATAGTTTGAGCTAACAGATTCGTCTTTACCAGGTTTAAGCACTGGAATGATTTTGGCTGTTTTCCAAGCCGCGGGGAAATATGAAAGGAGAAGACAGGCATTAAGAATCTTGGTCAAAAGAACCAAGGCTTTGCGGGTTAAATTTTTAAGGATAGGATTATGCAAATCGTCTAATCCAGGGGACTTACGCCATTTAAGATCACGCAGGATTCCACTAAGTTCACGTGGCTTGATAGGGGGAAGAGAAGCATCAGGAGTATGAGATTCTAACATTTTAACGGAAGCCATAACGTTTGCTTCAATATCATTGCTAACCCAATTCAAAGTAAGGTTCATGTTTTCGAGAAATGACTCAGCTAGTACCTCACATTGGTCTTTAGGAGAGCAGGATAGAGATCCATCCTTAACTTTAAGTGCCGGTATGGCAGTAGATTTAGGGTGAAGGTTTTTAGCCACACGCCATATGTCTGAGGATGGGTTGTCTACCTTTGCCAACCTTTTATTCCAAACCCAATCGTTATGTAAACGGAGCTTTATATTTATTTCATTTTGCAGCATGTTCAACATAAATCTTAGGGTACGACGGGTGTAGATTTGTGTCGAGGATAGTTCAAGTCTGCGAAGGCTATTTTTAACTTTAATGAGTTTCTTAAGACGTTTAGGTAACGGGGTAGATTTATGGCAAACTTTACCGACTGGGACATATAGTTCTCTAGCAGAAGTTAGAATGGCCGTAAAATGGTGAATAGACTCGTCGATGTCTCTGGTAGAGTTTAGGGTTTTAGTACTAAGCGTTATTTTGTGGTTTAAGAATGAGCGATAAGCTGGCCAGTCAGCATCTTTATACCTATAAAACTCTTGGATTGTACGCTGGAATGTTCCTCCTATTGTGAAATAAACTGGTAGGTGGTTAGAGGAGAGAGCAGGTAGAGATGTGACCCCATTTAAGTCGTGAACATTCTTGGAAATTACTAGATCGGGAGTCGAAGGAATAAGCTCAGGTCGATAGTGAACTAGTGTAGGAGTAGTAGGAGCATGAATTACGTATTCATTATTGGTCATATGATCATAAAGGATTTTGCCACAAGCGTTTGTACCGTGACAATTCCAATATGGGTGCTTTGCGTTAAAGTCCCCCATTATCAATACTTGAGAACCTAGGTGCAGAAGGGCTTCTATATCAGATAGTATAAGAGCTAAGTTGGGAGACTGGTAGATGGAGACAACGATTAAGCGCCTATTATGCGAGCGAAGTTCTATTCCAACTGTTTCTAGATACATAGTATTGGGAAGTTTAATACGTGAATGTTCTAAGTTAGACCTGACCAAAAGAGCTACACCTTGTCCTCGGCCGTTATGGTGTTTGTCCTGACGATAACAGTTAAAGCCAGGCGTGTCCAAGAGGGCATTTCGAGGAAGGAAACTCGTTTCACATAGGGCAATAATATCAACGGATAAATCACTCACCGCCAGGTCCAGTAATTCATTAATTTTGGAACGTATGCCATCCGCATTCCATGATAAGAAACGAAGCCCAGGAAGATTAAATGTACTGGCCAAGATGTGTCAAGATTAGGATGACTTTGTCAACCATTGTATTACAGGCAAGAAAATCTTTTTTAATAGTTTTAATAATGTTTAATACACGCAGCATATCTCTGGTGCTAGTATCATGATGTATATATTGCTCGTTGAGCTCTGATTGAGTAATTTGTTGAGAATTCATATTGCAGTTAACTGAAGTTGTTATAGCTGCGAAGCTACGTGTAGGGCTTACAGGAGTTTTGGTACTGTCAGCTTTGAGTTTATCCGTGAAAAGACGTGTAGGAATCTTATGAATTGCATCTTGAATTTTGGCTGTACGTGTTTCATTGCGAGCCCGGATGCGTTTAATGTAAGCTTGTCGTGCGACGCAATTTCGAAAATTAGCGGGATGTGCTTCCTTGCAGTTACAGCAATGGGCAGGGGTAACGCGTTCTTTCTTTGGACAGCTGCTTGAGGGATGAGGCTCTAGACATTTAACACAACGTGAAGGTAGGTTACAGTTATTGGAAGCATGACCAAATCCTTGGCAACGAAAGCACTGGGTACCTTCCCAGTTCCTTGGCTTGTATTTGCGAATTTCAATTACGCAGTTGCATAAGTAGCGTATTTGTCTAAATTTTGATATATCCGCGCCCGGTGCCAACTGAACAAGAAACAATGGACAAAAAGGTGAGTTGGTGTTAGTTTTTGATTTAATTACAATCACTTTTGAGGTACTAAAGCCCAGCTCAGTCAGTTCATTACGGACATCTTCTGGATCCATCGATGGGAGCCCTCTAATAACCACCTTATAAGTTATTTCGTCCTTCCTTGAGAAGGTATGAAAAGGTACACTTTCAGTCAGGAGTCCTTCTTTCACTTTTTGGTGACATATCGTGGAATAACAATGTACTGCAACTTTGCTTTTGTTTCTGTACTGGAGGTGGAAACTTTTGGTGAATCTAAGTATCATGTCTTTGATGAAATTGTGCGTCCAATCGCTTTGAATTTCTATGATTATAGGCGGAATACGGCTCTTTTTACTAGAGCCTGTGGGGGCATCACCGTCATGGTGGCCAGGAAACACACCATCCACGTTCTGGACATCAGAAAGATTACTAAAGCTGTTTTTACTCACAAATGAAGGCTTAGGTTTAACCTGGCTTGCCATTGTACGAGACGTGCGCCACGGGCGTTTAGGCTGGAGCCACTCAGCTGGTGTTTCTTCTGCAGGTCTTTTTCCACCCAGGCTTGACTCCGAGGAGGACCTTGTGATATATTTGTCCATTTTCAGTAGATCACTAACTAGCTAGGTGAACATCGATAAAAGTGTCGATGTACATTTTTGCAGCACTAGTGTATATAGATGTATAACTATCACGAAGTAGAATGACGCAACAAGTGTAACTGGACGCGAGTGCTCTCTAGGAACGCGCACGAACGAATAGTGTACCAATATAGAGGCTAAATAATATTTTGTTTTGAATTTTTCCTGTCTGTCTTTATGTCCCCTAGTACGCATATCATTCTTGTAAGTACTGGGCAGACTTTGATGAGACTTTAAACTGTGATAACTACGAGTAATGTTATCGATTAACATATAGATACTATTATTCCGTAAAACGATTACTTCAGGATAAGAAATGAAAGTTAAAAATTTTAAGTAGGTAAATGAAATTCTTAATAGATTTTGTTGAAACTTTTTCTGTTCAGGAGCTGAAAACGTAATTAAAAATCTAAGTCATTCCATATCTCTATATAGTACTGGAGTGTTAAAAATAATAGGGTTGATAAAAGTCATGTTTAAAATAAAACGGATTTATTTGATTTAAATCAGACTTTTTTAAATATTCCAACCTCAGAGCCTTCCGTATCGGCTGTTGAGTCATTGAAAATATCGCATATAAACATATTATCACCTTAATTATTATTATTTTAATTTATTTAAATTCAAGCATTTCATCTTGTAGGTAGCTGAAAATACTATTAATCTATAGCAGGCGGAAGTAGCAAAGA
This sequence comes from Saturnia pavonia, assembly GCA_947532125.1. Lineage (NCBI taxonomy): Eukaryota > Metazoa > Arthropoda > Insecta > Lepidoptera > Saturniidae > Saturnia > Saturnia pavonia. Next base: position 11,089,946 of record OX383905.1, on the reverse strand, counting down.
AATTTCCGCTCTGTATCAGAAGTTCAACTGGTTGTATAAATGTGACAAGTTTGTATTACTTGTACAACTACAAAAAATACAAGCAAATCACTCGGGTTTTGCTTGTGCTCGCGGGTCGCTACCGTGGTTTACTCGCACTGTTCGCATATCACAAGTCAAACCCATCCTAACCGAATATTTTGAGATGTAAAGAAATTTCTGAGTAGACTTATAGTAACAAAATAACCTACAAGTAGGTTTTCTGAAGACCTTATCCTAATTTAACGTAAATAATCTACATTAAATTGTGAAATCCGTATTCCAGCTGTAATTGAGTGGGTTCCCACAACTCCCCGGGACGCACAGTACACCCTGTCAGATCGCGCAGTCGTCGGCGGGTACGAAGGCTATGACGGGAGTCCACTTTGGGTAATAAGGGCCAGATTTGAAGGTGATCTGATACCGGGTAAGCTCGCTGTGAAGCACCAAGCCGCTTACGTACCCTGGGGTGGGAAAGAAAATGCTGTTCATCAGATAGAGGTTACTATTATTTATATTTTTTCCACATAAAATTATATGTACCATAAGTAAGTTTCTTTTAACGTAAATTACAGATTATGCCTATCTTACAGAGTATCAATGAAATGCTGTAACAAAAGCTTTGGCGAGAAAGATATTCATTATTTGAAATAACCATGATTATATACTTTTTATCATATTTTCCTAATTCCTGGATATATAAATATTCCTAAAGTCTAGCTTTTAGTTTTGTTACCTCTAATTTTTTTGCATAATAGCGAGACATCAACTCATAAATATATTTTTTTTATGGCAAAATGAAGGCACTGTGCCTAAATGGTAAGCACAGTCAATCCAAAAACAACCACTGTGAGATCGGCATTATATCGCCGATTATCGCTTTCACGCCGCCTCTTGACGCTTGTATATACACTGAGTGAACTCGAATCGCGACAAAGCTAAAGACAGTCACTATGACGAGTCGAAACTGATTCGAATTGAATTTTGATTCTGATTCGATTTCACTTTTGATTCGAATGCGATCCTACAACCGTACTCTTGAAATAAACAAAATGGAAAATCAAGATACAGTTTTGTTATCGTGTATTCTGAAGTTTATTTTCAATTTAGCAACTCGGTTCATAGCGACCAGAATAGGATGTCAGACTGCGTCAATAGTACGCATTTTCCGATAATAACGAAAAAAATTGATCGAATTTAATTCCGGTTCAAGCCAAAGCATGAATCGTGCGCTAGGTTTGATTTCAAGAGTGTCAAATTGCACCAAATCGAATTTTATTCGATTCGATTCTGGATTCGAACGCGTCAAGAGTAACGCGACTGATCCTTATACCACCCCGCACTGATACTCGATTTGCACCGGATGTTCTCTGAACGCGACACGCTAATCCGTGCCACTATACTATCTCGATCGAGTTTTCTTATATTTGTGTCCTCCACCACACAGCAAATTATACCTCTCATTTTGGGGAAGATTACATATAGCTCAATTTCATGTCGGGCTATTTTCATATTATGAAAAATAATTTAAATATAGTTATGTGTGTGTATCTACAGTCAAATTCTTTGTAGAACGAAACGTTTCTAAATGCGGTAATTTGATTGGTGGTTTGCAGTTACCAAACATTCAAACCCCCGCCCCCCAAAGCCTGCTTTTAGCATCTCTCTCTCACAACAAAAAAAATAACAAACATTGTAAAAAGCAAAACAAGAAATTGTATGGCTAAATGCAATCTTCTTGGTTTACTAGTCTCTGGTATGGACAATATTTTTATCGGGCGACCAGGGTTATACGTCACAACTGACACCGGCTCGTTCGCGCCACTACACCTATAGTCATAGAGACTGAGCCGGGTGTTGAATTGTTTTAGTTACTCCGAAACTCCGAATTACTCCGAAACTATGCGTCCAAATAACATGCTATAAAGGTCAAAGTTTATCTACATTAAATTGTCTTTATGGTAAAGTAACTTTTGTTCGTAAGGATTAATATGCCGTCCCTAATAATCAGAAATCAGTTTTTAATAAAACTGTCACAAAATAACTTGTTTTATGTATAAGAGATAGGCATATGGTATCGTGGATTTTTTTTTAGATGAAGTAAGGAGCAATATTTATGTGGAACATTGTATTTACGTACCATTAACCATTACGCCAGCGCACGCGGATAAAGCAATTAGGTTGCGCTATGTCTTCCGACTTACTTAACAAAAATCAATATTTAAGACTAGCTAAGAGATGTAGCCTAATTCAGAAATTAGCGTGCTTAAACAAACAAACAAAAGACTCTTCCGTTATATTATATTAGTGTAGGTATAGATTTTATTTGTTTATTTTATAGGTATGCTGCGCTCGTCCCGAGAAAATAAAATGGGTTAGCACTCAACATGGTGTCCTCCCGCCTAATGCTATTGTAGCTGGTAACACCAGCTCTGGGGAAACATTGTACATCGGAAGGGCTAAGGAACAAGGGTCACTAACACCTGGGAAGGTGAGTCATACAAACTTTAAAATCAGCCAATCATGGGAAAATAAAGTGTATTTGTGATGACTAAAGTCTATAATTCTGTACTATATCTCTCTATAAATTATTTTTTAAAGACGTTATTTGGTGGCATTGCCATGTCTCTTAATTTTTCCTCAAAATTAGAGATTCCAATATCATCATTATCAAGCTTATGTTCTTATGCTTTTGTTAAAAAATCAGATGAAAAAATTGATTTAATTGAAGTTTGCTTGTTTGATAAAAAATGTTTTATTATGAATACCATTTGATGGCAAAATGTTTAATTTTATTGTCAGTCGTTTACTATACATTTTATCGTTTCAGGTGCATCCAAGTCACAGAGTAATGTACATGTCCTTCGCTGGACAGGAGATACCTCACAAGACGTTTGAAGTTTTATGCACGGTTTGATTTTTTTCGTATTTTATTTTAATTAATTACATTTGGATGTTATGAAATGTTATATAAAAGCATTTGTAATAATAATAATTGTAGAAGGCTGTTGTATGGTGTTTAATTATAGTCTATAAAGTTTTGATATTTTTTACTATACTTTTATAAGAGTCTCAAATATAATGATTAAATATAAAATATTTTTGTATGAATAATAATATAGTCTGTTCTAAAAGCGAGCGAAATTTTGGAAAATGACAGTATTATGTTAGCATCGACAGTAACGATACGTGTTCATTCAGAGATAGCAAACCTGTTACTTTCATTTTAATTTTAAATAAATTTATATTACTGATAGGACTAGTCTAAATAAATATTTTCTGAAATATTTGTTTATAGAGTAGTTAACGTGGTATGTATCACAACACTGGCAGAAAATATACACCCTTTTTCTGTAATGGGTTATGTAAAATCTGTTCTTGTATGTATATTTTATTGTATCTTTTAGTTATAATAAGAAGAAAAATAAACATTGTTATTAAAAGTGCAAAGTTAATTTACACGAACGATAAAACATTTTTTTAAAAGGTTTGTTACTCCTCTGTATCCTTAAAGATCATTGCCCGAAATTCTGCTTCCCCTTGGAACAGACTATAGTAATTTTGTTGAAATATGTACTACAATGTAAAATACTTGAATAGAAATAAAAATATTAAATGTAATAAAACAGTGTATTTCAATATTCTTTCTTTTTACAGCATTACACCCACCATCTATTCGATAATTGATACAAATAAATCATACAAATACATAATTATAAGATAATACAGATTACAAATGAAATATCACGTCCACCTTGGATTTGAATATGCGATCTTAAGAGCATATATTCACGAAATTAAAACCATTTTTATGATTTCATACAAAGTGACTGCACTGTGTCTGATAGTAAGCATAGTACAATCCTAAATCACCGGCTACCACCGAGACACTGACAATCAATCGCCGGCCCTCATAAATAGAGTCACTGTGACGGGTTCCTCACCATGTCAGCCAAATAACTTTATTTACGAAATTTGAATATTCTTTACGTATATATAAATGTCGATGCGTCTGTTATTGGTCGTGTAAATTCGAACGACTTGACCAATTGAGGTCATATTCACAAGCTACATAGCGTTATTCGGGGCTTTGATGCAGTTATGTCAGGTTCCGGTAGATGGCGTTGGGGTCGGTTCTTAACAAATTCTGTATTTATTTACCAAAAGCAATGGTATTTACAAAATTATGTTGGATTAGTGCTAAATAAGATATTAACAGAATCCTGATCCTATAAGCGATGTTTACGTTGGGCAAGATAGTGAATTAATATTTGATTTTCGCGATGTTAAAGATATTCCTATAATGTTAGTTCTGATAAGAGACCGAACCGTTGTAATTAAGTACTCTGGTAACTATATGTTTCGGTAACACGCAGTGTTTACAAACATTTGAAGTGTAAATTAAGCGATTTTTTAAGTAATTAACAGATATATCGCGGAATTAACAGATATTTGTAAATAAATTCTTAGTTAACATCGTATGAGATAGCGTTCAGATGGTAACATATAAAATGGTACAAAACAGTTTAAAAATGATAAATTCTAAATAAAGAACATCGATCAAATAATTATAATAATGAGTTATACAGTACCAAATGAAAACATACAATTTTTTCATTATTTAAATTACTCTGATTTTTAAGTATAGTATGTATTTATTCAGGAATGTCGTTCGACAGAATGTGACGATAACGTTTTTCAATGAAAGTGGATATTGCTGCTTCACTTCTGTATGACTCCATTATGATTTCGACATTATCATTAAACAGAAAATATCTTAAGTATGTCCAATTATATAAACTGTATTAAAAAGAGTCTTTCATCAATAGTATATATATTTAAAAACCATTTCCTTAACATTACCAAATTATACTAAAAATAAAATTTACACAAACTGTAAATGAAATCGAATACACTTACAAATAAATCTTACAGAATCAAAGAAATGAGTTTCGGATTTTTTTTTCTTGTTATAAACGAAGCATTAACTTAAGTTATATTAAGAATAAAATATCCATAAAGTCGCGTGTGATTTCAAACGATTCCTAATGATATAAGGGATATATTTCGGAAAAACTAAGATATATTCTTGTGAACAATGAATAAAATACAAATTAGTTTGAAACGTGTCGTCATGGATCAAGGAATTGAAGTTTCGAAAATTTTGAGATTCCTTGTTATCGAAAAAATAGAATTAACAGAACTCAACAACACATTATATTAACAATAAAATTTACACAAATTCTATATACAAAGACATATAAGTATTAACGATTCTTAAAGATACACGGAATTAAGTTCGGAAATATGAAGATTTCTTTTTAACAAAAAAATAAGAATAACTCAAGAACACATTACATTAACAATAAAATGTACACACATTCTAAATAAAAAAACATGTAAGTATCAACGAATTCTAAAGATACACAAAATTAAGTTTAGGAAAATTTTCAGATTCCCTCACATCAAAACTAATTTCTATACTTAACTAATGCTATGTATATATTAACATTAAATTATAAGGAACTTACATTGAATATCACTGGAAAATTATAAAAAGTACAATAATAAAATATTTCCCTTTATACATTCCCACATAAAAGGTATATTTACTCCCACATATTATTTACAATTCGTATACTAAGTTTGTAACTTACTGTTACAGACCATACTCTCGGTGAAACCCATTTCTATTTGTGATTGATTCACATCGTCCTTATTATCTGGTGGAATCGAGTTTGTGTTGTTTTGAGGTTTCACTGTACTCGATTCTTCATCACCTACGTACGCTTTGTTATCGGCACCAGATTTCTCATCGACCTCATTTTTACCAACTTGTTTCTTTACATTCTCTACGCTATGCTTCTTGTTAGCTAAGTATAACCACCTGAAAAATTATGCATTCGATTTTTATTCAATACTTTCCTATAATCAAATTATAAAGCACAAGAGTTTGTTTATTGAAGTTATATAATTGAGAGCTGCGCGCGCATCACGTGACGGGAGTGCAACATGATGACGTTAACCATCAATGATAATTTGGAGTTTTTGGCGGGATCTTGAGCTGCCATGTTGTGGTTTTTATTTTTAATTAATTAAGTTAGGTTCTTTGCCCCTCTATTATGTAATATTCGTGGCATTTTGCTTGGTATAGTTAGGTTATTGTGCATTCGTGAAGTGGATTGTAAATATTAACTAGAAGCATGCATTTTGAGATGTCACAAAACTCCCTAGATAGTTCTAACAAGAGAGCCATCATCTTGTTGTAACATCTTTGAATATAAAAAATACTCTGAAGACAAACACATTGATATTGGCAAGTGATTATTGCGGCGACGAAACAAGAAGAATGATAATGTTAATACATAGTGCTGACTTTTTTTTTTACGTTAAAATTATTTAATGTTATATATATAAAATATTTTAATTTCATTAAAAAAAATCAAGAACGAGTGGGGTACAGCTAGTCTATACAAAATAGCCAGGTGCCACGTAAAAAATCCTGTTAAATATTTGTGTTTTCATATTCAATTAGTGAGCGGTACTTATGTAACATTATTTTTTTTATTTGTTCTGTATTCGCTTACTTTTCGTATTATATGGAACAGTAACTAAGTACATATATACAATGAATTTAACAATTCCATTGAATGCGGTTCCAACACACTACAATTTATAAAGGCAAAGCCACAGAAACACAGAATTATTCGTAGCACAATATGTAATTAAAATTTACTGTACTCTTATTTCTTACCACATATTGAGGGAAGCGTTTAACTAACTGTAGTAGTACTGATAGTACTCTGTACTACTGTAGTAGTAGATTTCTAAAAAAAAACTCGATTAATCGACTGTTTCTTAGTACGAAATATATGGTATGTCATCCTGTCGAGCAAAGACCGTGACAGCAAAGCAAAAAATGATCATTCGCTGTTCCGCAAGTTGCGTACTTTGATGAGCTAATAAAAAAACTCATTTGTACCCCAACTAACGTTGGTTCGATAGTACTACTGACTATCTATTAATCGATGTTTTACTAACACTAGTTGCTAATATCATAACCAAAACCATTATGTGAAAATAGATAACGAATATAATGAACTCTAACGATAATTTAGTGAAGTTCAAAATTCTATAGCACTGATGCAACACTTCGCCTGTAGCCAATTTTAAATATTAAAAAACTATAGTAAAAAGCAGTACATACAGGAATATAAGAACAGCTGGTAAAGTGAGCCCTCCTCCAAGTAGAAAGAACGCTCCAGGAAACGTTTTCAGGGTTGCAGTGTAAACGGTTGTGTACATCGGAGCATATATCAACGGCATCATAGCTTCAGCAACACCAAAAAATGAATTCACTTTGCCTGTTCAGAAATTAAATCTTAAATCACAAGGTAAGAGTAAATCCTTATAATGAATCTTGCAGCTTGGTTGTAAATTCTTCAAGAGGGCGTAGATTTCATGCTAAAGTACGGGGTATGCAAATGCACCCGAGTTTGCATGTGGGAGCTGTAGCGTAGCTACGTAAAGGAAGGTTTTACTGGTGTAAAAATAAATTGGGCCCCTATCTAAACTGGTTAATATATATAGATATTCTTATCCGATAACGCGACCCCGTCCAGCCTAGCTAGGATCCCCGACGTATTGGAGTCAACCGCAGACGCCGATTTAGCCATCGATTCCCTGGTCGACTACCTCCAAACCGGTGTAAGGGAGGCCTCGAGAGAGGTGCAAGCAGCAAACGAACGCCGTTTTATACTCCCCCCCGGCTTACGAGCGTTAATCACGGAAAAGAACGCCGCGACACGTGCACATGACTCCTATCCGACGAGGGATAACACCCGTAGGTTACGACAACTTCAGAGAGAGGTTAGAACTCGCATCGGAGAGTACAGAGGTCACCGGTGGGATAACCTCTTAGAGGGTCTCAAGCCGTCCCATCTGGCTTACTGGAACCTCGCCCGCTCTCTGAAGTTAGAAGCTTCCGCCCAGATGCCGCCCCTCGAAAGGGGCCCCGATCTTCCACTCGCGTTCGATAGCGACGATAAGGCAGAATGCCTTGCCGCAAGCTTGGAGAGCCAGTGCTCCCCAAACTGCGACAACGTAGACACTGCCCACATCGAAACTATCGAGACCGCCGTTCAGGAACTCACGTTGATTCCTCCCGCAGAAACGCTAACCCCGGTCACGCCAGATGAGGTCTGTTCTATCATTAAAGGCCTTAAGCCTAGGAAATCTCCCGGTCCAGATGGTATCAGGAATGAAGTACTCAAACTTCTTCCTGATCACCTCATAGCTCTTTTGGTCTGCATCTTCAATGCAGCCATAGCCCACTGCTATTTTCCAGCCGTCTGGAAAAAAGCTATAGTTATAGGTATTCGCAAGCCCGGCAAAAAAGCTTCGCTTCCCGATAGCTATCGCCCGATCAGTCTCCTAAACACTCTAGGGAAACTCTATGAGCGGATCCTTCTGAACCGTCTCAAGGTCGTTATAGACGACAAGAATTTATACCCGCCCGAACAATTCGGCTTTCGCGCCCGTCACTCGTGTACACATCAAGTGCACCGCCTCACGGAGCACATCACGAGTAACTTCGCCAAGAGCAATATCGCTCCCGCCCGCACGCTTGCGGTCTTTTTCGACGTAGCCAAGGCCTTCGATAAGGTCTGGCACGCCGGACTGGTCCACAAGCTTCACCATTTAGAAGTCCCGGATAGGTTAGTACATTTAGTCCGCGATTACCTAAGCGACCGCACCTTCCACTACCGAGTGGAAGGAGTACTATCTACCGCCCACCCTATACGCTCAGGCGTCCCGCAAGGTTCCATTTTGGCGCCTTGCCTTTTCAATCTGTACGTCAGCGACCTCCCGAAGCCCCCCGGGGTCGAGGTAGGGCTCTACGCTGACGACACAGTCATATACGCGTCAAACAGACACAGAAAAAATCTCGCCTGCGCAGTCCAACGTGCCGTAACCACTCTCGGGGAGTGGTTTCGAACGTGGCGAATAGCTATTAATCCGGTAAAGAGCGCCGCGATTATGTTCGAACCGCATACATGTAAACTACCACGCACGGTAGGACCCCTCTCATTATTTGGTAGGAATATCCCTTGGGCCACCAAGACTAAATATCTGGGTGTCACCCTCGACTCGAAGCTTAACTTCAACGCACACGTTACTATAGTCCGGAATAGGGCCGTCTGGATCCTTTCCCGCTTGCGACCCCTGCTCAGTTCGGTAAGCAAACTGTCCTTAAGACATAAGCTTACACTATACAAGATGTGCGTCCGTCCGATCTTGACATATAGCTGCGCAGCGTTCGCACATATGTCCAAACATAACTTTGTCCGCATGCAAAGAGTCCAAAATCGGTTTCTCCGTCGCCTGCTTGACCCTCCAGCCTTCGTTAGGAACATGGACCTCCACAGGGACATGAGGCTTCCCTCGATAGAAGCCTATGTGAAATATCTCACCAGGAGATACTTCGATAGCGCTTCGAATAACCCCAACCCGCTCGTAAAATCCACCGTGAACTACGTCCCAGACAACTCGATCCCCGTTGCCAAACGTTATAAACGCCGTCCGCGAAATCTCTTTGTCGATCCCGACGACGACATCGAGAAAGCTAATAATTACTACGCATCCGCTCCCGCAACATATGCGTGCTCGCGCCCACGCCCGCGAAACCACCGTTCCCTCCGTAGGGGACGAACGGTTAACTTCGCGCCCGCACACCCGCCACGACCACCTTCCTCTGCGGCAACTCAAGCGTAGGTCCGATCCATCGGCATGGAGCCCTTGAGCCAAGCAGCCGCTCGCGCGATACAAGTGACTGTACAATCACTAGCTTTCACAGCCATACATGACACTGCATTATACACACATGCACAACACACATAGGTACATAGGTTCTGTAAGGGACCTTTTTTTTTTCTTTTTTTTGCCTAGTTAGAGTAGACAAAAATTTCAGACCACTAAATACACATACACATGTTCCTTCCCTCCTCCCAGGGGGCAGAAACATGTATATATGTATAGTTAGTTTAGATCGAATTACGGATAGGGAATTAGTCAGATCGCGACTTAATTGCATACGCGCAACAGTCCGAGCCGAGGTTCGGCCACTTTGGCACCCTCGGATGTTGTTGCTTAGCTTTCGTGGCTGAGTGCCCTAAGCGCTCGCCCCCAAGCCCGGTAAAGCTGTAAAAGCCGTAAAGGCTCCAGGGCCCCTCAGGCTAACAGTGTAGTCAGTTCGAAAAAAAAAAAAAAAATAGATATTTGAAAGGTGTAAAGCTACTTTATCATCAGCTCTTTATCGTGCACTAAGGGGCAAAGTAAAGCAAAGCTACGCAAAGTATTTTCACGCAACCATACGAAGCCGAGGTGGTCATTTGAATGATGCAGTATTTCATAAATATTGCCAAAGAGTAAGCTTTCGAAAAAAGATAATCTATATCTATAAAATTGGATTTTGTATGTATGTATGGACTACAAAACGGCTGGAGCGATTTTTATGAAATTTTCAGACACAAATTTCATCTGAGCCACAGCAACGCGTGGCTGGGTTTGCTAGTATAATATAATTGTAAACAATTCGTGTATTTTTATTTTTATTTAAATATACCCAGTTCTTATTGAAAAACCCTATATTGTGAAGATGGAAGAAATTTTCGAAGTTTCAGTTTGAGGTTTGCTGGTCAGGGTCCGCAGGCCCCCTGAGCTCGAGGGCCAGCTGCACGGCACCGCCTATTCCTCCGAAGGCTACGCCACTATGTAAGAGGTAATCTCCGGAATTAGACCAGATTCAGATATATATTTTTGCACTAATAGAAAGCTACAGCATCCCTGAATACGATAGGCTATATTTTATTGACAGTTTTTATATTATAACTGGTGGTTGGTTGGTGGCATATGGTGGTTGGGCTTTTTCTATTGCCCGCCGGACTAGGTATCGCCCTCAAGTTGAAAATCTGTCGCCAAGCACCAATAGGTGTTTTCCGGCAGCTGCACTTGGAAACCAGTTTTTTACTAGGCTTAGCGTGCTACCATATTGGGCCATATCGTCACTTAAGATCAGGTGAGATTGTCGCCACAACGCTAAACCTATAACGATTAAAAACTGTCCTTAAAATACACAATATAATACCTGAGTGAAAATTGCGTATAACGTACCCAATTCATCTCTGTCGACTAATTTGGACACCATCGATCTCATGGCTATGAACGAAGTCCCGTTGAAAATTTCAATCAACGGTGCTGTTGAAAGAAATAAATGTTTAAACACTGCTTTAAAAGATTAAAATTAAATAATTTTATCAAACGTACCTATGTATATCTCCCATGTTTTAGTTGAAAATGCGTACATGAATCCAGCCAATATCTTACTCGTGCATGAAATAACACCGATTATTGCATCGTCAAACTTAAGGAGATGACTGAATATACCGACAGAAAATAGGGTTCCTGAAACAGATATATTAGAAAATTAAGTTTTTTTATATATACACCTAAGGCGGCAAACAAGCATACAGCCCGCCAGATGGTAAGTGGTTAACGTAGCCTGTGGACGCTTGAAATACCAGAGGTATCACTAGCGCTTTGCCGAGCTTGAATGCCTCTTCCCTGAGGAGCTCTACAGCGCAGAAACAAAACACAAGGTTATTTAGCTACGATCTTCTGTTTCTCATTACAGTTTACACTAAGTTTTTGAAATCTAGAAAATTGGCAAATATTATTTCGATTATATTATTTATGTTATATATTGTAATTGCAAATGGTTGATATTACTATGATTTGTTGATGTTGTTGATTGATTTGATAGTTGATAATGACCTTATAACATATCTTCTATCACTACCAAATCAAAAAAATACTAAACCAATAGCATTATAATGACAATATAAATCTCTTTCATAAATTCTTATTTTGTTTTAATTGTTGTCATATTGCAGGTATATATTTATGCAGCTATATATTTCAATTGTCGCTGAGTAGTAGAATACGCCATACCCACTAGTGTAAGTGCAGCACGCTTAGGCATGTCGCGTTCCGGGATCTGCCAGTGTATATCCAATAATCAAAGTAAGTGTAGACTACCATGCACAAAGTGCACCTTTTAGTCTAAAAGTCGGTATTACAGCGACAACCGGCGATTGCTATTGTCTTGATGTTCACCGTTGTTTTCGAATTGTGTCTGATGGAAACACAGTACTGTCACTTTGCCTTGCTATTATAAAAAAAATATTATCCTAACCAGATTGTCTTTTATGCAGTTAATAATTAAAATCCTTATGTAGACGCGTTTCCATGTGTGCTAATTGTAATACATTCGTGGTAAAACTGAAAAGAAATTATACCAAAGCTCATTAACTCGAGTGATGATAGTCTTTACCTACTAACGAAGTACACATGGCGTATGTGGAGAACATGCTGAAATCAACTTCGTTCCAATTGAACCGGAATCTTGTGAACAGATACATAACGGACATCTCACCTGAAATTAAAAGAAGTAAATTAATGTAAAATCAATACAAACGCCATGTCCTTTTATTATGAACTAGCTGTGAACGCGGCTCCGCTCGCGTGGACTACTTAAAAAAGTTTTTCTGCGGAGCCCTTATATTTTTTTCTAAAATTAAAGCCTAAAGTTAATAAATAATAAATAAGTTAAAAAATAGCCTAAGTTATGCCCTATAACATCAGCTATCTCCTAGTGAAAGTCCCGTTAAAATCGGTCCAACAGGTTCGGAGATTACCCGGAACAAACATCAGATAAAAAAATTAAAAATGGGTTTTTAGTTATAGGTATCGTCTATACTTTCATATGCATTTAGTAAATATCTGTTATTTTGACATTACAAACAGACACTTCAATTTTATTATATGTATAGACTAGATTTTCTACTAGACTAACTTCCTTTGGCCATTTGGTAGCAGACGAAACAGACCTGTGCGTGCTGTTGATAAAATCTTGCCTGTGCTCGGTTCTTTGTAAAATCCTTAGAAAGACAAGGAGTACCTATTGCTTGCGCTAGCAGCTGTTTTCAGATATGACAAACATTTAAAAAATAGAAGATGTTGGGTGAAGAAATTGTTACTTTAAAATCCAAGATATTCTACTGTAGTACCATAATGAAGGTGTAGGAATATCTTCTATAGCCATTCCGGATTTGAAACTATTTCAATTTTTTCATATTTTTTTATATCAGCATTTGCATATTTTTCGACAACAATCTCATAACTTTGTGTTATCATATCTTACCTTAACCATCCACAAAGAAGGTAAATCTCTATAAAATTATATGAATTCCGTCACAAAAAAAAGTGAAAATTTTCGTAGAATAATCATGTTAAAAGTCGTGACGCACGTCTACACTACGTCCACAAAGGAGCGATGTCGCTGTCAACTAGCGACTTTTCAGATTTGCAGCGATGCGATCGTCGCATTATTAGCGACATTAAATCGCTACTAATATTCACGCCGTGTGTACCTAGCTTAACATTAATTTTACAATAGATATACAAGAATAGCATAATAAGATATCACAATCGATCAAGATCATTTGAAAATTCTCGAAGCTAACATATTAAAGCGATAGTTATGTTATGTTGTACTAAATGAAAAGAAGAGTTCCGTAAAATGATAAGCAACGGCTTATGATTAAATAATTATAATATATAATTAAATACGTAACTATATATGTATAGTTATATATATGTATATAGGTATATATAGTTCCGTATACTCACTCACATATACTTACATAAGATACAATAAAAGTTTTCTAGGCTAATTCAATTAACTGACAAAACGGTTTCATAGGCAATAACACAATATAGCGAGTAACCGATTAGTTATTGTTAATTGCAAGTACCTACCTACATGTCTCAAAAAATAGTCAATTGCGTGCTATTTACTTCTTAAATATTTATACGCCTAGCTTACTAGTATATACGCAATACTGGTTAAGTTGGTTCGTTAAAATTATCGCAACTTTCCTCGCAGAAAATATATTCCTTAACGACTCAACACTAGAATAACTAAACCGGTCCTTAGAACGCAATTATCACCTATATCTGTTGCAAAAACTATAATAATTTTACGCGACCAATCCAAATATGTCGGGTAACGAAGTGTAGAAAAGGAATTCTGTCAATACTGAGCAGAAAGTTGTATGTAAACAGGTATTTGTTGTTTTGCTATTGCTCCAATAAGGAAAAGTTTTATACCTACTCCATTACTTATTTAATCAGATTTCTTAAAACTATAAAATTAAGGTAATACTTATAGTTGTCTTTGTCATATCAGGAAGAATAATAAATTAATAATAAATAAGAAAAATAAAGGAAGAAGAATAAAAATGGTAATGGTAGTCAGTATAGTAATAACAAAAATAAAAGACGTTGGCAAGTGAATATCGAGCGTAATGATGGGCCATACTGCACCCTCCTTCCGCCTGATCACCGGTTTACTTAGCCTGTGACGTTTGGAAGAAAAGGATGTATTGTTGTTTGCCGCGTTTTCATTTAATTTTTCTTGTGTACAACATAAGAGATTAGATATTTAATTTATTTCAATATGTTTTCCAAATATCGTTAGATTCAGCAGAAGTTTATATATGCGACAAGTGCTGAAGATCTGTTGACTCGCAATATCTAATATGATGATACTATCATTACCCGCATGTCTGGGCAATGGTGATCAAATTAGTTTTTTTTTAAGTGTACTTATAACTAACGTATCACCCCGAAATTTGAAAAAAAAAAACTGCTTCAGATGGATAAATTATAAGTTATAGTAAAAAAATTGTATTTTTTAATGAACCCGATATAAATAACTTCAGATTTATATTGATTCTTTCTTCATTATCCCCTATTTTCCTACCAAATAAGGTTTGCTAACAATAAATTTAAAAATTATAAGAAAACATTTTAATGAATTCAATGCATATTAACGGGTTAACAAGTCATTAGATAGGTACTTATAGCTTAAGCGCGAATTTATAACTGAAACCAAAATAACTGACTTTAACAAACAACTTTAAAAGACGGCCAATTTGACCAATGGCAAAGGTGATAAATGTGAGGATGAAATTCACATGATAGCTAGCAATAAATCGATTTCATTTTAGCATCGAAATGTTACTTCGTATGTCGAAGCGTATAAATTGACTTTCAAGACGACTGAGTTGCCATATAAAAAAATATAGAGTTCTATTTTGAGAATATTATACAGTATAAAGAAGCTCCTAATATAAACTATTAGCGGTTTTTTTTACATTACTTTAAAATAGAAACGAATAGCATAACTAACAGTTTTTATAGCTTATGATAGTGTACTTAATAATAAGATATTACAATTTATAAGCAAATGGATTATTTGTTTGAAATTTTGTTGAGTCAATAAATTCATTTGTTATTGTTTAGTCAAAACCTCCAATAACGTCATGGCCAATCATTTCCATTGAAATTTTATTACAATACCTTCTGTCCGATAACCTTACTTACATAGAAGGATTTTTTATAATTGGTTAATTATATGTAAATGACAAATATAATACAAATTTCAGTTAAATAAGTTGATAACCATTAAAATTATAATAGCCGTAATATCTATACTAATATTACCTAGCTTTTACTTTTCTTTTTTGTTTTACAAATGTCTATTTCGTTATATTTTCGGCAAAGAGTAGTAAGCGTACGTTATTTCGTCGTCTTAATCTCTCAACTTCGTATGATATAAAGATTATTGTAATTTTTTTTATTGCACTAGGTATGTAATAAATATACGAATCTTACCTGAAACGTAATCATACATTTTTAAGAGATAATGGAACCATTAAAATTATAAAATAACAATTCCCAAAATGGTCTATCTAAACCATTGAGGTTTGATTGTAGCGTCCAGTTTATTAGTCAGGTACGAGTTTAAGAAAGTAACATGATACATACAGATACTTATAATATATTATGTACACACATACATTCATTTTGGGAATTTATTATTTTGTTTACTTTAAATACCACAAGTTATACTGAGAAGAGTATTTCAAATTAACAAACATTTGCAAATTACAAACATAAATTTTTATTTTCGAAACATTATATAAGTTAATACGTGTTTCTATTTCCACTGCTTATGGAAATCAAGTGTTTGACACAATAAGTCATTGGCACAATGAGACGCAGATCAGAAAATTATCAATACCAGATCAATAATTTTGATGTGTGTGTTGCAGTGTTCACTATCTCCATTGTATTAATTACTAGTTGTGTCCGCGGTTCCGCTCGCGTGAATTAAAGAATCGAAAATAAAAATAGCCTAAGTAACTCCTTATAACATCACCTATCTGCCAGTGAAAGTCTCGTCAAAATCGCTCAAACCTTTTCAGACATTAGCCAGAACCATCAGACAAGACAGATATTTTAAGTACCGTATATAGGTACTTTCATATGCATTTAGTAAAAAGCCGTTATTTTGATATTACAAACAGACACTTTAATTTTATTAATTGTATGTATAGATTACCATATATCGGAATAGATAGAGTATGTTTACCTACACTTAGAGAAAGGATACTTAGAGGAAGTATAAAATTCCGGAATGATAAGTAATGACCTTTTCATACAGCAGAATAAAAAGAAAAATTAACTTTGAATATATTTGTAACAAATTATTCATAGATTAATGATTGGTTTCCACTACGCTGTTGAATCTATGAAATTTGTAATATTATCGAGACACACGGCAGTGTGCCAGTCAGTTCGGAAAAGACACGGGAGACACACCGGTCAGTGTGTATACTCGTACTTACACGAACCATTTCGAGCTAATTTAGACCCTTCCATAAATCGAACGCTATTCTAAGCTACTTATCAAAACTTGCCAAGTTAGAAATCCCATATCAAAGAAAGTATCAAATTATTTTGTAAATGAATAGAAGAACGTACATTCTTAGAGCTATAATTAAAGGAACAGCTATGGAACTTGGCACCCGTTAGATCTCGGCATTTTGTCGATTTTTACATGGTGGTAGGGCTTTTTCTGATGCCCGCCTGGCTAGCTACCACCCTCAAGTTGAAAATCTGTCACCAAGCACCAATAGGTGTGTTCCGGCAGCTGCACTTGAGAGCCAGTCTTCCACTAGGTTTAGCGTGTTACCACCTTCGCCACGGCCACATCGTCACTTAACATCAGGTGAGGTTGTGGCCACTACGCCAAAACTAAAACAATAAAAAAAATGACAACGACTACCCCGAACATCGCTTCTACCGAACTTGGTCCAAGTTCCACATTTATTTTTTGTTAGGATTAAATTATAACTACAACTTTTAAATTAAAGTACTTTGCTTTACAATGAACGAAAAATATTTCAATATACTTAAATGCTCACCATATATAGGTCCAATAATAACACAGAGTACTACAACAAGCATTATGACCCTGAGTCTTCGGTTGTTGGGACCGCGTTTGTAAGCAACCATCAGCGTCTCTTTCACATATCTAGTGTCAAAGAAGTCCCTCATCCATTCACAGCAATTCTTTGCAGGTACCTGTAATTTGTTTAACGTTTTACGTGTTCATTAAACATTAATTGTTTAAGCTAAAAATAATAAAGTATAATAGTATGAAAAGGAGAAAACAAAATAGGATAAAAGCGAGATTTCAAAAAATATTAAGGAAATTGCCAAAGCTAATATATGAAGTTAAATCAGAGTTGTGTAGCGTATAAACTCTTTATGCAATGGAATAATTCTTATAGTATAAATTCGTAACAACTACGTACATGCCATATCTATCTTATATACTATAATAAAAATATACACACAAAGGCATCATTAATTAACGCAATGATAATTATATTGTTTGACGATTTGCATTATTTTACAGCAAATGTAAATACTTTTATTTCCTATTAGAAACCATTGCATGAAATAAATTTCGTAGAAGAAGTATACGTGATGGAAATTACTAGAATTATGGAAGACCCTTCCTTGCAACAGAGTGTGACACCAATTTAGGTCAAGTTGACGGACTTTTTGTATCGTTACGCACGAATAATCAATTTTAATCATGAACTTGCTACCTGTTATATAATCACAGCTAATTCATGGTCATAGAACAAAATGTCGCTTATTTAATAATATTTATACAAAAAACTTCCGGTATTAATTGATCTAATATTTGTTTTTAAGTTAATCTTGAATCATTCGAAGAACAATCTTAATGAAAGTGCTATATAAAGTTTTGTCATTATAACGACAAATAACAAAATACATAAATAAAAATAAATTACTCTATTAATAGTTTACCTTTGGAAGATAATATAGAAACAAACTCAGATGAATAAATCTCGTAGATCGGTCATGGATTTTACAATCTCTTCTCGAGTAACATGTTATGCAATATGTTCAATGACTTAAAACTTGCATTTATGTTATTATGCGACTGCAGATTTAGAAAGACTAAATAGGGTTGTCACGATTCTAAAAGATAAATGTATTCATGTCTCAAAAATAACATCGTCTATTTGAAAATAATGTCTTTGTATACTATTATTTTGATTTTATAGTCTATTTCTTTAGGAAGGTATATAAATACCTATAAAATGGTGGTATGGTATGGTATGATAAAAAAAAAACTACGACTCTGAGGAGCCGAGCAGTACCTAACCATAAATGCCAAGCTGTAGGCAAGTACGGTATGTGAGAACAATTAATAATTGTCAATTATAGGTAACACGGGTGCTTTGGCGTCGATGCGGTCGAATAGGTAATTTTAACATGGGTGTAACCGTGGGGCTAGCGTAAAATGATTGAGAACTTGAAAGATGTTGAGTGAATTATCATAACCATAATTGTATCATCTATAAAAAAAAAGGTAACACAATTGATCGACGCCAGGAAGGTAAGCCTAGGTATTGCTCGAATGTTGCGGCAGAGAACCAGCTGTCCGAGCTTAAAATCACTAACTGGAGAAAAGGCGCATTTGACAGAAAGAAATGTCTCATTTCGGAGGTCATCACTTATTTTGAGTCGTTGAACTAGCGAAGTAAGTATATTTTTGTAATGGTAATAATTCAAATACGCCTAATGAAGTTAGAGGTCCAATTAAGTTCTAATTGCACTAGTACGCCGCATACTGTAATATAACTTCGAAGTTTTTTTTTTAATTTTCTAACGTAATCAGACCTAAAGATTAATTTGCAAATAAATTAGGAACCGTCGGCGATTCATTAGCATTAATGACAAGATAAAATTTAATAGGAACAAAGAAGCCAATATCACTCAGGCATGTAACAACTTCCTATTAGTAAAAGATTTTGTTGTATTGGATCATAGTCCTAGAAGCTACCTCTGACAAGCAAACATACTGTACCGTATTTGTAATATTACTATAGATAATATGGACTATTTACGAAATATCAGTTACCTATATGATTAAATAAAATTGCATGTTAGATTCATTTTGACCATTCAGTTTTATTATTAATAATTAATAAAATTTTAGTAAAAACCCACTTACTTTAAGAAATCAGGATTTACTAATAGGTATATGCTTTAAATGAAAGTGATCATATTTGTTTTTTGGAGGTTAATCTTTGAAATACGGAACGAAGTTACTTATTGTCTCAGTATGTTTCTTAGATAAATAATGGTTTAAATTATCTTGTTGCACTGAAGTTTAATATATTGTATATTATGTGAATTAAGTGTATAACTTAGCTGCATAGATAATTCAGTTTCTTGTATAATTAATAAATAAATTCATTATTCTACTAATATAATGTGACACTGACACAATCATTCAGTTTCTAAATATATCCCAGTTTAACATATAATTATAATTGCAAAAATGAATTGGACCGTAAATGTCAAGCTTATCTATTCAATAATTATAATAAATACACGAAGACTCTTGTTTCGTTCAATGAACCGTTTAATCATAAGTCCTCGTCTCTACGGTATCACGTTTAGATCTATCTACTATAACTGTTCATGATATTAATTATAATATGTCATATCTGTTTATATTTATAACAGTTATAACATGATTATTGCAGTTAGTTACTTAAGCCATGATTATGTTAATTAAAGAAGCTCACATGATTTATAATACTCACAGCTAACGGATCTGCCTTCTTCACTTCCTTGATCCTGAAGTATCCGTATAGGAAACTTAGAATATATAACGTCGCACTAACAGAAAATACACCGTATAAACCAATTTTCCTCACTAAAATTCCACTTAGAGCCGCTCCCACGGGCACTCCTACCGAATGAAATAGATTCACAATTCCTATTCTCAACGTCCTTTGTTCTTCTGTTGTAACATCCGCTATGTAACTAAACACTCCCATGAACATTGTGAACCAACCGCCAGTCAAAGCGGGAAATATAGCTTCAGTCACCGCCGCGGCTTCCACGGGTAGTTCATAGAAAAAATAAGTGTTCACAATTAGGCCAATGCTCGTCAAGAATTCACCGATTATCGGTAATAGCATACAGAATTTTCTCTGACCAACTCTGTCGCTATACGCTCCGAGAAATATCAGAATTCCACAAGGTAAAAACGATTGTAATACAGTCTTCCAACCAGTCACGGAAGCCACGAGCGTCTGAACAGCTTCTTCCTCCATTGTATAATTTGCCGTTTCTCTTCGCGTTAATGCATCACAGACATGGTGGTCGAATCCAAGATTCACTCGGCAAGCTTTTTCTAAATAAAGATTCTGAGTAGCCAACGCTGATAATACCGATGGCATTACATAACATGCCAGAATAGGCTCCACAGTGATGAGAGATATCATTTTTCTGGTTTTTTGGAAAAAACTCAAACCTTCCCAATTATCTGTATCTTCCTTTTCCATTTTACTATCATTTTCTTTACAAATTTTCAAGCTATTTCTTGTTATATTAGTTCTAATTAAGTCGCTATTATTTAAAGTAATATCTAAAGTTTTGTTGTACTCCGCATTTTTGCTATCGACAGCCATGATAGCAGCAAGCGTATCTGAAACGAAAATCTTAATTATTGTACATTCGCTATGTATAACATTAATTGGATGTAGGTTATTTAAATAGATTTCAAAATTTACCAAGACATTTAAATAAATTCGAATACTCTTCTGTCTATAATTTGTGGTGAAGCTTGTCTACCTTTGCATTAGTAAATGAACAAGCACCGGACGTTGTAATCATTCCATGATTGCCGATGTACTTAACGCAATTGTCGCTGTTGGACAGAATTAACTTTACACAGGCACAATGGATTATCGCAAACCAGAATCGTTGTTTGCAACTAAGGGGTGGACACGTGCGTCTATTGTTATAAATAATTATAATTATCACGAGCCTATCTTAATACACATGACATATACCATCAATAGCGATATAACACGGATTTTATGACGTTTGCAATTTAAAATTCTCACAATGGAATTTAATTGAACGGTTCGCTATAACAATTGATTGTAATACGGAAATAAGTTTTCCGGGTTTGCAAAATTAGAATTCAATCAGTTGTAAATACTTAATTCTCGGAGACCTATGTTGAATGCCTGTTATGACAACAATAAAGCCATTCATTTTTGTGGTCGTTAAATTTATTTGCTGACAGTGCTAAGTCACTTAGTACATCTAAATTAATAGTACGGTTCTAATCATGCAGTGGACTACGAAAAAAATTGTACGAAGTAAAATTAATAAGTTCTCGTTTAAATCGATATTGCTTCCTTCTGATAAGTTGGGTCCCAAAAAACTGATATATACTACATATATAAAATTAATGAAATTGAATATATTTGAATGATTAAAATTAATTTTGACGCGCCCGTATTATAGTAATTTACTTTGGATATAATCAAAACTTGCCAAAACTTACATTCTAGTTTTTTTTAAAGAAAGATTTCTCTCCACTTGGGGCAGTCCTACTGGTGGAATACCTACACCCTACAGATGATCGCAGCTTTGTGTTGTATTCCTGCGGTGAGTTGGGTTTTCAGAGCTCCTTGGGGTAGGTGGATTCAAGGTTGGTAAAGCGCTAGTAGATAGTTGACGATAGTCACTTACAATCAGGCGTGCCGTACGCTTGTTTACCTTACCTTACCTTACCTTACCTTAGTGCCTAGCCTTCTTGGAGCATAAATATTGCACTAGCAAGCCTATTTGAATGTATATCAATATTCATTCATCATCAGAACCTTGTGCCTAAAATGGTGCCTAATCAACATTATACCATAGTATATCCTGTTCTAGCAGGATAAGTTTTGGGATATTCGTGATTTAACTAACCTTCTTATAAATTAATATAGATGTAGTTGAGTCTTCTTTAAACTATATAGAGAAAACGCGATGAAACTATGCATTTTGTAAATCTATTAAATACTAGCCATGCCTACGGATCCGCTCGCGTGGACTACATAATGCCGTCGGTATTGTGGTAACTGTCGCCCGCATGAAAAATCTTATATTTTATTTGTACGGAACGCAAATTATTTTTCTAAAAAAAGTACGTTACTTCTTATAAAATCAGCTATCTGCCAGTGAAAATCCCGTCAAAATCGATCCAACCGTTTCTGAGATTAGCCGGAACAAACAAACAGACAGAGGCATAAATTTGAAAAAAAAATGTTTTTTGTCATAAATATCACAGTAAAAAGCTGTTTGACATTACAAACAGACACTTCAATTTTATTATATGTACATATATATATTATATGTATATTATATGTATGTATAGAATAACTATGATAGGAAGTTCTTGGAGATAGTTCCTGCATGTTATATGTAAGAAATTAGCTGTACGTACGGCACAACGCGCGTGGACTCCAAAAAAAGCTTTTTTTTTGTGCAGAGCCCTATTTTTCTAAAATAAAAGTAGCCTTAATTATTCCTTATAACATCAACTATCCGCCAGTGGAAATCCCGTCAAAATCGGTCCAACCGTTTCGGAAATTAGCCGGAACAAACAGACTGGTTTTTTTGTTATAAGTTGCCTGTATACTTTCATATACATTTAGTAAAAATGTGTTACTTTGACATTACAAACAGACACTTCAATTTCATTATATGTATAGATTTCATTGATTGGAAAACTGTTTGTCATTTATGGCTTGTGTCGTTTTCGCCAGCTTAGTTTTTCCAGTTTATTCAAACATTCTTATTACGAAAATCAGTCAACCACACTCATGTTATAAGTTGTATTTTTCTATCGTGCCGTTAATTATAACTCTGAGGTCAACCATAGTGGCTATAATATTGTTCAGGAATGTTGTCACATGTCCATAATACGCCAAGAAAAAACTTTACATTAGTACCGCTTGGAAGCACCCGTTTATGCAACCTTATAAGACGTTGCGCGTATTTTAATGTTTTAACGATAGTCTCTATAATATATCTGCGTATTCTTACTACAATTTTTCCTTTATCTTTACTTAAAATGCTTACGGATTACTATACTACATACTATTACTTATATAAAGAATTACAATAATCTATATGTCAAGTATTATTTATATGTCATAGGTATGTACTTAATTTGAAATTCATTTTTTTGCATAAAATATGATTTTGGAAATTTGGAATTTTCTTTTGAAACTGTTCCGAAATTTAGTATTGTAAAACGCAAAAATGGTTCATATTTTAACTATGCTTACATAAAATAATAATCATATGAAATATTTATTTATTTAATTTATATAAAAGTGTTTTTAGGTATACAATATGATGACCATATTTTTTATTATATGATCGAAACAATGTGTTGACTATATTTTTTATTATACGATTGTCAGTATAACAAAAACTGAATAACGCAGTGTCATCGCACTGACCTTGTTCCAATGATTCCGTGTTACCGATTAAGGCCGCATAATGAGCTGCTCCTCGAATGGCAATGCAAATGGAGACAAAATAGTAAAACATTACTGTTTATTGCTAGGAAGTAAGGTACGTTGCTGAAAATTTGCTGTACGTTATTAAAAATGGATTGAAATATTTTATTGAATTAAATACCATCTTCCTATACATTGGATTACGTTCAAAAAATAAAAATCAATTTGGATAAAATTTTATATTTTACTTTCCAAGTTAATGAAATCTCTGTCGCCTAGGTTACCCGTGAAGTCCATATTGTTTAAATGTTTACTTTGATAAATAAGCTTTGTAAAATACCTAATAACAGTGATTAACTTTTTAGATACCTAATTTAACAAAAACTCATTGCATTTAATTTACTTTACAAAATACATTTATGGTATAAAATCGTTGGTGCATTTGTTAGTGATCGTGTAACTTCTGAACGACTTTGAGTTTGAATGGTTTTTAGTTATGCTTGGACTCGATAGGTGACTCTGTAAGAAAGGGTCCCTACTTGCAACAATGAAATATAGTAGAAAATCTTTTGGATTATGGATCTCTAAGTCTCTAAGTGTAACATTTCAAACAAAATCGACTTGACATTTCGAAGATATTGTTGGACAAGTTTCAAGAAGATTCTGAAAACTTTTTGTCTTGTTTCGTAACATTGGACGAAACATGGGTCCATCATTTTGATCCCGAGACAAAACAGCAATCTTCGCAATGGAAACGGCCATCATCATCGACCCCGAAGAAGTTTTGTGTCGTGGCATCGGCTGGCAAGGTTATGGCCTCAATATTTTGGGACTCAGGGATATTGTTAATTGATTACCTGGAGCGTGGAACCTCTATTAAAGGCCAATATTATGCAGCTTTAATTCCCAAGTTGAGGAATGCCATCAAAGAGAAGAGGAGAGGGAATCTACGAAGGGGCGTGCTGTTTCATCACGACAACGCACCCGCACACAGGTCGGCAGTTGCGATGGCTGCCATTCAGTAAGCTGGATTCGAATTGGTTGACCACCCCCCTTATTCACCAGATCTGGCGGCTAGCGATTTTTATCTGTTCCACAAATTGAAAAAATACTTAAGGGGAAACAGGTACGAAGACGATAACAAGGTGATGGATGCCGTGGAGAGCTTTTTGCCGGACCAAGACAAAACTTTTTTTGTGAAAGGGATTGAAGCCTTGCAAAAGCGCTGGACTCGGTGTGTAGAGAGACTCGGAAACTATGTAGAAAAATAAATTATTAAGTTATCAATAGTCATTATATTCTATCTCATTCTCACTACTCTTTGATCCCGCCTCGTATTATTCTTGTAAGAAATTATAATTATATATATATCAGTTGGATAATTTTTATCATGGTGCTGTTGAACCTAACACAGCTATTGCTTTCCGATGCATGCTTACTATAAAAATATTCAACATTTATACACTGTAGCGGGCTTCACAGAAGTGACTTCTCTAAATTATATTCAACAAAAAATCCATTACATAGAATTATTGATCACACTTGATTATAAAAACCGCAACAAGGTAATTCAAGGAACTTTTTAATCTCACTATTATTCGAAAACAGTGCAAAAAGTTTTATTTGCGAAGATTCGTATTTAAATATAGCTATTTTCTTTAAGATTTATTTGATTGTGATAATAATAATTTTATTATTCTAGATATCTGTTTATTTTACTGAGAAAATAGTAGACTTTATTTGTACTAATATTATATAGACAGAGTATGAATTATGTGAGTTTGTGAATATGTGTAATATCTGGAACACAATCGGATTGGAAAAAATATTTTTGCATTTTATTGCCTGTTTTTTGAGGAAGGTTATGTTAAGGAGCGTAGCAGAAACCATGAACGTCAAGCAATCAGGCAAAGTGTAGGAAAGCAGAGGAAGTAAGAACAACGAAACACGAGTGCGTGGAATAAATTTAACACGGGTAAACCATGGAGCGCAGCTAGTACTTAATAGTTCAAGGCATATGTTCAAGTCTAAAATTGTTAGTTTTATAAAACTATTTAGGTATGTATCGTTCTTTAATTGTTAATAATCTTCTTACACGATTCAACCACACATACAACAATGTTTTTTTTATTAAACGTGACGAAACATGTATTTAAAATAAAATCAGATAGATAATACCGAGAGCACGCGTATTTACTACAATGAGAATGACAGCAGCTACAAACAACTTTAGTTACAAGGAAGTCAGGTAGTGCAAAAAGTCAATGAACATTGAAAAAAAAACGTCATTTATTTATTGTCAAGAAAATAACGTTTAACTTGCATAGAACATTTTGTTAATTTATACATAATATAATATGTAAATAACAAATATATTTACGCTACTTAATTATTTTTTATCGTCACCTTACACAAAACAAACGTCACAATAATGAATAAAGAATTGGAAACTGTAAGCGATTAAATACAATTTTCATTTAAAACATTTAATTTTAATGTATCATTAAACATAAATAGTAGTTATTTCGCAGCCTTCTTTTAATTTGTTACAGTATATAATTTAAGTTTATTAAATACTTAAATACTACAACTGTAGTCATGCTTTATTTTTTAATCATAAGTTATTTATCCTGTTATTCCTCTCAAGAAACTAGACATAGAAAAAGAAACTGTAGAACATTAATTTGATATATCTCGTATGATTTACTCAGCTTAAGTCATTTAAGCGCCCCAAATACATGTTTTTTTCCAATTGATTCACCATTATCGTCACTGCTAATTTCGTATGTTACTTTATCTTACAATATATATATGTATATATATATATATATGTATATATATATATATATATATATATATATATATATACATATATATATATATATACATACAAGTAAATGGGAGAAGTGGTTTTCGCGTGAAGAGAACATAAACGGACAGACAGACAGAGAGACTTAGAGCAGGCAACGACCGGCTTGAAGACACCCTCTCTCGAGCTATTGGATATTGAAGACCTCAGACTACAATAAACACTGTTTCTGAGTGCCATCTTACTGCCAATATCGCTGCGTATTATATACCTACAAGTTGTCGTTTTTTTTGCAAGATACCGTGCTAAGTTCGGTTCCCCTTAACTGAATATAAAATTAAGGAAATACATATATGTATATAAATCTGTAAGATTTTATAGAAACATTTCTTTTCTATCTGACTGTATTTATTATTCCAAAACCATTCCCTAGTAAAATCTGCTGCCGAATTTGAAGAACGTATAAGTTGATACAGCTTTAACTAAAACCTTGAAGATAAATATATTTTGTTTAGTTTAAAAACTATTCATAACAGCTTAGTAAAAACTTCTTATATATTTACACTAGCTAAGCCCAGCGGTTAAACCAACGTATATGTAAAAAAAATGAGCATTTCTAATACTTTTCAATATAGACAATATTTTTATCGGACGGCCAGGGTTATGCGTCACACTCACACGGCTCGTTCGCGCCACTGCTGCTAAGTTATAGACTCGACCCGAGTGTTGAATTATTTTAATTTTCTATTATCTCCCAAACTCTGCGTCCAAATAAAGGGCACAATTTATCTACATAAAATTGTCTTGATGATGAAGTAACTTTCTTTCGTCAGGATTAATATGCCATGCCTAATAATAATGCTCATAAATCACTCTTCAATTATCAATAAAACTTTGTCACAAAATACCTTATTTTAGCGTATGTATAAGAGATAAGCATATAGTATCGCGGACTTTTTTACATGTACTAAGAGCAATATTTTTGTAGAACATTGTAGCTCTTTACGTATCATTAACCATTACGCCAGCGCACGCGGATAAAGCAGTACGGGAACAAGGTTGCTTCAGACTTACTTAACAAAAATCAATATTTATTAAGGCTAACTGACAGATGTAGCCTATACATTTTACGACCGATGTTTCCTTACCACTAAGCTAACCGCTTAATGCAGTCTTTTTGTCCAAGAAAAATACCTATATTTATTCTGTACAACAATGTTGTACTGTACAAACAGATATTATTCTGTATCCAAATCCGACGTTATGAAGTGTATTTTTAGTAGAATTATTAGCAGGTAGTCGACTTACGTTTATAGTCGCATAGATCAATATAAAGCTGATATCTGATAATAAGAATACATTAACAAGTTATTCATGTGTTGTGATTGTTTTGTTAGAACGCGCCAATCTAAGAAACTTCTAGTCATATTTAAGAAATTATTTTTGCATTTGATAGACTTTGTCGAAGAATATTAAAGGTTATATAATATCACGCTAAAACCCTAAAGAGCGGAGCTGGAACCATGAAAGTTAAGCAATCTGGCAAGCTGTAGGCAAGTATGGGAAGGCTACTACTATTGGCTACGCGGGTGCGTTGACGATAATGCGGTGGAGAGTTAGTCGGATAAATTTGATACGGGCGAAACCGTAGGGCGCAGCTAGTAATATTTGTACTAATGTAATTGTAAATTGTAATATTTTTTGTAGTAATGTTTGTAGCAATATGAAGTTTGGACTTCTGCAATAAATTTAGTGTTGTAATTATCACACGCAATGCATTATTTAAGTTATTCATATTTACAAAATTGTCAACCATAATTTCAGATGCTATTATAAGATAATTTTGCTGCAATTAGATAGATATTAATTACAAGGTTAAAGTTTGTTGTTTGTTGTTTTGATCGCAACTTTAAAGAAACGAGTGAATGGATTTAGGTATCTTTGCATTCACTTCTTAGTGCTGTATTCGGTAGATTGTTAGCAATATTAATTTTCAGAACTGGTTATTTAAAAATGTTTCTAAAATAATTTCTTTGATATAGAAATAAGAGGTTTTGTGGTTAGAATTCCGATCTTCTTCGTCTTTTTTGTTGACGTTCATGACCTCAGATTCTTTACAACCGTCGTTGTTAGATTTGGTGAAAAACCGGTCAGTTCGTGATATTATCTGTACAAATTGCCATAGATACTCATCTGAGAAATTAGAAACAATAGCATCTTTTGAGGAAACTTAAGTTTTGTTTTAAACAAGTTCTGTATTCCTTTAGTAACAACGTCTAAGAATTTTATGTAGTCTGATGAGCAATCAGAGTGTACAAATAAAATATTTTTATTACTTGGGTCAAGTTCAACTATCGAATCACTACCGCTATACTTATTGCTATTCCAAAGATTCAGTGCTCGTGTTGTCCTGTTTTAGTTTAAAATTGTGGTTGACAAATCACATCAACAAACCAGAGTTTACAATTTAATCTTCACGGGTGACTATTTTTTAGCGACCTCTGGTACTCCTGAAGTATATTTTGAGGTGCTTCTAGATGCCTATTAAATACATTGAAAAATGTAATATCATACACACCTGTTTACTACTTCGGTTGCATGAAATATAATAATCGTATTTAATCGTAAATGTACACTATTGCATCTTCCTCGTTTAGAAGTCAAGGTTTCTTCAACAAGATCTGGAATTTTGCAACTTAAACTACAAAAAATAAAACTAGTTTTAAATACACTGTCGATAAAATTCGATTATCTTTTATTATATTCTTTTGCAACATCAGGTTGTATCAATAACATATACAATCTCTTCGATACCTAAAAGTTAATTGATATGCACTTATAAAAATATAAATAAAACAAATCAATTTATGAATATAGAAATATGCAATATTAAATATATTTTTACCCATAATCTATACTAATATAATAAAGCGGAAGAGTTTTTTTGTTTGTTTGTTTAAACACGCTAATCTCTGGAACTGCCAGTCGGATTCGAAAATTTCTTTGTGTATATGATAGCCAGATTCACGAGGAATAGTATAGGCTATCTAGCATTAGGCTACATCTCTCAGGTAGCCTTAAATATTGATTTTTGTTAAGTAAGTCTGAAGCAACCTTGTTCCCGTACTGCTTTATCCGCGTGCGCTGGCCTAATGGTTAGTGATACGTAAATACAATGTTCTACAAATATATTTCTCCTTAGTGCATGTAAAAAAATGGTTATCTCTTATACATAAGCTACAATAAGGCATTTTGTGACAAAGTTTTATTGAAAATTGAAGAGTGATTTATGAGTATTATTGCATGACATATTAATCCTTACGAACGAAAGTTACTTCATCATCAAGACAAATTTATGTAGATAAATTGTGCCCTTTATTTGGATGCAGAGTTTGGGAGATAATAGAAAATTAAAATAATTCAACACTCGGTTCGAGTCTATGACTAGCAGCAGTGGCGCGAACGGGCCGTCTGAGTGTGTCGCATAACCCTGGCCGTCCGATAAAAATATTGTATATATTGAAAAGTATTATAAATGATCAATCAAAAACATTTTTTTAATTATACGCGGGTAAAACCACGGATCACAGTTAGTTTGAAATAAGAGTAAAATAATCTTTATTATCTATTTCAAAATGTTGTTGTGTATACTTCTTTTGGTGCGTTTTCTAGAGGGTAAAATTGAGAGCCGCGCGCGCACCATGTGACTGAAGTTCAAAATGATGAAGTTTTTTTTAGTAAATCTCTCTCGGCCTAGTTGGGAGTTTTCCTTGACAACCGTTATAAATGCCCAACATTAATATAGAACCGTTTTTGAAATGCCTACTTTATCAGAAGATTGTACACTATAACTGTAGCTGCCCACATTGTAATTTATGCAAACTTTATCAAGTTCATCGAGCCAATTCATCTGTGCAAGGACATTACCTCGCTATGCGTCTTCTACCGTCTGTATCATGGCGAGTGTTTTGATAAACTGTTCAACCTAATACCCTATTCTCCCTTTCATAAGAAAACCACATATGCTGTTGGTTATGTCATATCTTTGCCGTACTATGAAGGTTTGGAACCGTCTCCCGGCAAGTCTGTCCCTTCTTCCAAAATAAATATGTACAAATAAAACGTTACACATTTAAAAATATTTGCCATAAGCTACATTAATTTAAATTAATTTATCAATTATTAAATAATTTATTTATTAAATTAATTATTTTAAATACAATATTAAATATAAAGTTTGCAAATTAATCACTGTGTAAGAAAGACGATTTATGATATAAAACTAATAATTATTTTTTTCTATTGCATATAGTAATCTGTCTTCGAAAATACATATAAAATGGTAATATCATGATTTATATTATTATTTTATGATGTCACATTTATTTACGTAAAATATCTTTTATTAACACTTTTAAACCTACTGATATGGTTTTAAGTATTTAACAATAGGTAATATTTCAATAAAAAAAGATAACTCTTGAAAATATATTTTTAATTATAATTAAACTATGCTACATTAATTTTATATTTGGCGAAAACAATGTACATACATTCTTTATAAAGTTATGAAGGTATCAAAAATAAAAGTGTACCACACATTGCCATGCATGTGCACCGTATTCAATCAAAGCCTACTAACAACAAATTATTGTTTGATAATATTTACACATTCTTCATCGTCGTTCTTAAACATACAGCATTGTTTTACATTTTAACTGTCAACTTTCAAATACGAAGACATTGTTAGATGAACAAAGTTATATATTTTAAGAGTAGCAACTATTAGCTAATAAGAACTCTTAGATATTATACATTTTGCCAAATAATGACGCAAGAAAACTTATCCTTGTTTGTTAAACCAATTTACATGATGTATTTAAAAGTAAACATCTATACTAGCAACAGTATTTCCCCGCTTTATATAAATTGTTTTTTTATAAAATCATATGCTAGTTTTTTTTACAAGATACTGATATTCAAGCAAGTAGGTATTTCTCCGCTTATTGTGAATAAATCATATGTTAGTTTTTTACAAGATTCTGATATTTAAGCAAGTAGCGTTAAACCATTTGGTGGTCGAATGTAAGTTCGCGCCTTCCCGCCATTGCCAAATACAGTGGTATTATACAGCAGGTACTACTACACTTTGGGATTTATTTGTAAAGTTAATGAAATAATCAAATAAAAAACTTTATGAAGCAATGATGAATGAGTGTTAGTGACATGGCGTCGATCAACGTGAGTTTGAATCCCTACAATAAACCGAAAGGAAAACTTGATGAAACCATAGCATTTTCCGGCAGTTACAGTTAATAGCCAGTTCCCTTCTAGGCTTTGCGTGCTACCATCTTGTGTAACAAAATAAAACACAATTGGGGCACTCATATAGGTTAAATAGATATATAACAATACGTAATAATTTAATAAGGAAATATATCATGTTCTTATTATAACGATGCCAAAATAAAGGGCCAAAAATCAAAATTCATTAATAAAAATGTATACATATCCCAATATATTTAGATACTTGAATATATACATGTATAGTTACATAATCATCATGATTTATATCTCTAGGTATGCGAGTTCTTAGAATGGTTAGTTATATTTAAAACATTTAAAAAAAGTTACCACAAATCATTATATAATTCACGTCATGATGATCAAGTACTTTGATGATTGTTTACTCAAGTGAATTCGCAATTCGATACAAAAAAATGAGCAAATAAGTGAAAAAACCCTGAGAACGCTCAATAACAAAGTTGTATAAAAACCGGTAAAGATAGAACTTGTTACATTTAGATTTGACTATTTAATAGATTGAATAATGTCGTCAAAGACTAATATTGACAACATTTTATGGACATCAAAAATTGGGATTTTCACATTTTATAAAAACTTAAATTACTATAACTATATAAAGTATATGTCCAAAAACAAAGGTGGGCACCAGCTAGTAAACAATAAACACATTCAATTATTTAATTTTATTATTATCTATATACTTTTATTGTAATGTGTATAAAAATGGAATCAGCAACACGCCTATCCGTATTGTTAAATCTAATTGCATTGAAAACATTAAACATAGAATCAATATAAATAAACATGAATTACCTAAATACGCAAAATACCTCATTGAAGCCCTGGACAGGTTGCAGAGACGGGCTGTCCGCATTGTAAATGATGCAGACGTTACTAACTTCGTCGAGCCGCTTCAGCTACATAGGGACATTGCTTCGCTGAGCGTGTTCTACCGTCTGTATCATGGCTAGTATTCTGAAGAGCTGCTCAAGCTAATTCCCGCTTCTCCCTTTCATAGCATAACCACACGTGCTAGCTTCCGGAGCCACAGCCCTAAGGTAACCTCCACCTTGGCACGAATAAAGAAATTTACTACGTCTTATCTTTGCCGTACTGTGAGGCTGTGGAATTGTCTCCCGGCCAATGTGTTCCCTCTTTCCTATAACATGGAGTCCTTCAAACATAACATGAAAGGCATTTGAGCAGGCCGGCATCACAGCGACAACTGGCGATAGATTGTATATCTCACAGTATTCGCCGATGCAACTAGATTGCACTGTTCTCACCATCAGGTAAGGAACCGTCAATATCCCGAGCTACGATAAAAAAAAACTGTTCGTTGGTAAGCAAATCACTTGAGAACGGCTGGACCGATTTGGCCATATTTTCTCGGAAAATTGTAAAATTGTTGAATAATTGAAAACCTTTTCCTACTAAGTTACTAACTAAGTTCATAACTCACAATTTCAATGATCAATATGCGTAATTCTGTTTTACTGTGTCCCTTATCATCCTGGGAAAGTTTTCAGGAAGAAAATTTACTGTCTACGGAAAAGGGCAGAACAACATCTACCGAGCCAGCTAGGATACTCACAAAATGTAAATTGACAAATAATTAATATATTTGGTTACGTGGGCGAGCATTTGTTATACCATACAGTTAATTATAGTATAACAAATCCTTCAGTGACGCTATAAAGACTGACAAGGTCGACTTATGTTCGTTAAGAAAACTTTCTTATGTAATTAAATAAATTGAACGATAAAGTTTTGGTTCACTCGTCATAAACATGATTAAACTTTAGCTTATAAAATGTACATGGTTAATTGTTTTAAATTTCCTCTTTACAATTTTCTATTTTCGATGTTTTAAATTAAAATTAAGGTTTTTTTTTTCAAATAAAAGATTAATTGTTAATAAACCTGAAAAAAAACAATTAAATATTTTATTTTATTTAGCAGCAGTTTACGTGTCAAAAGGAAATCTGTCCGAAAAAATAAAAAAAATGTTCTTTAAAAATTCTTATTAAAATCCTAAATCAGCAGGATTTGAACTATCGACCTATCGTGCGTACTGCGTATGAAGTCTGGTCATCTCACACCACTACGTCAATCCGACGACGATCACAATCATGAAAATCAGGACTTGCATTAACCGTGCATAAAGTAAAAATGATTTCTATGTCATTCTCTCGTAGGATAAATCCTATAGGTCTATATGGTTTACTCTTTTTAATGTCGTTTTTTCGTTACATCGAGTTTCGAATCAGAACTGTGCTAAAGAAGTTTTCGATTCAAAAAAAACAAAGAAACAAAGTATATATTTTTTTAGGAATATACTCTATTTCATTTCATTGTTATGAACATAGATAATTAATTTAATTCTGAGTTCTGTATTGCCGCTGCTAACATATCGAGTTTATTATACAAGTAATCCGGGCTGGTGAGATTTCACGAATCCAAATAGCAGCTTTGCTTAATTTCAACATTTAACTGTTAAGAATATAACAATGATGAAATAAATTGATAGTAATAGACATAATATAGAGAAAGAAAGAGGCCTCTGTATAGAATATGATAATTTTAATGTCATAAATTGTAATATAGATAAGAAATTGTAATAAATAAAATGAAGAAGAGGGAAATAGATCGAATAGACGGAGGATAGAATAGAAGTAGATTAAGAAGACGGAGGAGTAATAAATAAATGAATGCAAAAATACAACTCTGATTTGCGTTACAGGCATAGGGCAAATTGCAGGTTTGCAAAGTTTAAATTATACTGTGTATGCATTTTTTAAATTCGTGCGTCTTTCATTTACGGTGTAAGCTGTAACATGTACACATGCCGAAATACGAAAACAGTAACGGTTATATGCATTTTGGACTCACTGGATTTGACTTGCCCAATATGCAAGAACCGCACACGGTTATACGAGGGGATAAGCTTAAAAATGTTACGGTTTATATTAATACTAGCTATACCCCACGGTTTCGCCCGTGTTAAATTTATTCAAACAACTCTCTATCGCGTAGCCTATCACCGTTATTCTCACTTCCAATACTTGCCTACGGCTTGTCAGATTGCATGACGTTCATGGTTACTACTCCGCTCCTCAGGAACACAGCGTGAAGTTATATAACCTTCTTAATATTTTGGTTTCAATAATTCATAAAGATTTTTTCAAATATACTGGTAGTCACTTAGCTAATGCCGTTCAAACAAAAAAAACATCTCGAGCTTTATAACATGTATAAATACATGAATAGCTAATACCTATTGATAATAGTAGTATAAAGACTAATTAATGGCATTTGGCTAATTTCAGCAAGGCTTTTATATTCCCTTACTTTTTAAACTACCAAGATGCAGTGGATAAGGCTGGCAGTAAAGCCAAACAAACAAAATCACTTGTTTTCTGACATCAATAGCAATTATACCATTTGTAGGTAGGAATAAAAATTCAATTTTCAAATTAAACCAACAATTTGTTTGCATTCACCAGAAAACAAGAATTTAATGACAACGAAGCAATGACTGTAATAAGGCTATGTGGTTTAATAGCTGATGATATCTTCCCTAATGGTGAGTACGCGGCCTTGTGCAACGTGTCATTCTATTGTTGCCCAACTGGAGACCATCATCAGGTAATTACTATGCAGTTAGTGGTTTATACAAATGTATACAAAAGGATCAAGCGCTTGCTATGTACACTTGATGTGTTTAATTGAAACTTCAAGTGGATTATTGTGACTATGAAAGTAAATAATGTATATTATAAACTTTTACATAAATTAATAGGTTTTACATATGAAATTAGCGTTTTATATGGATAAAGTAACACAAAAAAAGAAGAAATTATACATTTAGTCCATTGAAGTATGTACCATTATTATCTATGCACTTTCGCCTTTTTTAGGTAGTTAATTCATTCCATTGTTAAAAAAAGTGGGAGCGAGAATCAATAAAATCTTTGAAGGCGGTTTGGGCGGGCTCATCGGAATTGAATTTTTTTCCTTGCAAGAAATTGTCCATATTTCGTAAAAAGTGGTAATCTGTTGAAACAATGTCTGAGGAGTATGGTGGGTATCGGAGACATTTCAACCGCAGTTCCTCTAATTGAGCGACCATCTGTCGTAAAGTATTGGATCTAATATTTGAGATCAAGGTGGCCAGTCCAACAAAAGGCCAATTTCATATGTAAGGACCTAATATTAAATTTAAATACAGTAGGGTCTGTTTTTTGTGTTCGTCATTTTTGCTATTATTATATTGCTATTATACCAAGCTATATATTGTTGTTATTAAGCTATTATACTATACCTAGCGCTATTATACGCTACAGAATGCTGGATAATTAAGAAGATCCATGAACAAAAGTTACATGCCAACGAAATCAAATCAAAATGCTGTAGTTGGAGGTTGGTTATGACTCGATGTGATAAAGTACGTAATTTTGTTTTTTTTTTGTTTGAATGGGATGATCTCTCGAACTACCAGAGATATTTGTTTTTTTTTGCATTTTATAACATTCTAGCTGTGCCTGCGGCTCCGCTCACGTGTACCACATAATGCCCTCGGTCGTGCCCCCGCTCAAAAGACGGAAGACAAAAATGCATATTGTGGGTGATCCTTAGAAGATCGACATATACAATTGATGACTTTTTAAGATCTACAATTATGTAGAACATCAAGTTGATATATCTCTTATGATGTACTCAGTGTAAGCCATTTAAGCGCCTCAAAAGCGTCTATTTTCCGTATTAATTCACCATTTTGTATGTTACTTTATCTAATAAAATATTTCCTATAACCTGGCCAGATAACATCTCAGTGTATTAAAAAACATGTAAATCGGATAAGTGGTTTTTGCGTGAAAAGAACATAAACGGATAGACAGACAGAGAAACGTTGAGTTATGTAATATATATAGATATAGAAGATTCATCGTGGAATAACTTCATGCCACGATCATAAGGAGTGAAGCATTTACTATGAACATCAAGCAATGTGACAAGCTATAGGCAAGTACAAACAGTGAGAGTAATGATAGGCTACAGGGATAGGTGGCGCATAGAGCTGTTCGAATAAATTTAACACGATTTAAACCTTAAGGCCATATAATGTATACATGCATAGTAGCTTTAAAATCGCACTAATCACAGACAAATAGACTAAATACCGTCTCGGGTGCTATGGGCATGTACACAGTTGTACAAAGATGAACCCGCGCTTTATTCGACTTTATTGTTATTCTTGATTATTGTTTAACGGGTACCGATTTTTTTTATAGTTTTAGTTTGGCGTAGCGGCCACAATCTCACCTGATGTTAAGTGACAATGTGGCTCAAGATGATAACACGCTAAACCTAGTGGAAGACTGGCTCTCAAGTGCAGCTGCCGGAACACACCTATTGGTGCTTGGTGACAGATTTTCAACTTGAGGGTGGTAGCTAGCCAGGCGGGCATTAGAAAATGCCCTACCGCCATGCTATGGTTTCCTCACGATGTTTTCCTTCACCGAAAGCTCAGGCTCTTTGTAGGGATTCGAACTCACGTCAATCGAAACGAAGTCGTACACGCTACCACTGAGCCACCATTGCTATTACCGTGTTGTGTTGTTGTTTTTATATAAGTTAGCGGGTTTCAAGTAGTGTGTTTTGAGATTGGATTTAAAGTAATAGTGTCTGTGTTGGAAGTGATGTATCTGGGCAATGCTGACAGCAGGTCGGATTACACACAGCAGTGTTCATACACTTACAATAAGCCTCACATTCTATACATACATAGCGACTGGCCTGTATTTGTCGAGTTCGTACTGCTCGGGTAAGTTCTTTGGTATAAGTTTATATTATACTGTCTGAAAGTAACCGATACTCATCGGCGGTAATCTGCTTACTCCCAAGGCCTATTCTAAGCACGCATCCACATTGGGGTAAGGAGATTTCGGGGCTGACCGTGGGGCTGAGTTGCTTAGCCTAGAGCAGACTCAAACAAAAATCATGTGATCAAAGTTGCTTTGATCCTGCCAGAGCAAAGAAGGTTAGAAGCTACTAGCTTTCGACGTGGTAGTGAAATATAACAAAAGACCTTAAAAAAGCTTAATTGCCAGAATCGACAAGCAAAGACAGACTGGCTTGGCGTAGAAAAGTGTGGAGAACCGCCCCAAATAAAAGAAAAAAGGACGGACAAAAAATAATTATATTGCTTCTAATTCTGTAGTTTACTATATTTATAAGGAAACGCAATAATAGAAAATTCTAATTAAGACTTTTATATTCAAAATATCTATAACTTGTAAGCGAAACAAGAAACAAGCAGATAAAGATTTTCAAACTATACAAATATTAGAACCATGTCAATATTGTAAAAGTGAAAGCGAATGTTGGTTGAAACGGCTACGATGTAATTATATAGAAATACTATAGATATAAGTGATTACTTAAAATATTAATAGAGGAACCCGCGGCGAAATGGGGTGGCTAATGGATAAACCAAAATGTATTATATATGACACATAGTTATTTGAATAAATTTAAAAATTAATGTATGAAAAATACATAATTAAAAAAAGATTTCCTATATCCTGTTCCGCCCCACACTCAGGGCAGTATGTGGTATAAGCATAGATAATTAAAACAAATTAAATTAATTATCTATGGGTATAAGAATAGTGTCTAGAATATTAGTTAGTAGAATATTAGTCTTGTTGCGTACAAAACTCACAAACTAGCACAAAATCGTCATCGTCGTTGTCAAAACCAGCATAAGACATATGAGCCCATTTACTACATGCAACACATGACCACCAACACTCACTGGATTTTGAGTATGCTTCGTTTCAGTAAAGGCAAGTCGAATCTTATTCTTCTTCTTTTTTTTTAATTAGATTTTTATTTATATCTTCGTAAATTCGACAACCTTGTACAATGTAAGCACTAAACAAACTAAGGACCACAGTGTTACTTAATGTTGAGAGACGATTGGGCTCAAGATGTTGGTAATACGCTCAGTATTACTCACTTATTAATTTATTTAGCTACAGATGAAGGAGATATGTAGCTAAGTTGACATTACAAAAACGATACTTTCCTTCAACAAAACTCATGCTTATTGCAAGGATTCGAATCCATGTCAATCGACGAAGTGTCCAAACACGCCACCACTGAATCATCATCGTTGAACCTTATTTATCTTACACGTGTGTTATTCTTTTTTTTATAGCGTGTTTTGTGTTTAATCTCACTAGGTAATTTTTCTGTAATTACCATTTTTTTTGTGATGTCTTAGTATACTTTGTTAATTTTTTCTTCGTCTTACTAAATCTTTATTACGATATAAACACTTCTTTTTGTTCTGACTAATGTGTAATGATGATTAATAAAGAACTTCATAAAAACTTTGTCGTTGTATGTATGGGTAAGAAAGATAATATTTAAGGCGTTAATGCATTACATCCTACAAAATCAAGGCGTAAAAGTATTACGTTTGTTCTATCTAAATAATTATCGAAATCTATCTAATTATTATCTAAATAATTTTATTTTACTTATATAAACTATTAAGTTACAAAATGCCTTCGGTGTCTTCTTAGGTAAACAGAGCGTAATTTACAGGTCTCGAATAGATATAATAGAAACAGAATCAAACAATTTCGTGACACGTGAATTTTGTGATATCAGTATATCTTCTATATCTACCTATACATATTATAAAACTCATCTTCTCTCTGTCTGTCTATCCGTTTATGTTATTTTCACGCAAAAACATATAAATTACCTCGGAAAAGTGGTAGATTAAAAGTAATTCGTTCGAACACAATTTATTGACATAAATAATCATAATATTCTTTTACGTGTCATGATGAATACATTATAATTCATTTATGCAATAAATAAACTGTTACAAAAGTATTTATCAATAGTATATATTCACAATTTATTGATTGTACTTTCCATCAAAATATTATGTTGTATTTGCGAGATGGTAGCTAGAAAGCTTGTAAAAGATAACAATATATAATGAAAGATAATTCGAGTATATTCATTATATTTAAATATTCGTTTTCTTTTATCTAGAAAAGTATCTATCCTTTGAAAGTATATAAAAAGTTAACCCAACATGAGGAACTCTAATGAAAACATTATGAATAAATAAAAATATCTTTAAATAGCTTGTTCCTTTTTCGTAATTTTTTACCTCTTTTAATAAAAGATTTCTTTCTTTTCGTGCGCCAACTGAAATATGGCCGAGTAGATGAAGTTTAATACGATAAAATGCTTTGATGTGCGAGAGTTTACCGACAATGAAGTAATGCTCTCTCTCTTTAGGTCTCCGAGAATTCAAAAACTTTTGTATAATTTTATTTTAAAACATGTGTAAATTTTCTTCTCAAGGCAATACTCTAAAATCTCTCACACACTTAAGTGCCCGCCATTAGTGTGCTTCACTTTTGTCGTAGCGGAACTGCGTCCGCCCTTTTTTAAACGTCCATGATTGAGATGTTTTTTAAGTAATACTTCGAAATAATTAGTATGTAGTTTTGTTGAAGTTGCTTTTCATCATTAATTTCTTCGCCTTTTTTTGTCGGTTGAGATGTTTATATTGGCCGCTCCTTATTTGTTTTAGGTAATTCTTTAAAATAATTCGTCGTTTTGTTTAAATTAGTTTTTATCATTAATTTCTTCGTCTCTTTTGTCGATTGAGGTGTTTAAATTAAATTGGTGTTAACATAATTAAACCGTTTGATTATAGAGCCATACCGATAGAGTGGCCAAAAGACATACTAATTATTACAAATGTTTTTTAAATATATATATATATCGCGGACTTTTTTGTAGAACTTTTAGCGTACATCAATATTGTAGTACATTATTTTCATCTATTTCAAATAGTTTGGTCAGCGCACGCCTATATAACTGCTAATCGGGATATTTTTTCCGACTTGGTTTACAAATGGACCCTAATATTCATTACAATAAAACGTTATCAAAATAAAACATTACCTGTAACCATTAGGGAGAACGCAGCTTTCTATTAGTGAAAAAATTTTTAAAATCGGTTCAGTTGTTTCAGAGATTACCTTTTACAGACGAACTCACAATGAAACTTTTCCTCTTTATAACAGTAGTAAAGATAATCTCATCATCACCATCTTCAGCCCGTCTTAGTCCACTAGTAGGCCACTCTCAAGGCGAATAACCGTTTAGGATCTTAAGCCTTGTGCACCATTGGGTGCGCTCTCATTTAGACTACGTAATTATATTTCTACTAGCTGTGCCCGCGACTCCACTCGCGTGGACTTCAGAATGCGCGTTAGTGCACGCGCGAATCGTGCTGCCCACGATAAAATGACGGAAGACAAAAACGCTTATTGTAGGTTTTCACCCAATTAAATTGAACGACCTATTATGTAGAACTGTAGCACATTAATTTGATATATCTCTTATGGTTTACTCAGCGAAAGACGTTTTCTTTTCTAATTGATTCACCATTATCGTCACTGCTTATTTTGTATGTTACTTTATCTTAAGTGGTCTTGCGTGAAAAGAACAGAAACTGACACACAGACAAAGAGACGTTAAGTTTTATAATATGTGTAGGTAATGGACAAAAAACCCTTAGTTACATACAGGACTCAAGTTGAAATATTTGGTTAAATCTACTATAAGCCAATCATTTGTTGCGGTAGGATCCGCATACTTTGGATCAAGGCGAACATATATATGTACGTGATAGGTCATAGTCATATGTGTTGAGTAACTGCATTTAGCGTTTAAGATTTCATACAACACTGTATTGCGTTTTAAGGTTAAAAAAATATAGCTATATAATAAATTGCTTATCTGGTCTTTGTTTAGATTTTGTGGTGGAGGCAAAAAATCTATACATTGTGGGACTACAAAAATGACCAATAGAAGGTATCATAATGAGTTTTAATAGTAGTTAGCTTGTTTTTGTACTCGCATATTCGAACGGATACTAAATAAAAACTGCCAAACAAAATCTATTTTTGTATTTCAAAGTATCTTAAGTCATTCAAGATCTTTAACTGTACAGTTAACGAGTTTGATACCTGCATGGCAACTAAAAACTTTATGACAACTTGCACATGTAGTCGCTAGCTATATCGGTTTTTAACTATAGTTAGGTATATTGAGAATATGGGTGTAGTTAGGAATATGGCCCTCATACGAGGAAGAAACATATTTTTTTTAATATTAAATTGACAAAGTTATTTACATTTCCTTATGGGAGCACCCCGACCGAGCGTTAACCTACACCTTGCTGGGGGAGGGGAGCAGCTGCCTACAGAACA
The DNA here is from genome assembly GCA_947532125.1 of Saturnia pavonia. Lineage (NCBI taxonomy): Eukaryota > Metazoa > Arthropoda > Insecta > Lepidoptera > Saturniidae > Saturnia > Saturnia pavonia. The sequence continues at coordinate 11,047,659 of OX383905.1, read as the reverse complement.
TTCCTGGCTGCGTCCATGATTAAGAATAAATTATAAAAATAATATTAAAATAAGTATACTGTTATACAACACATACTTTTGTGATTTATAGTTTTATTTAGATTTCTGTCAATCAGAGTTTATAGAATATAATTCAGCTTGGCTGCGTAATCAACAGAAGATTACTCCAATTATTTCATCGCGAATACCACGGTTCTCTAATAAGAAGATTTTCAACCAATTCACCTTACCAATTTGAGACACCGTGGCGAGACGTAGACAACAAGGAGAGACTAGTCCACGAGTTAAGGCACTCATTAAAATAAAAATAATTATGTACTTAGATCATATGTCATGAAACCAAAGCAACGAGCATTAACGGTAAACTGATTAAACTAGAAATATCATATCAAACCCTGTAGTAAATAAAATATACTAAGCATTTTATAGGTATCCTATGTATGTATGTAAAGTATAATTTAAAATAATAGTTTCTGAATTCTAATTATTTGCACTCTGACGTAATCAATATAAAAAAAAAACAATAATAACGTATAAATATTTTATTATAATTAATATTTTAATTATTAAAAAAAATGTAATATATAAGTAACAAATTAACGTAAATATTTATTGATAGAATCCTAATCAGAGAAATTTCATATTAAAGAAAGTAACAAATTGTTTGATAAATTAATTGAAGGACATACATTCCTACAGTTATAATTAACGGAACAGCTATGGAACTTGGCTTCCGTTAGATCTCAGCTCTTTTACCGGTGACAACGAAAACCCCGAACGTCAAGTATACCGAACTTGGCGACTTTTTTAAATACATTTTTTAACACCAATGCAGTTTTAAACTGAATAACAATGAAAGTAGTGTATATCTTAATCTATTTAAAGGTAAACCAGTCACAATATAAATGGACATATAAAGGACACTACATCATGTTGTAAAATTACCTAACATGGTTTTAATCTCTGATGTATAAAAGGTAACTTAATATGTATAACAGCGTTATCTTGAACTTTATCTTTGTTATAACATTTTTGCTTTTCCACGGGAATACCGTTTTCAATTGGGATTAATCAAATGCAAAAATCTACACTGTATTTTGTAAAATTATCCATATAACTAACTATATTTAATAATTAAATTAATTATTCTCGTGGAGCAGTGGTATTAAGTAAGCCCTACTATTGAGCTAAGGTTTCGCGAATTATACCTTCGCAAATGACTGACTTTTGTGTATGGAACATAATTGGGTATTTAATAAAAAAGAGGATAGATTTTTTAAATATTTTAAAGCTTTATCATAATTATGATAATAGTCAATTGGAAAAACTCTTAAAACATTTTTTATTAATAATAAACTATTGAAAATTGTAATATTTTAAAAATAATCACATATCTATGAACGCGCCACGATTGATCGCCAGGTTTGTGACGTCATAATATTATAGGAATTACATCGATTAAAAGTCAAAGCACTGTATCAGCTGTGTGCTACAATGAGTAGAAATTAACATTATGACGTCACACGCGCTCGGATTTATCGGGAACGATCGGCGCGTTTTCGGTACTGAATTCAAAAATTATTTTTTATTTTGAAATATTGCCAAAAAAAATTTTGTTTGTTATAAAACTTATATATGATCTTTCCATTTATCAGAAAAAAAAATATATTCAAAAACCAATTTGTCAGTTGTGTGTCTGGGTGATAAATATCTATATACGTGAGTATATCAGGTGTTTAGTTACAGTAATACAAGCTATACTTAATTTGGAATTAAAAGGCCGTGTGTAAAATTGTGTTCCCATATTTGTTTAATACTAACAACGGTCCGAGACTTCGTACTTGCTAATCTTTATTACATGGGTTTAAATATTTAATTGCCGTTTTAACGCACTGGTGACTTTGAATAAAAATTCAACCTTTCACTGACACTATGTCAGATTTCAGAGTGAAACCTTAACACAGGAAAACCATAACATTCTTAATTTAAAAAAAGACATGACTTTTGATGTTCGCCTTTCATTTGTTTTTACATACAGCTTTTAATACAGCGAAAATCAGTGCACTCGAATTAAAAATATTCGAATACGAGTTCCGACGTGGGACTAACGCAGCAGAAACTAGTTGTAATTTCAATGCTGTCTTTGGAGAGGATACGGCTAACGAACGAACCATGCCTTATTTTTGTTTGTTCCCTTTCGTAGTGGAAACTTTGACCTGAAGAATGTAGAGGAACGAGAAAGACCAGCCACTAAGATAAATAACGATAAGGTGATGGCGGAAGCCGATCCGTGTCAAACTACCAAAGAATTAGCGGCATGGTTTGATGTTAGCATACACACAAAATTGACTCGTTTGCATTAAATCGGTATATAATTAGAAAACTTGAAAAATAGGTGCCTCATGATTTAAATGATAATCAGAATGCAGCGCGCTTTGATGCTCGTTTTACTTTGTTAAACCGGTAAAGGAATGAAAGGATTTTTTTATGATATGATATCTTTATGATAATCGCAAGTAAACAACGCAATGGCTGACCTCAGGTTAAACACCATGTTTGGTGGTCACCTCAAGGCGCAATTTACTACAGCTTCCTCAGATCCGGTCAAGAAATAACAGCAGATGTCTACTGTGCAGAGCTCCGAACAATGATGGCGAAAGTCGAAGCAAAACTTCCTCGACTTGTCAATCGGTCTTCACCATTATTGCTCTACGACCACGTCAGACCACACACTGCTCGTAAAACATTTTAACACTACAAGAACTGCAGTTAGAAACCATCCGACATCCTCAATACTCGCCAGACCTTGCCCCAACTGTCTACCACTTTTCCGCGATTTGGATTTTTTCCATAGATTTCCCCAGTGAGCACAAAATGCCTTCACACAGTTTATGGACACCAGGACCACAGAGTTTTATTGGAAAGGTTTAAATGATCATCTTATGAGATGACAGAAATGTATAGACAACGAGGGTAGATACTATGATTAAATAAATATATTTCATCCTACAAAAAAAACATTACGAAACGGCAATTTCATAATTTGACACTTAGTACATGTATAATTCTTCTGTACGTATGTCACTGAACTCCTTCTAAACGGCTGGACAGATTTTGATGAAATATTCAAGTATTTTTGGATAAGTCCCTGGATGGTTTAGATTTGCAACTGGACCCGGTAGGTGGCGCTGCAGTTGAGTTCTAGGAAAATAATAATAATTTGAAAACAGACTAACGTTCGGGCAGGACATCGTCCTCCGTTTACGCTAGTTACAATATAAAACTTAATAGTCATAAATTATAGCCTATATCACTCACGTAGAACGTAGCTTTCTGTCAATGAAATAACTTCTAAAATTGGTTCAGTAGATTATATATCTCTTTATAATAATAGACTAGGTTTAGGTGTTAGGATTATATGTGCCTATTTATTATAAAATATATTCTTACATTTGCAAATTTCTATAACACAATAAAAGTTCCGTGTTATACTTATGTAGTTGTAAAATAAAAAAAGAACAAAGATCTGACTTTATTAAAATTACTTGTAAGCCATTGTTATTTAACGATAATGATGTGAACCATAATTTACTATGTAACAGGATGTTTCCATATGACGTATGTTGCATTGTCTTTATAATAGCTATTAAACGAATTGTAAATGCATTTATTGTCAGTTTAACAGATGATTTTTAGTGACATAAACCTATCTTACTAAGAGGGCCACGGGTTAAATCACGCATATGAAGTCTGGTCGTCTCACACTACTAGGCTAATCCGACGACTATCGCAATCATGGAAATCAGGACTTGCATTAAGTGCTTAGGCTAAATTCTGTAGATGTCTATGGCTGTCTGTTTTTACTGTCGCTTTTTCGTTTCATCGAGTTTCAAATCACAACAGTGCTAAAGAAGTTTTTACTTCATAAATGGTTCATATTTTCTGTATATCTTCTCTGATATGTGACAATGAAATGAATCAAGACCAACAAAAAGGAAATAATGTATCTACAGCAACACAAAATCCCATTATAATAATATTATTCAAAAAAGAACAAAGATAATTTAAACACAACTAACGGAACACGATATGATAGGTGTTTATCACTAAAGCGCAATAGACACCCAGGCAAGCACTACAATTGTCTCGTCACCATATACTGCTGTATTTTAGGAAATCTATACCAATATTATAAAGCTCATTTTGTTTTTTTTTTTTTTTTTTTTAACGTGTCTCTTGAACTGCCAGTTACATTTGAGTTTTTATTTCATTGTATAGACAATCATTGAGGAACCTTATAGACTATATGACTTAACGATACGATTCTAAGGAGCGGAACCATGAACGTCAAGCAATTTAGAGTAAGAACAACGACACTTTACACGGGTGCGTTGGAGGTGACGCCGTGAAGAATACAAACACGGGTGAAACCGTGGGGCACAGCTAGTGATAAATAAAGTCATTTCAAAATCAACAATCACTGCCATCTCCGCTAAATTCCGCGACACAAGCTACTTTGCAAGTACTAAATAAAACACAGTTACAAATCCAAAAACGTAACACACCGTATTTTAATTTTACTTTGTGTATGATGGCAACATAAGCAACCTATATCCACTTACCTTTTAGTTTCAGTTGAGGTACCGAGACAAGAGATTAAAACTGTATTTTCGTAACTCGCGCAAAAAGCTCTTGCTACATGAATTATTACATAACATTTAGCCGATTTCTCTTTCACTCCGGTCCTTTACATGCACGCATATATTTGTGCATCATACAAATTTTTTACACACGTGTGGAGCCGTCAATGAAATGTAGTGATTTTTGTCTACTACACGTTTTTTATTTTTTAAACAGCAAAAGTGTCAAACAAACGTACGGTCCACCGGTTTGCGGTTACTGTAGCCTATGGACACTTGTAACACCATAGGTATCGCTAGCTCATTATCGACAGTGAACCCCCTTCCTTAAGGAGCTCTGGAAACCTTACTCACCAAAGGAACATAGGACAAGATTATTTGGCTGCGATTTTCTGCAGGGTGGAGGCATTGCACCAGTCGGGCTGCCCCAAGTAGAGAGAAATCTGCAAAGAGATTTCTCCGTGCCTTACCTCCCATACTCATTGCTTTTCTTCCCTGTACTGATTGAGGTATTGAGGCTTGAATGTGTGGGAGCCTACGCGATGGTCACGAGATTCAGGCGCTTTGATGTGTGTCAAAAACATTGCTCGATTTTGCTTGGGAAAGTTCGAATGCAGTTAAAAATTTATATATTAATTTCGTTTTACACTGTTACAATATTCAAGTTTTATAATATTCGCGCAGTTGTACGAATTCAAGTTATTGATAATTGTCTAAATCTCAAATAGTCGCTGGCACGCATGCGATAAGAAATGTTCCAATGCAATGAAAAAAATACTTACGATAACTTTCATTTTGTTTAATCTGATTCATTTTAAAATTTATTAATAGTCGTAATCTAAATGTATACTTTGTTTGTTTAATACAATTTTAAATTACTATTTAATTTATTTCCTGTTACCTTACTAAATAATATTTATCTATCTATATAAATAAAATTATTTAGGTTTGCCATTGTGCGCGCATCAGACAAAAATTACTGGATAGATGTTGATCATATTTTTTGTTTTCCACCTTAGATAATTGGTCCTTATAAAAAGAAAACTATATATTCATGCAATAATTTACAACATTAATAAGCACTACGCGTTTTTTTGTAGTCCACGCGAACGGAGCCGCAGACAAAAATGGTCAAAAATAAACAGGTTTTTTTACTATACCTATCTTGCTTAACGGCATACATCTAATTGTGAGTCGTATAAGTACATACAGCTTATTATTTTCAATTATGACGTGCGCATCGTTCACAATTCGCATTTAACACAGTTTTTGTTTTAAGCTACTCATCTAATAGAACTAGTTACTTAAGAACCATTGACTTACATAGTAGGTAAATCAATTATGAGAACATTTGTTAAGCGTCCAAGGTTCGTTACGATGTATTACTTCTGCATATCAGCTTTTAATATACATAAATGTTGAAATATTTTTACTTTAGTAAATTACAGTGCCCTTACAATATCAATTAATCCACACCACTGAATAACTACAATTCCTTAAACTCTTCTCCAAATTCTTTAAACTGCACACAATGCTAAACTTCCAAGTAAATTTACAATTATTATTAATAAAATACTTAGATATAAATACTTAGATTAGGAAACACAAAATGATGATAATAAGCACCCTTCTTTACTGAAATCACGATTTGCGTGTGGTCGTGTTCATTAAGTTGTTATAATTGATCAAATAGATAAAGTATTTTACTGTTATGATGACTTAATTGCGACAGAAGTTACTTTGTTTTATTGCGTTTTTTTTCTAAATGTTAATAAGATTTATCATTGACTAGCAACCACCTACTACTACGTTCACAGTAATATCGATATACAATTTAATAAAAATGATAAGTAGCCTATATCACTCAGGGATAATGTAACTTCCTATCATTGCAATAATTTTTAGAATCGAATCAGTACATAAATAGAATAGATTTAGATAATTTTTAGTCAAGTTTCGGAATTAGTGAACTGTGGTTTAGATTATATTATTTTTGTATTCATGAGGAAGGTTTTGGTGTATAATTTATTAGGGTTTTCTGTAAATTTGCTTAAATATGACGATTGTTGAAAATGTCGGGAATAGTCATGCCGACTAGAAGCTTTACTGGCGTGCACTGCGTAAACCAATATATGTACCCATTACTCAGCTTCCCGTGCGAAGCCAAGGCGGGTTGCTAGTTTCGAAATAATTTAAACATACTTCCTTGTGCTTACGCCAGTAAAAGTATTAAATATTAATTTGAATACATTATACATTATTAATGAATGAGCAAAACGGTGAACAAAATTATAGACAGGTTTTATTAAAGAACAAGAAGCTCTTATCGTTATCATGGATTATTTATTCAGTAGAAAGTTTTATTACGTTGAAAATATACTTTGGTTACTAATAACATTGTGTTTTGTTTTCTTAGTATTGCAAGAAAGCATTAGTATATTTCGACTGCAGCAATTAACATTGTCGGAACTACATTTTGACGATTTTTATTTTTATGTACTAGAAGTATTAAAATATCAACATCTTTGACCCTGTAGTTTAAAATCTCATAACTGGACTGTATCTTCATTTTCAGTTATTAGATTTTAAAGTTTACAAGGTTTAAGATATAGATATTTGAATACTTTTGAATACTTCTAGTACATAAAAATAAAAATCGTCAAAATGTAGTTCCGACAATGTTAATTGCTGCAGTCGATTTATTCATATTTACTATAAAGATACATTTGTAAGTAATAATAAAAGAATATTTAAAATGTATAAATGACTGTTAATTTAACATTAAAAATGATTATTGAAAATATATTTGGATGAAATAGTTAACAAAATAAAGATTATATTTATATAACTTTGATCCGGTGTAAATTTTCATTTGTTCAAATGAATTCTTTATTAATAAGAAATTCTAATTAAAAGATTTGCTATAAACTTACCTTATTATTTATTCACAATCAGAATTCATCACTTCACTTCAGCTTCATTTGTTTATTATTCGTTTATTCGAATTTCATTTAATAATTATGTATTATATTTACGTTGAATATTACAAAATTATTAGGTGAAATTAAAAAAATAATAAGCGTTAATTTGGATTCTATATTTGGCAGACTATTCGTATTTTGAATATGCAAATTTCGCGCGATCTCCTGCGCCGTTCGCGGTCTCTGGGACGCAAGCGTTCGTCACAAGCGGTAACAGTAACGTGATTGCATTCAGTTCGCACTGGCTTACCATTCTTAACTATTTCGACAGGTCGGCTGGTAGCGGATGTCCACCGCGACCATTGCTGGTTATGTCAAGCGTAAATTATTGCTTATAAATGAACTACCGGTAACTATCGATTGTTTGAACATGTTTGTACAACAAAAGTGCTTTCGATCAGCCATTTTACATTCTACTGCGATACTTGTGTTGATAATTCGTGTTAAATATAATAAAACTTTTGTTTCCGACGTCTCAGGAAAAACTGTAATATACTGAATGAAAACAACAGGCAGAAACAATTGAAGATATCACAACCAGTCTTCCCATGACATCAACTGCCATTGTTAAAGTTAACGTATATACTAATTAATGTAACTTAAACTTATACGTTGTATAAACGTTGATGTTACGTACTAGAGAAAGCAGAAACAATGTTGGCTTAACGGTGATCGACGTAGTTTGAAATCACGAACTGTACAATAGACTTTACCTTTTGATGAAGGAAAACATCATGATTAAGCCATAGCAAGGTGGTAGGGAATCATCTATTAACACTTTGGCACTTAAGAGAAATTTTGAAGTAGGACGGCCTACGTCACTATGCTTAATGTTAAGAACATTACAAAACAAAAAAAAATATTGGCGTTCAATTTTACTTGTAAAGATATACACAGCACTAATGTTGCACAATTCGTCACCTGTGTAGCTACAGATATACTGCTATTACGCATGTCGGTGATGCGAACTCAAAAGATTTCACCCATCCAATAATCGTCTAACGCTCACGGCACACGGTCAGGTATATACGATTTGTTATTTGTGTATACGTATATATATGTATTCGTAACGCAGCCAAAGAAGTTTTCATATACAATTAACATTAGCATGTCAGTGACGAGAACCCATAAGATTTTCCCCTACCAAAAAGTGCTCAACGCGGCTAAAGAAATCTTCAAATAAAAAAAAACGGCGACCACCGAGGAATCGGAAATGCATTATCTGTCGTCGCTGTCATGCCGACTTGGAAAACTATCAGTAGCAGAATGTGCACTAGCGGATCCCGATGAACGACAAATAAAAAGATAGACATTGTAATGGGTGTACACCATGTGTATGGTGTTCACCAATCAGTCGGGCACAGATCTCTAACGCCGTGCTTGACTATCGGATAGACATCAGCTGATATCGGAGCGTGACACTATGGCGTCAAAAAACGATTGGGGTCAAAAACTAGCATTGTAAAATAAGTAAAAAAAAGACATTTGTTAGAGACTCCATTCCTTTTTATTGTAGGTATATTTGGGTTGGATTGAATAATAATCATAAAACAATAATAATTAGGAAACTAAGCATTGTACGCTCATACAAAAAATTCAAAAATGGAAAAAATAATTTTAAATGCTTACTACAAGCTTAATATTGTAGTATATTTTGTTTCCACAATGTTGTTATCACAACTCGCAATAAACTAAATTATTTAGCGTACTACAATTGGTACGGTAAAACCCTTGTTAGCATGCCTTTATTTAATTTAGCAAGTCCTTTTGATCATAGAGAATAACCATTTGTTTTTTTTTATTATTACGTTAGGTTTTTTTTCTATCTCCACCTTTTTGATTTTTTGTAAAATGTGGTGGAACCCCCCTCTACCTCCCGATTAGAGTTTTACCATATATTTTTTAAAATAATTAAATTTATTTGATACGTTCTTGCCACTAAATATCTCTAAGCCTTAATACTGATATTCTTCTTTGAGAATCACGAGTGTATAATAGACAATATTTAATACAAAATGCTGTCTGTAATACACATCGTATGTTAATGTATAATCACTAAATACCTACTTACCAGAAGAAAGAGCTTGTAAGCGTATGCAGGATAATCATTACATTTACAAATCATTTAAATTACCTAGACCTAGATAAAAAATATTTGAAAATCGATACCGTGTCTTATTTTAACGTTGTTATAATAATAGGTCATGCTTAGGCTATTGTAGCTGTCGTTTATCTAAATATTTAGTGATTGGTGGACCATGACGTGCTGTTATGTAGTCAAACTGTACCTAAATCAATAATTATTGTCGTGATCATATGAACCGGTCAATATAGTGATTGTAATTTATAAAAATACACTCAGATTATATTTTACCTTGGTGGAAAAATGTGCGAATAATGGATTATACATATATTTAATTTATGACTTTATTTAACTTTATTAGCCCTGTTTGTATTATACATACAATATGGACATTTTTTACAAACACACGCCAAATAAAGGGACTGGTATTTTTAATTTCGTCGAGAGGTTTAGATGAGCATGATATCGATTCAATTTCAGCAGGTTCGAACTCCGGCGAGTACCAACGGATTTTTCGGAATTCGTGTATACGTCTACTAATCCAAATTAGTACGAATGACGGTGAAGGAAACATTGTGAGGAAATCTGAATGCTTGAGAAATGTTCTTGATCTTCTTGATGGTACATCGGATCGTATGTGAGAAAAATATAGAATATTGAATATTGAAGCGATGATGGCGCAGTGGTAGCGTGTACGACTTCGCGTCGATTTACGTGAGTTCGAATCCCTACAATGAGCCTGAGCTTTCGGTGAAGGAAAACATCGTGAGGAAACCATAGCATGGCGGTAGGGCATTTTCTAATGCCCGCCTGGCTAGCTACCACCCTCAAGTTGAAAATCTGCCGCCAAGCACCAATTGGTGTGTTCCGGCAGCTGCACTTGAGAGCCAGTCTTTCACTAGGTTTACCGTGTTACCATCTTGCGCCCCATCGTCACTTAACATCTAGTGAGATTGTGGCCACTACGCCAAACCAATAACGATAAAAAAAAAATATATAGAGCAGTCGTGGGCTGGCGTGGTGATTAAGCCCTTGTTTTCCTGGGGAAGAGGCCTCTCTGCCCAGCCGTGGGTAGTTTACGGGCTGGTATTATTACTATTATTACCAATTCAATCAAGTAGTTAGAAGAAAAGCGTCATTACATAATTACTCTAGCTCACACGCTTTATTGTAATGAACAGGCAGCCTAGAACAAACTAGGAAAGAATTGGACCACTCCTAAGTTTTTTTTGTATAAATACTCATTTTCATCTTATATTAACTATCGTTGAGGAAATACCAATTTGTTAATTTTTGTTGTTTTTATTAACTAGCTGTGTCCATAACTCCGCTGGCATTGACGTGTAGCTTTTTATTGAATAAAGATGCCGTGTTTTTTTTATACAAGGACAAAGAATGTAAGGAGTAAAACAAAAAAAAAATGGACATAACTTATCCAGTAGCTTTATACTAAATGCATATGAAAGTATACAAGGTAACTATAACAAAAATCCCATTTAATTAAGTTTTGTCTGTTTGTTCTGGGTTATCTCCGAAACGGTTGGACCGATTTTGACGGGCCTTTCAGCTTATAGCTGACGTTAGAAGGAATCCCTTAAGCTATTTTTATTTTAGAAAAATTATTTGGGTATTTTAGCGGCAAGCGGAGCCGCGGACACAGCTAGTCATTACTAAGACTATAAAGTTTAAGTGAATGTTTGTCTCTTTGTATGTGTGTTTGATTGTTTCAGCTAATCAGATAATATTTTTTTATATTATATTTATTAAGGAAAGTTATAAGGCTACGTAAGGCTAGGTTATAACTTCATGCCACGACCCTAAGTAGCGGAGCAGTATTCATAAACTTCAAACAATATGGCATACTATATACATATATGCTACATATATGTTACCACATATATGTTTCACATAATGCATCCTATTAACAGCTAATTTGAATGAACCTTGAGTATTCTTTTGTTATTTTGTTTAAGATAACACGATTAATCATTTTTGTCGAGTGCAGCAATTTCTGCCATATAAATAGAAGTACAATGGAAATAATAATAAAATACACGAATAAGATAAAACACGTTTTTAGTGCACAAACTTTTGTTATATTTATGCACACATTCATGGGTATTGTCAAATACAAAAGAACAATACATTTTTGATAGTAAAAAAATCGGTAGTAGAACTCGCGCCCTGAGGTTTCCGAACTGATTACAATACTTACCGTAGATTATTGTACCGTCTTTTAGATAAATATTGTTTATACATTATCATACCATACATTTAAACCACGACAAGTAATTTAATGTTATAGAAGAAATAAAAAATATTCGTTAACTTAACCTTCGTTAACCTAGAATCTTGTTTTCACAGCAGTGTGAGATCATAGGTCTTCATATTTAATATTAATTTCAACTTTAAACTTGAAACACCATTATCGAGGAAAAAATAAAACTTAATATAATTTTGTTGCTTTATATAATATCAGACGGGATTACAAATTCATTATTTTCGGATTTATTCATTTATTTTTGTTACAAGACATCCCTTCGTGCCAAATTTTAAGTACCCTCTAAGTCTTGATAATCGGTTCGTGAGCGATATTTTAAATATGAAGTTCCGTATCTCTGTAATGCGTTAACTTAGAATTTTTTTTAAAGCAGCATAAGGATAAGGCTTTAAGTGTATGATATTAATTTCAACTTTATACCTACATAGTAGTTTTCGAGAAAAAGTGTCTTGACATACGGACAGAGAGCCAGCCAGCCAGACAGACAGACGGATAACAAAGTGATTCTATAAGGTTACGTTTTTTTTATTTTGAAATATCAATGAATCATCACTTTGATAGTGATGGGACAATAGTAATAAACCAGTATGTAAGTTTCAATCAGTTAACAACGGCTACTGACATGGATCGAGTATCCAATAGATATCGTCATAACCGGTTGAAAATACTCTGCAAATATCTTAGAAAAAGCTTATATTCGCTATGCTACTACCTAGATATACACGTGACATTATCTATCTGCAAGGTGGCCGCGATGTAATCGGTACGAATACTCTTGCCCTTTATATAAATAGGAAAAGTTGAATTAGCTGTAGAGCTCGTTCAACTGCTTACAGAAACGGTCCAACTTTTTTTATAGGTTAAAATTCGCCTTACGATTATGTGACGATGTGGCCCTATATGGTGACACGCTAAGCCTAGTGGGAGAACTGATAGCCAGAACACATCTTCAGGTACTTGGTAACAGGTTTTCAACTTGACGGTGGTAGCTAGTCAGGGGGACTTTAGAAAATGCCACCATGCCATGATTTCATCACGATGCTTTACTTCACCAAATGCTCAGTCTCATTGCAGGGATTCGAACTTACGTCGATCGACGCGGTGTCCATATTACTGATACCACAGAGCCATAATTACTTGCAATCGTTGCAACTGTGTGCAGTACCCTTTATTATGTTTTTATTTTAGGTCTTTCGTATCGTTAAGATAACAGCAGTATCTTAATTATTAGAATTAATATAACGTGAAAAAGTTTTTTAAAAGATGAGACTTAATTATTTATATAACATAACAAGCTGTGATCGCGGCTCCACTCGCGTGGACTAAAGAATGCTGTCGAACGAGCTCACGCGCGAATTTTGCTGCCCCAAATCTTTATTGTGGATGATCCCTAGGAGATAAGCATATGTCTAATGCGATTTTTTGTAGGTCTTTTTAAGATCTACAATTATGTAGAACATTAATTTTATATCTCTCTTATGGTATACTTAGCGTAAGTCGTTTAAGCGCCTCTTTCACACATAATTCACCGTTATCGTCACTTCTTATTTCGTACGTTACTTTATATAACAATATATATCATAATTTATATAAATATATAAATTTAATAATTAATTTTAAATTAATATAAATAATTAATAATTCAATATATATCATAAATATACCTGGTAAGATAACAAAGCTATGATTTTTTTTTAAACATGTAAATCATATAAATAGTTTTCGCGTGAGAAGAACATAAACGAGCAGCAGACAGAGAGACGTGAAGTTTTATGATATGTATACTCGTAGATATATGAGGTAGCAAAATTTGTCAAATTTATTAATTATATAGGTAAGTAAAATGTTTATAATTTACAATTTTATAATTTATCAATTCTTTTAAACAAACTATAACGGTGCCAAAAATTAGTCTAATCGATTATTGATATAGTTGATATTACATAAGGTAAGCAGCGAAATGATTTGCGTTGCAAAAAAAGAGATATTTCAAAAGAATAGTTAGCGAGATGACTGTGAAGCAAGAATTCGTAAAATTTTATTGTCAATCGAGAGGAGTTTTACAAGTGCTCTATTGCTCTGTCAAATATTATGTAAATAATTGTTAACTTGAATAAAGGAAAAATCTTAGACATTTGATTTTTTTATTTCTTAATTAAAATCATTGCGAACCGAGTTAAACTTTGACAAAATTTGAGATTGCATCTAACAGTCTCATATACCTACATATACATTGGTTATTCCGTTAACATTTTACACGATATTGTCTCGAAAGATTGTTACAAACATCTTCCTGCTAAGCATAGGAAATACATACTTGCGAAGGTTTTATTCTTCATGTGAAATCTATTAATACTAGTCGTCTCAAAATGAATTCTATGTGAACTTGACAACCATTTATAAATTTCGAAAATAAGCTAAAATTACGTAGCACCCGGACTATGCGAATTCAGTATATCAATACTAAAGACGCTGGTGACTATCCTAAACTCACAACTAGTGTTCACTAACTTTTGAACAAAAACTCATTTAGCTTTTTTGCACAATAAAAATCAATTAACGCATACCAGAAGAATCTGTAAAAAACAGACGACAAAAAAGGCGAATAAAAATTGCAAGGTACGAGAAATACAGTTTTATTATAAATAACTATGCCAACATGCAATCTTAGCTTAACAAACACTCAATGATATTATCAGTAATCAGGTCCAACATATTACAATTCAAAAACTATAATTTATTGTTTATAATCTTTTTATTAAAAGTCAGTCAATAATTTTATTAATTTCCTCATTTTATAATAACCATATAGTATATTTAATTATATATAGAGATTTAATAAACACTCCTTTAACTATTTCATACCTTTTCCTCGCTTATACCTTCATCATCTTTCACTTTACCTTGTGATATTTCATTGGTTACAATATCTAAAGACCCATTCCTACTGAGACCACATAAGGAACACATTTTACGCCCAAGATCATATTTTTTAGCACAATAAAGTACAACGATAAGTAATGTTAGAACAACCACTATGGCACCGACTACTATGGGTGCACTTTTGTCCATATCATCTTCAGTAACTATGGCCAATCGAATATTTTCTTTCTTTAGAAAATCTTCAAGAACTGAAAAATATTCTAAAAAGCCTTTGGTTGATAATTCTGTTTCACCTGTCATAGTTTTAAGAACAGATCTCCAATCTTCACTGGCTCCAAGTGCCATGCCGTCGCTAAAAGTAAGAACAAATATTGTGTAAGTACCTACCAATGATGAGGGAGGCATAATAATAGGATTGGTAAACTATGTTTCAACATTCATATTCGTTTCTTTTTGGGTTTATATAAATTAATCGAAATCTCTTTTGTGATTAAGTAGGAATGTAATTTCTGAGAAAAATTACACGTCAACTTGTATGAAGTTACTGTATTAGTTCAATGTAATTGTAACAATAAAATTTACAAAGTTTGCCAAATTAAATATTTAAGGCTAATAAATAAAAATCAGTTAATAAAAAGTTCAATACATCTCAGTAACATATCACTTCGCATTGAAATTCATATCCTATTAAAATGTATCCTGTACATCTTAATCAGTCTGCATACCTCAGTAATTTCCCTGCTTCTTTCACTCCATATAAAGAACATTCATGTAAAGGTCCTGTATGATTAGCTTTCTGACATAGTGATAAGAGTATCTGAAACTCTAAAACATGCGAAACAAGATATCTGTGGAACAAACAAATTACATATTTTGTATTCTGTGAATTTGTATAAATTCTGACCAGAACATAGTATCAAATAATATTTGATTATTATGAATTAGCTTATAAAAAGGTATAATCGTACAAGGCGTGAGTATATTGACAAGTCGACATGTATCAAATTTCAAAATTGGCATCCGTGTTGCTTAATTTATATGGTTAATTAACGAGTAAATTTATAAGCTTGCTTAATTTGGTAAGTACACCGCATTTGTGAATTATTTAAAAGTAACTCTTACCATAAAATTAATTTAAACTTTCGTGTACGACGTGTACTGTAACAATGTATTCACGCTCTGTACGGTTATTTTATATATGAATTTATTATCATCAAAATTAAGAATCATCATCAAAATTTTATAACGAATTATAGCTTGAAGAATATCTTTAGGTATAGCTTGCTTGGCGTACTGTACTGTGACTTACTAGTAACGAAGTACAAAAATGAAATATTTTATTAACGAGAAATTAGAAGCTTGTAATTAAAACCACTTTACATCTTGTGTCACATATAGAAAAAGCCAGAAAATGTTTTAGACGATTAGCAAGTTTCACAATTTGCAGATTGTAGTCAAGCTAGTGTTGAGAAATCCTTACCAGCATTTATAAGCACTTACAATACGGTAATTTACAGTATATATAGGGTGCATTGTAAAGACTGCATTTTCTTTATATTAATGTCAAAGGGGAAGGGAAAATAGATGTTTATAAAAAACCAAAGCACAACTTACGTGATGTACTGCACATGCGAAACAACGTGATACTTAGCAGCTGGATCCAGGTCACTTTCATTTCTAGGCACTGGGGGCGATACACCTGTCTCCTTTATCCTAAAATGCAAATGCAATGATTTACAATGTGAAAGTCCAATCGATATAAATTTGCTTAAATTTTACATTAAATAACAATTTAAAACGCAACTGTATTACTAAAATATTAATAGTGTTTATTGTAATTATATGCTGTAGTTTTACCACAAGCATAACTGATAATAAGACCAAATATACGTAAAAATAACTTGCTGATCTTATAAAGATATCTCTCAAGTACACCTGCCGTTATACACCGTGAGGGGCTTGGTGAAAGATTTCTACTTGAGGGTGGTAGATGGACAGGCACGCACTAAAAATGCTCTAGCATAATGCTATGGTTTCATGAAGATATTTTCCTTCAATGAAGACTCAGTCTTATTATTTTTCATATATATTACTAGTTGTGCCAGCGGCTCCGCCCGCGTGAAGTACAAAAAATATTGTTGCCGAGATAAAAAGTATCCTAAGTGCTAATTCAGGTTATAAACTATGTGTGTACCAAATTTCATTCAAATTCGTTCAGCCGTTTTAACGTGACTGAGCAACAAACAAACTAATTTTGCATTTATAATATTAGTAAGGATACAATCAAACTAATTAAATAAGTGAACAATGGCCGAGGAGATATAAAAAATTAGTTAGTGTGGACAATGCGAATGTAATGTTCCCTGGTCGATCAATTTTTTTTAATTCAGCCGATCTCAAATCTGTATGAGACTTCTTGCAAAGAAATGTTAAAAAGTTGTGTAAACAATATTATCGAGTTTTACATGAATGTTGATGGTTGTCGAAAGATCTTTCATGGTAATTTTATACAAAAGTTAATTTCATAGAAATGTTTGGTGTTAGGCTTGCACAAAAAAGAGTTAATCGACACGTTTAGTCGGATCGAATGTTTATAAATATGCAGTACTAACGTTTCAGTTCTACTTTATATCTTTTGTACAAATTATTTTTACTTACCTACTTCGCATTTCTATCATCAATTAAGTTCAGATGTATTTAAAACTAATACAACTTTCAACTTCATCGATATAACAAACCATTAATTGATTTGATAGAACGATACAGGTGTGTGTAACCTAAGCATTTAACATGCGATTGCAAGGTGACTACTGACTGTATGTCAGTGCAGATTTACCTTGTGTATCGATATGCCGACCTTCATCGCAGTAAAGTTCAAGGGAGTAGTAGATCAAGGAAAGGTTTGGTTGGAGACACGAAACAGAATAAATACTTTTAAATAATAATCTAAGTTTGTTTTCCCGTTATAAAAATGGAAATATAATGAAACCGGTTAAATGTACCTATAAAAATATTTATTCCTGGAAAGGATATTATTAAAAGACTAGCTGTCCCCTATGGTTTCACCAGTGTTAAATATATTCGAAAAAACGGCCCACTGTGCTTCCACCGCTCAGGCGCCCGTTTAGCCCACACTTTCCACTTCTCGTACTAGCCTACAGCATACTACATTTTTTTTATCGTTATAGGTTTGGCGTAGTGGCCACAATCTCACCTGATTTTAAGTGACGATGTGGCCCAAGATGGTAACACGCTAAACCTAGTGGTGCTTGGCGGCAGATTTTCAACTTGAGGGTGGTAGCTAGCCAGGCGGGCATTACAAAATGCCCTACCACAATGCTATGGTTTCCTCACAATGTTTTCCTTCACCGAAAGCTCAGGCTCATTGTAAGGATTCGAACTCACGTCAATCGACGTCGAAGTCGTACACGCTACCACTGCGCCATCATCGCTTCAAAATGCTTTACGTTCATAGTTACTGCTCCACTCCTTAGGGTCGTAACGTGAAGTTATGCAGCCTATATTGTTCCCCATGAATCTGGCTATCATAAACAATATTTTTTTATTTAATAATAATATAAATAATTTTTCGAATTCGACTGGTAGGTCTAGAGATTAGCGCGTTTAAACAAACAACCAAACAAAAAGCTCTTTAGCTTTATTATATTAACTAGCGTTGCGCCCGTGACTCCGCACGCGTTTGTTACTCCGTAATTATTTTAATCCCGTAATTTTATTTTTATAGTTTTGACCATTTATGTTATAGTATATCAATTAAGAAATGACATATACTTCCCATGTACAAAATTACTGAAGCGTATGCGTACTAAATTTCAGGTCAAAAGACATATTATCTGTGCATAATTATAAGACAATAGCTACCAAACAAACTTTTAACCCCTATTTCTTACACCCTTTACTGATGAATTTAGACAAATTCTGACACACGTGTTAAGTCTAAGAAGATACAACATTTCAAGTCAAAGGACAACGTTTTTGGACCCACCCCATACAAACTTTCAACCCTTATTTTAAGCCCTTAGACGTTGAATTTTCCAAAAAGAAGTAACTATACTAAATTTCAAATCCATTGGACATATAGTTTCGGAGATTAGTGATCAGTGGTATTTCGCCTTTATATATATAATATAAATTACATAGTATAAATATGAATTTAAATGCGAGTGAAAAAGCTAATTGCTAGTATAATTTGGAACACTTTGGTCATAGACAACGTCATAATGTCAGTTCGAAGCATCATATGCGCTCGTTTATGCAAAAATAAACATTTCTACAGTTATATGAGATAGCCGAATAGATCAACGGTCAAAGAACACTTGATTGTTAGCGTCTTTCAATCACGTCTAGAACCGATAATTGGTTTGTATAAGTCTTGACTATATTACTATCAACGCTAAATTCAGAATTTTATGGCTTGTTCTACACAATCATGTATTAGCGCTTTTTATTCACTCTCAATTAATTAACATTATAATAACACTTGACTTATTAATAATCTAGACACGTAGATGTTCAGTTAGCACTGACGTAGATGATTTTACTAACCTAACCTAGATTTAGTCTACATAGTTTGCATTTAAAATTTCTTGAAACAATACAGGCCAATACCTAGCTAAGGATGTCTCACTTTTTTATCTTTCAGTGCACCCTTAATAAGTATTTTCATAGCAAATTAGCACAGCAATTTTCTTAGCAGGGCATTGCTTGGCTTGGATCGTTATTGATGAAATCGTTTAGAAAAACTTCGTCTTGAGACAAACTTACACTGATCAAAGAATCCCCAGTGAACACACGACCTATATTTGACATTATCCACACATCATATGTGTAAATTATATGTGTTTTTATATTTATTTATTTATTTTATTTAAAAAAAAAACATCTGTTCACTGGATAAAGAGGCCTTCAACCTGATCAATAGATTTAATAACAACATTTTATAAGACACTAGTACCAATGTATTAATAATCTATACATATTAAAAAATTGAAGTGTCTGTTTATAATATCAAAATAACAGGTTTTTATTAAATGCATATGAAAGTATACACGACACCTACAAACAAACCCAGTCTGTCTGTTTGTTCCGGCTAATTTCCGAAACAGTTGGGCCGTTTTTGACAAACTTTCACTGGCAGATAGCTGATGTTATAGGGCATAACTTAGGCTACTCTGATTTTAGAAAAAAACTAGGGTTCCGCACAAAATATAAAAATCTTTTTTAGAAGCCCACGCGAGTGGAGCTGCAGGCACAGGTATTTTTCAATAAGGTGAGAATAAAGGTTTATACTATTACCTTAGATTCCACCAATGTTCATTCCATTTCTCCAAACTACTATTACCAAATACGTCCCATCTCCACTTGTCTAGGACATACGCGTATGCCATCAATGGAAACTTCTCAAGAGCCAGCCATAGAAGATGATTTAGAGTCACTTCTTGCCCTGTTTCCACCTTTACCAAGTTCAAATTTGTTAGGTGCTCAGGCCTGGTCAATTGAATGGCAATTATGTCTGATATAGCATCGTGGAAGGCTGGAAATATAAAATAAACATATATATTATGATAATTTTTGGACGTCTCTCTGTTTGTCTGTCCGTTAGTGTGATTAGAACTCGAGGACTACTCATCCGATTTACGTGATTCTTTTTTATATATACATATGTTTCAGTTCATCTATTCAGCTCATTATTCTCGTGGTTTAAAAAAAAGTAATTTAGCAAAATTATTAAAACCTATCTGATAAAATCTACTATCTATAACCTGTATGAATGACAAACCAACAGAATTAAAGGTTTTTAGATTATACTATTTCAGAAAGATAGAGAAAGATAACAAGACAATTTTTAACAAAAAATAAAACCAACTATTTTGAGGAGTTCCCTGGTGTATCTGCGTAGCCCTTTTCCAACGAAAAAGAATCACCTGTATCGGTTAATAAACAAAGAAGTTATTGCTGAACATCCATAAAACAAATAATGTGATATTTTCTATTTATATCTTCAGTTGACGATGTTTAATGATGTTAAATTATTCACTTCATTACTTTATTACCCCATACTGAGAATACACTGAACGCCCCTCGTATATATTTACATATATACATTTTTTTAAAGCGCTGAATTAATATCGATAAAAAAATTATGGGACTACCTCTGAGATATGACCTACCAAACAAAAAGAGAATCATTAAAATCAATTCATAATTGGCGGAGTAATCGTGTAACAAACATACAGTCGAATTATAGTTGACAGCCGATGTAATACTTAATCCGTTCTTTTTTTGTAATTGTGATGAGATTATAATCGCGTCGGTCGAAAAGATGCTGTTATAAAAATAAATAAATCACAAAACTGTAAATTTTAATTGACCGCTTGTGAACTTGAAATATTAGGTAATATGTTAATATACCAACGCTTTAACGCTAGTTATCTAATAAATAAATATTTTATACCAAATAAGTAAAGTTTGTCGAGTTTCAATTGATGTTAGATGATATCCTCGCATAAGCAGATCGCAAAATAGTAACTTTAAGTCTGCTTTAAAACGACCGCTTATGGACTTATTCGCTAGCTTTTATTTCGAATTTCGTACCTATTGTTTTTAAAATGAAACAGCTGGCACGCCACCTGTTGCAAACTCGTTATACTAACATAAAAATCTTTGGAGTTTCATCAAAATCGGATATTTGATTTAGGAACGCATAAGGGACAAAAAAAACATTCATTTATATATATCTTTATAACTTTTTCATATACAAATACTACATAAATTAGTTTCTATTCACTTTGTAGGTATCCTAACCTGTATCAAGTTTTTGCTAATCTAATCTATATTAAGAATGATTGACAATGTGTCAATCCTGTGGTGTCAGTGTTATTTAGTTTTCTCGGTACGTAGTTTGGCGTAGATCATATTTCAATGCAAAATAATTTACGTACCTAATTAAGGTCAAAATTATACATAATAAAATAATTCTTGATATTAATTTATTGAGTCGTGTTGACGCTAGTACCTACTTGTAGGTTTCAGGTATATTAGGGTTAGATTAGATATATTATTTGTTAAAGACAGGAAAAAGTACATTGTATCAGAATAGAATATACACACAGTAAACAAAAGAATAAGTTGCTACTTAGGTCTTGTCATAAATTACGATCAATATTTGTGGTCGAACTACGTAAAGTATTTTCACGTACATATTTTAATTTTCGTATCCAGTATACCTAATATTATATAATAGTATAAGTAACAAAATATAATACTTTTTTATAAATTACACATGGCAACCCTGGCAGGCTGGCTTGACTTTGTTACCACGATCGTTCACATACGCGAAAATACTCGTACATTGTACAAATGCGATGTTTACTTGCATACTCGGCGAATATGCAATGTTATTCGCATATTTATTTGCGAGCCAATTTCGTAATATCTGTGCACTGACGTACGTATGTGTGGAAACTGCGCGAAGGATCAAGATACGCACAGGTTGTTTTGTGTAAAAAAAACTAACGTAGCTCGGAATACGTCATTGTTATAAAAACTTTGTATATTTATTGCGTATGTCATCCTACGCGAAGTCAGAATACGAAGGACCGACCTCACCAAATAATTGTACGAACCTATCAATCTGCAATCTAGTCAGATTGCAAACAGTCGATAGTTTGTGAACAGACACTAATAATCTGAATTTTTAAGGGTATGTCTATTAAATAAAGAAGTTCTTGATAGTAGGGTTTAAAAATGTGAATTTTCAACGTCTAATTTGTTTCTGGCGCTTACCGGCTGCTGCCGCGGTCCAATCACTACTCTCGCTTGGCTTTTGCGTTATGATTGCAGTTTCAACCTAACATAATAAAATTAATCCTGTTAGTTAGCAAACCTATGAAAATGTAACCTTTAGATTGCAAATTTTAAAATCCGTTCACAAGATTACAATCTGACTAGATAGCTTATAAATAAACGTTTCGTACAATTATCCGATGGTATAGGTATATAAATAACGTTAGTAGTGGGCTTTATCTAATGCTCGCCGCCTGACTAGCTACCACCCTGGTATAGGTGATTTCTAGCAGCCACACTTAAGAGCCAGTTCTCCCACTAGATTTTGCGTTTAACCATTTCGGGCCACATCTTCATTTAGCGTCAGACGATATTGTAGCCAAGCGTTAAACCTACAAAGTATTTTTTTTATCGTTTTAGGTAGGCGTAATGGCCACAATCTCACCTGATGTTAAGTGACGATGTAGCCTAAGAAGATAACAAGCTAAATCTAGTCTAATACTAGCTCTCAAGTGCAGCCCCCGGAACACACTTATAGGTGCTTGGCGACAGATTTTCAATAAGTATAAAAAAGGTATTGTTTATCGTTACCTGGATTTGGTCCATCTCGGTACAAAGGGGGAAGATTCCTATAGTGTTTAAAGTATTGCACATGGCCCAGCAGCCTCGCAGCCCGAGATAAGCCAACCACTACGTCAGTAATTTTTTCGCCGCACCATTTTATTCTAAAATAAATCATAATATAATAAACGTATCATAATTTTAAAGATTTAGTCAACCTGCACTTATGATGTATTTATCATATGGGTAGAAATTACTGTAATTTATTACTTACGCATACAACAATAATTAACCGATAAACAAAAAAAGTGTATACTTAAGTACGCACGTAAGAAGGTTATACTTCTATGTCGCAACAACATAATGATGAAGTTAGCCATTAATGATAATAAAGTAAATTCATTTGACTGACTTTTAATAGTTTCATTTGTGTAAAAATAATTTAACGGTTTATAATAAGTAAATATGATTGTAATTTGATTAAAATAATGTTTATTTGTAACTTTAAATCACTTTTAAACAATTAACAAAAAATACATTAAAATGATTTGACAATTTATCATTAAAGGTTAACTTCATCATGTTGCACTTCCGTCACACGAAGCGCGCAGGTTTCAAGTTTATTCTCTACTCAACGCTCCAAAAGAAGGATAACATTAAAAATGTTTTAGTATAAACTTTGGAAATTGTTTTCTTTTTATTTATTCCTTTTTTTATTCAATAAATAATTTGCTACCATATAAATAAAAAGCCTAGAAAGACCTACAATATCTCTCATAATGTCTAAAGTCACCGTACTTACTACAAAAAATATTCTGAATCAGCAAACATAGTTGAGATGTTATTTACGCTTTAAGAAATTACTCCCAAGACTCAACGAACAACTTCTATGTATTATTTAGTTGACAAAGAATTTGGAACTCAAAATATAGTACAGTTTGTATGGGATAATACAAAATGTCAGCCGCAGACATAATTCACGCCACTAAATAACTTAACTAAATACACATACACATGTTCCTTCCCTCCTCCCAGGGGGCAGAAACATGTGTATATGTATAGTTAGTTTAGATCGAATTACGGATAGGGAATTAGTCAGATCGCGACTTAATTGCATACGCGCAACAGTCCGAGCCGAGGTTCGGCCACTTTGGCACCCTCGGATGTTGTTGCTTAGCTTTCGTGGCTGAGTGCCCTAAGCGCTCGCCCCCAAGCCCGGTAAAGCTGTAAAAGCCGTAAAGGCTCCAGGGCCCCTCAGGCTAACAGTATAGTCAGTTCGAAAATAAATAAATAACTTAATATTACTAAAGCATAAATTAGATTACTCGTATTATACTAAGATTTCCGTGTAACTTCACTTATGAGAAATCTTAATTTTGTAAGAAAATTCGAAAATAATTAGTTTGTTGTTCGTAATATAGAGAAACATTCTAGTAATTGAATTACTTGTAATGAACTCCATCACACATGTCATGACTCGAAGGAAGACAATTGGCTGTTGGCATAGTTTCTTTTATATCTTGATACGAATCCTTAGCTGACTCGAATCCCAATGACTGATGGAACATGTCGACTGCATCAAATAGATCCTTCGAATGTATATCCTGATGGTTAAGGAGCTTGGGCCTCATGAAACCGGGATACGCAACTACTTTAGAATAAATTGATTGCCATTCCTGAGCCCATAAGTTACCTGAAACGAATGTTTTAATAACATTTTTTTTATAAGTATGATATTATTACGGTCTGAGTAAAAACAGAGAAAAAGGAAGTACTTCGTTTATTCACACATACAAAGCCTTATCGCTTAGTTTGCGTCAACAAACAATGGAGTATAATAGAACGTTCCCCTCCTTTTAAAAACGATGACGGAAGTTGTTTACAACATGTTTAAGAGTTCAAGCCCCTTCTAGAGACTTCGTGATCGTCACATTTGGGTATATAAGCGAGCCGTATCGCGAGCCACGACAGTTCTAATTTTGAAAGCGAAGTGGAAACAACAAGTTATAAAAAAGAAGACATCTACAAGAGGACCATACAGGGTGATTTTGCAAGAACATTTGAAGAGCGATTGGTGAGTTTGTATTTAGTTGTGAGTCAGACATAATTGTGAGTACATCATAAGATTTACGAACATAATAAAAAAAAAATGAAACCAATGGTCATATGGACCAATTACGCGCAACGACCTTCAAGTGTAGACATTTTATTAAAGCCCAAATCAAACCAAAACATTAAATTTTCCTAATTTTTTTATTCAAACAGTCACCACCTTAACCGTGAAATACCAAGCAAACATGTGTTTTGTACACTTTTGCTATAATAATTTGATCAGGCGTAATAATAATGTATTAAATTATATTTTTAAACTTACCCAAAATATGAGCTGGTATTAAGTTATCGCTACTTTTTAAATCATCTTCATAAAATACTTTTAATTTGGCTCTAACATAATCGTGAAGTAAATCATATAGAGGTTTAATGTCTTTCCAAATCTTGTCAACCGTTTGGACAAAATTGTCATCTTCAAACGCATACCGCCACATATCACCTGCATCAGTAAAGTTCTCTGATTGGGCAATGTTGTTCATCCTAACAACGTAATCCTTGAATATAGGACGAATCTTCCTTCCCGTTGAATCGCGATAAATTTTCCAATAATAAGCCAGTTCTTCACTGTCGTTGCTTGTTTTAAATATTGATATAATATCTGGAAAAAAATAATATGAAAAGAGTTATATATTCTCAGTGAAGGGTAATCAGATAAGTCTGTACAATTTTTCTCTAAAGATGACCAAAGCGTTAAAGAGCACAAGTTAACAACGTAGTGTGTGTGGAATAAGCATACGTATAATCATTTTCTGGAATTAAAAAAGGTGTATACTTCTAATGCATGCACGTAAGAAGTTATACATACTTCTATAGCGTAACAAAGCAAAAATAACTTCAAACATTTTAAACCGCGTGCCAACAACAGAAAGAAGTTAATAATAATGTGAATTCATTTTCTTGATTTTTATTACTTTTACTAGCTGTGCCCCGCTGTTTCACCCTCGTATAATTTAAAAGAAATTGCTGACTGATGATTTACCTAATATGATTATTTGTCTATACTTCAGTACAGACAATATTTTTATCGGGCGGCCAGGGTTATGCGTCACAACTCGCAAGACTCGTCCGCGCCACTACACTTATAGGCATAGTCCCGAGCCGAGTGTTGAATTATTTTAATGTTACGTTATCCCCAAAGTATTCTTCAAATAACATGCTATAAAGGGCAAAACTTTTCTACATAAAATTGTCTTGCTGATAAAGTAACTTTGGTTCATAAGGATTAATATACCATGCCGAATAATAATACTAACAAATCACTTATAATTTTCAACAAAACTTTTTAAAAAAATACCTTATTTTGGCTTATGTATAAGTATCGCAGACTTTTTTAGATGTACTAAGGAGCAATGTTTTTGTAGAGCATTGGATTTACGTATCGCTAACCATTACGCCAGCGCACGCGGATAAAGCAGTTAGGGGGCGCTATTTCTTCTGACTTACTTAACAAAAATCAATATTTAAGGCTAGCTGAGAGGTGTAGCTTAATGCTAGATAATCTATTATACTATTCCTCGTGAATCTGGCTACAATATACAAAAATAATTTTTCAACAATTAATTTATGACAATCAATTTACAATGATATCAAGCGTCGTTCAGAAAGAGATAAAGGCTGCAACCTGCGTTCCGTTTTACGTTTAAACATTTTGAAATAAATAATGTTGCCTATTTTTTATCCAATAAAACTATAGTAATTTCGCCTACAAATATTTTTTGTAAATATAGTAGTTGGACGCCTAATATAGTAGGATACTATATTATTTAGTAGGGTTAGTAAGTTTCTCGAGTAAACTTAACACAGGTGAAACCGTGAGGCACAGCTAGTTTTTAGATGAAGTATGGCTTATTGTTTTACTATACGGAAATTTTATTTCATGAATGTAAGCATCAATATATCTGCAATGCACGTAACAGACGTGTCGCATCAAATTGATTTTAGTATTGTTTCGATGTATAGTCATACAAGATCGCTCACTAATTGACATCAGTTGATCGGCGTTATATTGTTTGACGTGACGCATCCATTACATACGCTGTTAGCATATAAACGCTTAGCAATCGATTAACCCGAAGTCGAATCTTACTTAATCTTGAGCTTTCGGTAAAATAAATCTTGATGGAGATATAGCACTGTGGTAAGGCATTATCTACTCGACACCAGCAAATTACACTATGCTAACTTGAAATTTTAACTCAAACTCAAGTTTAACAGTTTCCATGTCTTTAGATGAAATCACTAAATCGACATAAACTACTTAACTAGACACTACTTAAAATAATAGAAATGGGACTAGATGTATATATAAAACTTACCACTCATTGTTCGAGTAGAATCTTCACCGGTACATGTTGAATTATAAGCACAGACTGTAACTCTGCTCCAAATACGTTGCATTGTGTCAATTTCTTCCCTTTGCTAGAAGATTTAAATAATAGTTATTTTTGAAGTTAAACTTATTTTGGCGCGTTTAGTATAGGGTGAAATTAAGAGTTGCACTTGCATCATGTGACGTATGAGTAGGTGCGATATGATGAAGTTAGTCACCAACGATAATAATATAAATTAATTTTACAAGCTATGATTTTTTAATTGTATAAAAATAATTTATCGTTGTATGTATATTATTTTCATTGGATTAAATTAAATTATTTTTACACAATAAAGAAAAAAGCCAGTAAAATAAATTTACATTATTTTAATTCTTCATCATCAAATTTTTGGAGCCACTTTTGTTTTGTTATCCCAAAAAAGTAAACTTCCTCCATGCGTACATAAGTAGTATGTAATCACATCATTGCATATACTTTAAATGCTTATGTATGATTTAGTAGGTCAGCATGAAGGTGACGATTGTCGGAAGAATTGTCGTAGGATGTATTTACTATCAGTTGATGTATAGTCACTTTACAGAGTTAGGAGGGAATAAAATACCTACCTTACTTTGCGGCATTTGAACGTTTGTAGCTCGTTCTCTAATTATTCGTATTTTCCTCAGAATTTTTGGGTCATGCATCAAAGTGTTATTATTTAAATATTTATTCTTAAACATATTCCAATATTGTTTCTTAATTTCGTCTTCCTGCGCTGCAATTCTCACCTAAAAATATAATTAACATGGTTTGGCTAATGACGCCATGAATTGTGGTACAGTTCTAACAGCTAATTTCAACACGAAGGCCACAATTGCAACATTCGTAAATCTAGATCGGTTGAAATGTTCATCTTACCATTTTGTTCTTTTTAGCTTCGTTATTTATCTCTGTTACGTACGACCACAGAGCTTCTTGTGATGTTTTACAAACATCTAAACTCAATTTATCCATTTCATCCATAAACACACTTAAACTTGTATTGGCTTTATTAATTTCTTCTAGCTGAAATTTAAAGTTATCGACAACTTCCTTAGTTGTGAATATTAGTGTGTTCGGGTCTAACACTGTCTTCATTGCGTCATCTAAAAACTTTTTCTCTTTGATTTCGTCAATATCTGTTTCTATCTCGTGACCGCTTTCATCGGATTGATCGATCGTTTTATTCCCTTTTTGTGTATTTTTATCGTCGGCTGATATATCTGATGAAGGGTTTGTTTGAAATTGAACTGCCACAGTTATCGATATAATAACTACAAATGTGGCTAATTGCTGCAAAAATAATATATATCTTTATCATTTACAGGATTTAATTTCTAATTTTTCTTTCATGTTTTGTAACGTTTTAAAAACAGCCAAGCTACCACTATTAAACTGAAAATTGGTCGTCAATAACCCACAGGTGTGTTCCGGCAGCTTCACTTAAGAACCAGACCCTCTAGGCTTAGCGTGTTTATTAACTTCGGCCACATCGTCACTTAACGTCAGATGAAATGGTATTCTAACAGTAAACCTTATGGTATTTAAAAAAATGCCAATTTTATCATTTGGTAATGCTGTGAACAAATGATGTTCGGTACAACAAACTAAGCCTATTTCGCCGAAGAAGTCAATTCCAGGGAAGTTTACCCTCCTGGCACAAACGTCATTCTTTAAAGAACAATAGCAATCAATAATTATGATGAGGTTAAGTATAAAACATATTTAAAAAAAAAACATTATATACTAATTATATATAAATTAAATACATTTTCATCGTAATATTTGTCGTTCCTTATTCGGTGTATGATAAGGATAATGCTTTATGTTTTAAATGAAACTCCTTATGACAACAACATAACAATATTACAATTGTCGTACTAGGTAGGTACCTACACAGTTGAATAATGAACACATCCTCTGTGTCATCTATCATGGCATTGGATCGTCCAATAAAGTCGTTCTACTTCCTATCCTTATGTTTTATTTTATTGTTATAACGAAGAAAGTTAAACAAATATAAATGACATAAAGCTGAGCAAACAGAATGAGTAATAGTAATATGAATAGTTACATTATCATATAACATGAGTTACGAATAACAATATTTCATAAATTTGCTGATCTTAAAAAATGAATTATAATTGATACCTTAACAAAAAACATACTAAAATTAAATGAACTGAACGCCAATTTTAAATTTCTACATTCAGTAAATTTGTGCAGAGATATTTCGATATGAAAGTTATTTTTAAACGAAACTTATAGGGTAGTTGGTTTAAAACTATAGTTATTACAAACAAAAAATACCAACAGTGATGAACATTTTGATGAAGTTATTTCACAGCTGAATCAATTCCTTTAATATATTAAACACTAGACGCTGCACAATAACCAGCACATTTTTCAATTCAATACAACGTTCTTATTATTTGATCGTGTTTCACGAACGAACTTTAGAATGCGACAAGGCGATGACTAGTCTCGCCGTTTCATTCTCCGCCCGTTGTTTGTGAATAAATGTATGTGTTTCAACGTTATGTACTGGATTTTTCAAATTGGAACAATCGCGGTGGTGTTTTGTTTTGAAAACGTAGAACAGTTGTTGGCAGAGCCGCGCCGGCCGGCTCGCGTGCGTCTGTGCATTGTTATGGCACATGGAAATGCTTACCTCAATTCAATAGCGATACGTTGGAGTTCTCGTGCGACCGGACGTTGCTTGGGACGGCCTAACAACGCATTATACTGCCTTGTTATCGACTAATTAAATCTATACACCTATAACATAATCAGAATGGAATATATAGTGATATTCAAATCGACACGAATATTCGTAATGTTAACTTCATTACCTTTCTGAAGTTTTATCGTCGGAATTTTTCAGTTTGATTATTTTTTACCTTTTAGCTGTTCCTTAATTGATTTCGAAATTATTTTGATTAGTAAACATGTATCACAATAACATGTATATTAGTTTATTATCTTATATGCTAATATTATAAAGCTAGAGAGGTCGTATTTATTTGAACGCTTTGATAATCTCTGGATCTACCAGTCAGATTAGGAACACTCTTTTTTGGATTTTATGACTTATTTTAATCAAAATGATTATATAACTTCACGTTACAACCCTAAATAGCACAGGAGGAACCATAAACATCAAGCAATCTGGCAATTTGTAGGCAAGTAGGTACAGTATGTGAGAACAATAATTATAGGCAACACGGGTGCGTTGGCGACGGAGCGATGGAGAGTTGATCGAATATATTTACACGGGTGAAACCGTGGGGCACAGCCAGTATGTATGTATGCAGTTTAATAATAATATCATCCTATGAGTGACCCACTGCCGGGCAAAGGCCTCTTCCCAAGGGAAAGTATGGGCTTAATCACCACGCCAGCGCACAACGTTTTGGCGATTTCTAGCACCGAAAAACCAACAGTTCTATATATTTCCCATATACAGTGATACTACAAGAATATTTCTCAAGCGTTCAGGTTTCCTCACGATGTTTTCCTCACCATTAGCCGATAGTGTTACTAATTTGATTTAGTAATTGTATGCAAATTCCGAAAAACCTGTCGGTACATGCCGAGGTTCGAACATACGGATATCGAATCGATATTCCGTCTGTCTAAACCACTAGACCACTACGATCTTATTTTATATATCTTAGATAAAAGAAAAAAATCTAAATTTAAATGACCATTTCATAATTATATGTTTACTTTATAGAATTTGGGGACTCGACAAATCCAAATATATTAACAGTAAGATAGTTTATTTGAGGATAAGTATTCACTGCTTTAAATTAATAACTTCCAATGTTAAACTTGCTAATGTACTATCTATACCTACTCGTATATATAAAAGCGAAATACCACACATCACGAGATCTCCGAAACTATAGCTCCAATTGAGTTGAAATTTA
Source organism: Saturnia pavonia (assembly GCA_947532125.1). Classification (NCBI taxonomy): domain Eukaryota; kingdom Metazoa; phylum Arthropoda; class Insecta; order Lepidoptera; family Saturniidae; genus Saturnia; species Saturnia pavonia. The sequence goes on along the minus strand of OX383905.1, from coordinate 11,016,029 downwards.
GCATACTTACTCCTTTCGCGATGTAGATGCTCACTCTCACACCAAATTCAACCTCTAAAGGTGGAAAATAGGGATTGTAAGTTTGTATGTTGTGAGTTTGTGTGTGTGTATGAAGTGAGAATTATCTAAAGGAATAAAAAAAAAAACAAGATCAAAATCTATCCAGTAGTTTTTACGTGATGCGCGCACAACGGCCAACTTCAATCATTTTTATTATATAGATTACTAGCTGTACTACAGAATGCCATCAGAATGAAACAGAATGCGAATTGTGCTGCCACAAAAATTCTTATTGTAGGTGATCCTTAGAAGATAGACATAAACTGTCGTTGACTTTTTTATACGTCTTTTTACTATGTACAATTATGTAGAACATTAATTTGATATATCTCTTGTGGTTTACTTAGCGTAAGCCATTAAAACGTCTTTTTTCCGAATTGATTCACCATTATCGTCACTGCTTATTTCGTATTTTACAAAATATATTCTATAACCTGGCCAGATAACATATGTATGAATTAAAAAGCAGGGAAATCGGATAAGTGGGTTTCGCATTAAATTAACATAAACGGACAGACAGACAAAGAGACGATAGTTTTTATAATTTGTACTAGCTGTGCCCGCGGTTCCGCTTGCGTGAAACTCAGAATGCCGCATGCCGTGGGCCGAGCAGACGCGCGAATTACCGTACTGCCCCGCTCCCAACCAAGGCGGACGCCCGCCGATTTTTTAAAGACTAAAATCTTTACTGTGGATGGTCCTTAGAAGATAGACATATACTATCACTAACTTTTTTGGAGGTATTTTTAAGATCTATAAATATGTAGTACATTATGTTGTTAAATCTCTTATGGTTTATTCAGCGTAAGTCCCAAAAGCGTCTTTTTTCTGAATTGATCCACCATTGTCATCACTGGTTATTTCGTATGTTACTCTATCTCACAAAATATATCCTATAACCTGGCCAGATAATATATCTATGAATTAATGGAATAACCATGTAAATCGGATTAGAGGTTTCCGCGTGAAAAGAACATAAACGGATAGACAGAGACTCTTGACAGAGAGACGTTGGGTTTTAGGCCAACTAATTTTTATTTTATTAAGTACTATATGATGTTAAACGCATCACAGTGACTCTACTTTGTATTGCCCCGTTTCGGAACCAGCCAGTGTATATATGTATATCCAGGCCGCGAGAAGCTTCCAGGCCGGCGATGGATTGCCGATCTCTCGGTTGTTTTTGGATTAAACTGTACTTACCTTCAGGCATAGTGTCGTCACTTTGCCGTGTTACTATAATTAAAAAACATAGTCTATAATCATTAGGCTGAACAAATGTTTCGTCTACTAGTGAAATATTTTGTAGAATCGAATCGGCAGTGCCAGAGATTTCCTCCTACAAGCATAACTCATAAACTTTACCTCTGTCAGATAATAAGGGTAGCCAAATTATATTAGTAACACATGTATTATTGGTTAACACTATAACTGTACAGCGAGAATATATATATATGATTTTAATATAAGTATAGTAATATTATTACATAGTACATCTCATTCAAACATGTATATACGATGTATGTTTTTAAAACCTAGAATAATTGCAATAATCCAAATAAATTACCTAACATTCATATTTATTATCAAAAAGCAATAATGGTTAAACTAAAGCCATCTGTAAAGTTAAACTTCACATTAAACTACCGTGCTAAAAAAACTACTTCACATAAAATAGTTATTTTTGTGTTATTTATCTTTATCCAAAAAAACACTTAAAATTTCAGCGCCGTCGTGGTCGATTTCCTCGTAGCCGTAAGGTTCGAGAGCCTTTTTCGTTCTTTCGAACCAATTCTTTACATTTTCATGAGCGCTGTAATCGTAGCTGAAAGCCTGAAAATAATAATAATACATTTTCACAAAAATAACTCCTCAGATAAAGCGTTAGCCTAACTAATCAATAATGTTTTTTTTTCAATTATGGCCTTATGCCTATGTAAGCAATTTCGCCAATGTCAGGTATGACAAAGAAAAGTTTTACAATTTCGTTGCCAAATGTTCGGTGTACAAAATGAAACAATACAAAACAGTCACAAAATACATAATCTTTTGTTATGAGAGCTGCAGGGATAATATAAAATTATATAATTATGTTGAACATATAAATAGAAAGTATAACTATATAGACACGAACACAGGACAGATTACAATTTTATATTATTTCAAAAATCCAATAATGATAATTATTGTACATTAAAACAAGTAATAAAATTAAACACACTAGCTTCCCCGTGAGAATATTTCGCACATTATAGATAGTAAAAAATCTAATACCTGTCATGTTAGTTAAACAGATTGTTATTAGATGGCGCTGGCTACATCTTAGTTGAATATTATTATTATTAGGAATGCCATCAATAGATTATCAATGATGAAATTATTTTCTAACCCAAAAAAACTATTTTTCATCAATAGCGCGGAAGATAAGCTTTCAAATAATGTTTGAACCATTAATTTCGACGAAGAAGGAAAAGAGATATGGCGTAGCCACAAAAACACGCCTTTCAAAAATACTATATATACAGAAGATTTGTATATAACAATTTATAACTAAATCATTACACTGTAAAACTGTTTTAACTTTTAATTAAAAAACAAGTCAAAACGCATATCCTATTGAGACAATACCTACTACAAGTTATATTGAATATTGAAAAAAATGTATACCAAAAAGGTTATTCCATTTTATTAGCAACATAGAGATAGAAATTGTACTTTTTTATTTAGTTAATAGTTAGTATAATTTTGATCTCTTCTGTTAAATTTGGGTATACTATAGGTATGGCATACAGTAGTTGTAAAAACCCCTTGAAATAAAGAAAAAAAAGTACATACCTCTAAGTTAGTAATAGTAACAATTATAGAAATGTCAGCTATTGTAAGATTTTCACCGGCGACAAAGGGTCGACTGTCCAGGAAAGTGTTCAACCATCCCAACGCTTCGTCCAACTTCTCTGCCTTTGCTTCATCATAAGCGGCGTCTTGGAATAGCACCGGCATCTTTAAAAAGTCAAAGGGTTACATTAGAAATAGTACGAATAAAAAAATTGATGTTTTTGCATGTATTGAAAACATTATAGTATTAAATATCTCTATTATTCTATACTAATATTATGAAGCTCAAAGGATTGATTGTTTGTTTGAAGCAGTTTAAAAAAATATTTCTGCATTTAGTCTCCTATTTATTGGGGAAGGTTATAAGCTATATAACTTCACTCTACGACACCAAGAAGAAGAGCAGTTACCATAAATGTCAAGTAATCTGGCAATCTGTATGCGAAGGAAAGTGAGAACAAAGACAGGCTACACGGGCGCGCGCTGGCGGCGCGGCTAGTTTGAATAATAATTATATTAGGTAAACATTGCAGTAAGTACGTCAATATTAAATTTAAATAACATACGAATTAATTATTCTGATATAAGGTATTAACTTTGTTACATAATATCTTGTTTTAACTGAAAAAGGTGTTTTTCAAAATAATAGATAGGTGCCTCAAAAGCTTCTAGTAATGTATCATATATTACAAAATGAAATATACTATAAGAATTATTATAATATCGAAAAAAATATACCTAATGCTTATGATGTTTAAATCATTACTAACAGTTGTAATAAGAAACGAAAGCAACAAAATTTTTACCGACTTCAAAAGAAGGAGGTTCTCAATTCGAATGTATTTATTTTTTATGGATGTTCAGCCATAATTTCTTTGTTAATGAACTGATTTAGGTTATTATTTTTTCATTGGAAAAGCGGATACCTCAAATGTGATTCTATTTTAATTTCACAGGAATTGGACCTTCGACTTCGAAGCCAGACGAGAGCCAGCCACGAGAGAATTCCTCAACATAATTAAAATTGGTTTTCTATTAATGACTCCACCTATTGGATCCTAACATATCTATAAACTATCGTCCGGATAAAATATATGTTATGTAATATGAGCTCAATCGGTCAAGTCGTTCAGAAGTTATAGAATCACTATCAGACACAAGATTTTTATATAGTATAAGAAAATTTGCAATAAAATAAGAAACAGGGCAAACCATTTACACGTTATCATGAATGCATATTATAAATACCATCAGAAACATAGATTATAATTATAAACTATATGGTTTAAAAAAAATATACTTACATATAAACTATAGAACCTTGAGAACAATGTACCGAGATCGAAGTTTAGTCGCTGGTCGACAATAGCTCGGAGACGTGGATTCTTTGGGTACAGTGAATCATTTTTACCATAAGCATTTACTAGATAAGCCATGATAGCACGGCTGCAACAAAAAAAAATCTTCTGTTTTAATTATCTGCAACTTAAGACCCTTAAAATTGTAGTTTTAGATAACTTTGTTTTAGTTAAGTGGCTTTTTAGGGTTCCGAAGTCAACAAGAAACCCTTATAGTTTGCTTTGTCCGTCTGTCTGTCCGTGGCTTAGCTCAGAGATTCTTAGTACTAGAAAGCTGTAATTTGGTATGGGTATACATATTAATCACACTGTCCAAGAGGTAAAATAAAATCTTAAAAAAAGTGTATAGGGTAACGCTACACGTAAAGGGGGAATGAATTTTTTTTTGTCTATCCTAACGTGTCATGTGTCATTGTATAGGTTATTCAAAAATATTGCTGGTGTTCTTTAAGTCTGCTTATTGTGACCGGCAACTACGAAACCTAACAATGCGCGTGACCCGACACGCACTTGGCAAATTTTTATGTTGTGGAAGTAATAAACTGTACTCCACTTGATGTTAAATGGCCTTTGCTATTCACGAGTACTAATTACTTAAACAAGACTGTAATATTTTACAAATTCTGCCATCAATACTATTCCTGAGGACTAGGTTGAAAATTTTAACGCGTTATTGTGGCTACCCTTCAAATTGAAAAGCGTACACATAGGAGTCATCGAATCAGAAATTTGGAAATCCGCACAAGAACGAGAGTCACCCATATTGCTCTAATTGCTAGACTTAAAAGACCTTGTTCGTAGCTAAGTGGATGGCTGATGGGGCCCAAAAGTTCTTCAGTGGCGGCCTCGTACCGGAAGACGCAGCGTGGGCAGACCTGTCACGACGATCTGATAATAGTTGTGGAAATACGCTGGATGCAAGCAGCACAGGACCGTGGACATTGTGGTAATTATTGGGTGAGACCTTCGTCCAATATTGGACGTGTTTCGGCTGAGATGATGATGATAGGCATAGAGAAGATTTTCTTCAATCGACGTTCTCCCATGTACCACTACTCTCTGTAAAGAAATAATTAAACAAAGTCGTACCTTTCCCATAGAATGAATCCATTGTCATCCATTGTCGGGACTGTATGTTGAGGATTCATCTGAAAACAATAATACATTATGAAAAGCTTAAAACACAATTTAAAAGTAGGTAGGTACATAATAAGATCGTACTTTCAAATATTCCGGTGTTAAGTGTTCCCCGACAATAAGATTTGTAGACACCAGCTCCAATTCAATACCCAGCACTCTAGCCGCCATCATAACAGAACGGCATGGCGGAGACGCTGGCACGTAGTACAACTTGATAGGTTGAACCGGCATCTTATTTTTAGATCCAGCTACGGCGTTGCTATAAAAAATCAGTAGGCGTTTTAAACAAAGAAAAAACGTAAACTATATACGTAGATAACTACTAAAAATATAGAGTGCAATATTGTAAAATATTCAGAAAGATGTCACTCAGTGACGTTAGTTCTCAAACTACTAATGTGAAAACTGTCGACATAGGTCATATTGATTATCAATTATATGCAATTGTTTCAATGTAGCGGCTATCTATTTTACCATGGATACAATCAAACTGCAACAAGGCCTTCGTTATGTGTTTTTATAAATAATTTTAAAGTCGATAAAATAGAAAATTGTGTTTACCTACTCGTACTAATCTATGTACGTAAAAGATACTTAACTACTTTGGCGTAACAAAACAAAGATATCTCTAATCTAAGTTTTTAATAAGGCGTGATCTAAACCAGAGGTGACCATCGAGTGACCATTATTCCATCACCAGTCTCGATGATATTATAATTTGCAACTTACATTATATTACATCACTATTTCTATCTAGACACACGGTAGTGTGTCACCCAAGTTCGGAACGGAAAGGAATCAATTTTTTTATTGTAATTTATTGACAGTTTAGACTTGCCTAGTTAGTAATCTCATATCAAAGAACGTAACTGAATGCTTTGTAAATAAATTGAGGTACGTGCATACATTCCTACAGCTATAATTGACGGAACTGCAATGTAACAGGGCACCCGTTAAATCTCAGCTCTTTTATCGGTAAAAACGACGGTAGAAACTTGGCCCCTTTTCTCATTTATAACTTCCAAAATACAGAAAAATACTTTATTCAATTTACTCCCCAAGAAGTCGTCATGAACGTCAAATACTACACCGGTTCGGAAAATATCCCAGTCATCGAGGTGAACTGGCAAGAAACTCGATCGGGCTTATCGCCGCGTGACAACTGAGATAATTTTCTAAATCTAAAACCGAAAAAACAAAAACCATTTGTCGGCCAAAATATGTTTGTTTTAAATGACAATTTATTTGTTAGAAATAACAAAAAGTAACTCTTTGCAATGTTAGTAGGTACCACATTATTATTTGTATTTTAATAATATCCCATCACCATTGACTCACCCGATAGTATTTAAAAAAAGAATTACGGCAATTTGCGATAGATACGTTTTCATTATTGCTATAAAATTATTTCAGCAAAACTCCAATCGAAAATTGTATAGTACCTGTACAAATATAATCAATTTTCATAAGTAATATTTAAGTTTGTCGTATTTTCATATTAAAATTCTCGTATATATAAAGTTTTCTCCTATCGTTTAATTTAAAAGATCGTTTTAAGTATGTTAATTTTTATTAAATTAAGAGTATGAAATGTATCATTAATTAGGAAAAATAAAAGCCATCCTTTTCAATTCCACGAAAAAATAATAATATAGGCAGGTGATATATCAAATTTCCATTTTTTTATTCATGAAAATATGATATTTTATTTAGAAATGTCTTAACCGCGACCACTTATACGTTTAGAATTTCTTTATCAGATTTTATGAATTCATATTATTTTACACTCACTTAGCTATTTATAAAATAATTATAAACTGTTAAATAATAAATAAAATAATAAACTGTTAAATAATAAATGTTTCTAAACAAAAAAATCACAAATATGATCAACGCAACTTAGCTGAGTATTTCTAACGAAGTTTTATGTCAGTGTGATTCAAGAAGCATCTGTTATGGGTATAAAAGCCATGACAACGGTAGGCGGCACCGTAGAAAAAATGCTAACTCACTGTTACCCATCTATTAATACTTAGCTATGCTATGATCATAATACAATCACACATTACTTAATGTCCACTTTTATCACAACCTTCAGTACCATAATATTATGTAAATTTCAACTATTTATTCTTTAAATCGAACTTTTTTATTATATATAACCTCGGAAGGTTATTACAAAATAAATCATACACACAAAATTTATACAAATTTTTATCTATCCTATTAGGGTAGAATGACGTGTGAACTGGGCAAAAGCATTACTGACTAACGGATGCTAATAAATAAATCAAATTATTAAAAACAAAACAAAAAACCTAACTACAATAAATGCTTGCCAAAAAGAGCTCTAGAATTTTGTATGAGCAATGTAAAATGCACCATGGTCACCTATTTTTGTTTTATATCTACTTAGGGAATTAATAAAATAAGGAATAATACTATAAATATAACTTGATTGTTATAAGGTATTACAGGCGGGGACAAAACGACAACCAAAATATATTTGGTTATCGTCTTTATATGAAAATCTATTTGTATTTTTACAACAAATCTGGATCTACTCAGAACTGCTTAAATAGGTACTAGATCAGTCGTGTAGAGGAGATTTGCGTTTCTTCATTAAACGGTAGTCTTTGTCATAGTAGGCATAAACTTTAGTACGATGACAGAATAAGGATTTTGCGTTTTGTTTATTTTTGGTGACTCAAATTTATTTAGTAAAACTTCTGTTTGTTGTAGAGTGTGTATAAATGCGTTTATAAAATATGTGTAATAGTGTGTATAGATGTGTATAAATTTGTGAATACTAAGATGACATGAGGAGAATGGAAAAGGAAAACATGTTGCGTTGACCTTACCTTACCCAGTGAACACGCGACCCTAATTTCACATCACATACATATCATATGTCATATTTACATAAATTTTATACATACGATGTATGGGTGATGTCAAATATAGGTCGTGTGTTCACTGGGTACCGACGAATTTAGAAGAGATTAGGGCTACAAGAAGACCTAAAGTAGCAAAATAAATACTAAAGCCTGTCCAATAAATAAATCTACGATTTAAAAACAATAGATTAGGTGGTTCTCGAGTTATAAGCACAATAACGTACAGAAAGACAGAGAGACGATAATTTTATAATATATACGGAAGAATAAGGATAAAGATAAGTCTATTTTGATAAAGAATAATGTTTTTCATGTCGCGTAGCAATTTTAATATGCTTTGTTTAATTATAAAGGTTACGCTTATTGTAAATACCGTCTTTTTTTCAAGTTATTACTATTCTAAACAATTTTCCACTGCGTTATATGTATTGGTAAATATTTAATGGTAAATAATTAAATACAGAACATGCAGGTAGCTATTTTTTTGTCTACTTAAATTAGGTACTATTGCACGTAAATCTTACTCCTTATATTGTCTTATGTATCAATGTACATATACTAAAGTTACTCAATGCTAAAAGCTAAAACTTTACCGGAGAATACATATTTAATTTAAAAAGGAAAACGTGTAAATCGGTTAGGTAGTGTTCAAGTTATAAGCACACTAATAGATAGACAGATAGATATATGTTGTCTTTTATATTACATAAGGAAAGAAGGATATGCCTAATTATTTGGAATTGGCTATTTACTAAATTTTATTTGATATATATATATATATATATATATATATATATATATATATATATATATATATATATATATATATATATATATATATTATCACAATAAGAAGATACTTATTTCTATTTTCCTTTTATTCCAAACGTCGAGTCGTACTTAAACATTATATAGCTTATGTACCTACCACAATTAATAATGAACCCTCATAATTATGTAACAATCCATCTAACATAAAGAACGTCTCAAAAAACATACATACGAGTACGTACATCCTCCTTTAGGCCAGTCGGGTATAAATGAAATTAGCCAAAAGAAAATATTGTATTCTTATTCGATTTGAAACAATTACAATCTAGATAACAGCGTTATTAGCGTCTTTTCGAGTATGGTGGAATTAATCTTCGCCCCCAAAGGGCGAATGGCGAACGGACGAGATTAGTCACACACAGTTGGTAACATAAAGAGCAATAATTAGTCCACAACATTAGCCTTTGTTGTTCTGTTCCTTTTATTTACAATAGTAGATAACTCTGTGATATTTAGCTTATCTTTCTGTGCGCGTATCTAACTTTCCTAGGAACATCAAGGTTTATGTTTTCGAACAATATGATTAAAAACTTGAATGAAGGTCTTGTAGTTTTTCATTTATATCTGTAACCCCACAACATTCCCGAAATTTAACTAAATTAAATTTAACTAAATTTTTTTTAACTAATAGAGTAAGGTTTTCATTTAAAAATAAGTATTGATGCGTGTACGCATGTTACAAGTTATATATTTTTAAATAATCACTTTCTTATGTGATGCGTAATATCGAGTGTGACTATATTCACCACAATAAAACAACTTCATAGTGTAGATATTTTTGTGTTCGCGCGCATTGTAAAAATTCATTGTAATCATTTTTTTATTGCACAAGGTTTGTCTTTTAATATAATTATATTTTTGATTGAAACAAATTTTATGCGGAACCAAAAAAAGTTTATTGATTAATGTAAAAACAATAGCAATATTTATTTAAACTTGTAATTTCATCAAATTAAACTTCTAAAATAGATCTTAGTAGGTAGGTAACCGTGTTAGGTTTTATTTTAGAGTCGCAAACCAAGCGCGGTGAAACTGTAAAAGCCGCAAAGGTTAACAAGTAAGGCTAACAGTATAGTCAGTTCACAAAAATACAAAAAAGAGTCGCAAATATCATAACTACACTAAAATTTACGATTCTTCTATATATATACATCTATAAATATTATAAAACTCAACGTCTCTCTTTCTGTTAGACAGTTTATGTTCTTTTCACGAGAAAACCACTAATTCGCGTTACATGGTTTTTCCTTTAATTCACAGCTATGTTATCTGGCCAGGTTATAGAATATATTTTAAAAGATAAAGTAACATGCAAAATAAGCAGTGACGATACTGGTGAATCAATTCGGAAAAAAATGCTTTTGGGTCGATTAAATAGCTTACGCTAAGTAAATCGTAAGGTATATCAATTAATGTTCTACGTAATTGTAGATCTTAAAAAGACCTACAAAAAAGTCGACGATAACGTATGTTTATCTTCTAAGGATCACCCAAAATATCATTTTTGAGGCAGCACAATTCGTACGTGCGCTCGACCGACAGTATTCTGTAGTTCACGCGAGCGAAGCTAGTAAGTTCATAAACCACATTTGGTACCCTCTTAATTCAATAACATAATATCTGACAGCCCTAAAAATAAAGAATAATTTAAAACAGGCAATTATCAACTTCATACTAACCAGTGAGTTAAGGTCTCACAAATCTTAAGTATAAACTACCTCACCGACCTCCAGATATAGATATACTCGTACTAATGTAATCTGGTGGTTAGTGCAATATACGTGCATACTTTCCTTAAAGAGATACACGCTTTTTATTTGGTCAGATTTCGGTTGACATCAATAAAAATCCTACTTTAATTTGTATACTGTCTCAGCTTTCACTAGAAAACATCGTGATGGAACGATAGCATTTTAGTAGGGCGTTTATTAATGACCGTCTGGGTAGCTACCACCCTCAACTTAAAAATCTCTCGCAAAGAATCTATAGGTGTGTTCTACCAGCTCCACTTGAAACCCAGCTTCTCTACAAGGCTTAACATGTTACCCTCTTGGGCCACATTTTCACTTAACATCAGGCGAGATTGTGGTCAAAAGCTAAACTTATAATAAACAATGAATAAATAATAAATTACCCATTATTATCATATTTATTTATATACTTATCAGCTGGCCGGCAGACGTTGTTTTGCTTTTTCAAGTTGTTAATGGCTCGACGACAGCGCCATCTATCATTTCCTAACATATATATAAACCATACCAAATATTTTAAGTAAATATGCGCTCAATAGGTCGTCGTTCAAAAATTACATGAATAAATATTAATACTTATTAAGAGAATTAAATGTTCTGAAGTTTAACTATAAAATACGTGTATATGCTTACACAATTAATATCTAGAATAAAGTTAACCATGGAAACATTAATTAATTTACGATAGACAACCACTAATTATCTTATAATTAAAATGTACGAACTGGTTGTTAAGCTACCTTTATATTATTTTCTTTAAGTATGTAATTGTTTTAGACAATTAAATTATGTTTTTCTTCGTAATATTTACTTATTCGTAGCATGTTTAGGGTTCTTTTGCTTAATTGAAATGCTACTACCATACAAAATATGGTGAATATATTGTCATAGTGTCTTACTTCGCATGCCAGTTTGAAATCAATCCATACATCTATACTAGTGTTATAAAACTCAAGAGATTATTTCTTGTTTGTTTGAACGCGCTAAACTCTGGAACAACCAGACAGATATGGAAATGTATTTTTGTATTAGTTAGTCTATTTATTGAGGAACGTTATAGACTATATAACTTCACGCTAACATCCTAAAGAGCGGAGCAATTACCATGAATGTCAAGCAATCCGGCAAGATGTAGGCAAGTACGGGAAATGAGAACAACAATAGGCTACACGAAACCATGGGGCACTGTTAGTATCTAATATACTTATTAATAAAAGTTTTATCGTGATATTTGCAGATCTACGCGGTATGATGGCAGTGACTGTTGATAAGGTTCGCCTCTCGCCGACCACGGAGCATAGTAATGAAGTTCTACTTTCCACCACTATGCCGATGTATTTTAAATTAAAATACATCTCTGTTCTCGTATGTTTTTGTCTTAAAAAAAAGTGTATTGAACAATATAATATTTATTTATAGGTTTATATGTACCTATTGCACTGACGATGACACAGTGTTTGTAGAACACGGTATGTTTTTTTTTATAACTTGGGTACCTATTATTAACTATTTTACAAGGTCATCAACTGGTACAATATTATTATTGTAAAACTAGGTAAATAACCATTTATTTATTTATAGAATTCCAAGTAAACAAGATAAGATAGTAAAACAAGCATTACAATTTTAAGATAAAAAAATTCGATGTAACCTAATGTTTTAACATAACCAATACACGCTTTATAAATAGCCAATTATCTTAATTAAAACTAAAATTAATTTAACAAGTTTGTTCACCGATTGTTTATTTCAAATTGAGGAAACATACGAACATATTTGTCATTTAATATATAAATGTTTTCGTTAATATTTACCAAATAAATATTTTTGTATAAATCACTAGGTATCTTTATTAATTAACATCCGCGTGAAAGATGTTTTGATTATCAGACTATACAAAATGACATAAGTACTTAATTAACTAGGACTAACAATAACACAGCACTTAAATTCACTTATCATCCAAAACTTCCACTGTAGACGCACTGCTTGCGTTGTCGTGATCCTTCTCTTTAATTTGTTCCATATCATTTCCAGGTTCGTCACTTTTATCTTTGACATTCGCTTCAGCCACGTCCGATTTTATTACATTTATCCTTTCATTTTTATTATCTTCAACGTTTTGCTCATTCTGATTGATTTTTAATTTCCTGCTCTTTATATTTCCCATGTTGAATTGTAAAATATTAATCACACGTCCATAAAATCCGCACTCGAATTATTATTGGAAATGTATTAAATTAATTCGATACTTTATAACAAATTGCGGCTTTGATAGGTAAGACCGCTTTCAAACAAAGTGAAAGCGAAACTGCACTTGTAAATGTGGATACAAAAGATACTCCGGACTGCAGTACTGAACTGCTAACATATAAATATATATATATATATATGCTTATAATTGTAAGATAAGGCGACAATGACACATCGCTCGCATGAATACATTGACCGGATGTCTGGATGTCATTTACATAAATACAGAGGCATCGACATAAATAAACATCCAATATGTGAACTAACTTCATTTTCTTGATGTTCATTTGAATAATGCAATATAATTTTATACAAAAACATTCTAGTATAAATACATACTTTCTACTACATGTCATTAACTTTTCGTTGTAATGCTTAAATTTGACACATGTTTTAATTCGATACTATGCTATACATTAGGTATACCATATGTAGATTTAATGTTAAGTCTGAGAGGACCTCAAGCGGCGCAATTGTGTAGCTCTTGGTAGGAGCTACATGTTTGTTTTGTTTAGAAGCGAAACTCTGGGTGTATAATCCATGCCATATAATGAGACAATGAAGTCAGCCTTCTGGGTACGTTTCTTTCTGGCTAAGAGTTGGAAGTCATTCACTGCTTGTATTTTTTTACTATTATTATTTTAATTTGATTACTATTATGCAAGTATAAAAAGTATACCATATTTAATTTTTGCGTAGTATTTTTTTAAGACATCTCGGAGCGGAGTTATGGAGCTTATACTAGTACTTTACAAATATAAAAGTAGGTACGAGTAATAAGAATTACGTTAATATATCTATATTTTTTTAGTACCCATATATTTTTTTCAATTTAAACCAGTATTTTTCTGTCCAACTAAGGTGAATCAAGCATATGGCCCCCCTGATGGTACGCCTTGAACCACCTACCCCAAGGAGTTCTGGAAACCCTACTCGCCGCAGGAACACAACACAAGGTTTTTTTGTTGCGATCTTCTGCAGGATGGAGATATTCTACAAGTCGGACTACCCAAAGTAGAAAGAAATCTCCAAAGACATATCTCTGTACCCTACCTCTATTAAACTAGTCCAGCTTTGGTAGCGATAACTAAAAGAATAGTTAATACTAAATTTTACGTTTAGCAAACTCCCCTATCCTTTTTAGAGGAGTGTACAGCTTACATTCCTTTCGTAATCGCGTAGGAACGTGATGAATAATAACGTTTCGCTTATTATAATAATTATTAAATCCTTTACTCATCACCTTGTTTCACTATTAATTATTATTTGGCGAGTTGCGGTACGTCTTCAGTATATAAGTATCAGTATATCCAGGATGTTCTGTGATAAATAAATAAATACGCGTTAACAATTGATAAATTATTTATTTTATTATTATGTAGTTATTATCTTTAAAGAAGCTGTATGGAAAATTTCATTACAAATAATGGCATATAGAAGTAGAACTTTACGATTTCTTTTTTGTGTTTGTGTTCCAACATGTCCTATGACTCCAGGTCAAGAGTACTTGTTATCAATAGGTTTATTAAGTTGCTTATGGTTTACTCAATTTAAGACAATTAAGAGCTCCAAAATCGTCTATTTCGAATTAATTCACCATTATCGATAGTGCTTATTTAGGATATTAATTCATGTAATATAATATATCATATACCTGGCCAGATAACATACCTATGGATTAAAAAAAACGGATAAATAGTTTTCGCGGGAAAAAACATAAACGGACAGACAGACAGACAGAGAGACGTCGATTTTTATAGTATGTATAGATAAACGATATGAGTTTAGATAATACTGCTAATGTCTAAAAAAGAATTAGGTATTAAAGTTTTTTTTTAATAATTATTACTTTTAATAATTAATAATTATTTTCTACTTTGAAACCTTGTATAAGTGGAATATTGCAAAGGACTTTAAATTTACTAAAGAGATTTGACGAATACATGTGACAAGTCAGTCTAAAAGTTATAAAAAAATTTGTACCGAACAGACAGACAGACAAGAAAGCGAATTAATTACGTGTTAATTAAATACTGAAGGAGGTACTCTCTCTATATCCGGTTAAGATATTTCTGTAAATACAGTATTTATCTCTTACCTTACTACAGTAAATCTTCAGCGAATATTAATGTTTAATAGTATAGTATTATTTATACTTAACATGTGTATACATCAGCTTATTTGATTCTGATGTCAAGTCATAGAAGCACAGCATAGTCAATTAGTAAGTAGTTAAAAATATATCGCACGTATGCCAATGTCAATTGTATTGTAGTTAGGTCACTACTATCTTTATAAGTAAGTACCTAAGCTATCGGGTGATGTCATACACTCAACAGCTAACATGAAATGTCTGTCAGGAATCTACACAGAATTATTGCACCAGAACGGTCCAATTTGTGTTCTTTTATTATTTTAAACAATTAAGCCCGTAGATAAGGTAATGTTTGTATGATAAAATTATTAGACGAACAGAAAATACTGTCTGTGAATTTCGGATGAAAAAGGACGACTATTTCTCATTTGATGACACAGTACCTACAGGTCGACAACGGACAGGCGCTACAGATGAGAAAGGCCCAAGTCAAAAAATCCTGCCTTGTATTTTATTTATGTAATTAGGTACATAATTGATATTAATTGGTCAAAATCACTTTGTATTTAGCTCCTCAGTAAAGGAAAAATATGCTATAATATGCTAACTGCCAATCGAGACGTTTATGGATTTATTCAATACTAGCAACCGCTCGCGACTTTTTACGCGTGAGATAAAACCTTAAGATATCTAACAATGTTTATGAACACGATAAATATCTGTAGTATATCCTTAATATCCTATTAAAAAGTATTTAGATAAACAGGTATCTACGTAGCCTGGTATATAAAATTGTTTACAAATGTAATGTCTGTTTGTCCGAGTTCTATGTGTGGCTTATTTTCGGATCTGTGAGCAAAACCGGAAACAGTGCGTTTTTCGCGCGTGCGGCGCCCATTTAAGATCGGTGACACTAGTTTTTTAAATTGCTAAAGTGTTTAAAATATGCTCCGCCACAGTGTATCAAATTTTCAGACAACTTTTTGTAAAAACCTAATTTAAATTTAGGAATTGTTAAACAATATAGAATGGGGCTGTTGGGGTAACTCCTCACAGAAGGATGGGCGTTCTAGCATGTTGTTAGATCTATTTAGAATGCACAAGTTCTCTGACTACGTTAGAGGTGCCGTAGAAACTTTAAAAAAAGTTCTGTGTTCACGAATCGTTCACCCGATGTACTTAAACTTTGTACAGATATTTTTGGGGTTTACGTGAATGTTGTTACCATAGTTACATGAAAGTACAGTAGGTGGCGTGTAAGTCGATTCAACAAATGTGTGTCCTTCATATAGTTTTCGGTGTTATAAATGTAAGTTTTCAGGACGGAACCCGAAGAAAGATATAGGATAGGATAGGATAATTTAGATACTTTATTCAATGTAGACCCTAAGAAGGCACTTATGAACCAGACATCGAGAAGAACCGGTAAGAAACTCGATCGGGTTTATCTTTTTATAGTATATATAGTAGTAATAGTATTAATAATTTTGTGGATGCAGAGAGAGAAAGTCACTTCCAGACATCAGTATCATTCACATAATAATCCACCCTATAACTATATCTACCTTCGGACAGTAAAACCTTTTTGACATGGTTCTTGAACTCATTGTCTAGCAAATCAGTAATGTGCGTCGGGATCTTATTATAGAAACTAAAATAAATAAACACTATTTATTACCTAAAATACTTTTATTAGTCTTACTAAGTCTAAAACACGGTACGACTATTATAATTTATGTCTATTTCTAGTATGAAAACCGTGTTGGTCTTTGACAAAACCAAGCTCGTCAAAGTTTTTACGAATAAAAATTAAATGATCAAGAATTTATTGGGAGGACAAAGTTAAGATATTAAATTACTGGAACCTGTTTTTTAGTGGTTCGTGAGGTCTCATGTTGTAAATTGATCGAATTGCCCTATTTTGTAATATAAATATGCAGCTGCTGAACCCCACAGCAGCAGAACCTAATTTTCCCGCCAAAGTTTTAATGTGTGAAAATATAGCAAATTTAAACTATCAATAGTTTAAGCCTGACTATCAATTGTTCAATAGTGAACGGAGGAGTATGAAATGTCCCACACATAGTTTATATAGAGAAGAAGTGCAGAATGCATTTTTTTTAATTATGCATAAAAAATACATTAAATCAATAAAAAAGGCATTACACACACTGCCTTGTATTTGACACACACACACACGTATTTATACTCTTTTGTTTATTGTTAAAGTCTGTGGTCAAACTTGAGAATAGATTAATATTGTTTGTCTTTAATATTATTTGTCTATAGTCTTACTGAATGTCAAACATAACCATAATAAATTAAATATATATATATTGTAATAAAATAATACAAAAAGAATGTTGTGTAGCAATATCATATAGGTAAAAATAAAATATATTTGTTATTGCTGGTTCAAAGAGCTTTTTGTATTTTTCATTATTGTGGTGGCTACTAAAATCTTTTTCTCTTCTCGATTTCGGTAATTTCATGAAAGTTTTTTGAATGAAACTTCTTATGCGACTTCCAAGCGTTAAATGTTAAATGTTTAACGTTTAACGCACATTATCGGTCTCTCTTCTTTGTATGAGCCAGAGCGAGAGAGCAATATATTATCGGTCTCTCCTCTTTGTGTGAGCCAGAGCGAGCGAGTAAATGTCAGTGTGTATGTATATTGCACACTGTTTAAATAAAATAGAAAATGTCTTTTAAAATGAAGTTTCACATCTATCGTGTGTGAATCGCACACACACCTTTTTTTATGTAATTACATTTAATTTATTGTTTGAAAAAAAAAAAATTGCAAATTAATAGTGTAGCCTTGGCGAAATCTGTGATTATAGAAGTATATAGTCTTTGACAAGAGAACCTTAATAATGTTCAAACTTATAATTTAAATTAATAATGGTTGAATTTCGACCATTGACCGACCACTAGTTTAAATTATTCTCAATAAATTCTGATTTAATATTTTATATGTACTCAAAATTAATTATCATTTCTACGTTGTAACAACCAAAACCAAGGTTCTTTTAACTATCTAGATTCTAGTCGAAATTTTGCATGCAATTTACACTGCAACTAACTGAATGCACGTCGGATATGTGCTTTGTCCTATATGACCGACTGGAGATAACATTATTGAAACAATAAACGCCTATCTACTCTTTTGCCGAGAAAGGTAAACAGAGAGTCTTAATTTATTATTTGATATCTCAGTACCTTACTCATATCAGGTTAGCGTGTCAGGTGATACCGTTTATCACATTTCTTAGGTCACACTATGACACTGATGTAATATGAAATAAACAACCCTTTTTTTATACAACTAAGCTAACGAGCGTTTGAAGTGACCGATGCTAAGCGGTTACTGTAGCCTATGGGCACTTATAACACCAGAGGTATCACTAACGCGTTGCCGATTTTGGACCCCTTTTCCCCAAGGAGCTCTTGAAAGCTTACTCACGGCAGAAACACAACCCAAGGCACAATTTTATTTTAGTTGGCTACGACTAAATAGAATTGTTTTTTTTCTGTAGAGTGGAGGTATCCCACCAGTCGGTCTGCCCCAATAGAGAGAAATCTCTTTGGAGATTTCTCTGTGTCCTACCTCATCTTAAGTTTACAATTGATTTCGCTTTAATGTTATTCGAAAACACTTTGAAATAGGTAAAAATTTAATCTGTGACGTTATTTAAATTATTTTTCTGTATTGCTACATGTTTATGCTACAAATATAACACTATGTAATGGTATCGTGCAGCGAAGTATCGATTTGATGTCTGAGGTGCGAGTATGTGTGTCATGTACCAACCAATTTTTTCGGAATTCACTTATTTTTATTCACTCATTTGAATAACACTAATTTAATATAACTATAATTTGGTAACACTATCGGCTAACGATGACGGAAAAAATCGTGAGGAAAACTGAACGCTTGAGACATGTTCTTGGTTGGTGTGGTGGTTAAAGTCTGTGACTTCATAAGGGACGAGGCCTTTGTCTAGCAGTTGGACGGTAAGCAAAATGTCCTTAAGACATAAGCTCACACTGTACAAGATGTGCGTCCGTCCGATCTTGACATATAGCTGCGCCGCGTTCGCACATATGTCCAAACATAACTTTGCCCGCATGCAAAGAGTCCAAAATCGGTTTCTCCGTCGCCTGATTGACCCTCCAGCCTTCGTTAGGAACATGGACCTGCACAGGGACATGAGGCTTCCCTCGATAGAAGCCAATGTGAAATATCTCACCAGGAGATACTTCGATAGCGCTTCGAATCATCCCAACCCGCTCGTAAAATCCACCTTGAACTACCTCCCAGACAACTCGATCCCCGTTGCCAAACGTTATAAACGCCGTCCGCGAAATCTCCTTGTCGATCTCGATGACGACATCGAGAAAGATAACAATTTCTACGCGTCCGCTCCTGCAACATGTGCGTGCTCGCGCCCACGCCCACAAAACCACCGTTCCCTCCGCAGGGGACGTACGGTTAACTTCGCTCCCGCACACCCGCCACGACCGCCCTTCTCTGCGGCAACTCAAGCCTAGGTCCTATCCATCGGCATGGAGCCCTTGAGCCAAGCAGCCGCTCGCGCGATACAAGTGACTGTACAATCACTAGCTTTCACAGCCATACATGACACTGCATTATACACACATGCACAACACACAGGTACATAGGTTCTGTAAGGGACCTTTTTTTTTCTTTTTTTGCCTAGTTAGATTAGACAAAAAAATTCAGACCACTAAATACACATACACATGTTCCTTCCCTCCTCCCAGAGGGCAGAAACATGTATATATGTATAGTTAGTTTAGATCGAATGATAGGGATTTAGTCAGATCGCGACTTAATTGCATACGCGCAACAGTCCGAGCCGAGGTTCGGCCACTTTGGCACCCTCGGATGTTGTTGCTTAGCTTTCGTGGCTGAGTGCCCTAAGCGCTCGCCCCCAAGCCCGGTAAAGCTGTAAAAGCCGTAAAGGCTCCAGGGCCTAAAAGTATAGTCAGTTCGAAAAAAAAAAATAGCAGTTGGACACTTACAGGCCAGTGTACTAAACTTGTTACTATTCTTACTTTGAACAAACTCTATTATTTGAGTAATTTATATCCAATTACATTTTAACTTAAGCTTTAATATTTTTTAAGTGCACTACTGCTTTAAATAGATATGACAAATATAACGTTTTAATAGAAGAGCTCGTTGATATTAATAGGATTTTTTTAAACCTTAAATAAAAAATCTCTTAATTTATATCAATGTAATTTACATAAAGCTTATTTCAACTTGTTTATTAATTTCACAACAGCAATATAACGATATTTTCATAGATTAAAACGTATAATTTTACATGCTGCCATACTACGAGTATGGTCTTTGCCGCGTGGGTATGCCGCAGAAATCGGCAGTAAGCTGAAAAGCATCATTTCAGTTCAATTAACCGCTCAATACTATCACAGAAATTCCGGGATTGAACCCGCCGCCATTCTATACCCCGGCGCGCTCGCTTTTTTCGGTTAGCCAAGGAGATATAATGTGTAAGAGCCTTTATATATCAAAGCAGGTATGTGAAATACTTTAAGATCTGTTATTTTGCTTATGTCACATGTTCACGTAATATTGCGGTCAGATATGGTTACACCGCAATGACAAGTTACACTTCTTTACACACAGAACTTAGGTAGGTGCATAAAACTAATACTATCGAAGTACAAGCCCGGTGAAGCTGTCGAAGCCTCTAATGGCTCCAGGGCCCTTAAGGCTAACAGTATAGTTGGTTCGTAAACAAAAGCTATCGAAGTGTCCATTTAAAATGGTCATTTTAATTTGTTGTTTGCTTACGAATTATTTTTATAGAATTACATACCTACCTTATATACAAAAACAGAATCAACTAGTAGAAGTAGAAGTACACAAGTACTTCAACAAAGTAGAAGGATAATATTATCTCTATATATTATTTTTCAAACATGTTTTTTGTGGCAACACCCTATCCCCCATATAATCCTTCATCAAAATTTCATTAAAAATCAAAACTTATGTTCTGCGCTATTGACGATATCTGTTGACGAATATAATGAAAATATATTCAACTTATATATAGTTTTTTTTTCGAACTGACTATACTGTTAGCCTTAGGGGCCCTGGAGCCTTTACGGCTTTTACAGCTTTACCGGGCTTGGGGGCGAGCGCTTAGGGCACTCAACCACGAAAGCTAAGCAACAACATCCGAGGGTGCCAAAGTGGCCGAACCTCGGCTCGGACTGTTGCGCGTATGCAATTAAGTCGCGATCTGACTTATTCCCTATCCGTAATTCGATCTAAACTAACTATACATATATACATGTTTCTGCCCCCTGGGACGAGGGAAGGAACATGTGTATGTGTATTTAGTGGTCTGAAATTTTTGTTTACTCTAACTAGGCAAAAAAAAGAAAAAAAAAGGTGCCTTACAGAACCTATGTACCTATGTGTGTTGTGCATGTGTGTATAATGCAGTGTCATGTATGGCTGTGAAAGCTAGTGATTGTACAGTCACTTGTATCGCGCGAGCGGCTGCTTGGCTCAAGGGCTCCATGCCGATGGATCGGACCTAGGCTTGAGTTGCCGCAGAGGAGGATGGTCGTGGCGGGTGTGCGGGAGCGAAGTTAACCGTTCGTCCCCTGCGGAGGGAACGGTGGTTTCGCGGGCGTGGGCGCGAGCACGCATATGTTGCGGGAGCGGACGCGTAGAAATTGTTAGCTTTCTCTATGTCGTCGTCGGGATCGACAAAAAGATTTCGCGGACGGCGTTTGTAACGTTGGACAACGGGTATCGAGTGGTCAGGCGTGTAATTCACACAGGACTTTACAAGCGAGTTGGGATGATTCGAAGCGCTATCGAAGTATCTCCTAGTGAGATATTTCACATAGCCTTCTATCGAGGGATTATATGTAGGAGACGCCATCTATTATATACAACTTGCGAAATATTCACACGGGTGAGCTAGTATATTACATGAAATGTTTCCAAATTCAGCTCATATTGGGATAATTTAAAAAGGGCTATGTAAATATTTGAGGATCTATCTATAACTTTATCTATAGATAATAACTTCCTCTCATTTTACAAACAAACATGTTCTTAACCAATTATGTTATTCATTACCCGGAAACGTGAATTGGTATTACGTTACGGTAATATTTATAATCTTATATCATATAGAAAGCCGGGAAAAGTTAAGGTTATCTATCTAAATTATCTATCTTCTATACACATTATAAAACTCTAGATCTCTCTCTGTCTGTCATTCCGTTTATTTTCCTTTCACGGGGAAACCACCGATTTGGATCAAATCGGAAAAAAGACACACTTGGTGCGCTTAAATAGCTTACGCTGAGTAAATCATAAGAGATAATCAAATTAGAGGTCTACATAATTGTAGATCTTAAAAAGACCTACAAAAAATCTATCTTCTAAGGATCACCCACAATAAGCATTTTTGTCTTCGGTCTTTTGAGCGGGGGTAGCTCGATTCGAGCGTGCGCTCGTCCACCTTCATTCTGCTGAGCAAATTAAATACAAATGCACCTATAATTTGTAATCGGCAATATGTCATTGTAATTTAGACAACGTTTCTTTTATTTATTTATATTCTTTTCTGCTGTTTTAACCAAATATTAACAATGGAAATATAAATAAAGCACAAATCTAGCTTCATCGATTGGTAATTTTATTAATTTACGTTTTACTTTATATTATCCTCTTACTATTATTAACGCACAGACTGGCATCTGTAAAGTATATAATTGAAATAGAAAAAACAAAATTATACGTTTAGAAAATGAATATCTACTGCAGTATATATAGCCTTAATTACATACTTTGCCAGAAACATACAATATTTATTTACGACTAAATTCCGTACCATCACAGTAATTCTTTAAGGTAATTCATATCTATGTGTTGTAATCTGAAATAGTAATGTGACCATGATGACCTTGTAATGAGAATGACTGTTGCCATATATGTAATTGTTTAAAAACTACTGCGAGTAGTAGGTAACTTGTTGCGAAAATTAAAAATATTCTGCAACAGTTACAAAAATTTTACCACAGTGGCTAACTATGAGTCTTATAAGAAAGCTCAAGGTCACTAAAAGGGCAAAAGGCTATACTCGGAAATGAGGGGATCCGTCAAAAGAAATAAAGTCACTAACACAGTTCTAAGACTTGCTAGATTTAATTAGAGTGGCGACCTCGTACCGTGGGCAGACACGCCACAAGGTGGGCCGACGACCTAATAAAAGTTGCGGGAAGACGCTGGATACAAAGGACCGGTCATTATGGCGTTTATTGGGAAAGATTTATGCCCAGAAGTGGGCGTCATTCGGTTGAAATGATGATGATGATTAGCCAAATATTCTGGTATAACGTACATAGACAGTTTAGTAACTAATGTAAATTAACCGTGAATAAAACTGCATTTCTCAGTCAAGTTACAGACACCGATAACAAAATCTGGGATTAAACAACTTTTGGAGATTTGTTTTAAACATGTATATGTTGAAAATAATACACGTGAATTAATGTTTAAACGCAATATAAAAATATTTTCTTCATTTAAATGATAAATATGCTGCAAAACGCGGCGTGACGTCATCATACAACAAATAAAACTAAGGTTAAAGGTATTATGTGCAAAGTTGACTTTAGTAGAATTTCAGTTATGAAATTTCTTCAACATGTATATAATTTTAAAGTCAGTGTTTCAACGCTTGGTAATAACTTTAGATTAATTTATCCCAAGATAACACTCAACTGTGTATATTCATTGTACGATGCGACCGCCGATGGATTTCGATCTCTCGGAGGTCTCCGTTATATTTGGATTGTACTGTGCTTACCATCCAGGAACAGTACAGTCAACGTGTCGAGCTATTATAAACACATTTTTTGTAAACAATTTCCAATCATATGACTCTCGACAAAAAATATACATTATAATATTTGTATTATTTTAAGTTTTATTTGTATTAGTTTTCCGATTTGTTTCGTCATTGCTTATTTTATATATTACTTTATAATATACCCTATAACCTGACCAGATAACATAACTATGAATTTAAAAAAATATGTAAATCGGATAAGTGGTTCTCGCGTGAAAAGAACATAAACGGACTGACAGACAGAGAGACGTTGAGTTTTATAATATGTATAGATTACGATTGTTTATAGTTTTCATATGTTTAGTGCTTGGCGACAATTTCATCTGATGTTAAGTGATGATGTGGCCCAAGGTAGTATTAGCCCAATGTACTAAGCCTAGGGGGATCTCAAGTGCAGCTGCCGGAGCATAACTATAGGTACTTGGCGATACTTTTCAACTTGAAAGTAGCCAGCCAGGCGGGTGTTATACAATGTCCTACCACCATTCCATGGTTTCATCACACGGACTTGAACTCACGTCTATGGTTGTGGTGTCCGTACAGTACAGCCTATCACTGGGCCATCATTGCATCGTTAAAAATGGGAATTTAAAATATACTTTTTATTTAGTATATTACGTATTAGGTATTCAAAATGCAGTAATTATTTATGACATTTATTAACCTAAATTATACAATTAAAAGAGATTACAAATTGAGTTAATAGTTATTTATGATATAAGTTGTTTTTACAAATAAGTAGACGAAGTCCAGGGCTTACCATAATCACAAGTTTGTAAAAATCAATTCTGCACGCGTCTCCTACAACGGTTTTCAATACATTTGCGAGAAAACAGTACAATACATAGTGAAAAAAACTTTTCATTAGATTATTTTTAATAGTAAATAAGAAATTATACAGATAGGTGATTGATAGCAGGTGGAGTAGATTCCATTTTAATATCAGGTTCTTCGCTTGAACTCATATCATTATTTTGTTTATAAATGTCAGTCGGAAAGTCGCAACAATCTTTGACGTTTCTAATTTGAAAATGGCGCGAATTTGCAAATGTCGTCACGTGCGCGTGGTGAAAATTAGAACTACATCTTTCGTCTCATTTTCTGTTCAGTATTAAAGTGAGACAAATGTATTGATAAAAAGTGCTTCCAAGGTTCGATCTTTCAGCTTATTTATTCTCGTAATGTGAAACTCCTTGGTGGAATCCTTATATATTTTTATGGCACTATACGATACAAATTTGGTGGTAAAATTTTTACCGCACCGCAAGA
The DNA here is from genome assembly GCA_947532125.1 of Saturnia pavonia. Classification (NCBI taxonomy): domain Eukaryota; kingdom Metazoa; phylum Arthropoda; class Insecta; order Lepidoptera; family Saturniidae; genus Saturnia; species Saturnia pavonia. The sequence continues at coordinate 10,990,607 of OX383905.1, read as the reverse complement.
TTATAGTTTTGATGGAATTATTTATCTTTGGTACTATTGGATTTTATTGTTTCGCCTTTTTCTTTTGCTATCAGCCTCGGTAATCTTTTGTATCTTTTGATACTTGTCTATGGCGTTCTTGACGAAGTCCGCCGCGGTGCTTATTTTGTCTAAACGCTCTGGTGATATCAGAGACCTCATTTCTTCATGTATAGGTCCCACGCCGTGGAAAACGAACGTACATAAGTTTGTGTACGTACATACGCCAATAGTAAGCATAGAACCGAAGAATATCATAAGCATGTTACCGAATATTCTTGTTATAGTATACCCGACATAGCTCACGATCGTCTGGAACAAATATAAGTTATACGTTAATTAAATACAATTATATACTAATCCCACATGTGATTTTTAGTTTTTTTGTAGATTTAGCGTTTGATCACAAACATCACGTGATGTTGATGACAATGTGGTGTATGATGGTTAAGACACTAAGTCTTTTTTATATTAGCATGGCAAAGTAGCAGTACTGTGCCTAAGCAAGTACAATACAATCGAAAAACAACGGTGAAACCGAGAGATCGTTTATCCATCGCTGGTCTTAGCTCCCATGCATTGAAGCTTTTCTGGATGATCCTGAAACGTGTCAAACCAAAAGATAGTCAAAGTTTAAAACCACGTGCATGGCAGTCGCGACATAGTCTGATACAAGTCCCTATCACACCATTAGATTATTGGATGTAAATCGGTTGATTAGAGAACGAGACAAGCTTAGAAGTATAACTTGTTACGTACGTATATGATGACACACATTTTATTTATACCAGTTGCCCAAGCCCGGTGAAGCTGTAAAAGCCGTCTGCGTCTTCAAAGTCCTTTCGGCTCACAGAGTAGTCAGATCGAAAAAAAAGTTAAGCGTACCACTATAGCAAGTATTACTATATATATATATATATACGTACTTATTGATATATGGTGGTCGCGATCTAGTCTAACACAACTGTCGTATCCTATCACCTACCAGCCATGGGATACGAGCGACTGGCTTTCAAGTGCAGCTGCTGGAACACACTTATTAATGCTTGGTGACAGATTTGCAACTTGTAGGCGGTAGTTAGCCAGGCAGACGTTATAAATGGCAATGGTTTTATCACAATGTTTTCTTTCACTGAAAGCTCAGGCACATTGTACGAAAGAAACCCATGTCGATCGACATGATACAGGTACACGCTACCACTGCGTCATAATCGCTTCATCAAACAAAATAACGTCCTTTGCGGAAATTGAACTCACGAACTCTCTACATGCATTAGTGAACTACCACTACACCATAAAACCTAACATATGATTAGTTTTAACATCTAAGTAGTATCATAATTGTTATCATAGTCGCAAACATTAAAATAATATCTAATTAAACTTCATAAACTACAATATACATACAAACCAAATTGTATTAATAAGGTAATATCTCAATAATTTTAATTTCTTTTAATAATTTTAAAAATACTTACTCGTGCATCTGGAACTTGGCTCCAGAGTAAACTTAAGGTAGAAGTATCGGGTTCCAATAGATAATCGTTGTCATACAGGTCGTAACTGAAATGACATCATAACAAATTATCATCAATGAACTAAGTACATCTAAAAAATCAACAACTTTCTGGGATGGAAGAGGCATAGAATAATATCTCAGAAACCAAAGTCAGTTTCACCTGTACTTAGTCTGAGTGAGAATTAAAAAAGCTATTACGACACCCATTAACACGTCGCTTTTCGTAAGTAAACGAGGTATAGTCAATTATCTATTGACATTCATAATAGACCACTAAATACACATACACATGTTCCTTCCCTCCTACCAGGGGGCAGAAACATGTATATATGTATAGTTAGTTTAGATCGAATTACGGATAGGGAATTAGTCAGATCGCGACTTAATTGCATACGCGCAACAGTCCGAGCCGAGGTTCGGCCACTTTGGCACCCTTGGATGTTGTTGCTTAGCTTTCGTGGCTGAGTGCCCTAAGCGCTCGCCCCCAAGCCCGTAAAAGCTGTAAAAGCCGTAAAGGCTCCAGGGCCGCTCAGGCTAACAGTGTAGTCAGTTCGACAAAAAAAAAAAAAGACATTCATAATCGTAAGCATCGGACTAACATAATCTTACCCTAAGTTAAAGTAAAGCAATTCATTATGCCATGGATCTCCAAACTACGGGATCACCGATCCGGCTAACGACAACAAGCCTTACGTGCTTGGTAGCCAGCCCAACCCACAACAAGCCTTACTTGCTTGGTAGCCAGCCCAACTCTCACCAAGACGATGTTTTACTTGCCGGCTAATCCCGAAATGAAAATAAACATTGAAAATTCAATTTTATTTACTTTATTTACTTCAATTTTCAAAACTGTAATGGTATTTTAAGTTAACCGGATTTTGGCTTTTGGGGCATTTTTGGGCAATCAATCTGGCCTTTGGCTAAAAAGTTTGGAGACCCCTGCACTAAGCTAATAAAAAAGTAAAATATTAAGAAACAAATATAATTGTTTTGTCTGACTTATTGAAAATTTGTTTATTAGCGATAGCCCTAAATGTGCCACAACGTAAGTGTTACGCAAGGTGTATGGTGACCGTGATCCAGTTGTGTCCTACTATCCAGCAAAAAAAATTCATGATGAAATAAAATTTGAATGAATGTACTTTACTTGTTAGGAGACGCATAACTCTTTTCGTATCCATAACCAGGAGCGTATGGGATGTCAGGGTAATTTACTTCAGCTTGATTTTGATCGTAGCCATAATTGGAAACCGCTAAATTATCCTGAAAATACGTAATTAAGAAATTAGTAGCCACTATGATAAAATTTTCTGTACCTACCAATTAGTACTCATTGTTTTAGTTGAATTTAACATGAAGTTAAACAAAACGAACCATTGAGTAAATTAGAATAAATGGGTAACTACATTTAACAGATGTGTCACCTACAAGATGTGTATATATACATTTTCGTCAATATTAATTGCTTAAGGCTTTAATATTAACATGATGTATTACATTTTCAACGTTCCCTGTAGCCATTTTTGTTTAATGTCAATTTCAACTGAGTTTCCTGATGTTATGCATCAATATACTCACGATTCTGTTAACTTCAGTGGAAGTAGCAGGTTGATCAGCTAGCCTTCCTTCGTGACGTATAACCGGTCCATGGGCCTTTACAGGTTCTATATTTGCTCGTCCTTTATTTTTATGTTCTTCACCTCTATATACTGGACGTTCTGGTTCGGGTTTTGGTTCTTTTTTGTATACAGCATGCGTTGCTAAGCCTTCATCGATTATATCAGGCTTGAAAGTATGTTTCTCAAGAGTAACATAATTAGATGGCAATTCAGCTGTAAACCCTGACAACGCTAACGCCAGTATCGCTACGATAATCTTAAACATCTGGAAAATAATCACAAAGTTCATAGGTAAAGTTGGATACAATAAACATCTTTCAAAACTTTTGAATTAAAATAACTTGCAAAGAAACTTACCTTATAGAGGAAACGTCCTTTCTTCACCTGTTACTCAAAATAACTGATGGGAAATCATTGTGCTTTTACACTTTAAATACGTAGGACAATATGCCTGTGACCAGTCATCCCAATTATTTAGTTATCTCCACGGTATTGTTTTGCAATAATGGCATAAGCTTCAAGCGAGTCAGCGATAAGGATTTGTCAAAGTCTTGGAATTTACGGGAGGTACAAAAATGCACGATAAAATAAGTAAAATTGTCCAAAAAAGTATTTTAATACAATATGAATAATGGTTAAATACAACCTTTGTTTTGATGTTACATTTATACATATGTCACGATCTACGTATTTTTAAAATGATTGAAGTCGACTTAATTCAAGGTTAAAAGGTAGCAATGTAAAGGCAATAATTGATTATCAAGCAATTAAATTAAATTATTATTTACACTTAAAAGATTCGATCCCAGATCTTTTTGTTATCCCGGGATATAGGATTGTCTAAAGATAATTAAACGTTCATAAATAATCAGTGAAAACTTTAAGAAGTTAAATTACAATAAAATTGAACTGAAATGTAATAAATAAACGAATAACTTCAGTCTATAATAACACTTTCACAAAATAAAAGTCAACTCAGTTAAACTTAATGTTATGTATAACACACAATCATTTTCTACTTGAATCAATGTTAATCATTAAATTGAAATTACCAGATATGTTTACATATTTAGTCTCGTCAGAAAAAAAAAACCACTTCAAACTTACCAACTATTTCTGTCTATATGCACTAAAACTAACACGTTAAAATTTCAAAGAAAAAACAACTTAATCAGACTTCAGAAAATTCTTGTAACGAACACGTTATTTTAAAGAAACAAATATTCAGCTTATTAAGTTAAAATGACCAGCTATGGTTTAAAATGATTAGACAATTTACGTCTTATTTGTTTTGCGAAAATAAAATATAAGAAATAATAGTGCATACAAAGTTTCGTCTCCGAAACTAATCGGCGCAAACGCAAACTAATTAAATCAGCTGGAAAAACAGGACAGCTGACAAAATATCAAATGAAACGCATTTCGTCTCAGACAATATTTTAATAACAAATTTTTAAATTTTTGTTAATCCCGTAAATCCCAAGATTTGTCAAATTTAATCCCGAAATTTTCGGAAATGAAATACTCTATGTGTACTATATAGTTCTAGACAGTACATACTAGATTAACTCTTGATTCACGTTCAGATGCCTGCTGTTAATGATTTGTTAACTAAAATATTAAAATCACGAAAAATAAACTAAAAACGATCATTTCACAATCATTTGAATTGAATATTATAGATTCGGGTACCATGAAAATGTTTGTATGAAAACCTCATTGGTATTCTTTCTACATTATTTAATCTCTTGTCATCATTTATGGCGAATTTGTAGTACCTTATCCTACTGTTGGGCTGATTGTCACGTATTCAATTCCCCCTTACGACGAACTTTTCTATGAAAAATATGACAACTAGTCCTATTATCTTATTTATTACTAGCTGTGCTCGCGGCTCCGCTGACATGGACTACATAATTATTGTTTATGAATTAAACAAAAAAATATGATCAAAATCTATCTTTACGTGATGCGCACACAACGGTAAATCGCAATCATTTAATTTATATAGATGGTCTCAGCTGTTTGGACGATACGGTTCAAACAGTATCTAGTTAGTTTCGAAGCGTGTACCTTCTCTTGTGAAGGCAGACTGCTATTTTTATTATAAAATAGCTGACTTGGCAGACGGTGTTTTGCGCTTTGCACTTTGTGGTCAATAACTCGACCACAGCGCCACTCAATACCTATCCCGAATTCTTTATTCCTGAAAATTTTCCAAGGATCATAACGAACAGACTAAAGTATGAATGACGCATATCCATCGTTTGAATCGTGAGTTATGGTTCTGAGTTCATACAAAAATCCGTACATACATAATTTCCAATTTTTCTTCCTATGAAAACCTAATTCGTACTATGAAGAACATTTTAAAACTAAAAATATCCAAATCGGTCTAGGCGTTTTCACCCGATGCTTTTAACAACGAACACTATTTAATTTATAGCTGAAAATTACTCTAACTGCCAATTGAAGTGGCTCTAAAATGGCATAGATCGATGGCTATAACTTATTCACCACATAAGTACAGCACGAAGGCTTTTAGTGGACATGAGGTATTGAATAAATAATAATATGTAAGCCAGTCTGATAATATTAAACGAAGTCTGCGATCAATTGTTTCTGTACATACTTTCTAGAAGGCCTTGTCTTGGCCTTCACCTAATTATATATCTCATATATGTTTTAATTACTTTTTTAAAGTGTCAGCAGCCTGAGCACAATGAAGCAATGTTGGCTCAGTGGTACCGTGTACGACTTCGCGTCGATTGACGTGAGTTCGAATCACTGCAATGAGCCTGAGCTTTCAGTGAAGGAAAACATCGTCAGGAAACCATAGCATGGTGGTAGGGCTTTTTCTAGGCGAGGACTAAAAAACTTAAATGATCCATACGTACTAGTTATAGTAACGGTTAGAATCTTAGAAGTAATCTAAACATTTAGGATTTAAGTCTATATATACTAATATATTAAAGCTGTACTATAATATAATAAAGATGAAGAGTTTTTTGTTTGTTTGTTTAAACAAGACAATAACTTGAATTACCGGTCACCAGAACTACCAGAATACCAAAAATTTGTATTGTATGTGATAGCCAGATTCACGAGGAATAATAGTATAGGCTATATAACTTCATGCTAAGACCCTAAAGAGCGGAGTAGTAACTATGAACGTCAAGCAATCTAGCAAGCTGTAGGCAAGTTCGGGAAGCGGAATAATTATAGGGCTACACGGGCGCGTTGGTTGCGGCGCCGTGTAAAGTTTGTCGAATAAATTTAACACGGATAAAACCGTGGGGCATTGCTAGTATAATAATACATCGTTTGTAATTTCATTCCTATGATTCATACATACATAACATTCTAAAGTATCCACTCACCGTTTCACGTATTCCCAGAACAATATTATCTCCTTTTGTAAACAATCACTCATTTCCGATAAATTCTAACAAATTCCATCAATTTTTAAATAAAACATTATTCACATTGCAAGTCTATCTACACATTTAATATTTTATATATAGTAATGTTTTCTTACTCTAGTCGTACGTAATACATATATCACAATCAACACGCACGCCCTTGTCAGGCAAAGATTATTAATATAATATATAATTATGTGACTGTATAATAATATTCAAAAGAAAAAGTTAAGGGCTGCTTTACACGGTCATTCATTCGGCTGTTATGTCTGTTAATCACTGACCGCTACTTGGAATTCCATCGTATATCAAACATGACATTTCAGGGTTAAAGTAAATCGATTTCCATGTGTTACAATTAAATTTGATTTATTAAAAGCTTTGATAAAACGTAAAACACATCTTTACGGTTTATGTTTGTTAGATTTTGAAACAATGATAACTTAGAGATAGCGTTTTTGTATAGCGCGTTGATGGAAGTAGGTTCGAATCCGTGAAGGAAAATATCGTGATGAAACAGGCTGATAGGGCATTTTCTAGTGTTCGCCTGGCTAGCTACCATCGTTAAGTTGAAAATCTCTCGCCAAGCACCTATAGTGTTCAATTGGGTCACGTCGTCACTTAATATCAGGTGAGATTGTGGTCAAACGCTAAATCTATCTATACACATCAGTCTATATAAAAATTGATGTTAGTATATATGAAATTGATAAACTCCAAAACTGTTAGGCATATCACCATGAAAATAGGCTGATTTGCGTGTTTTTCATCCAGGTTTTTATGCTATTCCTAAACACGATAGGTGGCACCGAGTTATTATGGTATGACTGGAAAAGGCAGAAAGACGTCTGCGGATGTACCTAGTAAAATATCAATATACTTTATTAGTTTACTTTAAGTAATAAATATTTTAAAAGGAGGTTATTATATAGTAAAAAAAATTTCGATTGTAAAAAAAATATATCAAATTTGAACATGCATACAAAATTTTATAATAGAAAAAAAAATAGGAAACAATTGCAAATCAACTCGTCTCTCAAAGATTGAACTAGAATTGTTTTTATTAAACTCATGTGCTTTTGTTGCATTGTTTAAAAAATGTTTGTGAAACAGCTACCTAACGATGTACGTTCTATATTGTGTGCCTCAGTGAAAATCAATAATTATAAAACCGCCGTAGCAGAATTGGTATGTATGTTACTTAAACTCCATTTCTATTTTATTTACGGGGTGTATTAAAAACATTGCCGAACTAACTTTGTTAGATTACTCTGGTGGAACGATGTAATGAGAGGTTATTGCTATTACCTACTTTTTATTTATAAAAATATAATATTAGCCTTCAGGTTCTTATGTTTAAGTTATAACCTTTTAGATTTTTTAACTCCACATTCATTGTTAAGATTGTTTACAAAATAAATAACTCAGTTATTAAATGTCCTATGATCGTTTTCATACGTATTTCTATTTTCGGTTTAGAATAATGAAATGTCCTTTTTATAGAATATTATGATACTAGCTGTGCCCCGCGGTTTCGCTCGCGTAAAACTTTTGCGGTTCTCTTCGTGCGGCCGACCGTCCCTCGGCTTCCGATACCCCGTACTATTAGTTCGTTGTCTCGTAGCTTACTTTCTAATCTACATTTTGTGTGATAATTGCTCCGCTCCTAAGGGCGAAGCGTAATGTTAGATAGCATATAAACTTCGTCAATAAATCTATCTATACTAATAAAAAGGAAGTTTTTTTGTTTGAATATTTAAACACAATAATCGCGTAAACTACCAATCGGATTCGAATTTTTTTTTTGTATATGATAGCCAGTTTCACGAGGAATAATATTACCTAGCGTTAAATATTGATTTTTGTAAAGTAAGTCGGAATAAATAACGCACCCTAACTGCTTTATCCGCAAGCGCTGGCGTAATGGTTAGCGATACGTAAATACAATGTTCTACAAAAATGTTATACATAAGCCACAACAAGGTATCTCGTGACAAAGTTTTATTCAAACTTGAAAAGTGATTTATGAGTATTATTATTAGGCACGGCATATTAATCGTTACGAACAAAAGTTACTTCATCATCAAGACAATTTTATGTGGATAAATTTTGCTCTTTAACATGTTATTTGGACGAATAGCTTGGGATATAATGAAAAATTAAAATAATTCAACCTTCGGCTCGGGTATAACTATATACTTAAGAATAGGTGTAGTGGTATAAAGGAGCCTTGTGACGCATAACCCTGGCCGCCCGATAAAATATTGTCTAAACTGAAGTATTATAAATCATCAATCAGCGATTTCTTTTAAATTATACGCAAGTGAAACCGTGGGCACAGCTAGTAATCTATAAAATGCAAAACGAGTTTTTCAAATCTGACTGTTAGTTTCAGATATTAGCAGGTTCAAATAAAGAAACAAAAAAAGAATATTTTATGTTTTATAAAATTAAGTATAGATGTTATATGTATATACTATGTTTTCAGATTTACAATTCTTTAGACGCAGACTCTACATCTATTGCAGTACGCATTCATATTGAAGAAAACTCAATACAGGTAATAGATAACGGACAGGGTATTAAAGAGATTGACATGAATCTAATCGGGCAAAGGAATATGACAAGCAAGTTTACAAACTTATCCGCTTTAAAATTCATACCGGATAAGTATGGCTTGCTTGGAGAATCTCTATCAAATATTATTGAGGTATCGCAATTCGTGAGTATAACATCAAGGTATAAAGATACCGAAGAGACTTGGGTAAAAATCTTCAATAAAAGTAAAGGACATACATTAAAGGAGACGACTAAGAGACCATCAAAAGGAACCACTGTGAGTATTAGTTAAATTATTTGAAAAATAGTTATTTTAATACATCATAAAGAGTCGAAATTCGTAGTTCACTCCAGAACAGCTTGATTAACAACCTGAAGTCTCAAGTAATCCTCGATTACTTTTAACAAAAAGAATGTTTTTGAGAACTTTCATTAAATTACTATAAGAGCTCTGCCTCATTAAGAAGCCATGGCGACGTCGCCAGCGGCGCAGGCCTGGCTACCTCTGACTATGCATAAAAAATTATACTACTAAAACTTGTGTTTATATTTTAATATAAGATTTATTTATTCTAGGTGTCCATTAAAGGTTTTCTTTATAATCGAAATATACAAAGAAACAACGTTAATGAATTGATTGAACTGCAAGAAATAAAAACTTTTCTGGAACAAGTTTCTTTGCTTCACAGTAATATATCATTGAGCTTAAGGGATGACGCTAAAAATTCTATTATTCTTCAACTCCATAAGAAACGAGATATTTACCATACATTATCAAACATATACAATATCGAAAAAAGTGATTTTAAAGAACTTAAAGTTGAAAAAAGTCAATATAAAGTGATAGCATACATTGGAACAACATGTAAAGATATTAGAATGGATTGTATTTTCTTGAACAGAAAACTAGTTTACGCTGACAGTCGACTGCATAATATCGTTAATAATAACTTGAACAAAAACTTAAAATACAGAAAAAAGGTATGAAAAACAAAGGCACTTTTTAGTGATATAATCTCTTACAGGTTTTAACATTTTTTTTTATTTTTGCAATCAAGAAACAAAATGTAGATGTATATTGATCAAATTAATTTTCTTCTGTTTCAGGCTAAGGACAATGAATTCGAAGAGTATATACTTGATAAATATTTCCCATTTTATTTTATGTTTATTGAATGCCCTTATATGGACTATATTATGAGTGATAAAAGTTTAGAATTTAAAAGTTGGAAACAAATCACTATGCTATTAGAAAAGTTGATTCAGTTTTATATTGGAAACATTCCTCTAAAAGAAATCAAGCCTACTAGTTTAAAACAAAATTTTAATACGAGAGATCAAATTAAAGAAATAATGGAAAAAATCTTAAATAACAATCCAAATAAAGTAGAAGGATTGCAAATGCAAAATGGTGTAAAAGGTATTTACATTTATCAGTATACAAAATAAGCGAAATAATTATTAGTAAAATGAATTCAGGTTTATTTTTAGGTAAAATAAGTAAACGAAAACGTAGGAGAAGGAACAAGAAAGAAAAACTTTGTCACTCAAGTACAAAAAAAAGAACTACTGTTACCGCTAATACTGATAGTGGAAATACGAAAAATATAAATATTCTAAATTCACCAATAAATCTTTTAAATTGTAAGGAAGGAAATTGTGCCGCCAATAATGACGTGATTAGCCAAACAACAATAAATAGAGGATGTGATAAAGTAAACAATAACAAACGTAAAGAAATTAATATTTGTAATGAAAATAAGAAAAAAGATTCTGAAACGAAAAATAACAGAACTGCAAAAATGAATTCACCTATTATAAAGAAAAGAAAAATAGATAAGAATCAGAAGAAATTGATGTTTTTCGGAAATAATGTTCTTAGCAAATTCGTAAACCCAACCGATAGCATTAAAAAGAAATGTGATGCTATTGCACAAAAAGTGCAAACAATGTTTCATTCTAATAATAAAAATAAGAAACTGGCTATAAAAGAAACAGTGCAATATGAGAACACAACGAAGAAATTCCGAAATTATACTCACAGAAAATTTGAAAAAAGTATTACGAACTATAGTGTACGTTGTTCACCAAATACACACGAAAGGTGCAAGCATGATCAAATTAATTTAAATCCAAATTACAGGCGTCACCAAGATATCCCGACTTCGTATTATCCGTTGAAAACTACGTATGACTTAATAAAAACTGTCATGATTAGTAACAACAAGAATTATTTTCCCGATAATAACAATAAACACTCTGAGAATATTGATTTTAATCCTATGAATAAAGAAAATACACAAATGATATCCAGATTTACATTTGAAAGTCACAGATATGATAAACATGAAATAATCAAACCAAAAACAATGTACCATAGAAACCAACAAGAAAGGTTTATTACAAACTTATCTAAAACTAATTATCATATTTTTAACAACAACTGTAAACTAAAAGAAATAGATCAAGAAAATAGAGATACAAAATATTATAATAATAAGAATCAAATTGATTTTACTGCAGAAAAATCAAGAATAAGCAATATCGAAGAAATTTCATATTCCACATCGTTCTCCAAAATTAACCAAAAGATTTATTATAAAAAACATGATTATGTCGAAGAAATGAATAAGACTACATGTTACAATAATAATACATTATCCATCAGAAACGAACTGGTTAATGTCCGAAAAGCAAAATGCAGCTCTGAACACAGAAATAACAGTAATATAAAAAATCAATATTGTTTATCAAAAGAAAATGCTTGTAGCTCCGAAAACTTAGTAACTTTACTACAACATACTAATTACGCCAATAAAAACATAGAAGATAATTTAAATAAGATGGTTAACTCCAAAAACTTGACTAATCAAACCAACTTCCAGTTTTTAGAGGAACAGGAACTTATATTTGAACCTGTAAATATATGTGAAACTGTATTGGGCAGTGAAGATATATTTGAATCTGAAATTGAAGGAAACCATAATCCGAACAGTTTTCATTTAGACATTGTACATAATGATAACGTAAATATTTCACATTATTTTGGAAATATTGACAATTTCATTAAAACTGGAGACGTAAATGATATAAAAAATACAACAATACGCGACGAAATTAGTATAAGTATCGATAAAATTGACCAAATTACTGATCCCGTGCAAGATAATCTCAATAAATACCAATTGGCTGATAAAGATTGGCATAAAAACTACATTGCCACTGATTTTAGAGATTTCAGCTTAAAAAATAGATTACGTTTTGTGCCTAAAGGTAAACATAACTATATAGATAATATATTAATCTATATATTTATTTCCGATTAACAACAATTTACATGCATATTTTATTAATACTATTTATTTCCAGGAATGTCGCCTATTTTCCACAACTGCAACACAAAATACACATGTGATCAATATCTCGATGAAGATTATTATGGAAATGTAAGGCATTTTCAAATCTTATTAATGTATTGTAAAGCCCATCATAATATAAACTAATTTATATTTTTAGAGTGTTTATAACAATTTTATAAATGAAGTACATATTAATTCTGAGATATTTAATCCACTGTTACAAAATATAAAAGATCTTGGTACAAAAGACAATGAAAAGTTGCAAAATAAGATACATAGAGATAATGCTGCCCTAAAATTTGACGATAGGTCATTGAAAGACGCCATAGTAAGTATATGCCACAAATAAATACAGTTTTAAAATAAAAGCCTTTCTGTGAATAAGCATTCAGGTTTGTTCACAATTATTAATCGTTTGTTTTTCATTGTTCTAAAGGTCCTCGGACAAGTTGATGAAAAATTCATAGCTAGTATCATAGAAAGTAAAAATAATCAGGATAAAGGTATATTAAAATTCTTAGTATTATTCGATCAGCATGCAGTTCATGAAAGAATCAGAACAGAGCAAAATCTTTCAGGTACTTTCGTTTATTTTGTAATTTCAATATGACGTCGCAGTTTGTGTGTATTTAAAATTGTAATTTAATATTCTCATTGATCCTATAGATTACATTAAAAACAACCAATGGAAGAGCATTCAAATAGAAAACATTAATATGATGTTGTCTGTGGATGAGATTCTTTATATGCATAATTACAAAGAAAAGTTTAATGAAATGGGCTTACAATTTACTATACTTAGTTCTCAGGAAATATCAATAAATGCAGTACCTGAAGCAATACTTGGTAAAACTCGACGAGAGGTCAGACTTTGATACTATTTAATTCTAAAATAAGAAGATATTTAATCACATATTAAATATTTACATAGTCTGAATAAATAATACAGATATTCGTTTTATTAGGCCGAGAAAGTAATGAAAGCTGTGAGAAATTTAATAGTCGAAGAAATAAATGTTATCAAAACACAAAGTGGATGTATTTCTGTTTATCCAAAATCAATAATGCATTTAGTATTCAGTGAGGTAAGAATGTAAGATTACAAATACACTCAATTTAATATAAATAGTAAAATATTTTAATACTATCTCAATACATTAAACACTTTGAAACTCGTATAAGGTTATTTTTTTATTTAATTATTATTATTAAATTATTGCTTTGCTGATTATATTATCATTATATATTGGTAAAAGAGAAAAGTAAATAAAAGGATTTGTTTGTAGAATTCGCAAATGAAGTATAACTTCATAATTTACGTTCTACAGCTAAAAAAAATTATAGTATTCATTGCACTCTGTGCAGTCAACACGGTTATTCGGCGAAATTAAACTATACAAAAATTGCATGTAAATAGCATACAAATCTACACGCAAGTGAATGTTAACCAAATAGAAAAGTATGAAAAATTAAAAAAAAATTATAGTTCAGAAGTAAGACTGAATGAGTTTAAGTCAACCTTAATTAATATATATATATATATATATATATATATATATATATATATATATATATATATATATATATATATATATATATATATATATAATCCCGTGTGTATTATCCAGGCACTAATAACTAAATACGTAACTTTAGGCTTGCAGGGACGCTATAAAATTCGGTGATGGGTTGACAAAGAATGACTGCAGAGAGTTAATTAAGGACCTTTCCAATTGTAAAACGCCGTTTCAGTGTGCTCATGGAAGACCCGTTATGGCTGTCATAATTGATATAAGCAGTGAGGAACAAGAATATAAGGTAATATAAACAGCTGATCACTAGAACTCTCCTAATTTTAAATTATTTCTAATGACGTCATTTGATCGTATTATTATATTTAGACTTTAGCCAAATCGTCTTGAAATCTACAGATAACTTATTTTTCTTTGCATCATTTTTACGATGTTGAAAATATAAATAAAGACAAATTAAGGTTAAAACAGTCTGCCATGAACCATAATGTAAAATGCAGTCATCGAAGAGTATATTAACTATTGGCAGTATTGTAATTATAGAACGAGTACTTCTTACACTAAGCTGTGTTTTTATAAGAAATCACAATTGTCTGTATATTATTATGCAGATATAATATTTATTTATTTTCTTTTGTTATTTATTTATACATTAAAATGGTTAATATTCCTTTTGTTTATTCTACCTAGTAGTTCATTAATAAAAAAGAGTGCTTAGATGTATTTTGTTTACAGGTCACTTTTACTAAACTGAAAGAGTTCAAAGTCAAAAATCGCCTCTAAAAATAGTATTGGAAACTAAAATAGACATTTGGAATAATGTAACTTTTTAAGGAAAAAAAAAATCTGTTATAAAATGACAATAAAATAAATTTTCTTTTAAATTGTATTTATTCGTAACACAACAATAATAATATAACAATCCGTATAAAAATTAATATATTTGGTACTTAGAACAGAAATTTGTATGTATCGATGGATTACTTGCTTAATACTTATTACTAATAGAGTCGCAATCAATGTTATACTTATATGACTCAACTATGCAATTATCAGTACACAAAGTTACGTACTCGTCCTTGCCGGCGTGAAATAATTCATTGGTAATGTATCTTTGATGTGGAGCTTTAATTTACAATCGTGATTTTTGATAACTTTTCGAATCCATTCAATATAAGGAGTCACCCTCGTGTGAACGTCGGGAAATCCTGCTGCACACGGAATACCCCATGATACTAATCCAACAAGTTCATCACCTCTTGTTAAAGGACTGCCGGAATCACCCTAATGGAAAATTTATGAAAATTAAGTAAAATGCATTATAAAATACAATTTTAGAAAATATTGGACGTGATAGAATTTGTCTTTAATTATTACTATTAGAATTGGAAGACTAGCAACCGCCCGCGACTTCGTTATCATTATCTATATATATATATATATATATATCTATACATATAATAAAATTGAAGTGTCTATTTGTAATGTCAAAATAATAGGTTTTTAATAAATGCATATGAAAGTATACACGATAATTATAACAAAAAATATAGTCTCCGATTTTGAAGGGACTTTCAATGGCAGATAGCTGATGTTATAAGGCATAACTTAGGCTATTTTTAATTTTAGAAAAATAATTAGGGCTCCGCACAAAAAATAAAAAACTTTTTTTAGTAGTCCACTTAATATGATTCCCTATCTGTGAATTATTTTTATAGAATCGGATCAGTACTTCCAGAGATTAAGTACCTCTTATGCTCTTACAAACATACAAACTTTACCTTTGTTTAACTAAGTGAATAATGTTCGGAATAAATAAGTGGAGATTGGTCGTGAGTAATTACTATGACACAGTGATCATTATATGTCATAATGTAAGCATCCGGTGACACAGTGGAAACAATACCTACAAGCCAATGTCTCATATTTAATTGAAAAAGAAAAATCATTAGAATAGTACTTACATGACATGTTCCTTGACCGATTTTTGTGAACGTACAAAACATCTCGTCAGTGACTTCTCTTGAATATCGCATTGCAAATTTACAAGTATCTTGATTGAAAACTGGCACATATAATGAATACATTTGACGACTAGCTTCACCGTTCGGCTAAAAAGTGAATAAATTACAATCAGAGGCGTAGCAACCAGAAATGGCACATAGAGCAAGCATCGTAAATATAAAAAAATAATACTTTGAAATCAAAATGGTCTAATGAAGGTCGACTACCATGCTGACGTTCTACAGAGACTTGGAATATTGATTGAAAGAATTATGGAATTGGGAATATGTGAATTTTGCATAGATTTAATATATATAGATTGTCCACTCGAAAGAGAAAGAGCATAGTATACGCTTGTGTTAGAACGAGATAGGGATACGAGACCATTTTCGTATGGCCTACGTAAATCACGACCAAAAGAAATGCCGCTTATTTTTGCAAAATATCAGGTTTTAAAGTGTAATTGAATGTTTGGTAGACGTGTTTTATTGTGGTTACATGTACTGGAACTTGATTTATCTGGTATGACAAAGAAATCAACAAATTTGTGTATTTGCACACTTGTGTTTTCCGTTTTTCATCATCATTTCAGCCGAAAGACGTCCACTGCTGGACATAGGCCTCCCCCAAAGATCGCCACAACGACCGGTCCTGTGCTGCCCGCATCCAGCGGCTTCCCGCAACCTTTACCAGGTCGTCGGACCACCTTGTGGCGGGTCTGCCCACGCTGCGTCTTCCGGTACGTGGCCGCCACTCGAGAACTCTTTGACCCCATCGGCCATCCGTTCTACGAGCTACGTGGCCAGCCCACTGCCACTTAAGTCTAGCTATTCTTCGGGCTATGTCGGTGACTTTGGTTCTCCTGCGGATCTCCTCATTTCTGATTCGATCACGCAGAGAAACTCCGAGCATAGCCCTCTCCATTGCCCTTTGAGTAACTTTGAGCTTTCTTATAAGGCCCATAGTTAGCGACCACGTCTCAGCACCATATGTAATCACTGGCAACACACACAGGTCAAAGACTTTCGTCTTGAGACACTGCGGTATCTTGGACGAGAATATGTTACGTAGCTTCCCAAACGCAGCCCAGCCGAGTTGGATTCGACGATTGACCTCTTTCTCGAAATTGGATCTACCTAACTGGATAGTGTGTCCCAGGTAAACATAATCTTCAACAATTTCAAGCGTATAGTCTCTGATCTTCACGGGAGTTGGCGCTACATGGACGTTCGACATAATCTTCGTCTTGTCCATGTTCATTCTAAGACCAACTCGTTCAGAGGCTTTACTGAGGTCATCGAGCATCGCACGGAGGTCCTCCATGGTCTCAGCCAAGACTACTATGTCGTCGGCAAACCGAAGGTGGGTGATATACTCGCCGTTTATGTTGATGCCTAGTCCTTCCCAGTCCAGAACCTTGAAAACATCTTCCAGTGCAGCGGTGAACAGTTTAGGAGAGATAACATTTTTCGTTTTTAGTCTCATCTTATTCAACCTAATGCCGTTCTATATACTAAATCTAAGGAATTTTCCTCTCTCTTTTGAATGGGGCCCAAAGCATGTGCTCTACCCCACCCTAGGTACGCCCCTGATAACAATATCAAAATTTAAAAAACCCAAATTTTGGAGTAAATAAGTATTATGAGCACAATTGTTTAAGTACTTCTATATTTTTAACACGCTTATATTAGCTTCACTTGTAACTAACTAACAAACAATGTAATAAAATTTTATTTTAACCTACTTCTAATTGGCGTATCAAAATGAAATTTTGTATGTATATGTAGTTCGGATGGTAACACTATAATTTGGTATCTTGGAGCTGATCTGATGAAGGAGCCATGGGCTTGGTAACGAGATGTTATTATAAGCTAAAAAGTTTTATAACTATTTATTACTAGATAATTGTGTGAAGGTGGGCGCGGGCAACGTAGCTCGTAGAACTGATGGCCGATGGGGCCAAAGAGTTCTCGAGTGGCGGCCACGTACCGGAAGACGCTGCGTGAGCAGATCCACCACAAAGTGGTCCGACGACCTGGTAAAGGTTGCAGGAAGCCGCTGGATGCGAGCAGCACAGGTCGTTGTGGCGATTTGGGGGAAGGCCTAGGTCCAGCAGTGGACGTCTTTCGGGTGAAATGATAATGATGACAAGACCATTTTATCTAGGTACTATCAATACGACATACCTCATGTGCTCCAAAACCAGTCAAGACAATAAGATCATCTTCAACCAATTTCTTTTCACTTAATTCCACTATATCGACATGTTTTAAATTAAACTGCCCTTTAATAGTTAAAAGCGCAATGTCATTAGCTTTTTTAGTAAAATTAAATTTATTATAAATATTAATTGCAGCTGCATCGTATCTGAATCCTCCGTGATCGAGATTAGTAGTACCTACTACAACTTTGATGTACCGAGGGTTTGCACTGTGAAAAGACAACATATTTTAATAAAGTTAACTCATTTTGATAATAAGATTAAATGATTCAAGTAACTTAGCATGTTTTATCTATCTAGACACACGGCAATGTGTCAGCCAAGTTCGGAACCGACGACATTGGCCAGTGTGTATATTTTATATACGAAACATTTCGAGCTACTTTCGACTCTTCCATAAATCAAAAACTACTTGACCTACATACACACTTGAAATTTTGTATGTTTAATAAACACATAGAATAAGGGTTGCCAACTTTTTTATTTCTTATATAGTATTTTCGAGGATTTTTTAGGAGGAGATTTATTACCTTCAAAAAAAAAAGTACATGGAAAGAACAAAAAAAAAATTGTTCTCAAATGAATATTTTATTTTTTAAAGGAATATTTTTTACTATTTTATAGACAGATAATGATTATAATGACAAATACTCATATTTACAAAGATATTCCAAAACTCGTTCAGAAAGAGATAAAGCTGATATTAAGGCTGCGGGCTGCGTTCCGTTTCAAACTTTAACACTTTGGAATTTAAAAAAATATCCAATAAAAATATATTAGTTTCGCCCTACTATACTTTTTTTAATATAGTAGTCGGACGCCTAATATAGTAGGATACGATATTATATGCAACCCTACCTAGGATCCCAAACTTCACGAATAAACTTATTGTAGTTCTCGAGTTATTAGGGTGTGAAGAGTAGTATTTTTACCACTGACTGACTCACTGTCTCCCTCATTTGAAATACCTAGACCATTTCTAGATGTCTCAGAAACTTGAAATTTGGTATCCAGGTAGATCATTAAATTTAAACAAAGGATATAAAGGAAAAAATAAAGTAACAAACAAATTTACTTTCGCCTCTATAATATTATTAGCCGTACCCGCTATGATGATCGGTTAAGTAGTTTTCGCGTGAACGCGTTTCAAACAAACTTACATTCATATTTATAATATTAGTAGGATATTATTTGGTGAATTTAGAAGAATTACAAACCCTCTTAAACAATGAGCAGCGGTTACCACGTGCCATTTAGAAACAACGGCACCGCCGCATACGTGGTGGCCTGTTACATTCTGAAGCGATACGTGAAACCGGCCAAATTTTTCCGGTGCTTCATGACCTCCGATTATCCGTGATACACTACCTGAAACTAAAAAAAGAACAGTAAGCACAGTACAATCCTTAACAACGGCGACCACCGAAATTGGCCATCCATCGCCGGTCGCCACTATCATGCCAGCCTACAAGCCTCTTGGCAACTTGATTTACACTGACTGATTCCGAAACGTGACAAACCAAAGGAAGTCACTCTGATGGGTTTATTACCATATGCATGGTAGTCGAGGCCCGTTCGGGTAAAAATTACTACTACCCCGCTTATTACTAAACTAGCTGTGCCCCGCGGTTTCACCCGCGTAAATTTAAAATCAAATCGGGGACGTTCTGAAGATAGGTTAGTTCAAGAGTACCTACTCTAAACCAATGAGCATGCATGAAAAGATTGATGAATGTTGAAGAAGCGAAATATGTATGTCAAGATCGTAGCAAGTGGAAGGACGTCTCTGCCTACTCCGTTGGGAAAGAGGCGAGATTTATATATATATATGTATGTATAATTTAAAAGAAATCGCTTATTGATGATGTATAATACTTCAGTATAGACAATATTTTTATCAGGCGGCCAGGGTTAGCTTCACAACTCATACGGCTCGTTCGCGCCACCACACCTATAGTCATAGACCTGAGGGGAGAGATGAATTATTTTAATTTTACATTATCTCCCAAACTATTCGTCCAAAGTTTATCTAAATAAAATTGTCTTCATGATGAAATACCTTTCATTTGTAAGGATTAATATGCCATGCCTAATATTTTAATGCTCATAAATCATTTTTCAATTTTAAATAAATCTTTGTCATTTTTGTCTTATTGTGAATTATGTATAAGAGATAGGCATATGGTATCGCGGACTTTTTGTACATGTGCTAAGGAGCAATATTTTTGTAGAACATTGTATTTACGTATAACTTATTCATTACTGCAGGGCACGCGGATAAAGCAGTTAGGGTGTGCTATTTCTTCCAACTTACTTAACAAAAATCAATATTTAAGACCAGCTGAGAGGTGTAGCCTAATGCTAGATAGCCTATACTTCCTTATTCCTCGTGAAACTGGCTATCTTATACAAAAAATAGAAATTCCTACCAACTCTTTTTAATACACACTGGCTGATACCGGAACGCAACACGCCAAAGCTATAGTGGCTCCATAGCAAACTATAGCGCGTAGCGGCACGATACGCGAAAGGAAGAAACGATCTCCTATATATGTGCCTATATACAAATGTACTCTGTGGAAACGATACAGCCGGACGCAATTGTCATATCCTACCCCCCAGCTGTCATGTCATTGTCATATGCCCTACATAGGTAATGTGAAATACAATGTACATACCTATATACGTTTCTGTTTGGAACAATAGAAGATAGATTACAAAAAGAAAATGACGAATGACCTTGCACATATTGAACACTAATACAATTAATAAATAATAAAATCAAAACAATTTACTTAGTGAACAATGTAGAACAGTTCTGAATCCAAAAGATCAATTAAATGTTGCGCTCATTACTAATGTTTATTTATAATCAGTATGAATTGATCTGAAAAATAATCTGGTTATCTTTTCACAATCAGTTAAGGATTGATAAGGGATATTTTGTATGTATCATATTCAGATTAACGTCGCTGGCCGCTGTTAACGTTTATTACTACAGAAGGTATCAAAGAATCTCAAAATCACAGAAAGCTAAAAGTAAAGTTGTAAAAATAGCTAACAAACAATATTGTATGTGAATTTTATTTACTGAGTATTTTTTATTAATGGTAAAATAAAAATCAATTAAATGATTTTACATTATTATCACTGATGGCTAACTTCATTATGTTGTTGGCACGTGGGATAAAATTTTTGTAGTTGTTTTGTTACGGCAAAGAAGTTGCCTACAATTTTTTACGTGCGTACATATTATTATATACTCTCCATTTTTTGAAGTGAAACTTCTTATGCGACTTTCAAGCGTTAAACGTTAAATGTTAAACATTAAACGTTTAACACACATTATCGGTCTCTCCTCTTTGTGTGAGCCAGAGCGAGAGAGCAAATGTCGTAGTGTATATACATTGAACATTGTTTGAATAAAATATCTTTTAAAATTAAGTTTCACTTCTATCGTGTGTGAATCGCACACACACCTTTTTTGAAGTGAAACTTCTTATGCGACTTCCAAGCGTTAAACGTTAAATGTTAAACGTTTAACGCATATTATCGGTCTCTCCTCTTTATGTGAGCCAGAGCGAGAGAGTAAATGTCGGTGTGTATGTATATTGCACACTGTTTAAATATATCAGAAAATGTCTTTTAAAATGAAGTTTCACTTCTTTCGTGTGTGAATCGCACACACACTTTTTTTTTATTTATTGCTTCTAATGTACCTACTAAGAAGATTGGTAGTAAAAGTAAACAAAATACAACAAATATTTATTGAAGTGAAACTTCTTATGCGACTTCCAAGCGTTAAACGTTAAATGTTAAACGTTTAATGTTTAACGCACATTATCGGTCTTTCCTCTTAATGTGAGCCAGAGCGAGAGAGCAATATATTATCGGTCTCTCCTCTTTGTGTGAGCCAGAGCGAAAGAGCAAATATCGGTGTGTATGTATATTGCACACTGTTTAAATAAAATATCTTTTAAAATGAAGTTTCACTTCTATCGTGTCTGAATCGCACACACACCTTTTTTTTTAGGTTCGGACTTTTGTTATTTTATCCAAGGTGCTTCGGTTTAACCAAAGATTGAGGTAAACATTGGCTATTGCCTTGTTTACCGGTTATCAGTGTAATTACATGAATTTTGCATAATTAATCAAAACACTGATTCTAATGGATACCAATTAAGGCCAAAAATTAAGGAAGGACATTTCATCGCAGTCTGTCGAACCCGAATAGATTTTCCTTGGTATCTTAATTACAGAATCATACATCTTGTGGGCGTAATGTGGGTTAATTGCAGGCATTGTAGAGATTTACACGGTCCGACAATCCAAGTGAGAGTGAAGTCAGTTTTATTTGGGGTTGAGGCCACTGGTATCCAACCTCCCTTATATAGCCACCCCATGCCTCAATTGTCTGATTTTATCGCTGTCCGTAGGCGACCTAGTAATTGATCTTGAACGTCCTCACTATCGGACAATTTATTAGCAAATACGATAGTAAAATATAACTTTTTGAAGTGAAACTTCTTATGCGACTTCCAAGCGTTAAACGTTTAACGCACATTATCGGTCTCTCCTCTTTGTGTGAGCCAGAGCGAGAGAGTAAATGTCGGTTTGTATGTATATTGCACACTGTTTAAATAGAAAATGTCTTTTAAAATGAAGTTTCTCTTCTATCAAGTGTGAATCGCACACACACCTTTTTTTTATCTATTGATTAATCGATTGACAATTGATTGTTTCTTGGTATTTGGTATGGAATGTACATACCAGCTCAGGTGACGCGACCGCGACCACAGAATAGTAATACTTAGCAGGACGCTGACAGCGAAAAAATGGTCTTTCACCGCAAAGCTTTGTTGTAATCACAAAAAAATGACTATCGATTGTTGGATATTATTAATGAATATCAACTACTTGATTGTTAATTGGTGTTCTCAATACGAAATAATTATATAATGTACTCTGTGGTACATAATAAAATAAAATTCTGTAAAGGTACGGTATCCGTCTGTGAAGGTACCTACGTAAAGTACGTACTCTGTGAGTCTCTGTGTAGTATCCTCTTATTAGTCTGTGGTCTCCGTGAAAGGTATGTCGTATGTGGGCTTCACGTACTCTGTGTATGTAGCAGTATGTAGGTAAATAGAAAACTTATAATTTATACATAATGTTTTGCTATTATAAGAGTCAAAAATGGACATCTTAAAAGCAGAAATTGCTCGAAAACGAAAGCTTTTGGAAGAAAAAAATGTATTAGTAAGTTAATACGTATACCTTTTTTTATATTTAAACACTAATCAACTTTAGCTTTGTATTTCGTTTGCCGTAGCTTTACATGTTACTATGCCCATAGAACACTAAAAATAATAATATACTATATTATATACTAGCTGTGCCCGCGTCTTCGCTCGCGTGGACTACTGAAATGGCTTCTGTTACTTCTAATAACTCCAAGAATATGTGTACAAAGTTTCATGATGTTTGTTTAAGTAATTTTCGCGTGAAAGCGTAACAAACAAACTTACATTCACATTTATAATATTAGTATCAAGTATGATTTATCTAATTATTAGATTCCTAACAACAACAAAAAATACTTTAAACGGGGTGACCTTTTGGCTAAAGAAAGAGAAGAATATTTACAAAAATATGGACCTAATAACAGAGATCATGAAGACAACATTGAAGAGAAGAGAGATGATACAGGTTTACATTTTGTTAATTTTTAATTATCATCATTGGTTAATTATCCAACTCTTCAACTCATTTCCTATTCTATTCCAATGTGATGAACCATCTAATTGCAAAATGTCATATATACATCAAGTTGTATATATTATTAAATTTGTAGATAAATAGGATTTAAAGAATTGTAACTACACATATACATAAATCAAAGTGTACATGTGTGTACTGTAAATCTAGACTTACAGAGACTCTTGATTACTTAGAGAATCGTTGACTTAGAGAGAGTTTCGATTCTGAAAATAATGTTTTATATTAGAAACATTAAATTAAACCTGAAAAGCATGTTTTACAAGTATAAGTGTTGTATCTTTCTTGCCCAGATGTTTTATTACTCGAATTTTACTGGCTGATCTAGTGTTTATTTATCCTTTTGTTAAATTATTTAATTTAATCCTTCCTAAATCCTTTTGTTAATTAACTATTTGTGAATATTTTGTTTTATATATTTAAGTCCATTTCCCTGAATAAATGGGAATACTAAATTAGCTTCCAAAGCGTTTACAATTCTACAACCAGAAGTCAGATATTATATTCATCCTCTGCTCAACCTTCTCTTAAGAGGAAACTTTGGAATGCTGCCATTTGCCTAAAGTGTTGCATACCGGTACAGTATTGGACCTGTAATTAATCATTTTTATAACACAATTTTTGTAAATATATCTAAGCTTTTAAATTATTGAGTAAAGTATACTCTAAAATTTTGTATTATAAATAAGTTTATTGAAATCTTAAGCTCTGAAACAAGAGAAGAATGAAACTGACCACTCGGAAGCTGTAGCATTACCAAGAACAGAGGTTATAAAGAGACTGCGTGAGAGAGGTCACCCAATTCTGCTATATGGTGAAAATGAGTTACAAGCATTTAGGAGACTTAGAAGAATAGAAATTCAAGAACCAGAAGCTAACAGGGTATAATAATTTTCATAATAAAACATAATAAATTTTTTTAACAAATTCTATAATGAAATAAATAATAAATCAGAATAAGAAGCATATAAAAACAATAATATTTAATCTTTATTTTAAATAAATATCAGTTCTGTTAATAAAGTGTAACAGGCCTTTAAATTTGAAAGCTATTCTGTTTCGGTAAAATATTCAGATACTGTCAATTGACGTAAGATCATATCCTTCAACTGGCCTGAGCTGTTGATTAAGGAAAACATTGTGTTGAAGCTAAAGCATGGTGGAAGGATATTTACTAATGGGTATTAACCAATGGGTAGCTATCACTCAGAAGTTTAAAATCAGTTGCCACCAAGTGCATAAATTTGTAAATGGCTAAATTATCTATTATAAATATAGTTTATATTACTGGTATTCAAGCTTTGAATTTTATTAATAAATACTAGAACATTTTAGAGCCAGTCCCTCTAAGCTTGGTGTGTTACCATTTTTACCCACATCATTACTTAACACATGAGAATATGGTCTAACTAAAGAATGACAAAGAGAAATTTCAACTATTGATTAAAGACGTTTTCCATTCTGTGGTATGTTTTGTAAAGAACATCAGGAAAACCTAAATAAAATAGCTGTATAATATATACATATAGGTAATAAGAATCTTTATTTATGCCTTACAAATGATATACAGTAATGATAAAATTTAAAATGTCATATTTTACAGGGTTTCCGAAATGACTTCCAAGAGGCTATGGAGAAAGTTGATGAAGCTTATTTGAATGAAATACTAGCACTGGGGACACAGGTATATTCTAATCTCAATGTATCCTTACATATGACATTGGCATTTTGTTGAACTGGCCACCTTCATCTCAAATATCTGGCGGTTGGTTAGGAATTCAAAATTATTTCAATTTTAGGGGCTTGTGTATTTGTGTTTCGAATTTAGTTATTTATTTGTTTCTTTTTGGCAATGTTGTTTTCACAAAATTGAAAACTTAAAATATTGCGTTATTTATGAGTATGAGTTCCACTGTGGCATCAGTGCTGCAGAAACAGCTCGAAGGATTAATGATGTGTATGGGGAAGAATTGAATGAAGCACACCACAAACACGCATTGAGTGCTACGTTACATTACTCAACCGTCACAATAACGAGGGAATTTTGAATCGTTTTGTTACTTGTGATGAAGAATGTATCCTTTACGACAATCGGAAACGCTCATCACAGTGGTTGAACCCATGAGAACCGGCCAAATCCTGTCCCAAGCGGAAGTTGACTCAGAAAAAGGTACCGGTGAGTGTTTGGTGAACCAGTGCTGGTGTCATACAATAGTTTTCTAAGATCTGGCCAGACGATAACGGCAGATCTGTATTATCAACAATTGCACACCATGATGGGAAAGCTAGCTGTTAAACAACCGAGACTGGTTATCCTCTCTAGCACACTGCTGCTTCAGGAAAACGCTAGACCCCATATTTCACGACCGACAGTCGCTAAATTAGAGGAACTGTGGTTGGAATGTCTCCGACACCCACCATACTCCCCGGACCTTGCTCCAAAGGATTACCAACTTTTTTGGATTTTGAACAATTTCTTGCAAGGAAAAAAATTCAATTCCGATGAGGCTGTCTAAACCGCTTTAAAAGATTTTATTGATTTTCGCTCCCACAATTTTTCAGCAATGGAATCATATACTACCCATAAAGTGGTGAAAGTACATAGATAATGGTACATACTTAGATTAATTAAATGTATAATTTATATTTTTTTCGTTTTACTTTATTCATATAAAACGCTAATTTCATATGTAAGGGAACCTATTATATTATGTCTAAGATATATGTTTTCTTATTTGAAACCATCTATTAGTATTGTTAGAATTTTAACAGTTCAGCGACTATAAAACAGATTATTCAAGCCTGTTTTAAAATATCTGCCAAATAATATCAAGCTAGAAAGTGCAAGTAAATTAAATTAAATAAAAATGTAAAAGTAAAGTCAATACTAATTATTTCTGTAGTATTTTACATAATAGTAGATAGCTTTGGGATAATATCTTATTCCCAAGACTTTGTCTTTTTTTTTCTACAACAAAGGTGGCAAACAATCGTCTGACTCCTTTGATGGTAAGCGACTGCCGTCAAATGTTTTGGCGAGAGTATATTTTTTTTCCGGCTCCATTGATAAGAGCTTATCTCCAATTCTCTTTAGACATAAATACATATTCATTTTGCTCCTGCTACACCTGTGCCATAACGCATTAATTAACGCGATAATTAAGACATTACGCAGATGTGGCAAACATTAAACGCATTAATTGATATGTGGCATTGACGTTAAGCGATAACTCGGGTGGCGGTTTTTTCGACACATCAAAGTGTTTTAGTGCGTTGTACATCTCGTTAAATTGCGTTTGCTACATTAAGGCTGTCTCATTTTGTGCTTCGCACGCGCCGCGTAACGAAGTACCAATGTTCCTTTTTTTTTTTGACAGGAAAAATCAATCGAGTGGTCAAACGAAAAAGTAATAGAATTTTTAGAACTATTTCAAATAGTACCATGCTTATGGGAACCGAGATTACAATGTCATAAAGTCGTTATGCACAAAGTGATGAATGGCTGCGTATCCTACAGGCTTTATAATTTCGAGTAACGTAGGTAGAATTTAAAAGAAGAAAGGAATCCTTAATGTGATACTACCGTATCTACTTCAATAAGTATGAAAAGTTATTGAATGCGGTAAACTCACTAACTAATTCAGAATTATCTTTGGACCCGTATGTAGCCACTCGTTTATTTATTATGGCGTATTTCGACACAGGCGTTAGCATTAACATTAACACAGGTGTAGCAGGAGCATTATGAAAAGTAGCATTTATGTTCTTCTCCAGGTCATTGGCTACCTCTTTGGCAAATTTCATTTTGATCGGTTCAAAGATATAGTCCTGAAAAGGTACCAAATATATAAAAAGAGTTACTTTCGAATTTATAATATTAATGCAATTTGTTTTTCTGCAAGCAAACTTTATGACCTTGTGAACATAGATGCACATATAGGAACACATATAGATTGACGCGAATTATTCTTGGTTATACGAATTCTGTTGAATTTATGACTTGAACCACATAATTGTTATAATTCACAGAGTGAAAATGAAAACACATCACATGACGACGCTTTTGATGATTCTGTAACATATGAATTCATACAAGAAATGGCAAAAACTATGGGCCAAGGTGACAGGAATCATGATATGAATGTTATAATGACACTATTGCAAGTAAGTTTTATTTCTAAATATTAATTTAATTTAAAGCTGTAAGACTAACTTATTAAATTAAGTATATATTATTACATTGATAAGAAATCTACCAAGTCTAGGGATGCTGTCAAAGCCTCTAATGCCTCTAATGCCCATAGAGCGTTGGCGATCTCCCACAAAATATTTAGAACCACAGAATATTTACTACAAAAATAGGATGTTTATGAAAGTTGGGGAATCAGATGCTACAATTTTGATATGTATATTATCTATAATAATAACTCATTTTGGATATGTGGCTTGAGTATAGTTAGCCGCCACAAAGCTTTAAAGTATTTTATAATTTTCGGAAATTTCAGCGATCGATTTAAAAAGCTCTCCTCATCGACTGTTTGTCCACTCCTGCTCTAATGGCTCCAGGGCACTTAAGGCTAACAGTATAGTCAGTTGAATAAAAAGATATCTATTTGTTATGAATATTTTTCAATGACTTAGTATTAAAATACCCCATTACCTAATTACCTAAAAATATCTATAGACATCCCTTAAAAATGTTCTCGTAAACAACTAAAGCTATATTCATACTAAAATTTCCGAATGACTTAACTATAGTTAAAATTGCTAAAACGATTATATTTATTATATATATATATTATAAATGTTGCTAGTCATTAAATTATTTCTTATTAAAATTATTATGATGATAGTATTTTTTTTAGTTTTTATTAAAACTCTGGGGTCAGCAACTGAATTCAGCTACAGCTGCTGAAAAAACATCCATCAAGCATAAAATGACGCGAGCAACATTTACTCAAACTCAGGTTTATCTCAAGCCATTGATGAGGAAGTTAAAGAAGAAGAACTTGCCTGAAGATATTTGTGATAGTCTCATGGAAATTACAAAACACTTGTTGGATAGAAACTATATAATGGTAAGTGTGTCGTTATTGTGTGTTTAAATAGTTTCTTAAGTTCTTTACTCAAGTAAGTTATTACCTTTTATATTAAATGTTCATTTGTATCTATATTATTGTTAAATTATGTACAATGAACAAACCTTATCACATATCATATAACAAAGATACAGGAAAAAAAGTGCTATAGCAATAGATAACGATAGTTTATTTTAATAACTTTTTTTATTGCTAACATTGTAAATAGATGGCACCTCTTAGATGTTAGTTAAATATATTATTTTCATATGTTGATAACTGAAAAAGAAAACGATAACATTAATCTTAAACTATTTATCTATTTTCCGTCGATACCAGAAAAAATAAGCTTTAAAGTGTTGTTTGAATCGTTAATTTTGATGAAGAATTAAGAGAGATATGGCATTGCCACAAAAAACTCCTTTAAGCAATAATATACAGAGATAATCCACGTGTGGACAATAACCAAACTATATTACGCAAAATGCCACCAATATAGAACAATATAGGGTCCAATAACACAAGTTTATGACTAAGATACTAAAAAGTCCATGTTGATAAGTACAATGTTGCTAGATGCATTATATACTTTATTATTTGTTACTACAATAGCATAGAAAAAGTCGTTAAATCAATGTCATAAAATTACACATTTTTTTTTTCAGGCTAGTGATTCCTATCTTCAGATGGCAATCGGCAATGCTCCATGGCCTATTGGTGTTACTATGGTCGGCATCCACGCTCGAACAGGGAGAGAAAAGATTTTCTCTAAAAATGTAGCTCATGTAATGAATGATGAAACTCAAAGAAAATATATTCAAGCTTTGAAAAGATTGATGACCAAATGTCAGGAATATTTTCCTACAGATCCGTCAAGATGTGTAGAGTACAGCACCACTAGTGAATAAAAATGTATGAATAATCAAATGTGTTGTTTTATTACATGCTGGATTCCCGTGTTTTAAGGGCTACATTTAAAAAGTTAAGATATATATAAAACAACTTATTATAAGAAGGAGAAATATTACTTTAAGATTCTTTGGAAGTTGTTAGGGTCTGAGTAAAAATAGGAAAAACACCATTCTCGAAATCTCAGGAATCCTTTGGAATGTGCCCGAAATATCGTGTATTTCGTGTGCCAGCATAAATTGAGATACCTTTAGGAACTTGTCATTACTGAATAGAACTCAGCTTATACCTAGAACTGTTACCAATGGTGCAAGGGTGACTGTACCTAAACATTTTTATTGTAGTTATTAAATAATTAAATCCATTGTAGTTTCTATAGTTTTGTATTGCCTTTGAACAATATAATTTTTCCTTTATTAATAATCTTAAGTCTTATTATAATCTCCACCAGTTAAACCTTATTTCCTATTTTATATTCGTACATATATATTTTCGTACTAAAGTGCCCCATTCTATGTATCATTGTGCCCCGTACGTGTGGCATATTTTAAAAATAAAAGAATAATAATATATATTATCATTTAATAATAAATTAGGTAGTGACGAAGATGCATTTCATTCGTTTAGCATTTTTTTTAATTTGATTAGTATCGCTGCAGTTTAATATACATTTTATTATTTAAAGTATTTCTATTAATTAAAACGTTAAAAAATTTAAAATAAAGTTATTTACTATTAAAATCATAATTATTACCGTTAAATACAATTTTATCATTAAATATTTTCGTTTCGGGATCAGCCAGTGTATATCCAACTGTCGAGAGGCTTATAGGCCGGTATAACAGCGTATCGATGGATTGCCGATCACGAAGGTTGCCGTTGTTCTTAGATTGTACTGTAGATAGCATCAAGCAAAGTGTCGTCACTTTGCTGTGCACTATAAAAAAGCAAACATTGTCTTATATTACAGTTATATTTAGCCGAGTTGGTATTCCTTATAATCTGGCAAAACACTACCAACGATCTTCAATTTGCATTATAAGAATGCAACATTTCACTAATTACACTAATAAATAACGATAAAACAATCACAAAATTATAAATACACGCAAGAGCTTCGCCTTTGTGAACAAATTTCGCGGATTTTGACGTCACGATTCGATATGACTAATGTGGCGTTTTGCGATTTTAAATTCCCCTCTTTTTTAAACACTTTTAGTAATGATAAACACAAAGTGAGTAAATAAAAAATAACGTTATAGGTGTAATTCTACGATAATAAAGATTCGAAATAAAAATACTTGACCTATATTTAAACGATATAGATTTAATATATTATTGCGTAATATTGAAAGGTCTAAACATAACTTCGAAGCCATAATTCTATTTAACGTCTTATTTAATGATATATCTAGTTGTGCCCGCGGCTCCGCTTGCGTGAGTACAGATTGATTGTTTATGAAGATATCGTCTTTTTATTTTATAAGGACCAATTATTAGTATCTGAAGAGTAAAACAAAAAATAAATTGATTAAAATCTATCCAGTAGTTTTTTCTGGGTGTGCGCACAGCGGCAAACCTAAATCATTTTATTTATATAGAATAATAGGTATGTTATGTTATCATAGGTTGGGTTTACGTGGATGTATGACTTGCAGAACATCAATCATTTCTTCGTCATAAGTGACACAAAATATTAAAAAAAACCCATTATAGCAACTGTTCCTACACTTTTAAACATACGAAACACTTCATAAACCTGTTTTATTTTATGGAACCATTCAGTAATGATAAAAAATGTGAGATAATTTAAAATAAAATTTAAAGATAGTATTTGTTACAGTAGAATTATTTAACAGCCAGCATAATTCAATGACAATAATTGTAACTGATTCGTAGAACACTTGTGATTTACTTTTCCACGGTACCGACTTTAAGAATCACAACAGCTTTCCGGCATTCAATTTTGTTTGTTTTGTTTAGTATAACTCTACGTATAAGAGCCTTTGTGAGACGAAGGGGCATTTAATGAAATTTGTTTTTGATTTTTATAATCGCAGAATTTAGAAGTGTTAGCGATAGGACTAGATGGCGAGGCTCTTAAAATGGTAGATGTGGCTAGTGGGATTACTTTCAAACCAAAAAGACACTTAAGGACTGATTAGAAAACTGTTTATTTGAACTTAAACATTTTTGAATTTATTTTAAATGAAACGTTAACATTGTGAAATATATATAAAATACAAGAGTTATGTGAGATAACTAGACATGTTTCTTACTCAAAAGATTTTCACGGAATTAATCAAATATGACAATTCTAAATGAAGAAATAAAACTGACATTCCAAATTTAAAGTAATTCAAACATAATTCATAAACCAAAGAGATCAGAGTTAACATCAAAAGAGTATGTATAATCTGAGATTACCAATCAACACACCCCCTTAATCTCAGATATACATCATAACACCAGACAAGTACAGAAAACCCAAAAAATACAAGAAAAACACAATACACTATAAAGAAAGAGGATATATCAAAAATTCTGTAAAAACTTTCTCTGCAAAATTCCGTTTTGAATTCCGTTTTTAAGCACTACCTACACTAAAAGGTTTAGAATAAATACCTTCTACATTTCCTACATCTACTAAGCCCCCTGCAATTTCTCCTATTCCTCCTATCCCTCCGATAGCTCCTAAACCAATAATACCTCCTATAACACCTTCGCCACCTGTTCCACCAATACCTCCTATACCCTCAATACTTCCTATACTACCCTCACCTGTTCCACCAATACCTAATATACCACCTACTTCTCCTACTCCTCCTATAACATCTAATCCTCCTATAACACCTAATCCTCCTATAACACCTAATCCTCCTATAACACCTAATCCTCCTATAACACCTAATCCTCCTATAACACCTAATCCTCCTATAACACCTTCTCCACCTATAACACCATCTCCACCTATAACTCCTAATCCTCCTATAACACCTTCTCCTCCTATACAACCTATTCCTATTCCCCCCCGATACCTACTCCGCCTCTTATATCACCTATATAACCCACACCACCAGCACATCCTACACCACCGATACCTACTCCACCTCCTATATCACCTATATAACCCACACCACCAGCACATCCTACACCACCGATACCTACTCCACCTCCTATATCACCTATATAACCAATTTCTCCAATACCGCCAATTGTTACTTCTTCTTCAACTTTTTCTTTTTTTAATTGTTTCCATTTGAATTCTTCGTTTTTCAATTGTTTCCTTTTCAATTGTTCTTATGCGCTACTAGTATTTTTTCCTCTTCTTTCTTTACAAATTATTTGGTTTATGATTATTACAGCTTTGATTATTACTGCTTCTATTATTTATTTTAAAACATTTATCCGAAGTATGGCCAGGTCACCCATGCCTCCATTTTATTTATGGATAATAATTCCTCACTTGTCTTCTTGGTCGCAGTATGCTCATTATCTTTTCAAAATATTTTCAAAAACCCGCAGCAGTTATTTTCAAAGTTATCTTTTGTTTCCAGCTATGATAGTTAGAATCTTTTGCTAACAATGGTTTGATGGTCTGTCCATCTTTGAAAATTTCTACGCAGCTGTCACTTTTGCTCAAAAAAGCAGAAAAATACAAATATTTCTAGGATATTCTGGGCCCATAACCTCTTGAAATGGTAGATGTGGCTAGTGGGATTACTTTCAAACCAAAAAGACACTTAAGGACTGATTAGAAAACTGTTTATTTGAACTTGAACATTTTTTAATTTATTTTAAATGAAACGTTAACATTGTGAAATATATATAAAATACAAGAGTTATGTCAGATAACTAGACATGTTTCTTATTCAAAAGATTTTCACAGAATTAATCAAATATGACAATTCTACCTGAACAAATAAAACTAACATTCCAAATTTAAACTAATTCAAACATAATACATAAACCAAACAGATCGGCGGCCCTATTACATAAGAATTAGCGATAAGCAAAAATTGCGCGTCGGTCGCGCATGAGGTGCGCAATCTACTGCTTTAACAGGAATCATCTATCTCGTCGCTCGCTAATGGTTCGCTATGCACTTTTGCGATAATACTAGCGCCAGAAACCATTTTGTAGCAATCAATGGAACTAATGAATTATCAAACAATGAACAAATGTTTATGTTAAATTGTGTACAGGGTTGCCAGGTGTTAGCTTTTTAACAGAAATGCTCGGTTTTTTTGTCAATTTATCCGTGTTCGATATGACAAATATAACGAATTGTGGGTGATTAAAGTTAAACTTCTTTGAGCACGGTAAGGAAGTATTTGTGTCACGTGATATTACGTTACGCGTTACGTTACGGACGATACATGTCTATTGGTCTAAAATATATAAAAAATCAAATTCAAAGTACTTCAACAGTTCAATGTAATGGTTACGCGCTCTTTTATTAATTTAAACCTCTAGCTGATTATTTTACTTACGATACAAGTGGTTGGTGCACTTTTAAATAATGGTGTTTCCGTAGAGACCTACGTAGAAAGACTGTATTTAGTCATCTGAACATGTTCTTTCTTTTCGAACAAACCAAAACAAATTAATCATCAACATGCTCAAGGATGACATTAACAATAACATTAATATTTGTTCGAATATTAAAGCCAAATATGGTGAATTTGACTTCAATATTTACTAAAAGAGTGTAACAGTAATTTTAAATATTTTTCTTTCAATTTAGTTTGGCTTATGTTTTCTTATTAATATTCATCTTTTCTTCCTTATTTTCATGTTTTTGCCAAATGTCTAGTTCATTTGGCAACCCTTACTGCTCATATTTCCAAGTTGTGATTAAAGTGTTCTGTGTTTTTATTGAAAATCCACTTAAATTCAACAAAAAATGAGTAGAGTTTGTTTCAATATGGTTTTAAGTAGTTCAGGTCAGTGTTTGTTTGATTCTCAAGTGATCAACTGGTGCTTTAAAACAACAAGGTACGTTAAAAGTGTAGTTATAATACTGTATAAACTGTTGGAATGGCTTTATTTTATTTAAAAATATGTCTCATCTCTTCCAGTTAAAAAATATAGCAAACAGAGTGTCAAATGACCAACTTGAGGAGCTCTTGGAGTTCCTCGCCCAGCGTCCGGCTTTAGCCAAAGGCATGGGCCTTGGGGCAAGGTCCAAAGAAACTGTAGACAAACATTGGAATGATCTTGCCACAAAGCTAAACTCTTATGATTCTGGATCAACTAAATCAGCAGAACGCTGGAAGAAGGTAAGCTTTATTTGTCAGAAATGATTGGTTAATTTTAAAGTTAAATAGAGTTATTTGTTTATATAATTATGTTTTTAACTGAATTTAAAAAGATTATTATACTTTTCCATAGTATATCTGCATGATTTTTATGAAAGAATTTATAGCGATTGCATATTGTAACTTTGTGTATTTTTTACTGTGTTAATAAACCACTTTTATTGAAAGAATTATAATATGTATGTTTAATGTTTATATTTAATGCAGTATGTTTGTTTTTTAATAGTACTGGGCTAAAATTAAACATAAAAGTAAAGCCAGACTAGCAAAACGGAAGAGGGAAGTTTTGAGTACTGGTGGTGGACCATCAAGCCAAGAAGATATTTCAGAAGTAGACAAAAAATATTGGCTATCATCGGTAAGCAAGCTTTGTTTGGTGACAGAGAGCCCCAAATACCTGTTTTTGTAAGTTCTTAAATTTTTTGTAATATCTGTACATGGTCATTCAATTTTGTAGATACTATTATTTAGTAATTATTTTCCAGAACACTGACCCTACCCCAGAAAAAGTACCAATAACTGATCTAATAATTGTTCCTGAGGAAGTACAAAATCTGGTAAGCATTACAAGTACTTTCATAAATATTCTATTACACTTTATCTTTTATGTAACATTAGTCAAAATTTGTTTTAGATAATGTGGCAAATGATGAAATCTCTTTTCATAAGAATGTTGAAAGTTCACCTTCAAAAAGAGGTCAAACAAGCAAAGTGTGTTTCCCTTCTATGTATGTTCTGTAATATGTTTTTATTACTTTTTTTTTCGATGGAACTATATTTTAAAGTGTGAGTAAAAATACTTTTTCCAAGTGAATAAGCCTGAAAATAATTGTAATTTATACTCTCGTACCTATCATATGAGCCTTCATATAAATGTATTGTGTGCAGATATTGAACTTCCATAGGCATTCGTGTTTCTTATTGTTACAGTCTTTAGCATATTACGGTGAAATGAAGTTGTAAATCTGATTCACAAAATGTTTTGTATATTATGTATATTACTATAAGTATACATTTGTTTATTTACAGACAGTTCTGAATTTCCAATAACTAGGACCGACTCTGTTGTTGATACAGACAGACTACCGCAATACGTATCAGATAAACCACAGAGAGATAATTTCAGTAAACAATTAGTTCTTTTTTTAATTATTTGTGTTTTAGTGTATAGCCACAATTTCACCTGATATTAAGAGACGGTGTAGCCCAAGATGGTGAGACTTTAAATCTTGTGGGGGACTAGTTTTTAAGTGCAGCTGCCGAAACAGACTTATAGGTGCTTGTCGACAGATTTTTCTCTCACTTAGAGAGTGCTAGCTAGCCATGTAAGTATTCGAAAAAGCCCTACCACTATTCTATGGTTTCATCAGGATAATTTTCTGCACTACAATCTCAGGCTCGTTGCAGGGATTCGAGCCCTGCCTCAATAGACGCAATTTTTGTATACTCTACCACTGAAATTACAGATACACAGAGTCCTGTGAGCCGACCTCATGTTAACCGCCCTCGCCTACGACGCAGTAGACTTAGTATATCTAACACTACCAGTGAGTAAACTATCTACTTAGGAGACATTACTAATTATTATTAAAACTAATTATTTACTTTGTAAAACTGAATTTTTAGTAGCCTGAGCATACTTTATTCAATTGACCATATTATATGACACCATATCAATTAGCTTTTGTATTAAAAAATATTTTAATCTGTGATTAACTACAAATATTATTGAATCAGGAAATAGTAAAACATTCCTTATGTTACATATAATGTGTTAATACGGTCTACTTATACTTTAACTTAAAATCATTATGCTAACTGTTATACTTGTATATAGTCATTATGATTATCGCTTGCTGTGATTTACTGTAGTTGAGAGAGCACATGATCCTCACTTACATATTACTGTAAATGCCATGATGGAAATCCTATTAAATAAATAGTTAAAATTAAAATTCTACGTTTTCAGCTCAATCTAGAATCGACCAGCAGTGGGTTATGGATTTGGAGCGGCGCAGAGTAGAGGCAGAGACAAATCTCGCCAATGCTGCTTTAATAATGGCGAGGCTTCGCGCTTGCTGGCGGAGGCATCGCACTTGCAAGCGAATACGTTGCGCGCGCTTGTGGCGATTATAGAAAAAAGGGAAGATATACGAAAAGCCGACAAAGACAATTAATTTTTTAAATTAAAATAATATCATATACTTTGTTTTTATTATGACGAGCAAACAGTCCTAATTATCAGTTGACAATTATTATTTACACTATTTTAAAAAACAAGACTACTCAAACACAAATTTGAAAAATATCATATTATTCAAAGTCTACATTCGCAGTCTAAATTATTTAAAAAGTATTTAGAACAATAA
Organism: Saturnia pavonia; assembly: GCA_947532125.1. Classification (NCBI taxonomy): domain Eukaryota; kingdom Metazoa; phylum Arthropoda; class Insecta; order Lepidoptera; family Saturniidae; genus Saturnia; species Saturnia pavonia. The sequence goes on along the minus strand of OX383905.1, from coordinate 10,952,899 downwards.
CATTATAGTTATTGCATGCTACCTGTTAAATTTTTAGCGAACTAGCTAATCGAGATGTCTCGTAACACGAATCACGATGTAGACATTTTAAAGGGATTAATTAGAGCCATTTTTAGAAATTTTGAGCTATAATGGTTCTGCAGTTTTGATATAATACCAATTAAAAGCAAAAAGAGATACAACTATTATTACAGGTTAGTTTTTAACTTTGGTAGTAATAAGAGTTACCAAATATTACGCGTTTGTCTACAGGAGTTAAGTAGTAATGATAAATATAAAATTAAACGAAATCATTTTTTTAGTACAAGCTATAAACTATGTGCTTTTCCTTACTAAAATAATAAAGCTAGTCATTATTAATTCAATTCTACAATATAAATTTCCGCGTAAAATACTTTACAAACATTTAAATGAAGTAAAGACTCATAGAACAACAATACAAAAAATAATCAAATATTAAAGGCAGGGCAAAAAAAATCACTATCTTCGTGCTAACCACAATCTTTGAACAACACGATTTCGTTGTTGTCGTCCGCTAATGAGGAGTTGTTGCTCAAAACTGGAATCTTCGTTTTGATTTGATGGTAGCTGAGGAATTTGGTAGAGTAGATCATTATGTGTGTCAGAATTTGGTAAATGAGGTACTGGCAGTTGGTTTCTGTTACATATATTGTGTAAAACAGCACAGGCATTTATGATCTTAGCCACGATTTGGTGGTCATAGTGCAATACTCGATGAGATAGTAAACATCTCCAACGAGATTTTAAAACCCCAATGCAACGTTCCACTGTATTTCTAGTAAGACAGTGAACATTAGTGTAATGCTCATCTGCACTACCAGGCACAGCATTTACAATAGGAGTTAAAAGCCATGGTCTCAGTGGGTATCCTGAATCACCTGCAAAATAAATTCAATATGTTAAAACAATTATGTAATTATAGTAATTATTTATTTGTCTGTAATATGTTAAGATATTTTTACCAACCAAGTAACCAGACGGCTTCTCCTGTACTGTGAAGATTTTGGAGATATTCATGTATTACACAATTCCTCCAAATATATGCATCATGTGTAGCACCACCAAATGATGCATCAATATGCAAAATGTTTAAATCACTGTCACATATCTGAAATAAAAAACATGACTTTTTAAATAATTGTTACATAAGAAACATATAAATACTGTTCATTTATAAATTACTTACTATTTGAACATTTCTGGAATGATATAGTTTTCTATTAAAAAAGCGTTCCTCATGTTCGGTTGGCTTAATCAGAGCTATATGAGTACCATTAATACATCCCAGGCATCCAGGGAATCCAAATTTATTTGAAAATCTAAAACATTTTATCATAATTACAACTTTTTGTCTTAAGTTGAAGATACATAGATTTTAAATGTTCTATTTTGTTTTTACCCATTTATAATTCTTTGTCTTTCTTGCTGTGTCTGAGGAAAATTTATGTTTTTTTTTAACACAGTATGTCTATTTAAAGCCATTGTTACTTCTCTAACAGCATTAGACACACTGGCTTGACTGAGGCCATGAAGGTAGCTTATGCCCACTGGCTTTTGATAAGAGCCAGTAGCATAAAATGACAGCGCTGTAAACACCTGTAATATCATCATACCTTTATTATTTTAATTCTAATAAAAGTCAATCAAGCACAATAATATCTCACTCCAATTTTCATACCTTACATTGTACGCTCACTTTTGTTCTCCTTTTCAATGGACCCATGTATGGTTGTAACTCTCTACATAAATTTAAAAATAACTTCTTAGAAAGTCTGTAGTGTGCCTTGAATTCAGCGCCAGACAAATCCAGCGCCTTGGCCTGGTCTCGGAGGCTACGTCTCAATAGTGCTGAGTTTTTGATGTTTAGAGCTTCCATCAACAGAATAGCCCGAGCCATGTCGAAGGCATAGTCAATTGATTAATAATGTTCACTACACAATACTTTTGTCAACACAAAATATGTGACAAAGCGAATCGGTTTATATAGGATAACGAATGGTGGGAGACGTAAAAATTCAATATCGTAGCAAGCCAGGGGTTCGTGAGAAAAGTGAATTTCTTAAAAACCAAATTTACGAGCATATGCACTAACACTCCAATGTTATTTGTTATCGCTATACACTTCACACACTTAATATTTGATACTCATGTTTGTAATAAATTAAGGTTCAAAACGAAGCAGAACAACGTTTCATGGGATAATTGAATACACTTGATATTTAGATTAACAATTCAAACAAAAAATAATAAAATACTAAGAATTATTGAGCAAAGCGATCAGCAATCGATCAAAAAATCACTACAAGGGTTATCGCAATTTGACAGGTCAAAATGCTCTCGGATGGCTCGGCTATTGCTTACAAAACTCATACGTAATACGAAAACCTTCCCAAGTCTATAGAGAAAAGTGCACATTTAGTTTACCGATTGTTCTACAGAGGCAGCACTGTCATACAATTTGCTATGGCTCTGTTATGGCTGTTACATAATTTGAATTCGCCATTTTTTAGCAAATATTTAGCAATTTTTGCTATCGCTCTGCTATTGTGAGATATATAATAAGGCGGCGGAGTTGACATCAAAAGAGTATGTATAATCTGAGATTACCAATCAACAGAGGCAACTTTAAATAGAAAAACAGAGTAAATAATATTAACGAATTTGGTTTCGTTTGGGATATTTTTACGAGTAGGCAGCCCTGGGCCTGCATCTGTCACTCGACTCATATTATTTTAGGGAAGCAAATAAAGACAAAAAGTATCGATATTTTGAAAACGTGCTGATATATTGTATAAAAGGTATCTAATTTATATCGGTTAGAACTAGCGGTGGGTAATAGCGGCTTTTTTGGGAAACGACACGATACTATCTATTGAACACTGATAACGGTTTCTAGAACTATCTATTTTAGTAGCTGCTTTTTCAGTTTTTAAAACTCTATTGTAGTAGCCGACTTCTCGGTACGAGGTTATTGTTACTGCCGTGTTTTTATATAATTTTATACGTTTTGTATGAAGCTATAATTGTCACTATAATATTATTTATGTAGTTTTTTTTCGGATTTTTATACTTTTTTGAAAATAGTGCTGCTGACCATGGCCAATCTGGTATAAATGGCCGTCAAGATGTAACCGTCACGCGTTGAAAAAACATAATTGTTCATAACCCTACATTATACACTATACCTACTTATCAACTAATAGTTATTATTTTAAATGTACACCAAATAAAATATCACGAAAATTTTAAATATCACTATTAAATAGTTTTTTTTCGCTGGTATTAGCTTCACTTGTAACTAACTAACAAACAATGTAATCAAATCTTAGAAATCAATTTTAACCTACTTCTAATTGTCGTAACGAAATGAAACTTCGTGTGTATGTGAAGTTCGGATGATAACACTATAGTTTAGTATCTTGGAGTTGGTCTGACGATGGTGCCAAGAGTTGGATAGTGTAACTCTTCAGTGGTTACTAGCAAACCCCCTCGAGTTTAGGCTCACATGATTTAATTTGACAAGTCAAATAGATTGTGGGCTTAGTAACGAGATGTTATTATAAGGCTAAAAAGTTTTAGAATTTTTAATCCTTAGTTAAAGCGTGTTTTTAGTGTTTTATGTGAATATAATATTCACATTCACAATTACAATCTTAAAACAATACGAACTTAAACACGACAGACACCTTAATTTATACTGCCTAGTTAGAACGCGACTAAGCGTCTTAAGCACTCGCGCCCAAGTCCGGTGTAGCTGTCTGAGGCTTCTGAGCCATTTCGGCTAACAGTATAGTCAGATCGAAATAAATAAATATTGGTTAAAATTTAAAAACATACTAGTTGTGCCCGCGGCTCCGTTCGTGTGGACAATCGAGTGCACGCGCAAATTGAGCTGCCTTAAAAATGCTTTTTGCGGGTGATCCTTTGAAGATATATATATGCTACCGCTTTGCCTTTTTTTAGGATCTACAATTATGTAGTACATTAATTTGATATATCTCTTATGGTTATCTCAGCGTAAGCCATTTCTAACAATCGAATGATTATTATCTGAAATCTTAATCAAAAACATGTAATAAGGAAACCATATTTAATAATAAAATAGGTATATTCAGTTAGGTAGGCAAGTATTTAAAAAAGATACGAAAGAAAATATTTGGGAAGTAAGGATTGCGTTATAAAATATGCTATAGTCGCTAGATATATGATATAACCTTATTATACAAGGAACTAATGTATTCAATTTTGTAAAATCTGGCTGCTCTTCCCCGAGGATACTACTGACGTGTCTTCTATCCTTACAGTTTTTATTGTTTTGAATTTCAACTTTTCAAATGCAAGCTAGTGCCGAGTGCTGACAACACAATTGCTGTTTGAAAAAATTAATCATTAATATGTTTACTATACATATTTAATCTTTCATATCGTTTAACCAATATTTTATATATCGACAAAAATATCGATACAATGATACTTTCAGCAAGCCTAGTTTATTTATGTTTACTTGTTGATTTGAGATTTTCATGTTATTCTTGTGTGAAGTGTAGTAAACCTAAAAATGAAAAATGATTTTAGAATACATTCTTAAGTTTCATTTCCAAGACTGCCTCAATATTTTATCAGAAAGTGATAATCTCGGCTATTTCAGTATCAAAATTGAGTAAGGGGATAAGTTATCATGTATTATGTCAAAGTGGTTCCATCGATGAATGTGTTTCATTATTTATTTATTTACAGCTTTTTGAAACTATTTGAAACGTATCCTGATGTTGGCGATAAAGTTTTATGTAGCCCTATTGAGAGTCTTCCCATTTGCCACAAAGACATTGTTATAGCTCAAAAAACAATTTTAGAAAACCATGAATACAAGGAAATTTTAACGAAGCTGAGTTATATTTACTTGAAAATTAATGTTTTTGCAAGGTTTTTTGGATTACCTGTATGCCCCGAACTTCACAGGACAGTTTTCCCTAAAAATATAGATTTGGGCTGTTTTTTAAAAGTCACAGGTTAGTTCTACTATGTTCAATATACCAATATACTAAATATGTTTTGTTTGTCATAAAGAAGTACTATAAATTGAATGCTTTACTTCAATTAAATGCACTTTTTGAATTTTACAAATGAAAGCCATATAAACTATTTTCTTAGTTTTCTTAACTATTTATTTTGAGGAGTTAATCAATTTGGCAAATAAATCATTAAATTTTTAGTATACTTCATATATTTTGTAATATAATTTATTCAAGTTTTGAATTATGTTGAGCATAGATTTAACATATACTCTGAAGAAATAAAGCTGTTGTATAGAGGGTGTATTAAGTAGGTACTTGTATTATGATAATGATTTTATACTCATAACATAGAGATAAGAAATTTGTAAATATTTTCTTCCCCAAAATTTTGAAATATAAAGGTAATTTAAATTGCAATAAATTTTCACAATAAAAAATTATTTAAAAATGTTAAAAAAAAATGTTTTACAAAATTCTCATTTTAGGTACAGTGGTTAGGGTAACTCAATCAAAAATGCTGGAATATCAAAGGAAATATGTCTGTGTAAAGTGTAAGTTTGAGAATTGCGTTGAAGCCGAATTTGAGAACAGGTACATTTTGAAAACTCCAGCTAAGTGCAGCAATGTAGATCCAAAATGCAGATGTGCTACATTTACACAAGTCAATCTTGTATCTAGAGAACATTGTAAAGATTATCAGGAAATAAAGATACAGGTATTTATATAAGCAACCTTCAACCATTTAAACGCTATTTACTTAGAATTCATCTCTTGATTATGAAGTGGATTTTTTATAGTTTCTTTATCATCAAAAGATCAGTCAAATTATTATTCTAGAAGCTGCAGAACCACATAGCAACAAAAAGTTAACCAGACATTGATGTTAACTGTAAATTAATAGCTGAGAGTATGGGTTGATAACAATCAAATTTTGAAAAGAATAATACTTTAAGTTTGCCAATACATCTTTGATAATCCAATGAATGTATATTCATAAAAAAAAATTGACAAGCTAGAGCTTGTCAAACCTGCACAGTTTTAATACTAGAAATATATGTAAATTATATCTACATATTTTAGCTGTAACTAACGAAACTATAAGGGTTCCTTGTTGACTTTGGAACCCTAAAAAAGAGAAACTCGGTAAACATTCTTGCTGGTTCTTCTTTATGACTGGGATGTTTTTTGAACCGGTAGTAGTGTTTGGATGTTTATAAATGCCTTCCTGCGGTCTAAGCTAAATAAAGTATTTTTTTGATTTTGATAGTTTACTAATTAAATGTTATATTATATGACCAAAATGTAAATATGACATAAATTAGTCACTGTAATGTTTCAGGAACAAGTAAATAAATTGACTGTTGGCACAATTCCTGGTTCCTTGTGGGTGGTTTTAGAGGATGATCTGGTGGATTACTGTAAACCTGGTGATGATGTCATTATATGGTAAAGAACTCATTCTCTTTCTATAATAAGACCGGAAACCATGAACTCAACCGTTATTTAGAAATGATTAGAAGGCTCATTTCATTATATATGCTAATACTAGCTATCCAGATGGCATGACAACATATCAAATCCTAACATAGCTATAAACAAATCTATATAAGTAAAAACTGACTGATCGATCAATGCGCAGCCCAAACTACTGGGGCTAGGACCATGAAAATATGCATGGGGGTTCCATTTACACGGTAGATTAACACTAATGAAGGAATTTTGCAAATTTCATTTTGTATGAAAATCAGTTGTTAAAGTATTTTTGTTCCCGTGCCAAGCAGGAGCGGGCCGCTAGTGTATTATATAAATATATGAGTTCAATCGGTCAAATCGTTCAGAAGTTGACATTTTTTGTTTGTTTAAAGGCAACTTTGAACACAACATTTTTGAAACTACCAGTCAAGATTAGAAACATCCTTTTTGCGTTTCATAGCTTATTTTTTGAGGTAGCTTATATACGATATAACTTCACGCAACGTCCTTAAGGAGCGAAGCCATGAATTTTAAGCAATATGGCAAGCCGTAGGCAAATACTGTAAGTGAGGCTACACAGGTGCGTTGGCAGCGGCGTCGTGGAGTCGAATAAGTTTATAAATTTAACACGAGTGAAACCGTAGGGCACAGCTAGTGAGAAATAAAGTCATCATAAACACTGAAGTAGAAAGGTGGAGAAACCATATCCTAGCTTACTTTATTTTTATGCAGACATCTAATAGATACATTTACCAGAATCCGACAAACATTTCTTATATTTTTAAACAGTGGCACTGTTCGTCGTCGCTGGCGTCCGTCTGTCCAAAACAGAAAGTCTGAGGTGGAGTTAGTGCTGCAAGCAAATTATATAGAAGTATGCAACGCACAAAGATCTGAAGTGATTTCAACAGCCCCAGATGTGAAGGAATGTTTCAACGAGTACTGGGCAAAGTATGAAGTTTGCCCACTAAAAGGAAGAGATCATATATTGAAGTCTGTATGCCCCCAGGTCGGGTCACATTATTTGGTTTATTTTCTCGAATATTATAATCTAAGTGATAAACTTTGGTTTTCTAATTTAACAGGTGTATGGATTACACGTAGTGAAGTTGGCTGTGTTATTAACAGTGATTACTGGATCAAATAGTAATGAAGTGGAAAGAGACAAAACATCGTCCTATGAAGACAAACATGCAACAAGAGTAAGGGGACAATGTCATTTATTGCTCGTTGGTGATCCAGGTAAGTACATTTTGATTAAGATACTCTAGACAAAATATAAGGTTATAGTGATATCTATATCTATATATATACAGTAATCGTACATAACTACCCTTTAATACAAGTTGTACATAAAGAACCTTACTGTCTCACAATTAGGCATAATTATTAAAGACGAGCTTCGATCCGCGACTTCGTCTGCATGGGTTTCATAATTAGTTCCAGACTGAAAATAAAAATGTCGTTTACTGGAGTAAAAAGTATTCTACTTATTGATTCAGGTTATAAAGTATCTGTGTGCCAAATTTTATCCCAATCCGTTCAGCTGAGTTTGCATGATTAAGTAATAAACATCCAAACTTACATTTATAATATTACTAGTAGGATGTACTAAGTATGTTATACTTAGAACTATTAGAGTGTGACTTAACAAACACTGTATAAGATGTATGATTATAGCAAGAAGTAGGGTTTCGTCTCATCTTTCCTCAAAATAGCATTTAATAATTTGACTCTCAGGAATGGCATATATACCAATATTAAGTACATTTTTGTGACGTCCGTGGGCCAAAGAGTTATTAAATTGTTCTTCCAAGGATCTAGATTGTTTGTACATTAATTACTATTATAAATTAATATTTTATTGTTAATAATAAATTTAAAAGCTCAAGAGGACTTTCATCAGAACTCATCATAAGGCGTGGTTATTGGTTAGTTGGAAAAATCGGACCTCAGTAAATATCTTCTTTGGAACAACATTGTTTTAATCACGAAATAAATCTTCTAACACATAAATCTCAATTATTAATCATACAATCAATATTAATTTGGTTTAAAAATACTTTGACTAAGGCAATGGATAGCGATTCACGCACGACACACATCAAATGTTTGTTTTAGAGATGTAGCATAATTTAAATAATTGTATGTTGATTTTACGATTAAAATTCTATTTTAATGCTAAATGTAATCGATAATACGTTTATACTTTAAATAAGATAAAGGGTGTGAAGTTGTGTAAATGAAAAACTAAAAATAAAGTATAACAACAATTGAAATCGCATCTGGAACCCTTGAGTTATTGAATGCCTGACTCCAAACAACAAGATTAATTCTTCCAGTCAATATTCTTCGTTGCTTGTCGCCGCAATGTAGGAATTACGTAATTATATATTTTTATTCGAAATTAAAAAAGAGAAAAACACATTAAATGTATAACGGCGTCCGATCAATTCGATTAATTTTCGATTCGTACGATTAATTTTCAATTCCTTGGTTTTAGTATTTATTTTGGTCTACTCTAGCTTTAAGTTACATAGGAAGTAACGACGTACGTAGTAGCAAAAAAAAAGAATATTCACAAATAAACATTGTATTGTAGGATTTTGTCGTGCAAAAAGATTTTATAACGTTATCGGCATCAACATTTTTTTAAATGATAATTTATAGTCGAAATGCATGTTTTTAGGTTATGTCATAATTTGCACGACGTAACAATTTACGTTCTATGGATATATCATGCAAGTCTTCGTATGATGAATAAGGTATAGCAACATAAAATTTACATAGCACTTGGTTATTAAAAAAAGTAACACTTGAGCACAACTCATTGAAACGTTTGCACCGCGCCCTTACTATTTAAGAGTTTTGCTTGTAGATTTAGCATTAGATTTGGTATTTCCAGGTACTGGCAAATCACAGTTGTTACGTTCGAGTGCTGAATTAACTGTACGGTCTGTGTTTACAACTGGCGCTGGGAGCACTCGAGCTGGACTGACATGCGCTGCGCTTCGGGTATTAACCTAGATATCACTGTCGAACTTGTAACATCTCAGTTCAGTTCTCAGTAGTAAACATGGAGTAGGTAAAGTTTAGCTGGATACGCCAGGTGCAACATCCGCCGTAGTAGCAAGTTTGGGCATGTTGTTTTAATCACCTAGTGTATCCAGTAAGGCGAGTTTTTGACGAGATCTTGAACTGCCATGTTGTGGTTTTAATTTTAATTCATTAACTTAGGTTCTTTGTGTTATATTGGTGGCATTTTGCGTGATATAGTTCGGTTATTGTGCATTCGTGAAGTGGGTTATAAATATAAACAAAATGCATATTTTGAGATTTCACAAAAACTCCCTAGATAGTTCTACCAAGGGAGCCACAATCTTGTTAGACCAACTTTGAATGTTTAAAAATACTACGAAGACTTAAACACATTGACACTGGCAAGTGCTTTTTGCGCCGCCAAATAAAGAAGGCTTGCAGGCCGGCCATGACAACGTTGAATGGCGGTGGAATACTCATCTCACCGTGGTCGCTGTTATTTTTGGATTGTAATGTGCTTACTATCAAGGACAGCGCCGTCATTTGCCATTAAAAAAATATGTGTGCAGCAGTTCACACGTATCCATAGTAAGAAGCGAAAACCTTCAGAAAAAAAACTTAATTAAATATTTTTAAATATGAAGTCTGGTCGTCCCACACCACTAGGCCAATCCGACGAACGATCACAATCATAAAAATTAATACTTGCATTAACCGTGCATAATGTAAATGTATTCTATCACATTCTCTCGTAGGCTAAATCCTATAGATGTATATGGATATCTGTGTTTACTGACGGTTTTTCGTTTCATCGAGTTAGATCACTTTAGAAGCATTAAGTACCTACTTTAAAAATCATGACCAGTTAGTTGCTATACATAATCTATACAATATCTATATAAATAAAATTATTGAGGTTTGCCGTTGTGCGCGTGTCACGCAAAAACTACTGGATAGATTTTGATCAACCTTTTTTGTTTTATACCTTATATATTAAAAAAAAATATATCACGACATCTTCATTCAAAAGAAAGTTATTAAAGTTTTAAGAAACTACGATTTTAAAGCACTTCGCGTTCAGCGATGCGTTTTCTTGCCGTGGCGTTAATATAATAAAGTTGAAGAGTTGATTGTTTGTTTAAACGCGCTAATCTCTGGAACTAACAGTCGGATTCAAAAATTGTTTGTTGTATATAATAGCCATAATTATAGGGAATAATATAGGTTGTACAACTTCACGCTAAGACCCTAAGCAGCGGAGCAGTAACTGTGAACGTGAAATAATACTTACAATGATACTTACTTTAGTGGAACAAGGATAGGGCTACATGGACGTGTTGGGCGGCGGTGCCCTGGAGAGTTTGTCAAATAATTTTAACACGGGTGAAACCGTGGGCCACGTCTAGCCTGTGTTATAAATGAAAGAATATACTAAATGTCAGGAAGAAGGTGAGTGGCAGTTGGAAGCCGGAGCCCTCGTGCTGTCCGATGGTGGCGTATGCTGTATTGATGAGATCTCGCAACTGAGGGAGCACGATCGCACCGCCATTCACGAGGCGATGGAGCAGCAAACCATTTCTATTGCTAAAGTACATATCTATCTATATACATATAATAACATTGAAGTGTCTGTTTGTATTCTCAAAATAACAGGTTTTTACTAAATGCATATGAAATTATACACGATAACTATGCCAAAAAATCGGTTTTTAAAAGTTTTGTCTCTTTGTTCCGGGTATTCTCTGAAACGGTTGGACCGATTTTGACGGGACTTTCACTGGCAGATAGCTGATACTTGATATAGATGAGATACTTTTATCTTAGATAAAATAGAGTTCTGCACAAAAAAAAATAAAAAATGCATTTTTAGTACTACACGCGAGCGGAGCCCCGTGCACATCTAGTATACTAATATAAAGAAGAATTTTTTTTTGTTAGATTGTTTGTTTAAAGGTATTGATCTCTATAACTACCAGTCAGTTTTGATAAATCCTTTTTGCATTCTATAGTCTGATTCATGAGGAATAGTATAGGCTATCTAACTTCACGCTATGACTCCAAAGAGCAGAGCAGTAACCATGATCGTCAAGCAATCTGGCAAGCAAGGTAAGCGGAACAACGATAGGGCTACATGAGCGCGTTGGCGGCAGTACCGTGGAGAGTTCGATGAATAACTTTACCACTGGTAAAACCGTGGGGCACAGCTAGTTTTTAATATTATTACCTGATTGCACCATTTTTTTTTTCAAATTAATTTACTGGAAGATAGGCTAACTGAAGTGTAAATGCAGTAGATGCTTCGGTGTCCGAAAGTTTGATCTTAAAAAAGGCAGGTTTTGGTAACCATATGACCTTAAGAAAAGTCTTCATTATGGCATCACAGACATACACTTTCGTTTAATTGTATTTGTTTAGAGAGCTATCACTGGTTAAAGTATTGTTCGATAGACTGTTAGTAATAATTCGTTACCGTGTTGAATCACACATGTTCCATTTGTTGAATATTAGGGGCAAGTCTAGAAATAATTGGTTTAACAATTAATCGTGTTATATGTATTGTCTTTAATTACAGGCCGGTATTGTATGCAAATTAAACACACGTTGCGCGATTATTGCAGCGTGTAATCCTAAGGGCCATTACGACTCGGACCAATCGCTCAGTGTTAATGTATCCCTCGGGACCCCGTTGCTTAGTAGGTAACATAAATTTTTTTTAAATCATTTATCACATTACATTATACTGTCTATATATACTAAAAAGTGTCGACAATGATTCACTTTTAACTTGACTAATGGATAATGATACCATTTACCACCGCTGAAATTAGCAAATATAAAAAAATACAATTGTAAAATTTATAATATCCACTTTTTAGGCCTTTATAGTTGCGGTATGGCCGTCTGTCTGTCCGCGGCTTAACTCGTAGATTTATAGTACTAGAGAGCTATAATTAGGTTATAAAATATATTAATCACGCCGACAAATTGGTAAATGAAATATATAAAAAAAATAGGGTGCCTAATAGGGTACACGTAAAGTGGGAATTACTTTTTTCTCATCTATCATGTAAAGTGGAAATTACTTTTTTTCTCATCTATCACGTAAAGTGGGAATAACTTTTTTTCTCATCTATCACGTAAAGTGGGAATAACTTTTTTTCTCATCTATCACGTAAAGTGGAAATTACTTTTTTTCTCATCTATCACGTAAAGTGGGAATAACTTTTTTCTCATCTATCACGTTATGTGGGGATGACTTTTTTTAGTCTATCTCATAATGTGGAATGGCGTTCGATAAAAATATTGCGGGTCTGTGAAAATAAGTTTTGACTCGGGGATCCGTTTGCGAAATATTGAACTTTATAGTGATAATTTTTCTTAAGAGTCAAGTGTCTCCCCCCTCCGCCAGCTAAATGGTTGTTTTTGATATGGGTAAAAATTCATGGTAGTAGTATATATATATATAATGAAGTTAAAAGGAAAACTAGCAGAGGTAAGTAGGTTATACAAGTTAACGAGTAATAGTCAATCACCGTATACAATGTATTTAGAGAAGTAATTTCGTACAAAACCAATAGAAAATTTCTTAAAGCCTCCTCTCTAAATTTTTATATTGTGACGGGCAACTACGGAACCCTACACTGCGTGTGTCCCGACACGCACTTGGCAAAAGGTAACCCTGCTTTCCTATTTTTATTACATCAGCTTCTCTTTTACTTTTTTGTTGAGCATATGGTACAACCAATTTGAAACTCCTTAATAGATCCAACCGACAGCTAAATTAGTTGGTCATTGCTAGAAATAGAACTTGCAATGTCGTTGAAATATTAACGAGGAAGAACAAAAAATTTTGTTAGAAAATAACAACGGAGAATTGAGGGTGAGGTCGGCCTATTTCCAAGGGTTGCCGAAGAATACGAAAGAAATTCACGCATCCCTTGCGATAAGCGCACTGAAAGTGTTCTGGGATTGTTAGTGAGGAGGAGTCTCCGTTCAATGTCTGCTGTCCTCTGGTGGATGGACAAAAAGACTGTCTTTTATGACGCATGAAAAACATGAGGAATAGTCATGACATCTCATGACAATTATAGCGTTAAATCAATTTACTATGTATGTGTAAAATAACCAATTTTAACCATATTAATTTGTTTTTTTGGTTTAGGTTTGATTTAATATTTATTTTACTGGATTCAAAAAATAAATCATGGGATAAGCTCGTGTCATCTTACATTCTTTTCGGAGGATCGAATCTTCAAGAATCTAAGAAACTTTGGAGTCTTGAGAAATTGCAGGTAAAACCAAAAATGGGAATAGCTTTTACAATATGTGAACATAAAATTATAATAAATATGTTAATTTCAGATGTACATAAGTTTAGTTGGATCGAAGAAGACTAAAATGACGAAGTCAGCAAATATAATTTTACAGTCTTATTACATGACCCAAAGAAAGTCTGAGTGCAGGGACGCTTCACGTACAACTGTGAGAATGCTTGACAGTTTAGTCAGGTTCGTAAAATTATATAAATATTATGTAACGTAAAATAATATATCATTAATTTTGTAAGGGATGTTTGTATATAAGGTAGGATACTGAGTTGACTGTATAAAGGAGAATGAGAGAGGAAAACATGTTGTACCGACCCTATTAGATGTGGGATTAAAACAAGAATTTAACCAATGATGGCTCAATGGTAGCGTGTACAGACTTCTCGTCGATGGACGTTAGTTCGAATCCCTGCAATGAGCCTGAGCTTTCGGTGAAGGAAAACATCATGACGGAACCATATCATGGTGGTAAGGCTTTTTCTAAAGCCTACCTGGCTAGCTACCACCCTCAAGTTGAAAATCTGTCGCCAAGCACCAATAGGTGTGTTCCGGCAGCTGCACTTGACAGCCAGTCTTCCACTAGGTTTAGCGTGTTATCATCTTGGGCCAATTTGACACTTTAGATCAGGTGAGACTGTGGCCACAAAGTTAAACCTACAACGATAAAAAAAAGAATAACAGTTGCAGGAAATGAGATTTAATTACTCATATTAATCTCTATATATCTCTGATTTGTTCTTTAAATATTAACCAAAAAATGTCGCAGAATATATGTTCCTGTATATTAACAAAGTGTTGATCAGTTTTAGTTTTTAAACAATCTACTTTTAAAAATAAGGAGTGATGAAACCGTTAATTATCTTTCAGATTATCACAAGCTCATTGCAAACTAATGTATCGCAACATAATTTTACCAATGGATGCAATAATAGCTGTATCTCTCGTTGATTTATCAATGCAGGATTGTACTTTATCTGATACAGTAGACGCTTTACATTCCACCTTCAAAAATTATCCAGATTTCGAATATCTGTGTATGGCAAAAAAGTTATTGATTAAGTTGAACTTACAAGAGATATGGTATAATGAATTATTATATTATGGAAAGATACTTCAGGTTGATCACAAGACATTAGAAAATGATATTGAAATAGGAATTACTCGATTGTTTACGAGGTGTGATGATATTTCTGATGATAATATACATTTGTCATCATCATTAATTACAAGTTCATATTTCAATAATAAAAAGCAAACTGGCGAAAGCAATTTCAGTGATGATTTTGGAAAAGAAAATGCGCCCAAACTAGGTACTGTTTCAGACCTTGGTGAAAGGAGTAATATTAATAAAAATTTAGCTTCAACTTTAAAGAAACATGCAACCCTTAACAAGTGTGAAAGACATCCAAAAGCAATACAAAAGAAAAGATGTCAGAACAAAAGGAAAATGAGTGAAATCACTATTAATACAACCAGCATTAGAAAGAAAATTATTAAAAAGAGTAACAAGTCTAATACAAAAAATGACAGTAATGTTTCTGATAGTGAAGAAATGAATGAAACTAATCTTTTAAATGCTGTACCAAGTGTAAACGATGCTTTTATGGATTTAGGTGTTCATTTCAAATTTGAAGTCAGTTCTCACGATGAAACTATGATTAATGATGATGAAAAAAGAAATAATAAGGAAGAAAATGTGTGTATCAAAGAAGAATCAAATGAAACTAGTACTGTTTTTAATAACTCATATTCTAAGGAACCAGTTCATAATAATAAATATGAAATTGTTGAACAAAAGTTATCCATCAGTAGTGAACTAAATGCAAAAAAAGATATAAGTGCAACAAAGACTGCTAACAAATTAATACAATTTCAATATGAAGAAAAACATGATTTTAAAAAATATGATAAAATGCCTCAAGTGCCTGTAGTGAATTGTCAAATATCTAATGTTAATTTAGAGCATAAATCTAAATCATCAACAAACCAGAAATCTGTACAAAGTTCACAAATATCTATATTTGAAAGTTCCGATTGTGAAATTGACTTGGATATTTGATCATGGTTCTTAAATTATAATTAATCATGTCTAAATATTTTTTATTTACTAACAAATAAAAATATATTATACAGACCAATTAAAGTTTCATACTTGATTTATCACTCAGATATCTACAATGCAAATTTTTTTTAAGTAACTACGCTTCATTTTCTTGAATACTACCAGATTTGTATGGATCTGCTTCATAATTTTCTATAAGTAGATTTTTAAATCTTCTCGCTGTAACAGTAATGTTTTCTTCTTTGGGAGCTACATTCAATACTTCTACACGTGCAACATATAAATGATTAGTATTATTTGGACTAACCATTTTAATAATATCGACTTCATCACCAATTCTGACCTAAAAAAAAAAATTAGCCTACATATAAAAACATAACTAAAATATTTGCAATATAAGAGATACTATCTTATGTTGTGTATACTTTTATTAATACTGTAATTCTTCTTCTTCTTACCCTTATCCCACTTAAGTATGGTCGGCACAACAGGTTTTTCTCTTCCACTCTGCTCTATTAACTATCATCTCAGTATTCACACCTTTTATACGCATATCATTCTTCACACAGTCCATCCATACCTTCTTAGGTCTTCCACTACTCATATATCCATCCACCTTCATACTTCACATTCTTCTAGTTATATTACATTTAATACTGTAATTATTATTATTTATTTGATTTATACTTTTGTATTTAGAATATTTTTACTGAATTTTTTTTATTTGCACTATTGACAATGAAAATATATTCCCACAACACTAGTTAGCTTAAAGACAATGCATTATGACATTAAGCTTGCCAGTATATAAAATAAAAAGTGTAATAGTAGTTGTAAGTAGTAGTATAAGTTCACTCATTCATATTATCATTAAACAACATCTGACACACATTTGAAGATTTTAAATGCATATACCAATTTATTACTTTCTACTGACAAACAAAATATTTCAACTCAATCTTGTTTAAAATTAGATATAGATAGCACTAGGCTGATGTTAGCACTTAACATTGAGCGGATTGCATATCTGTTTAAATTATTTGCTTTCTAAAAATACTAGATGTTGACAACTATCCCACTAACATGACAAATATACTTACCGAGGCACTTTTCTTATTAATCTTCTTACCATTTATTCTGATTTTACTTTCATAAAATATTTGTTCTATTTTGCTGAAATTTATAAAAAGTTTAGTATCAAAAATAATGTATGACAATGATGTTCACATTTGTAATCTTTTTAAAATAACCATTTTTCAAGATTATTTTAAGGAAAGTAATTGATAAGCTTTATAATAATAGTTTATAAATACATATCTTAAGAAAAATTACGACAATATCTAGTATACAAAGTCTCCAAATAAAATCCCAAAGTCAGAATGTATTCATAATCAAAGTTAATAATAATTCTAAAGTACCTATTTATGATACTTACTTTCTCGCCATACCTAAACCAGATTTTAAGATAACATCTGCCCTCATAGAAGTAGTGTTAAACTTAACAACCTTAGAGTCCTTGGATAGTGAAGAATCATCATCTTCGAATACCTCACTCTCATCATCAGAGTCATGCCGAGTCTAAAATTAAATAACTTTTTGATAAGAAGTTATATTTAATCAAATAATTTATTAGGGAGGTAGTAAGTTCAATAACTACTTATTAAATAATATCAATAATGCAATAAGTTCTATGCTACACAGATGTCTACACTAAAAATGTGTGTATCATGTTTCCAACATTCATTTTCTTGGCAGTACAAAGAACAAACAGTAACTTATTACATATATGATGAGACAGCCAAGCAAATACTACTTCAGGTATCAGGTTTACACATGCTAAATTTCCACAACTCTTCATCTGACAAATACTACTTTCTCATTTACTTTCGAGTTACATAATCTGAATTTCATTTATGTGATTCAAAATTCTATATTTTTATAAAACCTATATTGAAGTGAAACTTCTTAAGCGACTTCCAAACTGTTAAACGTTAAACTTGTTAAACATTTAACGCTACCATGGAGGTGGTATGAAAGCACATTATCAGTCTCTCCTCTTTGTTTGAGCCAGAGCGAGAGAGCAAATGTCAGTGTGTATGTATATTGCACACTGTTTAATACTTGCTTGTATTTCAGCATTTATCATGTGTTAGTATATGTGAAAAGTATGTGAAGTAACTACTGTACACTGTATGCGGCTGCGTATTACAGCTTTTTAGTAAGAAGTCTTATGTAACATATGTTAAATATCTTTTAAAATCGTGTGTGAATCGCACACACACCTTTTCATATACGGAAGTGCATCTTGTATTATATACATCAATTTACTCTATTACTAAAGTATGTTTCGCCAATGTAGAGCATGTTATGCAAACTTTTAACATATTTTAGATATTGGGATTTTTCTTAGCAATAAAACTGTAGTGTAACTTCCCATATATTATTCATTTAACCTAAATCAATTTAAATGATTAAATATAACATTTTAGAGCTCACTATGAATTATAGCGATACGGACAGCTTTGTATTAGTAAAGTCAGCGGCTATACCTTTTTAGATTTTAATCGTGATATTATATGAAGTGTACCAATTTCAGGTTGTAAATTCACTAAGGTTGGAGGTATGTTTACATTTTTATTAACAAAGTTATGTAAACTTCCAGTAAACTGTCTTTTTATTGTATGAAACACTATAAGAGGAAACCTTATACGGTTGCACAAACTCATCGTCGATAACGTAACACCAGTTTACGTCCTATATGAGAAATTCATTGCATTAAAAGTTAAAACATAGATCTCAAGGAACAGAAGTAAAAATCAAAACAAATTATAACCCTAAATTAGGACTGTTGATAAAATATCGAATCATCGATATTATTATTTAGAATTATCGATATTTATTACTAATACTTTTACGGACGATATATCGTTAGAAGTTCATATATTTCATTTTTTCTTGCTACTTATTTAAACTACATCATCATCGTAAACCTAATCTACTGTACTTTATTTACACTATATTATGTTTTCCCTCTTTAACTTTGTTTATTTGCATATTATCCTAAAACGAAATGTATTTTTGTGTATAATAAAATACTATAATCTGATAACTTTAATGTACTTTACCCACTGTTGTTGTTAAAATATTGATATATAAAGAATCCGATATTTTCAAAAATATCAACAGTTCTAGTGTTTGCTCGATATATAGTTTTAGTAAAGGTCGCTGTGTTCTATCTTCTGAGTTAGTGGCCAGGTCTGGCAGTCATAGGTTTGCAATTGGTTGGCATTTGGCATGGCAGTATGCAAGTGTTGAAGACCATTCTTTTTTTCGAGATGGACACTTTTGTTTTTCATTATTTTCTTTAGAGACCAGTATCTGCGTGAACAACATCACGCGCCTTTCTACTTCTTTAGTCGATAAGTTTTTGACACATATAATTTGATCCAGGTATATATTTATGTGTAAATTATTTTCGAGTCGATCTTTTTCGATATATCGATATTTTTTTCGATATATCAAACTCCGATATTAATATATTAAAAAATATCGACATATCGAGAAACCGATATTTTAACAAATATCAACAGCCCTACTTGTAATCTTTGACATTTACGACCACAGAGTATGTATGTAGGATACGGAAGAAGAATAGATTCCTGAGAGGATGAGAGGTATGATACTTTGCTTTCGTGTCTAGTATATTTGTAATGATATTTCAGAATCTATTGCAGCTATTGAGGGATCCCCAACCAAAAGTTAACTACAGAAGTGTTGCCATAAAATTAACAGAAATTTAATTTGGAAGATTATTCCTACATGTGACTGTGATTATAGGATAATAATTAATTACGTAGGTTTAAGTTACTTTAGTAATGGTAAAATATGAATTGATATTTTATTTTCGTTGTCAAATTTAAAACGTAAAAAAAAATCTCCAGAGTATAGTTTTTTTATTTTATTTAATGAGAGGTTTTTTTTTTAGAACTGACTATACTGTTAGCCTTAGGTGTCTTGGAGCCTTTGCGGCTTTTACAGCTTCACCGGGCTTGGGGCCGAGCGCGGAAGGCACTCAGCCGCGAAAGCTAGGCAACAAGCTCCAAGAGTGTCAAAGTGTCCGAACCTCGGCTTGGGCTGTTGCCGATCATGCGAAAAAGTCGCGATCTGACTAAATCCCTATCCATAGAAATTCGAGCTAACTAACTGTACAAATATACATGTTCCTGTCTTCTGTGAGGAATGAAGGAACATGTGTATATGTATTTAGTGATTTGGTAATTTTTGTCTAAACTAACTAGCCAAAAAAAGAAAAAAATGGTCCCTTACAGAACCTATGTACCTGAGTGGTGTACATGTGTGAAGTGCAGTGTTATGTGTGTGTCGATAGCTAGTGAATGCAATGTCACTGTATCGCGTGAGCGGTAATAGTAAGTTACGATGAGTGAGACAAATTACTTTTATTATGCCGCCTCCAGTAAAAAGTGACGTCTGGAAGTCTTTCCGGAAGAATGACGACGATAGTGATTCCTATAAATATGGTTCAAAACTAGTGGAATGGAAGTATTGAAAATGAAAGGTAATGATCCTGGAGCTACAGCATCTGAAATGCGCAGCCGTTTGACAGGTAACCGAATGAACAAATTATGTTTATGTCAGACTGGGATGAAAGTGACTGGAGACTGAATAAAAATAAATTGTACTTTTTAGTCATTTTTATTGCATAACTTATATTATTAATTAATGTATGTACGTTACGTATGTTTACTTCTACTGATTATTAATAAAAAACCTAAATTAATAAATTGTGTTTAATTTCCTTACATTAATTGAATAAAATATTTCAAAAGTAATCTACACCTTACAGTATCGATACTTACATTTCTATACTTTGCTTGATATCGAAACATTTCATACGATACAAGTAAACAAGTTTGCCTAGTCCCTGCTATTACTCATATCTTTAAAGATAGATTCTTAATAATTTTTACTTATTACATGGTACAACAGAAAAATGATACGCGTGCCAAAAAACTAGTACGTCTAATTAACAAGAGTGAAGATGACTCACAAGACATAGCAAAAGTGACAAAATTGTCTCTGATGTTAAAACGCGACGATCAATTGGCACTTTGGTTGTGACTTTGGTAAGATGTGATATGTGCCAATGTAAAAATTTTATTTTCTAATTATAATCATAGATTTTTTTTTATTGTTACAATAATCGTAACGTTATATTTATTCGATTTTAAATATTATTTTATAATATTGTTAACACTCAAGATTTTAATGTAAATCAATCAATCAATTAATGTAAATCACTATAGTATGCATAATAATAGTAGGGGAGAGCGGGTCACAGTGGATTATTTTCTCCTGCAGTTTTGTGCTAATCATTGTTTTCTCAACCAACTTATGTTTTATGACTTCTCTTTGGTTCAATACATGGGTGACAGTGAATCAACTGCAGGTCAAATAAGTAATTAACGTATATGTTAAAAAAGTTTAAATTGAAGTGTTTCTTTCTCTTTGTGTAGCTCGAAAACTTAAGTTGTGTTAAATCATCTTGATATTTTGGAGCGCAACTGTGGCAATATCTTGCACATTTATGTATTTATTTGTGTTTATCGATTTATTCTATTTATAAAGGCGATAATATTTGAACATTTTCTTCAAATATCCTATCTTGTAAGTAATTGAACCTTGTTGTTGAAAGTTTAAATTATTTATTTAATAGAAAATAGTGGTTGAATAATTATAATTAGTTGTCTTCATTAATTGTAGGTACCTATATCATTTGTTGTAAAGATACTTGTTACCCAATAGTCATTGTTGAAATGATTACAGAATGTATGAAACAATGATGGCTCTGTGGTAGCGTGTACGGACACCGAGTCGATCGACGTGAGTTCAAATCTTTGCAATAAACCTAAACTTTTGGTGAAGGAAAACAGCGTGAGGAAATCATAGCATTGTGGTAGGGTATTTTCTTATGTCCGTCTGACTAGCTACCAACCTGAAGTTGAAAATCTGTCGCCAAGCACTAGGTGTGTTCATGCAGCTGCACTTGAGAACCACCACTAGGCCTTAGTATTTCATCGTCCTGGGCCTCAATGTCACTTAATATCCGTTGAAACTGTCGCCATAACGTTAAACCTATAAACGATTCTTAATTATACCTGCCTAATTAATATTATAAATCAGCGGGATTCGAACTATCGACGACTCGTGCTTACTGCGTATGAAGTCCGGTCGTCTCACACCATAATGTATTAGATCTCTCCTCCTCTTTTCAAAAACCTTTTTATGGGAACTGATGAAACAAATTGCACCGGAGATTTTAATAATATTTTCATTCTCTTCTGAAAAATAAACCTGTTTGCGTATCTACTCTATTACTAATTATATTTATAATAAAATGATTTAGCATTATAAAAATATATTTATTAATTGTATTCCTGGTTCCGTACTCACTCGTAATATAAAACGGTGTTTGTGATAACCCCACATTAGATTAATATTTTATTAATGTAATAGTTAGATATGGAAATCCGAAGAGAACCCAAAGAAAGATAATCATCACAGCAAAGAGACACTCATCATAATAAGTAGGTAGGTACCTAAAAGAATAAAAAATTGGTAGGTACTTTGTATATGACAACGTATGCGCTGTGACGTATGTCTAGACGGAGAGGCATTTCGCCAAACTTCAAAGGCGATGTCTCACTGTATAATTTACACAGTGATGTTTTGATATACGTATTCTCGTTTCATGAAACCTACATATTTGATGTAATAATGTTAAAATTTGAAAATATTATTGCATACTGTATAATCTATGTCTGTATTGGATCCCACCATAAATACGAATTTACATTTTTAAAACTTAATTATTTTTGTATTATCTTTGATTTGAAAATAAACAAACAAAGCCGGTGAAGTTCTCAGTGCTTTGGTCTATTTATAAAGGACGCGTGTGAATGAAGACCACGTATGGTCTCTCTCGTAAATTCATAATCATAACCGTTTATAGATAACCAGACGGTTTAGAGAGCAAACACCCCACTTCGGTTTGTTTACGACATTTGGTTCACATCAAACCATATTATAGTTTACGTGATGCTCTGCGGTCATAATAAGTTCCTGCCTTATACGACTATCTTCCAATGTTGGCGTCTACTATCTATGGAACAACAGATAAAATACGTCGGTGATATTGCATAACGGGCTATGTCATTATGAACTGATGAAATCAATCCTGAATGTCTTTTGACATAGAAAATAATTATTGCAGTCTCACCAACGCGACGCGATGATAATATGAATTTAGAATTATCAAACAACAATAATTTCTCTTTTATAGTTTTTAACAGGTTTAAACTCTATTATAGGTAGGTACTCAAATTATTATAAAGTGATTGCTATAACAAGTGAGGCAAAGATGCCATGATATCAATACCTAAGATCTCGTAATCTAATTTTATTATTTATTTATTTGACAATTTTTTTTGATAATAATTATAAATTTCGATAATCTTTGGATGACTTTAAAAACTTTCCATGCATTTTCTATTATTTACATAAAGTGCTGTGATTCAATCGAGAAGGATAAAAAAACTAGGATATCTAAAAATCGTAAGAGACAAATAGAGGCGAACTTGGAAATATATAAATTCTGGCACTTATCATTTATTTAACATTTTATTAATGTTAAAATACCTGATAAACAATACAACACGATAAAATAATTTCGTATTTGATTATTCTTAAAGCTGATTAAAGATTTTCGATGTGCATTAGTCAGTATTTTTAAATTTGTGTGTCGTTATCATTGTTTTGTGATCACTAATGTTATTTTTGTAAATTATATGGCAACATTATCTGAGTGCTACGAACTTAATGACTAAGAAAACAGATCATGTTTACAATGATGTTCAGAGGGCGACCCTCAATTCTCAAGACCGTGGGAGCATACTTCTCTCAAGTGTCCGTCTGTGTAGCGGTTTATCTTTGGCATAGTCAGGGACGTAATCAGATTTTTAAACGATATCTGTCTTGCTTTTTTGGAATTCCTTTTACATTGATTATGTAGATAATTCTTTCACTAGCTGTGCTCGCGGCTCCACTTGCGTGGACTGCAGAATGCAGTTGGTCGAACGCATGCGCGAATCGTGCTGCCTCCGCTCAAAAGACGGAAGACAAAAATGCTTATTGTGAGTGATCCTTAGAAGATAGACGTATGCTATCAATAACTTTTTTGTAGATCTTTTTAAGATCTATAAGTATGTAGAACATTAGTTTGATATATATCGTATGGTTTACTAAGTGTAAGCTATTTAAGCGACCCAAATGCGTCTTATTTTCGAACTTATTCACAATTATCGTCACTGTTTATTTCATGTTATTTTATCTTACAAAATATATCCTATAACTAGGCCAGATAGCAGATAGCATTGGTTTTCGCGACAGACAGAGAGACGCTGAGTTTTGTAATATGTACCTAGTATAGATGATGATAATCAAAATACTTTCTTGTTTTATTCTGGAGTGAATAAATCTATATATACTAATAATAAAGCTTAAAATATTGTTTTTAGTTTGTGTTTGAAGACACTAATCAGAGATTAACTTCCAGTCAGATGTGAAAAATTATTTTTGTGATTTATAGACTATTTATTGAGGACTATCTAACATAACGTTACTACTAGAATACAATCTTAACTGGTTCCACAATTCATTTGCATTCTTCTCGCCCGAAACAATTTTGTGTAGGTAAGCTTTTGTTATGTGATTATTACTAAATTAATTGTTTTAACAATTTTATTTGTGCAGTAACTTAATGATGTTAACTAAGAATGCTGTATTCAGACTCGTAGGTTTCAAATATACAACTATAATGTCCTACCAATAAGTGTTCCACAGCTGGGCAATGTGGCCTGTTCCCTGTATCACCACGCCATGCACCAGTCCACGACGTATTGGCGATTTCAAACGCCAAGATAACAACAGATATATTTTTCCTACATACAGTGGTATTACAAGAACAATTCTCAAACTTTCGGGCTTCCTCAGGTGTTCCTTCACCGTCAGCCGATATTGTTACCATTTTGAATTAGGAAATTTACACAAATTCCGTAAAATTACTTGGTACCTACATGCCGGTGTTCTAACTTGCGGACATCGATCTGATAAATCGCTGATCTCAACCACAACGACTTATAACACGCAAAATATAATATATATATATTGAATAAATTGGTCGATTTGATGTAAATAATCTGAGTCAATACCTGCTGCTCTGCTTGGTATACCAAGCATTGTATTGCAAGCAATGCATTGTACGTTAATTACTAAAACTTTGTTTAAAGTATTAATAATAATATCAGCCTGTAAGTGTCCCACTGCTGGGCAAAGGCCTCTTCCCAAGGGAAGGTGAGGTGTATGGGTTTAATCACGCCAGCCAGTGACGTACCCATTGGCGATTTCAAACACCCAGAAATCAAAAGTTATATGTTTTCCCATATACATTGGTACTACAAGAACATTTCTTAGGCGTTTCTCAGCCGATAGTGTTGCGAATTTGATTGAATAAATGTACGCGAATTCTGAAAAATTCATTTGTAGATGCGGGGATCCAAAACTGCGGACATCGAATCGTTATTATAACCACTAGACCACCACGACTAAAGTCTTTATTAAAGTAATATTTATAATGGGGGATTTGGGCCCATCATATCTTTTTCTTTAGATATATGACCATTTTTCATTGACATATCTCAACTAGTCGCACCAAAGTAAACACCTTGGTGATATGGTTGGACATTTCCGTGTGTTGTATAATAATTTTATCAGACATTTTGCATATCGATTAGAAGCGGTACCAATGACTGCAATGAGCGAGTCTATATCTAAGAATACAAAAAAGACAGTTTATTTTGTGTGGCGGAGTGTCGTCTCTTGTACTTAGTTTAGCAATATTATAATGTAAGAACTCATTATTATTCATCAATGTGTGAACCGAATTTATTGTACAATGATTCGACAATTTACAAGGAAACTTATAATATACAAAAAGGTGGACAGGGCGGCTGGTTTAACGTGGGCAATTCTTAAATTTAATAAATGCAAAAATAATGTGTACCCAAAGCTGACGTCAGGTAACTAGCTCGCGGGCTATGGGGCTGGGAGCTCTCAGTCGGCAAGTGCCTCTTAGATCACACGGCTCCTCCGTGCTGCACTCAACACTATATAATTTTCCGCCATCTATAGGTGGCTGGCGGTACAGGTTACCGAGCTTATTCGGTATAATTAGAACCACACTTAGGGTACTGCACACGGTATAATTAGTTAACAACAATCTTCCTAGGTGGTACAACTTTTAGCAGTTTATTATTTTTAATAATTATCCACGCGCCCAACCAATGATAATTTATTTGAATATTTGTAGACTATCTTTTACCACAATAAAAAAGAGGCTTAGTGAGCAACAGACTTTTTGTTACAATGTGCGCGCTCATCGTAAAAATCCACTCTCAAATTTTTTACATAACGCACCTAAAAAAAGTAAGGACTTCTAAAATATAAAGTTCTACTTATAATATGATCAATAGGGACGTTTAAGCTAAACAATCACGACCGTATCAAATCAAAAACAAACCCGAGATATAAAATGTCACATTGAAATGTTTTCAAAAATAAAACAGATTTTTTGTCTCGAATGCCATAATTAAGGCGGTTGTCAACCGAGCGATATCCGCGGCCACACTTTATCACATTATACACGGTTTCTCTCTTACTAACATGTGGACACATGTCCCGCATTCGTAACGATCTTTTTATTTTCGTATTACGATTATGTTTACGGCGGGTTCAAAGGGGTTTTTAATTTGACACAGTTTATGGTTTTGTCTTCACTTTCCGACTGTCGTAGATGGAGGAGATATGTTACGGGAGTATTAAATGGAAAACAAAAGATACATAAAAGTGTTACTTGATGCTTCTGGATAAATAGACGATAATAGAGACGTTCAACTCTGTCGTACATCATACATGCCTTGGATTCAGTAGCCGACTGACATTTCTTCTTCATTATTAATATAAACAAAATGGTATAGTTATATATCGTAGGTTACAAATATCTTATTTGTGGTAAAATATTTCACAAGAATTATATTTTTACAATTGAAGAAATTGAGATAGAAAACGATCTTTTGTATTTCTTGTACTAGTAATTTTGTATTTAAATAGATTTTTGGGCATTGAATCAATTATTATAACTTCAATTATAATTTTCAATCAAAAAAACGCTCGTAAAATCGCATTATATTTTAGTAAGTAATTCCACCTATCCCCATTATGAATTACGAATAAGTAAACAACTGAGTTGCAATAAAATCGTGCAAAGAAAAAAGTTTATTTCATTAGGGTTCCGAAGTCAAAAGTAACCCTTATAGTTTCGGTATGTCCTTCTGTCTGTCCGTGGCTTAGCTCATATATTCATAATAATAGAAAGCTGTAATTTGGTATGGATCTATACATATATTAATTACACCGGCAAAATGATAAAATGAAATATATAAAAAAAAGGTGTGTGTCACACACGATAGAAGTGAAACTTCATTTTAAAAGACATTTTCTATTTTATTTAAACAGTGTGCAATATACATACACACCGACATTTACTCTCTCGCTCTGGCTCACACAAAGAGGAGAGACCGATAATGTGCGTTAAACGTTTAACGCTTGGAAGTCGCATAAGAAGTTTAACTTCAAAAAAAAATTACAAGGTACCTCTCCTACACGTAAAGTGCAGATGATTTTTTTTCGTCTTCACAATGTGTGGTTTGTCGTTGGATAGTTCGTTCAAAAATATTATGGGTCTGTGAACAGTATTTTTTTATTCAAGGATCCGTTTGAGATATATTAAGCTTTAAAGTGCTAATTTTTGTTAGAGTCAAGTGTCCTCCTCGCCAGCTAAATGGTTGTTTTGGTTTTGTGAAAAAAAAAATGGTAGTAGTAAATATAATGAAGTTAATAGTAAAACTATCAGAGGTAAGTAGGCTTTACAAGTTAACGAGTAATTGTCAATCAACTTATAAAATTTCTTTGGAGAAATAATTGTGTACAAAAAATTGATAAATATAATTATTAAAACAAATAAATAATTAAATTAAATAATCCATTGAAAATTACTTAAAGCATGATTCATGTTATATCAAGCCGGGCGCCATGGCAGCCGGGACACAGTCAAACATCTATAGTATACTTTTGTATAAAGTAATTCATGCTACACCGAACCGGGGCCGGTCGTGGTCATACAAAGTATACTATAAATGTTTAACCATGTCCCGGCTGGCGGCCAACCCAGCCCTGGCCCGGTGTAACATAAGCATCCTTAAGTCTGCATATTGTGACGGGCTACTACGGAACCCTACACTGCGCGTGGCCCGACACGCATTTGGTATTTTTTATTTATTTGTAAGTACGTTTTGAAAATGCTGCAAACAATATTGGCAAATCTTAAGTAATACAAACAATCTATACTTATAAATATAATATATATGAAATAAATAATATTATAATTAATGCTGTTCTGTAACATTTTAGTCATATAAAATTTTGATTTATTATCCCATTGTTTTTAGTGAATAAACTTTGTTATTTGTAAAATATTAGTTTGTAAATTTCTAATAAAATAAATTATTTTAAACGTTTCTTCAATAATAAGTAAATAATCTTATAATATATAGGTAGTTATTTTAATGCTTTTTGTTACATCATTAACAACTAGCACCTAGGCTTCGTAGCTCCTTCCTACATTCCAAGTTTATATACGAAAAAGGTTCTTAATAATCCCTAAACAATAGCCGAGCACAGTTTTATGGTGTTTCGTTCAAAGAACAACGGAGTTATTAATAGTTTACTCAGATTTCAGAGTTAATCTTGAAAATTTAAAATGCAGGTAGTTTGTTGTAAAACCTTATTTACAATAAAAATAAATAACCTTATATGCTTATTCATTATTATAAAACTAAGAATAATTATTATATACTTATAATAATGCAATGAAATATTAAGGCAATTATGTAATTACCTAAAAATTTTGACAATATTTTTCGCGTATTTGCTATATAATGTTAACAAAATTAAAAAAAAATATCTTTTTAATTTCAGTACACAGATTTTACAATCGATATAATTTAAATTTAAATTAATGATCTTCATTTAAATCGTTTACAGTCTACACTTATAATAATAATATAACTTATTTAAAAGTTATCAGTTTAAATATCAGTATGTGTAAAAACTGCTTTGTAATACTTATATAAATCGAGTTTCAAGTTTCTAACTGACAAGCTAACGGGAGCGAGAAATTGAATTTCTCATTTGACGCATGAATCGTCGTGTCGTTTATCATCCGGAGGTGACACCTCATCACGTCACGGTGTCCAGCTCTCATTGTGAGCTCATTCGACTGTGAGCCGTTTGACAGATATAAGCCAAAGGACACAAGCTAATGATATTGAGAAATTTTAATAGATTCGATTCATGTTTTATTTTAACAATAAAAATAATTATATCTTCTATCTTCTATACATATTATAAAACTCAATGTGTCTCTATCTGTCTTTCCGTTTTCACGCGAAAACGCGAAAACCACTAATCAGATTTACATGTTTTTTATTTTAATTCATAGCTATGTTATATGGCCAGGTTATAAGATATATTTTATAAGATAAATTCAAATACGAAAAAGGAGTGACGATAATGGCGAATCATTCGGAAAAATCATGCATTTGGGGCGCTTAAATAACTTACGCTGAGTAAACCATACGAGTTATGTCAAATTAATGTTCTACACAGTTGTAGATAAAAACGACCTACAAAAAAGTCAGCGACAAAAAAGTCATTTATTTATATTTTAAGTATCACCTACAATAAGCATTTTTGTCTGCCGTCTTTTGAGCGGGGGCAGCACGATTCGCGTGTGCGCTCGACCGACGGCATTCTGTAGTCTATGCGAGCGGAGCCGCGGGTACAGCTAGTTAATATAATAAAGCTCAAGAGATTCTATTTGAATTTTTGTTTGAACTCGCTAATCTCCGGAAATACCAAATAGATTTGATTTTTTTTGTAGCCTATTTATTGAGGAATGTTATTGATAAATACGGGAAGTCACAAAAATGAAATGGTTATTACAATTATATACTTATAATATCATTGGCTCATTAAATAGTCACCCGTGTGCGTTGACGACGCGCGATACGACACGGACAGCGCGGTGGAGAGTTGGTTGACTAAATTTAACACTGGTGTACTTGTACTTAACAAATAATATGACTTAATTTTGGACTGAATGTTGTTCGTAATACATAATTTCGTATATAGTTAATTATAAATGGATCCACCTCCTGATTATGATTTATTAAGCGATAATTGAAGCGGCTAAATATTGGCATAAACATAGCATTTTTTTTGTACATTACGGTTGGTATAACAGCATTTGCTATTTCGGGCCGCGTTTGTCATAACATTAAAACAGTAAGGAATTATAATAACTTACTTTCAGACGTTATAATATAGAAAATGATATACAATACGAAATATGAATGATCACTCCAAACAATGAACTGTCTGCGACCAGAAAACAATTTCATAAAATTAATGACAATAATAAACCAGTGGCTATTAAATAATCCCAATTTAGACTTTTATAACAGTGTATACTAAGGCGGGGTGTCTTAATATTTTTCGTGTGGATTTACGAGTGGCCCACATGGTCCCCGTGGTCGTATTAACTGCTATACTAATGCAAGTTTTACGAGTAATTTCACGGTAATTCATTCTCTCACGACGGGGGGCTGTTAGTTAGGTAGGTTACTATGCTGTTTTTAAGTACGACTTTTAAAAAACTTTTAATTCATTTTCCAAATTTATATTCTTATACTTATAAAAGATTAATCTATATCAGTCATTTATATGGGTATGTTATATTAAGTATGTTTGAAATTTTTGCATTTTTTTTTATATCTCGTTACGAATCCAACAAGGTCAAGGTTACTCGCAGTAACAAGAATTAACAATAGACTTTTTTAATTCGCAACTGTTCGTATTTCCTACTTAAATGAGGCCTAGTTCCATGATTCAATATATATACTTATATGACTAAATTGTTTTCTATGATAATCTCATTTCGCGTATCTGCCTTAATTCGTAATAACTTATAAAATAAGACAAATTTCTGAATCAGAGTTTCAGTTTATCGGAGTAGATCAATAAAATTAGATGTCAGTTATTAATATAAAAGATAGGGGACTTGTCACTTCGGTATAAGTAGTTAGGTACTTATAAAATTTATGAACTAAAACGCATAATAATATTCTTCTTAATAATAATCTATTATTATTATTATGGTCTGTCCCATATCCTGTATCATAAATCAAATAAAGTTACAAAACGTTATGGATTCTTTATCATATTATGTCATGAATATAAAATAAGTTATTGAAAGTTTGCGAGGTAGAATTAATAGCGAATATGTTACATGACGTCAACTACGCGCAAAGTATACACTGTAGCCATTATAAGCCCATTTTGTCACCTAAAAAGTTGATCCGAGTTTAATTAAAATTCAGTATCATCCATCATAATGTTATATTGCTTTTGTCTCATGCAAAATATGGCGTTGTGCCGTTGCGGACAATCAATTAGAGCTGTAATAGCTTAATGCTCTTAGCCTTTATATTATACTAGCTGTGCCCGCGGCTCCGCTCGCGTGGACTACAGAACGCTGTAGATTGAACGCACGCGCGAATTATGCTGCTCCAAACATGCTTATTGTGGGTCATCATTAGAAGATACACATACAACTTTTTCGTAGTACATTAATTTGATATATCTCTTATGGTTTACTTGGCGTAAGACATTTAATCGCCTCAGAAACGTGTTTTTTCCCGAATTGATTCATAATTATCGGCACGGCTTATTTCGTATGTTATTTTATGTATCAAAATATATCTTATAACCTGGCTAGTAACATATATATGAATTAAAAGAGAAACCATGTATATCGGATTAGTGGTTTTCACATGAAAAGAACATAAACAGATAAACAGATAGAGAAACGTTGAGTTTTATAATATGTATAGAAGATATACTCCAGAAGTTTTAGTGATCCAAGTTTAGTGGCTTGCCATCTATACTTTATTTCTAGCTGCCCCACGGTTCCACTAATATAAATTTATTCGACTAACTTCCCGTCGTGTCGCCGCCAAAATGCAAAATATGCATGTGCTTTCTAGATTGCTTAACGTTCATGGAAAAATTGGCCTGGTTATAAAATATATTTTGCTAAATAAAGTGACATACGTAATAAGCAGGGACGATAATGGTGAATCAATTCGGAAAAAGACGCTTTTGAGGCGATTACGCAGAGTAAACCATAAGAGATATATCAAATTAATGTATTACATAATAGTAGACCTTTAAAAGACTTACAAACAAGTCAGCGAGAAGCATTTTTGAGGGAACAATTCGCGCGTGCGCTTGACCGACCGCATTCTGTAGTCCACGCTTTAGTGAACAAATAAATAAAAATCCTCACATTGATTAATCATTTATTGTGGCGGAAAGGAAATAGCGAAAACTTATAGCCGGTATCAGTAATTTGTAAATTGAACAGCTTATCAAAACACCCCACAGTACCTAAGACAATGTAACAGCAGGCCGTCTTAATACGATAAACGGTTCGAGGCCAATAAAACTAAATAAGTTAAACGGCTCGAAGCCAATAAACCACCGGCCCTGAAGCTATGGCTGCACCGATAATGATATTTGACTTTCTTATTGTGCATGGAAATGGATAAATAATGGTCGTTATATGGGATGAATAATGACATCATAACCCAGATGTATCTGTAATTGACATGAGTAAAGTCAGTAATATATTATTGTTGATATCAATGAGAATTATTGTCAAGGAATACAAATTATCTTGACGGTTGTCGAGTTAATAAATCGCAAATACGACTATTCGTATCGTTTATTTTATTATTTACGATATGAATTAAATGTCTTAATAGAATCGTGGTTCATCGTGGTTTTGTTTACATGACTGTAAATTTGACTTTTGGGTAACTAATTTATTTATTTCGTATTCTCTTACAAAATAATATTTATTATAAGAAAGAGGTCATGTTGGTATGTTTATCGCTCTTACTCTTTACTAGAATTATGTAAGTGTGAGAAGTGCCGTCCATTACCTGAATATCCCCAAAAACCGCGACACGCACTCTAGTGAAATAATTCAAATTTATGGTTTATTCCTACTAATATTTTTGGCTTATTTTTAATCAGGTATTTGCGAATGTGTCCTATACTACGAAAAACAAAAATTCGTAAATCATGTAAACGATAAACAAAACTGGCCTTTTCAAATACTATTTTAACTGTAAGGTCTAGATATTTTTTTTATTTACTTAAGTCTTCAAAAATCTTGCCCTTTATAAGAAAGATCAAGTAATTTATTGAATACGTTACATCTCCTAACGTATTATTGTCATCAAGAAACAGATGTTTTTAGTCAGTTTTCACTAACATGATTAATTACGCTTTATTAACAAATATTATTTTTTTAAGATTAAATTCTTTTCGAAAATTCATTTCCGTGACCATTCTCTTTATGAGTGCGATCTTGATGAGGGATCCGTGGATCACATGTTTTTCAACTGCCCTAAACTTTCTTCTTCTCTATATGATTTTCTGCCCAGTCAAGTAACTCGTTCTACCAATGTCAATACGTATATGTGTATTCCACTTTATTGAAATAGTAGCTGTGCTCGCGTCTTCGCACGCGTTTGCGACAGAAGAACGGGTAGTGCTTATAAAAATCGTAATTTCTTGAACTTTAATAACTTTTAACTTGAAACTTTTATTCTATCGCCTCAAAATTGTTTGTTCATCTATCACATGTCGACATCCATTACATTGTTGCAAATAAAATTGAATTTTATGCCGTGCAGTCAAGGATTATAATCTTAAATTCGGAACATTGTATATGTTAATGAGTGTCATTAAAGAATGTATGTCACATGTCTTCAATAATTTGTATTTTTTTTAGTTTCACTTGTATTGTGGTTTCACACAACCACACAATAATTTTGTATTGAATGAAGTTATCGTGATATTCTTTTTTTTTATAAGGATAAGTATCTATGTACTAAAACAATAAACTATTGGTCAAAATCTATCGAGTAGTTTTTGCGTGATGCGCGCACAACGGCAAACCATCAATCATTTCATTTATAAGATAAATAGGTTCTGTTTTTATATATCGTAATAATATATAACTGTAATATGTCCTTTGTTCGTATCTATATAGTTATGGTTTTTATTAATGTTTACTATAATTACCATTTCATATCTTTGCAGATCCCATAATATAAATATATTATTTATAAATTTATGTCTGTTTTGTGTTGTGTGTTTATGTGTTTTGTTTTTAAGGTATTCTACAGTACACCGATCATTTGGCTACTATACTCTAGAAAAAACGTGTATAATCAGAAGTCATAACACAAGTTATTATTTGTTTCAAATAGTCGATAGTTCAATTGTCCAAAATAAACTTCATGTAGTGTGCAACATAATAATGCATTAAAGTAACTGCTCTCAAGCGGTTAACTTTCATAAGATGCTGTACAATTTTAGACACGAGCTGACAACTGGATACACGCCAAAATATTATAACTGCTGCATTGCAGTCAATTTTTTTTACGAGTACTTACTATATAGCTATATCACTTACTTTATTGTCCTAATTTATTAGCTATATTAGAACCCTGATATATAAAACTAGAAGAATAAATAATGTTTTGCGTGTTTTATATTGTCTCATCTGTGCTGTGTTTCATCCGTGTTCAATTTAATTGAACAAATCTCCACCGCCCGGCGCTCCATCGATGTTTTCATTACCCATACTTGCTTACATCTTGCCAGATTATCCGCTCCTAGTCGTATCGTGTAGTTATATAACCTACTAGCTGAGCCCGCTACTCCGCTCGTGTGGATTACTAAAAAAGGGTTTTTTTTATTTTTTGTGTGGAACCGTAATCATTATTCTAAAATCAATGTAGCCTAAGTTATGCCCTATAACATCAGCTATCTACCAGTGAAAGTCCCGTCAAAATCGGTCCAACCGTTTCGGGATTACCCGGAACAAACAGACAGACAGACAAAAATTTAAAAAATGGGTTATTTGTTATAGGTCGTGTCTACTTTCATATGCATTTAGTAAAAATCTGTTATTTTGACATTACAAACAGGCACTTCAATTTTATTATATGTACAGATAAGCTTCTTTAGGCTATAAAAAGCTGACTTTTTTTTTTTTTTTTTTTTTCCGAACTGACTATACTGTTAGCCTTAGGGGCCCTGGAGCCTTTACGGCTTTTACAGCTTTACCGGGCTTGGGGGCGAGCGCTTAGGGCACTCAGCCACGAAAGCTAAGCAACAACATCCGAGGGTGCCAAAGTGGCCGAACCTCGGCTCGGACTGTTGCGCGTATGCAATTAAGTCGCGATCTGACTAATTCCCTATCCGTAATTCGATCTAAACTAACTATACATATATACATGTTTCTGCCCCCTGGGAGGAGGGAAGGAACATGTGTATGTGTATTTAGTGGTCTGAAAATTTTTGTCTAATCTAACTAGGCAAAAAAAGAAAAAAAAAGGTCCCTTACAGAACCTATGTACCTATGTGTGTTGTGCATGTGTGTATAATGCAGTGTCATGTATGGCTGTGAAAGCTAGTGATTGTAGAGTCACTTGTATCGCGCGAGCGGCTGCTTGGCTCAAGGGCTCCATGCCGATGGATCGGACCTAGGCTTGAGTTGCCGCAGAGGAGGGCGGTCGTGGCGGGTGTGCGGGAGCGAAGTTAACCGTACGTCCCCTGCGGAGGGAACGGTGGTTTCGCGGGCGTGGGCGCGAGCACGCATATGTTGCGGGAGCGGACGCGTAGAAATTGTTAGCGTTCTCGATGTCGTCATCGGGATCGACAAAGAGATTTCGCGGACGGCGTTTATAACGTTTGGCAACGGGGATCGAGTTGTCTGGGACGTAGTTCACGGTGGATTTTACGAGCGGGTTGGGATGATTCGAAGCGCTATCGAAGTATCTCCTGGTGAGATATTTCACATAGGCTTCTATCGAGGGAAGCCTCATGTCCCTGTGCAGGTCCATGTTCCTAACGAAGGCTGGAGGGTCAAGCAGGCGACGGAGAAACCGATTTTGGACTCTTTGCATGCGGGCAAAGTTATGTTTGGACATATGTGCGAACGCGGCGCAGCTATATGTCAAGATCGGACGGACGCACATCTTGTACAGTGTGTGCTTATGTCTTAAGGACATTTTGCTTACCGAACTGAGCAAGGGTCGCAAGCGGGAAAGGATCCAGATGGCCCTATTCCTGACTATAGTAACGTGTGCGTTGAAATTAAGCTTCGAGTCGAGGGTGCCACCCAGATATTTAGTCTTGGTGGCCCAAGGGATATTCGTACCGAATAATGAGAGGGGTCCTACCGTGTCTGGTAGTTTGCATGTATGCGGTTCGAACATAATCGCGGCGCTCTTTACCGGATTAATAGCTATTCGCCACGTTCGAAACCACTCCCCGAGAGTGGTTACGGCACGTTGGACTGCGCAGGCGAGATTTTTTCTGTGTCTGTTTGACGCATATATGACTGTGTCGTCAGCGTAGAGCCCTACCTCGACTCCGGGGGGCTTCGGGAGGTCGCTGACGTACAGATTGAAAAGGCAAGGCGCCAGAATGGAACCTTGCGGGACGCCTGAGCGTATAGGGTGGGCGGTAGATAGTACTCCTTCCACTCGGTAGTGGAAGGTGCGGTCGCGTAGAAAATCGTGAACTAGATGAACTAACCTATCCGGGACTTCTAATTGATGTAGCTTGTGGACTAGTCCGGCATGCCAGACCTTATCGAAGGCCTTAGCTACGTCGAAAAAGACCGCAAGCGTACGGGCGGGGGCGATACTACTTTTGGCAAAGTTGCTCGTGATGTGCTCCGTGAGGCGGTGCACTTGATGTGTACACGAGTGTCGGGCGCGAAAACCGAACTGTTCGGGAGGGTATAGATTTTTAATATCTATAACGGTTTTGAGACGGTTCAGAAGGAGCCGCTCGTAAAGTTTCCCTAGTGTGTTTAAAAGGCTGAGCGATAGCTATCGGGAAGCGAAGCTTTTTTGCCGGGCTTGTGAATACCTATAACTATAGCTTTTTTCCAGACGGCTGGAAAATAGCAGTGGGCTATGGCTACATTGAAGATGCAGACCAAAAGAGCTATGAGGTGATCGGGAAGAAGTTTAAGTACTTCATTCCTGATACCGTCGGGGCCGGGGGATTTTCTAGGCTTAAGGCCTTTAATAACAGAACAAATCTCATCATGCGTGACCGGGTTTAACGTTTCCGCGGGGGGAATCGTCGTTAGTTCCTGAACGGCGGTCTCGATGGTTTCGATGTGGGCAGTGTCTACGTTGTCGCAGTTTGGAGAGCACTGGCTCTCCAAGCTTGCGGCAAGGCATTCTGCCTTATCGTCACTATCGAACGCGGGTGGGAGATCGGGGCCCCTTTCGAGGGGCGGCATCAGGGCGGAAGCTTCTAACTTCAGAGAGCGGGCGAGGTTCCAGTAAGCCAGATGGGACGCCTTGAGACCCTCTAGGAGGTTATCCCACCGGTGACCTCTGTACTCGCCGATGCGAGTTCTAACCTCTCTCTGAAGTCGCCGTAACCTACAGGTGTTATCCCTCGTCGGATAAGAATCGTGTGCACGTGTCGCGGCGTTCTTTTCAGTGATTAACGCTCGTAAGCCGGGGGGGAGTATAAAACGGCGTTCGTTTGCCGCTTGCACCTCTCTCGAGGCCTCCCTTACACCGGTTTGGAGGTAGTCGACCAGGGAATCGATCGCTAAGTCGGCGTCTGCTGTTGACTCTAATACGTCGGGGATCCTAGCTAAGCTGGACGGGGTAGCGTTATCGGTTAGGTAACGATTTAATATCGCGTAGTCAACTACTTTGACTTTTGGCGGACTGGGGTCGAACGGTTGCCCGAGTTGTAAGATAACCGGGCGGTGATCGGAGTCCAGTTCGTGTACGACTTCTATAAGTCGTAACCGAAGTGAGACACCTTTGAGGAGGGCTATGTCAAGTACTGTCGGTTGACAGTTATCTTGAAAGTGCGTGGGCTCTAGCGGTGCTATGACGTCAAAGCCGAGCACATCGCATAGTAGGTCGAGAATAACCCCGTTAGGGGTGTTACGCGAGTTGTTGAAATGGGTGTGACCGCTATTGAGGTCGCCTGCTATTATTACGGATTGACCGAGTGAAAGTAGCGCCTCCAGATCGGACTGAAGGAGTCTTTTACTCGGGGAGAGATATGCAGAGACAAGCGTGATTGACGGATGGCCAGTCATGCCTATTCTACAGATGGACACTTCCATATTGGTAAGTGCGGGAGGGTCTATTGGCATGCAATAGAGGGAACGCTTGTAGTAGATGAGCGTTCCGCCTCCTCGGGTGGCACGGTCATTTCTGACTATATTGTAATTTGCTATCTTAGGGTCGCGCCTACTGGGTTTTAGAAGTGTTTCTTGTACTAGAAATACGTCTATCTCCCGTTCCCTAAGAAAGGTGGATACTAGGTCCCGTTGTGGAAGGAGGTTTCGCGCGTTAAAGAAAGAGATGTTGAGACTCCTAGCTTTAATGCGAGCCATTTATAACCGTTATCTATTTCCCGGCACGGGCCAGGCGCATTAGCGTCGCTGTCATCAGGGGAAAACGCCTGATGGATTCGGCGGGGCTGTACTCAGCGACGCACTGGTCGTATGCCAGTACTTCCTGAGGGTCATGCTCGCGGAAGAGCATGACCATGTAGTCAACGCCGTGGCGCGTGCTAACGGGCGGGGAGGCCTGAGCCTTAGGAGGCTGAGGGCGGGGAGTAGAGACCCATGCTGCCTGAGGGGCTCGCATGGCCGGAGGGGGTGCGCGGGGTGCGGGGGTGGCCGCCACCGGGGCGCGGGAAGCGCCCGGGAGGCTGGGAAAGGCTTCTGGCGTGAGCAGAGGCATGGGTTGACTATTGGCGGCGGGACGTGCCCTCTGAGGAGGGGTGTGTCGCTCTTGCCTTGGGCGCGTAGGGCGCATAGGGCGCGTGGGACGCGGGGCACGGGGACAGCCGCGATAGTTCGCGGGGTGACCCGCGTTGCCGCATAGCACGCAGCTCGGAGGGGTAGACGACTCGCGAGTGCGCGTGCACTCGCTTGTCGCGTGGTCCCCGAGGCACTTAACGCACCTGGGACGTAAATGGCAGTTACGGGCCGAATGTCCGTACAGCTGGCAGTTGTGGCACTGCGGAGGGCTGCGGTTTTTGTGTGGGGGCTCTACGGCTATTCCGGAGAGCTCGCACACTTTCCTGACATTAAAGATGGCTCTGCCCTCGGGGGTCAGATCCAAGATAACTACGACCATATCTAATGGTCGGTTTTTGGATTGTCCGCCGTGCATTCTATGCACTTCGCGGACAGGGAGGGCCTTCGCTAAGAGGTCAGTTTTGACCTCCTCGGGCGTGATTTCCACCGGGATGCGGCGGATTACAACCCGGAGGTGACGCTCATCGTCTAGGGTGTATGAGTAGTAGTGTAGGTTGCTTGCTCGGAGCAACTTTGTGAACTGACGGTGTTCGTCAGAAGTGGTTACTTGTACGCGGATACCGTTGGCCGTGTTACTGGCCGAGGTATAATTAATTTTTAAGTCTCTAAGCTTGTCCGCGAGCTTAGTCCAGACCGCCTTGTTTTGGACTACTACCGGCGGTGGGCGACGCGCCTTTCTGCCGGCAAAAGTACCGGCAGGCGCTGAGGGCGCTGCGGAGCTGGGGGCGTGGCTGTTTAGCCCAGTTTTCTGCGCCTTTTGTGGGCGGGACTGAGTCTCCGGAGACTCGGGACGCGAACGCGATGCCCGTTTGGCGGGCTTGTTTTTTTGAACGAGGGTGAAGCCCTCGTTATCTGTGACTATCGCCGTGTCCATTTCGTTGGACTCGGGTTCGGGATCCGGATTAGTGGGCGAGTAGCTATTGTTCGTAGCTACTAGCGTCGGCGTGTCCGCTTCGGGAACTTACGACGCGAAAGAGTTCTTGATCGGCAGCGCAGAGGGCGCTGGGATCGTGACTTGATTGCCCGAAAAAGCTGACTGGTATTGTAGAGCTTAGGGCGTTTAAACAAATAAACAACAAAACTATATCTTGAACTTTATACTAATATTACTAGCTGTTCCCGCGGCTCCGTTCACGTCGACTACATAATGCTATCAGTCGAGCGCACGCGTGAATTGTGCTGCCTGAAAATGCTTATTTTGGTTGATCCTTAGAAGATAGACATGCTATTTGCTGACTTTTTTGTAGGTCTTTTTAAGATCTACAATTATGCAGTATTTTACTTTATCTAACAAAATTTATCCTATACCCTGGCCAGATAACATATCTGTGAATTAAAGGATCGGAAAATCGGATAAGTAGTTTTCGCGTGAAAAGGAATTAAACGGACAGACAGACAAAGAGACGTTGAGTTTTATAATATGTATAGATATAGAAGTATAGATAATAGTATGGATTTAAAACTAACAACCGCCAGCATGGGTCTTTTATTCTACCGAATATATCAGTCCCATTGTACCCCATCCTTTATAACATCACATCAAGAGAGTCGCTGATGAGATAGCACTACAAGGTCATACAACATCTTGGCATCATCTGAATAAGGTTCTGCCAAAATGCTGTGAAAAACATCTATATTAAGACAGTTTAAATTCATGCTATTCACCAGCGACTCCCTTTCGATCTTGTTCTTGGACACTCCATCAGTAGGTGATGCACATCATCAATTAGCCTGAACTTAGCTTTATATCAGTGTTTTTAAATAATCCGATTATTAGTCCCAGGGTTTACCCAATACAAAACTTTACGTCTACATAATCGTAGTGTAGGGTGTAGATAAAAATATTCCCGTATAAGAAAATTGTTTAAAAATAAAATGCATTTTACGATATACTATGTTTTTTTTATTATATTAATTTTATGCAGTGAATCGGTAATAGGGTAACAATAAACTTTGTCGGCATAATAACAGTCTGGGAGATACTTTATGCTAGGGCAGAGGTCAGACAGAAATATCATGAGTGTTACATAGCGTGGGCGGGTTTTTACTGCACACTTTTAGTGGCAACAGTAAAATAAACTTGGTCCGAATGTCTTGGGTGGATCGCGTCATTGTTGCGTCGTTCGGCCCATCGACTTCTTTATGGACTATACAACTAAACTGGTCAACGTTTAACTTTTATTGAGTGACTGTTATGTCCTAGGGAAGCCGAGTTTTCGTAACGTTAGTAATAAATTTTGCATGTAAGGTTTCTCCTTTTTAACATTCTACATATAAAATCTCACATTTTGCAGAACGCAATGCAAGAATTCACATCGGTGGTTAATATTTATGACAATCGATAAGTACTATTCATCCACGCAGGCCACTCACCGTGGACTTCACATGTCTTGAGGCGCAGTGGTAGTAAGCCGTACTCTTGAGCCGACAGGTCGGGGGTTCGATTTCCGCACATGACCAACTTTTGTGTGATAAGCATAATTGTCAGTTGTACGTCTTGATGTTCGATATCTAAAGACGTATAGTATATAATTTTTTTTTTGTTCATTCCTTCGAATATATCAGTCTCATTGTATCCCATCCTTTCTAGGATCAAATCAGGAGAGTAGCTGATGAGTCGATCATCCGAACAGGGTTCTGCCGAAATGCTGTGACAAAAACCTATAAACCTGTACTTTGACAGTTTAAATATATATATATTTTATATAATAAATCTGAAGTTTTGACAGACCTCGTGGCGCAGTGGTGGTAATCCTTACTATTGAGTCTAGAGGTCGCTGGTTCGATACCTGCTCATGACTGACTTTTATGTGATGAGCATAATTGTCAGTGTTGTGGGTCTGGGTGTGAAATATCTATATAGTATGTATATCAGCCGTTTAGTTATCATAATACAAGCTATGCTTAGTATGAAATTAAATGGCCTTGTGTAAAATTGTGTCCCCATATATAATATTCCACCATCCAGTCCCCATATATAATCAATTGATTGATGATGATTGTTAGGATTAGGAGGTTACTTATAAATATATACCTAGAAACTCTAGTGAACACTAACATTGTGTTGTGTTTCTGTGGTGAGTAGGGTTTCCAGAGCTCTTTGGGGTAGGGAGGTTCAAGGTCGCCAACGCGCTAGTGTTACCTATGGTATTACAAGCGTTCATAGGCTATAGTAACCGCTTGTGTGTGTGTGTTTATGTTTGTGTGTACCATAAGGCATCAGGCGTCAGACGGGCCGTAAGATTTTTTGTCACCTCAGTTGTATTAAAAAAGTGGTTTACGCGAGCCTATTTGATTCTACTTTATTATAAAAAATCTTGAATCTACATATTTGAAAAAACAATCCACGTATAGGTATGCGCAAATTATGGTCAATCGCTAAGTCATGTAAAGCAAGATTTGATTAGCCAAATAAAAATTATATCCGAATTCGTGAATATTCAATGATAAAGCGATGATGGCTATTGGCTTAGTAGTATTAGGTATACTGTTCGGACACCGTGTAGATCTATGTGGGTTCGAATTCAATAACAAGTCTATACTTTCGTTGAAGCAAAGCATCGTGATGAAACTTTAGTATAGCGGTAGGGCATTTACTAAAGCCCGCCTGGCTGGCTAGCACCTTGGAGTTGAAATTCTGTCTCCAAACACCTTTAAGTGTTTTCCAGCACTGACGCTTGAGAGCCAGTTTCTCTAGGTTTAACTTATTACTCATCTTTGGCTACATCGTCACTTATCATCACTTATCATCGAGAGAGATTATTGTCAAATTGTAATTGTAGTGTTATTAAAAAAAACAGGAATCGGTGTCAGCATTTTTTCTCAGAAATTAAGAAATTTTGTATAACAGAAGTGTATTCTATTTGTTTTATTTACATTAAGTTGAAATTGAAATGTACGGTGAATTGAGACTTGTGAAAAAAACGACATATCAACACAAAAATAGGCACCATATGTTTCGAAATGTATATGCGATGATAAATTCATCTCAATTAAGTGGCTGCACCCAAAATTTGTTAAAATGACACGCTAATTTGATATTGGTTTCCGAGAACGTATAACGTCCGTCATTTTGTCACTTTGCGTGTGGGGAACAATCTGCGGGTATACATAGGAGCTAGAGATGATTATCTCACCGTAATTTATTCCATTGGGATTTGTCATGTATATCGTATCGGAATCGTGTAGATCGTATTTCAATGTTTCTATCTTTTATTAATAGAGATCTGTCTTTTTATATACTTGAACTATGTATATATGTATAACTATGTATAGTTTAGTGATTTTTTTTTGTTTGAGGATTAATATGAAAGCATGATATATATAATAATTAAAAATTATATATTATTTAGGTGAGATACCTGTGTAACATATTTTTGTATATCTGTTCTCTTTCGTATTGATTTACTTATTGACGATTTTTCGACTGTTTTTTATGTAATTATTGCGCTGTATGGCAAGATTATTTTTTGAAGGAAGAATCACCTGGAGTTAAATTTTCAAACATCATGCACCTAAGTAATGCGATTAAATTGTTATTTAAACTGACTAAATTATGTATAGTATCCCAAAAAATATATTAATGTAAGACAGAGGGCAAGTTCGGCAGAAACGACGTTCAGGGTAGTCTTTGTCACCGATAAAAGATCTGAGATCAAACAGGAGCCAAGTTCCATAGCAGTTCCTCTCATTATAGATTTAGGAATTTACGTTCTTTAATTCATTTACAAAATGTTACTTTCTTTGATAAGGGATTTCTTCTAAATGGGCAAGTTGTTATAATAACTTTTGAAAAACTGCACAACGCCATCTATTCGTGTGCTGTTAGAAACGCGGCGGTATTTGATGCTCATTATGAGTAATTGTTTCGTTTAAAATAAATAATTATTGTACTTGATTCGTGTGCAATATACAAAACTGGCCGAAGTGTCGCCCGAACTTGGCTGTGTGTAGATCTGTGAAATCGGTCGAAAATAGAACATAATATATTTTATCTATTTACCGATATTACATTTATTGCTAAGAGTCATAATGTATAGGTATAGGTATATATATATATATATATATATATATA
Organism: Saturnia pavonia; assembly: GCA_947532125.1. NCBI lineage: Eukaryota > Metazoa > Arthropoda > Insecta > Lepidoptera > Saturniidae > Saturnia > Saturnia pavonia. The sequence goes on along the minus strand of OX383905.1, from coordinate 10,908,675 downwards.
TATATATATATATTGGTATATAGATACTTACACATGGTTTTAGTTTCAACTATAGCAGTCATTATATCTAAATTTATTTATTTTCTTATTATTTGAAAATTAATGGAAGGTATTAATAAATGTCCGGGAAACGAAATTTTGATGTGCGAGCTCTAAACAATGATGCAGTGGGCGTAAATGATGACATTAATTACCACTCCCTGCCCACCCGCATGCGAGATAAAATAAATCCCCTGGAATGATATTATAATAACCGATGTGAGTATTTTTGTTGAAATTGAAAATATTTGACAAAACAGCATCTGTAGCTAGGAAATATGAAATCATTTCGTTCTATTCCTAAACAAATTAATTAGTACGGAAAGAAATAATATTATGTTTAAAGAAATTTTGTTAATGGAAACACGATTATATAGTATTTAAAACAGCACATATTTGCCGGTAAATGATTCAGTTAAGATTTGTAGTAAAAGGGATGCCATTGCATAAAAACGTAATTAAAAAATATTGTATATTTATGACTAACTATAACATTGTTTAAACTTTAAATTATTTTCTTGTGAATAAATAATGATGACAGAGTAGTTTCTCATATTTTAAAATACAGGCCACCTGGTGGCTAATTCTGTTAAATGTCTATGGGATAGCTATTTGGTGTGCTTTTTTTTTAATTTTTAGAACAGTTACTTTGGTAGGAATAAAAAAGTAATTATTCAATGCCTAAAACTACATGGTATTTAGGGAACTTAAAATGCAAAGAGACAAGGATTAATATTAAGATATAGACTTAAAAACCGAAAGAATATTTTTTTGAAGCATATGAGGCTCAATCATAAATTTCAAAATAAGGATCATCTTAAACCAAGTGCTATCACAACTCCATGAAAGTGATGAATAAAAACAAATTCTTAAACACAATATATTCATTACTCTAGTTGATGCTATTAGTATGTAGGTATAATTGCATATGGTCTAGGGTATAATTATCCCCGAATTCGATATAACATAAAAGTAAGATTTTTTACATTAGATAAGAAATCTAATCTTTTCCAGCCCCTCGTTCCTGGCACAGGGAGTCCATTAAAGTAGTCCCCTGTTTTGGCTAAGTAATACACCGGCACTATTAGTGGGGGGAAAACAAAGAGTCGGCAAGTACCGGAACTAAACCGCAGTAGTGTACGCTGGGGTATATGGTTGGTTGATTCATGGTATGTAGATGTGAGAAATTTATTAGTATGACATTATATATATACATATTGTTATTTCTGGAGTATACAAGTTCTAAATTAACAGTTTATAGCATACGATATTTATCCCGTAATGATATATAAAATAAATCGTAAAATATTTCCTATTTTTTTTTTTCGAATAAACAAGTTGATTTATCCATAGTTACTCTGGTCTTTGGAGGTATATTTATTTCTACTCTTGTCCAGTTGCCTTTTTTACATTCTCATTGCTCATTCGGTATTCACTACGTTTGGTCAACTCATTTAATTTTTAAATATTGTTGTCAAATAGTGGCATCGTTTAAAATCCTTATCTAATATACATTATAAATATGGAATTAAGCTTGTCTGCGGAAGTGTTTGTTTGAATATTTGTTCTTCAGTCGTCTTCGTACGGTTAGAAGGTTTGTTATGAAATATGGTATAGAAGTAAATTAGGTCTTAGAAAAGGATATAAAGTACTTTGTTACAATTTAATCCCCCAGCAAAGTGGCTGCGCAATAACTGGTATTAATATAAATACGAAAGTATGTTTGTTTGAATGTTTATCCTTTATTCACGCTTTTTTACATTTTATAGTTTAGGCCAAACTGAATGGACTGAAAAAAGTTAGTAATTAAAAAAACAAAAAAATATATATCATCACACATTAGAAGACTCTCGACTGACTCTTCTCGATAATGACGCTCTACTATCGTATGTTACGTGGCATATAGCACGTGACATCATTTTTTTTTTCAAACTGTCGTTACTGTTAGCCTTAGGCGCCCTGGAGCCTTTGAGGCTTTTACAGCTTCACCGAGCTTGGGCGTGACATCATACGATCGCTCGTGGTACGGCGGCGGCATGCGGCAGTGTTCCTATAGAGCGCAGGGAGCTGAGTAATGGATGCCTCCTAGTTCAGTAATCATATAAGAACCTGTGTCTGTGTAATCAGCTGTTATGTGAATTGGTCATGCGTAATAAATTATTTGTTCAATGTATAAATTATGCTCATTAATCGTCCATGCCAAGAGCATAATTTACGTACATACTTAGCACGTATATTACCAATATGCATCCAAATCGAACGTAACGCGGCAGATGTGCGCTAGTCTCGGCACCGACTAGTTGGTGACTCACGATGACTCTATTACACATTCGACAGTGTACAGTGTACACCGCGGAGCGCCTCGCCACACCGCGCCGCCCTGTGGATGATACCAAAACTATTCGGTTGATGGGGACATTGAACTATTTGTTTGTAATTAAGCTCTTCAAGGGCTCATACATAAAAACTGACGCAATAAAATTTTTACTATCACTATCACTCTTGTGAAAGAAACTTTGTTTATGTAAGGATCTTGTTTAGGAATTTTACTGTTTATCAAGAATGAAGTGGTATTATGAGCTTTTTGATATAATCTTTTTTTATACAAATTAACGGTACAACGTATGTTTTAACAGTACCATGTCTTCTTTTCTGGTTTACCATTTGCGAATAAATATTTCGACCATATTCATAATAAGTCTTATAGTTGAATGAATAGCTTAAAGAATATTGTAGTAGGTAGGTTATACTAATTTTAATATATTGGTTGTCGATTTAGATAAATCGCCAAGCCCGGTGAAGCTGTAAAAGTCGTCTGAGGCTTTCAGGGTCATTATGGCTTACGGAGTAGTAAGATCGAAAAAATAAATACGTATAAATAGAGAAATTAATAAATAGAGAAGCCATTTTTGTCCTTCTGTCTGTCGGTCTGTTTGTATGTCCCGATTTAGCTCAAAAACGGCATCATTGATTCTTATGAAATTTTATACAAGGGAAGCTTAAGGCAGGCATTAGTCAATTGATAGGCAATAAGAATTTTCAATAATACTATAAAAAATCTTTTAAAATATATATCAAAAAAACACATTTTTTTATTATATCCTATCCGATTCTGATCATATTTTGTAGGCGGGAAGGATACGTAATTCCATAGTTGATAGGCTACAAGAATCGTCATAATACATTTAGGAATCGTAAAAAAAAGTTCTCAATATAATTAGTAACAATAAAATTACGGGGGTGAAAATAATTACTGTATAATAAGTGCGAGTAGAGCCGCGGGCGCATCGCTAGTATTGTTATAAAGTTAATTGAATGTAGAAATTATTATAAAATGCTTATGTATAGTAAACATTTAAACTAGATAATAGAAAAATAAATCGTACGGTAAGGAGCGTTTGAATCTTTAGTGTTCCTATTTAGATTTTGGTACTTAGAAGAATAATTGTTTAACTTTACCTAAATAAGGTATAAAATACAACACAAATATGAACTGTAAGTAAATTATTTCGTATTATTTTGTATTTCTAATATAAATACAAATAATTATTTTTAATTTTTTGTTTTCGTTGCTGGCTGCATAGAATTAAAACACGATGGCAGTATAATTTTGGAAAGTAGCGAGTTAAGTTGACTAAGTCGTGATTGTTTTTTAATTGAAACGCATAGTATTCGTATACTCCGAAAGTTTGATGTTCCGTGTAATTTTATTAGTCAACAAATGCTTTTTAGACTTAAGCAGAAAATAAATAGTTATGATAATTTAACAGCAACATTTAAAGGTACTTTCCTGGAACGTCCATACTATATGATGTTTAAGATTATTCGTATACTAAGACGCGGCGTATATTTTCTAATTTAATATATCCTGCTTCATCGTAGCCGTCCCTACTTTACGTTTGGAGCCAAACTTATTACCATAATATCTCCTGTCTCGTCCGCGACGTACAATACTTATCTAAAAGTTCTTTGTTTTGTCTTCAACTCGTCGCTAAAAGGGAATACTTGTATAAATAAATAAACACAGTTTAAACTCTTGTCATTGTCAATCTGTGCCTTGATCCAACGCTCTTTTTATAGCACGATGAATGTGTTGCAAGGCGCGTTCTTGAAATTGACCCTTATCTTCGGTATTTTTTTTTGTCACACATGTTTCGGATTAGCACTTCACAGAACATTCTTTCGATTTGTTTGAATTGATACGCCTTTGTTGTTCGAATTTCGACAGTGATGGCCTAAATATAAGATGTATAATAAAATGTACATTCATTATGACGAATGATGTGAAGAGTGTTTCTAAACTCGTTACGACCTACCGCAGAACAATGTAATAAGTTTTCGTCTAATCCCATGTAATTCGTGTAGATTTTTATGAGATACACATGATACGTTAGAGAGAGAATATTGTTTAAAATTATTTAGAGACCGATATAGAAGAAATACGGTACCTATAAATATTTTACGGCGAATTTTTGGCGGGATGTTGTTCTGTTATATTGTGGGTTTACTTCGCCCTATATTATGAAATATTGGTGGCATTTTGCGTGATATACAATACATGAGGCAATTGCAAAGCATTGAAGCAATGATGGCTCAGTGGTAGCGTGTACGACTTCGCATTGATTGACGTGAGTTGAAATCCTGCAATGAGCCTGAGCTTTTGATGAAGGAAAACATCGTGAGGAAACCATAGCATGTTGGTAGCGCTTTTTCAAATGCCCGCCTGGCTAGCTACCACCCTCAAGTTAAAAATCTGTCGCCAAGCACCTATATGTGTGTTCCGGCAGCTGCACTTGAGAGCCAGTATTCCATTAGGTTTAGCGTGTTATCATCTCGGGCCACATCGTCACTTAACATCAGGTGAGATTTTGCCCACCCGAACCAATAACGATTTCAAAAAAAAACAGTTTTAATAAGAGAGTCAACATCTTATTGAAGCTTTGTTTGAAAAAATATTCTAGTCATGTGACATTGGCGTAATTGTGTATAAACTCAAGTCGCAATTAAATGAGAAAAAGAATTTTTTTTTAAATGGCTTATAGGTCCTCCATGTATCGTGTTTTTTTTAAAGTTAATTAATGTGATAATTAAGTAATGATGATGTACTTAATTTTTTCTGTGACGAATGATAAATCTTTCGATTTTTTCATCGTAATACGTGAATTATATTATATATCGTTGATGCGTAATTGCTATATTTTACGGTTCCATAACAGTTAAAGTTTCTTATAGTAACATCCAAAGTTTTAGTCGTAACAGACAGACCTGGCAATGACAGCTCTACAGTTTTTCTGCTAACGAAGGTGAGAAAATTTCATTAGTAAATATATATTTATTTAAGGGATAGATCCTGTAGTTGTTAAAATTAAAATGAAATTAATTAAAATTTTATTATTATTCTGTAATGCAAAATAATTAAGTTGTATATTATTATGGGACATTTTGTTAACCTACATGCCGCATTTATGAAGTTGAACTTACAATACTATTACTATACCTAATATAATACACTAGATGTGCCCCACTATTTCACCCGTGTAAAATTTATCTGACCAATTCTACAAGGCGCCGCCGCGCCGTGCTTTTTTTTTTTTTTTTTTTTTCCAACTGACTATACTGTTAGCCTTAGGGGGCGCGCCGTGCCAATGTAGCCGCGTAGCCTAACGTTGTTCTGACTTACCGTACTTATTACCAGCTTTCCAGATTGCTTGACGTTCATTATTACCTCAAGCCTAGGTTTGATCCATCGGTATGGAGCCAAGCAGCCGCTCGCGCGACACAGTGACTCTACATTCACTAGCTATCACAGACACATGACACTGCAGTACTACACACACGCACGCCACATAGGTATATAGGTTCTATAAGGGACCTCATTTTTTCTTTTTTTTGCCTAGTTAGTTTAGACAAACATTTTCAGAGCACTAAATACAACACGTGTTCCTTCCCTCCTCCCAGGGGGAAGAAACATGTAAATATGTATAGTTAGTTTAGATCGAATGATAGGGAATTAGCCAGATTGCGACTTTTTTGCAATCGCTGCAACAGTCCGAGCCGAGGTTCGGCCACTTTGGCACCTTCGGATGTTGTTGCAAAGCTTTCGCGACTGAGTGCCTTAAGCGCTCGCCCCCAAGCCCGGTAAAGCTGTAAAAGCCGTAAAGGCTCCAGGGCTCCTAAGGCTAACAGTATAGCCAGTTCGAAAAAAAAAAAACATTATTATTGCTCTGCTCTTTAAAGTTGTAGAGTAAAGTTATACAGCATTGTAACCTTCCTCAAGGAAATTTGTTTAAATTACACTGGTGATTCCAGAGATTAGAGCGTTCAAACAACTAATAAACTAAAAAAAAACAAACTCTTGACCTTTATAAGGATCCGATAGGTGGCGCTGTGACCGTGCACTTAACTAACGAAAAGAGCAGAATAACGCCTGTCGGAACAGCCTAACTTCGTATTACTATAGATTACTGTACAATTACTATTACCAAATTGCATTTATATTTTTAATTCAACAAACTTATCATAATATTTATTAATAAAAAACAAACTGCCGATAACGTTCGGCGGGTCTAAACACTAAAGTTGGTAAGCTTGTTTGCACAAAGCTCATGTATATATTTTCTTATTTTAGGGCGTGTGACGAGGCCCAGCTGGCCTCAACAGCTGCTCGGCGAGGCCTCTCAAGACTTGTCGAGTCAAGTGCCTACATCGTACCAGTCTTGTGTCAACTTCAAGGGCAACGATTATAAGATATGAAAGAAAATATTTTTATTGTGCAGTGATTATGGAGAATTTTACAATTTATTTGCTTAGTCGAATCGAATTTTGTGATTGAGTGTGCATGTGTTAAAAATATGAAATATTAGTGTCAGTAATCATTGTATTACTTCTGAATAATAGTCTAGGAGTTCAAAATGATGTTAATTCGAGATAAAGCTCCTAAAAATATGAGAAATAGCTCATTTGATTTGGAATTACATTTAGAAAAATGTATCTCGTGGATGTATTAGCACATAAAAAAATGTAATTGTGATAAACTAAATAATATGAAAAAAAACCGAGTTTAGTTTTTCGTTAATAAGTCAAAAACTATTAATATTTTGAAAAAAGATACTATTTAATTTGTCAAAAAAAACCATATGCGCCTAAACTCGAAGGGTTTTCTAGTAACCACTGAAGAGTTCCTTTATGCACCTCCTGGCTCCATCACCAGACCCTCGTTACCAACCCTAATCTATTGGACTTGTCAAAACAAATCATATGAGTCCAAACTCAAGGGGTTTACTAGTAACCACTGATGAGTTCCACTACCGACCTTCTGGCTCCATCACCAGATCAGCTCCTAGATAACAAATTATATAGTATATACATACAAAGTATAATTTCGATACGACAATTAGAAGTAGGTTAAAATTGACTTCTATTATTTTATTACCTTGTTAGTTTTTTTTTTTTTTTAATTTTTTTATCGATGTAGGTTTGGTGTAGTGGCCACAATCTCACCTGATGTTATGTCACGATGCGGCCCAAGTTGGTAACACGCTAAACCTAGCGGAAGACTGGCTCTCAAGTGCAGCTGCCGGAACACACCTATTGGTGCTTGGCGGCAGATTTTCAACTTGAGAGTGGTAGTTAGCCAGGCGGGCATTAGAAAATGCCCTACCACCATGCTATGGTTTCCTCACGATGTTTTTCCTTCACCGAAAGCTCAGGCTCATTGTAGGGATTCGAACTCACGTCAATCGACGCGAAGTCGTACACGCTACCACTGCGCCATCATCGCTTCAATTTAGTTAGTTAGTTACAAGTGAAGCGTGTTATAAGCGTGTTAAAAATAAAAACTAATCGTGTCAAATGATGATCTGGAAAAAATAAGGAAACTTACATAGATGCTTGATTACAAATTTTTAATTCGAGTATTGTTTTGGGCAAATGAATACTAGAAAATTCTCTATCACACCAAACTTTGTCTTATTCATATACTTTACTAGCTGTGCCCGCAGCTCCGCTCGCTTTGACCACAGAATGCCGTAGGTTGAGCGCACGCGCGAATTTTTCTGACCGCGCACACACCCACGGCGGTCACCTGCCGGTTATTTTAAAGGCAAAAATGGTTATTGTGGTTGATTCTTAGAAGACATATGCTATCGCAATTTTGTAAGTTTTTAAGATAAACACCTCAGGAGTACATTAATTTGATATATCTTATATGTTTACTCAGCGTAAGCCATTTATTCGCCCCAAAAGTGTTTACAATCTAACCTCATCTTTAGTGACGATGTATCCGATCTACGGAATGTCCGGACACACTATCACTAAGCTGTCATCGCTTTAAAATGTCATCTTGCTGGGATAAACAACATTTCGTTCGCCCAAACCTCGTTCCAGATCTGCTAATTAATGATTGATCTTCTCTGCATACATACCCCTATAATTAAATAGTCATCCATCAATTTACCTACATTCAAATCATATAAAATCGTGTGAGAAGTAAGTATGTTAGGCAATATAAACAGATGATTAATGTGGTCTTAAACTAACCACATTTAATAATGTATTATGTCTATATTAGGCGATGGATGAAAGAAGAGTGCATGTACCAGAGATGCGAATTTTGAGAATTTTTTATCGTTATTGGTTTGGTGTAGTGGCCACAATCTCACCTGAAGTTAAGTGACGGTGTGGCCCAAGATGATAACTCGCTAAACCTAGTGAAAGACTGGCTCTCAAGTGCAGCTGCCAGAACACACCTAATGGTGCTTGGTGACAGATTTTCAACTTAAGGGTGGCCTTCAGCTAGCCAGGCGGGCATTGGCACCCAACCACCATACTATGGTTTCATTGCAGGGATTCGAACTCACGTCAATCGACGCGAAGACGTACACGCTACCACTGAGCCATCCTTGCTTTAGATTAACCACATATTTTTGTTATAAAGACTCCAATTAAATTGTCTGTACCTAACACTATTGAGGTGTACAAATTGTGTTGTAGACATTTTTCACCCTTCGTTCCGGACTGTTGATTTTAACGAGCTGGTGGTATCAAATATAGTACAGTCGTGAAATTTGCGTCTGTGTTTTAACAGTGTACTGGTTAGGGCTTACTATTTCGATATCTGCATCCACGTGGAAACAAATTACCTCGGTAAATATAATTGATATTTTATTAAATTTATACTTTCCTCGATGACTTTGCGATTGTTTTAATACTTCATAGGTTTAGTGATTTAACACATTCTCTTATGATATTAAGTGAGGTTTTGAGCGAAAATGGTAACACGTTAAACTTCCAGGCAATGGCTTTCAAGTTCAAATACCGGAACTCATTTATATAGGTACTTGGCGATAAACAACTTGAGATGGTGGCTCACCAGGTGGGCATTAGAAAACGCAATTAGCCATTATCGCTCTTTCTTCTGTTTCTTCTTCTTATCACACTGAAGTATAGTCGGCACGAAATGGTTTTTACTTTTCCACTCTTTTCCTCTACTCTATTAGCTGTCATCTCAGTGCTCACACGTTCTCCATTATCGCTTCAAACCCATCAAATTCATCGTAACAACTTATTTAATTCTTTCTTATTTTTTGGACACAATCTCACCTGATGTTGAGTGACGATCTAGCCCATGATGGTAAACAGGCTAAACCTAGTGGGTGGACTGGATCTAACGTGCAGCTGCCGGAATACTACAGGTGCTTGACGAAAGATCTTCAACTTGAGGGTGGTAGCTAGCATTAGAGAAAAGCCCTACAATGCTATGGTTTCATCATAATGTTTTCCTTCACCGAAAACTCAGGCTCATTGCAGGGATTCGTGTCTGTACACGCTACCACTGAGCCATGATTGCTTCTGACTTACTGTTTATCGGTACTAAACTGGTTTTGTACTTATATCGTTTCATTATGTTAACTATGTATTTACCTTGACACTTCTTATAATTTTTACAATTAATGCTTTATCTTAAACTTTTTATTTCATATATAATAGAACATATTTTTCGCGGTATTGTTTTGGAGAATGGCAACCAATATTAGAAAATTGTACTGATTTAAAGGATGCCTATTTATTATATGATTTTTCAAGAAATCTTAACTTTTGAACCTTGCAATACAGAGCTTACCTATATGTTTTAAAGCAGTATTTTCATACCTCCTCCAACAAACTCCTAAATATCATGCCGATATCAATAACCATTTAGCAGGAAAGCCTCATAATATTGCTCTGTAGCGGTATATTCTAGAGTGCACATTTCATCCCCCGTTCCAGACGATGTATTTTAACGAGCAATTACGTGGATGCTTGTATCAAATACAGTGTTATGGCGGATGCATTGTAGTATGACGTAAATTGTGGTTTGGGTTTCGGCGAACGTTTTGAAAATGTTTGGAGCAGAACTCGGCTTTATTATCTAAAGTTATTTACGAAGTTGTATATCGATAGTTGATTTTCACGTTTTCAATTTGTTCGCGTTTCAGTTTTGGTAGGTTTATGCATAACATATTGGAACCATACCGGTTTCTATTATTTGTTGTTTTACATTAGAACTTGCACTATGAGATCACATCAATATTGACGCTTGTAAGTATTAAAATTTGAAAACGTATTCGAAGCTAATAAAGGTATCAATCAGCAATAACACTTCAAAAAAATTCAATTATACATTTTTTTAAAATTTTTTTATCGTTATAGGTTTGGCTTAGTGGCTACAATCTCACCTGATGTTAAGTGACGATGGCCCAGGATGGTAAACGCTAAACCTAGTGGAAGACTGGCTCTCAAGTGCAGCTGCCGCAACACACCTATTGATGCTTGGCGACAGATTTTCTTCTTGAGGGTGGTAGCTAGCCAGGCGGGCATCAGAAAAAGCCCTACCACCATGCTATGGTTTCCTCACGATGTTTTCCTTCACCGAAAGCTCAGGCTCATTGTAGGGATTCGAACTCACGTCATTCGACGCGAAGTCGTACACGCTACCACTGCGCCATCATCGCTTCAAAATATCCATATTTTGTTATGGTTTAAAGGATACATACAGGTCGTTTAAAGGTAAGAAGTTTTTGATGAATTTTAAAATGCATATTCCTAGATATTATTTATAATCTACTTCACTTGTGTACAATAAACAAAATATATCACCCAAATTGCAACCAACTTTAAATAATATAGGGCCAAATAATAGAAGCTTAGGAATGAAAATAAAAACCACGACATGACAGATTAAAATCACGCCAAAACTTCTTATTGAATCATTTACTTATCAGTTTAACAAATAAATAAAATAATTGTTATGTAAACTGTATTTTATAAGGTAAAATATTTCAGACAAAATTCATAATCGCGGCTCACCTGTACGTCCGCCTAATATCGAGATTTCATTGTATTAATATGGATTAAACAACAACGAGGTGGTTCCGGGGAAAATTTCAAAACAATCCCGGATGCACGACGCAGACCACAGAGGGGGTTGCCATAGCAACCGGCGAATTTTGATGTTAAGGTGGGCAGGCAGGCTACAAATCGCTTTATCACTTGGTCAAAAATTTTAGGATTAAAAATATGTAGATTAAATATTATACTTTCCAGAATAATGATTATTTTACTCTTTAGATAGCAAAATCACCTTATGAATGTCCTACGACTGGACAAAGAACGCTTTCCCGCAAGTTATAGATAGCCATAGATAATGAGCCTAACCACCGTGATCACTGTGATGTCAAACACCGAGACATTTGTTATTTATATTTAGTTATGATAACACTTCTGAGGGTAATTAAATTCAAATAGGTAAATCTATATATAATGAATTCGTTGTTCGTGAAAAATTCGTTGTTCATTTTGAGGCTCAAAAATGGGAAAATAAAATTGATAATTCGAACACCACGACTGAGTAAATACTTTAAATTCAGAACATGTCAGCCCTACAAAAGACACAATTAATTCCTATTCACATTCTAAAAGAAATATAAATATGTATATTATTTATTATTGCCCTAACGTCTTTAAAGATTTGTTAGTATTAGATACTGGCTTTTACTCGAGATTTCATTCCTGTTGAATCGAAATGAAACGATTCACTTGCCATCTACTGTAAACTGGCTGTACTAATACAGAACATTCACGAGTGCGAGCATAACAACTCACTTAAGTTTGACCGCAATCGAATAAATGGTTTAGGAAGACATAGTGGACAAGCAAAAACAAAGAAACGTTCATTTTTAGGGTTCCGAAGTAATAAGGAATCCCTTATTGTTTCGGTATGTTTATCTGTCTGTCCGCGGCTTAGCTCAGAGATTCATAGTACTAGAAAGCTATAATTTGGTATGGGTATACATATTAATCACGCCGACAAAGTCAATTCCTTGTAATTCCAAAACGTCGGTTATGAACATAAATGACAAAAAACATGAACCGTGTAGTATTTTATGAACGCGAAATGTATGCAACGCACGTGGGGTCAGAAGGGTTAAAATGATGAGTGTCTGTTTTAAATTTTATTTTCTCTGACAAAATGTATACCTCGCCTCGGGCTATTTGCATCCATTTATAAAAGAGTACATATGTACATCAAACAAATTACATTGTGTTTTTGTTTTAGGTGAGTTGGATGTGTTTCAACAGAGAATATTTTAGAATACTTAGTTGATAAGTAATTGTCATGTGTCATTAATTGTAATGTTTTTAAAGAGGTGGGTGAAATCAACTAGTTTAGCTGTTTCCTGGAAGTTTGAGAATTTGAATCCCAATAGGATCAACTAAGTTAACTAAGTTTAATTTCCTAATAAATATTACAAAGTTGGGAACTCAACTATGCAATCTAAGTATACTTAAATCGTTTCTCAGAATTGCATCCCAAACAGAGAAGTTAACGGGATGAATTCGCAAGTGCTCTTGTGGACTGAACATCTGCGATAATGTGTAATGTGATTGATTTTCGACAGTTACATTCGAGAGCTTTCAAGTGTTTTCGATGTGTAATATTTAAATAATGAGATGGTGTTAGTTATTTGAATTACAATCGAATCAAAATATCGTGAGAACGAAATTCAATGTATGGTTTCATGTTTTGTAGTTAGTGATTTTTGCTTATGTAACATAGTAAAAAATCATTATATTTCAGCTAGTAGGTCACTTGCTGGTTGGTGAGAACTAATTTGTTTTTTGAATTTTATATACCTACTTATGGTACGATGGTGATCACACGCCTATGTAATTATAACGTTTCTAATATAGTTTTATTTACCTAATGCAACCCTTGTTTAAATTATCTATGAATGCAGACATTTATTTATTCTTATTTACTCTGTAATAAAACGCAAACGATATTATTATTATTTTTAACAACGCAGGTGGCAAACAAGCGTATGGATCACTTGATGGTAAGCGGCTGCCGTAGCCTATGGTCACTTCAAGTTTGAATACCATAGGTATCATTAGCACGTTGCCGACCTTGACCAAGGAGCTCTGGAAACCCTACTCACCACAGGAACACAACACAAGGTTATTTGGCTGCGATCTTCTGTAGGGTGGAGATATTCCACCAGTCGGGCTGCCCCAAGTATAGAGAAATCTCCAAAGAAATTTCTCAGTGCCCAATATTTTCTGAAAGAAAACAAATCAACCTTTAAAATGTAACTAAATCTTCGAATGTAATGGAGTCATTGGAATTATTTAGACTTACAGATCATGATCTGCTTTATCTGGTAGATATATTAAATACAGCTGTATAAATTTATGTCACCATTAAAAATTTAAGATTTATGGTCATTAAATAAATGTTATGATAAACGTTACTAATATAGAAAAGAAACAATAGAACAAGTACCCCATAGTGTTTTATTAGAAAAGAAAAAGGAAAATAAGTGGGACGTAGCTACAAGCCGAAGCGGGCGTTTTAAAATAAAACGAAAAAGTTTAAATAGAAAAAGTGAGTGCACGGGAAGATAGTGAAAAGAAGGGCCAATTTAAAGTTTTACTCGGGCCGAGAGAAGTCTACATTTAAGAAGCTGGTCTAAACGAAGATTATATGACGCTGAACTTTTGGGATTCTCTCCCCTTGGATTTGAATTGTGAACTAATTTCGAAGTTTCTACCGTGACTATTAAAATATGACGTTGAAATTTTTTAATATCACGACGGTGTTTGGCGTGTAATTGGAGCTATATTACATTTTAGGACATATGGACATTTATTTAATTATTATTTACACAGTATCACAGAGACATCTATAACCATTTAAAACAAATATTTAAACATAAGAACTTACGAACATTTGATATTGCAATATCTATACTTATTATGAATCACTCCTAGTTATTCCATCCTTCACAAATTCAATGTAGCATGTAAATCTTTAATTCATCAGCAAACAAAGGATTTTAAGTGGAAACTGTGCAAAGATTTTATTAAACTGTCGGAGTACTCGGAAGATAGGTGAATTGTAATGTGCTACAGTGCGATATGCCGGTATACCAAATAGTTCGTGCTGGCGTGAAGCTAAATACTTATTTGGCAAAAAGAGTCTACATATTCTACTTACTACTCTTAGTAAGCTCTACACAATCAGAGTTGCCTCTTAAAATAATAATACTTCTTGTTATGCCTTCATAACTACACACAAGTGAGACTACACTACATAACATACATGTGATTTAAAGTCTAACATGGCCATCAAAAATTTGGGTTTAAAAACGGGTTAAACCATATTTACATCGTGCACTCTATTGAGTAACAAACGAGAACATTACTATTTATGCAGGCTGGCGTGATAGATCGATTATTGATCTCTCAGTGATGGCCACTACTTTTGGATTATATAGTGCTTTGCCGGACCATTATTAAAAAACCAAACATTTTAATCCTGAACAGAGGATAGTGTTCAGGAGTCTAACAAACAGACAGGAACCTGGCGTCTTAATATGAAAAAAAAAAGACTTATACGAGATATGACACTCCGTAAGCTTCGTAAGCAATCGGTACTTTTTTTTGTAACGATGTAATAAGCTTAGGTCGATAAGGAATACAGATTTTTTTTAAATCGTTATAGGTTTAGTCTCAATCTCACCGGATCTTAAGTGACGATGAATTGAAGTTGGACTGGCTCTCAAGTGCAGGGGCTGGAACCCACCTATTGATGCCTGGTGAAAGATTTCCAACTTGGGTGGTAGCTAGCCAGGCGGGTTTTAGAAAAAACCCTATCACAATGCTATAGTTTCCTCACGATGTTTTCCTTCATCGAAAGGTCAGGCCCATTGCAAGAATTAGAACTCACGTGAATCGACGCGATGTCCGTATAAGCTACCAGAGTCATCGGTGCTTTAAAAAAATTATATTATAATTTTAAAAAAATCACGTTGCTAATGCGGTAGGTACATGCTCTTGTATTACATAATAACATTAACAATTTATTACCACAATTAACACTGTTCTAACACTTTCTCATGATTATTGAACAAAACTCTAATAAGGTGTGTTTGTTTGTGTGTGTGTGTGTGTGGAAGCACAGACAATACCCTATTTTAATTTTGTACCGCGCTGCATCAACAATAGATTGTAATAGGTGTGTAGATGAGACGGCAACCCCAGTGCTTTGTTTGAACGTTGGCAACACTAAACAATACCTGGACATGACGTAAATAATCCAGATAGCTAAAATTGCTTATATTCTATATAATGTAATTACAAATTGGGGATAATGCTGGTTTATTTGTGAATAATAATAAAAAATATATAATAATATTAATAAATTATATAATAATATTCTATATAATAATAGTATTTTTTTTTCTATTATCTGTTTTGTTATCTTTCCATGGCCTTTCCTTATTTCATCGTAAGATAAATGATTATTTAAAATATTTACAAAAAATATATATGGCTACTAGAATGATTTTTTTGTTATACATATCCATTTAGAATGTATACTTAAAATATATGGCGTACAATATGATTTATTCAAGAAAAATTAAAAACTTGAAAAATTTAATTAATACGTCAGTCATTACATAAATTATTTTAAAAGATTTCCAAAATATCAAGATACATTATTTAGAAAAAAAAAATGCAAATGCTTTCTCGTATTATATATAGCCTGATTCATGAGGAATAGTATAGGTTATATAACTTTACGCTACGATTCTAAGGAGCGCAGAAGTAACTATGAACGTCAAGCAATCTGGCAAACTGTATGCAAGTACGGGAATGATAGTCCTACAATGGGCGCGTGCAGAGCTTTCTGAGTATTTAACACGTAATTTAACACAGGTGAAACCATGGGGCAAAGCTAGTAAATAATAACTCCAAACATGCATTGCAAGTTGCCACTAAAACTTCCTGGACAGTTTCAATAAGAAAGCCGCCATATTGTTACAGCTATATATGTTTGACGATTACAAGAATAAGTAAAAAAAATTCTATTCACTAGACGTTAACAGAATTCACAGTTCTCATTAAACAAGATGATGGCTAAGAAGAATTATTTTATAATATAATTTAAAAAATATCAATTAAATGTACAATAATATATATTATAATAATTATTCAGCGTATCTTCAAACTGTATAGTCTGTGAATAATTATATTGTGGTATAGGCAGCGATGAACTTGCATTATCACTAACCTAATGGGTTTTGTCTGCTCTTCTAGGCGAGGTCTAAAATGAAAAGCTGTGTCCGTATTAGTCTGCCTTGACAAATGTTTATGTTTTTCCCACGATAAATGGGAGCGTGATAGTGAATCGTAATGGAAGTTTTTTTGCTTGTGAATCGCAGAATACATTTCGTAATTACTTTTTCCAGGAAATACTTTTACTATATTTTCTAAATACTTTGAATGCGTGTTTTTTGTATTATGTCCTTCTCAAGGTCCCAGGCTACGTCTATATCGAATTACATCACAGTCAGTTCGGAGGTATAATGCTAATGGCTATGTCTAAATAATTAAACAATGTAAAAGTTTATACATCAACTCGTCAATAAGATAAATAAGATCGCTATTTCTCGCATCGTTCAATATAGAAAACTTTTAGGCTTGCTGTGAGGTAAATATATTGAAGGACATTATTTTCCAAGCCTATGTCACTGCGACCAATTTTATTGTTATTACTCTGATAAGCACTTAAGCTTAACAAGTATCAACACGTACTAATTTATTAACTTTTATCGGGGTAGTAACGAGAAAAACAATGTTTAAATTCGGTTTATCAGTGTAAAGTGCTAAACGAGCGACCGAGATTTATCTGTAATTCCTTTTAAACGACATCGGACTAATCTTTGTGAAGTGATTAGGAGGTAACTTTCACACATATTATTTAGCTATTACGCAAACGTGGAACTTTACTGAGCCTTACTGTCCCCCTTTAGTCTTTATTTGGAGAAACACTTAGTGAGTCATGCGACCGCCCACTCGGCTTTCTTTCGCATTGACTGAATGCAAATGAATATATAACTGGTTTATTCATAAATACATAATCATTATGAGCTTTAGAAATTCAAGTCAACTATTCATAAGAATATATTATATAGTTTGAATATTTTAACTGCGCCTATTTAAATTTTACAGTTTGTTGTATCGCGGTTGTTTTTGTTCTATTGTATTATTTTTAAATATTTCACTATTTTAGATGCTAACTCTTATGAAACCGTCTATTCTTTTTGAATGTACTCGCGCAATAATTCGAAGTATCTCATTGAAAGCGAACATAGGAGCAGATGAAGTCACTCAAAGCAAAATTATAATAGTAAGCCATTATTATGACATTATTTAATTTACCGCATAAATATTCGCTTACAGGGCGAATTGTGTAAAGTATTATAAGCTATTGAAAGATCGAATCCAAAACAGAATCTTTTCTATCGTACTGACCGAATCAATCGTAAGCTGATTAACATCTGGGTTATTTAATTTGTTCAGTCACGAACGACACATAGTTATTATTAATAGGCTTTTTCTTACATTTTTTTACTATTATCAAAAGCAAAATTACAATGTACTGTAACTATACAGATACAGTATATTATGAACACTGTTATATATAACATAGATTGATCGTAGTTATTCAAAGCAAGGAAAGAAAAGTAGTTGACAATTATTATTTTTTGTTAAATGTGTAAATTCAAGAAATTATTCTATCAAGAGCATATAATTAAAATTAATTGTTTATATCTATTTTTATATCTTACGATTTTTATTTTATGCTACTTGATGTAAATGCTTCACTTATAATTGTTTCTGATTAGTAAACATAACATAAGTACCTACTCGTAGTATATTGTCAGTAACTCTATCCTCCATTATCTATGGGCTAGGCGCCAAGCTAATGACACCATATGTCCCGTTCCCTGCGATGTCTATCATTCCCCCTACTGACCAGTAAGTGTATTTATTTCACTACGCATTCTGTTTTCGTTTTTGCCTTAGGTAAGTTATACATAGTAATAAGTTTTGTGTGGAATTGTTTGAAATATTTTAAGAGCACTGTTTTTTTATTTCAATGTTAATCTGTGTCCTTACCGACTTGACATTTTAGTTTGAATTAATTAGAATTATGTAATATGACAATTATATGAAATGTTTTTCTTCTTCATACTCTTATCTAGGGTTAAGTAGGGTCGGTGCAACATGTCATTTCATTATTAACATTTTTTATACACTTATAATTCCTCACACTACCCATCTATACCTTCTTCGGTCTTCCCCTATCCTCATGTCCTACACCTTGAATTATAAAGGAGTAGCTTCTGTCCGCGACTTCGTCTGCGTGAACTTCAGAATTGGGTCTTTACCTGGATAAAAGTATCCTATGTGTTTATCCTCACTATAAACTATCGATGTGCCAAATTTCGTCCAAATCCGTTCATCCGACATTACTAGAATAAGTAGCAAAAATTCAAAATAGAAATGTGATTTGCGAGTATATTAAAAAGAAAAATAGATATGTGAACCGATTACCAGGTTCAGCACTGGTTTTTCTCAATTACTTTAGAAAAAACTGTATTTATTGTATTTTTTCCCGGTTTCATTTTGTTTTCACTTAAAAAGCTAAAAAATGAAGAAAGAAATGAAACTGCTTTGGTTTTATTATAAAATTTATTTGATTATGTCATAATTCTCGTGAATGAAGTATATTTGGTTGACAGTGTTATCCAGAAGCCTGCTCCTTCTGAGAACATATTGTCTAAAGAAGAAGTTGTCGGCACTGATATGTATTTAAATGCGATTTTATTTAAGGGCATGTGGTGCATAGTGATCCGTTCAATACTGACCCAGTTGAAAAAAGGAACTAGCTCCTTCAACCTGTTTAAATGATTGATTGGTTCGCGGAGTCTTGGAGCCGACGAGCTCGACGAGCTTTTTATTGGACGAGCTCGTTCGCGAACAACACAAAACAATTTTGATTCTAACAACAACGTAAATATTACACAATCCTAACACAAAGAATGATCACCTATAATATAATATATCATAGTTTAATACACAGTTTAAAAAGTGTTTATTCGTATATTTTAATAGCAATATCTTTCGTTCTCTGTTATACAATCCCCATGTAGTAGTTCGATGATTAGGGTCATTCAATAATTCAAACAAGCTTCTTGAGCCAAACAGATACAAAGAGCTGAAAAAGCTATTGAAATATCGAATCCTAAACAGAATCTTTTCTATCGTACGGACCGAATCAATCGTAGGCCGATTGACATCAGGGTTATTTAATTCGTTCAGTCACTAACGAAACATACTTATTTTTAATAGGCTTTTTCTTAAAACAAGTTTTTAGGGTTTCTTCGAACCGGTTAACATATCTAATACAAACATACTTATTAATATTCATATTTATAATATTGATAAGTAGGAATGGTAATTAAATTTAGTATATTTTTATAAATTATATTTTGAAATGTTTGACACGTTTTTGTATACCAGCAAACAGTACTTACAAAACAAAGAATGCGAGTTAATTGGGGAACATTTTATTCTGTGAGTGTAAATTTACCAGACGGAAGTGAGTGGTAGTATGAATTCAAGAAATTGCGTTACTTGTAAGAGAACTTTTAAAATGTTTATTTAAGAAGGCATTGTTCAGAAAACAATGCACACCGTAACTCACGACTTACTGTCACATTCGTCAGATTTTAGTACAAAATAATTAAATTGAAATGTGTATTTATTAACTTAAAATATTTTTCATGACCACTATTTTTCATTTTTATATTTCATATGAATTTTTCAAATCAATAATTTTTATGTCAAAAAATGTATGCTACTTTACGTACACTAATTTATTTAGGTACTTCTCCCACTTTTTGTTTTAATTATAACTAGCTGTGCCCGCGGCTCCGCTCGCGTGGACTACTAAGGAGGTTTTTTTTGGCACGGACCCCTAATAATTTTTCTAAAATAAAAGTAGCCTAAGTTACTCCTTATAACATCAGCTATCTGCCAGTGAAACTCCCGTCAACCGTCCCGAGATTACCCGGTACAAAAAGACAGACAGACTGAAAAATTTTGTAAATTGGTGTTGTGTTATTAGTACCGTGTGTACTTTCATATGCATTTAGTAAAAAGTTGTTATTTTGATATTACACTTCGATTTTATTATATGTATCTATAGACAAAAATACTCAATATCTTGGAAAAAATATAGTGTCTACACTACAGTACAATGGAAGAATCCCCTGGGCAATTTTTTAAATTAACAAATTATAACGGTCTTGTTTTCTATAAATATTATTATTTGTCAATTATAGTTTACCTATAATCTGAAACAGAATTTACAAAATATTAAGTGACTAATAACTAAATTACTTTGGTCAGTTTCAGTTAGGATACAAATTGAAAATTGATTATAAGAACTCAACAGTAATGACTCATCTCCACACTGTAGGTAAAAAACTGAATAAAAATTCGTACATATACATAAATACACATATTTGTTAGTTTTATAAAAACACAACAAGTAAAAGGACTCAGGAAATTCGTGACATCATAATACATTTATTCAAGAAAGACTTCTTATTGTTAAGTAATCATGTCAGAACGTTATCGTTTATTATTTCATTTTAATATATTATGTCACGTTATATCAAAACAAACTTTTTTATTATATTACGGTCTAAAGATAACACAACATTTCGGTCCCTAATTCTTTTACTATCTTAGTTTTAATGGATATTTAAAAGAAAAAAACATATATAGTTACTTTTGATTTATTAATGTTATCGGTAGAACCGGGCGCTCTGTTTTTTTTTAACGGCGATAAGGGAAGTAATAGAGGAAACAGTAGTGATTTATTGTTTAGGTCAGTTCATTTTTTCAATAAACCATAGTTTATTGGACACGTGCATATAAATCTTAACCCACTGAAAGCTTATTTTACAAGAATGTATTACAAAAGTTTCGTAAGTTCGATCCCATGTTTAGAATAAATCCGAGTACGGTCTTAAGGGGTATACATAAGATTCTGTCTTCCGCTTATTTAATCTATCGTTTCTATTTTGTAAGGATTTGTTTGTACTAACATAACCCTTCATTGTTTATACTGTATCAAAAACCATACATACCGTTCAAACGAATTTTGACGAATTATTTAAATATTATTTTATGTTGTTAGCTGAATGCATGGACGTTTTTTTTTGCTTTATTTTTAACCGAAATGAGTAACATTGACAGATGAAAAGTCCACCATTTTGTATTTATTTCATTTTAAAATTATGATAGTGACGAAGTTTATCCATTGTAAAAACGAATTTACGATCCGTTGTAATAAAAGCTGAATGTTTTATTTATATCTTAATTAATTCTTGTTTCTATA
Organism: Saturnia pavonia; assembly: GCA_947532125.1. Classification (NCBI taxonomy): domain Eukaryota; kingdom Metazoa; phylum Arthropoda; class Insecta; order Lepidoptera; family Saturniidae; genus Saturnia; species Saturnia pavonia. Next base: position 10,886,834 of record OX383905.1, on the reverse strand, counting down.
TATTGCTCCGTCTACAGGTATATCCTTTTATTTGAGTTTCCATAGTAGTGTCTAACTGGAAAGTTCAATTCCAAATAGAACTGATTATAGTAACAACTTTTATCTATCTAGTTAGGTATGAAATTAGACCATAGACAAATGTCTAAGAGATGGGCCGATTGTGGTTTATATCGAAGCCGAACTTCGGCCGAATATTCGATTCAAAATCATACCGAAGCCGAAGTTCGGCCGAACTTAGTTTCAATTTTAGCGCTAAGAACATATCAAAAAATATTTATACTTCACTTGCCATTTCTCTTACGCGCCTTTCGTTCACTTCTCCCCTCTGCTTGTTACTTCCTCAGACCCCAACACACTCGAGGTAATGATTTCTCCTGGTGGTAATGGTCTGGATCTACTTCTGCATTATTGAACCATCTCAGAAGTAAACATAAAAAGAGTTCTAGCAGCAAAAATATTTCATTCACATGATCGACTCAAGTCGTAATACTTATTACGCTGGCATTGAGTGATATTGTATCATCTACACCGGCTTCTTGTTAACCAACAAATTAAAAAACAACAAAAAGAACTATTATTACTACATATATTGTTTTTCTGCAGATGGAAAACCGATGACCCATATTCTACACAAATTCATGAAGCCTTAGCAGAAATTACAGCGTTGAATAATTCCACACCAAATAATTACTAAAAAAAATTATGAGTCAAGTAGGCTGGCTGTCTTTCAGATTTTCGAAAAATTAGCAGTTTTGATTTCGCAAGGTTAAATTTTAAAATTATATCTATGACGATTAACATGCGGACGATGTGGACCTACTTATATGAAAAAATTGTTGTGTTCTTGAGTTTTACAGTTCATTGGATTGATGAAGACTATATTGGGCATTGGAGTAAAATATTGTTTTATTTAATCTCGAGATTTGTTCAACTAGAACTTTATTTCGTCTATATTACAAACGTTTGTATCATTTCGATTTTGACGTCTGCACTAACTAGACACTGAAATTCGGCAGAACTTGAACCGAATTTCTGTACAACTGACGAACTTCAGCTCATCCCTAAAATCTATATATATATATTTTCAATTATTTAGACAAGCATTGGACTACAATCATAGTCAATAATGGTGAAATCTATACCTATAAATGGATTGTATATCAAATGCTAATATCAGAATACAGGGATAGGTCCTTCGCGACACATATTCATCTTGGTGGTTGTTAGCTAGCTAGCTAGTTGCCTATTAGGAAATTCCATTACAATGTGCCGCGACTGCGTTATAATGTTTTTTGGAATTCGTAAAGTTTAACTGCTTCTAAGTTATATAATTATACTTGTATAAATATTATTGTCAATATATATTATATTAGGTCTTTACCTATGAAATTGCCGTTTTGTATGAAAAAATTTAAACGATGTTTTTTCATGTATTTTTTATTTGTATTAATCGAAGTAATCACTCATGCAATCAATGCATCTTTGCCAGCGCAGTGGCAGTTTATTGATGCCCTTTTTAAGAAATCAGCTGGACGGGAGGCAACAAATTCTTCAAAGGCATTTTGTACTGCCTCTCGGGTATTGAATTTTTTCCCGCCAAGGAGTTATCCAAATTCTGGAAAAAGTAGTAGTCTGTAGGTGCAAGGTCTGGTGAGTAGGGCGGATGACGGAGAACTTCCAACCCCAGTTCTTGCAACTTGGAGACCGTATGTTGTGCAGTATGAGGTCGCGCGTTGTCGTGCAGGACCAGCGGAGACGAGCGATTGACCAATGCTGGTTGGAGATGTGCCAGCTTCTCCATCATTGTGTTCAGTTCTTCACAGTACACATCTGCAGTAATGCTCACTCCATTTGTTAAGAAGCTGTGATGCATCACACCGGCGCTAGACCACCAAACAGTGACCATCACTTTTCTAGGGGTAAGTTTTCGTTTAGGGCATTGTTTAGGTGCTGAACCAGGATCCAACCAACTTGCTGAGCGCTTGCGGTTATCAAAGAGAATCCATTTTTCATCGCAGGAAACAATGTGGTTCAAAATTCCTTCATTTGTGTGTCTGTTGAGCAGTGCAAGGCACGTCTCGACGCGTACTTCGCGGTGGCGATCATTGAGTTTGTGGGGCACCCATTTGTCAAGCTTTTTTACCTTGCCAATTTGACGCAAATGGACCAATATTGTTTAGACGCTAACGTCGAAAGCTGCCGCTAATTCAGCCGTAGATTGAGTATCATCAGCTTCCACAATCGCCTTTAATTCGTCATTGTCGACCAAAGTCTTCGGACGACCGCGAAGTTCATTTTTCAGGTCGAAATTCCCAGAACGGAAGCGAGGAAACCAATAACAGGTGGTGCGTTGGCTTGTAGTGTTAGCTCCGTAAACGTCGTTGATGTTGCGTGCCGCTTGTGCCGCGTTACTGCCACGACGGTACTCATATTCCATAATTACTCGAATTTTTAACGTATCCATGATTACAAAAAAGATTGAAATGCGATGAAAATGTTACACTAATCAATAAAAAAATGACTACTTTTGGAAAAAGAATTCCATGTTTTTAAAATAAAATTAATTTGAAATTAGAATTCTTAGCCAAACAAAAATGATTTTGATTTGAAATGGCCAGTACTGCAGAACGGCAATTTCATAGGTAAAGACCTATTATATATATATATATATATACTATATTATACTACATACTACTTAGGTAGATTGAAAATGGACCCTAAAATTTGCTATGTAACGTTTACATTTTCGTTGGTTTATAAACTGACTGGGTTAGTTAGGTTATGTTGGAACTGTGATCATCACAAATTAGCCGTTGACAATTCACAATTTTCAAGTCCTATCAGGTATCATGATTTGGCTTATTTAATAGAAAATAAAAACTAATAAAAATATTTCATAGAATTTAATTAAAAATATTTAATAGAAAAAAAAAAACCAACATTATTAGTTTCATTTCATATTCTATTGACAGTTTACAATCTGAGTAGGTCGCTTATTAAATAACCGTTCGCTTTTAAAGTAAACAGCATCGACTCTCATTTCGAAAATGTTAAAACGTTTTATAAATCAGATTAAATACGACTTGAGTCAAGTAGTAGTCGAACACGTAATCTAGACATGCTTTAGATGTAATTAAGTCTCGGTTTAAACCAATTCATTTACATAAGACGCTGAATGCGGTTTCATTCGAATAACTAATAGTTGTCATGATAGAGATAACTAAATATGGTACGAATTTTAGAAATGAATGTCCGCCCGATTTTAATATATTTCCTCCCTATTTTGACATATAGTTGCGTCGCGTTCGCACAAATGTCCAAAAACAACTCTGCCCGTATGCAAAGAGTCCAAAATCGATTTCTCCGACACCTTATCGATCCTCCAGCAGTCATAAGAAAATGTGACGTCATCTTTCAATGAATATACACAACCGAATCTTTTGATTGAAGAAATTTCATAACCGAATTTTACTCAAATCCACGTTCCACATAATATTGTTTATAACCTTAGATTTCTTTGTTGGGTGATGACATTACGTTACGTTTTTGCAGCATTTTTTTAAATATTTTTTTATATAACATCTAAAGGTAATGAATAGGTATTTTTTCAATATATTAAATGTCTAAAATAATTTTCAAAAAGATATCTACTCCCGGCTTACGTCATTTGGTGATATTACTTCTACGTACCAGGTTGAGAAATCGAATTTCTATTCCGTAGTTAAATTTGTGTTGAAACAAACATTTGTTGTGACGATGTCCCTATTATTTGTTACCTGAAAATATCATTATGAATATTTTCAGTGTGATTTTCATTTCCTAAGAATAAAATATCACTTAATCCTTAATTAGTTTAATGCAATTAACATTTAAAATAATGAAATTAACTTTGCTCGTATTTAACAAAAGAAAACACATGAAACAATGCTTGATTTTTTATGGCAATTAGTTATTGTTATATATGCATATATATATAATAATGTTTAAGAGTGATTCATAATATGTAACCCAATAAAGACTTAGCGTCACCTAATGATATCAAAGGTAAATAGTAAAAATGTGTGAGTGTGATTCACACACGATAGAAGTGGTACTGCATTTTAAAAGATATTTTATGTTTTATTTAAACAGTGTGCAATATACATACACACCGACATTTGCTCTCTCGCTCTGGCTCACACAAAGAGGAGAGACCGATAATGTGTGTTAAACGTTAAACGGAAGTCGCATAAGAAGTTTCACTTCAAAAAGATAGTGACATGAAAAAAATAAAAGCAATATAAGCATAACCCAGACGATATTTATACATCTCCGCCGAAAAATACCATAAGGAATAATGAGTCTACAATATTTCCCTAACTTATGCAGGAACTTTGGTTTCTTTGCGTGAGGCACACTGGGGTGGAAGTAATTGAATTTAGATTGGATCGAATTAGACATTTTTCTGGTGGCTTTTGTTTCCAAGGAAAATTACTTTTTGATTGAACGTATCAAATTCGAATTTGGAGGTGTTATTTTCAGCACGAGTGGAGGAAATATACAAACTTTTTGTTTTTTGTTTGTTGTTTTGATGATTTGTAAAATAAAGCATTATTCCTTTTATTTACCCAGAAGAATTCGTCGACATTTCACCGCATGTACTGTATACGAATACTTGAACTAAGGGCCAAACCCGGTGAAGCTTTCAAAGCCTCTAATGGCTTAAAGGCTCTTTAGGCCTAGAAACCTAAAGCCTAGAAACCTATTAAGAAAAAATATATATCTAAGGGTTTATACACACGACGCTTTTTAAACAAAGGCGCGCAGCAAACCTGATGTAGGAGGCATGTCGTGTACCTTTGCACACGTTCCTGATATTGAACCTCGTGTTTGTATCGCTGGTACGGACGCGCCGTAAACTCTCGTTTGTGCAAACACGCTACAAAATATAATTGCAACTGTTGATAATTCACGAAGCATGGTCGGAGTCGCGTAATACTCATGAGTATCGCTCTGTATCGCGTTTCATCTGCGTTGGTATCGATACAAATTGAATCAATCTACTACTTATGCGCTGGCGACCGCGACGCGATGTGCTTATAGAAAGCGCGCATCATTAGATCCTTTAAAAAACGTCGTGTGCAAAGTCCCTTCTATTATTCTACTACAGTATAAACGAAATACATATACTAACATGTCTCCGTAGTCTCTCCAAGCTTTATAAATTACTAGCTGCACCACATGGTTTCATGAGTGCTAAATTTATTTGACCAACTGTCCACCACCGCACCACTAACGCACTCGTGTAGCATATAGTAGTTGTTCTCACTTACCGTACTTGCCTACAGCTTGCCAGATTACTTGATATTCATGGTTACTGCTCCACCCCTTAGGGCTGTAGCGTGTGGTCATACTGCTTAACAACTTCCTAAATAAAAATGCTATAAGATGAAAAAAAAATCTGTAATTATTCAAGTACATGCAATGTGCCATTCATACAGATTAAAATAACATATTGCATTGATCATCCATTTTGGTTGAATAATCCCTAAACTATCCTCATAGCGATAAAAGCAACGTGGCATCTAACCCATATAATGGCTGCAGACAGAGCTGTTATCCATAAGGTCTCTGGTCCATCAACTATTTTCCAAGAACACTATATTGAAGAAATACATAATGAATCACAAGTCTTACCACTGGACCTCTAAATGAAGAACACCTACTTTAACACAATTACGGAAGAGTTAAAATATGTGTAGGGCTAATTTCCAAAACAAATTAATTAATGTGCAAAATGATAATTTAAATTATTTTCCCCGGTTTACCGTAAACTTATTCTAATTGCATTAGGAACATACCAAATTATGCAGGCACATTCTTATTTCGGTGAATATGTAAGGGAAAATGATGGATTTATTACAGAAGTGTGGATGAAGGTCAGCAGCAACCTACTTAGAGAGCTGTCAGATTCAAATACTGCAAAGTTACTCAGAGTACGCATCCAGGCATATAAGCCGGAAAACCTATTTTGTTTATATTTTAAGACAGAGGTAGAGAAACAATAAACAAATATTATTGTAACTATTGTAGGCAAAAGAACTGCAGGTTGCTACGCCCATGTAATGCCATTAACATGGTACCTTAGTTGGGCTAAATATATTTCCTCCTGCACAAGTTTTAGATGATATACTAATGTTTTTTTTTTAATTTATTTTTTAAATACCATACCTACTTCCGAGTACTATATGATCTTAAAATCCTCACACTCTATGGTAATGATATAATAATACCAGGCAGTAAATTCACCACTTCTGGTTAAAAGCCTCTTCCCGAGTTAGTTAAGTTAAACATGGGCTAACAACTACGCCAGCTCACGAGATATTATCTGATTACAGTACAAACATCGATAAATCATTATCGCTCTGTATTTTTCCGACTACGTTATATTACTAGAGCACGTGTCTCATGTGTTCTGGTCCCGCTCACAACGTTTTCTTTCACTGACAGTCAATAGCGTCGCTAAATTAATTCAAATTAGTCAATGTAGGTACGTGACTACCGAAACATGCCGAGTTTCAAACCTCGGACATCAGATTAATATTCCACTGGTTTGATTATTCGGTTACCACGACTTTTAATAGGGCATATTATAAGTTTAATTAAATAGACTTAATCTAAACTAATATTATAAAGAGGAAAGATTTGATTGTTTGTTTGCATTTAATAGGCTCTGAAACTACTGAACCGATATGAAAAATTCTTTCACCATTAGAATCCTACATTACCCCTGGTGAACATAGGCGGATAGAATAAAAAGTTAGGGATCTGTATGAAAATTTATAATTTTTGAATTTTTTGTTAAATACCCTTGCGAAGGGGCGGTCCGCTAGTTATTTATATAAAAATATTAATCACAATCTGAGGATCGTCTGTTTTAGTATAACTTGTTACATAACCTCACTTTCGCGAAATATCTTAAAACTCTGTTCTCAGATTGCCAAAATCTTTAAAATTTTCAGTGAAGGTTTAATAATTTATTACCTATTAATTGACACATTTTCATCCTTTTCCTTTATAAAGCTTTAAAATGTTTGTATCATAAAATTTTATGAAGAATAAACAACGACATGGAGTTGCCACAAAAAAAAAGTTGTGCGATCATGTATTTAATAATATTATATATTATTTAATACTAAAATTAGAGATAGATCCGTAGAGCTCTTACTGTCTGTATCCAATATTCATATTTAATTCCCCAGAGCAAAAATTGTGTTCGGACGCGATGGTGCACTCTCAACCGAAGTGCATTACCGTTGCTTGTCCATGTTTTATTTATTATTTTGCGGACACGGAGAGAAATGATTACGGCATTGAATTATGTCTCATGTGCTCATTATTGACTAAACATAGAAAAATTTAGTATTAATGTTTGAAATCATAACAGATTTTACAAACTGAACAATGACTGTCAAAGCATAAAAACAACTCTGTGTACTTAAAAGTACGCACGTAAGATGATTATACTTCTTTGTCATAATAAAATAAAAATAACGTCTAAAATCCCGCGTGCTAATAACACGACGAAGTTAGTCATCAATGATAATAATGTAAATTCTTTTTCAACACATTTGCTCAAAAAATGCAATTACGAAGCCTGTATATATTGTGATATTTTTTTTACTACACACTCTGTTCTTCTTCTTCTCAATTATGGCTTCGCACTATTTGTGCATTGGGCCAGTGTCAAGTATTTTATATTTGTAACCAAAGCGAGGGAAATTTTCCAGTCTAATGTCGAATTCAGGGCCCTAACAAGATGGCGGCTCCCTTGTTAGAATCTTCCAGGGAGTTTTTGTGGCATATCAGAATTCATGTTCTATGTTATTATTTTCAATTCACTTCACTTATGCACAATAACCAAGCTTTATTATGCAAAATGCCACCTGTTTTACACAATATAGGGTCTAAAAACACAAATTTATGAATTAAAAACAAAAACCACTACATGACAGTCTGATATCCCGCCAAAAACTCCTACACGCTCTGTTGTATAGCGCCATAAAATATATAAGAATTCCACCAAGGAGTTTACATTACGAGAATAAATAAAACTTTAAGGCACTTTTTGTCCATACATTTGTCTCACTTTAATACTAAAGAGAAAATGAGACGAAAGATGTAGTTCTAATTTTCACCACGCGAACGTGACGCCATTTTTGCAAATTCGCGCCATTTTCATATTAGAAACGTCTAAGATTGTTGCGACTTTCTGACTGAAATTTATAAACAAATTAATAATATGAGTTCAAGCGAGCGATATTAATATGGAATCTAGTCCACCTGATATCTTGAATAACGCTCAAATAGCTGATAAAATTTCCAAGAGTAGTGAACCTATCTGTATATTTTTTTATTTTTTAATAAAAATAATCTAATGATAATCTATTAATTTACAGTTATATTTACATACACCAAGCAATATAAAAGAAATATCTCTTAAAAACTTACAGTAAATAATATTTTTTTAACTTAATTATATAAAAATATAAAACCAATTACTATAAAGTTTACTAAATGATACAAGATTTTTCCTGTCAAGTCCTTAAATAAGTCTTATAAAAACAATTGTTATTTCTTACCAAAATGATAAGCACTATAATATTCATAGAGTAATAAAGTCCTGTACTGTAATATTATAAGTCACCGCCAACTACTAGGTTCAGTTTGAAAGTTTCTTGTATAGAATTCTAGAACTGTAAGCTCTCAGTAAAATTGCATTTTCATTGAAATCGGTTGAGAAAAACTCTATTTTTTTTTAGATTTCTATTATTCTAATAAGCCTATTGATTGACTCATGATTCCCGTGCACAAAATACCATTAACAACGGTTAAGAATTAATTACTTTTTTTACTGTTTCTAAAAGTATTATTGAGAATTATTATAGCCTATATTTGACCAATGGTATTAAGGTTCCCATGTATAAAATTTCATAAGAATTGGAAACCCGTTTTTAAGTTAAATTCGAACATAAAAACAGGAAGACATAAAAAAGAAGATATATTTGTGATCAGTGGCCTTTACATAGGATGCCTACCAGGAATTTTGAAAGAAATATATACCTATACATACAGAACTACATATTTACTAATATATATATAATATATAGATTACAAACTTCGGTTAAGTGGTAATGGTATTAAGACATTATGCAAATATTTTTGAATTAAATTTTTTAAAACAATTTAACTATCTGCCGTTCGATATTTTAATTAAGGATACATAATCACAACATGTAAATACAGTAATGCCAGTTGAAATGGTGATTTCGCGGTGCAATGCACAACCCGATCCGAAATCCTGTTTCATATTATCAATAAAGTACTTAATTCATTTAATTTATTTCAACCGATAAATTTAATGCCGTGAATTAATTTAAACCGCAATGGTAAATTGAATTAATGCAGCAGATAATTACCGGCTGAAATGAAATAAGCATATCATTATATTATTTATTTCAAAATGTTATTGTAATAATACACGCTTTCATAATATTTTAATCCCAATCCTAACATATAGCTGCGCTGCATTCGCACATATATGTCCATGTATAACTTTAGTCAGTTCCAGAGTCCAAAACAGATTTTTTACGTAAGCTTGTCGATGCCCCATGGTTCGTCCGGAACGTCGACCTCCATAGAGATATGGAACTTCCTTCGATCGAATCATATGTTAAATATCTCGCGAGTTCCTTACACCCGAATACATTAGTGGTAACCGCCGCAAATTACACCCCAGTCTCAGATGCACCGAAGGCAAAACGCCGACCGCGGAACATTTTTACTTATCCCGATGACGATATCGAGGCCTCCTTTTGTCTTTTTTTGGCTAGTAAGTGTAGATATAAATTGACAGAATTGAATACATATACGCATGTGTCTTCCCTCCTCCTAGAGGAAAGAAATATGTATAGTTACTTAGATCGAATTACGGATAGGAAATTAGCCACTTCGCGACATATTTGCAACTACGGCAGCAGTCCAAGTCGAGGGTCGGCCACTTTGGCACCCGTATTTTTTATTTATTAGTTAATCCAACAACAAATGAAACATTAAACAGTATTAATATAATTCTACATAAGTAGTGTACCCGATTCGTATGTTTCTAAGAGGAGTACACAGCTTTTTAGATAGCCTCGTACATGGAAACAGTCAGAAAAATACAATCAGAAAAATATTAATCAATTTAAAATTACTATTGAAAGTTTGGTGTCACGCCTTCGCAGCTGAGTGCTTTGAACGCTCGCCCCCAAGCCAAGTGAAGTTGTAAAAGCCGTCTGACGCTTCAGGGCCCTTATGGCTAAAGGTATAGTCAGTTGGAAAAAAATCTTTTAATTAAAATGTTGAAGTTTAGAAAGCTATTTTTATTATAATGCGTGTCGCGTTTTAGGATAACCTGGTGTATTTTTTAAAATTCTTTATAGTATTAGCGTTTGGCCACAACCTCAACGGTTAAGTGACGATGTGGCCCAAGACGGTAACCCGCTAAGCTTAGTAGAGGAACTAGCTCTCATATATATATAGGTGCTTGGCGACAGATTGACAGAACTTAAGGGTGGTAGCTAGCCATGCGGATATTAGGAATTGGTCTGTCATCATACTATGGTTTTATCGCTACCCTGGCTCATTGTAGGTATTCGAACTCGATGTCTGTACACGCTACCACTGAGCTATCATTGTTTCAGATATTTCAAAATTATATGTAAATTATTACTTAAAACACTATAAAATAATACAGATTATGAAAAAAAAATTAAAAATGTTTTATAGTTTGTGAAATTGCGATATGCCATAGCGCAATTGTTTGTTTGTTCATATTTTCCTACTTTCTTAATAGGAACAAAATTTATAATTTTACGTATAATAATTTTTACGTATTGTGAATGATATCATCGGGAAAAATGTTATTATGGATGAAGAAGATACCGGATTTAACAACTTTATAACTTGAACAATATTTTTTTGTGATGATTTATTTCTATACTAACCGTGCCTCATGGTTTCACCCGTGTTAAATTTATCCGTAAACTCGCCCGTGTAGCCCAACACTATCGTTGTTCCACTTCCAGTAGTTGCCTACAGCTTGCCAGATTGCTTTACGTTCATAGTTACTGCTCCGCTCCTTAGAGTTGTAGCGTGAGTTATATAGATTATACTATTCCGCATGAATCTGATTATAAAATACAAAAATATTTTTTCGAAACTGACAGGTAGTTTTAGAGATTAACGCGTCTAAACAAACAAAATACTATTTATTTTTATTATATTAGTATTGGTAATAAATAAATTTTCATATTTGATCACTATAAAATAACTTAAATATTAAAGACTATATGTACATTCTAGCTTTTTTTTAGTTTTATGTCTATAGTGACCATCTCTATTACATCCCAGCCCCCTAGGCTTAAACTAATTAGGACTCCTGGCCTGTGTCAATGTTGTCACAGCACGCGGCCCGGTTTAATGCGTGTGTCTCCATTAGCCACCCTTACTTTAAACACTGCACTGACAATTCGCCAAAATTGATTTGTGTTCGTTTGATGTGTTCGTATGTGAGGGGGTCAGCGTATTACGAGATTACGCCTAGTTGCTTCAAGAGTGATTCTTTATCAATGTTTGTAAGGGTAAGTCGAAGAGTTATTGATTAAGAATTTAACTTAATGGAACAATATGATATTTTACGGTTAAAAGCAACAATTGAATGAATTTTTTATTTTATTATTATATGGAATATAGATCGATATAAAATAAACTAGTCAATAATTCGCTTAAATATGAAAAGTAAATGTATAATAACATTATTATAAGAATAATAATTTACTATTTTTTATATTTTTACTAACATTTTATTTACTTTTTACATGCTGTTTGGCTATCCATTTGTAATTTTCTCCTATTCTTATTATTTTAATAACTTTATCTAACTATTAATATTAAATTTTTGGTATTTTTAAATGTATGTATATATAATTATTATTACATGATTACCTTTAAATACGATAGTATTTAATTTTATTATAAACATATTTTTTATAAAAAATATGTAATGTTATATGTTAATGAAAACCAATTAATAAATACAGAAAGAAAAGATTAAATAACTGATTATAGAAAAAAAAAGCAAACACAAACGACATTATAATTTAAATTTAATATTGCATAAACATTTAATTATTTTGGCTAAATATAAGTATAAGATAGTTCAATCCGTTTCCTCGTTCACTTTGCAAATGTAACGTGACGTTTGAAGCGCCCAAGCCGCCAGATTTAAGAGTTACTTCAGCGTCTGTCCGTGACAGGTCCCGGGCTATAATACCCTGTAAAAGGTTGAGAAGACAGCTTATTAAAAAGTAATTCTACTGGTTACTGCTTACGGAAAATAAAACCTTTTTTTTAAGTTATATTATACTTCTTTAGGCGCGTTATCTTCTATACATATCATAAAACTTAACCTCTCTCCATCTGTCTGTCCGTTTATGTTCTTTTCACGTGAAAACCACTTATCCGATTTACATGGTTTTTATTTTAATAATAGCTATGTTATCTGGCCAGGTAGGATATATATTGCAAGATAAAGTTTCATACGAAATAAGTAGTGACGTTCATGACGAATGAATTTGGAAAATATACCCTTTTGGGTCGCTTACGCTGAATAAACCATAAGAGATAATATCAAATTAATGTACTACATAATTGTAGATCTTAAAAGACCTACAAAAAATCAGCTATAGCATAAATCTTTCTTCTAAGGATCGCCTACAATAAGCATTTTTGTTTTCCGCCTTTTGGGCGGGGAACCACGATTCACGCGTGTGCTTGTCCAACGACATTCTGTGGTTCACGCGAGCGAAGCCGCGGGCACAGCTACTACAAAAAGAAGAGTGAATTTTTACGATACGCGCGTTCATTATTGCAATAAGTTAACAACATGAAGTTGCTTGATAAGCCTCTTGTTTTATTGCGGTGAAAATAGTCACACTCGATGTTATGCATCACATAACATCCAAAGCGCCTAGTTTTTAAAAAAAATATTAAACACAGATAATAGTATACAGTGAAAAACAAAATAAACATGTTTGGGTAATTAATCATATTAAGAAAAAAACCGTTGCTTTTTAACATTTTTCAATAACAAGTAATGAGCAATAACAAATATTTATAATCCATTGCCTTTACTGATAAACGTTTTTTAATATTTAATCGATAAATAATGCTTATAAATGTAAGCAACTAGCTGTGCTCGCGGCTCCGCTTGTGTGGACTACAGAATGGCGTCGGTCGAGCGGACGCGGGTATCGGGAGGCAATAATGCCTATTCTGTGTGATCCTTATAAGATTGATATAATATGCTAACTGTGATTTTTTGTAAGTCTTTTTAAGATCTACAATTATATATAACTTTATTTTATATATCTCATGTGGTTTACTCAGCATGAGCCATTTAAGCGCCATTATTAATATTATTAATAATTAATATTAGCCATTATTAATAATTCACCATTATCTTCACTGCTTATTTCGTGCTCTTTCAATAAAGCTTCTTTTTTATATATTTAAATATTTGTATTCTTAAAAAAAAGTGTCGTTAGATATAGTCTATACTACTACTGAGCAACTGAGATTTCAGTTTGGTAATAGTAATCCATATATTATAATCCCTATTGTATGTTTTGTATGAATTACATGATACAAACAATTAGAAGCAACTTTGTTTATTTTTTAAGAAAATATCTACAAAATTGTTGGCAGAGAAACCACATATTGTTGATTAACCAGTTTTATTACCTTGATAATTCTCTGCTTCGAATCGATGTACGTGTAATCCTTGTCTCTTTTGAACAACGGGTTTTAACGACAACTTTTTCCGTTGATATCAACAAGTTATTTGTTCTCGTACCAACAGTAAAGTCTTTGGCATCATTTAAATATGCACAGATCACTAATAAAATCGCTAAAATTACTTTACACTTCATTTTGGATCGTTAAAACATATTAAGGTTATGTTTGATCGTACGAGATGACTAATGCGCATTGCGCACTACGAAACTGTGCGAGTCTCGAGGAAAATAATTTATCAACGCTTAACACGATTTGACCTCGTGTCGTCATTGTTGTTTAGATTATTATATACAGGTCTATAGGCTATACTAACAATGTTTTTTTTTCGTTCTGACTAAACTGTTAGACATAAGGACCTGAAGCCTTAGACTAATTTTACAGCTTCACCACGCTTGAGGACCAACTTATTATGTTAAGACATCTATACTAATATAATAAAATTGAAGAGTTTTATCTCGTTTGATTGTTTGTACGTTTGTTTGTTTAAACGTGCTATTCCCTGGAACTACTTGACGGATAAAAAAAAATAACTGTGTATGATAGCCAGAGTCATGAGAAATAGTATAGGATATATAAACTTCATGTTACCACACTAAGAAGTGGAGCAGGGAATACGGGAAAGTACGGGAAGTGGAATAACGTCGATTGACGTGAGAATCACTGCAGAGCCTGAGCTTTCGGTGAAGGAAACCCTAGCATGGGGGTAGGGCATTTTCTAATTCCCGCCTGGCTAGCTACCACCCTCAAGTTGAAAATCTGTCGCCATGCACTAATAGGCGTGTTCCGGCAGCTGCACTTGAGAGCCAGTCTTCCACTAGTTTTAGCGTGTTATCATCGTCACTTAACATCAGGTGAGATTGTGGCCACAACGCCAAACCCATAACGACAAAAACGAATAACTTTTTAACTTTAATTACAATAACATCCTATATGCTTAATAAATACAGAAAAAACTATATATGAGTTTTCCAGCTTTATCCTCAGCCATTGCTTCTTTACTAAATTAAAAAAAAACGGTAATGTCATCGTTATTAATTAGTTACAATTAATAAATATATAGGTTTTAAAAATACGCATCATCAAAATCGTTTACATTTGAATCATAATACCAAAAACAAAAATTATAAAAAGGAGTTTTTTTACAATTCTCATCTAAGTATTCACACCTTTTTATATGCGTAACATTCGTCTCACAATCCATCCAACCTTCCCCGATCATCCTCTACTCCAATAACGGGCACCTTCATATTTAACATTCTTCTTCTAGTTGTGCATTGTTTATTCATAATGAGTTTATCAGACCCATCGACGAGGTCATCTTCTTAGTATTATTTGTCATCACTGGCAACACTCACCGATACAAGATTTCCATCTCGTGAACAGAAGAACTAAAGTCACTGACATAGTTCTTAGAATTGCTAGATATAAGTAGGAGTGGACGGGGCTTATCGCTCGTAGAACGGATGGCCGTTGGAGTTTTCGAGTAGCGATCGCGTACCGGAAGCCGCAGCGTGGGCAGATCAGCCACAAGGTAGACCGACGACCTAGTGAAGGAAGTGAGAACCCGCTGTTTGCGAGTAGCATAGGAGCGGTCATTGTGGCTATCTTTGGGTGAGGCCTATGTACAGCAGTGGATGTCTTTTGACTGAATGGACGGATGGAATGAGTTTATATTATTCATTGAATATAAATAATAATAATAAAAACAGAAAATTCGCTGCATTAATAGTCTGATTAAAATTCCGAAGATGATGGACTCGATTCTTACAAACCTATTTCAGATGTATTAATCCTTTTAAGTGTCCGTGTCGATTCCATATACTTCTCACTTTTTCTACGGAGAACCTTTTTGTTTGATTATATTGCAAACAAAAATGTATTATAAATATTTTTGTCTTTCATACCTCGTGGTTTCCGAATTTCCTGTTTAAGGAAGTATTTATTTAACATTATGTTGAAACGTTCTGTGTCAGACCAAGTAACTATTATTATATATTTTTCATTCTTAATAAGATTGCTTATGAAAAAATATACTCAGTGAATATAATATAATACAGCCCGAAGTTATAACGGCTATTTTGAAATTATTACTTCCAGTCGCATTTATATTAATTCCAGAGTTTCAATCAATAACATATATATAATCAATGATATTAATATTAAAATTTTAAATTGATACGCTAGTTCAATTCAAGAGTAGTAATAAAATATGCAGCACGTTTAAATCATAGACATGATGTTTTGGATATAAATTGCATTTGCAGCGTACAACAAAATTAATTGCCTACATGCTAATTTCCTCACGCTACGTTAGAAATATTTCCAGAAACTGTCATTTTGTTTATAAGCGTGCATCTATTTGGAATATTATTTATGAACCTTATTTTTACTTTTTTAACCTTATTTATTGACCTATTTATGAAGTCTTATAAACCTTTGTATGTCAAACATTAATAATACAATTATTTTCACAATTTAATCAAAAAATAATTAAATATAAAGATCGAAGATTATGATTAAATAAATAAATATTAATCCTATAGACCGTGTTAAACGTTTTCAACAGAAGTCTTAACGTTATTAGCACGAAGCGATACTTGTGGGAAATAAATTGAGCATATTTTTGCACATGCACATGAATTACTATATTAATTTCAAATAGTCACTGAGAAGAACACAACAAGAAAGGTTACATTTTAGGAACTACATTTAGGAACTACATTTTATTAGAAATAAATGCATTTACATTACATATAATTCTGAAATCGTAATTTAGATAGAATATTGTAGATGCCAGCCCTAGTGCAACAGTCAAGCGTAGCTTACTAGTCGATTTCTGTACGTATCTATTTAGTTCCCATGCGACTGTGTATATCGCCAAAAATACCCATTAATCGACTACCGCGCAAATCAAAGTTGTACTCACGACTCGTGACATAAATAACATATAGGACAACATTAATCGTGTTTAATTGATTATAAAAATCGAATTGATAGCTTTAATAAGAATATAAAAGAAATACAATTTTCATTTCTGCACTCATTAATATCGATCAGTAATATTTGACAGTACCGTTTCAGAACACGTTTAGATAATCATCTCATTAATTTTATGACTGTTTTTACTATCATTGAGGCACTATCAGCGAATGTACGGAGATAAAACGAATGTAAAATCATAGGTCTGGTACGATCGAGAACAGAGGTAATAATGTAGAGCCTGAAGCGACTGATGCGAGGCTTCGACTATCGATGATGCTCTGCTACCTGTATTTGCAAATAAATAAATGTTACCTGTATTCAAGATAGTTTATAGCTACTTGTACAAATTGATTTATTTTGCTCTTTATTTGCATACGTTTTAATCAATTATATGAAGTAAGATAGAAATAAATTTGTGTGTTTCAGTCTTAATTTAAGGGTTCTATGTATACTAATGCTACTGTATAAATCTAACATTAAAGCTGAATTCTACAGTTTTGTTTTAAAAAAAAATACTTTTGTCCTATAAAAATTTGTAAATGGTCTGAATTTCTCTTTATATATTTCCACCCTAGAAAAGATGACATCCAAGTTTTTTTGTGTTTGTTGGGTTTTCAGAGCTTCTTCGGAAGGAGGGTTCAAAGTCTACAACGCGCTAGTATTACCGTCAGTCGCGCCGTACTCTTATTTGCTACCTTAATTTTATAAAAAAACTAGCTCGACTTGTTGATTTTTTATGATTTTTGATAATAATGTTAGATTTGAAAACGAACTTAGAAGAAAAGGTTTAGTATTATCGTTTAATATGTCTTTTAAATATATTTTTTCGTGAAATAACAATACATTCGATAACCATTTTCATTATCAGATAGCTTGAAATTTTAAGTATGAATAAGTTAAAATGCACTTTATCAAATATCATAAAGTGACAAATATGATTTTGCAATGCTTGCTAAATATATAAATAACATCACAATTAAAATGCGTTGCTGCGTACGACGACGAGTGTGGTTTGATGTTATTTCAGATTCAAGCAGCCACGTCATCTCTTTGATCTTTCCTCGACATTTTGTCTGAGCACTTGCTTAGAGCGACGACAAATAACTCAAACAGGAACGCTGGGACTTTTTGATTTTATCAAAAGTGTATAAGAGATGTTTTAAATGCGAACTCTTCATTAGTGAGATCACCGGACGGGCTTCGTTTGTTTGTTGACGTTGAAGATTTGCATTCCACTGTTTGCAGAGTTGCGAGTGGTTACCGGTTACCGAGAATGCTTTTAATATTATGTACTTTAATGTGAGTAGCGAGGTACCGGGTTCATTTAATTTTGTCGTGTTTAATTTGTTTGTTTATCATTGCTGTTGTGTTAATAGACATGCAT
Source organism: Saturnia pavonia (assembly GCA_947532125.1). Lineage (NCBI taxonomy): Eukaryota > Metazoa > Arthropoda > Insecta > Lepidoptera > Saturniidae > Saturnia > Saturnia pavonia. The sequence continues at coordinate 10,868,590 of OX383905.1, read as the reverse complement.
TGATTCAGTCAATACATTTCTGGATTTCATTTCCCTATAAGACAATGAAACCTTTTTGATGCAATGTTGCAGTAAGGGTAACCTACATTGTACATGCCGTCACACGTTATAACGTAACTATCAGATGTTTTAAACGCCATGTATCCGTTCATTCTTCGTACTACATTCTCTGTTGTAAATGTTTGATTTTTGATGTTATAATCAATTTAAGGCATGACTAGAATCCTATAAAACGAGCATAATTTATAAATACACTAGTTGTGTCCGTGGCTCCGCTCGCTTGGATGACAGAACCTATATAAATAAAATGATTGAAGTTTGCCCTTGCGCGTATCATGCAAAAACTACTTGCAAAATTTTGATCATTTTTTTTTCTTTTATTCATTAGATAAAACAATACAGAATAATAATATAGATCCTTATAAAAGAATACACGATATCTTCATAATAAACAATTCTGTAATCCACGCGAGAGCAGCTGCGGGCATAGCTAGTCTAAAATAAAAGTTAAGCCTTACAATATCAGCTATCTACCAGTCAAAGTACCGTCAAAATCATTCCAACCGTTTTGAAGATAACGCGGAATATGCATTTAGTAAAAAGCTGTTACTTTGACATTACAAACAGACATTTCTGTTTTATTATATGTATATTTATAGATTAATGCCAGGTAAAACATGAGTAAAATAATTAAAAAGTACATTATATATATGAACTTTTACGGTTTAATTAAACGACAAGATAAATTGCATTGTTGTCCTCGTCGCGCCGCTATTTCCGATATCCATACTTCAATCACCCCTCATTGGGAGTAAAATCGAGTAAAACGCACAATTCGCGTCGGTACGTCCATTTGGCGTGATTGAGCCGGGGACAATAAACCGACGTGATGCCAGTCACGGCGAGCCTCGGTAGCTCCGATAAATTGGCGGATATGTTTGGGATATCCGAGTAAACACGGACTTTTCTATAGTCAGGTAGAATTTTCATTCGTTTAATTATTCAACGGGGCTTTGGGAAAAGGTTTTGTAGAGTTCAATAAATAAACCGGTTGACTGCTGAGGATATCGATGTTTACATAGTGTTTTATTTTTAAAATTACTATAGGATTTATTTTTAAATTGAGTATCTATATATTTTGTATTTTATAGGAAATTTTATTGTTGTAATGTCATTTTGAGGACTTCACAATGCTCTTGAATTCCGCGGTCCGTGTGTTAATTGAACTCGATAGTGTTCTTATTATCTAAAATAATATGAATGGGTTGGGTGATTGGATATGACAGTTGTGTTTGACTGGATCCCGAACACCATACACCAGGTGTGACAGTTAACTCCCATATAGCCTTAGTGGTAGGATTAAGCGTATCCTGGATCAGCCGGTGTATGTCCAGTAATCAAGCGGAGTGTTAGAGTATACAGATCTGACTGGGTAGCGACTATTTACACATGGTGATAAAACAGAAACTTTCATTCTGTTACGTTCCGGATTAGCCAGTACGTATCAATCTCTCGGTGGCTGTCGTTGATTTTTTATTGCAGGTATACATACATACTGCACTGACCACGATGCACAGTGTCGTCACGTTGCCGTGGCAAAAATGTTATTATTACTGAAATTATGATAAATGTGAAATATAATCTTATTCTTTGTTTGGCGCCGCAAAAAGCACTTGCCAGTGTCAATGCGTTTAAGTTCTCGTAGTATTTTTTAATTTAAAGATTCAAGGTTGGTCTAAGATGTTGGCTCTCTTGCTAGAACTATCTAGGCAGGTTTTGTGCATTTTTCGCATTTTTCGCAAATGCACAATAACCAAACTATATCACGCAAAATGCCACCAATATTACATAATATGGGGTCAAAGAACCTAAGTAATGAATTAAAATAAAAACCATAACATGGCAGTTCAAGATCCTACCAAAAACTGAAATATAATTAATATAATTTTTATTTTGTTATTTTTAGATCAAACGTTTCTCTTAGTCATTTTCTCATTTTTTATAATATTGAAGATCATGATGACTAACAACGGATACCACTTAAGAACGTACATCTATCAAAAAATTTTTTATTTAAAAACATTAACAGTTACTTTTATGATATATTTAGAGAACATCGGTTATGAATAGTTGTTTGTAGCTTTAGCTTGGCAGCGAACTCGTTTTTATCCGGATAATCCTGAACTTTATTCGTATCGTAAAAGATTGTGATTTAGTTACGATATTTTTGGTGCAAGAGAATTCACAGTGTCCTGTAATAAAATTCGCCTATATTTGTGCCGAGTGGATGCCAATAAAATAGATTAATGATTGGTCTCTGTTGCGCTTCAACTAGATACCACGCTACCTACAAAACTAACTCCTAGAATATGGCAACTTAACTATGTAATTATCGTAGTGTTCAGTGACTATTTGAAATGAAGCTTGTCAACGTAACAGTAATGTCGGTATGACACTGACTCGAGTACTCCAATGCGGCATAGTTTTGATTGCCTTTTTTATAGTAAACCCAAGATATCTAGTTGAAGCGTAGCGGAGACCAATTATTAATGTAGGGGCAATAAGTTATATTTACTAAAGTCGTTTCAAACTTAAGGTAAACAATTTCTCTCAGATTGTAAATTTATCTGTATTAAAAACAACATAATCTTGTTAATTTGAATAAGGCTGATATGACCGAATTGGTCACGCACACTGTTTTTGGGTTGTACTCTGCTTACCTTCGGGTATAGTTTTGTTACTTTGCCGTGGTACTAAAAAAATCTATACAAATAAAGTATAAAGCTTAAGAAATTGTTTCTTTGTTTGAACCTTAGAACGTTCTGGAACTACGTCATTACTGGAAAAAATATTGTGTGGTTTTATGACACCACGATGGAAGTGAAACTTAAAAAAAAAACTAATTATTGAAGACATGTGACATATCTACATTCTTTAATAACACATATTAACATATACAATGTTCCGAATTTACGATTATAATCCTTGACTGCACGGCATAAAATTCAATTTTATTTGCGACAATATAATGTCGACATGCGATAGATGAACTAAAAATTCTGGGGTGATAAATTATTTCTACATTTTATAGTTCACTTATTGAGGAAGGTTATAGACTCTATAATTTCATGTTAAGACCTCAACAAGTGGAAAAGTAATAATTAACATTAAGCAATCTGGCAGTTTAAGTATAGGCAACTACGGGAATAGGGGAATAACGGTAGGCTACACGGGTGGCCCAGTTAGTAAATAATAATAGTTCCAAATCCAAATCACTCTCGTCAATCTACAATTTATCAATTGAAATTGTTTATCTAACAACAATATTTACTCTCGGAGCTTAGTAAGTAGGTGTTTCATTAGTCTATCCATAACCGTTTAAAATTTTTGTAACCCTATCACGCTGTCCGTTCCTTGACTAATTTAGAATATCAATGTTCTCATACATGATAGTAATTGAGTGAACTGTCCATTTTGTTTAACTAGACGCATCGATCCCCTCAGTGTAGCGTGGAGGCGAATTGATATTTCCTCTTTCCAACGAATACATTGTTAATTGCGTTTCCGGACGTCACTCATTGTTTGAGAGGCATACGGGGAATGGTAATGCATTATTAGTGACGGTTTTTTGTTACTCTGTTAATGCACCTTATAAATATAACGAAACATTATGCCTTTCATTACTTATGTAGCGTGAAATGTAACTTTTGGGTTGTAGTAATGTGTGAGATGAAAATTAATATATATATATATTTACGGATTGAAAAAGTTATTAATACAACTGTTTATTTATTTCTTGTCAGGAATAATTTAATAATATTTAAATACTATTATTACTATACTACAACTATTATAATAATTAAATATTAGTATTTAAAAGCAGGATAAATATTATAATAATGTAAAATGTTCCATATGTATGGAGGCCAAGAGGAGGATCCAGCTTGGCTGGGCAGCGTTTGGGAAACTACGTAGAGTCTTCTCGTCATCCATACCGCAATGTTTAAAACGAAAGTTGGAAAGTGGTGGACCACCACCAGTTCAGAGTCGCTCAGCATGCTATGGAAAGAGCTATGCTCGGAGTTTCTCTGAAGGATAGGATTCGTAACGAATACATCCGACAGTGAATCAATGTTATCGACATAGCTCAAAGATTAAGCAAGCTGAAGTGGCAGTGGGCCGGCCATATCTCGCGAAGAACCAACAACAGCTGGGGTAAACGGGTTCTTGAGTGGAGACCGCGACTCGGCACAAGTAATATAGGACGCCCTCCGGCCAGATGGGATGAAGATTTGTGAAAGACTGCAGGTAGATGCTGGATGAGGCTACCATGGAGTTTATAGAATAAATTTAACACGAGCGAAACCGTAGGGTGCAGCTAGTATTGAATATCTGAAAACGGGCCATTCACAAGTATTTTTTTTTATTTATTCATCGAAACTTATTATAATCTGAAAATTCAACAAGAATATAAGATCTTGAAATATCATTTAGATTTAACTGATCTAGGCTCCGATACAGTTTATTCTTAAGAAAAATAACCACAAAAGATTACAAAATAGCCGCGGCATCGACTTCACTTGTCTAGTGTCACGTTGTTACAATTTCCGTACTTGCCTACATCTTGCCAGATTGCTTGACTTTCATAGTTACTGCTGCGCTCCTTAGGGTCCTTGCGAGAAGATATATTGCCTATACTATTCCTCATGAATCTGGCTATCATATACAAGAATAAGTATTCGAATCCGACTGGTAGTTCCAGAAATTACCGCGTTTAAACAAAAAAAAAAACTTAAGCTTTATTACTTATATTATTAGTATAGATTTTTTACCCGACTGCGAAAAAGGAGGATTATGTTTTTCGAGAGCATCTATATATGTCTATTTCTTTGGCACGCTCTGTAGCCCAAACGGCTTGATATATTTTAGCATATGAGGTGTCGTTAGGTTCATCTTAATTCTGGGAGTGGACATATGCTAACATTTAAGTATGACGTCTGGTAATAATTAAAAAAACATTTTTTTTTTAAATTTTTTTTATGGAGTCTGGTTTTTGTTTCCTTTTTAATAATTTAGCTTGTTGATCTCTACTATTGTACTTCATGCTCACGAATGCTGCAACAAGAATACTGCATATTATGATCAATTATGCGGCCTCCTACATATGGTGTATTTTATTCATTAGGTGCACTATTTTAGAATTATGTTAAAATATACTTACAATGTGCATATTAATATGTTCTAATAGACGTGTCCTTCCTGTGTACGATAATTGTCTGCTATTGTGAATGTGATGATGAATTTAAAACATTTGACGGTAATTAGGAAGTCGATTGTAAGCTATCAATCATTTATAGACAGCCATAATTTATGTGGATACTAAAATAAATTGGATATAAATAATTTAACATGTTTTTAGCACTATTTATTATTCTCTTTCAAAAGTTATTATCGATAATTAATGCGACTTTAAAATTAGTTTAAATTTTGATCAACTTATTTTTTTTTATTTTTAATATTTCAATTTATATAAAATACTTTATAATATATGATGTAGCTTTCTATCATTGTAATAATATTTGTATTGGATCAGAATTTAATTTAGTTTTCAGAGATTACCTTCTACAAACATACAAACTTTACCTTTTTACAATAGTGGTTAGATCTCCGTGGGAAGTAAAACTCTGTGACCATTTTAAGCAACATTAATAAGATGATTTTCATAATTAATTGTCATAGGTTGGTCATTATAAAAAGTAAAATTAACAAAGATTCGGCTTTCTACGCTATTCAAATGTTATTCACGTATTCCCCAACTCAAGGACCGTTTCATTTTAAGCTTTCACCCTAAAACGTATTACACAATTAACAGCAATCATGGATATAATTAAGTGATTCTAATAATCGTATATAAAGATTCGTATTTATTACATTGCGTGGTGTATATTAATGTTGAAAAAATAATTTTATTTTCGTAAAGCAACGTGTTCGCGATACGAGACCGCAATAAATTTCACGTTAATTATATCGCGGCGCCGTTGTTTCACTTTAATAGCCGCGATAAAAAGGGCTGACAATAGAAATCAATAAGTTCATAGTCAGACAAACATCAACGGGTACGCTTATGAATATTTATAGCTTTACGTTACAGTATGAGTTAATTTTAATTAATTAAAAATATTTGTAACTAGCTGTGTACGTCGGTTCCATCGCGCCACCAATTGCACCCGTGTAGTTTATCGCTGTTCTTACTACCCTTACTTGCCTACAGCTTACCAGATTGCTTGACTGTCATGGTTACTGTTCTGCTCCTGAGGGTCATAGCGTAAAGTTGATTAGCCTATAACCTTACTCAATAAATATGCAATAATTTGCTATTTTTTTTTCAAAACTGACAAGTAGTTCCAGAGATTAGCGTGTTCAAACAAACAAACACATTCTTGAGCTTTATAATAGATTATCGCTTACCTGTTTTAGTTGTTCACTTATTAAGACACAGCGTTCGTGGCATTTTAATTATGCCTGGGTTAAATAAAGCTTTTTAATTAATTTCAAATCAATTAAATCTATTATAAATAACTTATTTTGCAGCTTTGATTTTATAGAAAGCAAAATGTAGGGAATAACGTTTATTTGAAATTGTCGATATTCTGATCAAATAAAGTCGAAATTTTATTTTATTAGCGAAACACATACGTTTTACTTAAATACAATTATTTTTTATTGTAAACAATTGTTTAAAATTGCTTATATGCATATGTAAATAATTGTACATGTTATTTTCGTCTACATTCACGAATATTACTACGTATATATATGCAAAAGTCAATATCACAATACGTATTTATACGTCACGATATGACTGAACTTCTAAAGCTTTTCCTACTACTTCTTCTTTTTTGTTACGGAAAATTTGTTCTACCATAAATAAGTATGCCAAAGTTACGATATAAGAATATTTTTCTAATAATTTTTGTCACTTTCAAACATAGCTCTAACAAGATGGTGGCTCCCTTGTTCAAACTGTCCAGGGAGTTTCTATGGCATCCTAGTTTTTATTTATAATCCACTTCCTTTGTACACAATAAGCAAACTAGATTTATACTACAAAAGTGGCATACGGTCCGCCTGATAGTAAGCGGCTGCCGTAGTCTATGGACGCATGTAATATCATATGTATAACTTGAACCCTATCTAGAAACCCTACTCACCACAGGAATACAACACAAGTTTATTTGGCTGCGATCTTCTGTAGGGTGGAGGTATTCCGCCAGTCGGGCTGCCTCAAGTAGAAAGAAAACTCCAAAGAAATTTCTTTGTGCTCTGCCACTCCTAATATATTACGTAAAATGCCGCCAAAAGTACATAATTTGGGGCCAATAGAAAAAAAATTTCTGAATTAAAATCAAGATCCCGCCAAAACTCTATTTTTTCTACTTAGTAGTTTGAGTTAAGTCAAACCATTAAACTTCTCTTTCGTTTCGATATACGTATTTAAAAGTAACATTTGTTTATTTTAACGGACTATCGCTAGCAATAAAATTGTTATTTATAATGAAAGATTGTTTCAACACATACTTTATCTTAAAAATTTATTTAGGATTGATTTTATCTTTATAAATTTTTACTATCTTCGTAGGCGTTGTCATATAGTCGTAATCGGCCAATAAATCAAACTGAAAATGGAATTGGCTACAAGCCAAAAAGGAATCGCGATCGACTAAACTATACATACATAACAAAGTTTAAGAAAAGTTCGACTTACGAAGGCTGTGAACTGTTGATATGGTATTGTTACTACGTTCTTAAAAATAAAAAAAACTGATAAGACAGTATAATATATTTCCTCAGGGAGAATTGAGAGAAATATATAAAAGCATATCATAATGATTACGGAGTCGCATTACGGAGTCAGCCCGTGCATATGCAGATTCCATTTACGCAGGCTGGCTTGACCATAGTTATGTGACTAGCGATGAATTATTAATCTCCCCCGATGGTCGTCACTATTTTAGGAAGGTACAAATGACTATCATAAGACACAGTTAAGTCAATTTCTCGTGCTACTATATAATATTAAAAATTTGGCAAGTGCGAGTCGGGCTACGCGCAATGTGGGGTTCCGTAGTTGCCCGTTACAATATGTTGACTTGTTACACCGGGCCGGTGTAACATGTATTAAATTACTTCATATAAAAGCATGCTATATAAGTTTGACCATGTCCCGGCTTGGTGTGATATGAATCATCATTTAGAGAGGGGTCTTTAAGTTGTTTTCAACGGGATTGGTACGAAATTACTTCTCCTAAACATTTTATAAGTTGATTGACTATTACTCGTTAACTTGTAAAGCCTACCTACCTCTGATAGTTTTCCTTTTAACTAAATTATATATACTAAACTATGTAATGATTGTATTTTCAATTATTTTTTTTATCTTTTAATTATATATATTTATTTTAACTTAGTTCAGATTTCATTAATTCATTTATTATGTTTCGGCTGCTTCCGAAGGCATCATATCTTTAGTTCATTTATTATATTTTAATACAAACTTCTTTTACGATTTATATATTGAATAAGTAGGTCATATACTAATGTTGTATTTTGACTGAAGAATCTTTTAAATTTAAAATATAGAAGGACACGAAAATAATTGAAACATGACATATGAATTCTGTTTTTACAAGAGAGACTTGCCGATCGGACGTCTATGAAAACACGTATATTATTTTACAAGATTTTTACAAGTTTATTTATATCTTCTTATTCTACATTATTATTTGGATTCATACTTACACAGCAAGAACCCCTCATATTGTAATCGATATTCTAAAGAATTGAAACTATTTATTCGAAATTGTGAAGAGTCAACAAATTTTACAAAACGAATTAAAAACCTGGCGGATACATTCAATCATGCTGGCTTGAGGAAGCAGAAATAATAATGGAGTTTATTGAAACATAAGCGTCTCACGATGCAATTTCATTAACAGATCTTGGACGGATATATTAAAAACCTGGACATTTTTTTATTGGTGAAAGTGTTACTATAATTAATAGATTTAATAAGGTACTCTATTTTTATATATCTGATAATGTAAATGCCTTCGGATTACACATATTAATCTATTTTCCATTTTCACTTTCATAACTTCTTTTAATATATTTATTTTATGGTACATTATATTTATTTAATTGTCCACGTGACAACTATTACCATGATTTTTTTCATATATCCAAAAACAACCATTTAACTGGCAGGTAATTCTCCTCCACACTTGACTCTAATAAAAATTTAGTACTTCAAAGCTTAAAAATGGTTTTCATAGTCCCACAACATTTTTGAACGACACCGCGCAATGATACCCCACCCGAACACGATGTGATAGACGAGAAAAAAATCATTCCCACTTCACGTGTAGAGAGGTACCCTAAACAACTTTTTTATCCAGTCTTTTTTTGCCACTGTGTCGGCGTGATTAATACCAATACCAAATTACAGCTTTCTAGTACTATGGCACCTCTGAGCTAAGCCGCGTACAGACAGACACAGACATACCGAAACTACAAGGGTTCCTTTTGACTTCGGAACCCTTAAAACGTACGTGTTTTCCACGAATATTCATGGATGGCGCTATACCTACGTATCGTTTTAATTATTTTAAATGTTCTGGAAAGAACGTTGTTAATAATACCTCTATATAATTACGAAGTTATTTTTATTTCAGGTTTATTCCGTAATTAAATTATGATGAATTTGTCTTAATTTTATTGTCACACTTAAGTATATTTTCTAAAGGCGCGTTTATTAATTAATAAATAATTACATTAAAAAGTTAGCTTCTTTCTTTTCCATGTAAACGAATAGGTATATCGTCATTTCGGTGGTCCTCGGGTGCCGTGCGCACGTGGGCCTGTGCCCTTATTGTAAAGTCGGAAGTGGGAGTCAGAGTAGACATTTTCAGAGTATGTGGCAAGGCTGTCTGGTATCCGTGAGTATCAAGCTGCAGCTCAGGAATCAGAAACATTCACAACGCACGAAACACAGCTAAATCGCCGATGTTGAACCTGGTTTTTACTGGTTATTACTGCTTTTCATACACGAAATACCTTGCGGACGAAGTTGCAGGCATAGCTAGTAACGTAATATAAGTAAGTGAAAATGTATCGTAAGTCAATAGAAGTTATTTTTTTTATCGCCACAAGCTCACCTGATGTTTAGTGACGATGTGGCCCAAGATGATAACACGCTAAACCTAGTGTAAGACAGGCTCTTAAGTGCAGCTGCCGGAACACACCTATTGGTGCTTGGCGACAGATCTTCAACTTGAGGGTGGTAGCTAGCCAGGCGGGCATTAGAAAATGGCCTACGACCATGCTATGGCTTCCTCACGATGTTTTCCTTCACCGAAAGCTCAGGCTCATTGCAGGGATTTGAACGCACGTTAATCGACGCGAAGTCGTACACGCTACCACTGAGCCATCGTTGCTTCAAATACTTAATATGTATCGCCGGCATGGGATCCGTGTATATTAAGGTAATTTAAGTTAAAGTTTATGTTCCAGTTAGTTGTCATCCAATTAGTAAGCTGATAATTTGTAGTAAGCCATACATATTGCCGTTGACGTCATAAAAATAGAAACCTAAGCCAACGATTTATTTCTAGAACTACATCGTTTAAACTTACATCGCACCATTTCTGTAAATTAAATTACAAAAGTATTAAAGTTGGAACGGATTACAATATAATGACATCCTAATCTTAACCGTTCCAGTTTATATAAACATTAAAACGCTGGTTATAACCATTGCCTACGGCTTTGTTAAAATCATATTACAATAGAAAAACACGCGATGGCCCTACTGGAAAATAACGACTAAGTCTTTCATGACAATATTTTTCATTAAAAAAAGATTCTCCGTTACATAATATTCTTTACCTAAATTGGCGATTACATTTACTCGTATTAAGTTTCTCTCATTTGTGCTATGTTTTTATATTGATTAACGTTTATAAAGCTCTTGTCGACTATTGACTATTACCTATTGTACGACACATTTGTCGTGGACACGCAGCTCTTAATTCACCAAACTGTAGATATTTGTTTATAAATAATTCTTTAGTTTACCAATTATTGCAATCAAAATTTATAACTATATTAGGGGAATAATTTTTAAATGTTAACAGGTATTCCATACATTAAATTTACAACGCTAAAATTATTCCTCAAATAAAGTTTTTTTCTTTTTATACTACTAAGGTGGCAAACAAGCATACGGCCCGCCTGATGGTAAGCGGCTACCGTAGCCTATGGACGCTTGTAATACCGTAGATATCACAGCTCGTTGCCGGCCGTGAACCCACCATCTCAAGGAGCTCTGGAAACCCTACTCACCGCAAGAACACAACACTGTCATTTATCTACGATCTTCTGTAGGGTGAAGGTATTCCACCGTACAGAAGTAGTATCTGGTAGTTAAATACGATTGAAAAATCGGCCGTAAAAATATACTTTACTATTTTCCCCTAATAAAGCCAACTTTCTCCTTGAATTCAAGGATATGTATATGATTTTAAAGAGAAATGGAAGTATTAAACGTTATTTTTATAATATTATGAAGCGTAATACTACTTAATACGTAATACTTTATGTTTTCATAACTTGAACACTGACGTCGCCCTTACCCTTGCGTGGTTATCGACTATACTGACACGCGATCTAGGAAAATTATATTTTTACTTGCTGAAAAGTGTATGCCTAGTCGCAATAAAATATTTAATAGCTAAACTACATGATGTTCTTGTTTTAGTATTATGGAAATTATTGTATAATTAACCGCTCGCATTATACGTTTGTAGGACTATTAATAAAATAGGAAATAAAACGGCCTTTATGAGTTCTTCCTTAATATTATATATTGTTCATAGGTATGGCAGGCATTGTAAATGATGAAGACGTTCAATGAGCCTCGCTGAGTGTGTCCTACCATCTCTTCTGAGTTCTGAAGAGTTGTTCAACATAATTCCCTCTTTTCCCTTGCGTAACAGAACCACACGCGCTGGACTCCGGAGCTTTGCACAGCTTTACGGTAACCATATCGGCATTATTAAAGAAATTTGCTACGTCTTGTCTTTGCCGTACTGTGAAGCTGCGGAACTGTCTCCCGGCTAATGTGTTCACTCTTTCCTACAACATGGAGTCCTTCAAACATAAAGTGAAAAGACATTTGAGCAGGCCGGTGTTAACTGATGTTAGATTGTAAATCCCACGCACTGATTGCACTGTGCTCACCATTACGTACAGAGTAGTCACTTAATCGTACTACGATTAAAAAAAACAACAATATTTTTATGTTAAGTAAGATATTGTAGAGAAACCGTGTAATAAGAAGCAACACAAAGGTTACAGACATAACTATCAAAATTAGAAGGCTTAAATGGCGATGCACAGGGCATATGGTAAGAGGAAAAGACAAATGGAGTAAAATTGTGACACGACGGTATCCTAGAGAAGGTAAAAGGAAAAGAGTTATACCGCAAAAAAGATGGGACGACTACGATAAGACAAGTGGCAGGCGTCACATGGAACAGAGTGGCTCAAAAAAGACATGTGTGGAAAAGGTTGGAGGAGACAGATCTACAGAAAATAAGTAAAATTAAAATAAGAGACTAGATTAAGGATTAATTTAGTTCAAGTTTTCTATGTATTTTAATCACATAATTCTAATATGGATCTGAATAAAAGGCTATTATTATTAAATTATTATTTTTAAGATATTGTAAAATTAGTTTTTAATAGTTACTTTCAACTTCAGATGAAAGAACCATCAATAATTAATGTAACTTAAATTTTTTGTACCCTACTATTGTGTACGATAAATCCATAATTTAAAAATGATTACCTAATAGTTTGGGTTTTAAGTTCAATATAAAAACGAATTTGGATTATAATGTACACTAATAAGCAGTATTATTTTGGCAGATTATAATATAATAAGAATTTAATTAATAATACTTTCTTTCTCCTAAGTACTGTGCAGGCATTATGGCAAGCTGGTATAAATCAAAAAGATATAATATATTGTCTGAATGTTCTATGGATAGACATTTTTCTTTTTTAGCTCTTATTGTCTGGTGAACTTTTTATCCCATCAAAAATGTTGAGTTATACAGGAAATAAGGAGAGGTTTGTTATCTGAGTTCAGGAATCTTAACATTATTATTCAAAAACAACTTGCTTGTTATTCTGTAAGAGAGGTAGGACACAGATAAATTTATTTTAAGATTTCTCTAGTTGACTAGTGGAATACCTTCTTACAGAAGATCGCAGCCAAATAACCTTGTGTTGTATTCCTGCGATGAGTAGGGTTTTCAGTACTCTTTGGGGTAGGGAGGTTCAAGGTCGGTAATGTGCTAGAAAAACATGAGCCTAGACACAGTGTAGGTACACTATGAGACAGTTCTTGTTAAAATAGTTGGTTTAAAATGCGTCGTTCAATTTTGTTTTTACAAATGAAATGAATAAAGAAGAGAAAATATTGAATTGCGAAAATGCATTCCGAAAGAAGAAGATATAAATGTAAATAGATATCAGTCACGTCTTGCAGAGGATGTTTTTTATCAAAACCAGAATAAATTCAGGCGGGTGAATGATATTGATTACTTTTAAGATTGAACGAATTGATTTTTAGGGTTCTGAAGTCAACAAGGAACTTTTATAGTTTCGCCATGTGCGTCTTTCTGCTCGCGGCTTACTGGTATGGGTATACATATAAATCACACCAATAAACAGGTAAGATTTTAATCTTGAAATAAAAACAAATTTTGAGGGCACGTAAAGTGGGAATGATTACATATACAAAATTATTATTCTTATTATAACAACTGAAAACTTTATACAAATGCAAGCAATAACTTTCTATATTTATTGTACGCTAGTAACGGAAATTGCAAGCGTAATATTGAGACAGAAGCAATCTGAAAACTTGCACAAATTGTTACAGCATTTTATTTTTTAAACTGAACCGAAAACAAAGGCATAGGTACTCTCGTACGCTTTTTGATCAAATTGAAAATTTTATTCTTGTTATAAGAAATACATTATATTTCAGTTATCATATTATGTTTCGAGTATTTATATTTCGAATATTTAGAACTACGTACTAAATGAATTTGAAAGCATATCTAAGTAGTTGCCAGGGATTTATATTTCATCTATGCACATTTTCACCACTAAAATCAAGTAAAATACTTTCTATATCAATGAAACATTTTGGTCTACAGTGTTATTAAGAGTTTTTAATACATACAAACGTATTCATTCCACTGTTTTATCCCCGGATAATGGCACTAGAGCAAATAATTTTATACCGTACAATGTATATCTACCATTACCATCTTCCATTGTTTAGATTTTTTTCATAATAAATTTTAATAAGAACTAGGAAGCTTCAAAAATAAGAAAAAAAAATCCAGTTATACCGCTGTTATAAGACATCCAGCAAAAATTTTTTATGACTATATAAAAACAAAACATGCAGACATAGCCAAAGTCCTTCTTAAGTTAATCTACAAAAAAAAAAAAAGATTAAAGTTGAATAGAGGTTGAAGTTTTGAATAGAGGAATAAGAAATTATGTTTTCGTCTATTTTAAATAGTTACAATCAGTTTGAGTTGCAGTTGTCCCTCTCGCACGCTATTCAGTCGTTCGGGCACAGTGCGACAACAATAGCTTAATTCATTTGGTCATAGCCGCAATCGAATAAGTGACATCTCTGATTTTGATTGTATATTGCAAAATCATATATCGCTAATTTTTGCTCGCTTATAATCGATTAGGATAACATAACCTATGTTATCTACAATTCTGCCAACTTCATGTGAATAGATTATTTTTCTAAATATACTTGTAATCTGCAAACATAGCTCTAATAAGATGGCGGCTCCCTAATACTGTTCAGGGAGTTTTTGTGGCAACTGAAAACCTAACCCTAAGGTGGTGATAAAGGGGATGAAAGTTTGTATGAAAATTCGTTGTTGATAGATACATTAAAAATGATTTTTTTTGGAACGCCATCGATCCAAACGTTTGACGTTCATCGACTTTCGTCAGAAACGTAACACGTGCACCATAACTAAATTACATCACGTAAAATATGACATAATTTATTTATTTATATGTGATATAAAAACCATGACAGAACAAGATACTGCCAAAAAATCGTATATGCGTCTCTCCTATGCAAACATTATAAAGTAGGACTTGCTGTACAGTACAGATTATAGATAAACAGAACCGCACCTAACAGTGACCTCAGTTAAGGGCGGGGGCGCGACTAACGAATTAGCGAGTCATTGTTTTGCTTACATTTACACGTCAGCATTACGACAGACAGCCGCTTTGCACTGATTTATATTATGATTTAATTCGTTATCTGATTTTTGTAAGTCGGCTTATAATTTACAAGTCGTTATAAATCACAGATTGGGAATTTACAAGTAGCTACTTATATTCTTTAATCACGCTATACTAAACACGAATCAATGGTTTCGTTTTTTTTTTTTGAAAGTTTCACGCCAAGATAGTTACAGTACGATCTAAAAACAACGGTGACCATCGAGAGGTCTCCAATCCACCGTTAGTCCATCTATCCTCAAAACTTGTACTTGGATTTCTTTTAAATATATGTCATAGTTATATTCAATTACTATCAACCACATAGTAGGTAATAAGACTTGGTTTTTATTAGAAAGAAAAATCTGCTTCAATACCTTTTTTTGGAAAATATACGTTTTTTTTCAAATTGTTGGGAAACATTTTTACCCTACCAGAAAAAGTGTCAAATTCAGAACAAGTTTGTGTTATGAGAATTTATAACGACTGATTTTGTAGGATATTTAAAAAGTGAATTTATGTACTGTTTGTAATAAATAATACAGAATTCGAATGTAATATTTGTAACAAGGTGTTCATAATCCACCACTGACAGTATTCCGAAAGTCCACTAATAGTTATTTCATTTCGTTCTTTCATTAATAGGAAGCCATATTATCCCTAAGTGATATAGGCTATTTTTTGGTCTTACAAAATTTTATGTTCGATAAATAATTAACGCGATTAACTAATTAATTACCGCGAATAAAATCGCGGCCGATTGTAGACCATTGTAGAAAAGTTACAGATAAATAATCAATGAATATAAAGGAACTACAGCTTTGATTTGTATTTAAAACTAGCTGTGACCCATGGTTTCACTCATGTTAATTGTAGTCCACCAACTCTCCATTCCAGATTGATTGACGCTCATGGCTACTGCACCGTTTCTTAGAGTAGTAATGTAAACTTAAATAGCTTATAACCATTCTCATTAAAATTACTATAAAATGAAAAGAGATTTTCTCAAATATAACTGGTAGTTCCAGAGTTTAGTGCGTTAAAAACAAACAATCTCTTAAGCTTTATAATATTGTATTACTTTTATACGTATGCAATGATATCTTAAAAACGAGTTTCTCCATAACTTTTTCCCTGAAACGTAGTTTGCGCTTCTATAAATTTTATCGACAAAAGTATACCCTTACGCTCCTTTTGAAACTTCGATTCTTCAACTTTTTATCCCATAAGAACTGGCAAATATGGGATCCTCCATCAAAGTGCCAATATGATATACCGAGACCCTTATCGCTGTCTTCAAGTGTTGGTCCGAGGGTAGATAAGAGGCTTCACTATCGTATTATTGCAAGGGTGCGTGAAATTTTACAGATACGTGCACGCAATGGACAGGGGATCACGGGATAATAAGGTCGGACCATTGTTGGGCATTGGAGTCGAACGCGTTAGTTTTTTAATAAATTGCGATTTAGAGCTGACATTCACCATATGAATGAGTTGGGTTTTTAATAACTTTTTAATAGAATAAAAAGTCGTGGTGGTCTAGTGGTTTAGATAGGCGGAATATCGATTAGATGGTTGCAGGTTTTTTTTTTCGATCTGACTATACTGTAAGCCTTATGGGCCCTGGAGTCTTACGGCTTTTACAGCTTCACCGGGCTTGAGGGCGAGCACTTAAGGTACTCAGCCGCGAAAACAAGGCTGCAAGTTCCAAGGATGCCAAAGTGGCCGAACCTGGGCTTGGACTGTTGTCACGTGTGCAATGAAGTCGCGATCTGTAGCCTGTTTCGAATCCCGGCATATACCAACGAATTTCAGAATTCGCGTACATTTACTAATCCAGATTGGTAAAACTATCGGCTGACGGTGAAGGAAAATATCGTGAGGAAACCTGAACGCCTGAGAAATGTTCTGTATGTAGGAAAAATAGAGAACTGTTGATTTCTCGGTGTTTGAAATCGCCAATACGTCGTGGGCTGGCGTGGTGATTAAGCCCATACCTTCACTTGGGAAGAGGCCTTTGCCCAGCAGTGGGACACTTACAGGCTGATATTATTTTATTTTATTTTATATGTATCGTTGGTCTAATTTTTAGATGTTTGATGTTCTTTGGATTTATTTTTCTTGACTGAATTGTTGAACTAGTCGACAGTCGTTCATCTTTTATTAGAGGCATACAATCCTTAGTTTACTGGGTGGAAGGAAAATTGTGTTGGGTGTGTTGCGATCACCATACATCAAATGTAACATCCGCTATACTGGCACGCTTAGAAATGTCGAGTAGGATCAGCCTGTATACCTATAGAATAATGTACAACATCGACAACAACCGAACTTAGTACATTCAATTCATAACTGTAACGGCGTCTATATTAATAATTTCAAATTTTGAATAGAATTTAAATTAAAAAAGATTCCGGGTCTCCGGGATTCCGGGACTTTCAATAACATACTCGGCGAATCTATTCCTATGTCCCATGTTTGTGCTAATCCCGAATAAAATCTCTCAAACATTTTAATTCAATTAAATCTTACCTTATTACGGATATAGTGGATATATTCAGTAATTAAACGGGGTGGTAAGGTTACTGTACTAGCATGCACATAGTGACAGACCCTTCACGGCGAATTACTTTTGGTTTGTCGCCTTTTTGGTGCTGATAGGTTTACAGGCTGATATGACAGCGAACCCTGGCGATAAACTGCCGATCACTCGGTAGTCACCGTTCTCTTTTTATTGTATTGTGCTTACCATCAGGCACGATTCTGTAATTTAAAAAAATAAAACAATTCGTTATACCATTAAAAATTTGAAAATAAATTTTACTAATTTAATAGGTAGGTACAAATAATGAATAAAACCATTATATTATATGTACTCAATGTTGTAGAGATAAGGTTTCAATATATGTAGGTACTTTTATTCATAGGAAGTTTTAGTAATAAGTAT
Organism: Saturnia pavonia; assembly: GCA_947532125.1. Lineage (NCBI taxonomy): Eukaryota > Metazoa > Arthropoda > Insecta > Lepidoptera > Saturniidae > Saturnia > Saturnia pavonia. The sequence goes on along the minus strand of OX383905.1, from coordinate 10,850,244 downwards.
ATAGATAGTTAAGTTACAGTGAAAAAGTACTAAAATGTCTGTGACCCATGTATTCACCCGTGTTAAGTTTGTTCGACCAACTCGTCCACCAACCAATAGTAGAATGAATTTATATAACCTTCGTCAACAAACGAAAATATAAAATAAAATAAAATGCGATATACTTTTTAATATGACTTATAGTTCCAGAGATTAGCACTCTCAAACAAACACTCTCTTCAGCTTTATATTATTATTATGGATAAATAACAACCAACATATAATAAAATCATTATAATTAAATCTTCAATTCACCAGACCGTATTAATTTCAGACGAATAAATTGACATTGAAAAAGCCCTGTTTGTATTGTATTTTCCCCTGAGACCGACAAGGGCTTCTCTTTACCCCCGAAATGCACCAATTAGTGGTTAAAGTAAAATGTGCAGCGGAACCACACGGTTACCTAACCCCAGAGGGTTTACGGTTATGGAGTCCCACGTGGCCTCTAATGGTGTTTCTTTGCTTAGAGGGTAACTTGTTATACTTGCATATGGAATACATGTTAAAGTATTTTTCTTAAATCAATAATAAAAGTTTTTAGGCAACTTCTTCTTCTCTCTCGTTTCGTTTTTGGCAGACCGGTTGTGGTAACGTCGAGGCATCCACATCGTTGGTGGAGGCGGACACAGCTCCGCACGATTTCCTGCCATCTCTCTCTGTATGCAGACTATCTGGCTGGTTTCCTTCTGCGGATTTCACTTGGTCAGTACAGCGCATAGGTGACCTGCCGCGTGATCTAGTTCCCTCCCCTTCCCTGCACGACCAGCCGTTCTATGGAGTCGTTATACCGCCTAAAGACATCTCCGAAGTACTGTAGTATGCGCAACTGTACTACGGCTGCTGAGCTCTTGGAGCTCTTGGAAATTGGTGCGAAACTCCGTCCACGATATTCCGAGCATTTCCCTCCAGCACCACATCTCCAGAGCATCTATCTTCCCCTTTTCCAATTCACGTACTGTCCACGAAATACTGTTAGGCTCTATGATAACATCGCAAAGCACATTATTGATTTGCCGGACAATCTATTCAAGGTGACCATGTCAAGCAGGTTTTAATATAACTAGGTTATTATAGGGTGGATCATTATATGACTGATAGTGATGTCTGGAAGCGACTTCCTCTCTGTGCTTTTACTAAATTATTAATATGATTATTAACTGTAAATATATTTTTATAGTTGAATAAAAAACCTATAGTATTACTTGCCTACTCTTCTTGATGACTGGGATGTTAGCCAAATTGGTAATAATGTTTTAAAGTTCATTAGAGCATTCTTAGGGCCAAAATTTTAATAAGTCTTGTTTGATATGATTTGAATAAGCGAAACGTCTGAAGAAATTTTTTTGTACATTTTTATTTGCCAACATGTTTTATTACGTGCTTACGTTAATTTTAATTTCTCGGTCTCATCTAATCTTTCATGTTCACACGAATGAACCATTAACGTTTTTTAAGATAAAATTTTAATGTGCTCTCGAGATTAATAGGCGTTTCGACAGATTACGTTTCACAGTAATTGTACTTAAGTAAATAAAAAAAAACTATTATCTATCGTTAATCTTTACAATTTATTGGAGCTAGGAGTTGGAAGATTATTTTTTTTTTGAAGGAACATGTGAGGGAACATTTATTACGTTTCAATAAAAAGAAAGTAAGTTAAAATAAAGCGGAAGAGTTTGAGTTTTTTGTTTGTTTGTTTGTTTTAACACGCTAATCTCTGGAACTACAATCGGATTCGAAAAATTATTTTTGTATATGATAGCCAGATTCACGTGGAATAGTATACGCTATATAACATTAAGCTACACCTCTCAACTAGACTTAAATATTGATTATTGTCAAGTAAGTCGGAAGACACAATGTTGCCGAACTGCTTTATCCGCGAGCGCTGGCGTAATGTTTAGTGATACGTAAATATAATGTTTTACAAAAATATTGCTATCTCTTATATATAAGCCACAATAAGGTATTTTGTGACAAAGTTTCATTGAAAAGTGATTTATGAGCATTATTATTAGTCATGTTATATTAATTCTTACGAACTAAAGTTACTTTATCATCAAGACAATTTTATGTAGATAAACTTTGCCTTTTATACCATGTTATTTGAATGCATAGTTTGCGAGATAATGGAAAATTAAAATAATTCAGCACTCGGCTCGGGTTTATGACTTCAGGTGTAGTGGCGCGAACGAGCCGTGTGAGTTGTGGCGCATAACCCTGGCTGCCCGATAAAAATAATGTCTATACTGAAGTATTATAAATCATATATCAGCGATTTCTTTTAAATTATACGTGAGTGATACCGCGGAGCACAGCTAGTTATATAATATATGTACATATATATAGGCTATCAAACTCGATCCTAAGGGGCGGAGCACTTATCATTTACGTTAAGCAATCTGCCATGGTACCAGTACAGGTGAAACCGTAGGGCATAGCTAGTTATATAAATATAAAAAATAAAAATACTTTTTTTGTTTTTTTTTTGTTTTGGTGGTTGTGCAGTATAATATCATTAATGTATGTAATTATATCAGTAACAAGTGTATTATCCTAAAAAAAAAACTTTCAATTATCATACAAAATAAACAACTTTACCTTGGTGCACGTTCTGTTTTAATTTTCTGATTAATTAAATTAAAACGAGCGGGCGTCAGGAGATTGCTATCATTTGCGTACCTTATTAGTCATTTTATTTCACAACTAGCTGTGCGCCGCGTTTTCACACGCGTATAATTTAAAAGAAATCGCTGATGATGATTTACAATACTTTAGTATACACTACACCTATAGTTATAGACCCGAGCCGAGTGTTGCATTATTTTAATTTTACATTATCTCCCAAACTATTCGTACAAATGACATGCTATAAAGAGCAAAGGTTAACTACAAAAATTGTCTTGATAATGAAGTAACTTTAGTTCGTAATAATTAATATATCATGCCTAATAATAATGCTCATAAATCACTTTTCAATTTTCAATGAAACTTTGTCACAAAATACCTTATTGTGTCTTTTGTATAAGATATAGGCATATGGGATTCCAGACTTTTTTTACATATACTAAGGAGTTATATTTTTGTAATCATTGTTTTTACGTATCACTAACCATTACGTCAGCGCACGCGGATAAAGCAGGTGGGGTGCGCTATATCATCCGACTAGCTTAACTAAAATCAATATTTAAGGCTAGCTGAGTAATACAGCCTAATGCTAGATAGCTTATACTATTCCTCGTGAATCTGGCTATCATATACAAAAATATTTTTTCTAATCCGACTGATAATTTCATAGATTAGCGTGTTTAAACTAACAAAAAAACTCTTCCGCTTTATTATATTAGTATAGTCTAGCAGTGCTCGTGGCTCCGTTTGCGTGGACTAAAAAAAGGTTTTTTTTTGTGCATATCACTTATTATTTTTCTAAAATCAAAGTAGCCTAAGTTATGCTCTATAACATCAGTGAAAATCCCGTCAAAATCGGTTCAACCGTTTCGGAGATTACCCGAAACAAACAGACAGACACACAATGGTTTTCTTGTTATAGGTATCGTGTATACTTTCATATGCATTTTGAAAAAATCTGTTATTTTGACATTACAAACAGACACTTCAAATTTTATTATATGTATAGATGATAGAAGTGGAAAACTTCGTACTTGAACAAGATTAGGGAGATTGACATCGTAAAGTAAAAAAAGGATTTCCCCCTAAGCAAGATATATATTTTAGTATTCAGATTGTTACTCTGAGAATGCTGTAAAGAAAGAATATTTGTGTATATGTACAAGAAGTTATGCTTCTTTGGCGTTACAAAATAAAAATCTCCCAAATTTTTTATCCCGTATGCCAATAGCATGATGAAGTTAGTCAATGATAGTTAGTAATATATAATGTAAATTAATTTATTGATTTTTATTTTGTTTAATTATGTAATAATTATTTAACGGTGTATAAATAAACATTATTTTAATTAAACATGATACGCGCCAAAAGGAGATTGTTGTTGAAATCAGCAGCATATCTTCCTAACAAACGTTGGTCCATCACATAAATAAAGTTATCTGAACGTCGTATTTGCGAATGTTTATCATGAACCATTCTTATGCGCTCGAAACATCAACCCCCGGATCGAACTACCAATGAAGCCTAGTCAGATAGAGAGGTTTTTACTGCACTCGGGGGAAATTCGCCGATTCCAGCTATAAAACCGTAGCCGTGTATTGAAAAACATGAAAGAACAATTTGCTGAGAAGTTTTGCAAGATGCAGCCCCTCTGATCTTGTATATATTTAGCCGTTTAAAGTCTAGGATGGTAGACAAGAACGGACTTTGATGTCGTAAACTCACAACAAAATGTCTTTACGTCTGGTCTGCACATCGCCGACATGTTTGAAACCGGCCGTTCGTTTTTAATGTCTAAGTTTTACCGATCTTGTCTCCCATTTGAATTTTAATTCGACATGATCATCGGAGTTGTTGTAGCGCTTTGCGCATGTATCATAAACAAAATCTTTTCATTATTAACCAATACTCGTCTAAGATCACAATCACACGGAGTGTTGTTTATTTATTTTAATGATACTTGTGTCATTTAAGGATACTTGATATAAATCTATCTACCTATGACTATAAGATCTACGTATGACATTTACATATTATAAGTAGATACTTTCAGTTGGGAAAATTATATTGAGAAAAGTTTACTGTATATATAAAATGGATGTCACTATCTTTTAAAAACCCCAGCAGTAAGGTCAGATGATGCTTTGAAATTCTTTGACCTGTTGTGGCTAAAAGTATTATGTACAAAGTTGACTATACTAGAATTTCAGTTATGAAATATCTTAAGCACATTATTTTAAAGCCACTATTTCAATGCTTAGTAACAATTTTAAAATCACTTGTAAGAAGATAACACTCAAATGTGTATATTCAATGAGCGATGATGTCTCGTTTTCTATATGATGTTTCCTTTCACGTAATTCGCAAAAAATTAAAAAAATCGGCAGGAAGTTTGAATAAATGAACAATTATTCTTTTTATATTTGTATTGTTTCAGGCCTGTAATTAATATACCATTATTATTAAATGGTTAAGATTAATTTTTAAACAAACTGTTAATTCGCGGATTGTAAGCATTGACTATATAATCAGTTACAAGAAAAAAAAGTTTGGATATCAATTTATTAAGGATATTTATAAGGAATAAGATCAATAAATTACTGGTCCTACAATATGATCACGGTGATCTACAGTCTTGGGGTGGGGTACTGTGTTAGTATTTTTACGTTTTTTTGTATGTCTCAGCAGGAGTTTACACAAACGTTGTATTCATTTCCGGAGATCCAATTCAATCTGGTGCGCCGTTGAGCACCGCATGTGGTGTATCGGTTAACTGAATTATACGTTTGACGATCAAATTGGACATTGTATTTGTCCGAATACTCATATGCATGTAACTGTACGCGCTTTGTTAAATTTGTACGTAGTCATTTTTATTAAAGATACATAAATTTATGTGTATTTATTAAACGTGTAATCTCTTTCAATAAATTTTATAAAATACTTTCTTTGTCAGTCACATTGTAAGTTTTAATAATATTGATTGATTTTTCTAAATTTTATTTTATAGGTTAACTTGTGACAGACAATTCTTTATTTATATCGGACATAGGAATTGTAGAGAAATTAATAGTACATACCGATTTAAAAAAAGGCCATGTGGTTTCTTAACAAGATTGCCGGTCGTTTATATTCCAATCTAAAGAAAGTTAATTGCGATGCATGATGGTTTATTGGTGAAGCTATAATAGCTCCAGTTCTCCAGATCTCTCGCACTCTATTAAGTTGTTTGGTAAAACACAGGTAAAACATATTCTACAAATATCTTGCAGACCGCGTTTCCTCTAAATACACTCGTCTTTGATATTTATTTACCTTTAATTTTAGTTCTATTTAAATAAGCTTTAAAAATTATTCATATTTCATACATTGCCTAGTCATTCTACAGAAATCGTCAAAGTATGGATCGTGGCACTCGTCGGCTGCTACCGTGGCCAGATCGCTAGTACTTGTTCGCAAGTTCAACCTAACTTCCGAGCATCGTCATTATTCTGTAACGTACATTCTATAGAATATATAGAAAATGTTTATAAAAGACGTGCATTCCTCAAATATACAAAAGTTATTATGAAAAAATTATAAGAGTCCTATTATTTATTACAAAATACCGACGATGCTCAACTGAGCCACCTAACTAGGTTATGCTAACTTATCGCTACTCCGAGAACGATTATTCAGAGACTGAGTCGGTCGATTAGCATTTGGCATTTTGGCATAAAAACCAAAGTATATCACATAAAATGCCGCCAAAATTACATACTATAGGGCCAAATAACATGAGTTTATGAATTTAAAACAAAAACAATCACATAACCCTTTGAGATCTTGCCAAAAACTCCCACGTGATATTCGAAACGAATCGGAGATGTACCTATTTCTTACTTTGCCTAAACAGCATTTGCCTAGGCAAAGTATGTAATAATTATTTTTATTTCACATATTTCCGGCTACTGTTAGGCATTTTATAGAATACCGGCATTTCATACATTGCCTATAACATAAAAAAGGTGTGTGTACGATTCACACACGATAGAAGTGAAACTTCATTTTAAAAGACATTTTCTATTTTATTTAAACAGTGTGCAATATACATACACACCGACATTTGCTCTCTCGCTCTGGCTCACACAAAGAGGAGAGACCGATAATGTGGGTTAAACGTTTAAATTTAACGTTTAACGTTCAACATTTAACTTTTAACGTTTAACGCTTGGAAGTCGCATAAGAAGTTTCACTTCAAAGAGGTGTGTGTGCGATTTACACACGATAGAAGTGATACTTCATTTTAAAAGATATTTTCTATTTTATTTAAACAGTGTGCAATATACATACATACCGACATTTACTCTCTCGCTCTGGCTCACACAAAGAGGAGAGACCGATAATGTGCGTTTAACTTTTAACGTTTAACGTTTAACGCTTGGAAGTCACATAAGAAGTTTCACTTCAATAAGTAATTTTGTCAACCGTTATATCTACTTCGAATTAGGTCGCATCGTCAAGCTTCGTTAAACTGGTTGGTTGGTTCAAGCTTTGAAAAATTCCGACGATTTTTTTGGAATGCTCATACATTAATTAGTAATTTAAATAATAACACCACAGTCTGAACAGCTACAGTCGTCCATCGGACATGTCTAGACGGAGAAAAGATGCGACAGAGGCGTATATTGTCTATAGGTACATACTATAAAACTCAACGTATCTCTGTCTGTCTGTCCGTTTATGTTCTTTTCGCGCGAAAACCACTTATCCAATTTACATGGTTTTTCCTTTAATTCATATATATGTTATCTGGTCTGGTTATAGGATATTTTTTTTTACATAAAGTAACAAATGAAATATGCTGTGACGATATTGGTGAATCAATTCGGTTAAAAGACGCTTTTGTGGAGATTAAATGGCTTACACCGAGTAAATAAACATTTTCGAGGCAACACAATTCGCGCGTGCGCTCGACCAACAGAATTCTGTAGTTCACACGAGCGGAGCCGCGGGCACAGCTAGTATGTAATAAAACGATTTAGCATAATAAATATTTTCATTAATTATATTCTTGGTAGCCAACACACGTGTTGGTGAAGATGCTGGAGACGACCACATCAGAGTAATATTAAAATAAAATATATATTGTCACACCTAACAGGGAGATGTGAAGATTCGAGAGAATGTTCTTTAACCGCAAAGAAGCAACCAAGAGACAATTAAAATAAAATATGACATACAATACGAGATGCGACGTATCTAGACGGAAGCGGTATTTTGCAACACTTCCTAGTCGATCTCACACTGTTAAACGTTGTGGCAACAATATCAAATAGGGCAAAAGAAAACATCGTAAGGAAAAACTTCCAACGCTTACAAAATGTTCTACATTGTATTACATACCTACAGTCATGTAGAGAAATAACCCATAAGAATAACCTGACTAGTGATTTAATAGGTTAATATACGTGTATATAAAAAACATTACGAAAGAAAATAACAAAAAAATAAATAGAAATACAACTGATTCATTGCATTATAACAAACAATTGTCCACACGTTCTCCATACAAGAACAAGCGCCGACAACTAGATATGTTTATGTTAGCACATTTACGACGCAGACCGAAATGAGACCTCGTTATAATTAATTTGTTCTCGAGATGTACATTTAACGTAGCAGGGGTTCTTTATGGACATTGTCATGTCACTTGTCGCTTTCCGTGGTGGGGACACATTAAATTGGACAAGATGTTCTTAACTAAAATAAAGTCTCATTTTCAATTATCTATATCTTCTATGTCTATAGATATTATACCGCGGATACAGCTAGTACTTAATAGTTGTAAAGTGGTTAAATTTAGTAATTAATCATAATTAAAAAACAATATGTACTGATTCGGTGATGCTACCATCGTAATGCCAACGTAAATCGTACCATAGGATACTATTTAGAAATCTTGAGATTTTGATTTCAATATATGTAAATATATTACATTGGATACGGTATTTTTTTTACATAAATACTGTTATATTCTCTAACGTATCTATGTCTGTCCGTCTGTATGTTAGTGGGCTTATATCTCAAGAACTACCTGATTTCGATTAATATTTTTCATTGTTTCATAGATTTTAACGTAGGTAACGTTATGTAACAAAACAAAAGAAGGAAACAAGTAATGATGATAGAAAGTCAAAATCACAACTAACAAATTTCTTGGAATACGCTGCCAAAACCTTTAAATATAGGATAATATAAAAAAAAACAATAGGTGATATCTTCTTGTACAATATACTAGACATTTGTACAGACTAGAAAGATATAAAGAAAAAGTCCTTAACGCCTTATTTAACTAACTTTAATATTTAAACCACACAAGTAATTTAATGTTACAGAAGGAATCAAAAATATTTATGTAATGTTTACATCATATAAAAATATATGAATTGTAGGCTCAAAAGGCGGCCCCGATCATTATTTACTATTATAACATAATATGCATAACCTGTAGGGAGGGTTTCAAAGCTGTATGTAGCTTGAAAGTACCCTATACGTTTCGATAATCGGTCAATGAGTGTGATTTTTCAACTTTTAGTATGAAGGGCTGTATCTTTTTATACAGGGACAGAAAAATCTTTAAGGAATTATTTAACATTTATTAATATGGCGTCTTGTAAATAAAATTCGAAGTAGTTTTGGACTCTAATATGCACGCCATGATCCGAATAATGAGAAACTCCTTTTATTCCGCACTGTTGGCAAATTTTGCAGGAAACTGCTATGTTATTAGGGAAGGTGGCGCCCCAGTCGCCTCACTCGAGCACAGAGATGAATTCAACTAGGAAGGCAATTTCCTCTTTATGACGTGCCGTAGAGAGCAGGAGCGTATTAGCCGATTACTGTGCCCATTTTGGCAGGATTTTTGTAAATAAAATACATTGTATTTTTAAAAGAATCGAGATGTAGGAAAACCATGTAGAAACAATGGTTGCTGTTAAAAAAATTTAACTTTTACCAAAAAAGTAGTGAAGTTTTGTAGGTTTTGTAGTTCCAAGAATTAATGAGGTTTTGTATAACGTATGTATAGAACATTATGTTGTTTGAATCTTCCAATTACCTGAGCTTTATTTGGGTATTTTTTGCGTATATATTAGTAGATATTATGATCATATGCAATAAACATTTGGAAAGTAATTTACTGAGAATTAGTCTCATTTTTAAATTCATAGTTTATGTAATTATAGTTACAGGAGGTTAGTTGTTTATTAAATTTTCCAGTTATTCAAATGTTTATAATGTAATTTCGTTAGTCACAAACTCAAAAGGAAATTATAAGTTTAACAACGGATATTTGTATACATATTTTAACGTAATATTGAAAATTTTATACAGTTTTTCTTGACAAAGTTTAATAATTAAGTAGTTCTGTAGTTAAATAGCTTTTATTTGTTTGTAGTTACATTTTATTTTTGTATGTTGAGTTTCATTTATACATGTGCATGTTGTGTTTGCCTAAAATTATTTCAACGTTTGGCATATTTTGTTAAATTGTATGTTAGCAATAGAATTATTATACAATTGTTAGCAAACTTAATAAAAGGAAAAAATATATATATTAAAAAGTATTTAATAAAAAAAAATACAAGAATGTCCTCCTTTATTGCAGACAGCCTACTGAAACTGATTACATTTTTCTATACTCACTTAAATTTATGAAGTGTTGCGCCTTGCGGTAAATTTAATTTGAAATACAGGTATATCATATTTTAATAGATACAAAATATATTAAACTATTAACATAGCTATGAATACATGGCATTATTCTGTTTTAATACGTTTTTACTTTTTTAGATGGTACTCGGGTATGTGTATTAATAAAACCGTTGTTCTGTCTGTAAAGGTTTTTTTTTTAATTATCCGGTACACATCTGTTATAAAGAACACTGATCAGAATATGACATAAAAAATGCCTATCTGTATGACCGCATTTCACTCAAAAATGGCTTGAACAATTTTGATTAAAGTTTGCACACAGGAAGCTTATGTCATTCCTCAATTGATAGGCATAATTGAGGAGGATAATTGACAAATATAAGAATTGTCAATAACCTTTTAAGAAATCGTAAATATATATATTAATTCTCAAACGATTTTGATGAATTTATACAAATTAATAAAAGCGTGCGGAACCGCGAGGAAAATTATAGAAGTCTTACTTTATATGGAATTTCAGAGGTCAGGCTATAGTGGCTTTTAATTATTACGCGAATTATTGTTTCAGCAATAATAAGACAAAAATAAGCAGGATTAGTTTTGGTCGATGTTTACGTATGCCGATAGACAGACGCACGAAAATGGTCTCTTATCCCTATCTCGTTCTAACACAAGCTTATGCTATGCTCTTTTTCTTTCGAGTTGCCGATCTATAAATGTACTATATCCATATATAAGTAGGTAGGTACGTATATCTATGATATGAATACTGAGAGGAGAGTGGTAGAAGTAATCATGTTGTTGTAACTCTACTTAGGTGTGATAAGTATAATACGAAGATTTTAGTAAAATGATATCAAGTGTGTATGAATAACATTTTGAAAACATCTTCGCCTAATAATAGACAGGTTCAAATAAGCAATTGTACCGTAAGCCATATCAAACTTTATGTCATGATAAACCGCCGTCATTATTCAGACAGTTGTTTCATCCGGACAATCTTACTAGCATTTATCACGGTGGCTATAAAATTTGTCAACTTTATAACGACATTTATTATACTTTTAAAATTATATAGCTGTACGTAGAAATGTATAAATGTATAAATAAATTCATATCAGCCGAGTCACGTTTGCTGACGAACATAACACCGAGTTTATTCTTCCTCGTGCAGCCCTACCTCCCTTTTAATATTTAGCAGGTGTCGTATTGTCCCCCTTTATTGCAAGACTCGTAATAATCCTCGGGACATCTATGCACAGCCGTGACAATAAAGAGTTCCATAAACACCGTTTTTGTTAGTTTTGACTATTTAGAAAGAGTTGAATAATTGTTTCGAGACATCACAATAAAATTGTATATTATGTTTCATAAAACAAAGAAAAACATAAAATATTGTCTCACAAATAATTTGTTATACAATATGAAAAATAGCAATGTTAAAAATTATTTCACTGTTATAAAATGAGAAATTATTTTTTATAACATGTGAAAAATAGCATTGATACAAATTAATTTACAATTATCGTCATACAACAAATATTTCACATTTCATATGAGAAATAGCAGTGAAATGAAATGAAATGTTATTCAGAGTGCTATGGAAAGAGCTATGCTCGGAGTTTCTCTGAAGGATAGGATTCGTAACGAATACATCCGACAGAGAACCAAAGTTATCGACATAGCTCAAAGAATTAGCAAGCTGAAGTGGCAGTGGGCCGGCCATATCGAAGAACCGACAACCGCTGGGGTAAACGGGTTCTTGAGTGGAGACCGCGACTCGGCAAATGTAGTGTAGGACGCCCTCCGGCCAGATGGGATGACGATCTGCGAAAGACTGCAGGCAGATGCTGGATGCGGCAAGCTGAAGACAGGGCGCTATGGCGCTCATTAGGGGTGGCCTATGTCCAGCAGTGGACTATTATAGGTTGATGATGATGATGATGAAATGTTATAAGTCTACATGTAACTTACTGGTGGCTGTATCGTAGCACGCGTAAGTTGATGTAAGTAACTAGAAACATCGTTACCGTAATTCAGTTGATTTCGGTTATAAGGACGACGAAGGGACCACTATAATTCTGTCACTATACCCGAAAGTTCCTATATACATAGGTAGAGAGAAACAACAATAGCAAGAAAGAAAGAAATCAATATGCTATACTAAACAGCCGCGCTATGCGCATATATCGCCTAAATTCTTAGATTTTAATTTACCTACCTCAACATTTATATAAACTAAAGCGTATTATTACAACTGCTGACCATCTGTGAATGTAAACAAAAGACATAGAAGCCTTATGATTGAAGAATGAACCTTTGTGTATTTATTTGATGACTCGGTCTTCGCCGGTCGCAATATCTGCAAAGAATTTCTAGGAAATTGTTACAAATAGTTCCATTAAAACTAGTACCCGAAATCGTCCTTACGTTCGAAGTCGCTATAGTCAAACTATTTTCTTCTAATAGTATACTTTAAATTCAAGGGACTTAAGTGTTACGCCGCTATAACCCAAATTTCATTAAAACCGAGTTCGTTATAAATGAAATCTACTATATATAGGACTTTCAATTATACATTTCCAGGAAGAATAGACTTTATGACGGTATAAATTTCCATAAACTGTCAACAGTGTCATAATAGTCAATTAATCAACTTTGTCATGTAAGCTTGTTACAGGTCCCAAGATACATGATTGGGTTCATTTTACAACTACTATCTAATAAACTAAATGTATATTTTGTTGTGTACTACAATGCTACTTATGTGTAATACTACTCACCGCCAGCGGCTTTGTTATCTTTAATTACAAAAAATAGCACTCAGCCGTAATGTAGTTTCTTATTAGTAAAAGAGTTTTCGGAATCGGGTTAGCAGTTCCATAGATTACCTCCTGTAAGCATACTCACAAATTGTTCCTCTTAATAATATTAGTAACGATACAATGGCAAGCACAGATATCTTTGTATATTATAATATAGGATATTCATTGGAAAAACTATACCCATTGCATTTAGATGAAGTAATATGTTTTTCTGTTGTGTTATTACGATATTATTACCTAAGATGTTTTATAAGTGTAGGTGCGTTATCCGCGTTATATTTTGTCAATAATAAAATCAGGTAATTAGCCGAAATTCTCTTAGTATTGTACGTCACTACAAATCAAAATATGTAGATATTCATTTCTTTGTAACAACAAAAATGGCATATAGTTGCATAATTGGATGCATTATTTATAGTTTGTATGTAAAGCTTAATTCCGCTATTTTTAGTACAATGATATTAGCATATGACGCGTCTATATGTATATAAAATGTTATTGAACATTAGATATTTATTCACTTGAACAACAAATAATTTTACTTACTTAACTACTAAATGGGTATTTGCGTCCAAGGTCACGCTTTGATTCGAATTATCTTATTATTAAGGCCGCTTCGTACGCGCCCACGCTGTATAAATGTCGAATCCACACTAAAGTAAGATGCACGGCTTGATGTGCAATTCACTCAAACAGAGTGAATGTTCGGATCGCAAAATCTATTACGTAGTACATATATATCGATGTATCTATATAATGACTATATAGGTATAGTAATAGTAACTTAAAAATGCATACAAATTATATAGGTTTTATAACATACTAGATTTTCCCACAAATTTGTTCCCTTTTATTTGAAAATGAAATGACTTGTACGCCATCTGCTCTAAAGTAATTGTACTGATAGAGAAACATTCGTGGGCGTTCGTGCAGCAACTCGCAATCGAATCAATGGTTTACGAACGCATAGGGTTAAACAAGAAAACATTTATTTTTAAATACTGAAATACCTATACATTATTTCTCAAAGGTGTTTTTATAGCAATGCCATATCTCCCTTAATTTCTAAACATCATTTTAAAGTTTATATAATTTTATAGCTATTGACGAAATAATGAAAAACATCAGACTTACAATTAATGTTTTTTTTTTATATTAAACTTTTTAATCAAATCATATTGAACTAACATGAAGGAAGTGCCATCTATTAAGAATCTGTTGAACTATCATGATAGCTATTAGATTCTTTACATTCTGTAATGTGTAAAATACACACACGGGTGAAATATCAACAAGAATAAAATAAAAAATAATCTCAGTCCTTTTTTTCTAAGAGCTAAAATTGATCCGCGCAGTTAATTTGCACTCACCTGTAACATTTTACAAAGTAAAGAAGAATTGATTGACCTAAATCCCCTGAAACGGAAGAGAATCCTGCTATTTTTCCTTTGTCACTAAAACTTGTACTGCTCAGTAAATGAGACCTTTTTCCCTTTGGCTTAGACGTTCTCGGCGGGCTCTTTTGCGTCGGTTTGACAAATAGCGAAGATTTAGTTTCATTACTCGCGTCCGCCCATTATTACCTGATATTGCTACGACAGTAACAATAAGGTTAAGGAATAAAATATGAGGATAGTTTGTCTCACAATAGGGATGATATTAAATAGAAAGCTTTATTTATTATTCCCCGACATAAAGCAATATATTTTATGATGGAAAATTGTAATAAAATTAAGAAATATATACCTTGACTTTGGATTAAGTTGGTATAAGCACTACATACTTGTTGGGAGACAATCTCATACAAGACCATTTAGGAACAAACTAACGTTCCTATATATACATTTATAACGTGTGACCGATGTGATTTTCCATAGGTAACATCAAAAGAACAAAATTAAGATTATTTTATTTAATTTAGGCCTTAAGATGGCACTTATTAATATCAATACTTTACTACCGGTTTGGAACCATGAAGAACTGGCAAGAAACTCGACAGGGTTTATCAACATTTTTTTAAATTGCTTTTGTACGGTATTTTTATTGCTTACAATTATTATCATTTTACAATTTATTATCATAGTATTCCCAGTAATTAATTAAAATTTAACTGCTGTCATGATAGTTAAATATCATCCATGCTATTGGCATTTTTAGTGAAAATACGATTTGTAAAAAAGTTTTTTTTTAATCGAACATATTAATTAAATACTTTGTCAACAGTGGGAATATAAGCTTTAAAATGTTGTTTGAATCATTAATTTTTATTAAAAAAAAATCAACGTATTTGTTGTTCCACAGTTACATTCCTTCACATAAATCTTAGTTTTTGACAAACTTTGGAGTTAAAATTATTTGTAATATACCTGTTGACTTAATCACTGTAACCTTAACTTACCTTCACATTAACTTAACGACGTAAATTAATTTACAAATAAATTAATTTGGATGGTAAAATACTGATCCAAAATACGGTCAACGGTCAATCTAGTACAATTTTCGTTTTTGTTAAATGCTTGACTACTAAATCAAAATCTGGAAATTGTTCAATTCCTTCATTCATTTAATCAATAAATATTTAAATAATAAAAAGTATTCGTATTTAATTAACATACTCAGAAAATTTCACAAAACATTCAACCATTTCATTCCGATAAAAATAAAGAGTAGGCATTCAAAAAGTAATTTACGCGACCTTAAGTGGTCCACTACTGGTGCTTTTACCTAAATACCTGCAAAAATCTTAGTAGTGTGAATAATAAATGAAGCTTATGGTAAAGCAGTAAGGGAAAGAGTCGTTTCGCAAATGGCTCGGGATAATACCCGGCTGTTTCTGAAGGCACAACTATCCTTACGTTACGTTTTATTATCATTAGGGGTCTGAATATTAACGAGAAGATGGATCTGCGGGATAATCTTGAGCATTTAAAACAGGCTTGCTAGAACGTATTATCATGACTGTGATTTTATTCCTAGTTTTTTTTTTAAGTACGTAAGATGTTTTCACAAAATAGGTTTATTTAAATCTTCTATACATATTATAAAACTCAACGCCTCTCTCTCTGTCTGTCCGTTTATCTATGTTCTTTTCACGCGAGAACCACTTACCCGTTTTACATCGGGTTTTTTAAATTCATAATCGCATTGTTATCTGGCCAGGTTATAGGATATATTTTGTTACATTACAGATTACAGATAATCGATATGGGAAAAAGACGCCTTTGAGGTGCTTAAATGGCTTACGCTGAGTAAACCATAAGAAATATATCAAATTAGTGTTCCACATAATTGTAGATCCTAAAAAGATCTACAAAAATGTCCGTGATTGCCTATTTTTATCTCAAAGGGATCATTCACAGTAAGCATTTTTGTCTTTAAAATAACCAGCGGGTGACTACCGTAGGTGACGGGTGGGAGTGGGGCAGCAATAGTCCACGTGAGCGGAACAACGAGCATAGCTAGTTTTTTATATATTGGTTTATCGTTTGGCCTCAATCTCACCTGGTTAATTAACTATTTGGCCCAAGATGGTAATAAGCTAAGCCTGTTAGTGAGGGAACTAGCACTCAAGTGCATCTGCCAAAACACATTTACAGTTGTTTACCATACAATTTACTAACACCATTGCTTCAAAAAATTTCAATTTAATTCGCCTTTATTCCTTTTACTTTTACCACCGATCTTAAGAATCGACTCATATGTTATGAGGTCCAAAATTTTGGCCACAAACAATAAAATTTACGGCGACCGCTAAACAAATAAAATTAGCAATAAATTGAGACCTTCCGCGGGTGCCCCACCTGCGCGCGGTCACAAAGGGGGTGACCAGGATCATAACTCAACCGAATTGTGCCCGAAGGCATCGCATAACGCAAACAATAATAAATACTAACCCTTGTATCAAATAAAATGTTATATGTACACAACCGCAAATTGTTCGCGTGTGGACGCCGTAGGTGCTGTTTATACAAGGAATTCTAATTTCCTAAGTAGACATATTTCAAGAATAATTTTTCAGGAGAATGTACAGATAAATAAACTGTCATAATTTATAGTGTAGTTGGAAAATAATTGTGTAAATTACATACCAACAAATTTATTGTTCTGGAAAATAGTGTAACTTTTATTTAGACTATTGAATTATCCATCTATATAAATAAAACAATTAAAGTTTTCCATTTTAAGCACATGACGCAAAAACTACTGTATAGTATTTGGCTATTTTTTTTTTAATACTTATTGTTTGTGTGACGTTGCGATCGTGTTGCGTGATGTTGCACTCTCAATTTCACTCCTCATATTTTTTCATACTTTGCGCCTTATATTGTTTCTTAAGGAGTAAACTACAAAAAATATCACAATGTATTCATTCAAAAAAAAGTATAAGAGACTACGAGTTTTATAAGCACTACGCGTTCTTCTATCGCCCACGCGAGCGGAGCCGCTGCAACAGCTAGTAATTAGTAGGACAAGTGCTATACTTTTTATAACCAGGTAAAGAGTGTGTGTCACAATAATAATACTAAATTATTGTATATATATACCAATCTTGTAGTACGATAATGTAATCTAGGTTACTCTAATATTCTCTGTCTTAACAAAAGTATGCTCAAAAAATCCAAGCAAGTTATGAGTGAGAACATATAAACAAAGGATTGATACTAAAACACTTAATTTTTAACTTCTGTTCAATTTCATATGATTTCAAACCTTTATATTTTATTTAAAAGATTTCTATTTCATTACAGACGTCAATTAATTCTCAATATATTTCGCGAGTTATATCTTATTTTTAAAATTTAGGTAAAACAGCTTCAATTATCTCGATGCTATGTATTTATAACTGTGCTTATTATGTAATTTACAAATTTTATAAATCTACAAGGTTGTTTATAAAACCTGTGTATTTATGCATACTTAAATACTCGTCTATACTAATAAGAATAAGAAGAGGTTTTTTGTTTGTAACACGCTAATCTCTGGAAATACCAGTCGGATTCGAAAAAATATTTTTGTGTATGATAGCCAAATTCACGAGTAATAGTATAGGCTGTGTAACTTCACGCTACGACCCTAAAGAGCTGGGTAGTAACTATGAACGTCAAGCAATCTGGCAAGCTGTAGGTAAGTATGGGAAGTGGAACCCGTGTGGGCGAGTTGGCGGTATTGTAGAGTTGGCATGCAGAGTTTCTCGAATAAATTGAACACGGGTGAAATCGTGGGGCACAGCTAGTAGTAATACAAAGTGCTTGTAATAAATATTATATAAGCGTAAAACGATAAGTGACAAGCACACGAATGACACTATTTCGCTATTAGCAAAACCAGGCGAAGGTCCCGAGGGTGCGGGGAAACGACATGGAACACCAATATAGATACATAAGTATTTTGCTAAAGGGATTCAAATATAATGGAAAATATCTAGACCGATACATGTCGAAGGTAAATGATTTTGTTTGAAGTACATATATTTATCAAAGGATATTTATTATACTTCAGCGGTTTTGTTTGCATAAATTGTTGAAATGAAGGTAGATAAGAAGCCAATTCAGTAAAAGTTAAACATCACGAACTGAAGTTGCGAATGAAATTGAACTGAAAGTACAACAGGACGCACGGTATTAAGTGAAAACTACTTTAGCTTCGTTGTGATCTGAAACGAAAAAGCGACAATAAAAAGAGACATACATTTAAATATGAACGGCTAATGCAAGACCTGTTTTTCATTATTGTGATCGTCGTCGGATTGACCTAGTAGTCTGAGACAACCAGACTTCATACGCAGTATGCACGAGTGGTCGTTAGTTAGAATCTTGCTTATTTAGGATATGAATTTTTATTTAACATATTTTTTTATTTCCAAAGGTTTCACTTCTGACACATGTGAACTGTTGCACACATATTTTTCTTTTGTGTTTTTTATTTCTAAAAATGTACGAAAAGCGATTTATTATTTCATCACAATTAAATTATATTAATTAATAATAGGATTGTATATACAATGCGTAAGAAGGCTCGCTTTTGTCGGGAGTCCCACGTTACATTTTCTTTAAATTTGAACGGTTTAGTCAGGTAGTCGTCAAACTTTTTTCTGAACTGATTCAGTACAATTGGCGTCCATATTAGGTAAATAAATACCTAATATAACATTATATATACTCAAACATGACAAGAGAACATAAGATTTATGAAAAAAAACCTTCTTTGAATAATTGATTCTTGAATGATAAGCGTAGTAAACGGACAGATATAGGTTACCTTTTATGATATACAAGGATCTGCATGTTAATATGAAAAGCTAATAAAAAATTACAATTCGAATGTATAACACTTTTACATAACTTTAAAAATAATTACTAGAGAATAATTAATATTCTAAGATTCCGTAATAAAATGTAAATAGATAAATAAAAACATGATAAAATAATAAACAGAGAGTTCGCACTAACAATATGATACTAATTTAAATAAGTTATACGGTGATAAAACTTAACAAGCCGTTAACCACAATCCGAAGATTATATATGTCACTTATATTTAAATCATTACACGAATGTAATAAAATATACATTAAATCGCACTTTCAACACCTCCGGCTACCGGTGCACTGTGATAGCCGATATTTATGACCATAGATAAAGGACGAAAACTTTTTCATTGGTTCCCCATTATCCTTAATAAGTATGGATTAGTTAGGGAGGGATTTTGTGGACCGCACCATAAATTAGTAGACTTGAGGTCTTTACAGTGGAAGTTTACGAGCTTACTACGTTTTTTAGCTTTGCTTCGCTTGTTTTTACTTTATTTGTTATCGTTCTATGTTTTTTTAATTATTAAAATCAGATTGTTACTGCCAAAAGGTTATAATAGACTAGATCAGAACTTGAATGATAGTAATGTTTGAAAATGAAAGAGAGGTAGGCATAAAGAAAATTCTTTGGAAATTTCTCTCTACTTGCAGCTGCACTGGTGCTGCAGCTGGTAAGCTGTTGGACTGGTGGAATACCTCAACCCTACAGAACATCGCAACCAAATAAACTTGTGTTGTGTTCCTGCGGTGAGTAGGGTTTCCAGAGTTCCTTGGGTTAGGGGGTTCAAGATCGGTAACGCGCCAGTGATGCCTTTGGTATTACAAGCGTCCATAGGCTACGGTAGCCGTTTAGCATCAGGCGGAGCGTACGCTTGTTTGCTACCAATGTGGTATTAATAAACATAATTGCAAACATTGTTTATACAGTAAAAAGATTATAATTAATAAACCCGATCGAGCTTCTTGTCGGCTCTTCTTGACTATTGACATGTTTCCCGAACCGGTGCCGCGTTGGTAATGTTTTGATATTAGTTCTTAGGTGCCTTCTTAGGGTCTAAATTGAATATAGTATTCTTGTTTTAAACAGTTATTAGATATTGTTTACTTGATGGATCTATGTTAAACTAAAATCAAAAATTGTTAATATATCACATATACTAAATTTATACGCGATTTGTTTAATAAGCCGATACAACATTTTACAGCAGTTTAAAATATTGTATCGGACAGACAAGACAATATATAATATTATTTCTCAAAACTAGTAGACTTTATGGTGCATACTTCGTTTGTGTGCCTGCGTCCTGATAAGTGTAGTTTACGGTCCATATATTACAGTATAATTGGAGGTACTCGGACGTAAATAGAACGTCTATCAGGGCAAGTCTACTTTGAATTAATTATAGTTTGCGAATTCTTAGAGATTACAACAGGTAACTTACACATTTCTGAGATATTTGTGTATTTCAAAACAGTACGTAACAAAATATTTTTAAATTATAATGTTGAATATGTAGAATTAGTGACGTAGTACAATTGCCTGTAATGAATTTAAATTTTTAAAATATATTTTTTATTATAATTTCGGTTACTTTTCATGGAATCGTTTAGGTATATGGATTGTTTTATTTATATTCAGAGTTCCAGTCCTTATTTGTTTAGCAATTCCGTAATGAAGCAATGATGGCGCAGTAGTAGCTTATACGTACATCGCGTCGATTTACGTGAATACGAATCCCTGCAATAAGCCTTAGCTTTTGGTGAAGGAAAACACCGTGATGACACATGACGTAGGGCATTTTCTAATGACCGCCTGGCTAGCTACCACCCTCAAGTTGAAAATCTGCCGCCAAGCACCGATTGGTGTGTTCCGGCAGCTGCATTTGAGAGCCAGTCCTCCCACTAGGCTTAGCGTGTTACCATCTTGAGCCACATGATCACTTAAAATCAGGTGGGATTTTGACCAAACGTTTAACCTATAAAGATAAAAATCCTTAAAAATTGTATGTTGATGTTGCAAACGTACGAAGTTTTCTCCATTTTTTTTTCTTAATTAAAATTGTCTTATCTGTCCTTATATAACATCACATTTTTCCTTATCCCATTATTAGTCACGGATGTCATCTGAGATTAGGTTTTCTGTAACGTGTGCGGAAAGCGGAAAATATCCAAGAAATTCCTAATTTGATCAGTACATAATCCAATTATTTCTGTCCCGGGTCACATAGCTTGCAACCCTAGGGTGGTGTGTGTACAACATTTTGATTCATAAGATACGAACGTTTCATTTATCAGTTCATCTCACTAATGTTATAAATTACAATAATTAAAATCTATATTTAATGTAATTGTAATAAACTTAAATGTAATAAAGCTATATTTGGAGTTATAAAGTTTTACAAAATTAATTTTACTAACCGTGACCGTGAAAGAAGTTTCAATAAAATAAAATGTTAAATACAGAAGCCATAAATGAACGAGAAATTCATATATTTACTTTTTTAACACAGAACTTGATAAACAAAACTATTAATTATTATACATTAAATAGTTTTATTATAAATTTCTGAAAACAGTGCACACAATACGTGTGTTAAACACGTTATCCAAAACATTAAAACCGTCTTTATAATACCTACAAAAAATGGTGCGCGTCAGCTCCCACGTGCGACTGCAGTTTGCTCTTTAAGAAAGATTGACTTGGCATTATACAATAGGCAAAGTTAAAATATATTATTAATTCCGTATACAACTCAATTGTCTTTATGCGTATATATATACGCGATTAGTATACGATGCGCGAATATTATGTTGCACGGAGAGGCATACTTTTTGTTAAATTTCGATTTTGCTTCCTTCCAATTTACATATCGCGGGCTATATATAAAAATCTATTCTTAAGGAGCGAAATCAAAAAATTAAAAAATCTGTTCTTATATTATTTAATCTTGATGTTACGTTATATTCGTTTCGCATAGAGTGAATTATAAAAATCACTAGAAACTCTTGCCTCGCTCTGAATTAGAGAATGGACGAATGACACTCCCAAAAATTAAATTGTTGAAGTGGATCAATATGAGATGGGACTTTGAAGCGATTGTCTGTTCTCATTAGACTTGTAAAAATAAATGGTGTCTACGAGTGAAAGCAACATTTCGAGAGGAAGAGGAAAATTTCCCTCCTTCCTCATTTACCTAATTGGCTTATTAATGTTCGCATTTCGAGTAAATGTGACTTCTGGGAAATTCCGTAACGTGATTTCAAAATTGTTATAATGTAGAGAGTGCTACTGATTACTGAAACTTGGAATAATATAATTAAAATACACAAATAACACACATCTTCTTCAGTTGATACACATATTGTAATGATTGTTTTCTTAATCATTTTTATCTTTTCATTATATATTTAATTCACCTTATTTGATTCTTCATTTATTCATTTATTGTGTTTTCGGTTGCCTTCCGAAGGCATCTTTAGTTCTTTAGGTAATTTATTATTTTAAGCATTGTATAACAAACTTCTTTTACGATCGTACATATATATATATATATATATATATATATATATATATATATATATATATATGTATATATATATAATAAGTAGGTCGTATACTAATATTGTATTTTTGGCTGAAGAATCTTTTAAATTTAAAATATAGAAGACGGTAAAATAATTGAAACATGACGGATCGATTCTGACTTATGGAGAGACACGGATCGCTAGAAAAGAAAACGTACAAACTTAAATTAGATTTGTATAAGTTTATAACTATTATTCTATTTATTGTTTTGACTCTCACATACCTATCTGGAGTCTATAAAACTTATTTTGTTACAACAAGAGACCTCTCGAATTATAACCGGTATTCGAAGGAGTTGGAACCTTTTACTCGAAATTATAAAACGAATGAAAAACCTGGCGGACGCATTCATTCATGCTGGCTTTAGGATGCAGTTATAAAAAATTGGAACAGAATGGAGTTCTAATTAAACACAAGCTTCTCAGGACGGAATTTTACTAGCAGATCTGTTACGGATATATTCAAAACTTGGACATTTCTTTCTAGTGAAGGTGTTACGTTACTATCATTAATAGACTTTAATAAGGTACTCTGTTTTATATCTCATTTAATGTTAATGCCTTCGGAATACACTTATTTATCTATTTCGAATTTCATTCCATTACCTTGAATTATTTATTTTCTGGTATTTTATACCTACTTAATTGTCCACGTGACAATATATGAATTCATGAATTTAATACGCATTTAGTAACCTCACCGGTATGTATGAATAGAATTTTTGCATTCAATTTTCACCCTCTTCCACCGAATAACTTAAAATTTTGCACACGTATTAAGATCTGAGGACTATACAATAAATTTTAAACTATAATATATCTCAAAGAACTCATGACAAAAATCATGCATTACTTACACAAATACATATTGTTACAAAAGTTATCTGTGTTAAATACAATATACAATTTTATAATAAAATTTTTTATTAGGAATCGTATCATTAGGTCCAGAAATTACCTCCTACAAATAAACAAACTTCACTTCTTTATAATAATAGTATAGATATGGATGAATAGATTGATTTATGAATACGCATCTGTGTAGAAACCTCTATCAAGGTGATATGTCAAAAGCATCCGTTGGGTAACTGCTACATGTCACCTGTAGATATTTGTCAAAACTACACAAAACAATATTTACAATTCACATAGATAAGCCTATCTACACTGAATAATGATACTTATATTTTAAGTTATAAGGTTAGGAATGTTTTGATGTTGTTGGATGTTTTACCATATTGTAGTTGCCTATGTATATAAGTTTGTCAAAATTCGGTTCAGAGTACGAACGTCGAAGTGCTGGATTTATTGAGTAAGTTAAATCGTAAATAACTTTGTTTTGTTACCGTGAAAAATTGGATTTGAAAGTTCGCTGAAGGTTTGATAGAAGAAACATTTTAATTGATTGATAGGAAGTGTGAAAAGATAAAGTAAGTTGAAAATAGTTTATCTAAATGTAAGTTCAAAATGGGGTTACAAAATAACAGCCACATATTTTATTAACCGTATCGAATAATTAGTAATAATAACAAGTTATAATATTATATTGCAATATAACTGATTGATATAACTTTACAATAGTCAACATTTGTAAAAATAAATAAATTATTGAGTCTAAAAAGTATAGGTAATTTTTAGACTCTCTACAATTATTTGTCTAGAATAAAATTTATTGTGATAAAAAAGATAGGTATTCGCCTCAAAGACTCTCCCTAGAGATAGTTCTATCAAAGGAGCCACCATATTGTTACACCCCAATTTGAAGATTAGAAAATACATACTACGAAGGCTTAAAACATTGACACTGGCAAATGCTTCTGCGGCTTCAAAACAAGAAGAACGAACTTCAGTCGACTGAAACAAGGTTTTGAACGGCATGGCCGTTGTATAGTTCTAATTTAACTTAAAATAATTCACATTATAAAGTATTTTTACTTTTACGTCAACTAAATCAATAGTATGCAATCGCAATCGCATAACATTTTTGATCAATAATATAAATATTTTTAGATAGCAATGTAACTATCAAATTAAAGAAAACGTTACGTGCTTTAAGGACTTTCATAAATCGAATGCACTGTAAATCGCAATTGGATCACGTAGTCACTTCATTTCCTGGAATACTTATAGCGTTTCGAAGTATCCTACCCGGGAGTCAGGTACCTGCACCCCGAGGGTGTCAGGGTAATTTATGACCCTAGATAACGAGGGCTCACAGTGGTCTTATCGACTTCCCCCGCTTTTTACTTCGTTTTCTCTAGTGCTTTTTTCACTGGTGAATCGACTATTGCGGACATTATCGACCGTAGATGGTTGCGACGGCAAGTGTCTAGACGTCTTGTAGAAATTAAAGTTTCGGTATTAAATTTCCATGCAGTGGCACGTGAGAGGAAAGTAATGTTACCGGTTGCTCCTGGAATTAAGTAATTCCAGTCTTATGACGCTTTCACTAAGCTAAACTATGTTTAATACACGTATTACACTCAAATACCTCTACTTTAAAAAAATGAATGTAACCTTTACACGCGTTTCAAGTTAAACATGACATGCACATTACTTATGTATTATCCGTCACGTAACGTCAGGTAAATTTTCCTTACCGTACCCAAAGAGGCTATAGTTCATCGTAGCATAACGCGTTACGTAACGGCACGTTACACAAGTATTTCATTATCGTCCCCAAGGAAGCTTCACCTCAATTAGGTTTAGGGCAAAAAAAAAACTTCTAATGCCCGTGATTCCTTACAAATACACTGTTTATTGTTCTTATTTTAGCCTCAGCTTTTGACGTGAAACGTCTTTGGGCACAGTAAGGAAATTGCAATACATGAAGTAACGTTACGCGCTATGTTACGGACGTTACGTAAAGGTCTAAAATGTATAGTGTTCACAATTCAAAGAAGTTTCACTTCTACCGCATCTAAACGTAACATGCACACTGCTTTTTTACCTTAATATTCTATTTATTGTTAACTCACAAGAGGTTTTACAGTTCAATTTTATATTCATTTTAATATCAGTAAATTACGAGTTTCATAAATGATTTATTTTATTCTTATAGTGATTTCAAGTAAACAATGGAAGGAAATATAGGAATGGAAACACTTTCTTTTGTTTGATTTGTAAATAAGTTGGCGGAAACTGAAGGCGCCAATCAGAGTCAACCGACGCCGTCTGAAGAATGGCGTCCATTTCCCGAAGCTCCGTTCGGCTTCCGTGCAAACATTATCACAACTAGTGACTATTATTTATACCTCTTTAAAAATGTTTGAACTGAGACTACTGAGACTATTACTGTAACACTTCGTATTCATAAATTTGGACTTAGTATTTCCTACTTTTCTTTTATTTATAATATAATATAAATTATAATATGTATCTATATTAATAAAACCTTTGTCTGTACATGTAATTTTAATTTATAGTTCCTGATAGTCTTCCTATAAAAAGGACACAGATCGAGTATATGCCATTAATGTCTATCTGTTTGTTTTATATCCGGTTTTAACGAAAATTTGTACATGGAAAGCTCATGTCATGGCTCAAATGATGGACTGTAAAAATTATCAATATTACTATTGCAAATAGTAAAAAAAACAAAACATATTTATTTATTCTCGACCTATTTTGATCAAATTTTGTAAGAGGGAGGCATATGCCATTTCATAATTGAAAGGCTATACGAATTGTCTATTATTGACAATATTTGGAAACCGTATTTTTTTACTCTTGACTAGTTTTGATGAAATTTTGGACACGGGAAGTATTGCCATTTTTCAATTTATGGTCTCTAAGAATCGTTATTGGTGCGGCAGTGTTTGTATGTAATATATTCGTTAATTAAATAATTTTGTTAATATTTAAATTTCTACGATATATACACTCGCTTAGTATATAGTAGATTTTTTAAATTATTACTTCGTTGTTGTTAGCATTGTTCGTCTGTTCTAACTTATGAAGTTTTTGATCGTCTAGCTTATTCAGAATAAAATTTTTATACATTTTTTTTTTGTGCGAAAACGTGTTTGAATATATTTATATATATATTCGATGGGTTGTTAGTATAATTGTAGTAGTAATAAATGAATAATATATGCTGACATGGTTTGCAGATCGCTTACAAACCTGTCTTTTAACATCATTAAATTCGTACGTCAGTTGTTTGATATTGAAACAAGAGGAATATTCGATCGGCTTCAGTCCAGGTACGGCCATTAAATGTGTTTTATACTTATTAATTCAAAAGATCTCGCGTAAAACTCGAGATGAGATTTGAGAGCTCGGGACGCCAAAACAAATAACCATCTTCAGAAGGTAGAATTTTTGTAACACTTATTGTACTTTTATTTGTATTAACCTTTACTATACACAAGGACAAGCTGTGCCCAATAGTTTTGTGTTAAATTTATTCGATCAATTCTTGACAGCGCCGCGCCGGCAAAGGCACCCGTGCAGCCTACGTTGTTCACACTTTCCGAAATTACCCACAGCTTGCTAGATCACTCGACTTTCATGATTATTGTTTCACTCCTTAGGGTTGTAACGTAAAGTTATATAGCCTAAACCTTCCTCAATAAATACGCTATAAAATGAAAACAATATTTTTTCTAATCTGACTGGTAGAGCCAGAGATAAGCGCGAACAAATAAACAAAAAAAACTGCTGAGCTTTATAATATCATGCATGTTCCTTACTAATATTATAAATGGAAAGTGAGTTTATATGTTTGTTACTCAATCACGCAAAAACGGCTAAATGGATTTAGATAAATTTGGCATACAGACAGCTTATAAACCGTATTAAGACATAGGATACGTTTTATCCTGGTAAAGGCCCAGTTCTGAAGTCCACGCAAACGAAGTCGCGGGTAGAGCTAGTTATTATAATAAGTATAGATTGGCAAAAGTAACGACAAAGTACAAATATTGTACAATATTTGGTTGAAGGTGTTACTTTGGGGATAAAAAACCTTAACGGTGTATTAAATACTTACATATTTCTAATTTAGACGCTGCTATACCTATTAGTAGTTTTATTTCAAGTTTGTGAAACGGATTTTATGTAAAAGTATTTTTCCTCATTTTACAAAAACACTATCTTACAATTGGATATTGTTGGCATTATACAATAAATAAAAATGAATATGAAAATGAAATGTATAAAAAAGGAAATATGTGTCTTCTACATTAACCAAAATTGAATGTTATTAGAGGAATTAATATTTGTATCGTATCTTTGAGCATCTGTTCTCTATATTCTATTTTGTGCCTAAGGGTTTTGGAAGATTTTACCATAAAACAGCAGCTGGTGGGCGCTGGCTCATTATAGGAAAGATTTGCCTCATGATTACACGGAAAGAGATGTTTGATAAACAGCTTATTTATCAATTTGCCAGTGGCTTTGCTATGCTGTGATCTAGGAAACCGAAAAATGTGATCTTTTTTTTAAATGGAGCAGTAAATCATCGTATTATTGAAGAACATAATATTATTTAAGATAATCCTATATAACTTGCATAATTAGTGAATTTTTTTTTTACAAAATTCTATGCAGCTGTTATCAGACAAAAGAAAAAGGTTTTAACGATTTCATAATGTCTATATTAATCTTAATAACGATTTATATACTTAAATATGTACTTAAGGAATTACTAAAATAAAGACATTAACATTATCATAGATATGCACTTTGTGACGTCATATAACTAAAAAAGCTAATATTTTGTTAAATATGCTTAAAAGTTTTAATTTAAAATTAAATAGAAAATTAATTACATAGATATTTGGAATAAAAAATATTTGAAACCATGTTTGAAACAACTCTCAAACTAATTAATTAAAACCAAAATACAACCACAAAACAGTGAATTTCTATCAGACTCGTTGCGAATAAAACGTGCGAACTTGGAATTTTGATTGATTGATTTGTTTATTTATCAAAATACATAAACAACATAAATATATTTACTATGGAATACATTACCAAAACTAAAGCTTCGTGTTTACAAAACACCGTAATTCAAAATCCAATTTGTGTTAGATTCGATTTCAGTGGGAATAAATCGGATATCCCATTTGTTACGTTGCGTTGCGTTTGTGTACGATTTATGAACGGCATTCGTATTGAATTTGGTGTATAAATTTATATCCCACGATGATACATAAAGCAGATAAATACATGATTTAGTTCCGATAACTGATATTGTTAGAATGTTAACAATGAGAATGTTTAGCCAACTAACTTTTGGTTTAAATTTATTTATATAGGGTTATTTGTGGTACATATTTTTTCATAGCAGCACGGCAAAATGACGCCACTATGTCTGATTGTAAGCATATCCTCGGTCGTCGCTGTCATGCCGACCTGCAAGACTCACGGTAGTTCGATATACACTGAACGATGCCGAAACGCGACAACCTAAAACAGAGTCATCATGAGCATGGTGGTCCCGATTTATACGCCACACATAATGGTCACCATCCAGTCGGACACATTTGCCACCAAAATAGAGACAAGAAGACTAAATCTATATATATCTAAGAACAAGGATAGATTTTTTTAATATAAAACTGTAATTGTACATATTTATGATTTATTTATATTTAACAATATCATCAAAATAAATAAAATGATTGAGGTTTACCATTGTGCGCACATCACATAAAATAATGAATAGATTTTGATCTATTTTTTTAACTGCATAGTCACTTCGTCCTTATCTAACGTACGTACATACGTACATATCATATTTTTATTATGTGTGTAAGTAAGCGAATGATAATATAGTCGCGAAAATAAACTTAAAAAAAAATATATTGAACTCGAATCATTTGCCGCTCTGAAAAGGGCCTTTTTGTATGCCGTAGGTATAAATTTTAATACACCACGTATTAAAATTAACCACCGCAGCCGTAAAAAAAGGAAATATCGCGATATCTTCATAAAAAATTAATTTCAAATGAAATAAAATTCCGTTTAATACATTAAAATTATTATAATTATATGGTATAATATAAGATAACCGTAAAGCATCGCTTGTGATGAATTTTGTTACACTTAATTGTTTTTATATTTGAAAATTAAAAACTCTGTTAATAGTGATTTACGATATTATTGATTATAATTTCTTAATAATTATTTAGTTACGATTATTGTATCAGATAAAAACTTTATGTCTTCTGTTAACATGGTAATATTATATTTATTCCAAACAAAACTGGAGTGTTTGGCGGGATTTTGAAGTGTTATGTGGAAGCCCTATATTATGTAATTTTGGCGGCATTTTACGTAATGCATTTTGGCATTGTGTACAAGTGAAATGAATTATAAATAATAACCGAGAACATGTGCTTTGGGTTGCCACAAAAACTTTTGATAGTCAGTTCGAAAAAAAAAATCCCTGAAAAGTTTTAACAAAGGGCCGTCATATTGTTAAAGCTATGTTTGAAGGAAAACTACCTATATAATTGTAAGTTAGGCTTAAAGTACTTGTATCCAGTAGACATAATAAATAAAATAAAATAAAAAACAAAGCAAAACTGTTCGAATTCGATTCGAGTACATGCATATGTAATACATTTATCATGATTTTCATTCATTAACACAAATGTCCTTTATAGAAGTTGCGCGCATCAAATGACGTGATGAAGTTAGCCATCAATGATAATAATGTGACTTCAGTTTACTGACTTTTATATTAATTTATTGTGTAAAAACAAGTTAACGTTGTATAAATTAACATTAATTTAAATGAATTGACGTTACTTCTTTGCTGGCTAACTTCAAGACGTTGGCAGGCGGAATAACATTTTTGCGGTTATTTTCGTTTTGTTACGCCAGAAAATCATAACTTCTTACATTCTTACGTACACATTTTTTACATACGAATTTTTTACATTAATGTTAGTAATGTCATAATTCTAATGATAACCATTTTTCTTTATTCTTCTAAACTCTCCATAATTTAAGTTTATAAGTAAGTAATTTTATAAGTTAGTTCGTGATAAAATATTCATGTGGACATTTATTACTCATAAAATAATGATTAAAAGTTTGCTTTCGTATCAAATGTTTCATGGAATATACAAGCGAGTGTGTAAGCAATAAACAACATTGACATCAAAAATCATTCTCGTCATGATATAGTTGCTTAAATTAATTTAAAACTAACTAATAAGTCAGTATTGTTATATTTTACAATATTAAATAAAGTAACGACTTAATTAATAAAAAAAATCAGGGAAAACTTCTGAAATTAGCTTGAAAGCGAATCTCGAGTGAAGGGTCGACTATTAATCATTCAGGTTTGCGAGGAAACGCCTTTCATAAAAATATATTAAAAGTTTCCCTCCCGTCATACTCGCAATCCCACCTCTTGTATGATAATTTTTTGTCGTAAAATATAGACATTACCTTACTTTACTTCATTGGGCAAATTTGAAATGTTACCATAAATCCGGTTTTTATAAGAGATCGAAATTGAACGATCGGCATTGATTAATTTTGTATTGTCATTGATTACTTTCGGAAATATACGTGGAGTCTTTTTTTTACATATGTTCACACATACGTCGTAAAACATAAAATAATTAAATTTCTAAGCATTGATGTAGACATATAGTTTGATAAAGAACATGAAATAGAATTGCCTATTTTATATGTAGGATATATGAAAAAAATACCTTTGCCTATTTAATGCATTAAAAGTAAAAATGTATTGTGGTGTTTTTTGTTGTTTGTATCGAGTGAGATGATATGAACGCATGAGGTGTGAGGAATGTTGACGGGGGAGGAGGGTCTGGAGTTTCTGTGAAGACGTGTTGGGAAGACGTGGTTAAGACAATATTTTATTTTATTACGCATTACTATTTAATCAAAATAAATAAACCACTGTAATAACGAAAAGAAAATTCTATTTCCCACACACCTTGTAATGATAAGTAAGATATTTCTATATATTTTTATTCTTTATTTAGATATGAAATTAAAATTATTAATGACTTATTTTCTTATTGCTCAGATTGTTTTTGTTGTTTATTTAATAATAATAATAATTATAATTTATCTATTTATGATTATTTTTTAATCATAACTATCAAATACATTTGTTCGTGTTTTAATACAGGTTATCTGTACCTGCGGCTCCGCTCGCAATGTTGTCGATCCAGCGAACGCGCGAATTGTGCAGCCCCAAAAATGCTTATTATGGATGATCCTTACTAGACAGATATATGCTGTCGCAGACTTTTTTGTAGGTATTGTTTATATCCATAATTATTTACTAAATTAATTTAATATACCTCTTATGGGTTTACTCAGCATAAGTCAATTAGGCGCCCCAAAAGCGTTTTCTCTCCAAATTGATTTACCATTATCGTCACTGCTTATTTCGTATATTACTACGAACCATGTAAATCGGATAAGTGGTTTTCGCGTGAAAAGAACATAAACGGACAGACAGACAGAGAGACGTCGAATTTTATAATACGTATAGATACAGATTATTGATTTTATGTGTTTTTGGTTTTTGTATATATCCTAATCGTATAATTACTTTTCATTTACGCATGTTGAAATTGATTGAATTACTTATAAAATAATAGTGATACCTTAAATTATCATTACATATAATTGTTTTTACTGTAGCCAATCCTTAATAAATAAAATGAATATTCAAATGGAAAATAAAAGTCTAGAATAGTACGTGTAAAACTAATTTTATTCGAATCGCTCGAGGTGATAGAAGTCATAGATAGCTTTGCTACTGTTGTTATTTCCAGTAAATTATATACCTTCGGGTGCTTTAGGAATAACCTGTAAATGAACTAGTAGAATGTTAAAACAGAATTTGATTATAATTTCTAATATGTAAACCATTAACGTTTTATTAATTTTCATTTAAGTAATATGAGGCAGGATCGGCCAGTGGTTATTAGTACAATAAAATTGACAATTACCTATTACAAAAATTAAAAGAAGGCCTCCTTCTTACTTATTGAAAGATGGTTTTAGAATTTGATCAAAGTTATGGTTGGTTCACTTTGTATAGAAAATAACGTAATAAATTTGCAAATGTATTGTAATTCACTCTGTAATTTCCAATTTGAACGTATAAACTAAAATTATGTTTTTTATTGTATGAAGTTGCGAAGAGGCCATAATTTAGAACTGCGGAGAGCATCATGTGACGTAAGTATGACATGATGACGTCAACCATGAATGAATGATAATAATGTGAATTCATTTTACGGATTTTTTTTTAATTGTGTAGAAATAATTTAACGTTGTATAAATAAACATTACATAATTTAAAATAATTTATATTATTATTATTGATGGTTAACGACATCATGTTGTTGGCATGCGGGATAAAATTTTGAAGATATTTTTGTTTTATTATTTCTACTCCTTACGTGCGTACATACTTGTACATAATATATACATTTTTTTGCTTTTTGAGAGTGGAATTAAATATATATTGAAGTGAAGAACTACTTTGGGAATCTCAGATCTAGACGTTGGAAAAACTAAAAGAAAACCTTTTTTGTTCGTGAGATACGTTTTATCTCTTTTTTTCCTCCTCTTAGAAAAGCGACAGGGCTGACATTTCTGCCGTCTCCTAGACTCGGATTACAAATGTCTTTCTTAGACAGATGAAACTTCTTGTACCTGTAAAAAGGGAAATAACCTTTAAATATAATGAATTATGTTGTTTATTTATCTGCTTATATTTTAATTATATATTTTTTTTATTTTCTCATATGTTCTGTTGATAAATAATTTTCAATAACTGTCATATAAATAATGCTCAAATAACTAAACTTGACTTGCGTAGACTGTCGAAAGTTTTGATACCATATCTACGTATATACGATGCAGTTGTTTCGTAAAGTTAAGTTATAGTGGTAATTATTTTAAACATGTGACCAAAATATTAACCAGTTATTTAAATTTTGTGACACATTTGATACGGTTATGGTAATGGTTACCTTATATGGGGACACGTTTTTATTCAAGACATTCGTTGAATTTAAATTAAAAACATGCATACTGTAGTACATTCTTAATTTGTGTGGTGTTAATTTTAATAATAATAAATATGTGAAATTATGTAACGAAGTATCTAGAATGCATAGAAAACATTTCAGTTTAAAAAATCCTTTGAGAATCTCATAATTCTTATTTTTTACGAGAGTTATACGGAACTCATTCATTGTATTAAATACTGGCGGTGTCACGCGGCACCGCGCGCGTTTACTACGCAGTACCTAATTAGTTTCGTCAGGTTTTTTTTACTCATATTATTGATAATTATTATAGCCTTTCAATTATGGCGTGACATTTTCTTCACGTATACAAAACTTCATGAAAGTCGGTTGAGAATGTTTTTCAAAAAAAGGTTTTTTATGATTTTTAAAAGTGTTATTGACAATTATTATAACGTATCAATTACGGAATAATGTATGCTTCCCGTGTACTATCCTTTAAATTAGATGTATTTATCATGCGATTTTGGAAAAAAATACATGTACAGACAGATCTCTAGATATTTTTTTTATTTATTTTTTTATTTATATATTTAGCACGCCAACAGAATAATTACAAAATAGTAAAGATTACATATTATCATGCACAAATTAAAATACTATGTAATTACTCAGGTAATAGGCCTGCATGACATTTAAATACATATTAATAGAAGGATAACTAATTGCTTAAAATTAAATATTTAACACTATTTACACACACACTTTAACATTATTATACACAATTTTAACTACATTTATCATTACATATTAAAATTGAAATTAGGTTATATTTTATTTTTAAATAAGGAGTGCTTGTATGAACCAAAAGATTGACCAAATATATCTATGGAGTTATTAGTTGTTTCGGATATCTTGTTATATAATAATATATACATATATATTAGTTTTCTTATTAATCGTATAGAAACTATAACACGTATTCTATTAAGCATCTCAGTATATGAGAATATAAATTCCTCTAAGGAAAATCAACTCCTCTCAAGACTCACATATTCTCGACGATTTTTCCACATCTCATTTGTTACTTGTCCCAACTTTCGTAGTACGTGCGAGAAATTCTTATTATCTTACTTAATAAACTCGTGGAAACAAGATTTAAAGAGTGGATATCTTCGACCGTAACGAGATTCTTATTTTAGGGAATTCGTTTGAGAAATTCCTTATCAATATTTAATTAATCTCCTTTATTACGTTTGTCTATTGTACGATGTGGCCTGAGATGGTAATACACTAAACCCTGAGGGAATGTTCACAAGTGCAGCTGAACACATCTATAGGTCGCGACTGGTTTTCACAAGCCAAGTGAGCATTAAAAAATGTCCTACCACAATGTTGTAGTTTTATTTATTTATTTGAAGTTTTTTTTCACAGAAAGTTCCAGACTCGTTGGAGGGTTCGAACTTACGTCAGTTGATGTGGTGTCCAAGAACGCTGCCGTTGAGTCAACTCATCAAATTCGCAATCTACCTGTATGACTCCTTTTGGGAAGAAAATGAGTTAATATATTGTAACTAGGTTAATAAATATACGACATCAAGTCTAATTGAAATTGAACATTATAAATTACGGAAAAAAGAGTACCTGTATACTTATACTTGCTTAATAAGTTATAATTCTTTCTCGTAATAAAACGAAAATAACTCCAAAAGTTTATCCTTCGTACCAACAACATGATAAATTAGCTATCAATGATAATAACGTAAATTCATTTTTCGGATTTATTTTTTAGGGTTGCGACGTCAACAAGGTACCCCTATAATTTCGCTATGTCCGTCTGTCTGTCTGCGGCTTAGCTCAGAGGTTCTTCGTACCAGAAAGCTGGAATTTAGTATTATGGTTGTTTCTGGGCATGTGAAAAATGATGTAATATGAAATGGAATATGTTAAAAATGATAGTATATATAATGAAGTTAAAAGGAAAACTATCAGAGGTAATTAGGCTTTACAACTTATGAAATGTACTTGGAAAAGTAATTTTGTACTACGGAATCCTACACTGCGTGCGGCCCAACACGCACTTGGCAATGTTTTAATAGTAACGATTATTTGATTTTTTTTTTTTTTTATTAAACTAAGGTGGCAAACAAACATACAACCTGATAGTAAACGGCTACCGTAGCTTATGGATGCTTGTAATATCATAGATATCACGAGTGCGTTGCCGATCTTGAATCCCCTACCCCAAGGAGCTCTGGAAACTGTACACCGCAGAACACAACCCAAGATTCTTTGGCTGCGATCTTCTGTAGGGTGGAGGTATTCCATAAGTAGGACTCTCCCAAGTTGAGAGAAATCTCCAAAGTAATTTCTCTGCGCCCTAACTCTCTAAAATTACATTAATTTAATCAATTTAAAATAATGTTTATTTTAAAATGATTAAATTATGTTTGCATAATAAATAAATTCAGTAAAATGAATTCACATTATAAAAATTGGTGACGAAAGTGTCATACGATGCGTGCGGTACCACCTACTGAAGACGCCGAAATAATTATAATTTAAAAATTCATAACTCAATCGAGAGCGTGTAATATTTGTACACTACATAGAATATTGTCACGTCAGCAACCTCGGTCCTATCCAAACTGTATCAAACGTAATTATCATGTAGACCTTTTTCTTTTTACTTTTATTACTTCGGAGCTAAAATTAAACCGTACTGCACAAGCAAGGTTGTAATACCCACATTTCTTCATCTCTAATACTCATTTCAGGTTAACGTTTACGAAGAGTCCCTTGTTCTCGTTGGGGCTATCTGGGCAAGTTACGGTCTGTCCCATTGTCCCATCCGCTCGCGTACCGGTTATTACCGCTCTTATGTGATAAGAATCCTTAACAACCGACGGGAATCAATTCTATAGGAATAACAACAAAAGGCTATTCAATACGTCCTTTTGATATCGTATTGTTGAAAATAAATTGGGTTTTCGACAAAAAAAAAGGGCTTTGAGTGATTTTTTAATGTGTTATAATATTAGGGTGATTCAATTATTTTAGGCATTGTTTGAGTTTGTTATATTGAATTCAAATTTTATATGCGTATATATATGAAACGTCATGTATTACTTATTAACGACCCCAACAATATACCAACGTGTTATATACTACCGATATATTTTATTGAGTTAAAATAAGCTTATTAAAGTTTTGAAAGAAGAAAGGAAACTTTTGAAACAAACAAATAGTTTCAATATCATAGGAACATAACAATGTTTAAGATATCCTAACAACAGTATTTTAAAACAGGAATAATAATTTACAAGACCTTTAACAGAGACATTATTCATTCTCATAAAAAAAGTTTTTTTCCTTATCCATTTTCAAGAAAAGTTACAGTACTGATATAAATTCTTCCAGCCATTTTGAATTTTAAAAACTTCTAAACTTTATTTAATTTTCTTAATAAGGGCTCTATTTTGATTTCATATATTATATTATTTCTTAAAGGAGTTTTTCCCTGACAGCGACATATGTCCATTAATTCTTCATCAAAGTTAATTAATCATTTTAAAGCTTATGTTGTCCGTTATTGAAGAATAGTTACAACGACAAATAGTTTAAAATTAATGTCTTGGTACGAAAAATGATTAAGAACTTCTTCATTAGGAATGCTATCTGTTGATGGTAATGAAAATATATTCAAGGCGCCATCTATCATTTAACTAACATGGTTGGATTGTAAATCCCTCGGTAGTCGCTGATGTTATTGGATTGCACTGTGCTCACCATCAGGTACAGTGTAGACGTTATGCCGTGGTTCGATTAAAAAAAGTACTTGCTAGATTGTTTATATTCTATAATGAACGAAATATTCGGACGAGTCAAATAGTACCTATATATATGGTATTATGTTTAAAAACATAAGTTTTAACTGACAAGACACTTCTATTTCTGATGTAAGCTTTTTTGGAGATAAACAATCTGTTTATATAATAACAAATATAAATTATATAAGAATATACGGAATAAAAGAAAACATGGAATTTTTAATGCGATTTGCATCTCTAAAATCAAGTTAAATATGAAAATGTATATTTACGGTTTTGGTCTCAAACAAACCTGTTTTAGTGTTCTTTTTTTGTGTTTTGGTAAAGCATCCGCTAAAGGAAAAGATAAAAAGAGAATTGAGTAACAATATAAATATAATACAAGTGTTAATAAAGTGCTAATACACGCTTGTAAACTGTACCTGTGGAGTGTCGAAAGGTTGAAAAGAATGATCTAATAAGATACATTTATAGAAACTTTGCGAATGAGGTTCGTTGGTATATAGTATTTTTATTCTGCTTATCATAGTATGTAGTGTTTTAGAAATTTTGGATTTAGAAGTTTTGGAAATTCTCCTTAATTATTTCTGTGTTCAGTCAACACGCAACAGATTTTCTGTAATATAACATTAATAACTAACAACGTTATAAATATTGAATTCAATAAAATAAAGCTATGAAATAAATGTATATATACCAATTATAAATATTACAATAATATTTTAAAGTTATCACGAAAGTTAATTTCACCTTATTTTACAATATTTTGTGAGCCAAATTTTAAAAATAATTCATAGTTAGCTTAATATCAGACTCGTAGGATGCGAGTCGTTAAAAATTAATAATTAATATTATCAATTTAAATGTATAAGCTAAGCAGCAGTCACGTATATCCTACAAATTAAATTCACTTTTGCTTTCTTTATAGGTACCATAAAAGACTTTTAATTAAAAGAAAAGTAGGAAGACAGGGAATGAGTTGCAAATCCGGCTTAGCTTGGGATATTGTGGACGAGGAAACTTTCTCTTACAAAAATCGTTTTTCATGTTACTGGTGGGGAGAAACTTTACTACTGTTAGGTTTGTCGACTAACTTTTTCTTTTAATATATTTTTCATGTGGTTGTTTGTTATCGCATTGGAAGTTATTTTTTACGAATTAATGTAAGTATAAGTTTTTTATTGTAGTTACTATGTCAAAGCGACGACAATGTATCTGATGATAAGCACAATACAAACCAATAACAATGATTTGAAGCAACTATAGCTTAGTGGTAGCGTGTACGACGATTGACGTGAGTTCGATTCCCTCCAATGAGCCTGAGATATCAGTGAAGGAAAACATCGTGAGGAAGCCTTAGAATAGTGGTAGGGTTTTTTCTAATGCCGCCTGGTTAGCTACCACTCTCAAGTGGAAAATGTGTCGCCAATCTGAGTGTGTGTGAATGTGTGAGAGCCAGTCT
The DNA here is from genome assembly GCA_947532125.1 of Saturnia pavonia. Lineage (NCBI taxonomy): Eukaryota > Metazoa > Arthropoda > Insecta > Lepidoptera > Saturniidae > Saturnia > Saturnia pavonia. The sequence continues at coordinate 10,810,882 of OX383905.1, read as the reverse complement.
TCACTAGGCTTAGCGTGTTATCATCTTGGATTTTAAGATCGGGTGAGATTATGGCCACTACGCCAAACCTATAACGATAATAAAAATAACGGATATCACCGAGCAATTGGTACCCATCCGGTCCCCAAGCTTCTTGACAGCATGATATAATAAACTGGCTGATTTCGAAACGTGTCAAACTAAATCTGAATCACTCCGACGGTTTAATCACTATTCGCATGGTCGCGATCCAGCATGGTACAGATTCCGCTTAATTATTGGGTATACATCGGCTGATTACGGAACACGGAAACGCCTATGCGTGCTACAATGTTACACAATGTTACACCTGATGTATGGTGGTCGAGATTCAGTTGGACGGAATTTAATTATTTTTTATTAATATAATATTACCTCATTATTTCATGTTTCATTACAGATTATTAAGAAAATGGAGGATTTTATTCTAAAAAGCATTCACTAAGTCTATTTCCAGGGATGTACGAGAAAGGTGTATTCAAAGTGTCCCTAATGTTAATTGAGTTAAGTCCGTAAAATATCCAGTGACGTAGAATATGGTCAAAAGAGTCGAAAGAGTTTGGCTAATAATTATTCTATTCAAATAAGAATAAAAAATAAAACCAGAAATAATTGGTTTTGTCGAAATAAATTCACTAGAATTGCGTTTAATTCAGTAGCTCTATTATTATTCAAAATCGAGTTAATAATGGTAGTAGTGGTTATGTGGGGGGAGTTGCAAAACCGATATTAATTTTAGCGACCTGTGTAAGTCGTAGCCTATCTCGGTTTACTTCAAAACTGAAGCCTTTAATCTCAAGTCGTCGTCGCATCGCTTTTTAGTTTTTTTTTACGTTGGATTTTTGTTATTACTGTCTAGCTGTCCAGCTAATTACATCTAAAATTAGCTCGTTCTGGTCTCATTTACTGACAGAATAATCCTTTGGTCTATTAATAGTTCAAACTGTGCCCGCGACTCCGCTTGCATGGACTACTAAAAAAGAGTTTTTTTTTATTTTTGTGCGGAACCCTAATTAATTTTATAAAATAAAAGTAGCCTAAGTTATTCCTTATAACATCAGCTATCTGCCAGGGAATATCCCGTCAAAATAGATCCAACCGTTTCGGAGTTTAGTCGGAACAAACAGACAGACAGAGCAAATTTTTAAAATGAGTTTTTTGTTATAGGTACCTAGTATACTTTCATAAACATTTAGTAAAAAGCTGTTATTTTGACATTTTGACAAACAGACACTTCAATTTTATTATATTTATATACATAACTATTGACGCCAAATTAACGTAAATTAAATTATGACAAAAACTAACATACATACTTAATGTAATATCTAAGAATAACATTCTTAAGACTAACTGACGGACCACACACAACTTCAATCAGTGGGTGAAGCTTGAACCTTTGTACAGGAGTTCCTTATTCCGTTCCGTAAATTAACAATAAGAAAGGATTTTTGTACGATTTCTACATGAGAGGTTAAAGTTTGTGGCGCCTCGATCGCTACTATTTTTGTTTGTGTGAAAATTAAACTTTGACTAGTTAGAAAACTACAAAAAATAGTTTGACATAAATGTTCCAGTGCTAATTGATTATTATTAGAATATGTTTATTTCCTAATTAATACAAAAGTACCTATTATGTTGAATCTTCTTACCACTTGAAGAAAGTAAATGTTACAGTTGTAAATCTTTTAGCCGAGTTTGGTATGTGGTCATACCTATCATATGATATCTGACCGAACATACTTGACCGACGATCCCCAAAGTTCCTGAGATGCTGTCAATGAGAGATCTTATTGGCCTCATGACTGGTATATTATAAATGTGAAGGTTTGAATATTTCTCACTCAGCTTAATAAGCTGGACAGGTTCTGATGAAATTTATCTAATCTATATAAAAATAGATTATGCATTTATAAAGATAACAGTCATGGTCATGATAATCACTTCTTCTGTACGTGAAATTGATCAAAAGTAGTTTATATAAATCGTAATATTTTTTATTAATACTACATATTAAGTTAACTAGGTGCTTCGGTAGGCTTTGAGGTAATTTCTAGCATGTTCATCCGAAATACTTGCGCATGTAAGACCTTATTCAGAACTAATAAATAACCACTTAGCCAGCTTGGTGTCGTGTGTGGAGCTCCATTGTTTCCTAGATACGGTATACAATGGAATAATGGGCATATATATAAAGCGATATGAACTATCTATCCCAAGGTTTATAGTGTATTTAATCATATTTATTTGTTTGTTGAGATTTAGAAAAACGACGCGACACATTGAAATTAGAGTTTCGTTTAATGTTAACTGATACTTATTTATATACAAACGTAATTGACATTTTGATCTTACTTGTGTAATACTTGAATACTTCATTTGATAAAGATGTTCTGTTGTATTATTTTTAAATCATATTTTATTAAGTGCTGTCGAAATGTGTGAACTTTATTTATAATGAACTTATATTTTTACTAATATAATAAAGCGGACGAGTTTTTTGTATGTTTAAGCACACTAATCTATGTACCTATCTTCTTAGTACTTAAGTTGAATAATGTGTTTTTGATTTTGGTTTAAATTTAAAATGCAATAATAACAAGTATCGACAGCACCTTTGTAATAAAATATTATAGGTATACCTACTGAATTTATAGATTAATAAGTTTCATTGCTAGATAGATCTGCTTCTTCTTCATTTTCCGACTTTAGTCATCTATCCTCGTCATTAAGGATTCGTTTTTTATTTCTGATGATTTCAGTGTTGCTACAAAATTGTTAGAAATTTTCGAGGAGTATTTTAGTCATCACAGAATGTCCACTTTATTACTTCCATTTCCCATTCACTTCACATATGCACAATAACATAACTATAGTATGCAAATTGTCACCAATATTACACACTAAGTTAAAGTATTGCAAATTTATGAAGAAAACAATTTATGTCTGCAGCAGTACAGAAAAAAATTGTGCTTTAAAAAACATCTATGAATTCCCTAAATCAGCGGGATTCGAACTATCGATCACTCGTGCGTACTGCGTATGAAGCGTCGTCTTACATCGCTAGGCCAATCCGACGACAATCACAACTTTGAAAATCAGGAATTGCATTAACCGTGCATAATGTAAATGTATTCTATCTCATTCTCTCGTAGGCTAAATCCTATAGATGTGTATGTTGTCTCTTGTTACTGTCGCTTTTTCGTTTCATCGAGTTTCAAATCACAACGGTGGTAAAGAAGTTTTCACTTCAAAAACAACCCCAACATGACAAACTAAGATCCAGCCAAAACTCCCATTATTAGGCCTTTTAGTAAACTGAAATGTTATTATAACTCAGCCTCGTTTATGATGATTTTTTATTCTTAGTTCAAAACATTTAAAGTACAAGAACAACAACAATTTCAATGTCTACCATTTTAAAAATTCGCTCGTAAAGCAACCAAGTTTATTTCGTGCACGTGCAAAGAGTAGTTAAACTTTTTTTTTCTTTGCGGAAACTCTTCGTCGGCGTCGTGTGCAAGGAAAATTAAAATAAAGCTTTAAACTCGCGAACAACTTTGAGTACGTCTCTAGCACTTGGGCTTCATAAAGTGCCGACAACTCGACATGTTTCAGACTGTTTTATTCTTAAAACAAGAAAAAGTGAAGAGCAAAGGGGAGCAGAACTATTGTTTTTTTTTTATCCCTAATTGTCATGGAAATTTATTCCACTGTTAGTCAAATTTATAGTGTCAATATTTGAAAAAGCATTCCAGTTTTCCGTTAGCTAATGGCTAGCAAGTAAATATCATTTGCAAACAGGTTTGGATAATACTTTTACGAGTTTAAACTTTTGTTATTAATTAGATATCCCTAAATACCACTGTTATTTTTTTCCATGCACAAACAAACATTATTTTATTATTTAAGCTGTTGTAAGTCTTGATTGCCCAACCATACAAAGTGATGTTATGTTGTTTTGGGTGTAAATGTATAATTTTAGGGTTCCGTAACTCATAATTAAAAATCGGAACCCTTAAAGCATCACTTTGTTGTTCGTTCTCCGTGTGTCAAGGCACTTATACTCAAAAAAAAAAACTTAAGATAGACAGTGAAATTAATATCGTATGGCCTCATAATGCTGTAAAAATCAAGTTTCTAGGTTATTGGAATAAAGTGATACAGTACTTCATAATAAAAAATCTGCTTATTGACCGATTATCAAAATCTATACGGCGTTTACCGAGGACTTGAAATTTGACATTGAAGAAAGTTTTTGTTATAAATTAAGGAATAAATTCCAAAATAATATATTTTAATATATATATATTAATATATATTATATATAATATATATTTTAAATTCTGTATGTAATTAATACGGATAAAAGCTACATTTGCTGTTAATTAAAATTGTATCACATTGAAGAATGTAAGGGTAATATATCTACAAACAATATTTATGCAAAATATATAATAATAGTACGGAACCCCTAAGGCGCGAGTTCTACTCGCTATTTGCCCAATATATTTTGTATTGATAAAATAGTATGTTTCTTTATTAAATTTCTTAATACAATGGTTGTGATGTATGGAAGACGAAAATTCTAAGAGTACGATCGTGCGAAGTATAAATCTATCATTACCTTAATATCATATTATTATTGTCCATATAATAATGACCTCCCACATAGTGTGGTGTCTTCCCCTGAACTCTAAACCATAAAGGCTTCGCTGTCATGATTTATGAGTATTATTCAGTACGGTTTAATTTATGATTAGTTGTATATGAAAATGTATACGATATGCACATTAATTACTAAATTAAGATGTAATTTTAAGACTCTATTAGACTAGCAATAAGCTTTTGAAAGATATACGATGTCTTAAAATTGATACAAGCTATAAGAAATATGATGTAGTAAATGATATTGGAAATGTTAAATTCAATTCTATATTTTTTTATACTTAATAGGTATTTTTATTTTTGTAAGTGACGATGTGGCCTAAAATTAACACACCCATTACTGCTTTGAATGAATGAATACTTCATTGAACTTTTTAGTTTGTACCTAAACTGGCAAGCTCAATAGATTTTTCTCGAGCTAAATAAAAATGAGCAAAATCTGAAGTATGAATCTAAAAAAAGTAGTCTTTTTATAATACTAAGGTGGAGTCTATGGACGCTTATAATACCATTGGTATAAACTAGCGTGTTGCTTACCCTGAAACCCCTACCCCAAGGAGTTCTGGAAACCCTTCTCACCGCAGGAACACAACACTAGGTTATTTGGTGGCGATCTTCTGTAGGGTAGAGGTATTCTACCAGTCGGACTATCCCAAGTGGAGAGAAATCTCTGAGAAAATTTATCTTTGCCATATCTCTCTCAAAACGTAATTACAAATAAAAACATACACATCATTTACACGTGTACGAATAATAATAATACAAAACAAAATAACAAATATATTTTTAACTTAAGGCGGCTTACCAGGAGGGCATTAGAAAATACTATGGTTTTATTAATATGTTTTCCTTCAACGAAAGCTCAGGCTCTTGTACGATTCGAACCTTTATCAATCAACGCCATTTCACAAAACTACTATTACTATTGAGCCATCATTGCTTTATATTTCAATAAAGTGGTTACTAATAAACAACACAATCAAGGAATTAAAATTATACGCCAGGTAGAACTGATATGAAATTACAAATCTGATTTGTCTTAATTTAAATAACCAATCACGAAATTGCTTAAAAGTTTGATGAGTTATTGTCCTCACATCTGCAATGATTTTGTATTAGAACAACTAGTCTACAATAGATGGCGCGCGACTCGTTTCATTTAGAAAACAACGGGAATGAAGTCGCAGGCAAAAGCTAGTGAAATCTTGTATATAAAAGTTTTGTTTGTGTGTTAGTGCTCGTGTAATTTCTGAACGACTTGACCGATTGACCTCATATTCACATATATAGCTATGCGGTACCCGATAGGTGACGCTATGGTTGAGCAATCAACTACGGGAAATGACAAAACATGACAAAGCAAGCTAATATATTTACAATGTTTAAAGAAGAATTTTTGCTATACTTAGCAGTATTATGGAAGATAAAGTCTCGCATATCTTATGACTTGTCCTTCTAATAGTATAGTGTGTAATTTCAAGATAGTTATTAGCGAGATGCAAAAGGCTGGGTACTTGTCAGCTGGACCGATGACGTATGCGCAAGCTACGATGCGTAGGCGCAGGCGCTAAGCTTCTCTGTTGTTATATTACATTTTTGTTATTAACTTGGTCTGCTTTTTAATGGCTATTGAGACTGTTCGAACTCATATTATAATACCTATATTTATGTAAAATCTATTAATAGAGCAATTAAGAAAGTTGTTATTCTGCAATCGAGGTTATTTAATCATTGAATAGGTATGGATTTCAATTGTTTATTTTACCTTCTACGTTTCATCTAAATATATACAGAACTAGGCTTATGGAATATTGATACTTATTTATAGGTTGCATACCATATTGGCATACAATGCGCATATAGAATGATTTAATCACATTCAATAGGCTGTGTATTAATATGAGAGCAAACGAATTATTCAAAAACTATTCCATTAAATTAAATCCATAAAAAATGTAACAAATAATAATTTAAACATGTAAATATATTTTTATCAAATTTGTAAATGAGTGACTGTACCATAAATGTGAACTTGTATAAACGTTTAAAATGTATTAATACGTTAAGCTTTTAATTAACAAATAACTGGGCGCTCAAGCTTATACATATATATATATATAAGAATTGCTCCAGCGAATGAATTATTAGATTAGAAATAATAACTTTAACTAATATAAAGTACCTACTTAAGACGACAGATACAAGAAATCTTAGATATATTTTTTGTCTAATTAATCCATATCAGATGTTACAGATGATAATTTTTTATTATTTTAGCTATCTCTCTTTCTTTTCTTTTTATACGACTTCAAGAAAAGACAGTATGTTTGATTCCTTAGTATGTTTGTATTTGCGCGATTTTCTCAGAAACAACACGAATAATTTTTACGATTCTATTTTAATACATACTTATGGGAAGGTTTTGGTATATAAATATAAAAGTATTCTAAAAATTTAAAAAATTCTAAAAGTACATTCCCAAATATCTCGTGTTTATTGCTAATATTTAACGAAATCGGTTTTTTATGGTTTTGGTAATAACCTCTTTATAATATATTTACAATTATATCAATTTTTATATACCTATGTATCCAAGAATATTTTAGTTTTTTTTTTCCTTTATTTGCAAGATCTCTACAACACCACATAGTGCGTATTACACATTAATTTTAAAATAAAACTATCAAGAACAAAACAAAATAATCAGTTAATACTAGGAAGATATCAAAGAGTTAAAACAAGACAAGCACAAAATAGGAACCAAGTAAAAATGTCGATTATAATCTATAGTTATAATAAAATAGTATATAGACGAAATATATACCTATTATATCTATATCTATTATACATTAAAGATATTTGGGAATAAATACTACGGGATTGTTTAGAATCATGGACAGATAATAATTATACCGTTTTTGAAAATTTTGTCTGTCTATCTGTTAATTTGTCCGCCAATCACGCAGAAACTATTCTGGACCGAATTTGATGTAATTTGGTATGATTGTAGTTTATGGTCAGTAGGTCTATTTAGGATGCATTATTACACGTATGGATATTTATATGGTATATAAATTGCGTTTCAGTTTTGTACATATAAAGAAAAAGTATATGTATGTATAATACTGTAATATATTTCAAATATACAGTGACATGAATTGAAAATATACGAAATTAATAAAAATCACATTCACATAATTTTCAAATCCCGCATTCAAATTATCATGAATTTGGCTTGATTTTTACTGCCACACTTAAGCATATTTTCTGTAAGCGCGTGTATTAATCATTTAAAGCTGGTCTTATTCACTTTGTAGATTTTATATTGTTTTTAAATTTGTAAAATTATTAAGAATGCCTCTGATATTTTTATTAAAGTGCGACCTATTTCATTCTAAATTTCTATGATGGACTTCACTGTTTGATGTTTTATTACGCTGTCGAGATTTTTACTAAATTGATTTACTATAATGCTGTTCATTGTTCGTTGAATATTAACGGTTAATAAAAATAACATTATTAAATAAACTAAGCTTTTCGAAAGGATTGCAAAACTTTAAATTTTTATATTGAACTACTAAGCCCTTACTTTTATATTCAATTACTAAGTCTTCTGGATGCTTGGGGTTAATATTTAAAAATATTTTACTTGAATGTTCCAAAGGGCTTTTGATTCATGGCGTTGTGATTTGAATTAAAAATGCCTAGTAAAAAAGTGGACGGGATTTTCTGAGTATTCCATTGCTCTAAGAGAAAGTCAGATCCGTTCGTTCATAGAAAACTGGGGAATATCGTCAAGTAAGACTTTCTTCTGAACGAGATACTAAGAAAAAGTTTAAGCGCCCCAGAAATCTCTAGGGAACGATGTATTAATTAACGAGATAATAGGACGAGGTACGAGGAGCAGGTAACGAGGTATTAGGTTGACATTTGGCAGAATATTGATCTATCGAAAGTAGTGAATGTAAGGCTAGGCTGACTGCTAACCGTGAGTATCACACTGAGACACAGAAATCCGAGATATTAAATCGCCAATGTGGAATTTCAGAACATCTACATATCTTCTATTTTTTCGCTGTTTCCACACACGAAATTCCACGCGGACGAACTAGTAGGCATAGCTAGTTATTTAAAATACATATTTATATAATCTTATGGTAATTTTGAATTCATTAAACCATCTGTAAGCAATTGTCGTTGATTATCGACTCACGTCCAATTAACATCCTGATTCATTATAAAGTATATTATAGACGTCCTCTCCTATTGAATTAATTTTAAAATGCTCTATCTGTCAGTTCAAGCGAAGCGTACATTCAAACAGTCACCTTTGCTGTGGGTAGTAGGCAGCCAGTAGCTGTGCCATTAATCACCCGATGGCAGACGGGTTAAGCATAGGAAATAAACGTAAATAGTTGAATGCAAAACACGGCAGTTGTTCGCCCATCAATCAATGCGTGTCGTTTTGGTAAAACTTGGGAGTTTTGTAGAGTAAACGTGTGATACTTTCTGTTTAAAATGCTTATAGGGATGTTCTTCAGGTTTTTCAATACGTACTCAAAGTTAACCTATTTTGCGTTCATTGAATGATTGCGATGTTATTGATTAAGTAATCATTTCAAAAATACCAGCAACATATTAATATGCAAACGTCTTATTCTGAAGGAATATCAATTATTAGAGTATTAAATAAATTATAAATTACTAGCGGTTTCACCCGCGTATAATTAAAAAGAAATCGCTGATTGATGATTTATACTACTTCAGTGAAGACTTTTTTTTATCGGGCGACCAGGGTTATCCGTCACAATTCACTCGGCTCGTTCGTGTCACAGCTGCTATAGTCATAGACCCGAACCGAGTGTAGAATTATTTTAATTTTACATTATCTCCCAAACTATTCGTCTAAATAACATGCTATAAAGGGCAAAGTTTATCTACATAAAATTGTCTTGATAATGAAGTAACTTTCGTTCGTAAGGATTAAGGATTGTGATGCCTAATAATAATGCTCATAAATCACATAACAATTTTCAATTAGAAAAATTATAAAATACCTCATGGCTTACGCCCTTACTTACTAACGTGATTTGTGATTCAACGAAGTTTGTCCCGATTTTGTCCTAAATTACAGAAACAAAAATAGGTAATAAGCAAATTCAACGAATTCCACATTTATCTTTTTCAGCGCGAGACAGTTGGTATATTGGTGTTAAAGTATGGTATAATTAGTGCCTGTAACCCGAACGATTAGGGAGTGACGTGAAGACAGACTGCCTACAGGCGTTCTCAGAACCGTCAACAAGTACATGAAAGACGTTACAAAGTTTAACTGTCGTAAATGGAAGAATTAAAAATTGAATTTTATTGGATTTCTTTTTCTCTTAGTATGTATACTTTTTAAGTAGGCATACAATTTTTTTTATGAAAAATATAACTTATCAAAGTAATTCTAGTAACTACTTACATATTTTTTAATTTAGATTTTTTATCACTTGGCCACAATCTCATCAATGAGTGAAGATGTGGCTCAAGATGGTAACACGCCATGCTTCGAGGGAAGGCTGACTCTCAAGTTCAGCTGCCGGAACACACTTATAAGTGCTTGGTAATAATTTTTTAACATGAGAGTGGTAGGAAGCCAGGCGTGCATTAGAAAATGCCTTATTGCCATGTTTCATCACGATGTTTTCCTCCATGGAAAGCTTAGGGTCATGCAGGTATTCGACCTCACATGGATCAATGCGGTGTACGTACACCGCTACCACTGAGCCATCATTGCTGCAAATCTGGTGATATGCCAAGTAATAATTAATTATTATATTTTCGCGATCCGAACACAACCTATGTAAACAATAATTATAAAGTACGAATAAACATAGTTATTATATCAAAATGAAATCATTATATAAAATGCTCTATAAGCTATTCAATTTGTTAAACAATTTTGATAAATATGCTCTAGCTTGTAAATTATTCAATTTATAATTTCTTTAAAAAGTTTACGTTAAATTTCAGACGTTGCTGGCCAGTAAGTATATTTTAAGGAACTTCAAAAAGATGATGGTATGTAGGTCGATGACAGTATGATAAATCGACGATGCTCGAGTTTTACGAAACGTATAAGATTAGGAAACTAGTTCTTTTTATAAAAAAGATACTTATTTATTCCGAGTATGTTCATTTTATAGACTAGCGCTGGCGGACAATAAAAATATTGTGCCCAATCTAACTTGGTCTATCGGAATACGCTCCTTCATTGTAATTTACGGGGTATAAAAGAGATTCTTTTGGAACTATAAGGGATCAAGTTTTAGTGAATATTTTCTAAACATTGCCAGTATGTGCACGTAGCGCGTAGGCGACATCCGTACGGCTTCTGTTTTTCTTCACAGATTACAAATTCATAGATGTTGTTCCCGATTCAATGTTGAAATAAATTCGAAGATAAAAATGTTGGACATTGTTACAGTTTATTTTGTGTAAGCTTAATTTTTATTCTTCATTTTGACATATTTTAAGATATTTCAAATTATCTATTAAACAAATGAATTATTAATTTTACTGTTTAGTTAGATGCATACTATATTATTTCATAGGTATTAATTAAATTTATTTACAAATCTATACTAATATAATAAATTTGAAGAGTTTTGGTTGATTATTTGTTTGACTGTTTATTTAAACGCGCTAATCTCTGGAACTAAAAGTCGGAAGTGATATTAGGGTTGCCAACTTTGTTATACCAAATATATTATAATATTTACGAGGCTATTCAAAGACAAAGTGTTTGAAATAAATATTCTATATTTTAAAGGAATATTTGTTACTGCTTGATAGACAGATCATGATGATAATGAGAAATGATCAAATTGACAATGACATATCAAGTCTCTGTCAGAAAATAATTTTATCTAATTTTTCTAACCAATAAAAATATAGTAGTTTCGCCTAATATATATTAGGTATGTAACGCAATTTTTGAAGATTTATACCCTCCCTCGCTCTCACGTAACACCTCCATATTTCTGTACCCTCTCCCCCTCCTTAAACGTTACGTAACGCCCAAGTGACAATTGTTAACTAAAAGTCATAATTATTTTCGCAAAGTACCGGAAAGTCGCTAAAATACCTTTGTTATTGTTTTAATCGCGTTTGTTGTAATAAATAAATAAATATGGGAACACAATTCCACACAAGCGTTTTTCTAACTCGCAATAAATGCGTATATTGTTTATTTTATTTGTGTATATTGTTACTTAATAAACAATCACACATAATGTAATAAATATTTTCTTAATTATAAAATAATATCTTAAAATGGACTCAAATTTCTCCTAATAAACTTTTATTACTAATCTTACATTTAATTACGCAGTTTTCCTGTCTAGGCCCTGTCCTTACATACATTTTTAGCTTCATCCAGCATTGTTATTTTAATGCATTGTCCTATTTTACCTTTTTCTACTAATAAATTATTAAAATAAAGTAACTTATTATTTAATTTACATTTTAATTGCTTAGTTTTTTATAAATAAATAAAAAAATGTTACGTAACGCGTTGTTCGAATCCTCCTCCAGGCCTTGTAACGAATCGTAACGTTTTACAAGAACAAATTATTAATGTTTTCACATTTATCATATACCTGTCATGTAAAAATACAGTCGTGCAAAATCTCAACCCAGCTCGTATCTTGAAGTTTATTACTGGCATAATTATATTCACTGCCATAATTTTATAAAAAAAGTATTTCAAAGCGGTCTGCCTCACCTATTAACAGCTCAACCGACGTATGGGCGGTATTGTGCGAACTGTGAATGACCTCTTCAGCATAATAATGGACGAAGGGATGCGCAGGAGCGCGTGCGGCGGAGGGGCGACCGGTTTGAAATTAGAACGTTTTTTATTTGAATATGTAGAGTACAGAAGGTTCAGATACGACTACCTATTTTTTTATCGTTATAGTTTGGCGTTATGGCCACAATCTAACCTGACGTTAAGTGACGATGTGACCCAAGATGATAACACGCTAAACCTAGTGGAATACTGGCTCTCAAGCGCAGCTGCCGGAAGACACCTATTGGTGTTTGGCGACAGATTTTCTACTTGAGAGTGGTAGCTAGCCATGTGGGCATTAGAAAACGCCCTACCACAATACTATAGTTTCCCCACTATGTTTTCCTTCACCGAAAGCTCAGCTACTACCTGCAAAAATCCTAAGTGGAACTTGCACTTGTTGATTGTTGTTTCTTAGACGTGGCAATCTATCTTAGGCAATCTTTATCGTGCAAGTAACTACAATTAGATAATATTTATGATTATATACAATTATATTTCTTTATGGGAATCGTATTTGATATCCACATAATAAGAAAAAAATCTTGAGTTTGCTACCATTACAGGACACGTTGGAGATCCTGAAATTGTTCTATGAACATAATATGTATCTACTTAAAATACAATTAAGAAATATAGCTATTTTTAAAATTCATTGTAGGTTTTATCATTTTAACACTAACATGATGTTAAGTGACGACATGTCCTAAGATGGTGACACACTAAGCCTACTAGGGAACTAGTTCTCAAGTGAAGCTGCCGGAACACACCAATAAGAGCACAGCGACAGATTTTCTACTTGAGGTTGGTAACAAGCCAGGCTCGTATTAGAAGACGCCATGCCATACTTTCATCACGAAGTCTTCCTTCACCAAAAGCTCAGACGCAGAATGCACGTTGATCGATACGATGTCCGTACAGGCTAACACTGAGCTATCATTGCTTTCCAATTGGTTTGATTTTTTTATCATAGTTTGAAGATAAAAATTACCTAACAGTAACATATCGTTATAAGAAATTTCATATTGGTACTGAGAGAGTTCATAGTGAATCATGTCTAATATTTTCGTAACTCTATATTTTGATCCTTTGTCGGCGCCCGCCCGGTGCGCATGCGCTAACTCGACAAATGCGTCAAATGAAATAAGCCGTATTTTATTTCCTTTCCTTTTTGTATAAGCTTTTAGATTTCTTTCGATAGTAGGGGAGTTTTAGACAAAACAAAAACTAGTAAGGGGTTTTTGTGTTTCTTTTCACGACGTAATAACTGCGTAGACAACCCAACAATGATAGGGGGCACCTATACAGAAACTTTCATCATATTTTAAGGACAATAAAAAATCTAAACACATTCTAAATTTATCACAATCGTTTCTTTGGAATAATTGATTACTAATTTATATTATTTAGCAGATAGAAATGCATCATAAAAATATTTAACAAATATATATTGGCTTACAAACTCCATGATGAATTTCCTTGTATAATAAAAAAAATCATGTTGCTAATTTGTGAAAACATTTAATTACTTTGTTATAGTCAAGATAAACTCAGAGTTATAATAAATTATTACAATTCGGAGGGCTCTTATAACAAAGGCAGCAAGTTTCATATTCTTTTGCGTAATTCGCTAAAAATAATAGAACTACCTAAGGGTTATAAGATATAGTTGCTCATCTAGTATTATACTATAGCGACATTTTCTTAAAATAGTGTTATAAAAAATGTCAAGCTAACTTTTTTCACTTATATTAACCAATTAACCCACAAAAAAATTAATCGGTATTAGCATTAACTATTATAATGATTTTCCCACCTTTGTTATTAGAGCCTCAATAAACAAAATAATTCAATTTAGTTACAATTACTTATTTTTTCGTAATTGATGTATTAGGCTTAGCTGAGCTGGTAAAGGCGCCACTATATCCCCCCATTTAGTGCTGGATACTTTGAGTAAACAGAGATGAGGTAGGGAGACGCGATAGTACGACGCAAGACCCGAAGTCGGTTGGTCGTGCGATCGACGAACATCGAGTCGCGTAGCCGAACGCGATGTCTACCGAACTTTTTGAATTTAAAACTACTTATTCTGGAATGAAAATTTAAATTTCCGAAAGAATTAATATTATGGTAGTGGTAGAATAAACAGTGGATTATTGATAGTGAAATGGTAAATATGTAAATTATCGATGGTGTGAAAATTTGATAAAATTCTGTGGCAGTATGGTGGATGCTGGTGTTAATGAGTGCGATAACACCGTAAATGGATCGAACCGATTCGTGTTTCTTGTTCTTGTGCATTTACTTCTTATTGGACTCAATGGGACTAATGGTAAATATTTATTGTAATAACAATATTTACCCTTTATAAAATAATGACGTATGAAATGTAAAATTTAAAAAAAAAAAACAGCTTTGAGATTATAATTTTTTGATTTTAGACACAGAGGTTTGTTTAAAAAAGTTTTAAAAGTTATAAAAAATTCTAATTGAATTTAAAGCAGTTTTAAGTTGTTTACTAGATAATGTGACAATGGTATCATTTATCATAAACATGCATCTATAAAAATGGTCAACCATTCGCTGTTTTTGTCAGCATAACTACGGGTTGTTTTAATTTTTATCTGATCGTTACCATTTCGAGTAATTAAAATGGCGCTGGGTCAATTAACAAAATGTGGTTCTATAGTGGAGTCGACCGCCGCCGTTCCCTTGAGTTACAAAACAATGGAACTTTTTATTTTTTTAACGAACACGCTTAATTAACGTTAACCGGTAGCGTTAAATTATATAGGTATTGAGATAGTGCTTTCGGCTATAATATATTGATTTATTATGATTTATTATTTCCGTTTTTGTTTTAATTTCAGACAGAAATATTGAAAGGGCATTGTTTATAAGCTTTCTAAAAGTTTATATTATGTTAAGTATAAATTTAGATAAATACGTTTTAGGTGTACCTATGTACAAAGGGTTTATTAAAATATTTCAGTGGGTAATAGATTATATTTTAGCCAGGAAATATAAAGCATTGTTTTTAAGTAATTACTTTAATAGATTAATTTTCCGTTTCTGTACAAAGTAGGTATAAGTTTTATTTAGTTTCTTGCCAATTTTCTCAGTAAAGTTATTTCCCGTCCTGGAGCTAATCCTATTTAGTTTAAAAAAATATTATTATATTCGAATCTGAAATACTTTTTTAACACAAAAAGCTGTTGTAGTCTAATAAACAATAATCGGCTCGTTAGCTTTTTTTTGTAGTTTGTAGATCAGACTTCTCCGTCGGGGAAACTAAGTTCGAATACCTAAGGCCGAATCCAACCAAGCCCGGTGAAGCTTTAAAAGCCGTAAAGCTTCGCTAAGGCTAACGAAATATTCAGTTAGAAAAAAAAAGCCGAAGCCTAAATTTGTGTATGACAAGTAGAATACAAACGCTAAGAATTTCGGTTTTTATTATGCTTTTTTTCTATAATCTGAAAATTTAGATATTCAGAATAAAAAAAATAATGACGATTGGTAATATCACAATCAATTTTTTTTTTTTTTTATAAACTATAAAATTCTTACTATTTGCAATTATTTTTTGTGAATATAAAAAGAGAAATTGTATTATTTAAATGTTGATATAGGTAATTTAAATTAATTAAGCGCCAGATGACTATAGCATTGTTTTTGTTTTTAGGAATTTCATAGGTATTATTATTTCAAAGAATTTGTCATGTGAATAATATTTTATTTTAAGTAATAATAAGATTTCTTTATGTAACTTAGTAAATTATTTTATTATTTATATTAATTGAATTTTGTATAATATTCTAACTTCTATACATATTACAAATATCAAGATCTCTCTGTCTGTCTGTCCGTTCATGTTCTTTTCACGCGATAACCACTTATCCAATTTACATGTTTATTATTTAATTCATAGTTATGTTATCTGGCCGGGTTATAGGATGTATTTTGTAAGATAAAGTAACATACGAAATAAGCAATGACGATAATGATGAATCAATTCGAAAAAAAAGATGCATTTGGGGCGCTTAAATGGCTTACACTGAGTTAACCATAAGATATATGAAATCAATGTAGTAAAATCGAAAAAGTAGAAATAACACGTATCTATCTTCTAAGGATCATCTCCAAGAAGCATTTTTGTCTTTCGTATTTTTTTTAGCGGGGGCAGAAAGAGTCACATGTGCGCTCGACCGACT
Source organism: Saturnia pavonia (assembly GCA_947532125.1). NCBI lineage: Eukaryota > Metazoa > Arthropoda > Insecta > Lepidoptera > Saturniidae > Saturnia > Saturnia pavonia. The sequence goes on along the minus strand of OX383905.1, from coordinate 10,794,148 downwards.
GTAATCTATTGTCTACGCAAGAGGAGCCGCGGTCACAGCTAGTATATTACTAAAAATATCAAAATACGGTGATAAATACAGATATTAAAAAATCCTATGCCGTATTAGGAATCAAACCTTTTACAAACAAATTAAATTGTTATTATTAGTACATAGGTAATAACTAACACGAATTAGTAGACATCAAAAAAATTGGTTCAACGGATAATATAATAAGAATTATACTTAATTTATTTTAGTAAATTTACTTCTTAGAAAACGATTTAAGAGGAACTGCGGGCAGCGTTGAGTCCATACAAACATATTCCCCTTTTTATTGCTGGTACTAGAGAACATATTTTTTATACCAAACAATCTATATCTACCATTGCAATGTTCATTCTATACATAAACATTGCAGATTTATACCGCTCTTGTCAATCATCCATTAAACGAATTTGTCTAGAATAAAAGAAACGCATGTTACACACAAGCATAGCCAAAGTCCTTATATTATTCTTGATATCGGTTCAGTTTTTGAGGAGGAAACAGGTTCTATTTCGCTCTATTTGGTTCTGTTAACACGTATTTTTCAAATTTTTTGCCGATTTATCTTTAGATACACAAAAACTAAAGTTTTATAAGAGATTATAGAAAATAATAAATTTATTTACCGTCCACCGTCTGTCCTACACCGACAAAAAAGGAGAAAAATACCCATAAAGTTATTTGTATCGTACTTTATCAGTGACAGCGACAAGTATTAATAAAGGCCAACTACTTCGGTTGACCGGCGCGGTACAACAAACAAAAAACTAAAAATAAATCACAATTATAACAATACCGGAGCGTCATGATATCAGACGTCATCTAAATGCGGTGGAACGGACAGAGGTTATTGAGAGATCCATACGATTCTTTTTATTAGATTTTTTTTATTGATGCCTGAATAGTTAAGGCGGCTTGCTTACGAATGTTTTTGAGTAGGCGTCCTGTCTGATTTGTTTATCAAAGAAACTATTGAACGTTTTTGTATACGGCTAGTCTATGGCAAAGATGTGCCAGATTATTAAAAATGTATATCCGCGGATACGGACTGGCGGATATGGACATCAACTGTCGTATATTTCTTTGCAATAGACAGTTTGTGAAACTTTGCGCATGTGAAATTATGAGACAGGTTTAAACTTGCACTGTGCGTCTGATTTTTTTATAGCAGGGTACTTTTTCGGTGTAATTAATTTCTTTATATATAATAATATTTTATTGTTTTTGTATTATGTATAGTTAATTTACAAAATTAATTGATAGAGTTTCAAGTTTTTCATAGCTAGGTACTATTCAAATTTCATATGAGGAATGAACGTAAAATATCCGTTTAATATACGCGAAAAAATAAAGGATACAAATACGGAACTTTTATTTTTTTCGAATATCCACGGATACACAGATTGGGATATCAGTCACATCTCTAGCCTATTGATTGTGATAATGTATGAGCATGTGAGTTTACATATGAATTTTTTTATTGAAAGCTTCAAAAAGAATATTATACTTTCAATAAACTTAGGGAACTGTTGTGATGAAACCAGTGCATAGTGATATGACATTTTCGAGAACTCGCTTGGCTACCTACCAGCCTCAAATTGAAAACATGTTGCCAAGCACGTATCGGTCGGTGTGTTCCAACAGCTAAATATACATTGAGAACGAGTTCCCTTTTTAAGCATAACGTGCTATCTTTAACAAAATTATCACTTATGGTGGTCTAAGCTAACTAAAACTATGGAGAATGCAGGTTTGGTTCCCTTCTACAGATCTACCCGGGTTACGGTAAAGTAATCTGTTTTTTTTGTATATATATAGTTAGTGGTAACAAGTAAATTATTATTGATGCCAGTTTCGAATTAAATGGTTACATTTCAAGCAATGATAGAAAATAAACTGTAAGTAATAAAACAACTGCAAGTTCATTGACGTAACGTACATGTTAAATGTTATCAAAGTTCTAATCAAAGTAATGTTGAAAATATACGAGTACATGAATTTAGAATCTATTATAATCTCTTGAAATATTACCCAAATATATGGAAAATCATCAAAATCTATGAAGAAAGTAGTCACTAATCTTATAATTTTTTAGTTGGACTAGTTGTTAGTCTTCGTAACATCGAATGCACTTAAAGATTTATTTATACATAATTTTATTTACTAAATTGATAAAAAAGAAATGATATTACGCAATGACAGGCTGTTTAAATAAAAATGTAGGCTACAAAAACTGATAAACAATTTACAACATCCAAAGTTCGACGGCCTTATGTGTAATGCATTTTCATAATAATTGAGGATGTTTATACACAAAAGAGAGTAAATTTATATCACATATTACAGATTTGATTTAATAATATACCGAGGTCTTTGAAGTTAAATTTCTGTCATATGATTAATTATTCTATTTTTAAACCAATTCATTAAACATGATAAATATGCGGTTAATAAGAGAATAAGGATGTTATAAATAGAGATATACTTTTTTAATCAAATGAAAATAATACATCAATTTCTTTAAATGTAAAATTAAGTAATTAGAACTTTGTTAAGAATAATTTTATTTTATGGACACTTAATTATCACAATAGAGAAGAGAAAGAATCGTTTGAATTTTTTTTATCCAATTTAGTCAATTATCTCTTTAATTTAGTAGTATAATAAATATTCTAAACTGTGGAGAATTGATATAGTATCGTTATTTTAAATGAAGGGTGTGTTGTAAAGACATCAAAGGATCGACGTTTTAGTTGTTTTCGAACGTGCATATGGTGTTCCGATGCAACTTTTATGACGTGTCCCTGTCCCTTTTAAAATCGGTTTAAGACATTAATACCGGGGAACGACAGGCGAACGTGTAAAAATTTTATAATTTTAGAAATAACTGCCGGGAAGTTATTCATGAGAGACGGTATAATCGATAGGGTTTACTAATGTGTGAATATTCAAAGTTTGAGTAGATATACCATAGTTTGATTCATCGAGCAATTGATTTGTTTCCAATAAAACGTCAACACGATATCTTACCAGCGATTAAGTAAGTTAAATGATTCAAAAATATAAGTACTTTTATCTTTTTTATCTATGCCGGTTCTTTCTTTATGCGTGTAGTATTATTTTGCTTTTATATTTGAATTATTTCAAAAAGAAAGTACGTCACTGAGTCGTATGTTAGTGTTACATTAATGTTTTGAACTGTTTATTGGTAGGACAGTAAATTATAAAACGGAATTATTGCAGTACTATTGGTGAACACATCTGTCTGTTTCACAGTCACGAAAAGTGAATGATCTTACATAATTATATATTCGACATGGTCTATAAAAATACGATACTTACTTATGACATGGCCTATAAAACTGTGTTATTGTAAAATAACATTTTAAGTCTGTCACATTCTTATAGTAATGAACTATTATAATCGGTTTTCTCTATTTTGAATATGAATATCTGAATCTGAATATCTGGGAATGCAATGTTAGGTGGAAATTTTAGATTAAGTTAAGCCGAGTATATAAATATATGTGGTTTAAACAAATATATGTCAGATAAATTTCAATATAATTTAAAATACAGTTATTTATATATTTGTCAGTTATATATGGAATAACTTTGTATATTCCATATGATTTACCATATTTTATAGAAACCATAGACCACAGGCGAAGTTACAACTTCGCGGTATCATAAAAAGAGTTTGTTAAAATTCATTTTCAGCTTTAACATAATAACAAAAGTATCAACACTCAATAATATCACTTCAGTTATGTGTTAATTTCAGACAATCATAACGAATTTGTTTAATAGTTAATTGTAACTAAAAAAAAAACAAAAATACCTATATGCGAAATTGTCTAAGTAAAACTATTTAATTTTAAAATACTTTAATTAATATATTGGTTTAACCTTACGCGTTAAAAATCTGTTATTGTAAAGCAAACAATAATTTGATATAAAATTATAATCCTTTTTCAGTGCATCTAATATATTCTCACACCTCTATTAAGCAATTTATGTAAGAGTCTGCAATTTTCAATCTAATTCTGCATTTCTACATGAAAAAACTACAATGAAAAAAATAACTTAATCATCAGTTATTTAATGTTCAAAATTGATCACATAGTTTCGGTGCTCAGTATAAAAGTTCAATTTTCGGTTCGAGATTGTTCCGTTGTCGATTTTCTGTCAGAGCCATAAGTCAACATACGATCATTGCTTTCAGTTCATTGGGTATCTAATTTATAATAATAATAATAAATGTATTTCATCTTAATTACAAAACTACGAGATTACATTTAAAAGTATTGATCGATGTGGTTATTGATTTTCAAACTTAATGGCGCTACAATCTACTAGGTAATCCGTTGCCATGAGTAAACAAGAATACGTAGTATATTAGATAAATAGATACCTCGTTAACAATCTAATTTTTTGAGTGAGTTTCTGCAACTTTTAGTCCAGATAAGCCTACGATACCTGGATATAGTTTCTATTTACTTTGACATATACTTTTCATGGTATTTGAAGTAAATATTTTTTTAGCACAAAATCGTGCACCACGCATCAAGGAACATCCGTCCAATACCGTGTCAGGGCGCAGTGAACCTGCTACCTTAAGATGTGTGGTAGAAGGTCGACCGAAGCCATTCGTGCAATGGTTCAAGGACGGATCGTTGCTCCCACCCGCTGATGATGGGCACAGAGTTCTCTTAGAAGACGGACTATTATTCTTAAGGTAAATTGTTTATCTGTGTGATTTTGCTATATTAATAGTTTTTCATCACTCTTATATATATATATACCTTAGCAACCCAATAGAACTGAAAAACCCCAAGCATCTGATGGTACAAATTAAAAATTGGTTCTTGCACTTCTGCTTTTCAAATATTGTATACGAAGGCTAAATTGTAAAATTTCAGGACTTCCAAGAAAAAATAACAACTTTTGAGTTATATAAAAAAATTAATCGCAAAGTGGATACAATAGTTGTTAAGGAATATGGTATAATTTTTGTTATTATATTGTTCTTTAAGTATACATTTTATCGTTTATATTTTTAAATTATTAATCTAAATCTTCGTGTCAATAGAGTATGACTTATTAAAATTATTAAGCTGGTAGGCACAATAACTGTTACTTATTTTACCCAACAGATATAATTATGATTACATTCTAGATATTTATAGTTAAGTAAATTAGTTGAGTTTATATTATTAGCTACAAACAATAAAATATAAATTAAAAAAAGGACAACACTTATAGCAATCTTCTACAGCATAACTAAACAACATACAGTTAAACTTTTAATAATGGTAATAACTTATATTAGCTTTTTTTTGAATTTACATCCTCACAATTATCCTCCTGTTAATTTTACCTGACTTTGTTAATGTGTATTAATGCCACTTCCATTAATCTTAAGTAGATCCATCATTCTACAGTTAAGGAAGTCAAGATTTGTTTTCACAGAGTGAATCGTGGAAAGAAAGACAGTGACGAGGGGGTTTATTGGTGCGTAGCACGCAATGTTGCCGGCGAAGCCGTCAGCCAAAATGCTTCCCTTAATGTTGCTGGTGAGTTTCGAAACTCGGCCTTTACTGAAAAAGCGGAGTTCTTTTAACGGCGATCCTTGCAGACCGTTTGAAAAGGATCCGTGAAGCTGAGAGCATTTGCCGATTACCATCGTCATTTATGTTCATTTAAATGAGAAGATCGTAATCGTAGATTGCTTAATTTTGTTACTTCCACTTTTTAATAAACAAAACTTCATATTTGTTTCTACATTTATATTAGAATCAACTGTGAATAATTTTAAAACTTTAAAATTAAAACAATAAAAAAAAGTTTAAAATGCTCTATTTATGTCTTATTAAAGTTATGATAATTTTTTTTTCAACTGAATATTTATTAGTATTCCTCGTAATAAACTATTATAGTTATATTCCAGTAAGGTGCATAAATTTATATAAATAATATTTGTTTTTAGTATATTACCCCGAAATATTAATTAGTACTAATGTTTCAGTGCTAAGAGATGAATTTAGAGTCGAACCTCGAGATGTGCAAGTAGCTGCCGGTGAGCCTGCTTTATTAGAATGTTCCGCTCCTAGAGGTGTACCGGAACCGTCTGTAAATTGGCTGAAAGATGGACAGATTTATGACGTAGAAGTTAATGGAAGGTATAATCATAAAATAATTTTGTAATTTTTGATAGTATTAATTATGAAGTTTTATAGATATATTTTTATTACAGAGTAACAATAACAGATACAGGAAATTTAAAAATCTTGGAAACATTACCAACTGATAGTGGTTTATTCAGGTGTGTAGCGTCGAATACAGCCGGTGAAAGGCAGTCAAGAGCCGCAGCTCTTATTGTTCTAAGACGACCACATTTCGTTGTAAAACCCAGCAATATTACAGCTTTACTGGGCCAAACTGTTGAATTTAATTGTCAGGTAAACAACATCTTAATAAACAATTTAATACTGCTTAAACCAACTTTTATTTCTATTAAGGTGTTGTTAATTGTTTTTAGAGTTACGATACGGCTGTTAAAATAACATGGGTCAAAGAAGATGGTACTCTGCCTTCTTATGCCACAATATTACGTGGGCTATTACGCTTGGAACACGTGTCCGCAAGCGATGCAGGAGTATACTCTTGCCGCGCCGAGAGCCACGCCGGTACTAGCATCAGTAGTGCAACGCTCACAGTTTACTGTAAGCCCGGTTTTAGAGCCGATTTTATTGCATCAATAATTTAAACGGATAGCGTTCTGTTTTTACGTAGCCATATGTTTCAGCGTTACCACATTTCACGCAGATACCGTCCAATCTGACCGTATGGGAGGGAGATGTTTTGTCAATTCCATGTGAAGCTAAAGGTTTGCCCACACCGACAGCTTTTTGGATTTTAGAGGGAATTCAAGATTCGTTGCTTTTCCCCGAGTGCACGAAAAGCAATACGAGTTTATTGTATTTGGATAGAACGCGAGCGGAACATAGTGGAAGGGTAATTTGTACAGCCGTAAACGCAGCAGGAAGCATCATGCAAGAGGCTTACCTTACTGTTCTCAAAAAAGGGAATAATAAATTACGAGAACATTCGAGTCACGAACCTAATATTAATTATGAACGGAACGCTCATATGACGGAATACGAACTTATTCAAGCTAGGAAGTATTTACAGCAGAATGTTTTAGTTTTAAAACGAACAGAAACATTGTCTTCTACTTCACTTAAGGTTGTTTGGGATGTAAGTGTAATAAATTAATATTCTATTTTATAATTACAACGTGATAGGTAACGCGGTTATTTTTTACTCAGGAATATTTACACTAATAATTATTTTTTCATTCTACTTAAAATATATATACCTAACTGTAATAAAAGTATTGTATATACCAATAATGTATCGTCAGTTTTAACGGATTTATGTCTTCATATTCTACAACAGAATTATTATAATCAGTAAATTATTGCTATTTTAGGTTTTAACAGATTATAACGAATATTTGGAAGGCGTTAAAATTTGGTACAACGGCACTACGTTGAATTGGCGCAATGTGACCAATGAAGATGCAACAATGTTAAATTTGTCCCATTCAGACGCCATTCTATGCTTAAATGGATCTCTTACGAACGTCGACAATAGCGGAACGTCGAGCTATATCCTAACTGGACTGATGGCTTACACAACCTATGACATATTTCTAATGCCTTTCTATAAGACTTTGTTGGGTAAACCATCTAATATGATGTCAGGATTTACGGATGAAGATGGTAAAGTATTTTTAGATAATTAGTGTATATTTACATGACTTAATTTTTATTGAGTAGTAATAATTGATATTTCTTGTAGTGCCATCGGCACCTCCCCAAAGTGTAACAGCTGGTGTAATTAACACTACAGCAGCGTGGATACGATGGGAACCGCCACCTGTGAGCACGTGGAACGGGGAACTTACCGGTTATTTGGTAAGTTTACGATTGTTTCAGTTATTGTGTACCAAGTTTGTTAAATGTTTGTGTTAGGGGCATTATTAGAGTAATTATAATATGTCAATATTATGTTTCAAATTTGTGTTACCAGTTGGCTACTATATAACTAAATATATGTTCTCTGTTCCGATACATTCTAGTTTATTTTATGGATATGTACTATAAAAAAAAAGAACTAATTCATTTCTGTGATTATTAGCACGTATAATTTATTTATTTATTTTCAATGATATATCTAAGGGTGATTGTAAAAGTCATCTATTAATAGATTATTCATTTAACGTCATCTTTGTTCAAGTAAAATCTTTAATCTGTAAGCGTAAAATCCTTAATAAATAATCATTGGTGTAAATATAATTACAATGCTGCTCAGGTTAAATAAAATTTAGATAAAAAATGTCAACATCAAAATTCTTATAGAGATTTAAATCGTAAATAATGTAGCAAAGATTTCTCTTGTTAACAGATAGAGATACGTGTAAGCGGCAGTACAGGGGGTCGAGTGGTCGGCCAAATGTCTTTAGGAGCTAGAACGAAGGCAGCTACAGCCAGTTCACTAAGAGCTGGTGGCAGATATACCGCCCGGGCCGCTGCGGTCACTAGTCGGGGGCACGGACCTTTCAGTCCCCCGGCTCAGATACATATGTTACCAACACAATCTCAGAGACACTACGTACAGTAAGTGAATTGTTTGAACGCTTGTATCTTATGACCACATATAAAAACAATTTATGAAAGAGGAAAAGTTGAATTTAAACCTTTAAACCTGTATTTATAGCTATAATATATTTAAATGTTTACATTGATTTATGCATCCCTATTTATAAAAACGAATGGAAATGTAATAGTTTTCAAGAAGCTTGTTGCATATGGATTAAAGGCGATAAACACATTGCTCGTTGTAATCATGCCAGCGAACAGTTATACAACCATACCTAATTCAATTGCCTGTGCGCTTTAATGCAATTTAGGCTAAACGTTTGTTTCATTGTTAATATCACTAGAAAGAGGTATTGGATTTATATCAGTAGGTACATTACGTCTGGACAATTGGTATGCCTATGTACTTGATATAAAAATAAACAGACTTATTTGTAGCTACAATCTATCAAATGATTAAAATGTAATTTATGAAATTCATCCATCATTTTGAAGTGGATTATGGTCTCATATTTTTCCCGTACAGAAATAAGACACATATTTAGTAGTAAAATATAATAAGGCTCGTCTTCAAATAATACTGTAGGGACAAAATTGTGTATATTAAAATAATATAATTATAGGACAGAACCACCGAAAGACTCGAATATACCTCACATACTTCAAGAAACTTGGCTTCTCGCACTCGGCCTAACAATTCTCTTCATCATAGTTATCGGTGTATTTGTTATGTATTACATCAAACGAAGGAACAATATTCAAAGGAAGAAAACGACAGGTGCGTGATGAACCAATACACATTCATAAGAGAGGCTTGGTTTTCTAAAATTATTATTTGAATTGTGAAAAATATCCATATTTATAATTGTTTGAGCTCAGAATTTGAAATGGAATCAAGGATCCACTAAGTTTACAAAATTATAAAAATGCGTCTTTTATTAATTAAATAAAAATTTCATGACATGTTAAACAGTTTATTCATAATAATTATTAAAATAAAATATTTTTAGGTCAGTCAATTGTAACGGCTCAACAATGTTTGCTCAATAAAGACACGGTTTGGTTGCGAGAGCGGCCAGTGTTCGGTCCGCCCAACGACACGGGTATAGATGTAAGCAGCTGCCATCAAAGTCTTCTACATGGTGAGTGAAATATCAGTTCGCTTATCTGTTTAGTGTCATCGACATATTTCCCACGATACTTGTAGATGCGATACACAAACGTGGCCGTTAAATCGTTCTGTTTTACTACCAACTTACATATTATTATCATATTATGTCCTAAGTGTTATTGAAGTAAAAACTTCTTTAGCACCGTTGTGATTTGATACTCGATGAAACGAAAAAGCGACAATAAAAAGACACAACCATATAAATCTATAGGATTTGGCTACTTTTCATAAGCAGAACGCAGGAGTGGTCGATAGCTCGTATCCCGCTGATTTAGGATATTTAAAAAGTATTTTTAAAGAACACATTTTTTGACGCACTTCTGACTCGCGTGAACTGCTGCACACAATTTTTTACTTGAATCACCATTTATTTCCAAATATAAGATACAAAAAAATATTTTATATACAATAAATGTTATCAAATAAGTGAGAATTTTTTTTGATTAGGTGGACAATCAACCAGCATACTGAGCGTAGAACCAGAGTACAGTCTTCCGCAAAACTCTATCCAGGGCTTAGACGCGTCGAGTGTAGACAGGATACGCCGAGGGCCACCGGAACCGTACGCGTCCAGTGCCATTTACACCGAACTCAATTTCAAGGTACGCCGCGATAAACATTATGAGAACTCTATAGTTGACATTAGATAAGATTACACCGATTTGCATAGCGTGTGTCGTATATCACATTATTTACAAGCTTTAATATCACTAACAAGCCATAATTTCCACTTAGGACAATAACGAAATTGGAGACTTGAAAAATTGCCCAGAAAGACGATCGCACAACAATAGCATTGTTAGATCATGTAATGGAAGTATTCAGTATTCGACGGGAGAATGTTCAACGTGTTGCCATAGCACTTCAAGTAGATCGACGAAGGATTATAGAGAACCAAGACTCGAGAATGCTCATAATGAGATCAATGTTTTAGAGGACGATTGCGGCTCGTGTCACACCAACAGGTCCGGTTCGAGGAGTAGACAGGACAAAAGCAAAGTGTGTCCGGCCACTGATTTAGAGTATGACTATCCACAGTGGCACTGGCTCGGGAGGGAGAACAGTTTCAAAATTCCAATCCCGACGAGTAGACATTCGAATGTAGCGAGGTCGGAACAGGGCTGTCAAATAAATCTGTGTGATATACTGCCGCCGCCACCGTATGAGGTAAATTGAACTTGTATACAATTTTGTTCTTTGCAATCAGCGGTTTTTTACTGATCAGATAATTATTGCAAACGTGACATAGGTACATTGATTGTTTTCATTTTTTCCAGAGTCCAGAGAACAAACAAAATTACGGAACTGGTACATAAAGTATAGTATAGAATAATATAACGCAAAATAAAGCAATAATCCATACCTATCTTTTGAAAAGTAATAATTAGAACTATAGTAAACATGTAGTTTCTTAAATTAATAATCAATAGATTGAAAATTAGGAATAAAGCAAGTTTTAAAAAGTAAACTGTAACCATTAGTAGTCGAAAATTTAGTGCTTTCTAGTTCATGATATGTTGATATTTGTAATTAGTAATTATTCCTAACCTATATTCTAGTCACAGTTTATAGGACTAGCGTAGTGTCGGTAACAATTGTTAGATATTGTCCTGTCCTTTTAAATCATTATCCTTTTTATCTATAATCAAGTCTGATAAACAATATTCTTTTTCGATTTCAGCGTGTGGAAAGTAATTGTAAAGCATTGCAATTGTAATTATTTAAGATATTAGTTATATAATCTTTGACTGTGATATTTATATTAAAAGTTGTGTATTAGAATTAAATGTAATCTTTAGTCGTAGTATTGATTGTATACAAATTGAATTTCTCCCGCATTTATTAACAATACTCTGTCAATTTGGCACATCTCTATAGTGTCTTTAAAGCGAAGATTAATTTTATGAAATGTAACTGAAATATTTTCAGAGACCGGTTCGTTTATAACTAAATAAAATAATCGAAGTAGACTCGCATTTTCATTCAATTTACATCACGAAGCGAAATATATAAACCTAAGTTTGACAGCTGTATAATGTTAGATAGTAAATTATCTTCAAGCTTTATATTTATAGTACTGTTTAAACTAAGACAGTAGATAACATAACTTATATATTACTTAGTAATGAATTACTCACACACTGGTTCGTTACCTGTCCTTGCAAAGTCATAAACTTAAAAGCTGTTGTAAACAAACTAGAATTGTTTGCTTGAAGATTTATTTTGTGCTCATAATGTGAATGGTACGCTTAATTAAAACATATACACATAGTTATATTACAAATAATTTGGTTCAGTTTTACGTTAACAAATCCAAAAACCACTATTATTGCTTCAGCAAAGTTTTACAATATAAAATGACCTACCTATTTTGATTGCGTCAGGTGACGGGTTAAAAGCATTTAGCAATAAATCTTTAGCCCCAATTTATTTCTGCCTTATTCTCGTATCGCTTCATTTATAGCCACCTTTTTGGGGTTGGAATGAGATTTCCATTATCAGCAAGTTTTAGGAACAATACAAAGGACTAATCGATTCAAATTACATGCGCATGCAGGAGTAAACTATGTAACTAAATTTCCATATAAGTAAATTTCTAGTTGCAAGGTTTAATTTAAGATTTCTTGCCTGGATTAGTTAATAAACAATATTAAGTTTACGGTAAGCAATTTTTAGTAAATTAAAATTACAAGTATTTATAGGATGTTAGAGAACTTTAGTACTAACTAATTAATAATTATGAAGGTACCTACTAAATAATGGAGAATAATACAGAAGTCAAATAAAATATAACATATTCTTTGGACTATAATAGTGTGTAAATCCACCTATAATACATGTTCAATGTCAATGCATAAACTTAAGAATACACGATTATGATAAACATTTTATAATTCTCAATTTAATAAATACTAGCAACCACTCATGACTTTATACGCGTAAAACATCATCATCATCATGGACAGCTTTTATCAACCGACTGCAGAGTATAATCCTCCTCTTTTACCACTCATTTTTGTCCTTTTTTTAAACGTGGAGAAACCTGTCATGCTTACACACTCGTGCTCGCTGAAGCGAGTAATTATATGAGACATCTACTCACTAAAACTCCACGGTGGGCCATCCGCCGCCGTAAAGGGGCGACTCGAGCTCGTCTAAGCATTCCACTGTGTCGTCTCAAACCGGCGGCCGGCCGAGCTATAACAATGCTAACTGTCTCCTAAACGGCCAAACCTGTGTAATGGGAAGACGAGCCACCCGACCACTCTCCCCTGGTTCGGCTAGGACGGAGGAAGAAGACAAGCAAGTCGCTCAGAAAAGCTCAGCGTGATTCTAACCACTCTCGGCAGTGAGAATACCTCTCCTACCACTGTAATTAGGGCACGGCGCTGCTTCTCCTACGCAGCACACTCCGAGAGAGTGTGCTGTAATGTAATAACTTTTTAGGGTTCCGAAGTCAAAAGGAACCCTATAGTTTTACTATGTCCGCGGCTTAGTTCAGAGATTCTTAGTACTAGATAGCTGTATACATATTAATCACGTCGACAAAGTTACCAAATAAACACTTGAAAAAAAAAAATTGTTTAGTGTGGGTAACTCCCCTACACGTAAAGTGGGAATGTTTTTTTCTTTCTCGTCTATACTACACGATAGTATTGATGTTATCCATCAACACGAGATGTTGATGGATAGGGTAGGGTAGGGTATATATATAATGAAGTTAAAAGAAAAACTATCACAGGTAAGTAGGCTTTACAAGTTAACGAGTAATAGTCAGTCAACTTATAAAATGTATTTAGAGAAGAAAATTTCGTACAAATTTCATTGAAAATTACTTAAATACACCTATAGGTGATTCATGTTAAACCAGGCCCGCCCCAGCCGGGTGTAGCATGAATTACTTCTACAAAAGTAAAATGTTTGGCCGTGTCCCGGTGCGCTCGCCCGAATACGACCTAGTGTAACAAGAATGATCTTTAAGTCTGCATATAATGACGAGCAACTACGAAACCTTACAAAGCGCGTGGACCGACACGCACTTGGTAATTTTTTCTATTATAATTTGAATCTGCTCCAATATGAACACAGTCATATAACCGAAAATTAACAGTGAAAATATTATAATAAAACAAAAAAGTTTTATTACATTCTGCCAAAACTCAGTAAGCATAAACTAAGGTTTTATCGTTAAAAGTTTCTTAAAAATGGTCATATCTAAAATGTTAATGTTACTGTTGCCATTTTTGGCACAATACCCTAAACAGATTCATCACGCTCCAACCAAAAATAAAATTCTATTGCACTACATACACCAATAATGGTCATCATATTTTTATATGGTATATAAAGTTTTATTACTCATAAACAACAGGAACCTAAATGAGTGACATAAAAATAGAATTAACAACAAGTCCGTGTCGAACCAAACTGCTTTGATTATTATTATATTTGTGTCTGAACGAAATGAATTTTTTCATTAATGTGTGCTACTTTCCAATGAAATAAATTTTATTATTAAATCATTTTTACGATACAGAAACAATAAAATAAATAATAAAATAATATTTATATTTGAAACCTCTATAAGGTTTATCATTTACGAAATGAAATAGTTTTAGTAGTTTCACTATAATATTATATGAGCAAATACAGGTTTTAATCTATACGCGTATGTTTTCGGTAAGAAAAATCTACGTACTTTTAAATGTCGGTAGTATCATCTGATCAGAATCAGAATTTTGTAACGAAATTAGGTTTTTATTACAAATTATAGAATATATAATTGCTGATGAGATGAAGGTAAATATTTTTCACCTATCTTCAAAATAGATAGGTATAATAATATGCGCAAATCTGAGGAGTGAATTTGAATTTGACCTGACAGAAGAAGCAAGAGCGTAAGAAGTCTTACTCTTAAAATTTCAGTCAGAGTAAAATGAGTAAGTGTTGAAAGTTTATTATAAAATTCATACTTTTAGTTTAGAAGCAAACGTGGCATATTAATTTTGAGTTACAAAGATGTGTATTATAATTTATATGGAAAATAAATCTGTTATAAAATTATTTATTTGTGTCAAGTTGTTTAAGTTTTAAGTATTCATTCATATTATGATTTAGTACCAAATAGAGATGTGTTTCAGAATTTCATATACACATCTGAATAGGATATTTTATGAGGTACAACGATTTTTGTATTTGTTTATGATCGTCTATACGTTGCTCTGAACACAATAAAGTGGTCGTAATTTTTATGTTTCATTGAAATGTGTGAAACGAGTCACATATGACTCTAGTGTAATTTATGTTTTTGTTGTATTTTATGTACTTCTGGGTGGTTTGATGACAGCATACAAATATACGGATGTATAAATAAACGCTAAAATTTTATTGACATTCCGAAATATGAAATGACAGAATAGAAACAATTATAATTAGGGATGTTATTTTAGATCAACTATACTTAATCGGATATATACATGATACTTGAACTTCTATGCTATATTCTTGCTATGCTATGCTATAATTCTTGGTGTCTAGTATCTAATTCATGTTAAGAAAAATGAAAGAGGTGGAGAAAACCCTTTACATAAAGTTGATATAGTGAATATAGAAGAACAAAGAAAAATATGTTACAAAATTAAACTAATCTTATAAGAGCATTAAAATCAAAAAACTTTAGTAACAATATTCATAACGAACAAAAATATCCAAACAAGAGTTGAAATTAATCTGTAAGTATAATTTTATGTTAATGTCCCAGCTTCTGGTACGTTTTCGTGGAGTAAGCATTTATCATAAGTGGTGATCGAAAGTAAGCCCGGTTTGCAAATTTCATGGTATCTTGTTGTTGCCCGGACCTTACCTACATCTGATTTGAATACATTTAGATAAAGTATTTTGCTTTTCGCATATATTATTACGTTTGTTTTTATTTGTAAATACTTTTATGTAAGCAACATAAAACTATTATTATTAATAATATTTTTTAGAAAATGCCCCATTTATTTAATTTTTTTATAATAGCTCGGCACATTGACTGTACTGTCCCTGATAGTAAGCACAGTACAATAAAAACACAAGCGACCACCGAGAGATCGAAATCCATCGGCGGTCGCCGCTGTCATGCCGGTCTGTGTGGATTCCTTATAAAGTATCCTATTTCTGCTGTTAAATCTTTAATGTTTTACTTAAACCTTTTAAATTCTGGCAGCCAGTCAGTGGCAGGTCCAAGCAGGAAGCAACAAAACGATTGATTGTTCCATCGTTGTAACTATGCAGTACATGTATGTGGAGTTGACAATAGCGTCAGCTAAGCTTCTGGTTTGGTCTTACTAAATATACTCAAATATTTCTGCATTAAGTTCGGCATTAAAATATTTTTAACACGTTTTTACGTAGCTTATAATTATTTGAGACTGTTTATAGGCAGTTTTATATTTATTACTTTTTAACGATAATAGAACAAATCTTAAAAGAAACCCCTTAGAATGTCTTCTATAATATGTATTACTCACCCTTCAGATTACACCAATCCATTAACGTTACATGAAAAGTTAATATATAAATACCAATAAAAATGTTAGGCTGATACTAGTTCACTCTCCCCAGCCCTTGGGTGCTATGAAGTTTTGTTCAGAGGCAATTCATGTCGATAAGGATAGTATAAATGTTGGACAAAGAATAAAGATACTAATTTGAAGCAAATACCGATAGGTCTTCAGCATCGATTGAGACCTAAATGTTTTTAATAGATTCGTATTAATCATTAAGGATAATCATGAATTGATTTGATTTTTTAAATATCTAAAATGATATTTTCAATATTCCACGATAAAGAAAATAAAAATACATATAAAAACTATTTCAAATACAGATTAGGCAAGTTGAAAAGGCAGTTGTTTTAAGCAATCAAAATTATTAGTTATCTGTATT
The DNA here is from genome assembly GCA_947532125.1 of Saturnia pavonia. NCBI lineage: Eukaryota > Metazoa > Arthropoda > Insecta > Lepidoptera > Saturniidae > Saturnia > Saturnia pavonia. Next base: position 10,777,351 of record OX383905.1, on the reverse strand, counting down.
AATTTATAAAATGTCGCTTCTCGAGTAATACATACGATACCATATCTCACAAAGTTATCTTTATTTGAGGTCAAAACAAAATTGATATTACCGTTATTTTATTTATGAAGTGCGTGCTACGTATTGTGCAAACTATACTCGTAGAATATGTGCCAATTGTAATCAAATAAAAATTAAACTAACTCTTACTATCACAGTTCCGAAGTAGACATAAAAGTGTTGACATGCGTTGTAACATAAGTAATTAAATGGAACAAGTGTGTATGCTTGATACTACATCGAAAATCAAAGTTTGTATGTAGGATAATTTTGAAATAACCATACAATCGAAGTCATGTACTCAACAAGAAAGATAGCACTACATTAGCATATTAGACGATTTACACTTGTGCAAGGTTCGAGACGAAAGCTTCATCCACATTTTTCTATTGAATGCTCAAGGATTTGCTTAGTAACGTAGCTTCTATAAAGAGTTATAAAACAGTCCTCAATTGGAATGCAAACCAAAGACATTGGCTAAAGATAGTTATGAGCTCCCTCTCCGTTTACTACTTACATAATTTTAAAATAAATAATGATATCAAAAGTACCCGGCATCATAATAAATCACTAACATTTCATTGCAGTTCTATGTCCGTCATTATTGGCCTTATTAATCATTATTTAACCGAGTTAATTTATATAGAAATAGAATCGTGGACTAAATTTAATTGTTCCTGACGCTTAGACATAAATCTCGGTGAAATCCTGGCGGAAGCAATTTACATAAACGCCGCCATGGACGCCTCTATACCGCCGTTTAGCTGCGCGTATTTATAATATTGTTATCTGTATGTGGATCTTCCGTGAATAATCGTCTATTTAATTACACAGTCACAATTCTAGCTTGTACCAATATTTACGAGCAATTTCGAAGTGATTTGAGATACAGATAAATTACTTTTACAACGTTAAATATAAGACAGAAATGTTATTGACGTATCAAGAAAGTTCTTTAAACGGTCAATAGACGGGTACAGGTTGATCAAAATTTGAAATCATACTATATTGGTTAAAGTGTTCATGACATTTCATGGATTTGTTTTTGAGTACTTTCTTGTTACTATTATATTTTAGTGTTTCATTTTTAAATTTAATACTCTCCTAGTTAATAATTTTGTATATTAACTTACCTATTATTTTATTTTTTCTTCGCCTTGCTTTTGTCATACTTAAATTTGGTCTACACAACACTTTACCTTCCTTTGTGTTGTGAACTAAGATTCTGCTAAGGGCCGATTTCAGTAACATCAGAGTTTATGGTTAGATCGCTATCCCCGATTAGTACAAATAGAATATCTATCCATAGTTTTCGTTTCAAGAATACGTTTGAAACTTACATTGAAACGCAGGTAATTTCGATTTGTATGAGCTTCCTATCTCTAGCATGTCCATCCTCTCGATGACATATAGGAACGTTCGATATGAAATACTATCCATAGTTAAGTTATTGAAATTAAAGTAATCGCAATAGGATAGATATGTCTTTAGTAACTGAAACGACGTTAAGATAGGTTATTGAAAACGGCCGTTAGTGTTTTACGATCGGTCGCCTGCCTGACGTCAATCCATATTTCTCCATATTTTTGTCTAGCCGACGATAGATAATTAGTAACTGTTATCAGCCTTCCACTATTGCCATACAAGTATGTATACCAATATATAAATTCATGTTATTCATGTAAGAATTTAATATTTCATATATTCTAAATTTGAAGTGCATATTAAGGAAATCAATGTATCTCGGCAATCATTGTAATCTAGTTATTATAACGAGCTTATTATAATGTATAAATTTTATATTTTAATATGTAAATTAAGACTTATTTATAACTTTGTTCTTACATATTGTGGATTTATTATTGTTATAATTTTATTTAGTCTGTAATATATAATTTTATTTTTTTTAATACTAAAAAGATTTACGCTATGGCAATCTTATTTTTAGGCGTTTAAAGTTTGTGATTAGTTAAGTAATTAATATTGAAAAAAAACAAAAGAAAAACAAATTTACTTAATATTGATCGTATATCAAATTATTATTTTGGTACAAAAAAAAAGTTAAGATTCACGAGACCTGTTGGTTATAATTGTTGATAATATATGAAAACTACCGGATTAGATACTTTATGCCTCAAAACGGTCTAAGTTTGAGAGAGGTAGGTATACATTTATATGTAGAAACAAACTAGCAGTGCCCACGGTTTCGCCCGTTTTAAATTTATTTGATCAACTCTACAGCGCGTCGCCGCCAAAGCACCCGTGTAGCATATCGTTATTCTCACTTCCCATACTTACCTACAGCTTACCAGATTACACAGCATTATACAGCTCCTATCTTTAGGGTCGCAGCGTGAAGTCATATAGCCTATAACCGTCCTCAATAACTAGGCTAAATATAAAATAAAAAAATACCGGGAGGTCCAGAAATTAGCGCGTTTAAACAAACAAACATTGTTATAGATAAATTCTATATCCACTATATAATTATCTGATTTAATTGTCTTAATGTTATTAGTTCTGAGATAATATCTAAGATAAGATAATGTTTAAGGTACATAGGTAATATTGTAGATATATAGTTATAATGTAATCCATTAAAACCCTCAGTGTATTTACTGAAGAGCAAGACCCGGACACTGTCTCTAAGCGGCTTTGAGTGTAGCGGAGTGTGAACGGAGTCTCGGTCGAAGGTCACAATTAGACGAGGCGTTTAATTACAAAATTCACGATAACGGGCTTCACCTCCCCTAGTCTTTCAGGGTATTCCTTTGTTTATGTAAAGTTTATGTTAATATTAAAGCAGCGTTTTTTTTATTAAAGTTAACGCTAGTTGATAACATGTTATTGGTGTCATAAGATGGGCTACTACTATGAACATAAGTGTCATTTATACATGTAAAATGTTTTCACTAGCTAGGCCGGCTGATGTTGTTCTGTCCTTTGCGGTAATTAATGACTCGAACACAACGCCACCTATCGGATCCTAACATAGCCATGAATCATCGTCTCAACAAGACAAATATATTTTATGTAAATATAATATGATATCAATTGGTGAAATCGATCATAAGATATACGATCACTTGTGTGCGTATACAAGATTTTAATAGGATACATCGTGCTGATTTCTTTATTATTAGCATATTAACGCTATTTGCAAATCAGTTCTTCTTATAACTGATTCTTCAAAAGAGTAGTAAACAGGTTTTTAAAGGATTGGCAACGCGCATGTGTTGCTTCTGGTGTCCAAAGTGTCCATTGGCTGCTGTACCCGCTTTTTTTTTTTATCAAAGCACGGCAAAGTTACTACACTGTACCTGATGGTGAGCATAGTGCAATCCAATAACATCGGTGACTACCGTGGGATTTACAATCTATCGACAGTCGTGCCTGTCATGTCGGCATGCTCAAATGTCTCTTCACGTTATTTGAAGGACTACATGTTGAAGAAAGAAGGAACACACTGGCCGTAAGACAGTTCCACAGCCTCACAGTAAGGCAAAGATAAGACGTAGTAAATTTCTTTGTTCGTTCCGAGATGGGAATTATCATTAAGCTGGGGCTCCGGAGCCCAGCGCGTGTTGTTCTATTATGAAAGGGAGAAGAGGGAATTAGGTTAAACAGCTTACCGTCAGCCAGGCCAAATGCTTCTTTACTACCATCATGGTATTAAAAAAAACATGAATTGTATCGAATTAATTTCCAATTTTCTAGAATAACAATATAATAAAAGAAAGTCAATAAGATAATTAAAAGCTGTAAATTAAAAATGTATTTCAAATCGCTTAAGCTTTTGCAAAGCGTGACATACCTAATGAAGTTAGGGTTGCCTGTAACTGGATAGTGGTATTACCAAACTAAATTGGTATGTGGAGACTGTACGTAGTATGTATACACCAAACGATAAAGAGAGGAAAGGGACGGGAAGAATTTGAACCATTAGTGAAATTCTACATCTACAGCGTCGAAATATTCTACTATCATACCACCGCGTCTTAATAATAATTATGTATAAATTTAAAATTTATATACTTAATTAGTTGTTCCACTGATACATGAGAAAGCCGGACCTTTTCTTACCATTACATATATAAAACTATGTTTTATATTACAAATATATTAATTGTACATATTGTTTTCTTTTTAATAGGGTTATAAAACAAACTGTATATACTCTTTATCTGAACCTAATATGAAGTTCGATCATGATAGTATTTAGGTAAAATCCACTTTAAGAACATTTAAAGTAATCAAAATCACAAATACTTTATTCATTTTAGATCCTGAGAAGGAATTTGTGAAAGTTAAAATATTATCACCGGTTAGGGAAACATACCGATTCTCGAGACGAGTCAGCGCAAGAAACTCCATTGGTTTTTTCTTCTTCTTTTAAATGAAAATAATATTTACAGTTTATAATTACCTTATTATTAGTGTATGTATGGACATGAACATCATTCGCGTAATAATCCATTAAACTGCATTAAACAGGTGAATGGAGTTTTTGGCGGGCTCCTTATCTGTCATGTGGTGGTTTTTATTTTATTCATAAAATTATGTTATTTGACCCATTATATGTAATTTTGGCGGAATTTTAAGTCACGTAGTTTGGTTATTAGACACTATTGTAGTGGTTTACAAATAATTACACGGAACAAGCATTTTAAGTTGCCATCTTAGGATAATTAGAAAAATATTATATTCACGTGACGTTGGCAGAATTGCGGATGAGCACAGTTGCCATTATATATAAAAAAGAAGGAGAACTGAGAATGCAAGAAGGATTTAAATTGTCCATCCGATATTATCATAAAGTTCCACGTTTTATATGTTTCTTAGACACCAGAGACATCTCGATTCGGTCGATAAAGCGTCGGTACGCTAACCGTAATAAATCATGGTCCTTTTAATTTGGCTAAAGACACTCGCGTTCGTTCATTTTAACACTAAGACAGAATATCTTTTTCTTTTATTTCCATTTATAACCGACGTCATAAAATATAGGCAGTGATGCTCGCGTGGCTGTCAGTAGCTCGTCTCGGTTGGTGCGAGTTACGCTTGTTCTTTTTTATAACCCTTTTGCTTGTTTTGATTTGTTCAATCGAGTCATGGCTGGGAAATGCTTGGCTATTTGTTGGTGTCTCGATATAGAGACGTTAGTGTGCTTAGTGCTATTGATTTTATGCTACTGTTTTTTACTATCTTTGACCGGTGTATATACATATACTCGTAGTAATTTTTCTCATAGTAATCTCACATGATCTTATTTTACCATATGACCCAGAGTACGTAACACGCTAAGCTTAGAGGGACTGACTTTCAAATGCAGCGGTACAAAACTATACGTGCTTGGCGTGAACCTTTCCACTTGTGGGTGATAACTATGATTTTCTTTATAATATTTTAACCTCCCAGTGAGTCATCAGAACTTCACATTGTAAATATAGGTCTACGAATTACTTAAACTGATTCTTCCTCACCTGTACGTAATTATACAAGTAAATTAAAACTTTGATTTGTGGAATTCGTAAGGAGATCAAATTTTTACTTTCTCTTTTTATCTTATTTATAAAAAGTATCATATATAATTATGATAAATAAGAATGTACTGGTGAGATGTAAACCAAGATATGAAAAAATACAACGTTCATAACTCTGGAAAAAAAATATTTGAAGCCATTAGGTATTATTTGAGAAGTGACCATAATTGATGACAACCTTGGCACGATAGCCCGATACAAAATATAAACGAAGTTATTAAACGAGTTATAGTAAAATATATCGTCTTTTTGTGCATTATATTGAAATGCATTACGCGCAATCTCCTTGAACTTTTCATTAGTAGATACTCGAGGCGTTTCATTTCTCTTATCAAAATCAAGTCGGAGCAAGAACGCTAACAAATTACCGCTTTAAAAGATATCGTCCCTTCGGCTGTTATCTAGTATGCGACGCCCACATGGGACCGAGTTTTACGGCGTTCCTATTATCTGTTACCACATTGGCTTCGCTGAAAATAAACCGCTTCAACAGCCCCCTGCTTTATCGACATTATGAAGTTTTCGAAATGAACACTTCATTTGTACGATAAAGCCTGACAACCAACCATCTGTTATAAGGTACACTAAGATTTGTCAGTAGCATCACTACGGTTGTGTGTTACATTTTGAATATATTTATAGGAACAAATCGAACATTATTTACTATCATGTTTAAATTATATTTAAATAGGTATTAGATTATGTTTATTTGAACCTTTTCTCTTCAAAGTAGACTAATAATATTAATTATCCAGAGTTTTAATATGCGATAAAATAAGAATTTTGTGTAAATCATGTAATTTGTCATAACTGCTAATAAAACATAGGTAATATTCAATATAAGGTTAGCTCATTATCATAATGTATGATATGATTATTTAGTAATTTCATTAGTAAAACAGGACTTGCTTTTCCAGCGCTCTTATTATCAAAGGAATTGAATCCACAGACGCTTAGTTATCGTCTTGGTATTTATGCCTCTAAATTACTCTCATAATTGAGCTCTCTTGACACGACTCGTTTTAACAATACGAAAAATATTCAAACAAAGAAAGTGAACCGGCGAACCTCGAATCGCTAGTTAGACGTCTTTCCCGAAAGTATTCGTTTAGCTATCCTGACTGAAATGTGGTTTGCAAAAAGAGAATTCGACATCAAAGCGTCGCGCGATCCGGTCCAAAAGCGACGTGACGAGAGTTAGAAATAAACGCGCGGTAGCGACAATTCGAGAAGTTCGAGGCAAGCGGGTACTTTTCGCCCACACGGCCGGCGCGGCGCGGCGTGGTGTGGCGTGTAACCGAGAATGTCCGCGTCGAATCGGCTGTGAATTATTTCAGAGAACTTGTTACGTTTCATTTCAGCGTTTCACCCTGTCCGCGCTTTTGTGTCGATAATAAATTTGCCGAGCGCTCTTGCCAACATCATTTATAATTTTATATACCTTCATTAGCGTACATTTGCATTCATAAAGGTGGCGTGCGGGTTATTATATCATCACATTGTTGGGTTGGGAAGTAATTACATATGTAGGTAGGTAACTAATACATGCACATTCTACAGAATGTTTATTTACCTACTAATATAAAATAAAATGTTAATCAATATTTATTTCAAAGTAGCTTTAGCCCGAGACTTTGTTCTCGTTGTTTTAAAATGACACGACTGGCACGCACCCTGTAGTAAAACATACTTTACTAATATAGAAAACCGCGGGCATGTGTATTGCCCACATCAACTTATTAAAATTTAATTGTAGTGGGATGAATGATTTAGGAAAGCATAGATTACAAAGGAACATTTTTTATATAGGTACCTACATATTTTATACATATTCATATAAAAATCTTATATATACGTCTGTCAGTGATCACAGAACTTCTGAACGACTTGACCGATGAAGCTCATATTGACGATGGTTCTCATAGCTATGTTGGTATGGGATTGGTGGCGCTTTAGTCATTATCAACAATTTCTATATTTATGGATCAAAATGATTTATATCTATATAAATTTGACCGTTATGCACGAACCATCAAAAACTACTGGATAGCTTTTGATTTCTTTTTTTGTTTTAATACTTATTTATATGGTCCTTATAAAAAAAAACGATATCGTCACAAACAATAATTCTGTAGTGCACGCGAGTGGAGCTCAGCGCACAGCTAGTTCACAATATAATAATATTGGGGATTTCTTTGGAGATTTCTCTCTACTTGGGGCAGTCCGTCTGGTGGAAGACTGTAACCAAATAACCTTGTTGTTGTGTTCCCGCTGTGAGTAGAGTTTCCGGAGCTCTTTGGGCTAGAGGGCTTCAAGGTCGTCAACGCGCTAGTGATACCTTATGGTATTACAAGCGTTCATAGATTAGGGTAGCCGCTTACTATCAGGTGGGCCGTAAGTTTGTTTGCTACCTTCGTTGTATAAAAAATATGTTTAGTGCAATGAAAGAAAATCTGAAAATCTGAACTCGATAGAACTCGCTATGGTCGGGTCGGTTAACTACCAGAAAGAGTAAAAAATAGATTTCACCTATCCTACCGATTACTGATGACTGCGGGTAAGTTATTAGTATATAGGATTGGTGTCATATGTATGCACACATATCATAACACATATATAGATAGGTAATTATACATACCTTTTAAATTAATTATATATACTGTAAGACTTTAATGGTGAAATAATCGTAGACTTAAATAAATGTGTTGCGGGTGAGGTTATCGACGCCCCTCCGTAATAATTACATGTTATCCGAGTTCCGAAATTACACGATCCCCCGTAGTGTTGCGGAGCGTAGCGGTAATGGCTCGTTAAAACTGATGAGAGCTCACGCCCTTGTGCCTCGCGTCGCTGACTTGCGGTCTCGCCTCGCTGAAATGCGGTCTCGCGAGTTTTGTGTAAAAAATAAAAACTCTTCTGCGCTTTATAAGTTCACCATTTCCAAGCCCGGTGAAGCTGTAAAAGTCTTCTGAGGCTTCAGAGCCTTTAAGGCTAACAGTATAGTCAGATCGAAATTTTTTGTACGAATCCACTAAACTTGACCATGAAAGAGAAATTTAATAGACTAACTGACCCGTGCATGTATTTTGAAATAGCTGTGCCCGTGGCTCCGCTCACGTGTACTAAACAAATTGTAGTTAATCCAGGTTATAAACTATTTGTGTGCCAAATAACAACCAAATCCGTTCAGCCATTTTTCCATTGAGTAATAAAAAAACTCACTTTCTCCTTTATAATATTAGTTAGGATAATGCGAATAATAGACCATTAATAGATGGTTACTGTTAATTGAATATGTTCTTTAGTAATCCCGACAACAGATGGCATTTCTAATGTAAAAGTTTATTTTTTCTTTATTTTCTTAATAACACGTCTGTTTTATACTATTTGACTATTTTTTGGCAATAGCGATGGACATAAGCTTTACACTGATGTTTGAATAATTAATTTTGATGAAGAATTAAGGGGGATACTGCGTTTCCACAAAAAAACACCTTTGACATATAAGTCTTTGAAGTTATTAATATTTTTATATGCGTAATTTTATCTGTGCCCACAAGAAGTAGAATTTCAATTAAAAAAATGTATAATAAATAATTACGTTAATAGTTGACACAAGTATATAGTTACAAAATTACTGATACTCAAATAAATTCATGAGAACGATATTTAAATTTCAAGCAACCCGGGACATATGTTTACGGCGTGACAAATCTACTATACAAGAATCGTGTACGCCTTAGTTGTGAATACGCTCATTAAAATTTTATATACGGTCACAATAATATCGAGAGTTCATAGCACCGATGTCGGTGACATAATAAATGTCAACGAGATCAAAATACTGTTGGCGTGGTTCGGCGTGGCGCAATGCTAAGCGAGGCTTCACCAAGCCTCTAATTATATCTAACGGACTCAGTACGGCTACACTGAGACATTAAAATTAACTGCCGCTTGCTTTTGATCTTTCCATTAGGGTATCCCTATAAATATAGTTCATTTAAAAAGACTACGAAGTTGAGTCGACGCTAATGTAAATGGCACGTTTTCAACAATGTACGTTGCTGTAATCTGATTAATCACCACATTGACGATATTAGAAGTCAATAAGTAAAATAAAGCCTGTATTAAATTTCTAGGTGTGCCTCATGGTTTCACCCGTGTTAAATTTATTCGAGAAATTCTCCATGGCGCTGCCGCTAACGCTTTTTTAAATCCGAATGGTAGTTCCAAAGATTAGCTTGTTTAAACGAACAAAAAAAAACTCTTCAGATTTATTATGTTAGTGTAGATTAACCAGCAGACAAATTTTGAAGCAATGTTATATATAAACACCGCGTCGATCGATATGAGTTGCAATCCCTGCAATGGGCCTAAGCTTTCGATGAAGAAAAACATCGTGATGAAACTATAGCATGGCGGTAGGGCATTTTCTAATAACTGCTTGTCTAGCTACCACCGTCAAGTTAAAAATCTGTCACCAAGCACACTCCCTAGAATAGGTGTGTCCCGTCAGGGTTACTATCATCGGCTACATTTAGGGTTTCCATTATAATTTATAATATATAAATTTATAGTCATTATAGTTTATAATGTATAGTATTGTACTATATTTCGAATCTGCATACTATATACTGTTGAAAAAATATATAGTATGCAAAAATACTATATTTTCAACACCAATATCCAACAAACAAATCCTTCATTAAAAAATTTATGAACGCTTCTTTACATTAACTTCTGGTGCGGAAGCTTGTATCCGAACTCATCGTGTTATAATGCGTTCTGAACCTGTCCGTAATGTCAAATTGGCAACATTAAACAAATTTTTGGTCTGCTTTTATGTTTTGTTTTTAAATTTCGATAGTTATTTTCTATTTCATGTTATTCTTTCTTTTGAGAAATTGAAGTCCTAAATAAATTAGTTATGGAAAGTGGTAGCTATATCGAAAGTCAAGTTCAAGTGCGGCGCTACTAACGCTATTAACTACAGAGTACAAGAAGGGCCAAGAAATGTAGTTTAAATAAAAATAAATAAGTCATAAATAATTTCTTTGATTATTATTTTTTCCAAAAAATACTATAGTTCCCCGAAAAAAATTTGGCAACCCTAGCTAAACTATCACTTATCATCAGATGAAATTGTGGCCAGAAACTGAAAAGTAAGCCAATAAATAAATAAAAGTTTATTACCAGTTCAGTTGTCATTTATAATGAATTACGTTCAGCGAAATTTATTTAAGTCGTACAATTTGGAGCACGATAAAATTTCGCGAGGAATATGGCACGGGCTGTTGGAAAAACTCGGCGGCATTCTTTTTGTTTCCAGATACAAGTCGTACGCTTTGCATTGTTTTGGAAACGGGTTCAAAACAAAAGGCGGCAGTGATTCGCGCCTGCATCGCTCCGCGGGCGAACATCGGTCATAATTAATTGCAGTCATTCGCAGAAATCTGTCGACAAACAAACACAACGGCCAGTGAAAAGCCGTTTTATCACTTGCCGCGGTATTCATAAATAAATTTTAATATCAATAACATTGTATCTCATGTTAGTGCAATTAAGTTGTCGAGAATTTCTTACGTAAATATGTTGAGTTATTATTTATGTCATGTCAATACTACGAATAGTCACATCTGCTTTCTTCAAATTGTACATACGAGTCTTTTGAGATTTTAACGGTTCCTTAAGACAAGGAAAAGCAAATCATAACATGTACATCCTTTTTTAAATTATTTCATGCTCAATATTATTTTGTATTTTATTTGTTAACAAAAAAATGTTTTTTATTAATATTGAATTATATAAAAGTAATTACATCTACAAATTAGATTATAAATATTACTGAACGTTATTTCCGTCTGAAAAAAGATCTCATTTAGGGCCAATCAAGTATGACGTAAGCACTAAAAGGGGGGCGGGGGATCTTTGATTTGCTTATTTTTATGACATAGGGGATGGGACATCTAGATGTTGATTACGTCAGCAATACTTTATTTATCTATACTTTTGGATTATCTGCAAAATTTAGTCGATTTTGAGTTGAACACATATAGCAACCCTACTTGTCTAAGCTCGAAATAAACTAAATAAGAAATCTCCTAGCGTTTTTCCGATTGCCCCTTAAGCTGTCGCTTCAGGGACCGGGGTACGACCATGATCCAGGAGACTGGTTACATTGAAGCGATTGCCATCTGACCTTCGTAACCCTTAGACAGGGGAACCAGACAAATTGCATCATGGTTACACATCTAGGTATTCTAGATGGGCGGGTTTCCTTACGATGTTTTCTCTCATTGCCGAATTAGTGGTATAAACCCACGTATGTGAGGCGCGCGGTGTTATCCACTGGGCTACCATTGCCCTAGAGCGAACCACTAAAAAATAATTCCTCTATTGACTATAAATTCCTTAGTTCTAGACTTGTTAACTGCTGCTCATGAATCAATAAGGAAATCAGAACAGATTTAAAAATACTTATAGAAATGTTTACGTGAGCACGTGAGGGGGGTTGCTTACTTTTGCTGACGAGGGGCAGGGGCGGTCAGAAATTACAAAAAATCTGTTTGCTTATTACTTGAACGGCTCCCTAACTTTCAATCGCACCAAAAGAAGCTTTAAAACTGATACAGCTGCTGTTACACTATTACAGAAAAAAGTAAGTGTATAAGTAAATCGTCTAAATGATAAAGATTGTTTACGATTTGAAACAAGAGACGTTTAGATTTTTTCAATCACTTGGCCTTTACGGGTTATCTCAGTGGCGTTGAACTTTTTTGTCGACGACGATAGCAAATTATCTAAATACGTTTTTTATTTACATCACAGAAAAACATGTATGTAATTAGAAATTACAAAAAAACTTTGGAGATTTCTCTCTACTTGGAGCAGCCCGACTGGTGGAATACCTCCACTCTACAGAAGATCGCAGCCAAATAATCTTGTTGTATTCCTGCGGTGAGTAGGTTTGCCAGAGTTCCTTGAGGAAGGAGAGACCCAGATTGGCAACTTGCTAATGATGATACCTTTGAATGTTACAAGCGCATATGCTACGGTATCTGCTTACCATCAGGCGGGCCGTATTCTTAATTGCCACAGTAGTTATATTAAAAAAAAACTAAAAAAAATGTAAATTACAGACCTTTCATTATCTACATACATATTATAAAACTGAACGTCTCTCTTTCTGTCCGTTCGTTTATATTCTTATCAAGCGAAAACCACTTATCCGATATACATGGTTTTTAATTTAATTCATAGTTATATTATCTAGTACAGGGTTACAGGATATATTTTTTAAGATATAGTAACATACGAAAAAAGCAGTGACGATAATGGTAACTCACTACAGCAAAAGTGACGCTTTTGGGGCGCTTAAATTACTTACGTTGAGTAAACCATAAGAGATATGTGAAATTAATGTACTACATAATTGTAGATTTTAAAAATACCTACAAAAAGTCGTAATAGCGTATGTCTATCTTCTTAGGATCACGCTCAAAAACAATTTTTAAATTTTAAAATAACCGACGGGCGAGCACCGTAAGTTGGAGCGAGAGCAACACGATTTGCAATTGCGTTCACCTGACGATATTCTGTAGTACATGTGAGTGTAACCGCGGGCATAGCTAGTACATATAAACATAAGTTAAAAAATACTTTTGTGAATAGCAGTAAGCTTGCAAAGTTAAGGGTGGGTTTAAACGGGTTGGTGTGACATTTCTTTTCGGTCTGTGACCTATATTTTTCAAATGTCAAAGGATAATGCTGAGGCAAAAACTCCACGTATCATTATGTCTACCCTATTAATCATACTTGCACAATGCATGCCATGAGGGTGGCGTTTGAAAGGATTGCTTGAAATGTGATGTTTCGGAAAATGCTTGATTTTGTGGCGTTCATTAGAAACGTTTTGAATATATCACGCGTTAATTATTTTATTAATTTTGAATTTTCATACCATATAAATAAATATTAATTACATTTTAAAATATGTATCTTTACTGTAAATTGAAATGAAGTAAATGGAAAATGTATCAATACTGTTTACTTTTTACTGAACTGATATTTGAGCATTTGTGCGTGTGAAACTCAATCTCTCTGAATCTATAAATAGGTATGGGCTAGAGAAAGTAATAAATTGCATTAAAATACTAGTGAACATATTTTTATTACCATGTCAACCGAAAGACGTTCACTCCTGGACATAGGTCTACCCCAAAGATCGCCACAACGACTGGTCCTACGCTACTCTCATTTAGTGGCGTCCCACAACCCTCACTATGTCCTCAGTCCACCTTGTAGCGGGTCTGCCCACGCTGCGACTTCCGGTACGTGGTCATCACTCGAGAACTCGTTCGCCCCATCGGCCATTAATTCTACAAGCTACGTGCCCCGCCCACTGCCACTTAAATCTAACTATTCTTAAGGCTATGTCTTAAACCTATTCTTAGGTCTATACCTAACCTATATTGTATTGAATTCTAATTCTATATAAATATAAATTAAATGCTGATCATTAGTAAGCACATCACTTGAGAACAGCTGGATCGATTTTGCTATTTATTCAATCCAATTATTATTCCAATTAGTTCAATCCAACGTCAACATAAATATACTGAAAAAGGTATAACAATGTCTTCCGGGTCAGCTAGTAATATTATAAATGTACAAGTTTATATAATGTTGCTTAATTACGAAAAACGGCTGAACGAAGAAAATTGCTACGTGTTTTCTTTGCCGTACTATGAAGTTGTGGAACTGTCTCCTGACCAGTGTATTCCCTCTTTCCTATAACATGGAGTCCTTCAAACATTACTTGAGGAGACATTTAAGAAGACCGTCATGACAGCGACAATTGACGATGGATCGTAAATCCCAAGATAGTCGCTGATTTATAGGATTGCACTGTGCTCACAACCAGATAAAGTGTAGACATTTTGCCGGGCTTTCATAAAAAAAAGCATGGACTTGGATTAAATTTGGCATACAGAACTTTTTAACCTGGAGTAATACATAGGATACTTTGTAAATGATATATTTTTAATTTCTCTCTGCACCCAATTCTGAACCATACAAATGAAGTTGCAGGCAGAAGCTAGTTAAATAATAAATTCCAATGGTTACTATTCTTTTTAAATATTAAATTTATAGCATTACTTCAATATGTCATTATCATATAAATTCAACTAACAAGGAAACGACATAATATCAGTCGTTGTAATTCTTGAACCAGAGTAACGTCCTATATCGAATGAGTTCGTTAATAATATGAATATTATATTATAGGTTCCGAGATTCGATATCCCATATCCTTCATATCAACGTTCGGGCAATTAAATGAGTTTGTTTATCCGTTTTAGCATCCCGTTTGATCGTCAATATGACTTACAATGTTTTCAGGGTTAGTCATCTTCGAGCCGGAAGTAATAAACTTTTAGAAGTTCATTCTCTTGTTCTGTCAGTGTGTCAGATCGTCGCGGAGCAGCTCCGTCGGCATTATGAACTGATGTTATATGTTTTCGTTACATAATTCTAAGCGACATGTTTCTATTTATGGGTACCTCACTCAGAGTGCTGATGGTATTGAATGACTTATATAGTTTGTGCTGAATGCCTTAATTTATGATACAGTTATATTAACTTTTGCCTGCGATTTCGTTCCCGTTGTCTTCATTGTACTAATATAGAATCTTCTCGGGTGTGCGTACAAGGACTCACCAAAGTTAGCTTAGACACGCATAGGTTTCAAACAAAGAATAATTTATACGTCCTTACATATTATAAAAGGCAATGTCTGTTGTCTGTTAGTGTGCTTATAATTCGAGAACTAATGAATCGATTAACATAATTTATGTTTTAAGTCATTGGTGTATTCTCTGGTTTTAGTATATGTTTTGTTAGGATATATAAGACAAGTTAAGTAATATGTTAAGACACCTAATAAATACGTTTATGCAATATTTTACCTAAATTTTCTGAAACTTCGTATCGATACACATAGATGATGAGACACAAAATTCGGTGTTTTTTTTCAATAACTTAATAACTGAAATGCTTCGGAAAATTCGTATCAATACACATTAATACGATTACTTATGTAAGTACAAGTATTTCGGAATTAAAAAAAAAAGATAGGAGTTTGAGCGTTTCTTAAAATTCAACTCCTAATTATAAAACATACTACATAACTAACAAATTTAGGAATCTCTGAAGGACAAAGGACAAAGATTACAATTTTCCCTATGAATGGAATTATCAATTCTTCAGTTCTTACTTGTATTAACTATGAGATACCTACCTACTCTCGATAGAAGTACCTAAAGACATAAGAGAAATGGAGTAAAGAGTTTAAAATGTTGTAATATTATTAATAATAATTTGTTTCATTTATAGAATTAAGGATTTATAATCAAATTAGCGGTGCCCTGTGGTTTCACTTGCGTTTAATTTTTTAATTCTTGCCGCGTGGTCTATTCGCTCTTGGCTCACTGGCCGGCCTCGGTATTCCTTCATTCTCTCTTAGCGTACTTTTTAACCTACACTTTGTACGGTAATTTCTTCGCTCCTAAGGGCAGTATAATGTTAGATAGCCTATCTAACCTTCCTCAATAAGTAGCATATAAAATGTGAAAAAAATCTTTCCCGAGTTTTGCGCGTTCACACAAAATAAAACAAAATCTTGAGCTTTATAGTATTAGTATTAATCGAAGTGAAGTGTTGAAGAAGAAGAAATTGTTCCGTAAAGAAGATGGAAATGCTCCTCAAAGTAATTTCTATGTGAAATCACATATTACGCGAAGCATGTCGTGGTTAGACGTTTGCTACAATCTCAACAACTCAATTATGCCTGCTCCTAAAATAACAGTCGCCCGGTGATACTGTGGGTGGTCCTTCCCGGGAATAGACAAGTGAACGCTTAATTCAATAATAAGTATATCTCCTTATTCTTACAATGGATGAAGATAGTGTGTTTTCAAAGTGATCAGTTAAATTTTTGCGTACCGTACAATTTGACGCAGGTTAAAACAAAACTTACTTAGTGTAATATTCAAAATTACCTTAAGTATTATAATCACTTTATTATAATATTATTGACACATTTTTTGTATGTACTACATATTTTATTTACTAACTTTTTAATGGATACTAGGGTGGTCCCTTTTTTGAATGTTTATCTTCCCAGGGGCTCACAGATATCGAAATGAATAAAAAAATATATTCCCAAACTTTGCATGTAAGTTTCCTTATGAATAACATGAGGTTTTAGGCATTGAATATGATACATTTTTTTATACTGGCAAAAATAATTATACATACAATTTTAAATACCTGGCAGACTTCAACCTCCAATTAATAAAAATTCAATATTTTCTAAATAAGGACCACCTTAATTTGTAGGTATATATTAAAAATAATTTTAGGACTACTCCTTTCTTTTTAATTATTCATCGTGATATTATAATTATGGGGATGAATATACCTGTTGTTTCAAGTAACTTGCAAGCTCTAGAAATAATTTTGTGTAAAATAATAAACAGACTTCTTTATTAAAACTCTGTTATGGAATTGATTAATTACTACCCTTCAATCATGTATTTCTGAAAATGTTCAACTATGCAAAGATACGCGCGATGTTTCTAAATATATTAGCCTCATTTTAAGCTGTTTTTATCATTTAATGTAAGACTAATAAATGAAAGTAAAACATTATCTACCTATATTATGCATGGAGAAGATAAAAAATAAGAATAACTGATTCCATTCATTATAAAACAGATGAAATAATGTATTTTTCAATATGACGAAATAATATTATGAAACACTCGATACGCCTATTTCAAGAATTAATTTTATAGTTACTATGCATTATAATTACTTTGAGATTATTTCCTAATTAGTATGGAATATACATGGCAGCATTTCATTGGCTGACAGTTATGACCGGATATCCGTAAGCTCTACAGTAATAATGGATTTCTACGATTCATAAGTTTTCCATAATTGGGGGACCCTCTAAAATATATGATGGAACCAATTAAGGAAATAATATATTGTTACATTTTAATTAAAAAAAATAATATCCTAATTGAACGACGCTACGTGTAGTAAATATTACAGCAGGTATTAGTAAGATAAATTGAAAAAATACAGTTAAACTCAATAATTAACAATAACAATTTTAAAAAAATACAACGAAGCACGATTCAGGCATAAAAACTATATAATCTGTAAATATTATAACACTCAACGTCTCTCTGTTTGTCCGTTTATTTTCTTTTCAGGAGAAGATCACTAAGATTAATATGGTTTTCCTTTTATTCATAAATATGTTATGTGCGGTACAGATCCACTCTTCTCGGAGGATCAGTAACTGTGCGGCACAGATCCGACTCACGAAGAGCCAAAAATGTGTCGACTAGGCTACGACTGTTATTCGTAGTTTCCGCACTGACGAATGCTGGATTGCGAGCAGAGAAATACTTCGATGACTATATTAACTTCAACTTTTATTTTCACTATGTCGTTTACAAAATGCACTTATTCTAATGTTGCGATCTGGCTGTTTCTTCTTCGAGTTGTAGGAGGCGAGTGCATGCTCGGTATTTTTTTTTTTTTTTTTTTTTTTTTTTCGAACTGACTATGCTGTTGGCCCGGGGGCCTTAACAGTTTCACCGGACTTGTTGGCGAGCGCTTAAGGCACTCAGCCGAGAAATTTTGGGCAACATGCGCAAGGGTGCCAAAGTGGCCGAACCTCGGCTTGAGCTGTTGCCGTATTTGCAACATACGCGACCTAGCTAAATTCCTACGCGAATTCGAGCTAACTAATTATACATGTATGCATGTCTCTTGCCTCCTGGGAGGGAGGAAGAGACACGCGTACATGTATTTAGTGATCTGAAAAATTTTCTGAGGCTAACTAACCACAAAAAAAAGAAAAAAAAAAGGTCCCTTACAAGACCTATGTACCTGAGTGTGGTGCATGTGTGTTCATGCAGTGTAGTGAATGTATGTCGGTAGCTAGTGATTGCAGTGTCACTGTGTCGCGCGAGCAGCTGGCTTGAGGGCTCCCTAGCGGGGGAACGGACCTAGGCTCAAGTCGCTGCAGGAGAAGGCGGTCGAGATATGTGTGCGGGAGCGAAGTTTGCCGCCCGCCCCCTGCGGAGCGAGCGGTGATTACGCGGGCGTGGGCGCAAACACGCTTGGTTATTAGATACGGGCGGGAAAATCGCGTTCGCTTCCGTGATTTTATCATCGGGGTCAGATAAAATGTCGCGCGGGCGTCTATATTTGTTAGACATTCGGATGTCTGGATTCGGGTTATGAGATGCGGCTGCCACTACTAGCTGGTTCGAATGGTTCGACGCTTTTTCAAAATAATTATTTGATAGGAACTTTATAAATGATTCGATCGAAGGTATTTCCATATCTTTATGGAGATCTACGTTCCGAGCGAACCAAGGGGCACCGACCGCCCTTCTGAGAAAGCGGTTCTGAACTATTTGTAACTTATTGAGGGTGAATTTACTTATGTGAGCAAAGACTGGGGAACTATAAGTTAGGATCGGTCTGATACAAGTCTTGTAGAGCGTGAGCTTATGTCTGAGGGACATTTTGCTCTTCGAGCACACGAGAGGGTGCAGGCGGCTTGAGACCATACCGGCTTTCCTTCGCACTCTATCGATATGTGCCTTGAAATTTAGGTGTTTATCCAGTGTGACACCCAGATATTTGATCTGGTTGGCCCACGGGATAGCCACTTTAAATGGTTTGATAGCGATCGAAGGCCTTGGCGACGTCGAAGAAGACCGCAAGTGTAGGACGAGGTTTTGGGTCGCGGTTAAAATTTTGAAGAATGTGCTCCGTGAGGCGGTGCACTTGGTGGGTACAAGAGTGTTTGGCACGAAAACCAAACTGCTCAGGTGGTAAAAGATTTTTGTCTGTGACTACTGACTGGAGCCGGTTCAGAAGGAGCCGCTCATAGACTTTTCCTAACGTGTTAAGGAGACTGATAGGGCGATAGCTGTCGGGAAGCGACGCTTTTTTGCCGGGCTTGTGAATACCTATTACTATGGCCTTTTTCCAGACGGCTGGAAAATGGCAGTGGGCTATGGCTACATTGAAGATGCAGACCAAAAGAGCTATGAGGTGATCAGGAAGAAGTTTGAGTACTTCGTTCCTGATACCGTCGGGACCAGGTGATTTTCTAGGCTTAAGGCCTTTAATGGTTGACATAACTTCCTCAGGCGTTACCGAGTCCAAATCATCTGTCGGGGGGACCGCGAGAGAATTTGTTACCGCCGATTCTATCGAGCTTACGAACTCGGAATCGATGTTAACGCAGTTCGGAGAGCATTGATTTTCAAGGCTCTCGGCAAGGCATTCTGCTTTTTCAGCGCTATCGAAAGCGGGAGGTTTGCCGGGGCCTTGATCTAAGGGGGGCATGGGGACTGTATCGTCACATTTAATTGTGCGTGCTAATTTCCAGAAAGCCAGATGGGATGGTTGGATACCCTCGAGTAGGGCCCCCCATCTGGCATTACGGATTTCGGAAATGCGGCTTTTTACCGTTTTCCGAAGTGAGTTTAACCGCCCACGATTGTCCGCAGTCGGGTATGAATCGTGTGCTCGAGTCGCGGCGTTCTTTTCCGTGATCAGCGCTCTCACGTCGGCAGGAAGTATGAAGCGGCGTTCATTCGCCGCTTGCACCTCTTTCGAGGCCTTACTGACGGCGTTTTGGAGATGGCTGACCAGGGAATCGATCGCCAGATCGGCATCGGCTGTCGATTTCAACTCGTCTGGGACCCTATCCAAACTGGAGGATGAGGGATTGTGCAAGAGGTATCTGTTTAGCTTCGCATAGTCCACCACCTTGACGGAGGAGGGATGCTGGTCAGAAGGTTGACCTAGGTGGAGAACTACGGGTCGGTGGTCGGAGTCTAACTCATGTACGACTTGTACGAGTCTTATATTGAGAGAGACATTTTTTAAAAGTGCTATATCTAAAACAGATGGACGACAATTGTCCTGAAAGTGAGTGGGCTCTGAAGGAGCGATGACATCAAAGTCGAGAATGGCAGATAGATCCTCCAGAATCCTCCCGTTCGGGGAGGTAGTCGGGTTGTTCCAGATGACATTCCCGCAATTGAGGTCACCCGCTATAATAACTGAATTACCTAGTGCAAAAAGAGCCTCCAGATCTGATCTGAGAAGCCTTTTGTTCGGGGTGTGATAGGCAGAGACGATTATGATTGACGAGTGACCAGTCATACCGAGTCTGCAAACAGATACCTCTATACTGGAGAGTTCGGGAGGTTCTATTGCTATGCAGTATAGAGAGCGTTTATAGTATATGAGGGTGCCTCCGCCGTTAGCGTGGACCCGGTCGTTCCTAATAATGTTGTAGTTTGCGATTCGGGGATTGCGAGCGCTGGGTTTTAGAAATGTTTCTTGGACTAGAAACACGTCTATTTGGTGCTCTCGGAGGAAGGTGGCAATTAGATCACGCTGAGGTCTAATTGATCGCGCATTAAAAAAGGAGAGGCACAAACTCTTAGGTTTGATCCGATCCATTTTAATTTTGGCTATGAGAGGCGCGGACAAGCCGTTGAATAGTGGCGGCTATGCCCGGGAATTGGGTTATTGCGTTGAGCAATCCTAAGTCCTTATTGGAGTTAATCACCGCGTTGAATGCGATGATTTCTTGCACTTCATGCACAAGAAGAAGCTGGGTGAACCACTCCTTGCCAGCCAACGAGAAACCGAGGGCTGAGGTGGCGGGGGCTGCCGGGACCGGGACGGCCTTGACAGGCTTGGGTTTGATTAATGAGGCCGGAGGGGCCAGTGCGGGTGGGAGGGGTGCGAAGGGCGCGGGAGCTGGTGCCACTGGGGCTCGTGAGGTGCCTGGAAGGCTGGGGAAAGCCTCTAGAGACATTAGAGGCTGGATATGAGGCCGAGCGACAGGTACCTTGGGAAAGGTGGCCTGTCTGACTGGCTGGGGGCGTTTCGTGCGCGGGGCGCGGGGACAACCGCGATAATTTGCGGTATGTCCCGTTTGCTGACAGAGAACGCAGCTGGGCGGGGTGGGAGTGCCAGGAGTGCGAGGGCACTCCTTCGTGGCGTGGTCGTCTAGGCACTTGACGCACCTAGCGCGGAAACAGCAGTTACGGGAAGAGTGTCCGTAGAGCTGGCAGTTGTGACACTGCGACGGGATCCTATTTTTGTGTGGCGGCTCAACGGTTATTCCGGTGAGACCGCACACCTCGGAGAGGTTAAAAATAGACTTGCCCTCCTGGGACTTGTCTAGAAAGACAAGCACCATATTGTATGGTGCCCTGGTGGTGTGTTTGTACATCCTGTGTACCTCACGAATTGGGAAGTTCTGCTCCTTAAGGGAGACTGAGATTTGGTCGGGAGTGATCTCGACCGGGATCTGACAGATAACCACTCGCAGGAGGCGCTCCTCCTCGAGGGCATAGGTGAAGTAACCTAGTCTGTTCGACCGCAGGAGGGAAGTGAGCCTCCTGTGGTCATCGGAGGTGGACACCTGGACCTGGATCCCTGAAGGGGTGTTCCGGGCCCCGGTGTAGTGGAGCTTGAGCTCCTTACACTTGTCCGAGATTTTCGTCCAAGACGCTTTGTCTTGGATAGTGATTGGAGGCGGGCGGCGGGGTTTTTTCCCTTCAGCGGGTGCGGGGGCCGCAGTGGGCGCGGAGGAGGGGTTGGAGCGAGTGTTCTCGCTCGTTCGGCGTGCTTTTCCTGCGGCCTCGGGTGTAGGGGAAGAGGGCGGAGAGCCCCTCCCCTTCCTTTTGGTGGACTTGACGGTTATGAAACCGTCATTTAGTATGGTCTCGTTGGGGACCGCGGTGTCCATCGCGGGGACATTTACGTTTTTCCGCGCGAAAGGCGGCATTAATGATTGGATCTCCGGATCCGGAGATAAAGGCGAGAAAGAATTCGCCGTATTAATAAAAGTTCGCACTACGGGCGAACGTGACCGCGGACGCGGGAGAGAAGAGCTCTTAGAGCTCGAACGCGCCCGTGAGATCGACGAGCGCGAGCGCGGGGCACGCGTGTCAGGATGCGGGGGGCGCGGGGAGCGCGGCGAGCGCGGGCGTGGCGCGGCGGGTACTCTGTTTGACGCGGTGGTGAGGGGTACGAAGTGTGCGGCGGGGCGGCATTTCTCCGCGGGGGTCTGTGCCGGCGCGGGACGGACGCGTGGGTACTTCCTATTAAAGGAAACCAAGGCGTCGGGTATGTTCTCCTTGAGAAAGGTACGGAGCCTCCTTAGCTCTAGGGCTTCTGCAGAATCGGCCATTCCGGTGGCGTGTGGAGGACTGGGGAAAAAATTTGAAATTCGAATTCCGAATTCGAAACAAAAAATAAACCTCCCCGCCGGAGGATCAGGGGGGCGCGCCAAATAAAATTTAACGGACTATCCCGAGTCCGGCAAAGTGACCTGCGAGTCGAGGTGCAATGACACGCAGGAATGAGAACCTACCGGGCCTACGTGGAGGTCCCTATCAAGCCCGAGGCAGAGAACGCAGCCGGTATAAATACCTAGCTACGCCCAAACAGACACTCGGGGATGGATGTGTAGCAGGATCGGAAGGGTGGGAAGGAGACACTCAGGGCTTGACTATGACTCTATCAAGGGCCAAGATTCCTGAGCCCGACCAAGTACTATCGTTTACCTCTGAAGGAGGCAACCGAGGGGCGCTTGGGTCACGCACCCACTTGCTTTAGTTGGCACCGTCAGGTATCAGGCAAGTGACCACTAAAGTGTGGATTTCGTCGAATAGAAACAAATTGCTCTTAAAAGAGCAGTTTATGTTTGTGTAGCGTACTAAAAGTACGCGACACAATGGGTGCGAGCGAGACGGCGATACCAGCATGCTCGGTACTCCTGTGCATGGGTATTTAAGGAACCCGGCGAGGCAGCGTTCGTGGGAACGCGGCGTTAAGGCAAAGGCTATGGTACCGTTCGTTGGGTCGCTCTATCTGCGGATTTACTGCAACT
This sequence comes from Saturnia pavonia, assembly GCA_947532125.1. Taxonomy (NCBI): domain Eukaryota; kingdom Metazoa; phylum Arthropoda; class Insecta; order Lepidoptera; family Saturniidae; genus Saturnia; species Saturnia pavonia. The sequence continues at coordinate 10,753,750 of OX383905.1, read as the reverse complement.
TTCTAAAACTCATTGAAATCCGTTGGTCCGGTCCCTCTACCTGCTGTTTTACTATAACTTTTAAAACGTCTAAATAACCGTTCATCGGGCCTCTCTACCTGCGGACCCATTATAACTTATACAGTTTTACACAAACAATAATTCTGGAAATTTGCAGACAGTTAGAACGTATTGTACTATTATGGACAATAGAAGAAAAGGTTTGTGTTATACGCAATATTCGATTACTATGACTAACAGTATTTCCTATTCTACACACTAGCTATATAGTAATATTTATCTATTTCTATATATCATATCTCTATCTTACTTTTCCTATCCTATACTGTATATCTATAATATTCTATCTCTTGCCTCTATACAATATTCTATCCTGCACCTCTATACATTTCTATAATAATATTCTATTTTTCACTTATATAATATTCTATCCTGCACATGTTATCTGACCAGGTTAAAGGATATATTTTGTTACATAAAGTAACATACGAAATAAGCACTGAAAATAATGGTGAAACAATTCGAAAAAAAATAGTGCATTTGAGGCGACAAAACGGCTTATGCTGAGTAAACCATACTAGATATATCAAATTTATAAACTAAATTGTAGGTCTTATAAACCCTATAAATAGCGATAGCATATATTTATTTTCCAAGGATCACTCATAATAAGCATTTCTGACTTCCGTCTTTTGAGCGGGAGCAGCAAGATTTGCACGTGAGCTCGACCGACTGTATTCTGTAGTCCACGCGAGCGGAGGCTCGGCACAAGTAATCTTATATATAAAATCTTGTGTGTGTCTGTTAGTAATTCTATAACTTCTGAAGGACTTAACCGATTGAGCTCATATTTACATAATACATTTGTTTTATCGAGACGATGGTTTATAGATATGATAAGATCAGATTCGAAGATCACAGGTGAAGCTGCGGTCGAGTCAATTTACAATCGATAAGGGCAAAAAAACGTCTCTGGCCCAGTTAGCACTATACAATAATTTTAGTGTTTAGACATTAATTTTAAGTGATAGTTATAACAGTAAATACAAAGGCAAGGTAAATTTCAAAAAAAAACAACGTTTTTTTAAAGTCGTATTTGAATTAATTTAAAGAGTTAACTGATCTTTTTTGTCAAAGTCGGTACACATGTACCGATAGCGTCACAAGTGTTTGAGGTCAACTTCCGCTGTCTTCAGACATTGTTTGTATAATTTTCGAAGTGTCTTGAACTGTTTGTATAGAAAAAACTTTCGATAAACGTCAGAACATGCAAGTCATGCCCCTAAATTTTACCTATATGGCATTGTTTCCTAAGTTGGCATTGCAAGTTTTCATGGATTATATTTTAGGAAATTATTTAGTTTATTTGCAATTCAAATATGTATATTAAAAATTAAAAACAATCATGTGAAAAAAAATGTCTCTCCCGATATTGTATTTAGTCTATCATTTTTACTGTATCGATCTAAAATCCAAATCCAATTATGTAATTTATTATCCCATAAGCATTCCATTGATAAACAATTGGCGTAATTTGTTAAGAAAACCGTTATTTAGTTTAGAAGCGTAAAATATAATGGTATAGATACAATTAACACCTGTTTGAATCCAATGCACAATACAGACTAGAATTTACGACTATTCATGTCGAATAATTTTACTATACAAATCGATAGTTTCTCCCACTAATAAAATGGAATCAGTCTGCGATTGCAAGAACGCTACGAACAGTGCCGTCCTGGCAACGATTTATACGCCAGTGATTCATTCTACTGTTGACAGTTATAGCCCCACTCGGATATTGCACTTTTGCAACACATTCCCACCTCTGAATTATGACTTATAATAAGCGAAGAAGATACTCGAACTAAGATCAAAGTTTCGCTCCGCATCGAGGTCTCGAAACCGTTCATAAATTTTGCTAATTCATCGACTAAACTTTCTATTACTTTGTTCGTGAGTAGTAAAGCCACTCGGCAGGCTTACGGATCTTATGTAAATCACCATATAATATTGAACTCGAAATGGAATTCATTAACGGTAAATCTCCGTGAAAATGTTTAGCCGCAAGGTTTTATCAACCGGTTCTCACAAAAACAATGAAGATAATTTACAACGAAGCGCGGTTTTTATGTTTATTTATATACGAAGTTTAGCGCCATGCTAGTCCCATAAAAATCTTCCGTAAATTTCGAATCGAGTTGGACATTTCTGGTACTGATCGCTCAACTTGGCTTTATTTATAGCTCTTTGATTTATTTTGTTATCTCTTTATTGCTCTACTAACGACAAGCATTCTCTTCTGAAGATTAATCACTCGCGTCAACATGATTTAGCAGAGCAACCGATATTTAATGTGCGCTACTCTGATACAATACGATCCCCCGTTTATATTTAAACGATACTCGTAGCGGTTAAATGTTCAATCGTCAAAGTTATAATTTATTATCGACGAAGATAAAACGTCAACTGAGACAACAATTAGATATTGTATCGTGAAAGGAATGCTGTTACAACCAACAATGCAGCAAAGTCGTAAACAAGCGTCTAAAGTGTCGTATGGCCGTGAGTTCGAGCTAATGTCCTGTACAATTTTCTTGTTAACCATTTAGCTGAATAGTCCATAAGCCGTAAAAAGTACATCTTGTGCAAATATTGTGAGAACACCGAACTCTGGCAATGAAATTGCGACCATTTAAGATGTAATTTTAGAAGATCAGAAGCGATTAGACTTGGTTCAAGGATCGTATTACAGGGTATTTGTATCGTATACCTGTTGATAGGTGAATGTAGTAAAATTAAAAGGCTATTAAGTATCGACCCACGCGCGGCAGGTTGAGAGTTTGTTCCCAGGCGTTGTAAATGTTATAGATACACTGGTCCAAGTGGTAGGTACGGTAATATAGGCCTTGCAATAGTGGGCCGAGCCGAGACGGAACCGTGGGCGGTGGCGCCACGGTCGACTTTGATAGCACGAACTCAGCATTAGTGTTTCAAGTTACCAACTTCAAACTGTGATTAGCTGACTCGATGTTGAAAATTTCAATAATTACGTCAACTGTATCAGTGTTTTCTGCAATGGTATTTTAAACAGTTGTAAAGCCGCATTGCTAAATTTACTTGTAGTAATAAATAGTTAGAACAAGTTGCATTTACAGAGTAGGAAATAAACTTGTTATTTAGAATTCAAACGGGCGAATTTAAACGCTTACTAGAAACAAAATGAACATTGATTTATTTTCTAAATTGAAATTATACTAGTTTTCAATTGTTTTTTTTTTTTGCGTGTATTAATAATTTGATTAACAATGTTACACATCAAATAATAAAATTGAAGTCTCTGTAATGTCAACACATGGAAATATAACCGAAATGTATAAAAAAAAACATTTGTATGTCTTTCTGGTTGATCCGGTTAATATTCGAAAGCTTGGACTGATTTTGACGGAACTTTCACTGGCAGATACCTAGCGGATGTTATAAGGAGTAACTTAGGCTAGTTTTATTTTAGCTTATCTAATTCACGCGAGTGGAGCCGCGTGCACAGCTAGTTTATTTTTTATTTTTTTGTCACATGTAGTAAGTAGTAAGCAGGGCTATAGTCTTAATGTTTAATGGTTACTGCAATCGATACCTCTGAAAAACCAACCAAAAAAGGATGGCAGTCCTCAGGCTAGTCATAATAGTTTTTTTAGTCCCCTTAGCCTCTAACGCAGATCACAGTTGAAATAATTGTTAGTTCATAGTGTCATAATAGTTTGCTACTACTATGTCAGAGTACTTTACCAACTACAACATCCTTCGAACCAGAACGCAGCAGCGCGAGCACTACTGATTTGCGGCAGAAATAGGTATAGTGGTCGTGCTATCGCAGTCGAAACTTGCTCATATACCACTAAAAAGTGCCAATAGTAAAAATACAATGAATATGAGTTTCTGTAATATATTTCACTCATATAAAACACTAGATGTACCTCACGGTTTCACACGTGTTAAGTTTATTTCACCAACGCTCCATCTCGCGATCACCAACGCACCCGTTTTCGTATCGTTGTTCTCCCTGCCCGTACTTGTAGAAAGAATAACGTTACTGCACCGTATCTTAGGGTCGTAGCGTGAACTTATATCGCTTATAACCTTCTTTAATAAATAAGCTATAAAATGTAGAATGACAAACAAACAATCTCTTGAGCATTACAGTATTATTATAGATTTACACATATTCCAATCCTGACTATAACTTAACTAACCGAATTAAAAATGTATCAAGTCATATACAATTAGATTCTGACCCCTTTCTGATCTCCTGTGAACTGAATCCTGAAAATAAATAAAATTACGCCCGTCCTACATTATATCATCTTGTATCAATAATACAGTATGTTTGTATGACTGCTTTAATATACAGAAAATGTACACGTTAATGCTCATATCCCATTACGTGTGAAATATGAAAATAAGTTAATAAAGGTAACCGTCGAGCGTCACAAATCATCGAAATGTCCGCCGACAGTCACATATCACATGGCATTTACCTTTGTTCCGTTGTTTGTCAAAATTAATATTTAATTTTCATGACACGTTTATAATAGGAAGGCTTCAATGTAATATAGATTTTGTAATACATATAAGGATTAGTTTAATTTTGGCGTGAATAGATGACAATCAGGATAGGTGTGTCGATTTATACGTTAAAATATGTACATATGTATATTTCTGTACTAATTAATGTATAAATGAATTATGTGTTCTGCTGCATTCGCAGTACGTAAGATTAATAGATTAGTAAGAGTAATAGTCTCAATGAACAGGTTGTGTTGGGAGTTTTTTAAATGTTCAATTTTGGAGCAATGATGGCTCAGTAGTAGCGTGTACGACTTCACGTCGATTGACGTGAGTTCGAATCCCTGCAATGAGCCTGAGCTTTCGGTGAAGGAAAGCATTGTGAGGAAACCATAGCATGGTGGTAGGGCATTTTCTAATGCCCGCCTGGCTAGCTAACACCCTCAAGTTGAACATCTGTCGCCAAGCGCCAATAGGTGTGTTCCGGCAGCTGCACTTGAGAGCCAGTTTTCCATTAGATTTGCGTGTCATCATCTTGAGCCACATTTTTACTTAACATCAGGTGAGATTATGGCCACTACGCCAAAACCTATAACGATGAAAATAAAGGGCATAATTGATAAGCACTAAAAGTTATGTATTGAGAGTAAAATGTTTTGCTTTTTTATCTGAATACCTTTATTTTATTTTATACGTGTCATAAAGAAGATAAAATCAATCATCTCAGATAAGAATATGATATTTGATAGTAATAAAGTATTTGCAAAATTTCGGTCACAAAAACTAAAAAATGAGTGTACACACACGTAGATGTTATATTTTTTTGCGTAAAGTAACGAAGAAATATCTCGAAACTGTTTATCCCGAGTGGTAATAACGTGATGATGTCGCCATCAATGATAATAACGTAAATTTATTCACATTATTATCACTGATAGCTAACTTCTACAAGTTCATGTTCTTTTGTCACATGAAGCGCCTAGTTCTAAATTTTACCCTCATACTAAACACGCCACAAGAAATACAAACCTTTAACTTAAATAAGCAAAATAATATGTGTTTTGCTTCGTCGTAGATATTACGTGTTCCTCGATTGTTTCCTTGATGTCTCGTTGAAAACAATTAATGTTTCTACTAACTGTGACTACAAGTGCTATTCATCACAATACTTCTTCAACTACCAGCATCGTAGCCGTAGAATGCAGTATATCACGACAGCTATTAAAGTGTTGGCACTCTCAGATTTACAACCCGCCCCGTTGCCACTATTTGCATAATAATTTTCACTTATGAATAAGTATTAAGGCGTTATTGCTCTTATAAATATTTACGGGTAATCTCGCCAGATCTTGTGGGTGGGGCAGTGATGTCTTTGGATGGTTTCCCTGTCAGCGCGATGACAGGCGGAATGCTTTAGCTAGGAAGTTGATAAATGATAGGTATAATTTCTGCTTTAATGAGCATTTTGTGTTGCTCATTCATACGTAATGATTCCATTAGGAACGGTTTATGTTAGTATAATAGAAATAAATAAAGAGTTCATTAGAACTGTTTGATTAGCTATCTTTATTTCATTGCTATCTAATAAGCCGTTACATTTGAGGTAACTGAATATACGAATAAATACGCTATGAACGAGGTAATTATATAAAAAAAAATAGCAACGCACTTTACCTAACCTAGGTTAGTGTGGTACAGGCATGTCATGAATAGGGATGAAATTCATATAACTAGAAGAGTGTTAAGTATGAAGGTGGACACACATAAGACTAGAGGTAGACTAAACAAGATATGGATGGATTGTGAGAGGAATGATATAGGTACGATTAAAGTGTGAATACTTAGATGACAGTTTATAGAGGAGAATATAAGAGGAAAACATGTTGTGCCGACCCCATTTACAAGGCTTAAAGGTGAGAAGATAAAGTTACACACTTGACCTCGATCTTTTCGAATGGTAAGTAAAGATGAGGCCGACGAATGATCGTGATTATCTATCACATTCCAATTCAGTCTTCACTTAGTCTCCCAAGTCATAAGTGGGTAGGAAAATAAGGTCCGGGAGAAAATTCAACTCCTTAGCTGTTCGTATAATAAGCGACGAACTAAATCGTATCGTACCAATTAGGAGAATGTCCACCGCATGAGAGGGAAAACCATCACGACGTCTAGTTGTGCTTTGGTGGAACGGGCTGAGCGGAATTATACCTGAAATTCCTGTGCTGAACTCTCTCAACTGTATAAAACATTAAGGCAAGTTGGATTACGTACCAACATAATGCCGTATGTCGTAGAGCACCAGCTCTAGACTGAGCATTATCACCTTCATCAGCACTTCATCCCCAACAATATAAGTTAGCTTATTAGTAAATCAATTTTAGATCATTAAGTATTATATTCATTTGACCAAAATGACACGAATCAAGAAATAATGTGTTAAAAGCTTGTAAGTCTAGCTTCCAGAAGACACTTATTTCTACATGTACTTAACCTACTACAATGCAAGATGCAAGATGGTAACAGTTTCATCATGATGTTGTTCTTCATCAAAAGTTAGTGTACACTGTAGTTTTTTTTATAATTTATATGGGTTGCGTTTGAGATGATATTAAGTAACAATGTGGACCAAGATAATAATGCGCTAAGCTTACCATGGAATTGGCTCTCAAGTGCATCTGGCGGAATACTCATATAGGTGCATGAAGAAAGATTTTGAACTTGAGGATAGTAACTAGCCAGACGGGCATTAGAAAATGCCATATACCAGCATGCCAGGGTTTTGGATTGGAATTGAATCCTACGTCGAACAATGTGACGTTCTTAAACGCTACTACAGAGCCATTGTTTCGTTTTCCTTCTTCAGCTTTGAAAACTTCAGTATCATTGGAATTTCAAATAAACCGGGTATAGACGGTGATAAAGTTATAAAATCGCTTTCGACTTTGCGTGACCGAACTACCTAATGAGACTTCTATCTCTGGGGGTGCTTTATTGAAAAAATTCATACCGTGAGCAGACTGCGAGAGCACAAAATACCTGTAAGTGTAAAATATGAATAATAATCGAGCTCTTAGTCGAGAGCCTTTACCTGTTCCGGGTTAAGCGGATATTTCATAAGGCCACTGTGTATTCTTTATGGGAGGCCGTAAAATTTTCTCGAAGGAAATTGGGGAAAGAGACCTAAGGTTTATTAATATTTTTTGAAATTTATCTTTTTATACACTCGGGATTTTTTGTAAGGGAAAATTACTATACGGAAACAATTTTTGTTTGGAGTTATTATAAAGGGGGAACGGTGCATAGGCAATAATCCCACATAAATATAGTAGATAAACTGAAAGTACACACAATCAATATTAATACTCAAAGAAACTATGATTTTTGTGGTTTAACTAATTATCTAATTTTTGAATAATTATCTAATTTTTAACTATTTATTAATTTTTTTACTAATTATCTTTTTTTTATATAATATTTATTATAGTACGTTAATTTATATATTTCAAGCCTAACTTTTGGTTATATGGTTTGAATGTTTTAAAACTGTAACTTTGTGTAAACATATGAACATTTTCCTATAATAATTTCACGGCACAAAAGGCTATAATTTAAGTATGAATGACACACATCTTGCGTACAGAGGCACCATTAATCACCTTATTCATAACCTCCGTCAATCAACTCGCGACATCCGCAAACGCAGCGGTTTACCCGCCTCACTTCGTTTACATTGCGTGTGGGGCCAGGAAAGTGGCGATATGGGCCAATATTTTTAAAATTCAATATTAGAGTATTTAATTTATTTATTTCAAATACAACAGACAACAATCCTAACAATTCCTAAGATTCCTAACGTTCCTTAACAACGTATTAACACTTATGAATAAAAACCTTACACTACTTAGAAGTATTTTAAAGGACAAATTTAATATTTTTTATCGGTATAAGTTTTTGGCATCCACCACAATCTCACCTGATGTCAAGTGACGATGTGGCCCAACATGATAACACGCTAAACCTAGTGTTCCTAGGTTTTATCCAAATTCATGCCAAGACCGATACGTCAGATCATGCTGCAGCATCAGATTAATATAGACATATACTTACTTCTAATATAAATAAAGTAACAGAATAATACCAAATTTTCACTCGAAAGATGCTCACATCCATTTATCAACAAGAAAAGATCTGATAATCTTCAAATGACTGAACAGATTTTCTTGAATCATAGCTAAGAATACTCTTGATTATGTCACCTTTCAAACGACTAAAACTAGATCTAATTCGGTTTAGACGTTTGGGAGCTACGATTCCGCAGACAGACATACGTTAAGCTTATAACACCCCTCTTTTTGCGTCTGGGGTTAAAAATGTAATAGAACTAATGGAAAAGTAAAATATAACAATGAAAGTAAAATATAAAAATGAAATCCAATATGTAATTATAATAAAATTAAAACCATGTGAAATTTTATAGGTAAACCAAAATAATATATAATAGGTAGGATTATAAAATTTTATATTTGTGAAAAAAATTTTTTTTTGGATAATAGGTTAATTTAGATGTAGGTAACCGAAGCTTTTAACTTGACTTCACGGACTGTGTTTTTATTTGTGAACTGTGTTCAGCGCTTTAGTGTTTTTTCTACTGTCTCAGTAATATGACGTCACTCCAAATGACACAGGTACAAGTAGATATAGGACAACTCTAGCTACTAGAGTCTAGCACAATGCTGACTGGCGAATATCAGTTTATTATTTATTATAAATTACTACAATACAATTGCAATACAATTTACTACAACAAAATTTCTCGGCAATGGGTTGATCTCAACACGGGACACTATAAACAAAAGCTCTCAAAACACCTACTCCATATACCAGAGAAAAAATTAAGTGAATATACGTATTGTCGTTGCTAGCAAAAACAACAGAAAAATGGATCTTAATAAAATGTGTCACCATAAAAAAATACAAACACTTAAAATATGTTAGAGAAATATAGAACAAATATGCGGCTTTAGTGATTTGACGACCAGAAATCGCGATCCTTCTTACAATACAAGTATATTTATGTTTGTGATGTCTCAAGACTATGCGGTCTTTAAAACGGCACTTAATTTTCTTACTGCCTGTTGTTAAAAGCTACTAAAGTGATTCCGGCAAATAAAGACAGCCATTATGACTATGTCGTACTACTCTGACAATAGCATGAATGTGTATATTTCGTTAAAGATTTATGTGGAAGTGTTAAGTCGGACTGTTAAATTAAGAGGTTACCAATAGTTAATATCAAACAGTGCTTTTGAATATATTATATTTACTAGCAATCGCTGGCGATTTCGTTCGCGTTAATAATAACATAGCATTTAATAAGAATATAAAAATGCCTGTATGACTCTGGGATAACATATCTTCCTATAAGTAAAATATTTTTTAGATTCTTGACTATACTGTTAGCCATAAGGGCTTCACCCAGGCTTGAACCCTACAAACGTGCTCACAAACCTTTCTCCTTTATAATAGCAGTATAGATATAGGGTTCATGTTTCGGTATTGTTCGTCAATGATTTTGAAAAAGTTACTCTGTACTTAGTGATTATAACACAATATAATTCTAATTATAATCTCTAAAGAACAGGTTCCAGGAGTTTAATATCTTGACTTTGCCGTCCCAATATATTCTTGATAGTTTGATGTATATTCGTAAAAACTTTGACAAGCTTTATTTTCGCAAAGACCAGCACAGTTTTAATACTAGAAATAGACATAAATTATTCGTACCGTGTAGGGACTTTAGACTACGACGTTACTACCGACGTTACACTGAGTAAGTAATAGTGTTAGGTTTTATAATACAATCCGGACGCACATAACTGATTTGCCGGACAATAAGTTCAAGGGCCATGTCAAGTAAGTTTTAATGTTAAAAGGTTATTATAGGGTGGATCATTATGTGAATGATAGTGGTGTCAGGAAGTCATGCCCTCTCTGTGCATCCACTAAATTTTAAATATGATAATATAATACAGTTGAAAAAATAATTAAAAAAAGATAAGCCCGATCGAGTTTCTTGCCGGTTCTTCTTGATGACTGGGATGTTTTCCGAACCGGTAATAGTGTTTGACGTTCACAAGTGCCTTCTTAGGACCTAAATTGAATAATGTCTTTTTGATTATGATTTTAAAAAAAGGCAAATTAAAAATAAATGTCTTAGTTATTAAACAATAAGAAGAAGAAAATGTACAATTAAAAATCGTTGCAGTAACGTACAATGAAGTATGTATACTTGTTTCCTCATTTACAAGGATATTATCACTTTGAAAAATCATAATTTATACCTAAAAGGAACGTTACTAACTTAAATTAAAATAATATAATTAAATCACAAACAGTAATAAATGTTCTTATAACAAAACTAAAGTAAACAAAGGATATAAATGATTTTTCAAATGCTTCATTTACAACGCGAGTTCGCGTGGAAAGTCGAAATAAAAAATATCTTAATTGTAACGGATAGCGTGTTTTGTGATACAAACAATAATAAATTACATTGTAATTGTATCGCGTCGACCGTGTTTACCATAATTATTGAGATAAAGCGGGTTGTGGTCATTTAACACAAAGCGTTTAAGTGAATAAAATTAACACTTGTGTACGATGAATCTGATTTTATAGAGAATCAGTGAAACTACCAGTCAGTTGTAAAAAATATTTTATAATCTATTTATTTATTAGAGTATAACTTCACGCTTCGAACCTAAGGAGCGGAGCAGTAACTATGAACATCAAGCAATCTGGCAAGCTGTAGTCAAAAACGTTAAGGACAAACAACGATATAGTCCGAATACATTTAACACTGTTGAAACCGTGGGGTCCAGCATAGTAACTAATATTAATAACGTGTAACAAAATGGACATTGAAACTCTTCAATGGCATAACGTGCGTGAACAGTGTGAACATTCAAGCACATGATGGCGTGCGTGAGTAATACTAAAAAAGACCTTTGGGTAGCAATAGAGAAGTGTGACCAATTTAAAATTATTTTTATAACGTCAAACTCTTTCAAGGTTATTTAAAGTATTATTAACCGATAGTAATCGTTCAAAAGCATCCGAAAACACGTATGAATGGTATTTGCGGTATTAATAGAAGATCACTCAGTATTCAAGATATTGTGAAACTAGCACAGTTTCTGACCATTAAACGGTATTTATAAAACTATTTTTATGTAGTTTATTCGCTTTATATAAATCGTACTACGCTACTAATTTCCATTGCGGTATTAATAGAAAATCACTCAGTATTCAAGGTATTGTGAAACTAGCACAGTTTCTGACCATTTATAAAACTGTTTTTTTTTTTATATTCACGCTTTAGGTTTATAAAGCGTAGAAAATTTTTACGCGATTCGATTGATTTATCAATTAATAACACGTCATTTATTGTGTTGAAGAGTGTCCTATATGTTAATCCTTTCAGCCGTTTTTGCGTGATTGAGTAACAAGCATAAAAACTTTCACATTTATAATAAATATTATAGTAGGATCGTGAAAAATACAATCTGAGACAATCAAATTTAAAGATTAAGTGAAAAATTTTGTACGTTCTTAAAAACCAACCGAGTTAGAACTTTAAGAACCATCTCGGTTAAATACAGTGAATGTAATACTTTACAAATTCAATACACGTACAAAAAAAAAGTTGCGGTAACAAATAGTACTTGATCCGTTTAAATGAGACTACTGGGGGTTTCTTTTAAAATAATTTGGAGTGGAGCCAACCGGCCGTGCGACTTGCAACTGGTGGTGGATTTAACTCTTAATGCGTTGAGTTCCAGTTTCTATTTGTTGATAACGCTTTGCATTTTAATCGTCTGCCTACTACAGGTACATAGGTTCTCAGGTACATACGTTCTATCATTTTCACATTACTAAATACACATACACATGTTCCTTCCCTCCTCCCAGGGGGAAGGATATTTAGTTTAGATCGAATGATAGGGAATTAGACAGATCGCGACTTCATTGCATACGCGACTACAGTCTGAGCCGATGTTCGGCCACTTTGGCAGCCTCGGAACATGTTACCGTGCTTTCGCGGCTGAGTGCCTTAAGTGCCTCGCTCCCAAACCCGGTGAAACTGTAAAAGCCGCAAAGACTCCAAGGCACCAAAGGCTAACAGTATAGTCAGTTCAAATAAAAAAAACCTTTTCACTAAAATCAAAAACAATCAGCTGTATTTGCCGAAGAAAAATTTACGCAGGCCGCTGACAACTGACGATGGATGACAGAAGTGGCTGTTGTTTCTTAATTGCACTATACTTACCGTCATACAGTGACGTCACTTAGCCGTTACTATTAAAAAAAAAACAATTTGCTCTTATACCATGGATTAAAAAACAAATTTAGAAAGTTTAATGAAAACTGGTCACGTACAATAACGAGCGTCTCTTTGGTTCATTGTTGGCTGACTAAAACCAAGGAAGTAATGAGTTGTAGTGAGTAGTAGTCTAAAAAGTAATATCATTTAATCAGCCTTTGGGACAGCCCTATTTTACTTAATAAGTAATCGGAACTACAAGAGAAAACGGTCTTTTTAATTAAAAGTATTTATAATTTACAGGTCATTTAAATTCCATAAGTTCTGTTAAAAAAGAGATTTCGTTTAACGTTTTTAAAACTTTTATACGAACAAGAATGTATGGAAACTTATATCATAACTAGTGGTTGCCCACGGCTCCGCACGCCTTTACTACGTAGTACATATTTTCGTTTCGTAATTTTATTTTTCCTCATATTATAGAGAATGCGCATAGTCTATCAATTGATATATACTTCACGTGTATAATTTTTTGTCAAAATCGGTTAAGAATTAATACAATTTTTTATTTCGATTTTTTACCGTTCTTATAGACCATCACTTACAGAATGACAAATGCATCCCGTCCACAAAATTTCATACAAATTGGTCAAGCCATTTTCGAGTTAATAAAACGACGAATTCGTTATCAGTGTTCTTTATAATAAATTTCAATCAGATAATTTTGAGAAAAAGTACATGTACCGATTTAACTACGGGTTTACTAATATAGTTAAAAAGACGAATCTGAATTAGTTATAACAATTAAATATTGTTCAAAAATAATTACATACGCAACCAGATATCAATCGGTAAAATTATTTAAATGTATTATCTATAAGTAAAAAATCCTCAGTTTTTAATTATCAGTAAACATTAATCACATTACTGATTCGCTGATTGAAACTATAAAGTTTACCTATATCTATATTCTCCTGAGCGAGTGTGTTTTTATGCACCACCATTGTAGGAAATTTGTGTTGTTACTAAAACACTTAATTAAATTCAGTGTACCTATAGTAAACTTCTATTATTTTCCAAGTCACACTATGTGATACATAACTACAGTTTTACAGTTTATAAAGTTACCGTGCGAGTTGACTGTCAATACTTCCACTCTTATGAGTTCGGTGGTTCGAACGTCACTATTTTATTGCCAATAAATTTTGCACGGAAGCCGTAAACTTTTTGGCTATACGAAAACTTTTCATTATTCCGTTAACTCGTACAGAAAAGGGGAAACAGGTAATAAATTCCTGCTTTGTACGAAGTAAAGGGTTACGTGAACCCTTCGTATGATTGTTCTACAGAAATCTAAATTTTGAGGTGTAAACTTTTACCCTTATTGCAAATGTGTATTGTTTAATTACATTTACAATATTTACTCGAGTTTGTACAATTTTAAGGACCTTATGGATTATATAATAATATGTGTCAATTCCTAAAAGTAAAAAACAGAGTTTAAACAAATGCCTAATCTATATATATATTTATATAAAGAGAAATACGTTACTTAGTCTTAATGAATTTTCTTTGCGATTGTAGCTTAAGTACATTGTGAGTAGAAGAAAATATAAAATATTCATCTTACACTTAGCTGTAGGGTGTCTTACATTCAATTCTTTCTGTCAGAGTGATTGATCATCAAATATGTAGACCCTCTTAGACATTGGAGGTTCATTTTGGCGCATGTATACACTTAGTTCAGTATTTGGAACAAATATTATATAGTATCTATAAATATAATTAACTTTTTATAAGAGACTTCTTAAACCTAACTTATCGTCTAAATAGTAATTTATTTTAATAAATGTATAGTTCTGTCTGTACATATTTTCTTTTTAATTTCGTGATAGGCGGCTACAATAAAGCACACTAATCACGAATGTTTTCTTGTGCCTTTTTGTACGGTTTATATATTTAAATTTAACTCAAAAACGGCCTAATCGATTTTAAGTAAATTTTATACACAATGTATGACGGCTCAAAATTGATAGATAGATAAATTGATAGATAAAAATTATGAATAATACTTTTAGAAATCACATTTATAAAAAAACAAGTTTATTTTATAAAAAACGTTTTTTGTTAACTTATTCACAACCGTTTTTAATAAAATTATGTGTACAATGAATATATCCCAAAATTGATAACCTATAATAAATCGTAAAATATGAGTAACAATGAAAATACGAGACGAAAATAATTACTGTTTAATAAACGCACGTGAAGGCGAGGGAATAGTTAGTAAAATATAAAAAAATAGAATAATATATAAATAATAGAAAAATAAGAATAATAACGACAAAAAATCACAGTTTCAAAACCAAACAAAAACCAATACTGTTCGTCCGATGGAAGATTTCGATATATGTTATCAGACGAGCGACTCTGAAGTCATATCATCGAAATATGGCAAGCAATAAAATATCGATACAGGATATAAGGAAGCAATGAATACCGTCGTAGAACCGAAACGTAAAGGAAAAACTTATAGGAATACACAAACCAATCTCGATTTGCTTTCGTAGTCAATAGAATTATGATAATTTTATACACGGTCATAAAAATATTTTAGCTATATCAGAAATCTATACATCATAATTTATCATTTATTTGTGTATATGTTTATTATGAACCGACTTCGGAATATTGGTTCTGGATAAAATATTATGCTAACTCCGACTTACATAAAAGTCTTATCCGACTTATGTGCGTTATAAAAGCAAGAAATTGTATACTTTTGTAAAAAAAATACCATTAATACTTAAACACATTTCAACGCTAAGCCAATTTTTACTTGAAGTTTATTTACAAATCCTTGTATATGCTGTTGTCAGTATACTATACTCATTCAACATAATCTTTTCTATTCTTCGCTTTATATCTTCTGCGTCTTCGTGTATTCTCTTTGTCACTTTTCAAATATAACTGACTTTATTTACTTCTTTTTTCCGACCTGACTATACTGTTAGCCTTAGGCTTTTACAGTTTCACCGGGCTTGATACACTTTATTTACCTTTACATATGATTTTTGAACATTTTCGAATACTATTTAAATTATTTCAAATGTAGAAGTTCTTTAAATTAATTGAAATACATGTTCTTTTTCTAGTATATTAACTTAATATCGCTATAACTGTCACATATTTATTTTCTTTTGAATTGCCTGCACTGGTAGCAGAGTGAAATTACAGAATAGTAAATTTGTCATGGATCTATATCAATAGTAGACAAGACACGCGCACCTGTACATCGACATGACAATATACCAAAAGATTTCTCTCAACACCATTTCCTCTGGTAATGAGATCAGTCACTGATAATTACTTTTTCTATTCTATACATATTATAAAACTCGACGTATCTCTATCTATCTATCCGTTTCTGTTCTTTTCACGCTAAAACCACTATTCTGATTTACAAGGTTTTTCTTTTAATTCATATATATAACATCTGGCCAGGTATAGGATATATTTTGTTACATAAAGTAACAAACGAAATAACCAGTGACGATAATGGTGAATCAATTCGGGAAAAATACACTTTTGGGGCGATTAAATGGCTTATGCTGAGTAAACTATAAGAAATATATTGAATTAATGTTTCACATAATTGTAGATCTTAAAAAGACATACCAGAAAGTCTGGGATAGCATATGTCTCTCTTTTAAGAATCACCCACAATAAGCATTTCTAAGGCAGCAAAAATCGCGCGTGCGCTCATACTACAAAATTCTGTACTCCACGTGAGCGGAGCCACGACAGCTAGTTACCATTTTTTTTTATAAAACACTCTATCATTATATACTTACAACTAACAAATATTTATGTAAACTATTATACGTATGTATCTAATAAAATTAAAATAAAAATTATCTATATAAATAAAAATATTCTAGAAGACCAAAATTCAATCAGATTGGAAGTCATAATCCCCACATTCAATTAATAGATTAATTCATCCATTCATAATTCTAATACGATTTGCTGATGACGTAATATATTGTGGCAGTGAGGCGGTAAAATAAAACGCGAGTATATTTGATCGGTCCATTTCGGAGCAGACTGAAGTTCTGTCGACTTCCGATACGAATGAATGAACTCGATCTCGATAGTGAGTAAGGGAAATGCATCGGTAAGTATTCAGGTATTTCGACTACCAGATAAAAGTCGTGTGCGACATAGAAAACAACAAATATGATCGACATTTAAAAGCTATATGCAAACATTATAATGGCAAGTTATAACTATTTATTTATTTCTTGATGAACTATAACAGGTAAAATAAGAAACCTGTTTTTGTTTCAGAGAAATAACAGTTTCAGTAACCTGTTGCATAATGTTATCTCTTTCTATGACTATAATTAAAAAGAGTAAAGAGCTTGTTCCAAGTCATATTTGTTTGTCTCTCTGTAACAAAGTAAAGGAGTTTTTGGCGTGATTTTAAACTGTTTAGTAGTGGTTTTTGTTTTTTAATCATAAATTTGTGTTATTTATTTGACCATAAATTGTGTAATACAGGTGGCATTTTGCATAATAAAGCTTGGTTATTGTGCACAAGTGAAGTGGATTGGAAATAACAACATGGACCATGAATTCTGAGACGCCACAAAGTTTTAACCTTCTAACAAGGGAGCCATCATCTTGTTAGAATAATGAAATCATCATGGGACAGAACAAATTATATTCACTCGATAATATCAGTAATGGTCTTCAATAAAAAGCACTAGTTGTCAAATTAGGAAGAAGAACAAAGTAATTATCCTTAAACTTCAATAGAAAATAGCATGTTTCAAAGTAAAACAGTTGTGGAACAGAGGTAGGTAGTATTTAGTAACAGCTTTTTCAGTTTACATATTACAGTTCAAAACTGTAACTTGTAAAATACCGGCTATTCTAAACTGTTCCGATAGATACGCTTCACTTCTACTGCTATTTTACGGTCTGAAGTGTAACACGCACTAATACAAGAGGCGTTCTAACTGTTCTCAGGAATAGCAGTCTATTACGACTGGCCTGATAACTGTGGTTCTTTCAAGGTTAGTTCTACATAGTTATAGACTGCAGTGACCTTTTATCATAAGTAGGACTGTATGTCTGTTTGTTACTTTATACAATTAAAAACAAGATAATTTCCCGTAGCGTGTTCGTACAGAACGCAAACGAATTGGGCATTTTTATTACGTCATGGCCCGATGATGCGATTTTACACGGTCAAAAAAACGAGGCTCTTATGTCTTTATATCGATATTTTTCTCACGTGTCGAGTCGAACGCTTTAATAATGCGCACCCAGTATAGCTAGGCAGTGAATAGGCAACGGGAGGTTGAGTGAAATTGACAGATTTATTTGCGATCGGAAAAATCGGGATTGCTTCCGACTGCATTTTTTACAATGTCCCGTCCCTCGCATACGAGTGTTGCCGCGCGATGCATTAAAATATATTTTCCGGATACTCTCAATATTCCGTTTTTTTTTTATACTTTTTATTATACAAATTTATCCTAAAGAAAGTTATCTAATTTTTTCTGTTGTGAGAGGTAAACAACTTATTAACGTGATAAATTTGAAATTTTTGAATAAATAGTCTAAGACATAAATTTTAAAAGTCTAAGATCTAGGAGCAAGGAAACTTCATAATTATTTTCTTATCTCTTGATGATAAATATAATATTAATCGTTAAATATATAAATCTTTAGTATTGTTCAATTTGATAACAATATTTTTTTTATCTCCCATAAGGGATATTTTTCAAAGTATTCAGCTTATATCTATTGACTGCAGAAAGCGCAATTAACTTTTTATATGAAAATGTCACACACTATCAAGATATGTATAACTTTACATAATTTAATGTTGCTTAAATTAAAAAAAAACTGTCGACTATATCCAAATAATATTACGAACGTTATAAATTAAATGGCAAGTTTCCAAGTAGTATAAAAGGGTATGATATGGATAACAAAGACAGCTTTTACGTGATTCCATGAAGTTAGTCACTGTCTCACTACAAATTGAGTATAACATACATTGTTGTATGTGTTTGATTAAGAAATGTGAGACCTATACTTTTTAATTCCATTCATCAAACTCCATCAAGCTCATTGTCTCATTGTTTATAAAGTAATCTTTAAGAAACAAATGGAACTTTCTTATACCTGATAATAATTTCGAAGTATTCTTTACTCAAGTTTAGAAGTGGCTATTTGATCAACTGTGTTTAGGTTTTAAACCAATATAATTATTATCGATACAGTATAAACATGACATAAATCTATACTATAGGCCGACCGCTGTAAGCGCGATCTTCCTGATAGTTTGCGGGACGCGGGACGGCGGGTATGCACGGATATACACGGGATTGAAATGATACCCTATAACTGAAGATCAATTGGTTTATGCATCTTTACACACAGTTGAAGTAAAATTCATATGAATTTAACAGTATATATTGACAATATAATTGAAAGCTTTATTTCACTGTATAGCTTTTCAAAACATAGCATCCGTAATTCAATCTTGGTAAATTAATCTCATGTGTACCAGTTACAAAAATAAAACCGCGTAGGCTCGTACGTCAAACGTCTATTGCTGCCAGCGACCGACAACAGACTAGCTTATAGGTCAGTCTTGTTCCCCTCCCGCGTCTCGCAGACAATTAGGAGGGTCGTGCTTACGGCGGTCGAGCTAAACATCATAAAGAACAAGAAATTGATTTTTGTTTGTTTGTTTGAACGCGCTAATCTGTGGAAATAGAAGTCAAAATTGAAATATTTTTTGTATTTTGTAGTCTATTTACTAGGGAAGGCTATAGGCTATATACGCTATTACGCTACAACTTTTAGGAGTAGAGCAGTAACCATGAACGTCAAGCAATCTGGAAAGCTATAGGCAAGTACGGGAGGTGAGAACAACGCTTCACGGGTACGTTGGCATCGGTGCGGAGGAGAGTTGACCTAATTAATTGAACACAGATGAAACCGTGAGTCAAATCTAATAACTTGTAAACTTTTAAAGAAATAATAATTTTGAGTTTTTCTTTACTCAAGTTCATAGGATTTGAAACTATTGTACTATTTATTTATAAAGCATAAAAATGTGAATAACGAAAACAAACCTATTATTCCCGATTGTATCCATATGAAACACAGAGTATAAAAGCGAAAGGTTTAACGTGAATCCATAAAGTTGACGGCAGTCCCACCACAATTTGTTTTAACAGTCTGTGTAACAAAGTAAACGTTGTATTTGCTTGTGGAGTTTGTGAGCCGCTACCACAAACCTAGTTAAGTCTGCTTCACTGCTTCGTCACAATGAGGAAGTGAGTAATTTCCCAGGAGATGATAAGTATTGACGTCCTGATATGTCACTGTTCTGGAACTGGACAGTGTGGTTTTGTTTCATACTTAGAGATTTAGTATTTTAGTTAAGAAAGTATTTTAGTGGATAAGAAATAAATATATGATTGCATAACATTTAGAATCTTATTTATTGTGTCAATCACACAATTGTTTATTTTTTATATTATAAATATTCATATAAAATTAGAAATTTGAAGGTTTGTTTATCTTCTATTAAATACTAGCTTTGCCCGCGACTCTGCTCGCGAATTGTGCTGCCCCATCGAGCCGAGGTTCGGCCACTTTGGCACCCTCGGATGTTGTTGCTTAGCTTTCGTGGCTGAGTGCCCTAAGCGCTCGCCCCCAAGCCCGGTAAAGCTGTAAAAGCCGTAAAGGCTCCAGGGCCCCTAAGGCCAACAGTATAGGCAGTTCGAAAAAAAAAAAAAGTGCTGCCCCAAAAATGCTTTTTATATGTGATCCTTAGAAGATAGACATATGGTATTGCTGTTTTTTTTAGGTCTTTTTAAAGTCTTCAACAACGTCTTACATTAATTTGTTATATCTCTTACGATTTACTCACCGTAAGGCATTTAATCGCCCCAAAACCGTCTTTTTCGAATTGATTCATCATTATTATGTCATCATTGTTACTTAATAAATCGGATAAGTGGTTTTCGCGTGAAAAGAAAATAAACGAATAGACAGACAGAGAGACGTTGAGTTTTATAATGTGTACCTATAGAAGATAACTGTTGTAATCGAACCATATTTTTTTTATATCAGTTCTATATTGATGAATTGATGAATGCTGCTTCAGTATTTCAAAAGTAAAATATATTTGATAAAATTTAATATTTTCTAGAAATGTGTATTCATAAATTTTTTTATGTGACGTAAAGAAATAAAGAAATCAATTGTTCATTAGAAAAAAGAAGACGGGAAGAAATATACATAAAGAATAATAATATATATAGCCAATTGTGCGTCTCGTCATAATGAAAAGGCGTCCACATAAGCATAATTATTCTGAAATGCTACGGGGCATTCCGCGCTGATTTCTTGCTAGAATCTATAACAGTGTACGCAAAAATAATTGAAAAGAATGAAATAATACTTCTACATAATATACAAAAGATATCACCGACATCATTACATAAAAGGTCCTTCAAGTTACCAACTTATAACTGGTATTTTTTTTAGATATTTGAAATGCTCGTAAAAAAGATATCAGAATATTACGGTAAAACAAAGTAAAATTGACAGCAGTGTGCCATCAACGTAAAAGCAGACTGCGATAGTGGCTTACTTTTTTTATTCGGGACGTTGAACTACATAGTCCGATAACCTAACAGCTAATAATTTATTAAAAATACTTGTATACATGGTAAATGTATTACTTTTTGTTTCGAACGTCGGATAGTCGTATCGCTGTTAGTCTGAAGGTATATAAGCGCAGAAGTCAGATTATATTTAGCCGAATGGCAACAAGCGTAAGGATGCCAAAGTGGCCGAACCTCGACTCGGGATAAATATATTGCTTTACCAAATGTTACCAGCGACTACTAAAATACACGGTGGCTTTGGACTTCTAGTTAACTCTTCATTAAATTTCGTCAAAATCGGTTATGTACCTAATTCAAATGCGTAGATATTAATAAATTTGTTCGTTTTGTAATTTACAGATTGGAACCCGCTCGCTACTTCCTTAAAAGCTGTTTTAGTTCAAACCCTCCATCGCCATGAAGAATTAGGTTATTTCCCCTGAGATGGGAAGTATCGACCAGCAGCCGACCGTAACGTTATAAGTCATATTGCCCGCGTAGGTAGTTTTATGTTAGACAAATTATCATTATAATTTTTGAAGTTGCGTATTGTCTGCCTTTTAGAATAAGGAAGATTTTATCTTAAATACTACTTTTATGAGTAAATTAGTATTATAACGATTAAACATGTTCGTACTAATATTTATATAATACATATTGATAACCAATATAAATATCATTGTAACTTTAACTACAATAAAATACGCTAAGAAAATATACAGAATAAAAATTATACATGATAATTATCATCTATACATATAATATAATTGTGTCTGTTTGTAATGTCAAAATAACAGCTTTTTACTAAATGCATATGAAAATGTTTGTCACCGGTCAGTTGGACGGATTTTGGCGCTGCCAGATATTTTTTAGTAAAAATAAATAAATAAAAACGTGTAATGTATATATTTCATATTCTACATTTATACATATTGTAAAACTCAACGTCGCTCTGTCTGTCTGTCCGTTTATGTTCCTTTCACGCGAAACCACTTATCCGATTTGCATGGTTTTTCCTTTAATTCATAGATATGTTATCTGGCCAGGTTATAGGATATATTTTGTTAAATAAAGTAACATATGAAAGAAGCAGTTACGATTACGGTAAATCAATTCAGAAAAAAATACGCATTTTGGGGCGATTGAATAGTTTATGCTCAGTGAACCATAAGTGATACATCAAATTAATGTTCTACATAATAGATCTACAAAAAAGTCAGCGATAATATATACCTATCTTTTAAGGATCACCCACAATAAGCATTTTTGAGGCAGCACAATTCGCGTGTGCGCTCTACCTGTCGACATCATTCTATAGTCCACGCGAGCGAAGCCACGGGCACAGCTAGTGTATAATATAATCGTTATTTAATCAATTAATTAATTACAATTTACAAATATTGAGTTGAAAGAGCTTATAAATAGGTATTCACAATTCACATTTCAATGGTGATGCTAAAGAAAAAATCATGAAGGTGGTAATTTTCATTATAACAACTCTTCTGAAAACCAAGGCTAAATTAGTTACGATGTAATTCATATTAAATATCGACATAAACATTCATGTAATTCATTTTTTTTTCAATTTTTTTTACCGTTTTACTACATTTTCACCTGATGTTAAGTGACGATGTTTCTCAACACGTTATCCTAATGCGACCGGCTACTAAGTGTCATTGCTTGGCGATAGATTGTTGACTCGAGGTCGGTAGGTAGCCAGGCTGAATATTAGAAAAAGCCCTACCACTATGCACTGGACAAATATTTCTGTATATCATTTATTTAAGCCTTTTCTAAGTAACCTATGTCTTATGAGAAATAAAGTTGCTTTAGTATATAAGCTAAGTATATAAGCTATAGTATATAAGCTAGCAATGAAATATTTTTTCAAACTTCTACAGTCATTCTTATAACCTATAAGATACCTACATACCTATTGAGATAAAAATATCAAACCAATTCTTATAAATCAAAATCATTTTTATAAATGCTTGTATAAAGCTGGAACTTGGAAATATTACGAGTATGTCTGTAGCTGATTGGAACGAGTAGGTACGGTGTACTCTAACAATAGAATAAAATTAAATTTAAGAGTGTTGTAAACATTTACGATGTGAGAATTCGCACATTTACTCGCAAAAGTAACAGAAATTTTCTTTCCCTCTGCATTTATATTTCTAAGCCATAAGAAGGAATAAATAAGTAATAAAAGGCTCATATAACATTTACAGTAAAGTATTTTCTATTTAAAAAAATATGCTTTGAATCTGATGTTTATTTTTATTAAAACTATTGTTATAATTAGGTATATATAAAATAATTATTTTAAAGATATATAATTATTTGCAACCTCGCCTGGATTATTATAATACTTGGGTTTATCAATTTCTCAACATTTAATTTTATTCTTATTACTTGACTACTTTATCCATTACACACTTTACTATTAATACTTAATCGATTTTTATGAAATTTTGTAAAAGGGAAGAATAAGTTATTCTATAATTGAAGGGATATAATAATTGTCAATAATAATAATACAAATTGTAAATAAAATGAATTTTGTGTTAATTCTTAACCGATTTTGATGAAATTTTGTACACGGAAAGTATAAATTACTCCAATACGGAATGAAAATAAACACTGCGTAACAAACGCATACCGCTGTTATATATATATTAAATATATATACCTATGTCATTTTTTTTTTGCTAAAAGTAATAAATCAATATTAAAGTATTATTCAGTCAATATGTATAACGTATATGGAAGGACAGTCCAGCGGTTTTCTTTTCTATAAAAATAATCTATTGTTTTCGTAATATATGTATAAGTGTATTTTTTCTTCGTCTGTTTTAATTGCTAAGAAAGCCTACAAATATAGAACTGTTATTACAATGTACAATCGCATAAACAATAGTAATTCTACAAATCCCCGCGCTAGAGAGAGGTGGCGCGCAGCAAATTAATGAGTACCAGGCATAGCCCACCCGCCATCGTTTCTCACGTGGGATTACTATATGGGCTTCGTGTAAACTTACTTTATTAGCTGGCTAAGGCGAAAGGTTTAGCCGACAAACATTGTTCAGTTTTTCTTTTTATTTATTCTATTACTTATTACATAATAAGTAATTCGATGAACCTATATAACATTTGTTTCCAGACATCGAGTTTTTTATATACATATTTTTTTCTTTATTCGACTCAATATACACGGCACCGCCGCTTCTTCGCGTACAGTGCTTACAGCAGGCCAGATTTGTGGCGTTCATAGATACTTCTCCACTCCTTAGGATCATAGAGTGAAGTTATATAGCCTAGATTATTCCTCATGAATCATGATTCATGAGGAATCATGAATAATTTTTCGAATCCGACTAGTAGTAGTTCCAGAGATTAGCCCGTTAAACGAAAAAATAACTTCTGTTTTATTTTATTATAGTAAAAAACTAGTAAGGAGTTTGAATATGATATTTCATCTTAATAAATTGCTCTGTTAAAAAAAAAAACAGCGACCACAGCACAGTGCAGCGGCTTAATTTTGTACAATTTTTTTACCTAAATCAATTTTATTTGTCAAACAAAGACCTTCATCTCACACACATTCTGAACATTAGTCCCTTCACATTCTCCATGTCTCCATTTTTTGTTAGTCAAATGCAAATACGTTTGGCTAAAGGTTCTTCTATTGTTCAGTTTATGTTCAACTTTTTACCTTGTTTGCTTAGGAATTCACGAGCACTTGTGTATATAATAAACGTGATCGTAGCTTTAGAACGTAGCGCATACCGTGGATTTTCACGGTGCCTTCACTGCTTATATTGCCACCTGCGATAAGGAATCCGTATTAAAGGGAAGTGAACTATCTATAATCTGAAATGAACGTTAAATTAATAGCGATAGAATTGAAAATAGAATGATAAATGGCGATTAATATAAAAGTGATGTACACATGAATTTGACTGTAGCAGGTAATGGTGTGGTGCTGTTATTGGTATTGCATGTGGGGATCGTTCTCCTTGACAGTTAAGTGTGTTGGCATAAAGCACATTGTGATATAAAATTGAATAAACATTTTATTACGTATACAGAATAAATAAAAGGTGTTCGTTTTTTAAATATTTACGCCGACTTTACATGAGTGGTGTTTTAAAGATTTTTTCTTTTAAATGTAGATGCGCCTTTTTGTATAAGTTCCATAATTAAGTCTATTGTTAACTATTTAATCAGATGTTGAATACAGAGAATAGCTTGAGTTATATAAAAAATCTATTGCGTTAAATGTACTTTATGTTTGAGCTTAGCAAAATGACATGAAATACTTAACGATTATGTCATCCTTATGCACTGAAAATTGCCGTAGAACCTTACTGCACATATACAAAAAATCCTGGAACGCGACGCATCAAAACGAAACAATGTGACTGGTAACTTACCACGTGGATGGACGTCCTAACCAGCTTGAAAGACGAAGGCAACGGATGTTACAAGTTTTTTTTTAAATTATAGTTATGATATATATTATTAGTTTAATAGCATTAATTTACATGCTTATCAACTATGTCTGATTTGACATTCTTGCCAAAACCTTGTCAATAGGGATAATAAAATTTGATTGGCCTCCGTATTGCCAGCCGCTTGTTCGATCAGGGATGAAGTTTTTGCTTCTGTTAATGTCAAAGGATTCAATCCAATTTTAAGTGGTGTATTCAGCAGGTTTAACCTTCAAAGGCTTATAAGGGTTAAGGGTCAAAATTATGCGACGGATCATTACGTGAATGATAGTGATGTTTGAAAATGACTCCTTCTCTGTATATCTACTAAAATAATACAATTACTAACTGTAAATATTAAAAAAAAAAACATTAAAGAAAATATATACCAGATCGTGTTTCTTGCTGGCTCTTCTCAATAACTAGTATATTTTCCGAACCTGTGGTAGTTTTTTAATGTTATTAAGTGCTTTCTTAGGTGCGTAAATTTTGTAAAATATATGTTTTTCGTAAATAAAATTTCAAATACTACATATATGTACTATCATACATTATTATTTAATGATCAAACTGAAGTGTATAAACTTCGATCCCGGGTTCGATTAATTTAAATTTATATAAAACAATTAATGTAACATGTACTTGTTACGATTGTATATTTGACTATTGAACACACTGAAAAATAAAGCGTGTGTACGAATGTAATAAGTTACACTTCTTTAGCGTAAGAAAACAAAAATAACTCAAAAAAAATTATCCTGCGTGTCAACAAATTTCATTCTAGTGAGTTTTTTTAAATTGTGTAAATGGCGTTAAATAACATCATATAAACATTATTTTAATAACATTTTTATTATTATTGATGGCTAACTTCATCTCGTTGCATTTTAGTCACACGAATCGCGATCAGGTCTCAATTTCACCTTCTACTAAATGAGTCAAAATAAATTTAAATTAGTTTAGTTATTTTAGTTTAGTTTTGAATATAAAAATACATTTTTAAAAATAGTCTAATACAATGTTATTCATTAGAGTTCCTTCAAAAGTCACAATTGTTGACTGAAGGGATGTGTGTTGTTTGTTTAGGTTACTAAGTTGGGGTTTTGGGTCCCAGTTCAATGACCAGTATTTAACTTTAGACAATATCGGTCGCGTCTAAAGGATACTTGCCTAATGAAGCAAGTTCAGCATTGTTACTTAGTATAAAATTAGTTTACTTAGGTAACTTATATTATTCCTTTAAGGGAAATAGTATCTCAAAAACCCAATTCAGTCTCAACTTTATGCGTTACATCCTTTTGAATAACCCAGGAAATTTCGATAGAGATGAAATTCATGCCTGATCGGGTCGTAACTACCATACACACGGTGAATAGCCTTATAAGATGACTCGTTCCAACGATTCGAGATTTATCCAATAATCTCGATGTATTTGCAATGATCATTGTTCTTTTTATCATATACCTAGATATACTGAAGTGATTTTGATAACCCCGGATATAAAATTTACGTCCATACATGACGTGACGATGCTGCCCAAGATGATAACATGCTAAACCTAGTGGAAGACTCGCCCTCAAGTGCGGCTGCCGGAACACACCTATTGATTGGCGACAGATTTTCGATTTTAAGGTGGTAGCTAGCCAGGAGGGTATAAGTAAATGCCCTACCACCATTTTATGGTTTCTTCACGATGTTTTCCTTCACCGAAAGTTTAGGCTCATTGCAGGGATTCGAACTCAAGACAATAGACGCGAAGTCGCACACGCTACCACTGAGCCATCATTGCTTAAAATGTTACACACATACTCACATACATTCGATTGTTACACAAAAACTAAAGTAATTCTGTCTAGTCTAGATAAAAAAATGAAATCCATACTTAATTTGTTAGTTGTTATATGCCTAGACCAGTATGAGTTTTGAATACTGTTTAAAATTTCGTCTTTAGTCTTTAATCGTCTTTATTACAATTTTAGTTCACGTACATTTCTACTAGATATGCTGATAATAAATTTAAAAGGAACCGAGAATTATTGATCGTATTTTAAAATATTAAAAATTACTAGACTCATAAATCTGTATACATAATATACATTAAATCCTTTTTTTTCTACTGCCTATATATTCAAATTTAATAAAATAGTCTATTAATGACTTGCTCTAGTAAAATCTCTGGTCTTGTCAGTGACCACTTAGCATCCCTAATTGCTGCTTCATGCCTTAAAACACACAAACACTCTCAGTTTAAATCGTGAACTGTATGAAGTAAATACTAACAATGGACATTCATTTTCCAAGTCACAATAGAAGAATGAAACACTTTGTCATATTTGCATAACACCATTAATATGTTTCACGGGTCGTCCAAGCCATCCTCACTCTACAAGCGTCTGAACAACATTCGAACCCACGCACCTGATTTGCAACGTCTCAGCGGGACCGGTAGGTGGAACAACGCGTTGTCACTACCTGAATCCTTTGGGTTATTCTTGAATACATTTATTTAAATAAATGGTGAGCAGAATTTATGTTATAATCGTATGTATCTAGTTTTTTGAAGTTATACTTTGTTTGGCGCATTTAGTAGAGGATAAAATTAAAAGTTGCGCGAGCATCATGTGACGTCAGAGCGATATGATGATGTTAACCATAATGATCATAGGTAAATTAAAATAATATTTATTTATACAACTTCAAAGCTATTTTTACACGATAAATAAACATAAAGTCAGTAAATGAAAGTGTTCTACCGTTTGTATAAGGGCGAGTATTCCGAAGAGCTGTTCAACCTAACTCCTTCTTCTCCCTTCCATAACTGAACCACACGCGCTGGGCTCCGGAGTCAAAGCTTTACGGTAACCTTCATCTCGGCACGTAGAAAAAAAATTTCCTATGTCCTATCTTTGCCGTACTGTGAATCTATGGAACTGTTTCCCGGCCAGTATGTTCCCTCCTTCCTACATAATGGAGTCCTTCAAACATACCGTGAAGTGACATTTGAGTACAAAGGCATGATAGTGACGTATGACGATGGATTGTTAATCTCACGGTAGTCGCCCATGTTATTGGATTGTACTATGCTCACCATCAAGTACAGTGTAGACACTTTGCCATGCTTTGATAAAAAAACAAAAACGACTGCGACTACCTGCATCTGCATTCTAAGAGAGAAATCTGCATTCCATAGATGGCCGTCATTGACAAGATGGTCTCGACCTACACACGTGACAAACCTAAAGAGAGGGTGGGTGTGTTTTATCGTAATGTGCATGGTTGTCTGATTCCTACCACTACACTTGGTTACTGGATATACACCGGATGATCCCAGCACACGTCACACCTAAGCGTGCCACAGAGGCAGGTTTTATATCTGGTGTATGATCCATGTATGTATCCAGCCGAACACAATCGTCGTGTTCCAAGAATATTATAGCAATTATTCAGTTATCGATGAATAATGCAATGAGCCTGAGCTTTCGGTGGAGGAAAACATCGCGAGGAAACCATAGCATGATGATAGGGCTTTTTCTAATGCTCGCCTGGCTAGCTACCATCCTCAAGTTGAAAATCTGTCGCCAAGCACCAATAGGTGTGTTGCGGCAGCTGCACTTGAGAGCCAGTCCTCCCACTAGGTTTAGCGTGTTATCATCTTGGGCCACATCGTCACTTAACATCAGGTGATATTGTGGCCACTACGCCAAAAACTTTTAATGATCTATGATGATAATGATCTATAGAAACAAATGTCTATTGCATTGTCTATTCTTTTGTCTTTTACTTATCTTAGAATACTCCGCAAATTCTTGTTAACGTAGGACTGTATGCTTCACTAAAATCACGATTTTATTTATTTATTAATGTACCTATATCTAATCCAAGGTAATATATATCCATTCATCAAGTTATCTATAGTTGATTTATTGTGTCTGTGTTTGTGATTATTTCGACGGAATCAGGTCATACAATGCTGTTGATTGATTTTGCAATGAATCCATTTAGATACTAGGCGATTGGCATCTTGGGTTGTTTATATATTATGTGCAAGATATTTTTTGCTTAAAATATTTATCTTTTAATTTTCTTATTAGTAAGTTCAGCTTAAGAAATAAATTGTGAAAAACTTAAGTGTGAGGATTTTTTTTTTTATTATTCTACATAAAAAGCGGTAAGTTGTTTATTTATAGTACTACCTTCTGTCTGCGTGGACTTCAGAATTGTATCTTTATCGGGATGTGTTATGCCTTAATACAGGTTATTATTAACAATCTGTTTGCCAAATTTCATCCAAATCCGTTCAGCCGTTTTTGCGTCATTGAGTAACAAACATACACATACATATTCATATTGTAATACTAGCTGTGCCCGCGGCTTCAGTCGCGTGAACTACACAATTGTTGTTGCCGGGATAAAAAGTATTATATGTGTTTATAAACTATCTGTGTGTGAAATTTCATCCAAATCAGTTCAGCCGTTTTTCCGAGATTGCGTAACAAACAATCATACTCACTTTCGCCTTTATAATGTTAAGTTAGGATAGGATAAGATATTCATTTCAAAATGTGATAATGGGAATTGTTTAATTGTCGGAAAACACCTATAGATGCTTTGTGACAGATTTTCAACTTCAGGGTGGTAGCTAGCCAGGTGGTCGTTAGAAAATACCCTACCACCATGCTATGGTTTCATCATGTTTTCCTTTACCGAAAGCTCAAACTCATTGTAAGGATTCGAACCCACATCGATCGACGTAATCGTTACTTATTTCTAATTTAATTAATTAATTTCCTAATGATAGAATTAAATTTAATTAAAATTGTGAGCCATCTAATAAATGAAACAGAAACTCAGCATGTAGTAATTTCCTAAACCGAACTGTAATTAACCAAGCTGTGCATTTTGTTCATCTATGTGAGAAAGAGACACTATATATATGTTGAAAGAGAGAAACGAACATGTTAACAAGGGCTAAATTATATTTACTCCGTGTGCAGAATATATGTTGGAATGTTACAATGAGACAAGTTTGAACGTATAAGTTTGGCGAAATGTCCCCATTTCCACATCGGGAGACGAAGTGGCATTTGAGTTTTACAACAGTTTATCTAAAAGTTTGTATGCATATGGTAAATTGTATGTCTCTTGTCGTGTATTGTTTTAGAAACTTTATCTTTAATTTAAAAGTAGAGGAACACAGCGACGAAAACTGTATAAAGTTTTTATAATATAGGTAATGCTTCAAGAGTCATGCTTTAGAAGTTTCAAAAACTCGTCTCAATAGAATTGAAAAAATTAGAAGGACTGAATTATTGTCTATCATCTTCATTTAACATATTTATAATGTATCTTGCCTGATAACTTAACGTAATAGTACCTAGGTAAATATACGTTTCATTTGATCTTTAAAAATGTTTCAACCTTGCAGCAATTTTATATAACAATAAGAATGTTTACTTTTTATTGAACTGCTACGGGTTCTCAGCGATTTTATTTCCGTTGATATCGGAAATGGAAATTGTAATTTTTGCTCTGCTAGACTATTTGAACTCTGTTATTAAAATTTTATCGTAGCTTTTTAGTCTTATGATATTTTCTCTCCGTACAATTTTAATAAGATCTGACATAATGTTACACTTTCATGAAACGATCTTCTCGGTATGAATAATGTTTATATATATATAAACATTACCTCTTAAGATGCTTAAGAGGATAGGTAAGTATAATAAGATCTCAGACCACATTAAGAACACGTGCGCAATGTGTCTTGGGGTTTGCGAATAATCAAAGCAAAGAAATCACTAAATACGTGGCTAAGCTGTGGTAGAGTTTTGTTTCGGGTGTATATTTAAAGATCAACAACAACGAATTATTGTATTCTATGGAAAGCAAAATATTGCAAATAAAAAATTGTCTTATAAATCTTAATAAAAGAAAGTATTAAACTAAATAAAGATAAACTATTAAAACTAACTAACAGCTAACAACCAGATGTTAATGATTTCATGTGAAAACAACAAATACCTTATTAAAAATCGAGTTTCGACATTGCGAGTTTACTTTAATAGGTAAGCATAAAGTGTTAAGAGATCTTATTTCTTCTTCCTATATCATCTAAGTAGGGTTGCTATGATGTGTTTTTCTCTTCCATTCTTTTCTGTCAGCTTTAATTATTTACATATTTTATACACGAATCACTTCACACAATTCATCCATACTTACTTGGGTCTTTTTCTACTCGTATATCTGTCCGCCTTCATCACACTCTTCTAGTTACTTGACTTTCATAACTCGTCAAGATGTGCCTCAACTTCTCTGTCACTGGTACTATTTTCGTACGTCTTTTTGATTTCTAATTAACTTTTTTCTTTTTAAGTGAAACTTCTTATGCGACTTCCAAGCGTTAAACCTTAAACGTTAAATGTTAAGCGTTAAACGTTTAACGCACATTATCGGTCTTTCCTCTTTGTGTGAGCCAGAGCGAGAGAGTAAATGTCGGTGTGTATGTATATTGCACACTGTTTAAATAAAATAGAAAATGTCTTTTAGTATGAAGTTTCACTTCTATCGTGTGTGAATCGCACACACACCTTTTTTTTACTTATTTATATCCTAAATACGAATTTGCAAATATTTCAAGTATAAAACACTAAGTAGGTATAGAGTAATTCATAATATTATTTTGAAATCTCTTTAAACATCTTAAAATTTCAAAGTTTAATTCACTCTCATTATATCAAGTGTCAAATTAATTTTCTAAGTTCCATCATCAAAAACTAATTCATTTAGCTTCGCAGAGGGATCCTTTTATAATAATGAAAGATAGGTTATCAAAAGCCTTTAATGGTGCCATCAATAAGTATTAAGGCGGCATGCACCTGGAGGCCTACCATGAAAATAACTAAATAATACACAGTTATAATTATGAGAACTGTTACTTTTTAAATTGCTAATGGGGCATGGAGTTCTCTTTGAACACTAATATAAAGCGGACATTAATCCACAACGAGGGTCAATTGTGAATAGTCAAATGGTCTAGATTAGAATATAATTTGTTGTTGCAATTTTGACATAATAGTCAACGACCATATTGTTACACTAACTAAGCAATATAATAATTAATTATAATTAATAAGTAACATGTTATTAGGACCTGATGTCCTGATTCAATTAGAAGACACTGTGCTGAAATTATTGATAATTTACAAATATATTGTTGGCTTCAAATACACGTAAAGATTACTACACGCAGACATTAGTTTTATTATTATAGGAATTATTAAAAAAAATATTTTTTACAAAGTAATTATTAATAAAATTATTGTAATTATTAATATTAAAATATATAAAAATGGATAGAAACAAATTTGACTGTAGTTAAAGAAGAAATAACTATAGACAAACGTTATACCGTCCGCTTGAAGAAGTTTTACATAAAAATATAAATGTTTGATGGAAATGGTACAATATGATAAAATTACTTTCTGAAAATCCTTTAAATATCTGCAGTTATTACCTACTTATTTTTATTTTTTATTTAATTACTCGCATGTATAAATTCAGAGTAAACCTCTATGTTATTAAAATGGATTACAATTATAAGCAGTGTATACATTGGTCCGAAATTACATTTACATCATTAGGCATTGTGGTGGCGATATGTTACTATAATCCGTATTGTGAGAACTGGGATTACAGGTGTTACCCAAATTATAAATAATTCACATAATAAATTATAGTTTTCATGATGTGTAGTATAATTTATGATTTATTTTGGTTAAATATAAAATGTAATGGCATAAAAGAATACGACTATTTATGTATACTTTTAAAACAATATGTTGAGTATTATATAGTCAAAGTTCAACATTTAATACAATATACATTTTAGAGGTGATCACTAAATCACCATAAGTAATATTTTTAGGAATATATATATTTATACCCAACGGTTTCACACGTGTGAAATTTATTCCATAAACTGTACACGCCGCCGCGGTCAACTCGCCCGTGTAGTCAGATTGCTTGATATTCATAGTTACTGCTCAGCTCCTTATAGTCGTCATATGAAGGTATATAGCCTATACTATTTCTCATAAATCTAGCTATCATATACATTCTTTTTTATCCGACTGACAATTCCAGAGATTAGCGTGTTTAAACAAAGAAACAAATATATTTCATTTCATAAAATGACCTGTTACAAAATGGTGTGTAAAATAATTATAATGTGAAATCGTGTGTGATATGAAATAATTTATACTATTAACTTATGTACTGCAATGTGAAGCAGGTAGAGTGTTATTTAAAATTTAAGATTGGTATTAAAAAATATAATAGATAATAGTGAAGAATAGTATCGAAGCTAAAAAGCCTACTAATTTATATATGGTTGTACGTAGTACAATGTTGCAAATGATTCGTTGGTGCATTTCAAAGCTCTATCTTGCTGACACCGGATCAATGTTCGATTCGGCTATAACGACTTTAATTAATTTATTTTATCATTTTTTTAATTCCTTAACTTAATTAAAAGAATGAAATTTATTAGAAGACGTTTGTCATACCACAGGAGTGATAATAAAATGTTAAATATCACAGATATTTTTAATCTTGTTCCCAATAAGATAATGATCATCCTAACACGCTACTGTTTTGTACTTAATCTTAATAAAATTACAGAGAGCAAGCTCCGATGACAAAGTAATAACATAACGTTAAAGTTAAGCCGCAAGTTAGTCGCTGCCAGCTAAGATAACTTAGCTCCGGTATCGGGTGCTAACTCAGTCGAACTACTAAACTAAACGCTATGAAACTAGAAGTTTGTAAGGAAGTTAATCCGACATTCGTAAATTGCGATATCCGCGAACACTAATGCCTGAACCAAACTGTTTTTGTTAGACTTTGTTATGTCCAATTTTATATATGATAACACTATTAACACAAAGACAATATTTAAATATTCCAATGTAATAAAGGAATGCATTGCTATAGAGATTGCTATATAGATTTCATGAATTTTCGTACAAATTTCAGACTTCGCAGATAAATATAATTCACAAAATATAATTGTAATAAATTTGTAGTTCTGTCTGTACATGACTTATATAAAGGACAATTATAATGAATATGACATTAAAATATGTTCGGATTTAGCTTTAAAGCGGCTTGACCGATTTTTATGAGAGGAAGAAAAAAGAAAGAGAAGGTACGGGCACACAGTTTTGTAAAAACACTGAATAAGAAAAATTTAAAATGTCTGTAATGTTATCATATAAACCCATGCGCCGTAGTACATAAGCTGGATGCCACTGTTCTGACTGACCCCAGCGCTGATTTTCAGTTGCAGACAAGTGGGTTTACAGAAGAAGTAAAATATGTATTTAAAGTATTGTGTAACATAATTAGATAATAATAGAATATTAGTTATGTGTATTTATAGGTAAATATATTTTAATATATAATAAGTACGTACAAGATAGATAAACAGGATTATATAAAAGAAAAGAGAAAGGAGTTAAATAGCCGAAATGTCCATATTACAGTTTTCGAAACACGCCTGAGATTCCTGAAAATATTTTCTTAATTTGTTTTTAAAAGATGACAAACTACACGCTGTTTTTATGGTGGTATATTTACTGGCATTGTACCGAAAACTGTCCCTAAAAGCTGCTGACAAGGAGTTACTAACTGTATAGACTTAATTCTACGCTCAGATGATCTATGACTACCTACTCATTTAATTTCATTATAGAGGTACGGTATGCAATTGTTTTGCATCGCGTTAAATTGCATGAAATTTTCTATACGGGAAGTATATGCCATTCTATGGTTAAAATGGCATAAGAATTGTCAATAATACTTTTACAACAGATTTAGATGAAATTTGTACACGGGAAGTTAATGTCAATCCTGAATTGATAGGCCATAGGAATCAATAGTTAATATGAGTAAATACAAAATTGCGAGACAAAAATAATTACTATGTAATAAAACGATCTATATTTTAGCGTTATCTATATTTTACAGTCTAAAATCTATTAACTGATGCAACACTCGTCCGTATACTATCCAAGAAACAGTTTAAAATGTTCAAATATTTATAAGTTCTTATAAAGAATTACAACATGACTACCTAAAATGTAAATACATTATTTTAGATTTAGACTATGTAAGAATATTTTTAACATATATTCGATATCTCTTTTAACAATTATTACATTTAATGTAAATCATAGCGTAAGCGTATCCCGCTTTGTGAAATGGGGACAGTTATAAAACAGTACAGAATATTTGGAAGTATAATATTTAAATGGAGAGCGGTAGCAATTTGTGCTGAAAGTCGTAAAAGACGTGAGCCGACGACAGTTCAGGCGCCGTTTGTGTATTTTAAGGTTCATTCACAGCTATAGGTAAATATAAATACTTATTATTATTATGTTTAAGTGAAATGTTCTCGATTATTTGTACCAATAAAAATATTTTTATATATTATATCCCACTTTCATTATGATATGTATATCATTGTTTTCACTATAATATTTTTTTATTATGCAACTAAGACAAAATAACATACGGCTCACCTGGTGGTAAGCGGCCACCGTAGGGTATGGACGTTTGTAACATCATAGGTATAGGTATCATTAGTGCATTGCCGACCTTGAACTCCCTACCCTACAGCTCTGGAAACCCTACCCACCACAGGAACACATCACAAGGTTATCTGGCTGCGACCTTCTGTAGAGTGGAGTTATTTCACCAGTCGCACTGACCCAAGTACAAAGAAATCTCCAATGAAATTTCTGTCTTCATTATAAATACTTATAGTTTGCTTTCATATGCTTTAGATTTTTTTGTAATTACGGCTTCTACCTATGTTAAGTAATTTCGCCAATCTCAAATATGACAAATACACGTTTTAGAGTTTAGTTGGTAATTTTTCGGTGTACTGTAGAAGAACCTAAAATAACATAAAACAAGCACTAATAATAAAAAATATTTATTTCATGGTAGAATACACGATGTCCTTTTTTTTTCTTAATTTATTGTTGAAACGATTGGGATACACGCCTTTCTTATTTCGTCCAATTTTTTTAATCGTCAGTATCACAGTAACAGATTGGCGTCTCCGTAGTTAGAACTGCCCAGAGAGTTTTATGGTATCTAATTAAAATAAATGTAATGTTCCTTATGCACGCAAATATATAATATTACTCAAAATTCCATTAAAATAAGGTCAGCAGCTGCCTCAGTAGACGACCTCATGCGGCGTAAGTTAGTGGCCCTTGGTAGGGGCTAAATTTTTTTTTGTTTGTAACCATAACGTGTCCATACCAGCATAACCTTTCACTCTTTAATTTTTTAGTCACTGGTCATTTTCAGGCTTCTTTTCACGTACTCATTCCTTATCCAACCCATTCTGGTCACTCCATACATAAATATCTCAACATTCGTATTTCTGTTACATGGACTCACCTTCATCCACCGCCTTCGCAGCCCAGCGCAAATCTGATCCATACATAATAATTATCTGTTAAGTTTTACATACCTACTGTATAAAAATAAAGTTAAATAACGTACATAAGTTTATGAATAGAAATAAAAAACGAACACATGACAAAGCAAGATCCTGCCATAAATTCTTTAGGTATTTGGGTGGTTTACTCGTGTTTAAAAGAATTCTTACGGCGTTGTTTTAAGTGATGATTTGATTAAAAATAGATTTTCTAAGCAACCTTTTCATTATATAGTTAGAGCTAAATTCGCATTATAAAGTATATATTTATTAGTGATAGTATAAAAATTTGGATATGCACGAACCTTTAAATTCCACTACCGGTATTAAGAAGTTTAGGGCTTCTATTTTTGGTGGCGTCGTCGCGCCACACCAAATAAGTTACATGACAACTTGTGAAGTTGCATAGTAAGTCGGGGTGAAAAAATAGCTAGATGATTTAAGTATGTAACTGTTTTATTCATAGATCTATAAATTCAGTAATAACTTTATTACTCTATGTAACCAGACTTTCAAAGGAGTAAAAAAATTTTTGTTTAAACTGTATGTACAAGTATATATTATAACAATTGTATATCTAACATAGATTTCATATATATACATACAATTCATTTAGTTTTGTAATTTAATATCAATTTACAATCGTAACTATTTTCAGCCTATACAGAACATGTTCACGCGAGAGACGTTATGAATTCTGTTGCAAATCATTTTTTTTTTTACATTTGTAATATGACAACAACGAATAGGCAAACATGTATCCAATCAAAAGCTATCTGTTTGAAAGTAAGGGGAGAAGTAGTGTTAATAGACACATCCGCACATTAAGTAGTTTTTAATATTTTTGGGATGTTCGCATCACGTAAAAATAGACAAAATATTACCAAGGGTGAATGTTTCTGTACGAAAAAACACATGTGTCGAATCTTTTTATAGTAAATTATCTATTTTAGTACGCAACGGAAAGAAAAAATTAAACTTTCTTTCAAAATCATGTGTCCAATTAAGTTAACTATTAATCTTACGTCATTTGCTTTACACTCATAATTTTTATGAGTGTTGATAATGGCTACATAATCATAATAAAATTTTGTGTTATATTAATACCGTAAATATAGTCCCATCCTTTAATGTACTGGTCAGGGTATTTTGCATTGAAATTGACCGCATAAAACAATAAACCAATTAACATAGTTTTGTAAAACAGTTATCGATAAAGGATTAATAACCTAAACATATTTCATCCTAAATTCCTAACATATTATATTACTAGATATGCCCCACTTTTTCAACCGTGTTAACTTAAATTTCCATCACACCGCGCGCACCCACGCACTCGTATAGACTGTCAATGTACTCACTTCCCGTACTTGCCTACAGCTTGCCATATTGCTTGACATTCATGGTTACTGCTCCGCTCCTTAGAGACGTAGCGTCAAGTTATAAACCTTTCTCAATAGAAACTTACAAAATGTAAATGAGTATGTGACTGGATGTTCCAGAGATTAGCGCGCTCAAACAAAAAAAAGTTTGGAGTCATAGGTTCTGCCGTTAGAATTAGATTTTTTTTTCAAGCGCCTATATAAATACGAATATTTAAAATATTAAAAATTTGTTATTTATATTTCAACTTAAAAATATTAGTATATTTATTTAGTAATCACTATTTTACTTATATATATATATGTATTTGTGTACACAGGCCGCTGCGCATACGCCAGTTTGATATCAGATCAGTACGTGATATAGATATACATACAATTAGATATAGATCTACAATTAAAATTAGCATGTCGGTGATGCGAACCCATAAGATTTTTCCCTACCAAAAAGTGCTTAACGCGGCTATAGAAGTATCCACTTCAAAAGAAAAAAAAAATTATATATATAAAATCTTTATAATATACTTATTAATATTATAAAATCTTTATAATATTAATACAAATAAACAATAAAACTTCACAATCACCGAATACACGTTTTAAGTATATTTTTAAGACGCTTTTTTAGATAGTAGGTTTATGAATATTGTTCTTTGCCTCGCATACAATTAAAGATCCATAGAGACATTCTATTTTCCCAGCTCAATATGTTTAGATTGTTTTACCAAACAACTTTCATTAAAACCAAATTTTGATTTATTAAAGCGAACAGAATTCCCGGCGAACATTATTTTAGCTTTCTTAGAAATAAAGAGAAATGCTTGTACTTTACTTGCTATATCTCAATTTGCTTTAAATTCTCAACGCTTCAGGGGCTCCGATGTGCGGCTAGGCATGCTTAAATGAAGACAATGTGACGCTGGCTGGTAACTTTAAGTTGTAAATTTCAATAACAGGCGAAAGCTACAAATTTAACGGTAACCAGTTTAAGCCGTCCAAAGTTAAACCAAGTTGTTGGCGTTCTTGCAGTCTTAAACACCGCAGGGTACAATAGTTCATGACAGACCGCTCACTACCTATTTACATATTGATTTTGCACGGAATACAATATTATGAGAATAATTTACAAGTTCCTACATAGTAAAACATTGAGCCGGTTTGTAACTTAAAGGAAAATTTTTATGTATGTAATGTTGTACTATAAAAACGGGCAGTTCGAGCAATTTATGACATGGGATCTCGTGATTCACTGAAGAAAAAGTTTCAAGAATTTAGTACCTATCGTAACTTTGCTCTCCCTATACATCTTGGATAATTTAATGTGTGTTCAAAAAAATTTATACAGTTTTCAACTTGTAAATGACATGCACTATTTTAATACCTAAATTAAATATAAAATAGTCATTCCATCATTTAGACTTAGTAAGAGTAATAAATGTTTTTTTAGGTAATTATGTTAAGTTCCACAATAAACTTCCTAAGCACATTACCGATTTGCCGTATAAAAAGTTCAAGAATTATGGTAAGCGAGTTTTGTTCTCCAAAGAATATTATAGGGTGGATCATTACGTGAATGACGGTGATGTCTGGAAGTGATTCTCTCTTTGTATACCCATTAAAATGATAATAATTGTAAAAAATAAAAATACTGTAAAAACAATTTAAAAAAAAAGTTAAAGAAAAAAGTCGATGACTGGAATGTTTTCCGAACCAGTAGAAGTGTGTTGACGACATTCATAAGTGCCTTCTTAGTGCCTAAGTTGGATAAAATATTTTTGATTTTGATATGATTAATAATTCATCTACCAGATTTTTTAAAATATAACGTATATGTCAGCGTAAGCACAATGGTATTGTGATTCCTGATACCGGCACTTAGGGCGGTCGTGAACTATAGCGGCCGATGAACTTAGGTGGCAAATGTGCAAGGACGGTACCTGGACTTCGGCGGCACCTGGACTTGTGCGACACCTGGCCTAGGACGGCACATGGACCAGAGCAGCATATGGACTAGGGTGGCTCCATATTAATTATTCTTCTGCGCCTCGATAGAATGGTAACACTTGTGATATTTTACAATTGCAAATATTTGGATTATTTGTAATCTATCACGTTACTGTCTCTATTAAAATAGTTTTTGGCGGGATCTTGAACTGCCATGTTGTGGTTTTTATTTTAATTGATTAACTTAGACCTTAACTTTGAATATTATGTAATATTGGTGGCATTTTGCGTGATGTAGTTTGGTTATTGTGCATTCGTGAAGTGGATTATAAAAATAAACTGAAACATGCATTTTGAGATGTCAAATAAACTCCCTTTGATAGTTCTAACAAGGGAGCCACCATCTTGTTAGACCAACTTTGAATATTTAAATAATACAACGAAGATTTAAACACATTGACACTGGCAAGTGCTTTTTGCGGCGGTAAATAAAAAAAGAAGAAGAAGAAGTCTCTATTACACATTTTGTAACTGCACGTGATTTGTAATGAATTAATTTTAAAATAGCATCATTTTTTATATAACGCATTACATAATAGTAAGCTTCTTGAGTGAACGTATGATAATTTTGTAATGTCTTTAGTAAACATTCTACACCCGAGTAAGTCCGGCGCACATTAGCAGTCTGTTCCGATTCTACCTTCATTGACTTTCTAATATAATATTTTCACAACTGCAGTAGGCACGATGCATTTTTATTTAAAATAAGACTTGGTCCATCTTAAAGAAGAAGAAGTAAACACTTCACTGATAAATGTAAAAAAGTAGAACTAAATAAATGCATCGACAAGATTAATCCCGATAATTAAAAAAAAAGAAGTTGCAATGAAATGGTAGGTACTTCAAAGCTCTTTAATCTAGTATAGTTTTCTCAAAATATTTACATCTCATATTTTACAATATAGTTCTCTAACTTGCCACAATTTATAAACAGTAGAACCTGCTCAGTTTTGTACACTATAAAATAGGACTAAACCACTATTTCATCTGTATAAGACTACAGTTCCTATTCATAAATGGTATGTCTCGTGTATTAACTGTTGCATGGTTTATTCACCGTTATAATAAATATTTTATGTCGTTTAATTGTGTGCTTTATTAAATTTATTGTTTTTGGAAGTAACAAATATAGTAGTGGGATTAGGGATGTCATAATTTATAGTAAGAATCAAGATAATTTTTCAATAGAAGTAAACATGCGTGCAAACAATGCACAAGAACCATAACATTGACCGACCTTAGTGAAAGTTAATAGGTATGTTTTACTAAAATGTTTATTATTTGGGGAGAATGTGTTAACTATAATTTAAAATATTAAATTCGATATAGTTTTGACTCTTTAATCCTAGTAATTATTATTACAAATGTGAAAGTTTGTATATTGGATGTTTGTTACGTTACTCAATCACGCAAACACAGCTGAACGAATTTGGATGAAATTTGGCACATAGTTTATTACTTGAATTACGATTGGAAATGCGATACTTTTATTCCGCTAAATGCCATATATTTAATTTCTCTCAAGATTATAATTATGAAATCCACGTAGACGAATTCCCGGTGGTTATTTATTAATAATTAAACATTTGGGAAGTAATGTTTGACGTATCTAGCAACTCTCCTCCCTCGTATTTTGCAAGACTTAAGCGATAGCGCAAATCACTAAATATCGACTTTGAAATTGCAAATTCGTTTTTATGGAGCGGCCATGGTTTACCAAACATAATCAAAATTTGTGCTTTTAGAATCGATTTCAACGATTTCTGTTATCGCTTTGCGAAATATCTATATAGCCAGAGACCGCTTTCTCTGGACCACGTATTACTTCCTCACACCTAAAAGCAATAGTCTACTAATTTCATTAATGGATATGTACCACTCTCCAAAGATAGTGTTATATTAAACGGGATAGTAAGTTAACGACTACGCCCACCAGGCGTATGG
This sequence comes from Saturnia pavonia, assembly GCA_947532125.1. Taxonomy (NCBI): domain Eukaryota; kingdom Metazoa; phylum Arthropoda; class Insecta; order Lepidoptera; family Saturniidae; genus Saturnia; species Saturnia pavonia. Next base: position 10,710,824 of record OX383905.1, on the reverse strand, counting down.
TTATCAAGCTGAGTCAAGAAAGTCCATACAGCCAATTATCAAGAGTTTGTATAGACAGACAAATTACCTTGCAGCTATCAATATCTAGTTAAAAAGTTTTAATTTAAATGAACACGTATTTTAAACATTACTTTTTTTTATCGTTAGTTTGGCTTAGTGGCCACAATCTCACCTGATGTTATGACGATATGGCCCAGGATGGTAAACGCTAAACCTAGTGGAAGACTGGCTCTCAAGTGCAGCTGCCGGAACACACCTATTGATGCTTGGCGACAGATTTTCAACTTGAGGGTGGTAGCTAGCCAGGCGGGCATCAGAAAAAGCCCTACCACCATGCTATGGTATATTAAAGATATTAATAAATATTAAATTAATAATGTCTTAACTTGAAAATCTCCAGTTACACATCTCCTCACTCTTCAGAACGTCTCACTAACAATTGTGACAACCTTAATATTCTAGGTCTGGATATTCACAGTGACCTCAGGGATTACATCACGAGTATCATCTCTACCGCATTTCGAAGATTCGGTTTCTTGAACAGGGTGTGACGGTTTTTCACGCCCGGTCAACTGTATCTTTTTTACAAGGTACAAGGTCGGCCGGGTATGGAATACTGTTCGCATCTCTGGGATGGTTACGCAAGATACCTCCTTACGTTACTAAGTCTTCGAACCGCTTCAGCTGCGTAGGAACATCGCCACCCTGAGCGTGCTCTTCTGTGTCACAGTGAGTGTTTTGAAGAGCTGTTCCATCTAACTCCGTCCTCTCCTTTCCACAACAGAACCACAAGCGCTGGGCTTGGAAGTCACAGTTTAATGGTAACCTCCATCTCGGCACGAATTAAAAAGTTGTCTGTGTCTTATCTTTGTCATACCGTGAAACTGTGGAACCATCTCCTGACCATGTGTTCCCTTCTTACGAATTCTGGTCCTTCAAGCGTAACGTGAATAGATATTTATGCAGGCCGGTATGACAGCGGCGACTGCCGATGGATTTTGATCTCTCGGTAGTGACCGTTGTATTTGTATTGTACTGTGCTTACCATCACTGACAGTACTATTAATGTGTCGCGCTACTATATATAGAAACATACTCCATTTTTATACGTTATTAATATTAAAACATGATGACAAAAACCCTATGAGAAAATTGAAAAACGTTTGCTGTGAAAACTTTAAAATGAATTTCATTTTATTATAGCAAACTACCATTTCATCGTGCCCCCGCAATGAATGCATAAAACCATAGGGTCACGATAACACAATTATGTTTTAATTTATATACGTCGTTACTTATCAGTTATCACGCGATCCTCGGCCAGTCAGGTTACACGCACACTTATCAAATGAAACTAAACTTACGGGTTTAACTAATTATTAAGATAAATATTGCTTTAACTACACCTTGTTTTTGGATGTTGTTAAGTTGATTACAGAGTATAATTTGTAGCCGCTGTGACTGAGTAATGCTCGGTTAACATATAATATTCGCCATTTATGCGGTACGATAATTTTGTACCGTTTTCGCTGTTTTATTTAGGATTGCAGTAGTAACGTATGATTAAGTTTTTGAAGTTGTATTCATCATATACCTTAAGTGAGGTGAGAGAAAAATAAAAGAATTGCTAAAGAGTTACCCGTAATAATATAGTGGATATGATTAAATTCATTTATAGTTATAGAAATTAATGAAGTCTTATTAATATTGTAAAACTATCGTGTAATAGCAAAAACTATTAGGACATTTTGATATTTCCATATATCGATAGCCAACAAGAATAACATCATAACTCATTTAGCCTCATTTCAGAATAGTAGTTGCTGCTTATAATATCATGATTCAAATTTGAATTGGTTGACCCCTTTTTTAAAGCTCTTTCGACTCAATATTTATCACTTAATTAATTAAACTCTTAAATTATTATACACGAAATATATATTTTTTGTATTTAAAGTCACAATGCTACTGGGTTTCTACGTGTTCTACGTTTCTACGTTCTACAATATACGTGTACTTGTAAAAATTATCTTACTAAAAAATTTCGAGAATCGAAGAAGATCGTAGCCAAATAATCTAGTGTTTGATCCTACAGTGAGTAGGGTTTCCAAAACTCCTCGGGAAAGGGGGTTTAAAGTGAGGTAGGGCATAGAGAAATTCCTTTAAAGATTTCTATTGACTTAGGGTAGCCTAACTGGTGGAATACCTCCACCCTACAAAATATCGCAGCCAAATAACCATGTGTTGTGCTGCTGCGGTGAGTAGGGTTTCCGGAGCTCCTTGGGGTTCAAGGTCGGCAACGCGCATGTGATACCAAGTACCAGTATTACAAGCGTCCATAGGCTGCGGTATCCACGTACCAACAGGGGGCCGTATGCTTTTTTGCCATTTTTGCAGTATAAAAACAAAAACGTTTAATGTGTGATATTTTTTTTTATATAACAAAAGTATATGGTGTTGTTTTGCACCGAAAATGCTCACTAACTAGTAAATATTAAAACGTAATGCAATTGTGCATGTAATATAAATAATAATTGTTTATCTAATATCGGTATTAATTATGGTTCATAAATAATACTAGTGTTCTCTTCGAACGAGTATAATAAAGATACTTATTTATTATTGACCTAACTACAGAGATAATCTTATTTGACGAAAATAGGAGACGCGACAGTAAGCTTATTGTCTTTTATTTGTGCATTATTATCTTTTGGTCTATAATTAATTTGCGTCTTGTGTAACTATTGAGATATATGAAGTAAGTAGCTGTGCCCGTGGCTTCGCTCGCGTGTATTACATAGTCTAAAATAAAAGTACCCTAATTGAAGCCTTATTACATCATCTATCTGCCAGTGAAAGTCCTGTCAAAATCGCTCCAACTGTTTCGGAGTTTAGGAACAAATAGACACACAGACAAAAAAATATTGTGTGGTTTTATGAAACCCCGATACAAGTTAAACTTTTTTAAATTTTGATTAAAGCTTTGCCATGCGCCTTTCACTTTATCCCTACTCCACGGCCAGCTGTAATGCGACATGCGATAGATGAACGAAAAATGTTGAGGCGATAGAATAAAACATAGTTTTTTTGTTATAAGGGCCGTATATATTTTCATATGCATTTAGTAAAAAGCTGTTATTTTGACATTACAAACAGATACTTCAATTTTATTACATGTATAGATAGATGTTGAAATATAAATTATAAGATTGATAAACTCCAACACCGTTTGACAGATCACTATGTAAGTTGGTAGATGTGTTTTTTTCATGGAGAAGTATTTGATGCTATCCCTGAATACGAGTGGTAGAGTTATTGAGTACTGGAAGGGGCAGAAGCAAGTCTGCGGAGCCATCTGGTAGTTTATGCATTAAAAATGGGTAACTGAATATTTAATTTAATAAATAAAACTGTAATTATAGATCGGTACATGTAATATTTTTTACGAAATTCCCTATACTATATAAAGGACATTGATCATGAATAGAATTGTATCACGTTATAATGCTGAGTCTAGGAAGTTAGATCTAGACATCTTCGCGAATAGCTTTGAAAATATATAAATTAAATTTATTTAATTTGCTTCTGTAAGCAAAATGTGTTGATATTTTAATTTTTTGTAGTTTAATTTGTTGAAGTTTATTTGTTTTCTCTCTGATAACATTTTCGAATTCATTTGTGCTCTTTTTTATTAAATATTTTTAACTGCTCATTGTGTGTAATCGTGATCCTATAATTACGATTGCATTTGTTCAAATTTATTTTTGTCGAAAAATGTAAATTTTGTTAGTGTTTTTAATATAAATAATTAAAAATCCCTTTAGAAGAATTGTTGTTTGTCTGTCTGTTTGTATGTCCGGATTTAAATCAAAAACGGCTTGACCGATTCTTATCAAATTTTGTACTCGGGAAGTACCTATAAGTTATTCTATAAGCAATGAGCTATAACAATTTCAATATTAATTTTAGAAATCACAAACAAAACTCATCAAACAACATTTTGTGTACAAAATTCTGATCTAATTTTGGAGACGAGAAGCATACGTCCATAATTGATAGACTATAAAAATCGTTAACTACATTGAGGCATCGTAAGAAAATAGTAATAATAGATTTTGATGAAATTTTGTACACGGAAAATATAATATGTGATTTCTCAATTGATAGACTATGTGAATTGTCAATAATATAAGTAGAAATCAAATAATGGGATGTTAATTATTACTGTAAAACAAACGAGTATGGAGCCGCGATCACACCGTTAATATTTAATAACTTCCTGGTTTACAAATAAGACGTCTACTAGTATTATACTTTTCTGTACCATAAACTAAATGACCAAAGTTAACAGTAATAACATTGAAACGAATCTTAATTTATTACGCATCAAATTGTTGAGGGCAGAGATCGTTTACGCTACAACGGGACACTGAACATCCCTTCGACCTTATATATTGGGGAATGAGGGGAATAAAATTATCTTTAACGTGCTCGGTACTGTACGCCGCGCAGGGCAGTGCGAACTCAACGCAAGTCGAGTGTGGTGCAAGTTAAAAGAGATTTGTTAAAGTGCGTTGTAGCTAGCCAGGCAGGCATTAGCAAATACCGAAACTTCTTAAATGTTTCAATGGTTATAGTAATTGTAAAACAAATGCATGAAATATAAAAAAAGATAAGAGGGCGTGTTTGAATCTCACTTCTGATGTAACAAAAAAGACTTTTTAATGTGGTACAGTCAATATTATATTATAGACTAATAATATAGAATAATAATAGACTTTTACAACCAGTTTACAATCAAAATGAGCTATACGAGACGAGCGCCATAATGACAGTTTATAATAGTGTTGCAACTATTTTTTTAGGGTTATTTAGCATAGTGGCCACACTCTCACCTGATGTTAAGTAACGTTGTGGCCCAAGATAATAACACGCTAAACCTAGTGGAAGACTGGCTCTCAAGTGCAGCTGTCGGAACACATCTATTGGTGCTTTAAGACAGATTTTCAACATGAGGGTAGTAGGCGGGCATTAGAAAAAGCCCTACCACCATGCTATGGTTTCCTCACGATGTTTTCCTTCACCGAAAGCTCAGGCTCATTGTAGGGATTCGAACTCACGTCAATCGACGCGAGGTCGTACCCGCTACCACTGCGCCATCATTGCTTCAATGCTTAATTCAATGATTCATTACTTAATAGTGGTGTAACATGCTTTTTTATAAACTCGTCGACTTCTATGCCTTAGTCCGAATTTGGTGCGACTCTGTTAATGTTTTCTAAGCAATTAGTGCCCTCTCCCTGATTTAAGGTTATGGTCTCGGGGCACGCTTGTTCTGGTCACGTGGCCTCTATCTCTTTATTTACTTTGACGTGCAATAAAATATGGCGTGCAAAATTATCACCTTTCCACAACCGCCTATGTTCATATGACATTCATTGTTGTAGTAATTAGCTGATGGAAATCGAATTTACGAAAACATTAGTATTTTAATGGAATTTCCTGTTGTTGCCAAGTCGTAGATACATTAGTTTGGCTATACTAATTATTTCACTTCCTTAAGTAACAGTTAAACAACATTGTGAAACCAGTGAGAATCAACACTGAGATTGTTAGAATTTTTGGAATAGAAGAACCACGTGCATATAATTAAATAGGTTAGGATTATGATAATCTCAACTTTTGTTATTTGGTATTCTAGAGCTCATAAGTTCAGCTGCTGGAACACATTGAGATGTGTTTGACAACAAATTTTCAACCTAAGAGTAATTAATACGAGTATGTAGCCATTAGATATGGAAAATCGTATATCGTATGGTTTTAATATAAATGCATACATGTTTTTAAGATCTTTCAAAGCAATTTACATGTAATACGCCAACACTAAGACACTTTGTCTTCAAAGACTACACAACACTCAAAAAATTTGCTGCAAATACTAATTTATCCAAAGCCAGATGTACCTATTGAATAACATTCCAATTTAGAAATGGTTCTAAAGATTTATTAGTAAACTGTAGTTTAATCGATGCCGTTAGCCCAAATGCCAAAGTTCCATCTCTATTGTATGGTAATAAAACTATTAAGTAATAGTCGTCCATATTACAGTTAACCCTAAAACGCAATCGCTCAGATTCATTACAAGCGTAACTAAAACGGCGTACACGCGTTGCTGTTTATCGCGCGGGTCGATTAGACCCGCTCCACCCTCATACATACATAACATACCCTCTACGGAGCATTTCAACTACTATTATTGTTCTATATCTGAAAGAGACGGAGCTATACAACACAAATAAATGCCTCTCTGTCGGTGGATGATAGGTGAAACAAAATCTTGTTACAAATACGCGACGTATGTTTGCCTTGTATCAGTTTACGGTACATTGAAGTGCGGTTGTGAAAATAAAACTGCTGTATTGTTACTTTAGCTATTAAAAGAGTCTCTGACATGACGGAATAAGGATCATCATGTATTCTTTTATGATTTTTTTTATGTTAAGAATAAAAGAAGAATAACGCAAAGTGAACATGCAGATACAAAACGCAAATATAAAGTTCCTAGAGCATTTGTTTTAACTTTCCATAGATATTGAAACATCCCATTAAAATTAACAAATAGATATTGTTTTACATCCTGCCTTAAAGATACACTATCCATCTTAATATATAAAGTAAGAATCTAATTTCTTAATATATTGTCAAAGCAAACTAGTAACAGTAAAATTTTATAATTGCTATTAAAATAATATATTTCAGAATATATTGGAAAAATATCACACAGTTTATATATAATATATTCAACATAATTAATTATTGAAATCCGTCATTGTTTGCTTATTCAACTGTAGAGGGGGCTTGCCTGCACAAAGCCAGAGGTTTTATATATCAATTATGGGATTACTGAAATTATAGAGGGAGATCATAATAATAATCGATCTCTATTATACAACGACCCTATTCGAAAAAATCTCATAATCTCAGACTGATGTCAGATGGGGTAAAAAATAATAATTTCTTATGCAACGATACTTTTAGAAAGCGATATCTAAAAGTATTGTTATTTAAAAGACATATATAGTTACTATTCTTTATGTTTTAATATTTCACTGCTTAGTTCGAATCTCTCGAATTTTTTAAATGCAATTAAACATAATTTTAGGGCATTGCATAAAATTGAAAAATTACAAAAAAAAAAAAACAACAATTTAGGCCCTAAGTAGGCACATATGAACGTCAAACACTACTATACTACGAACGTTACGTTCCAAAGACATGTAAAATTAATTTAGTAGCTAATTTAACAGTTATCGTTTTGTCATAAAACCTAGCTGATGGCATGATCACTATTAGTCCATACGCTGACAACCTTTCGTACGATATTTTTATTGCTATAGCTTACAGACAGATATCTTAATCATCAATTTCGTCATCAGCATTTAAATAATGAAGACTTTCTATTTTACATCTTCTCAAATTAGATTTATATGTATACTAGCTGTGCCCGCGGCTCCGCTCGCGTGGACAACAGAAGAACACGTAGTGCTTCTAAAAATCATTTCTTATATATTATTAAAAAAGCAAAAGTAAACACTTATTGTGAGATAACTACAATAGTTAGACATATGGTTACGCGATATTTTTTGTAGATAATTATATGTTCTGCAAAGTGGTGATACATTGTTTTGTTCTATAATCAATAGTTATCGCAGCGCACGCCGTGTAAGGATTTTTTCGGGTCATTTTTTACACCTTGGGTTATAATGGACTTTTAGTAAAGATCCCTAATTTTTTTGAAAATATAATATATATTATAATAAATATAATATAATACAGTCAAATCTGGGTAAGTGAGAACTGGATAAGTGAGAAAACTCTATAAGTGAGAGTAATAGCCAGGACCCGTCATTTTAAGCTCCCAAAACCTCTATTAGCGAGAAACAGAAACCTTTGTAAGATAGAGTCGTTTTGCCCTCATGGACCTCCGTAAGTGAGACTGCTACTTATCTATACCTCTAAAAAGCGACAGTCGAGCTTTATTTATTTATATTATTTAGGTTGTTGATCAAGCAATATTCGACAAAATTTATGAGTTAGAGAAAAACATTCAAAATACAAAAACAGAAACCCAAACGAAATTGACGGATTTTTTTAAGTGTAAATAAGTTCTAAATAAAATAAAATTACATAGTGCATGAATTTTTGTTTTGTTTTCGTAAGCATCTTGGCCTACCTGGCCTTATAAAGTTGCTGTGACTTGTTATTGCTGCGTACCTCTATAAGAGAGAAACGCTACCCATGTACCTGCATTAGCGAGAAACTCGGGTTAGTGAGAAACCTCTATAAGCGCGAATGAGATTATGCTCCCTTGAACTTTCGCTTATCCAGGTTTGACTGTATATATTATAAGGCCTATAGCTTTCCTCGATAAATGTACTATCCAACACTGAAAGAATTTTTCAAATCGGACCAGCGGTTCCTGAGATTAGCGCGTTCAAACAAACAAACAAACTCCTAAGCTTTATAATATTAATATAAATAAGTTAGTAAACATATTTCTTTATTTGTTTGACTTTAGTTACTTACTTTTATTGTCATAAATTGTAAAAATTTACAATCCGAGACGACATATAAAGCATAGATACAAAAAATATGTTCTTTAGCAAATTTTTTGCCCCTAAATAAGTAAGTAAAAACGAGGGCTGCCAACAGTTTTTGAGAAAAACAACGTATCTATCTTTCGTTGAATATCAAAAATGAAGTATTTGACAAATATGGACGATTCATTCATTACCTACGGAATAAACTCTCTCAGTGAAATTTGAAGTGGCGGTAACAGGGAGTAATCAAGAAATATATTCTTTTAACTTTGATAAGCTATAAGATTCATTTTTAAGTATCTATTAATATTTGTCCACTGTATTTTTTCTGAAAATTATTTATCGTTATTAGTAGATTTTCGTTAGATCTAACTACTATACTTATAAGTATTGATAAATAATTCAGTAATTACTACCCATATGAATGTTCCGTTTTACGCATCAGAGTAAAGTTGGGAATCAAGGATTTTCGCATACTTTATTATTATTCAAATGTATATAGTATATTTATTGTAAATAAAGTAGGATAATTATAAGGTATGGTTGGTAATATTGGAACTACTATGACATAATTAGAATTTTGGATGTGGCAAATGGGTGGGTAGGTGTGTAGCTATTTTTGTTTGTCATATCAGTAATAAATATATATTTTTATTTCCTATGTAGCTATTTAAAATTATTTTCTTCCTGTCTCAAAACAAAATCATGTTAATTGAAAACTCGAGACGATCTCAGTCCAAGTTAATGTGTTGAATAATTTTCATATTATACGCAATTATGTGAAACGTTTTAATTATAGTTACCTATATATTTCTCATCATCGCACGCACCGCCTCGTATTAATTTCCGGCTATTATAAAAGTTGGGTTCGAGCTTAAATCTGTATATAATTTTGATTGATGCTCGTACGCTTGTTTTTTTTTTTTGGTAATATTTCATGTAGCGCATTTATTTAATGGATGCAATAATGGTAGTGAAAATATAGAACTGGAAGAGTTATTGATGATAAACTACATATTTATTGTAATATTACAGCGCTTGTAATTGTAAAAAGAAACATTATAATAATTGTAGTTTATTTAACTTTTTGAAGCAAATTGTACAGGTATTCTGAATACAAATTTCCAAGTATATAATATATTTACAATAAAATTTTCGCAAGTAAAAACTTTCAGGATGCCATGCCACAAGATCAAAACTTAGTTGTCGAGTAATTCACTTGCATTTTTTTTTAATTGGCAGCAATATTAATTTCAAATGTACGTAGAACGTATACAAACTTAATTTTGTATACGATATGATGGTATTTTATATAAATCACTGTATTTTAAAAAAGTAACACAAACAGTTGAAATTTTCTATTATTAAATTTGTTCGACATGTAAATTTAATACTTTGAATAAAGGAAAAAATTGCTGAGTTTAGGAGAATTTTATGAAAGTTAAACGAGCCGTGAAGTCATTGCATTAAGTTGAGAGGGTTTCGCCAACACTTAATTAAGAATTCACCCCCTTTCAGCCCGCCTTTTCTGTCACAACAAAAGATTCTGCACCGGCTGATACCCTCCTATCTTCATTAAATTCAATTAACTTTTTAATATCTCTACAAGAACAAGTTTTATTTTTACATAACACCGTCAATGCTAAAATTTATCACCTTATTACATACATATATTTATATTTAAAACATGAATGCGTACTTATTATGTACGCGCGTTAGAAGTTATACTCTTTAAAATAACCACAGGGTGACTGTCTTCATCACAATAAAAAAAGAGGTTTCACAAGGAACTACATAAAGTAGAATATTTGTTACAATGTGCGCGCGCATCGTCAAAAATCACTCTCATTGTATTTTTTCCATAACGCACCTAAAGTAATATAACTCTCAAAAATTGTAATTATAAAAAGAGCTGATTGTGAAAGTTGGGGCAAATGTTAAATTTAACCTTAGCTTTTAATGTAGAAACAAAAAGCAATCTAAACAATAGGATAGTGGAATGAGATATCCTAGTGCTCGCTAATAATTTACCACCCTCAAGTTAAAAAATATATATCCAAACAACGATGGGCGCAATCCGCACTTAAGAAATCAAGTATATTTTAGATTTTGTTACCCTCTTCGACCAATAACGTAACATTAACAAGTTGTTATCAAACTCGATCCAATATTATAAAATTATAAATAATGGACTTGAAAACCATTTTAATTCTATGTATTTTTAAAATAAGTAGTGCACTTTAAATCTCTTAGGTTTTATGAAATATTTTATTTTAGCCGTGGTTTTTCATATAATAGGTCTACATGAAATTAGCGTTTTATATGGAAAAGTAAAAATAAAAAAGTATTATGAAATTATACATTTAATCAATCGAAGTATGTACCATTATTATCAATGCATTTTAGCCATTTTATAGATAGTTAATTGATTCCATTGCTTTAAAAATTGTGGAAGCGAGAATCAATAAAATCTTTGAAGGCGATTTGCAAAGTCTCATCGGAATTAATTTTTTTTCTTTGCAAGAAATTGTTCAAATTCCAAAAAAAGTGGTAAATTATTGGAGCAAGGTCCGGGGAGTATGGTGGTTGTTGGAGATATTTCAACCGCAGTTCCTCTAATTTAACGACCATTTGTCGTGAAGTATGGGGTCTAGCGTTGTCCTGAAGCAGCAGTGGGCTAGAGAGATTGATCAGTCTCGGTTGTTTAACGGCTAGCTTTTCCATCATAGTTTGAAACTGTTGATAATACAGATCTACCGTTATCGTCTGGCCAGATCTTAGAATGCTGTAGTGTTCACTATACCATTCTGGTGTTCGTACACCAGCACTGGTCTACCAAACACTCACCAGTACCCTGTTCAGAGTCAATTTGCGCTTGGGACAGGATTTGGCCGGTTCTCCTGGGTTCAACCACTGTGATGAGCGTTTCCGACTGTCGTAAAGGATCCATTTTTTGTCACAAGTAACAATAAGACTCAAAACTCTCTCGTTATTGTGACGGTTGAGTAAGGTAACGCAGCACTCAATGCGTGTTTGTTGGTGTGCTTCAGTCAATTCATGCGGTACCAATTTCTCGTTTTTTTTTCCGATTTGATAAAAGTGATTTAAAATTGGTTTATCACTCACACGAAGCCTGTCGCTAATTCTGACGTAGTTGGCGATGGACCTGCTTCTACGTTCACCTTAAATTCTTCATTATTAACTAGGGTCTCCGGCCGTCCACGGGGTTTGTTTCATAGGTCAAAATTTCCTGAACCATTAGAAACAAAAACGTACCGTGTTTTATCCCAATACATATAATTAATCTTTCGAGCTTTTTCTGCAGCGCTGATGCCACGGTGGAACTCAAATTTGTAAATAACGCGATATTTTAAGTTTTCCATTTTGTAAACGGAACGATTTCAAATAAATAAGTCACTAAATTCGAAACACAAATATACAAGCCTAAATTTGAAGTAAATTTAAATTTGGAATTCCTAACCAGATAGTTGAGATCAAGTTGGCCAGTTCAATAAAACACCAATGTCATACGTAAGAACCTAATACTTGATTTTTTCTCATTGTATAATCAATAAAATATAATTTTTGTTTACCATTGTACCTAATTGTCAAGAGACTAAATTTTTTTATCTAATAAGTTATCTATAAATACTTTTGAATTAAGTATAAACAAATACAGCTTAAAATAAATACTTCTTCCAGTTCATAAAAACGTGGTATTGCCATAAAATATAAAGATACAAAAAAATTGCACAAAAACCAATTCCATATCCATTTGGAATCATTTACCCGTAAAGAGTATGACATTCAGCAGAATTAATATGAAGGGGTCGTGATTTTTCGTGGATGGATATTGGTATTGTAGTAGTTTTGTCCAATTTCTAAATGAAATGCCCTATATCAACTTGTCAAATGTAAAGATTTTTTTGTATTTTTCATTTATATCTCCTGACATCCTGAATACTGTTATTATTGATTGAAATAATGGATTCTAAGGTTGAAACATCTTTTAATGTGTATTAATTTATTTTAACTATTCCAGAAGTTCGTGATGTCGACTAATCTATTTGTGATAAAGATTTTTTTATCTATGTTTTAAGAGCTTGGCCGTCAAAACGGTCATCTTGCTCCATTGTGCCTATTGTGTTAATGGCTTTAAGGATGCTTCATAATTAACTAGTAAATTTATATAGTTTTACGGCACCGTTGGACATCGGTGAGGCCAGTACGCTAGTACAGTTACCAACATTATAAGATAAGACATATAAGATGTGGTAAATGTCCTCTAAAACAAAATAAGTGATACAATCGGGAGATTAGGCTTTAGCCAACATGAAGGCAAAACGTAATATAATGGTAAATGTCCAGAGCGTAACTGAAACGCTGTTATAATATTTTGTCTGCTTAAAAAACAATTGTCGATCAAAGATATTACTGAATAGTTGAATAGTTTTGCATGATATAAATACCTTTTTGACGAGATCTCTCGTCAAAGTATTTACTCCTTCCAATAAATTCTTACTTAATTAGTTTTAGATAGTCAGCATGAAAAGGCAATACCAGTAAAGGTTACACCATCATATGACGCTTCTTTAGCTAATACTTGCAAATGAACTGAAGGACTACTTTTAAAAACGATGTCTTTGCAAACAATTTTAAAGGAACTAAAATGTTTACATAGTAATAATATTAATAAGGAGCTTTCTCCAACGCCTCATTTGGAATACATGAAATTAATTTAAGTGCTTTAACCATAAAACATATGATTTATGTTTCAGAGTGCATACTATTATAAAAATATCCACTGTCACTTTGAACTTAATAACATAAGTAGTAGTAGTTCGAATGGAAAAAGCAAAGGTATCTAGGACCATACAGCCAAGTCAGACATGATGATTTCAGTATCAATATCCTAACAAGATGGCGGCTCCCTTGTTAGAACTTCCTTGGTAGTTTTTTTGGCATATCAGAATTCATGGTACATGTTATTATTTCCAATCCACTTCACTTGTGCACAACAACTAAACTTTATTATGCAAAATGCCGCCTGTTTTACACAATACAATCAAAAAACACAAATTTATGAAAAAAGGGTGTGTATGCGATTCACCCACGATAGAAGTGAAACTTCATTTTAAAAGAATTTTTATATTTTATTTAAACAATGTGCAATATACATATACACCGACATTTGCTCTCTTGCTCTGGCTCACACGAAGAGGAGAGACCGATAATGTGCTTTAAACGTTTAACGTGTTGGAAGTCGCATAAGAAGTTTCACTTCAATAAAAAATAAAAATCACTAAATGGCAGTCTGAGATCTCGTCAAAAAATTCAGTAAAATATATTGATGACATTAATAACTTTTTTATTTTTTAACTGCCCTTATTTTAATACTAGCCTTGCCTCACGGTTTCAACTATGTTAAATTTATTCGACTCTCCACCGCGCCGCAGCTATGTAACCTTCAGCTTCCACATTGCTTGACGTTCATGATTACTGCACCGCTCTTTAGGGTCGTAGTATAAGGTTATACAGCCTATAAGAAAATTAAACAGGCTATTAACTGCTAAAATAATTTTTCAAATCTGACTTTTAGTTCCCGAGTTTAGCGAGTTCAAACAAACAAAAAAATAAACCTGTTGACATTTATAATATTTAGTGTCTATAAATAACAACCAACCAAATTAAAATTACAATGATATCATTGAAGTTCAATTTTTTTGTGTTCAAAAGAGATAGTGTTATTTTGAATTGCTCAATACAATATACTATAGTAAGCATTGATTATTTATTATTATTGGAATAATCAAATAATAATTTGTGAGCAGTTCGTATATAGCGAATGAATTAATGCAGTTGACCGTTAACAAGTCTATTATTTTTGTATGGGTCGAGCGGCAGCGGGACACACGGCAAATTACCATAAAACGTGGTTAACGTTAAATTAGTTTACTGATGCATAAAAAATGAAAATGTGAGATATGGACGTGTCGAGAAAAATATTACAGTGAGAGTCGAAGTAATAAAAAAATAATAAAAATGTCTTTGATGATGATCTTATTTATAAGAGACATGATTTAGGTTTCTTATTTATTAATATACTAGTTGTGCTCGACGATTTCACTCGCGTTTAATTTTTTCGTTTCTCGTCAGGCGGCCTTCGATACAACGCACCGCGCCATACAGACCCCCGCACTAGTCGTTCTCGCTTAGTGTGTACTTCCTGACTTAGATTTTTTATAGTAATTGCTCCGCTTCTAAGGGTTGTAGCGTGATGTTACATACAAAGCCTGTAACCGTGTTATTTACTGTAAAACAATAAATACATAAATATATGAGTAACATTAATTATTTCAAATGCTTTTTTGTAATGCTCGTACTGAATAAAATAACAAACTTATTATTTTGTTTAACATTATACGTTTACTTCACATTGAACTAATTTCCCATAGAATAATGATAAAATCGAATAAATGATTTATTATATTGGTAAGCTTTTTGTTTGAAGTGAAAACTTCTTTAGTATTGTTTTTGAAATTCGATGAAACGAAAAATCGGCACTAAAAGCGTGTTAAAAAGACAAACACATATATCTATAGGATTTAGCCTGCGAGAGAATGAGATAGAATACATTATACAGTGTTTCCTACTAGTTTAGTTTTCTGTAAATTTCGCTTCTACCGCGTACAAATTGCACACTTTTTTTTTAAATTAAAAACATTTTAATGAGATTTTTAATAAGTAATTTGAGTGCGAACTTACCATATCCATATCGAAGCAAAGTTTATCGTTCCTAAGTAAATCCATAGGAGGTCTGTAGGGGAGTCACGTAGCCTTTGATCGCGGTAGTGTTATGCACTATGCACTTGCTGCACAGTCGATTTAATTAATCATAAGTTAATTTTAATTCACGTTAATATTCATATCGATGATACTTAAAGTTTTATATTAATTAAATAATTTATTAATTAAACAATTTATTACGCGATTACTCGAATTTTCAAACCACACCTTAGTTATTAATATTTCTCTTGTAACCTCATAATAATTTGATATAAACAATTATTAACTTAATTAATGTATCATTGATATGAACATATAAGTGAATTAAAATTAACTATTGAATAATTATTTAATTAACTTTAGGATAACATGGTAACGTGGTAAGTAAAATTCTATAATATATATGTTTTATATTTAAATTACTTAGATGCTGTGTTGCGGTTTGAAGGGTAATACTCTTTGACATATGGAGGAGTCCCAACTCAGTCCTCAGGGGTAGTAATATTTTAATGAGTAACCCAACTTAGGACTTCCGTCTATTTGATGTTGGATATAAATAGCTATAAGTTGCAGTGGCCAGATAAAATAAGGCAGAATGCAAACCTGTTTGCTACTTCATACCATACAAAAAGATTTATACATATATTATAACTCTTAACAAATTGTGCAAATTATATTCAAATGGAAAAATAAAATTGTTTGAAGGATATAAATAATTACTTATATATATTTAAATTATTTATGATGGCTCAGTGGTAGCGGACACCGTGTCCATCGATGTGAGTTCAAATCTCTGCAATGAGCCTGAGCTTTCGGTCAAGGAAAACATCGTGAGGAAACCATAGCATGGTGGTAGGGCTTTTTCTAATTCCCGCCTGGCTAGCTAACACCCTCAAGTTGAAAATCTATCACCAAGCACCAGGTGTGTTCCGGTAGCTGCAGTTGAGAGTTAGTCTTTCCACTATCCCTCGATAGAAGCCTATGTGAAATATCTCACCAGGAGATACTTCGATAGCGCTTCGAATCATCCCAACCCGCTCGTAAATCTCCACCGTGAACTACGTCCCAGACAACTCGATCCCAGTTGCCAAACGTTATAAACGCTGTCCGCGAAATCTCTTTGTCGATCCCGATGACGACATCGAGAACGCTAACAATTTCTACGCGTCCGCTCTCGCAACATATGCGTGCTCGCGCCCACGCCCGCGAAACCACCGTTCCCTCCGCAGGGGACGAAAGGTTAACTTCGCTCCCGCACACCCGCCACGACCACCCTCCTCTGCGGCAACTCAAGCCTAGGTCCGATCCATCGGCATGGAGCCCTTGAGCCAAGCAGCCCCTCGCGCGATACAAGTGACTGTACAATCACTAGCTTTCACAGCCATACATGACACTGCATTATACACACATGCATAACACACAGGTACATAGGTTCTGTAAGGGACCTTTTTTTTTCTTTGTTGCCTAGTTAGATTAGTCAAAAAATTTCAGACCACTAAATACACATACTCATGTTCCTTCCCTCCTCTCAGGGGGCAGAAACATGTATATATGTATAGTTAGTTTAGATCGAATGATAGGGATTTAGTCAGATCGCGACTTAATTGCATACGCGCAACAGTCCGAGCCGAGGTTCGGCCACTTTGGCACCCTCCGATGTTGTTGCTTAGCTTTCGTGGCTGAGTGCCCTAAGCGCTCGCCCTCAAGCCCGGTAAAGCTGTAAAAGCCGTAAAGGCTCCAGGGCCCCTAAAGCTAATAGTATAGTCAGTTCGAAAAAAAAAAAGTCTTTCCACTAGGGTTATCGTGTTGGTAACACGTCATCACTTAACATCAGGTGAGATTGTGGCCAAAACGCTAAATCTATAACGAATAAAACTAACAATAAGGAATTCGATTGATATTAAAACCTTTTGTCTGCGTGTCGCTTGTGCATTTTACCCACAGTGTAAAACAGGAGGATATCTCCTTTGAAGTGTCACGAAATGCCGCTTTCATTTACATACATGCGTAATATCATAGATTAAATCTATGCATAATACTCGTATTATGTGTATACCACACGGGTTGTCAGAGTTTCTTTATTTATTTAATAGGTTGGGTGTATCTTTGCTGATTAAAAGAGTGTCCTTCGAATCTTTATGTCTCCCTAATATAAATACAAAAAATACCCTAATATTGGGTAATCTCCAACACTATTTTATAACAAGTGTGTGTTGTCTTCAACAGTAATGTAATTAATAGAAGTATTTATTACGTTAAACAATTTAATTATAAAAAAAAAGTTAAAAAAGAATATTATGCGGAATCAGGGTTATTTTTCAAGAAGGAATGGTATTTAGTTAATGTACCTGTTATAAAAATCTTCGGTGAAATTTGTTACATAACTACCGTAAATAGGTTTTTCGAGAGGCTTTTGTAAATTGAATGCAAGAGGGCTATTGTGAACGAAATAGTTTAAGTAATAAAATTCGTAAACCCACAATGGCATGTCCCAAGCGACTATATGGCAGCTTGGGCTCACACCCGCCCTTCTCTTCATTTTGATATGTCCGTTGGTAATTTATTCTTAGACTGTTTTACCTGTGTATATTATTTATATTGTGTTATGTTCATTTACCTTATTGATTTCGGGTGTCTCAGCACATCTTATAAGTATGTACACGTCTTACTGAAACTGATGAATATGCATTATGCAAGTAGTGACGAGCACACCCCATTGATTTGCATTCATAACGACAGTAACCATAAATAAGGTATTAAATATTAGTAAAAAAAATAATAGAAAATTACATATAATAAAAGTCAACGTTTCTATGTCTGTCTGTCCGTTCATGTTCTCTTCACGCGAAAACAACTTACCGATTTACGGTTTTATGATTTTTTTATTCATAGTTATGTTATCTGGCCAGGTTATAGGATATATTTTGTTAGATAAAGTAATATACATAACTAGCTGATACCCGCGACTTCGTCTGCGGTGTAAATTATATTAACAATATACTTTATGCACATCGCTGAACGCGTAGACATAATAAAAATCGTAATTTCTTTAATCTTTAACAACTTTTTATTGAATAAAGATATCGTTATATATTTTTATAAGAACATAAGCATTTAAGGAGTAAAAAAAATTGATTAAAATCTATCTAGTAGTTTTTGCGTGATGCGCGCAGAATGGAAAACCTCAATAATTTTATTTATATTGTTTATCGTGAACGCAGTAGACATTTACATTTTCTCTAATTACATGCCCGTAGGTGAATAGCAAATTTAATATTTAGTAATACACAAATATGTAGTGAAGTCGTGGATTCCTGATTTTCCTGAGATTCCTGAGTAACATTTATTTGCGTATTCCCTCTACTTCCATCAGAAGTCCACATCTCTACGTGCCACCGGTTAACATCAATTTAACACTACCGCTTCCGAACTTAAAAATAAACTAATATCTTAATTCTCTTTATAATTCAATATTCTTTCTGTTTGTAACATGCAACCGATCTAACTTGTACATTGTACATTTTATCCTCTACTAAACTCGCCAAAAGAAGTATATACTATCTAGCGGCCCGCCCCGGCATCGCACGGGTAGAACAATATTTTAAAGACGGATTTTCATACAAATTTTCATCCCCTTTTTCACCACTTTAAGTGTTGAATTTCCAAAAATCTTTCCTTAGTGCTCACCTACAGTGTAAATGGAAAACGCATGCAAAATTTGCACGGTCCTAGCCCCCAGTAGTTTGGGCTGTGCGTTGCTCGATAACTCAGTCAGTGAATCAGTCATACAGTCAGTTTCTTACTTTATATATATATATATATATATACTAGCTATGACTGCGGCTCCGCTCACTTGGACTACTACATTTTGTCTGGACTTTTGCCCAGTTTTACTGAAAAATGTTTCTATTTTGGTTAAAGATTTAGTATATAGTATAAATCGGCAATAGGTTGAATAAGACGGGACCATAAAAACGGAATATAATAGTTGTTTTGTTGACTGTCTTTGTTATACGAGTTACATCCAGGTACAGTACACGTAACCACAATTAACTCGTCTCCCAATATTAAATTACTCTTTAAAACCTTACGTTTTGCGAAAATAAGTGAGATTTGTTAAGGTCATACGAAAATGGTCTCGTATCTCTGTCTCGTTCTTAAACGACCTTGTACTATGCTCTTTCTCTTTCGTGTTGCCAAACTATATTATATAAAATCTATGATTTTGGTACTTTTATGACTCGGTCTTAATGAACATTTATTTCCATAAACGATCCTAGATCCTCGATTCTTACATCATTCGAAGAAACGTTGAAGTGGAAATTACTACTTTAAACATACAATATATAATTATAATTTCTATGATGTAAAAACACAGTTGTATATGTCATGACAACCAACCAGAACTCACAACTAATGTAACCGTATCCTAAGACTTAAATTATTTTCAAATTATGTTACAAATAATTTTGTTGTAAAATAGAATATTATATTTTGTGAGAGTGATTACATTTTAAAACTGTAACAATTTGTACTATTGAATATCTACTTTAAAAGGCGGTGTTCGTCCAGATGATGACGTCCACGATGTCGTACTGTCATAACATACCCTTTTATATTGCCCTGACATATATAATCTTATTTAATACTAAAGTATCCAATATACATATTATATAATGCCTACCCTTGTAATATCTCGCCGCTGACAACCAAAATGAAACGTAAATTTTGTTGAAAGAATTCATAAGGTGAGTTTCTTTAAAATACATTTTCGGGGTGCATCATAAATCAGTATAACGAGTCAGCCTTCCGTAAGGTGCACCCTCGTAACGCTAAGCTTCTGGTAATATTTCCTAACTTACGTCAAAATGCTTGTCACCGTATTTATGCAGGGCCCAAGTTTCGAGGAGCTGTCATGGCAAGCTGTACGTTAAGTAATGCTCTAGTAATATTCATGCAGAAACTCTTGCTGTAAGAATTTCTCTTAAATCGGATGGGAATGCTTATTATTACTAAGTTATTTGACGATCCAGATTATATCTTAAATTTTTAAACGTTTTTTTTGTACTCATTTGTTTAGCGTTTGTCCATTAGTCTCACCTGAAGTTCAATGACTTAAGATGGCTTCAGATGGTAAACTTGCTAAGCCAGAGAAGGACTGACTCTCAAGTACATCTACCGGAACACACTTATGTGCTTGGCGACAGATTATCTAAATAATACGTTGTGATGTAAATAGAGTATTTGTTGATGATCAGTAATTTGAGTTTGATGTTCCTGGAAGAAAAGAAATGATACTTGACACTTTTAGCATATTGAACGTTTATTTATTGATGTTATTAATAATTCATGTTTATTGATAAGCTGCAAATTTAAAAACCTGAGCTATCGTCGAATCTTAGTAATCAAAGTAAAATCACGGGAAATTTTAGATGAAATGTAGAAACCGGTTAACTACAGGATACGTATTTAATTATACTTCTTGTTAATTATTTGTCTTAAGCAACAACATTACATATTCATAAGCAATTGATTCATAATGACCTGTTCATTCTACAAACTGTTGAAGTGTCGGGTTTAGTCTTTGGCATGTGAGGCTCGAGCATAAGCACTACAGAATTTAAAGAACTAATAAAATTTAAAATTCGACTTGGCTTAGTTTATCTGCGAATGTAAGAACAAATTATAGTATAATTTATATAATAGGTCTTTACCTATGAAATTGCCGTTCTGCAGTACTGACCATTTCAAATCAAAATATTTTTTGTTTGGCTAAGAATTCTAATTTCAAATTAATTTTATTTTAAAACCATGGAATTCTTTTTCCAAAAGTAGTCATTTGTTTATTGATTAGTGTTACATTTTCATCGCATTTCAATCTTTTTTGTCATCATGGATACGTTAAAAATTCGAGTAATTATGGAATATGAGTACCGTCGTGGCAGTAACGCGGCACAACCGGCACGCAACATCAACGACGTTTACGGAGCTAACACTACAAACCAACTCACCACCTGTTATTGGTTTGCTCGTTTCCGTTCTGGGAATTTCGACCTGAAAAATGAACCTCGCGGTCGTCCGAAGACTTTGGCCGACAATGACGAATTAGAGGCGATTTTGGAAGCTGATGATACACAATCTACGGTTGAATTAGCAGCAGCTTTCGACGTTAGCGTCAAAACAATATTGGTCCATTTGCGTCAAATTGGCAAGGTAAAAAAGCTTGACAAATGGGTGCCCCACGAACTCAATGATCGCTAGCGCGAAGTACGCGTCGAGACGTGCCTTGCACTGCTCAACAGACACACAAATGAAGGAATTTTGAACCGCATTGTTACCTGCGATGAAAAATGGATTCTGTTTGATAACCGCAAGTGCTCAGCAAGTTGGTTGGATATTGGTTCAGCACCTAAACAATGCCCTAAACGAAAATTTACCCCTAGAAAAGTGATGGTCACTGTTTGGTGGTCTAGCGCCGTTGTGATTCATCACAGCTTCTTAACAAACGGGGTGAGCATTACTACAGATGTGTACTGTGAAGAACTGAACACAATGATGGAGATGCTGGCACATCTCCAACCAGCATTGGTCAATCGCTCATCTCCGCTGCTCCTGCACGACAACGCGTGACCTCATACTGCACAACAGACGATCTCCAAGTTGCAAGAACTGGGGTTGGAAGTTCTCCGTCATCGGCCCTACTCACCAGACCTTGCGCCTACAGACTACTACTTTTCCAGAATTTGGATAACTCCTTGGTGGGAAAAAAATTCAATACCCGAGAGGCAGTACAAAATGCCTTTGAAGAATTTGTTGCCTCCCGTCCAGCTGATTTCTTTAAGAAGGGCATCAATAAACTGCCACTGCGCTGGCAAAGATGCATTGATTGCATGGGTGATTACTTCGATTAATACAAATAAAAAATATATGAATAAACATCGTTTAAATTTTTTCATAAAAAACGGCAATTTCATGGGAATAAAAGACTTAATATTATTTCTCAAAGGAGTTTTTTCTTGGCAACGCCGTATCTTTGTTAATTCTTCATTAACTTTATTGGTTAGAACATTTTTTCAAAGTTTATGGTCCCTGTTATAGTTTAAAATTAATATTTTGTTAAAAAAGATAAAAACTTTTATCATAGTAGAAATGAAAATACATTCTAGGCGCCATGTATTAACAATCTGTTTAACTAACAAGGCAGCTGTTTGACTGTTTACAGTATACAATGTAAGAAATATACACACGGGTCAGCTAGTAATATGTAAGATAGTTATTCAAGTATTACACAAAAGAAGTAATTACTATTATAATGGAAAAAGCGTCAAATCGGGGGGATCGGGGTAAGGGGGGGAAGTAAAGTTTAAACTAAATCCGCCTTTGAATTCTTATTATTATTTACCAACATTGTAGGCTTTATTACATCTACTAAAAATATATTTTAAGAACATATTTAGTCATTTAGATTCTTAACTTTAGTATTCATAATCTTCCTGATAATCCGGTTAATACACACTGCTGTTAAACAAGAATCTAGTACTTTAAGAGTAATATTTTCCAGGTGAAACATGATATCCGCTTATCTTCAGAACATCTTGGCGATATCCTTTACATAAAAGCTTATGTTAATTATACTAGTCTCTTAAGATAATTCACTATGTGGAAAATTCACACTGGCTTTGCTTATGATATTATTAAACTTTTGAATAATCTTAATGATAAAGATAGTACGTAAATTTACTGTTAAAGATTACTACTAAGTATATGTTTAAAATATTTTTTAAAGATAAAGAAAGTAACAAAATAAGAACAGATAAACAGGTTGGTTTTTTTATGATTTGCTTTAATACTTCTTGGCTTTAAAGAGTAAAAGGTTATTTCACTTTTATAGGTTACTTTTTTGGCGTTCCGTATCTCGTAATCAAAAATCGGAGCCCTTATATAGGATCACTTTGTTGTCCGTCTGTCTATCCATGTGCCTAGACTGTTTTTCTCTAAAACGACTTGAGGTATAAAGTTGAAATTAATATCATATACTAAGGTCTAAAGTCTCATGCAGCTGTAAAAAAATAAGTTCCTACGTTAATGCATTATATAAATAGCACTTTATATTTAAAATACAGCTCACAGGCTGATTATTATCAAAATCAAAAGACTACTTGTGGAGGCTTATAGTCTTGAAATTTGGCACAAAGGGTGGTCTTTTAACAAAAGTGAAGGAATAAATTCGAAAATAAGAGTTTTCTAGTCCCGTGTAAAATTACAATGCAACAAAAATATGTTAAGTTTTATTTTTGTCTCCAAAACAGTTTGAGTTTTACATTTGAAATTAATATCGAATTCTAAAATATATGACCTCACACTGCTTGAGAAAAATAAAACAAGTTTGTAGTTTAACTCAATAAATAGACGCAGCTTTTCATTATAACATTTAAAGGTCACACTCACTGATAGAATTTATCAAAATCAAAACAAATTATAGGGTCCTTCCAAGCTACATACAGTTTTGAACCGCCTCCTACAAGTTATGCACATAATGTTATCCACATAACAGTAAACAATGATCCCGACCTCTTATTACGTATTTCGCGTAATATGTAACAAATATATTCTGACTTTGCCATATCGTAGCAAATATTTATCAATTTCTGCTAAATTAGTGTGCTGGTCGCCGTTCTGAGTTTACAATTCATAAATTGTTATTTCATGCAAACATAACACAAATATTATTCATTTATTTTATAACATTAAATTACTTATAACTATGTAATGTTAACTATGTAATGTTATCAGTACGGAACCCTCAGAGCGCGAGTTCTACTCGCTGCTTGTCATCTTTTTTACATACTTCTTATTAATCTCGCAAGTTTTTATGCTGATTTAATGGATTCCTCTTTTGTTAGCAATTTTGTTGTATCTCCGGTTTCTACAATAAACTTTTTATATTTTAAGTAAGTAAAAAGGAGCACTTCGAACGACCTTTGTTAGGGACTCATTTAAAATCAATCGGAGCGATATCGTTCGGCGTGGCGTACGGAGACGAGATTTTCAAGAGAATTCTTAATTAAGCTTGCCGAAGATCCTCTTTGCTTAATGGAAGTTGGGATTCCTTAAAAGTGAAGTAAATGAGAAGTGGTCTTCTGTAACGAAGTCGAAAGAAAGAAGAAAGAACACGAATATTATTCGTGTAAATTGTATTTGTTTATTTTTATGTATTTAATTAACAGTTATTTTTAGGAAAAAATATTGTTACTAAACATTTTATTTTGGTATATCTCAATAATTAGTAAGATAACAATAACTATCACAACGTATCAAAATAAATAAGTCATTAGTTAATTTTTGTAAGTTTTTTTTTTTTTGAGAATTTTCTAACGAGCAATGTATTTTTTCTATATAAATCTATGTGAAATTGGAAAAATTATTTCAATTCCTATTTGGATCGAAGTATGATTGAACAAAATTGAATTTATTATAATGTCACTCGATAAATATATTTATAATAGCAAACTATACCTACACCTTTGTTGATATTTTAACGACGTTAAAATAGAAGTTCATTTTTACAAAATAATTTTCTAATGCTTATTAGAAATATGAATTGTGATGAGCTTAAACAATAGCGTGTAATAATAAAGTTCTAAATGAATATAAGACACAATATATCGTGTTTAAACAGTGATTATTCATCATATATGAGTCTGTTCGCCCTCTAAGGGTTCATTAAGCAGAATGGATGCTTGTAATTACGCTTTGTTGCTCCGTTATTAACCTTTTAGTTTCCCAGCATCCTTTTGTATATATTACAATGCATCGTTTTAATTAAAACTATTCGTTAAAAAAGAATATAAAAATTTGGTCATCTATTTTGCGGGGTTGTCATTATCAACCTTTAAATAGTGAAATTTTGAGGGACATTCAACTTCAAAAGTGAGAACTCATTTTGCGCTTATTTTCCAAATAGAAATTTTATTAAAATCATCGCTTTTCTGACTTTTGCCTAAGGTATAATGTAATGTATCAATAAAAAAATACATACTACTAACAAACTACTAATAATCATGGTTCAACCAAACTTGTTGGCAAAAGATGATCATTAGCAGTTAGATGTGTTTAGAAAGAATCCTTAACGATATTTTTTTTAACCTCACACGCAATAATGTGGAGTTACAAGCTTGACGCGTGTAATATTGGGTCTATCTGTGGCCTCGTAGCTCCCAAACGGCTGAACCAATTTTGATCTAGTTTTTTTTGTTTAAATCGTGACTTTAGAGAGTGTTAGAGAGTTTTCACTTGATCCAGAGTGTTTTTAGCTATGACGTTATAAATAGGTGTGAGCATCATTCACAGGTCTGCTCGACTCGAAATTTGGTATTTTGTTACTTAATTTATATTAGAAGACCATGGTGTAACATTGAGCTGATGCTGCAGTGTCATCTGGAATCTGTAGGATCACCGAATTACTGAAGTGATATCGTGTTTGGGCTAATAAGCTCAATGGTCTCATTAAATAGGATATATCGAGGATTTCTTAAATTTATAATTTACCTTTTACTATTTTGAAGCAATGATGGCTCAGTGGTAGCGTGTAAGACTTCGGGTCGATTGACGTGAGTTCAAATCCCTGCAATGAGCCTGAGCTTTCGGTGAATGAAAACATCGTGAGGAAACCATAGCATGGTGGTAGGGCATTTTCTAATGCCCGTTCGGCTAGCTACCACCCTCAAGTTGAATATGTGTCGCCAAGCACAAATAGGTGTGTTCCGGCAGCTGCACTTGAGAGCCAGTCTTCCAATAGGTTTAGCGTGTTATCATCTTGGGTCACATCATCACTTAACATCAGGTGAGATTGTGGCTACTACGCCATACCTATAACAATAAAAAACCTTGTTATTAAATTTATACTTAAATAAAAAAAAGTACGATTTTAATATTTTGTTTACAAACAACACATTTTATCGCTCTGCCCGGTGGCATATTAATGCATTTTTTAAGACAAGATTGTTTCGACCTATTCTAGATGTGATATTCGTAAGTGGCTACTTATGACCCAAAATATAAATATTTTATTCTCCCATCGTCGTCATCCAAAGTCACCTAACACTACAGGAAAACCATTGGGTTAATAAGAACTCGCTTAATATCTTAAACTCATTGCGTTAACACTAGGATAAAAGAGATATATATTAACACAAACGCTTTATCACCCAAAAGGATAAGCTAAAAACTCTCAAAGATTCGTAATATACAACAAAACATAAAACATTAGGTTCGTGTTGTGAGACATCATTGTGACAACAACAAAAAATCTTGATCTCTAACCAAATAAAGGTAAAAAATCCCGATAAGTGGATTCATTTATTACAATCTACTTCCCAGACAGGTGTGCCGGATGGCTAGCACGTGTTACACCAATATGATAGAAATAGTAAGCAATTAATATATAATTAAATCGGTTCTGTTCACAAATGCATATAACACAGATATATTGTTGCTAAATGTATAATTGAAAAGTTAAGATAAAAATAAAAAATAAAAATATTAATTGCTATTATGTTACTATTAATTCTGGTAGTGGTCAAGTAGTTTAGATCAGCGGAATATCGATACGATGCCCATAGGTTTGCAGGCATGAACTAATGTGTTTTTAGAAATTTGCGTACATTTACTAAAATTTAAATTGGTAATACCGATAGTTTCTGACGGTGAAGAAAAACATGTGAAGACACCGGAACGCTTGCGAATCTATATGTGGAGATAAAAGTAAAACTGAGAATGCCATGGCATTTGATATCACAAATAATCGTCGTAGGTTGGCGTTGTTATTAAGTCTACGCCTTCCCTCAGAAAAACGCCTTTGCTCAGCAGTGGGATATTTACAGGCTGGTAATATTATTATTAGTTGATATTCTATTCTCATGGAGGTATACAGGCGCATGCACTAGACATTTATGAAGATAAATAGGTGTCCTAATACGTAATGTATTGTTTAACACCAAATTATACTTACCATACCGAGTTCTAGTTTCAAACAACTGTCTTTGATAATAAAATTACAGTTCTACTGATATATTGTCGATTTTATTTGGCAAAAAAAGATATCTTATTAGTTTTTTGTATGATAATAAGACGTCTTCTTTAGCATTAACTTAAATCTCGTAGTTAGTAAGCGTACTGACTCTCTCTATACCGTAACACTTTAACAATGCTACAACAGTTCCTTCCGCTGTTCATATTTAAACTGCCTTTTATTTAAGTAACTATTTGAATTTATAGTAACGCTGATTTATCAACGTTTCAGTTAAATGGACATAACAGAATCAAATAATGTGAACCATTAATCTTTCTTCAAGAGTCACTTTTAAGTGTTCACTCGGCAAATATATGTTGAAAGGTAATATGTTCTGGTATTTATTGAAGTTATACTTTTTTTGGCGTGTAATGAAAATATGAGAGTGCTCATTGTAGCACAAAGCCTGTACTATGAAGTTGCTTGCCAAACCTCTTGTCTTATTGTCGTGAAGATAATGACACTCAATGTTATGCGTTACATACTTATATCCACTTTTTACATTGTATCTTTTAATATATGATACGTAAAAATTGACTTAACCTGAATGAATAAATATTAAATAATTTCTAATTAATTAACTGTTAAAATAATTATAACTTATTATTGTCATTGTCGATCATGTGAAAGTAAAATTTACCCAAAAAAGGTAAATTGAAAATTTAAGAAACCCCATCGTCACAAGTAACCTATTTATTGAGACCATTCTAATGAGCCCAAACACGATGTCTACTGTAAGATGGCGAAGAGTTAGATATCCTGCAAATTCCAGATGATGCTGTAGCATTAGCTTAATGTTCTTAGCCTAGCCATATTCTTCTAATATCATTAAAATAACAGAATAACAAATTTCGACTCGATCAGACCTGTGAAAGATACTCACACCTATTTATAAAGTAGAAAGAGCTGATAATCTTCAAATGACTGAACATATTTTCTGTAACCGTAGCTGATAACACTCTCGATCAAGTCACCTATAAAACTAAAAAACTAGATCAAAATCGGTTCAGCCGTTTGGGAGCTACGATGCCACAGAAAGCCTCTCTTTTAGCATCGGGGGTTAATAAATCGATTGACAATATACACATTTCATTTGATTTGTTTTGGTACATCAGTCAAATGCAGTTATTATATTATTCGTTAAAAGTATTTGCTATAAATTTGAGGATTTTTTAAATAAAATTTTATATTTAACTTAGCTTTTTGAAAAAAGTAGGTAGACATTAAAGAGTATATACATATTGCATTAAGTGTATAAACAAATATTATGTACTTAGTTATCTAGCAATAAATATTATCGTTAATACAAAGTCATTTCCAATAAAAGCTGCTTAATTTTCGAATACAACTTAAACAACTAGCGCCTACACTAATGTACTCGTATATTCCCAGGTTGGCACGGACCGGTACAAATGTGCGGTCGACGCTGCTAAATGGTACGGTGTGCCTAAATAATGCCGCTTGTTGCCGAACTGTCTCAAACTATTGCTGACAAAACGCTTTGAATGCTTGCAAATTTATCAGTGCTTGTGTCTAGAGATAGATAAATTTACCTAACGAGCGCTAAAATTTCTGTTGGTTTTTAGTTAAGAGAATAGGTATTAGAAATATTTAATTCTTCAGAAAGACGTAAATACCAGCACATAATAAAAATAATCCACATTTTAGATTTTTAAAACTTTCTACATTCATATATAATTTTGTATTATCATATTTTAAATTAAACTTATAATAGATAGGTACTCCCTAAAGCACTTGGAGTAAGTGGTCATCATTAATGTTCATTTAGGTTAAAAGCAATTTAGTCTCGAAAAGGTTTATACTAGCTTTATGCATATTTCCATTGATTTAATTTCGCCAAACCTACTAAATGTTAAACACAATTTTGTTAATTATTTTTTATATATACTCGTATGATTTCCTATGTTTTAATGTATCTTCACTAAAAATATATATAGTCACGTCAATTATGTACCTATTACTTATAATCATTGAAATATAAGTTCTTTTAGGACATCAGTAATGTAGTTTATTATTTCTTTATATTCTGTAATGCTACTTTAACGGGTATCGGGTTCTAGCCGTATCAATGAACACGAGAACGAACCAAGTTTAAATCGCTAGCCAGTCGGCAGTCGGTGCTTGCCAGCATAAAAGCCAACGTACGAAGGTATGTTGCCACGAGCACTCAGTTTTGTCGGGCAATCAACAATGTTATCTAAATAGATTAGGTATATTTCTTTTTCCATGTTAAATGTGTCAAGAGAATTTGTGTTTTCATGTTATACACGCAAAAAATCCAAGACTTTCACAAATACATACATTGGTATCATAATTAAAATCTATCACAATTAAAACAATAAATATAATTCAAAATGTTTATAATTAAAAGTTTTGGTGTAGTATGCGAATAATAAAATCATAATTAATATTCATACATAGAATAACAATTATAACTTATTTCACTAATAAGTATTTTTCTATGAAGTCCCTGATGATCTAATTAATCTTAAAATAGAATATAATACAACATAAACAGATTGATTATGTCCATAGCTGGTAATATGATCGTCTAGGCAACTTTAATGTTCAAATGTAATGAAAATCTTTACATTGTAATATTTAATCATACTATAATAAAATCAATGATACGAACTCGCACGTCATATATTAATGAAGTGATAAAAATAAATCTGCTCTCCGTGCCACGGAACAGAGGGATTTAGTGTACCGTAAATATCAATTACCCGGCCTATATCGGGAAATTCGGGACGAGTTGGTAATTGTTGCGTACTGCCCGGTTCATTTCGGTACGATGCATTTTAGCGAATATTGCTAATTTATTTTTATTATGGGAATATATCGAGGGAATGTTTCCCAGAATGGTCGTTTTGAGTGCAAATTCATGAAATTTTAGTAGTTAATTAATTCAGTTATGTTTTAATATTATTTCAAGTATAGTATTTTAAGTTTAACGTTTCAATAAGCTCACAGTGATTGACATAAACTATTAAAAATATTAAATACTAACCTAATAAAACCTGAAACAAATTATGAAGTAAATAAACTAAACTAAATCTAAAATAGAAATTATTCTTACAAATTGAAGATTAAAACAAATAAGAAAACTTTTTAAGCACAATGAATACAAACCATTATCCAATTATTGAGTCCCATTTATTACTACTATAGTTAAAATTACAAACAAAAATGTAGGTCGTTATTGAGATGCCTTACATTAAAAGTTAATAGTCTAAAAACATTTAAGAAAATTTACTTTACACAATGAATTAATTCAAGCAGTTATTAATCAATATTTCTATAGTACTAATATGATGGACTACAACCATTACTCATCACTCTCCCTCCAAAATCCCCCCTTAAAATAATCGAGTATTCCAACGAGCCGGTAAGTCAAAGTATTCTTGCGCGGTAGACAGAATGGCGAAAGGTTTTCTGTTCGATTCCCCATTACCCAGTCTATTCGTCCCTTAGAATCGTGCGTGGATCGGTTGACGTGCATTGTACTTGTGATTAATGATCTACGACGCAATTTTCTTTAACGTTAAAATACGTGTGTTATTATTTATTAGATATGTAATGTTCTTTGACGTGAATAATTTTCTTGTCCCTGTGATTATATAATAATAGTATATAAAGTATAGTCTTTAAACTATCTAATTATTAAATTATTGATTTTG
This sequence comes from Saturnia pavonia, assembly GCA_947532125.1. Lineage (NCBI taxonomy): Eukaryota > Metazoa > Arthropoda > Insecta > Lepidoptera > Saturniidae > Saturnia > Saturnia pavonia. The sequence continues at coordinate 10,679,667 of OX383905.1, read as the reverse complement.
AGAATTTTCACATGAATTAACTGATAAGCTTTGTGCTAATTTAGTAAATTACGTTCCGTGTGCATCTATTCTAGTACAGAGTAACAAACAATAATAAAAAAGTACTGGTGCAATTGGAAAGATGTATTTGGGTGGGTAGTAACGTTTAAACATTTCTTCATATTCTTGCACTTAACTATCTTATTTAAAATGCGTTTTTATTTCCACGGAGTAAAATGACATTTCGTGTATTGCTAGTTAATAAATTTCTAAAAATAGTGATGTACACCAATCCGAATTAATCGTTAAACCGTACGAGATATTATTCTTACTATTAAGTTTTTCTGAAAACATTGAACTGTCCAATGGTGAAGGCCGAATATGCTAGACAAAATCGCGTCTGTCGTGAGCCAACCGAAGTGATTTTTTTGTAGGTTTTTTTATAAGTTGTTCGGCGTATATGTATATATTTTATAGTTTCTTGAATAATCGAGTATGTTTAATAATGCAAAATATTTTAATTAATAAATAAAACCCGTCAATTCAGTATTTAAAATCTTTCGATTCAAATAATTGAGTTTTAAAATATACGGAAGAATAACACTACAAAAATTTATGTGGCAACATTATTTTAAAGTTTGACATTGTTGATTGTTAATTTACTCCGCAGAATTAGAAAACGCACTATGTGCAAAACATGTTTTTCTTTTCAACTCTCGTCTATTAACTGTCATCTCAGTATTCACAGTTTGTATTTACATATCATTCCTCCATACCACAATCCATCAATATTTACTTCGATCTAAATTTTTAAACGACTAAATATTTATTACAAACAATAAAATGTTACACCGAAGTGGTAAAAAAAATCGAATTGAAAAATAACCTTACGTGTATCTAGTTATGTGAGCGCGTTAGAAGTTATAATTCTTTAACGTGATCTAAATTATTTTTAATTTAAACGAAATCAGTTACTCGAATAAATTAATCGACATTTGTCATTTATTCTAGATGACACCAATACATTTCTTTTTAATAACTTCGAGTATGACTATTTTTACCACAATAAAGCAATTGCTTTATTAGACTGGCCATGGTCAGTAGTAGTATTCGATAATATTATCCGAAATGTCTACCGCAAGCTCCACTGGCGAAGAACACCGACTGTGAATAGCAAGCAATTTGACCTAAATACACATACACATGTTCCTTCCCTCCTCCCAGGAGGTAGAAACATGTATATATGTATAGTTAGTTTAGATCGAATGATAGGGATTTAGTCAGATCGCGACTTAATTGCATACGCGCAACAGTCCGAGCCGAGGTTCGGCCACTTTGGCACCCTCGGATGTTGTTGCTTAGCTTTCGTGGCTGAGTGCCCTAAGCGCTCGCCCCCAAGCCCGGTAAAGCTGTAAAAGCCGTAAAGGCTCCAGGGCCCCTAAAGCTAACAGTATAGTCAGTTCGAAAAAAAAAAAAGCAAGCAATTTCATGGTGTAGGCTTTTTGTTACAATATGTAAAAATTCACTATCATATTTTATCCATAACACGCCTAAAGAAGTATAACTAAAAAAAAACTACAATAATGAATCGAATGACATTATAAAAAGATAATAAACAAAATAAAACTCGACTGTTACACGCATACGTAAAACATGTGTACGCGTTAGTTGGCAGCATCAAAGCTAAGATAATGGAGGCAAAACAATCTAATGCGCCATATTAGGTTCCAGTACAAACAGGCGCGTCGCCAGAGCGCCCTAGTGTCGTATTACTGTAACACACATGCTGCTAAAAGGTCATGAATAGATCGCATTTGTGTTTACACAACAGCCGGTGATATGAAAATAGTGAGGCACTCCTTGAATAAGAATTTATGAACAGTTAGTTATATTGCTACATTCCTACTTTCATTCAAAATTATTAAAGCCATTATCAAAGCGTCATTGTGGTTTTCAATTGATGTTAAAAAAATATAAATAATGTTCCTACTCAATGCATGTAATGCACAAATTACAAAAAAAGACAATTCGATTGTTTTTGTGACATTTAATCATCTATGGAAATAATAAAACTGAAGTGTCTGTTTGTAATGTCAAAATAACAGTTTTTTTACTTAATGCATATTATGAAAGTATATACGGTACTTATACCATTTTTGTCTGTCTATTCTGGCTAATCTCCGAAACGGTTAGACCAATTTTGACGGGACTACCACTGGCATATATCTGATATTATAAAGAGTAACATAAGCTCCTTTTATTTTAGAAAGAGAATTAGGGTTAAATTGTATGCGGAACAAGTTGAGGGCAACAGCTAGTATGTACTAAAACCTTTTAAGCTTGAATGCTTGCCATCAATCAAGCTTAAAAGGCTAGACGGATACTAATGAAACTTCCCATAGAATTCGAAATAGGACATAGGATGAATGTTTAAAAGAAAAAAATCGTTAAGTTATTATTAAAGCTTCATTTAAAGTGAATATGTTCATTTTAATCGCTCATTTGTTAAGCGCACCTAAGTTTAAAATTAATGAAATATTCTTTGACTAAAGAAAATAAATTATATTATATTTGTATGTCGGCTTATCACTTTGCGGGCAACTCCTAGTTTATATATAAATCCATTAAATTCGTAATTTCTTATTATTTATTTTTTAATTATAATAATTATTATTATTATTAACCATTTTATAAGATCCAACTGTTGATCTTACGTTTTTTTTTTCAGGTACAACACTGAAAAATATTGTCACGCTTTCGAGTACAGATATTTTACTAATCTTTGTTGTTTGTGTCTAAAGTATGAAGCAAATTTAATTTTTACCTTACATATAGGCTAGTAGTTGACCAAAATCACATGTGCTATTAAATGGTGATGAAAAGCGCTAAATTTAGATGAGTTAAACAGGAAGTGGCTAGATTAACCCATTAAATAATTGATAAGAGGTTTCAACTTTAGTATTAAAAAATGTTTTCCTTCATCCAAAGTTCATGTTCACTTAAGAATTTCAAAGCCACGTCCATCGAATTACTCGCAGCTTCAGAAATTTCCATCGCTCTCTATTAAATTGTAATATTATAGGAAAAATAAAGGTTTTTTTACTAACGAAGACAATGCATCTCTTTTACTATCTACAAATAACACTGAACATGAAGTCATAAAAGCTTTATTACTCATGGATACTTTTACAAATAACAAGAAATAAAGGATAAGAATCAGCATTCTGTTAAAGAAAATACAATAAAATCTTCATAATATAGAGTACAAAATACTCAGCAACATCAATTTCTGCAGTGGCCATAAAATCCAATCGTACCTATAAACTGAAGCAAATTGTTATTCAAAATTTTCATACCGCATTTCGGAATATGCGCAGTTCCTTTAAAAATATCCTGATAAATCGTTTTCGAACGGCGAACTGAATGCAATGATAACTGTGCAGTTTTGCACAAAAGTCATGAATTTACATAAACGTTGCCCTATTGGCGTTCCCCTTTTACTTCTAAATTGCAAATTTTCCACGCGATTTCACATCGCCGAATAAATTTTCGCCCCGCAAATCGAATACGCAACTACTTTCTCTGTTTGTTATTCATACGACTATAAATTTCAGCACAATATTTATTTTTCCAGGGTTTCTTCTATGTGTTTGGGGTTTATTTTTATAGATAAACTTCCTATGTTTATGACGGTTTTGAGTTTAACGTAAAAGTGTAGAACGCGCTCTCATTTTTACGCGTGTCAATTTTAGGTATAGGTACACGTGCACAGCTCACGCATACAGCGACATTTGATATTAGTTAGCGGTAAATTATATTGCTAATTGCTGATAATTATAATGACAGAGCGTCATAGTTTATTTTAATATATTCGTATAATAATAAAGTATGTTCCAACTACTTTTACGTTGTACGTTTATCTTAGACTAGCTGTGCCTGTGGCTCCGTTCGCGTTGAGTTAGGTTTTTTTTATATTTATAAATAGCTCCCAGTTTCCAACTGCCACTCACAGCGGTGGGTGGTAAACATGTAAATCGGATAAGTGGTTTTCGCGTGAAAAGAACATAAACGGACAGACAGACAGAGAGACGTTGAGTTTTATAATATGTATAGATAACAGTACATATGACAGTAATCTGTTTTCAAATATATTTTAGAATGTTTTTTTTGAAATATATATTATTTATGTGAACGTATAATTTGTTGAATCACTGATATAGTTATTGCAATTATTGTATCACAAACAAAGTTAATTACCTAATTATTTAAGCGGCCGACTAAATCGCGTTAATAAAATTGTTGCCTTGCAAAGCTTTGTGAAAATTTATCGTTCCCTTGTTCTACGACATAAAATACTGAGGCTTTAGTTAAGTAAATAACGTTCCATTCAATTATGTTTCTAACGTTGCTTTTTTGTTAAACTTTACTATACATTTTGTTAGTTGCATAAATTTATCAAGCATGCTTTCGTGTACGTGTGTAATTTACATTTCTCTATGCATTCTAAATAAAAATGGGTTTATTGTTTTGTATTTCGTTTTTAAAGAATAAAGTAAAGAACATTATATTTGTTTGCAATTGGGAAAGATTTCAGAATTGTCGACATAATTGGTGTTATTTTGATACATGCATATATATTTTGATTAAGGTAGGTTGCCTCATAGTGTTTTATAGGTTACATATTGGAGAGCGTGCACGGGAATTGCACGACTTAATTCCGCCCAACCCGGTAATGACTGATTGTTAATAATTTTTATCTTTAATTATATATATTTAGTTTACTTTAGTTGTTTCATCATTTCTTCATTTATTGTGTTTTCGGTCGTTTTGTGAAGGCATCTTTAGGTCATTTATTATTTAGATCTTGTATGACAAACTTCTTTGGCGTTGCAATATATATATAAAATAAGTAGGCCGTATACAAAGATAGTATTTAATGACTGGAAGAAACTATTGAACTTAAAATTTAGAAAGAGACTAGAAAAGAATTGAAAAGAGATATAGACTTGGATCGCTAAAAAAACGTACAGTCTTTAACAAGATTTTTATAAGTTTATTTATGTTTCTGATTATATATTATTACTTGGAGTCACACTTACACTGCAAGAGACTTACACTGCACTTACTCGCTTTGTAATCGGTATTCGAAAGATTTGAAATTATTCACCCATAATAGACAAGAGCCAAGAGTTTTTATAAACTAAAGGAAGACCTGGTGGACGCTTTCATTAATGCTGGCTTGGCGATGCAGTTATAGAAATGGGAGCGGAATGGATATCTGATGCTTGTTTGCCATCGTGAGGAAACCATAGCATGGTGGTAGGCATTATCTAATGCCCGCCTGGCTAGCTACTACCCTCAAGTTGAAAATCTGTCGAAAAGCACCAATAGGTGTGTTCCGGCAGCTGCACTTGAGAGCCAGTCTTCCACTAGGTTTAGCGTGTTTCATCTTGGACCACACGTCACTTCACGTCACACACGACAACTACTGAAAACCTATAACGATAAAACGCCAAATTCTGTATATACATAAGCTTCTCAAGACGGACTTTTTACCAGCAGCTTTGGTTCGGATAGATGCATAAACGTGGACTCTTTTTACTAGTGAAGTTTAAGTAAAATTAATAGGCTATAAAAATTAAGTAATAAATATATTATATATATTTAAATATTAAGTCATTTGTATCTTACTTTAATGTTAAATGCCTTCGGAATACATATATAAATCAATTTTAATCAAACCAAATGAAATATATATTTTTCAGAATTTTTATCTATTCAATTGTCCACGCGACAACCCGTTTCACCGCAGGACAACTAGACGCCGTGAGAGTTTCCACCCTTATCTGGTGGACATTTCCCCAATTCGAACGGCTAGGGATTGGAACTTACTCCTGGCATCCACGCCCATAACTTGGGAGTCTTCAAGCGAAGAGTGAACAGACAATTAATAGGTAAGCGCGATCCATCGTCTGGCTCATATTTACCATCAGATGAGACCGAGGATAAAACGCATTCCTATAATCCATTAAAAAAACAATTTCCTAGCGTCTTGTAGTTCCATTATGTGCACACAAAAATTACTTGTGAAATCAAAAAAATATATATTGTTATTGTCATGTTTTAGTATAATCATTTAATCTGGGAGAAGCTAACGACTATGTCCATACCTGTACTGTTGCCAACACAATTATTAATATAATATAACTAGTTTTTAAATAAATAAAATAATCTATTCCATTCTTCAAGCTTAAAAATGTACCCTTTCTATGCACACGATACTTAACGAACATCAATGAATTGTATAAACCAAATCAAACAAAAAAATATTAAAAGTAAATCATAAAGTCCGATTTACGGTAGTAAGTAAAAATGAAAATAAAATGTAGCAGTAAATATTTACATCTCATAGCGACGCGACGTCGAGTCAAATGCGAGTGGAATCGCTCATCACTTTGTGCCTGTTTTACTGAATAAATTTATGATTCGGATTGTTTTTTGTTTGTTTGTTTCAACGCACTAAACTCGGGGACTAACAGTCATATTTGAAAAATTCTTATTGCATTGGATAGCCTATTTATTGAGGAAGGTTAGAGACAACATAACTTCACGCTACGGCCCTAAAAATTGAAGCAGTTACCATGAGCATCGAGCAAACTGGTAAGTACCGGAAATAATAACTACGGCGGCGCGGTGGAGAGTTGCTTTAATAAATTTAACACGGGTGAAACCGTGGGGCACATAATGTTATGCGTACTAAATTAATTGTTAAGTAATTAAACGTTGCTTAAGTGTTATTACATTGTTATTATTAATTATTGGTCAATAGAGACATTTTCATTTCATTTTAATAATATTCATTGACTTTTCATTGTACCTATATATCGTCATATTCTGTTTTATGGTCTAAAATAAAACACCTTTTATTTTACCGTCCTAGATAGACAATTTTAATTGTTACAATGTATGTATATAATATATATACATTTGCATTGCAATTTTTTGTTACAGCTAATTAATTACCTACATGGGTTTATATCAGGAAGGTTGCTCTAAAGTTATTCTAATTTATGGTTTATTATCATATAACTACTTATTTGGATAGAAAAATATAGTTTTACTATTCTGACAATGCCAAATTGAGAATTATATTGAAATAATTCTGGAAAGCTTTTAAGCGTACATATATTTTAAAACGATTATTTCCATGTCTAATAATATTCAATCTGATATCAGGTACTGACATGACCAAATTTCATTTGGATTTCCAGGAGCGAATTTAAATGCTATTCGTTGTTAAGCCCTCTCGTACTATTGACGACTGTATATGCTCTATATGCAAATTGAATGACCTCCGATTCGGTACAAGGGAAATGACTTCTTCACATATGGGTATCATTAATGCCTCAATAGCGGATTTTAAATATACTATTGATATTTCTACCAGATGCAATTGTATGATCCCAAAAAATTATGGAGTAACTAAGACAACAGTAATATCGTAAAATTTTAATGATGTTTTAATAATAATTAGTACGGAAAAATACGCCAGAATAAAGGAGAATTATTTAATATAGGTGGGAAAAAAATTGTTGAACGAACTGTCAATTTCACATTTAGGTAGGTAATCTAGGCAGTTACTTTATGCTTATTACTAAGTCCCTTAAAATAAATTAGTCGTATTAAATTAATAGAATGTAATTAAAATATTCCAAACAGTGTTTAATTAAACATATTTTTGCAATAAAGATATCTTTATTATATAAAATAATAGCGATCCGCCCCGGCTTCGCACGGGTGCAATGTAGATACTAATATGGGGCAGTGTGAAGTGATTAATAATATTATGATTAGTCTATACTACAGGATGTCTTTGTATACAATATTTATAGCTAATTTTTCACGAGACAGTACTAACATGTTTTTTTAGAGGTTATTGTCGAAAGCGCGACAAAACTTAGCCAGCGTTTGCGATTTAAGCGCATAAAAATATGTTTGTTACGACATCACATTAATCTTTGAATTTTTCAACCTTTCTGTACTATAATATGTATGTATTATACATATAAATTTTCGTCTTGAATCACTCTATCTATTTCAGACAACTACATTAAAATCCGTTGAATAGTTTAAAAGATCTAAGCGAACAGACAGCGGAAGCGACTACATTTTATACTATGTAAAGATTATCTCGGTAAAAATACCGAAAAACTTGAAAAGGTTCATCTAATGCAACAAACATAGCCTTTTTATACAAATAATGTAAAAGAAAAAATAGCTGCTATTTGCTTATAACGGTAGAAGATATTGGAAATTCTTACTCTCTTTATGGGATTCATAACTTTTTGTATACTTAAGATGAAAAACTTAACGGTCTATCGTTACAAATAAAATTAAGTTATATCTAAAAAGTGATGTTAGAAACATTTTTTTTTATTTGCCCAAGATGTTATCACGCTAAGCTTAGTGAGAGGACTGGCTCTCAAGTGCAGCCGTCGGAACACATCTATAGGTGCTTGGCGACAGATTTTCAACTTAAGCTAGCAAGGCGGGCATTAGAAAAAGCCCTACCACCATACTAAGGTTTTATCACGATGTTTTCCTTTACCAGAAGCTCAGTCTAATTGCTGTAATAAACGTGTAGAAGCAACTGGTACTTGAGTGTCACTCCTGCACTAGGCCCAGTGTGTTACCATCCTGCATCCATTACCACCAGGCCAAGAGGAGGATGCTGGGCAGAGGAGGCTGGGCAGCGTTTGGGAAACTACGTAAAGTCTTCTCGTCATCCATACCGCAATGTTTGAAAACGAAAGTTTTTAATCAGTAATGACCGTAATGACCTACGGAGCTGAGACGTGGACACTAACGGTAGGGCTGGTCCACCAGTTCAAAGTCGCTCAGCGTGCTATGGAAAGAGCTATGCTCGGAGTTTCTCTGAATGATAAAATTCGTAACGAATACATCCGACAGAGAACCAAAGCTATCGACATAGCTCAAAGAATTAGCAAGCTGAAGTGGCAGTGGGCCGGCCATATCTCGCGAAGAGCCGACAACCGCTGGGGTAAACGGTTTCTTGAGTGGAGACCGCGACTCGGCAAACGTAGTGTAGGACGCCCTCCGGCCAGATGGGATGACGATCTGCGAAAGACTGCAGGCAGATGCTGGATGCGGACAGCTGAAGACAGGGCGCTATGGCGCTCATTAGGGGAGGCCTATGTCCAGCAGTGGACTATTATAGGTTGATGATGATAATGTTACCATCCTGGGCTATATCGTCACTTAACATCAGTTAGGTACGACAGTGACCAAACATTTATTATTAAAAAAAAACAATATAAATTGTGAGAATTTATAAAACTTGTACTGAATTATTTGAAATAATAAAGTAGTATTTTAAGCCGTAGCAAGCGTAAGGATATCACAATTAATTAAACGTTAATTGCAGAACAAAAGCAGTGTTTACGTTAACCGTTTTGATAAGCCGACTTTTTAACTTTTCTACGGGAAACAAAGTTCTATTTAATTTTGCATTGATTACGAACGTTAGTCAGAAACGAATAAAGTCGGCAAAGTGTGTCAGTTAAACACAGGATGTTGACTTAAAGAGCGGCGAAACTAAAAGGTTAAACAAATTTTTTATCAAATGGGAACTCGTCAAGACATTTTACAAAACGTTCATACACCTGTGTGTGTTTTAAATAATGTTATGGTTAAACCATTTTACTCATGCTAACAATTACTTTTTAAATTTTATCATTTGTATTACGCATTATATTTTTACATTTGTATTAAAAACGGTCAAGTGAATTTAGTTATTATATTGCATTGCAAAATACCACCTATTTATATTTTATCTTATTTTTAATTTTGATGTATTTAATATAGAACTATTTAATTGATTACAAAATTGACATTTTCATTTTAGGAATTCCTGGCGGTTAAGTAGTCAAATTGGATTCTCAATCTGAACACTACCTCTTGCCTAAGAAATTTATTAGTTTATATTCATAATATGTCATATATACCTATAGTAATTAAAAACAATTTTTGAAGACCAGAGAATACAATAAAAATATATTTTTATGAAGATTTCATTATAAAATAAATGAAAGGATAAATAATTCGTATGTAATAAAATAATTTAAAAGTAATCGGAAGGAAGTTAAAGAAGTTTGTAAATTTAGAGAAAAGTGATCATTTATGATATGGCGTGAGAAATAGATAAATAGATTGAAATAGTAGCCGATCAGTTTTATTTATGGCTATACAAAACATGGCTAAGAATTAAAACTTTATAATATTCTCGTTCGCCGTCAACTAGCAGACAAACACAGAAGTAGTAGATTTCTCGCAGATTAAATTGCCAATACGTAGAAATTTGTCGGCATGCTGGTCAAGCACGTGACTTCCCACGGGAAGAGACGTGTACCCAGTAGTGAAATGTAAACAGGCTGGTATTACAATATTATTGAACTCGCAAATTATTACTGTAATAAATATGGATATGGATGCCAGTTTCTTATTTATTTAGAAAATTAAATATTTGTGTCAAGTATATTAGTTATAGTATTAATAAGTATGTTAAAAAAATTAAGCCTGTATAATATATTAAGAAACCCTCGGAACTTCCTTAGAATAAATTTTTGTTTGTTTCAACGTGCTAATCTCTGAAATAAACTATCAGATTTTAAAAATTCTATTGCAATTTATAGCCTAATAGCATATTTATTTAGGAAAGTTATAGGATATCTAACATTACGCTACGGCCCTAAGGATAGGAGTAATTACTATACAAAGTGTAGATTAAAAAGGATGGCTGAGATTGAAGTCCGAGGGCAGATTGACCGTCCGACGAGCACCAAAAAGTCAACATGAGTGAAACTACTGGGCATAGCTAGTTACAATATAAAATTTAATAATAATGAAAAATAGCTTTAAACCTCAGAGATACTATAGCTTCCTATAATAGAAATAATTTTAGTTCCGGAGATTTGTTACCTCCCATAAAAACACTAATTCTACCTCTTTATAATAGTAGTTTTTTTTTCTATTACGAGTTGCGCCCGCGGTTTTACCCTCGTATATTTTCAAAGAATTCGCTGATTGATGATTTATAATACTTCAGTATAGACAATATTTTTATCGGATGGTCAGGGTTAAACACACTACACATTTACCTAGTCATAGACCCGAGCCGTGTGTTGAATTATTTTAATTTTACATTTTCTCCCAAACTACGCATCCAAATAACATGCTATAAAGGGCAAAGTTTATCTTCATGAAATTGTCTTGATGATGAAGTAACTTTCGTTTGCAATATATAAGTCATAAGTCACTTTTCAATTTTCAATAAATTTATGCCACTTAATACCTTATTGTGGCTTATGTATAAGAGATAGGCATAAATGGTATCGCGGAACTTTTTTTAGATGTATTAAGGAGCAATATTTTTGTAGAATACCTATTGTATTTACTTATCACTAACCATTACCACTAACCATTACGGATAAAGCAGTTCGGGTGCGCTGTTTCTTCCGATTTACTTAACAAAAATCAATATTAAAGGCTAGCTGAGAGGTGTAGCCTAATACTAAACAGTATTCCTCATAAGTCTAGCTATTATACTTTCGAATCCGACTGATAGTTCCCGAGATTAGCGTGTTTACACAAACAATCAAACAAACAAAAAAACTCCTTCGCTTTATAGATTAGTTAAAACATTTGGGTGCAAAAAGGGCATGTCAGTCCCATCATAACCTAATCTTAGTATTTACACAGCCATCTCAGTGCACTAATGACAATCATCCACAAATTTTTAGCTTCCTCACTTACAGGTGTAGCCATTATGCCATTATATTTAGATTAAACTGACTTATAAGAGGCTTTCTTTGAAGATTGTTCCAACCATATTCTGTCAACAAACTTTACACATCTTCAATCGATCCACACGTCTCGCAATTTGGTGAGTTTACTTTTTTCATAAAGGAAGCAACCAAAGAGGCACATGTCCGGTACGTACTCTGTGAGCAGTAACAATGAGGGATTTAACCCAAGCCCGGTGAAGCTGTAAAAGCCGTAAAAACTCCAGGGCCCTTAAAGCAAACAGTATAGTCAGTTCGAAAAAAAAATAGGCACCTAATATTTTATCCAATTCATATGACATTTATATTTTGAAAGATTTGTGTATGATCCGGTCTAATAATAATGTTTGATCTATTTGAAATAGCCCCTCTTGCTAAACGGTCGGCTTCCACGTTACGATACAACCCAAAGTGTGATGGAGAACATTGCATTTTTAAATTTATTCGTTTTATCCCTAAATTTAGCTTTTTCCGTTGTATAGCATAAGTTATTGACACACATCTTTTTCCAGAAACGCATCAATCTAAACGTTGTAACGCGTTTTTGCTATCTGTAAAAAACAACAACATTTCTAGTAACAATCCATGATATTGGCATAATATAATGCTCTAGAAATTGCAAAAGTTCCACAGAGATAATGGATATATTTGCAGAAATTTTAAAACATTTGAATTCATTGGATCGTAAAATGCAGCACCCATACCTTCATTACTCCTAGATCCATAAGTATATAAACTATACTACTTATTGTATTTTTTATTATTGATATATCTAAAAGTAGTATAGATGCAAAGTTTTAAGGAGTGGAATGAAAAAAAAGAAAGCGATAAATACTCTTCTCGTCATATTATTCTACATAGACACCTTATCTCGAACGTATTTCCTAAAACAGGTGTATGTCTGAAACGCTAGAGAGTGGCAGTTTTTCTGAGGTGAATTATAAAAACTACGGAGTAGCGCACATAAAGTACAAACATACTCTTATAACTTGAAAAGATAAATAACCGGGTGGAAGTTAATACTTAAGTTATACAGTCATGCAAGCCACTGATATATACTCGTATGGTAAAATTGATCAACGTAAACAAAATTATATTTTATCATTTAATATAATTGACAATAACATGTAGTTAATAAATATCTAAATTAGTAAATTATTAATTTGTAATACTGTTGGATAACAATTCAATACTGTAATAAAATACGAACAGTTCTGGTTTAGTTTTAAAAAAGCAAGTGATGTTTTTTTCTAATGTTTACTATGAAATAATTTATTACGTTGCATTCAGTACAAGTATATATTAACTAAATTTTTATTTTCCTTTATAACTTTGGTACCAAATGGCATTATTTTATGTATCGGACATCTATCATATAAAAATTTCGAATAGACAAGCAGTTATGAATCGCTAGATGCATCAAACCCTTCGCGACATGAATTCTCAGGAAGCGGTCGTTTCCTCGTCTACAAGTAGCGTAAATTCAAAGCATCGTAAATATGAAAAATATCTAGGCAAGAGCCGGTAGATGTGGCAATAAAACAAACACCGCAACGGACAGTTTGAGGGAAAACTTCAAACGCGTTTCCATACGTTACGAGTTGTTTTATGATATGTTTTATACATAAAAGCGTCTGTGGTCGCATTGTTGCGGTTTTTTGGTTAGCTGCGTGCAGATGCATTTCTAAGTACTTTAAGTATGGCAAACTTAGCTTAAAATTTAATATTCTGATAATTAATAAAAGAGTTTATAAATATTAAAATCGAAAATAAAGTTTAAATAAAGAGCAGTATTTTTGGAAAACTAACTTGGCTTAATTATGTCGTACGGGAGCGTAATATCAACGAGCCTAATTTAATTTCAATACATGAAATAAAGATTAAATTCTTTAGATCCTTGGGGAAGGGTGGGTTCAAAGAGAGGTAGAGCACAGATAAATTTCTTTGGAGATTTCTCTCTACTTGGGGCAGCCCGACTGGTGGAATACCTCCACCCTACAGAAGATTGCAGCCAAATGACCTAGTGTTGTGTTTCTGCGGTGAGTAAAGTTTCCAGAGCTCCTTGGGGTAGGGGGGTTCAAGGTCGGCAACGCGCTTGTGATACCTATCGTATTGCAGGCGTTCATAGGCTATGGTAGCCGCTTACCATCGGGCAGGCCGTATGCCTGTTAACCATCTTTGTAGTATAAAAAATACATTGTTTTAATTTTTTCGGTGCGCTGTGGAGAAATAATGAGAATAAATTCTTACTTAAAAAAAATCTAGAAAATTTTCGATCTCTTTATTCCAATAAATTATTATCGTGTACCTACTTAAATTAAAAACCATTATGATAATGCCAAACAAGCTTCTTACTCGCAGACATAAATACAGGCAAACTTTATTTTTACAATATTTAATCTGTTAATGTGATGTGTATTAAATAACAAACTAGAAATTTTGCTATTAAGTTGTTCAGTTCAGTTCCAGGTTTATTGAACGGAAACATATTTATTGTGCAGTAACACGATATGCAAAATTAATACTTCTTAATCTTTCCGGGATGATGACGCAATAAAAATTAATTTTGCCACCAAATTCAGCATATATGCCAAACTTAATACTACTTTGTATTAATAGGAACACAAGTTATTTAATAGGTTTAACTGAATAAACTGTTTAGATATTTTTTTAATAATAGCTTTGCTATTATGACATGTGAGGTGTGCCCAACAGTTTAGCTCACGTAAAAAATTTTCTCTGCTCCTTAGGACCGGAGCGTGAAATTTATATAGCCTTTCTCGATAAACGAGCTGTTATAGAAATCTTTTTTTTAATCCAACCGGTAGATCCTGAGGTGAGTGAGTTCCAACTTACAATCTTTCCATCTTACAGTATTACTATATATTACAATTTACTTAAAGTTATTGGAATTTATTATCACACATTTTTATAGTGTTAAAAACGGTATTTTGAAATTTATACGAGTGATTTTTCTACATTGTTAAAACAACAAATTCGAGCAAGTGTGTCTCGGGTTACGCGCAATGTAGGGTTCCGTAGTTGCCCGTCACAATATACAGAAATGGAAGTATTAAGTAATTTTAAATAATTTTTAATGGAATTCATATGAAATGTTTCTTTATATTTACTTCTCCAAATGCATTTTATAAGTCGAAATAAGCCGACATACCTGTGATAGTTTTCCTTTTAATTTCGTTATATATACTACTGGCGTGAATTTTTTCACATATACGAAAACGACCATTTAGCATGCGGGGGTGAAGGGGGTGGACACTTGACTCTAACAAAAATTAGCACTTTATAGCTTAATATTTCACAAACGGATCGCTGAACCAAAATTTTTTTTTTATATATTTTCATAAACCTATCTAGACTTATCTACCTATATAGACCTATAAAATGACACTTATTACTATAGGATAGACATAAAAATTCATGGTGAGTTTTAGGGTTTAGGGACTACGGAACCCTAAAAATAAATGTGAAAGTGACCATGGCCAATCTATGCTCTTAATTATCGAGCTTCAAAAAACATTATCAAGTGTTTGGGCGTGAAAAAGTAATTTATCAAACACTACAAATAACGATAGAATAACAAAGGTAATATGAAAATAATTACATATTCGATTTGTTGTATTCACTACGTAAATCTTTCTTCGTATCGTGATTACTCATGATGGATGGGAAACATTAAAATAAACAAGTGTCCATTTTTCAAACGAGCCTGATAGCCAATTACACCGCTGCGCTACAAATAGCTGGCATATTTCGGAATCATTATTTCTCATAAACTAATCGTGTTTATCTGTAACGCTTGTCGGGGGAAAAATAAACAGGTTTGTTTACGCGCTCGTAGTTACAAGTTTTTATTAATAAAAATACGTAGGCACGATATGAAACGATATGAAATCATAAATTGAAAACAGACAACATTTTGAAAAACTCCACAAAAAAATTGTTTGCTACGCGTATAATGTATAGTTTAATTACAAATATCTCAATGGCCAAACTTTGTTCGGTGTCTTGAAAAAATAAAGAAACGAACAAAAACATTAACTTAATGTCATCCTGGAGTTCTTGGAGGATCGGTTGCCAATTTAGAAAAAAGAAGAAGACCCCCATTGCCTAGAAAAAGAAAGCAGTAAAGCAGAAAATCTGTACGCTCGGCCAAGGGACGTGTTCTTCAAAATAAATACTCCTCCTCAGACTCATATACAAGTTTCTGTAATATAAGTGATGACGATGCAAAAGATGCTGATACTGATCCTTGGTTTACGATAAGTTATTCAGTTATAGTACCGCGCCGGTGCTCTTCATGTGGATTTAGGGCACTCGCTAACCGCTCCCGATGGATTCAGCAGAAGGTTTTTTATGCGACAAGTGCTGAAGATATATTGACTCTCATTGTCCAATATGACGACTATCATTACCCGCATATCAGGGCAATGGTGGTCAAAGTTGTTTTTTAAGTGTAATTATAACCAAAGTATAATTCCAAACTTTTAAAAACTGCTTCAAGATTGATAGTTTATTGTTTAGAATAATAATAAGGTTTTTATTAATAAACCTGAAATAAATAACTTCAGATTTTTATCGATTCTTGCTTAAGTGACTCCCATTACCCCATTTTCCTCTACAATAATAATGACAAACACTACATTAGTAAACACTAATGTAATATATGTACACTAATTCATCATAATAAACACTAATTTTAAGCCTATAACATACATATAATTTTGTTACATAACCAGGACAACTCATTCGTGCAATTTCCTATGCAAATTTAATTGTACCCGTAGTCTGTGTAAATCTCTGGACCTCTCTAGCTGCAAAGTTAATTACGCGCCCGGTCTCAACTGCGATTAACGAGCTTACTTGCTTTTATTGTGTCTGCATAGACAAAGTTAGTGGAAATGATATTACTACAGGTGCTAATGCACAGAGCTGTTATGATTGTTTTAAAACTCTAAACAGGGACAACATTTAAAACACTAAACAAGTTCGACTGTAGATATGATATAGTAAGCGGGATGATATTATAAGTTTCTCTTTTTTAATACTATCACGGTGAATTGACGGCACTATACCTGATTGTAAACACAGTGCAATATAAAACGTAATTAAAATGAAAAAACTTAAATACTCATTGATTGACTGGCACCAAACTAAAAAAAAATGTAGGTCCGTAATTTTTTTCGTACCTACTTTTCGTTTTCTTGGTTAATTTACTGTAAAAAATTTTAAGTCGTTTTTTTATTTATTTTAATTTGATTTTTTCACGTGCACACATAATTTGACCAAGGTTGTGAGATGTTTTCCCTTTGACACCACACCCGTAGCTTGTATGAAAAAGCCAAGCCTTCACATTTACACGTATTAGTCCATATCTTGAAAACTACTGAATGGATTGTAATAAAACTTGTACTGTTCTCTAAGTTGAAGTAAATGTAAACCAATATTTAAAAAAATGTCACAATGTGATTAATAGTTTTGGAGAAATGCGTGGACAAACATACATATATACATAGACATGTAAAATTTTGAATATTTGCTTGGAAGCCTTAATAGATTATCATATGTGAATATATTACAGTTCCCATAATATTACATCCATACTTATCGAATTGTTACGCTCCTTTTTTGAAGTCAGTTAAAAAATAACAGCAACTACAAAGATATCGGCAGTCCTCTTAGTAACAGAATATACCCAACTGGATGATCCCGAAACGTAACAGACAAAAAGAGAATCATTGTGTCGGGTTTATCACAGGCAATTTGGTTGCGTCCCAGTCGGGTACAGAACCCTACAATCTCTCTTGTTTATATTGGATATACACCCGCTAATTTCAGAACGCAACACGCACAAGCGTGTTACCGTTGGCGGGTGTGGTCGCAATCCAGTCGGAAACAAATGTCGTACTCTACTACCCACAATGACTTTTACAAATTCGACCAGTTCCAAGCCCGGTGAAGCTGTCTAAGCCTCTAAGGGCTCCAGGGCCCTTAAGGTTAACAATATAGTCAGTACGAAAAAAAAAGTTTCGACCAGTTTGACCGATGATCGCATTAAACTACGTAAATTCATAACTTATATAAAAACAGTCGGTTCCCCACGAGTAGAGGACGATATTTTTCCAATACGAAACTACGACGTTGTTCTATAAAAGAACAATGATACGTCATAAGTGAACTTACGAGAATACTGCTCGGTCGGCGCGGTATTGTATCGGGGCGGTTTGACAAGATGGAGACCGATCACGACCGCCGGCGGGAACGGACGTGTTTACAACCGCTCTCTGCCGCCTTTGTGAAGTTTTACGACCGACCGGCTTTGCTGCACACCTGCATCGCACCTGCGCCGCACCTGCGTATCGCCGTCTCGCTCGCACCCATTGTGTAGCGCTACACAAACAAAAACTGCACTTTTAAGTGCAACTGTTTCTATTCGTCGAAATCCACACTTTAGTGGTCGCTTGCCGGAAACCTCTCGGTGTCAACAGAAGGCAAGTGGGTGCGTGACCCAAGCGCCCCTCGGTTGCCTCCTTCAGAGGCAAACGATAGTACTTGGTCGGGCTCAGGAACCTTGGCCCTTGATAGAGTCATAGTCAAGCCCTGAGTGTCTCCTTCCCACCCTTCCGATCCTGCTACACATCCATCCCCGAGTGTCTGTTTGGGCGTAGCTAGGTATTTATACCGGCTGCGTTCTCTGCCTCGGGCTTGATAGGGACCTCCACGTAGGGCCCGGTAGGTTCTTTTCCTGCGAGTCATTACACCGTGACCCGCAGGTCCCTTTGCACGGCTCGGGATAGCCGTTTAAATTCACTCGGCGCACCCCCCTGCCTCTCCGGCAGGGAGGTTTAACTTCACCCCCGCCCGCCCAACCGCCACCGCCGGAATGGCAAACCCTGAATTAGAACGCTTCAAAGCGTTCGCAACGACCCTGCATCCGTCGCTCTGGACGGAATATAATAGGGCCATCGCGGCCGAGCAACCCGCCGTTGCCATTGCCATCGCTCAGGGCACCGAGCCCACAAGCGACCCCGCCGCGCCACACGCGACGAACAAGAAGTCCGTCCCGCGCTCCCGCTCAACGGCACCCCGCGCTCACCGTCAAACGCCGTACAAACGGCCATCGTCACGCTCGCGTTCCCCGGGAACTCAAGCCACAACCCCAGCGCCCTCTGCGCTACCGATTAAAAATCAATTTTCTTCTCTAGTCCCCGAAGCGGAGACACCGTCGCTTGTAGCAACAAACGACAGCTACTCTCCCGCTAGCTCGGACCCCGAACCCGAGTCCATCGAAATGGACACGGCAATACGCACAGACAACGAGGGCTTCACCCTCGTTCAAAAAAACAAGCCCGCCAAACGGGCACCGCGTTCGCGTCCCGAGTCTCCGGAGACTCAGTCCCGCCCACAAAAGGCGCAAAAAACCGGGCTCAATAGCCACGCCCCCCGCTCCGCAGCGCCCTCAGCGCCTGCCGGTACCTTTGCCGGCAGAAAGGCGCGCCGCCCGCCCCCCGTCACGGTCCAGAACAAATCGGTCTGGACAAAACTCTCAGAGAAACTGAGAGAACTCCGCATCCACTACACCCAGGCCAGTAACACGGCCAACGGTATCCGCGTCCAAGTTTCCACCTCGGACGAACACCGTCAATTTACCAGGTTGCTCCGAGACAGCAACCTAGAATATTTCACGTACTCCCTGGAGGAAGAACGTCAACTCCGGGTTGTAATCCGCCGCATCCCGGTGGAAATCACACCCGAGGAGGTCAAAACTGACCTCTTAGCCAAGGCCTTCCCTGTCCGCGAAGTGCACAGAATGCACGGCGGACAATCAAAAAACAGACCTCTCGACATGGTCTTAGTCATCTTGGAACTGACCCCCGAGGGCAGAGCCATTTTTAACGTTAGGAAAGTGTGTGAGCTCTCCGGAATAGCCGTAGAGCCCCCACACAAGAATCGCAGTCCTCCGCAGTGTCACAACTGCCAGCTGTACGGTCATTCGGCACGCAACTGCCATCTCCGTCCCAGGTGCGTTAAGTGCCTCGGGGACCACGCGACGAGCGAGTGCTCGCGCACTCGTGAGTCGGCTACCCCTCCGAGCTGCGTGCTATGCGGCAACGAAGGTCACCCCGCGAACTATCGCGGCTGTCCCCGTGCCCCGCGCCCCACGCGCCCTACGCGACCCATGCGCCCTACGCGACACACCCCTCCTCAGAGGACACGTCCCGCCGTAGGAATGCCAAAGCCCCTGCTCACGCCAGAGGCTTTCCCCAGCCTCCCGGGCGCCTCCAGCGCCCCAGTGGCAGCCGCCCCCGCGCCCCACGCACCCCCTCCGGCCATGCGAGCCCCTCAAGCAGCATGGGTCTCCACTCCCCGCCCTCAGCCTCCTAAGGCTCAGGCCCCCCCACCCGTCAACACGCGCCGCGGCGTTGACTACATGGTCATGCTCTTCCGCGAGCATGACCCTCAGGAAGTACTGGCGTACGAACAGTGCGTCGCTGAGTACGGCCCCGGCGAATCCATCAGGCGTTTCCCCCTAATGACAGCGACGCTAATGCGCCTGGCCCGTGCCGGGAAATAGATATCGGTTATTAATGGCACGCATTAAGCCTAGAAGCCTCAACATATCTTTTTTTAACGCGCGAAACCTCTTTCCACAACGGGACTTAGTATCCACCTTTCTTAGGGAACGGGAGATAGACGTGTTTCTAGTACAAGAAACACTTCTAAAACCCAGTAGGCGCGACCCTAAGATAGCGAATTATAACATAGTTAGAAATGACCGTGCCACCCGAGGCGGCGGCACGCTCATCTACTACAAGCGTTCCCTCTATTGCATGCCAATAGACCCTCCCGCACTTACCAATATGGAAGTGTCCGTCTGTAGAATAGGCATGACTGGCCATCCGTCAATCACGCTTGTCTCTGCATATCTCTCCCCGAATAAAAGACTCCTTCAGTCCGATCTGGAGGCGCTTTTTTCACTCGATCAATCAGTCATAATAGCAGGCGACCTCAATAGCGGTCACACCCTTTTCAACAACCCGCGCAACACCCGTAACGGGGTTATACTAGAACTACTATGCGACGTGCTCGGCTTTGACGTCATAGCACCGCTAGAGCCCACGCACTTTCAAGACAACTGTCAACCGACAGTACTTGACATAGCCCTCCTCAAAGGTGTCTCACTTCGGTTACGACTTATAGAAGTCGTACACGAACTAGACTCCGACCACCGCCCGGTTATCTTACAACTCGGGCAACCGTTCGACCCCAGTCCGCCAAAAGTCAAAATAGTTGACTACGCGATCTTAAATCGCTACTTATCCGACAACGCGACCCCGTCCAGCCTAGCTAGGATCCCCGACGTATTGGAGTCAACTGCAGACGCCGATTTAGCCATCGATTCCCTGGTCGACTACCTCCAAACCGGTGTAAGGGAGGCCTCGAGAGAGGTGCAAGCGGCGAACGAACGCCGTTTTATACTCCCCCCCGGCTTACGAGCGTTAATCACGGAAAAGAACGCCGCGACACGTGCACATGACTCTTATCCGACGAGGGATAACACCCGTAGATTACGACAACTTCAGAGAGAGGTTAGAACTCGCATCGGAGAGTACAGAGGTCACCGGTGGGATAACCTCTTAGAGGGTCTCAAGCCGTCCCATCTGGCTTACTGGAACCTCGCCCGCTCTCTGAAGTTAGAAGCTTCCGCCCAGATGCCGCCCCTCGAAAGGGGCCCCGATCTCCCACTCGCGTTCGACAGCGACGATAAGGCAGAATGCCTTGCCGCAAGCTTGGAGAGCCAGTGCTCCCCAAACTGCGACAACGTTGACACTGCCCACATCGAAACTATCGAGACCGCCGTTCAGGAACTCACGCTGATTCCCCCCGCGGAAACGTTAACCCCGGTCACGCCAGATGAGGTCTGTTCTATCATTAAAGGCCTTAAGCCTAGGAAATCTCCCGGTCCTGATGGTATCAGGAATGAAGTACTCAAACTTCTTCCTGATCACCTCATAGCTCTTTTGGTCTGCATCTTCAATGCAGCCATAGCCCACTGCTATTTTCCAGCCGTCTGGAAAAAAGCTATAGTTATAGGTATTCGCAAGCCCGGCAAAAAAGCTTCGCTTCCCGATAGCTATCGCCCGATCAGTCTCCTAAACACTCTAGGGAAACTCTATGAGCGGATCCTTCTGAACCGTCTCAAGGTCGTTATAGACGACAAGAATTTATACCCGCCCGAACAATTCGGTTTTCGCGCCCGTCACTCGTGTACACATCAAGTGCACCGCCTCACGGAGCACATCACGAGTAACTTCGCCAAGAGCAATATCGCTCCCGCCCGCACGCTTGCGGTCTTTTTCGACGTAGCCAAGGCCTTCGATAAGGTCTGGCACGCCGGACTGGTCCACAAGCTTCACCATTTAGAAGTCCCGGATAGGTTAGTTCACCTAGTTCATGATTTTCTACGCGACCGCACCTTTCACTACCGAGTGGAAGGAGTACTATCTATCGCCCACCCTATACGCTCAGGCGTCCCGCAAGGTTCCATACTGGCGCCTTGCCTTTTCAATCTGTACGTCAGCGACCTCCCGAAGCCCCCCGGGGTCGAGGTAGGGCTCTACGCTGACGACACAGTCATATACGCGTCAAACAGACACAGAAAAAATCTCGCCTGCGCAGTCCAACGTGCCGTAACCACTCTCGGGGAGTGGTTTCGAACGTGGCGAATAGCTATTAATCCGGTAAAGAGCGCCGCGATTATGTTCGAACCGCATACATGTAAACTACCACGCACGGTAGGACCCCTCTCATTATTCGGTAGGAATATCCCTTGGGCCACCAAGACTAAATATCTGGGTGTCACCCTCGACTCGAAGCTTAACTTCAACGCACACGTTACTATAGTCCGGAATAGGGCCGTCTGGATCCTTTCCCGCTTGCGACCCCTGCTCAGTTCGGTAAGCAAAATGTCCTTAAGACATAAGCTTACACTATACAAGATGTGCGTCCGTCCGATCTTGACATATAGCTGCGCAGCGTTCGCACATATGTCCAAACATAACTTTGTCCGCATGCAAAGAGTCCAAAATCGGTTTCTCCGTCGCCTGCTTGACC
This sequence comes from Saturnia pavonia, assembly GCA_947532125.1. Lineage (NCBI taxonomy): Eukaryota > Metazoa > Arthropoda > Insecta > Lepidoptera > Saturniidae > Saturnia > Saturnia pavonia. Next base: position 10,656,694 of record OX383905.1, on the reverse strand, counting down.
CTCCAGCCTTCGTTAGGAACATGGACCTCCACAGGGACATGAGGCTTCCCTCGATAGAAGCCTATGTGAAATATCTCACCAGGAGATACTTCGATAGCGCTTCGAATCACCCCAACCCGCTCGTAAAATCCACCGTGAACTACGTCCCAGACAACTCGATCCCCGTTGCCAAACGTTATAAACGCCGTCCGCGAAATCTCTTTGTCGATCCCGACGACGACATCGAGAAAGCTAATAATTACTACGCGTCCGCTCCCGCAACATATGCGTGCTCGCGCCCACGCCCGCGAAACCACCGTTCCCTCCGCAGGGGACGTACGGTTAACTTCGCTCCCGCACACCCGCCACGACCGCCCTCCTCTGCGGCAACTCAAGCCTAGGTCCGATCCATCGGCATGGAGCCCTTGAGCCAAGCAGCCGCTCGCGCGATACAAGTGACTGCACAATCACTAGCTTTCACAGCCATACATGACACTGCATTATACACACATGCACAACACACATAGGTACATAGGTTCTGTAAGGGACCTTTTTTTTTTTTCTTTTTTTGCCTAGTTAGAATAGACAAAAATTTTCAGACCACTAAATACACATACACATGTTCCTTCCCTCCTCCCAGGGGGCAGAAACATGTATATATGTATAGTTAGTTTAGATCGAATTACGGATAGGGAATTAGTCAGATCGCGACTTAATTGCATACGCGCAACAGTCCGAGCCGAGGTCCGGCCACTTTGGCACCCTCGGATGTTGTTGCTTAGCTTTCGTGGCTGAGTGCCCTAAGCGCTCGCCCCCAAGCCCGGTAAAGCTGTAAAAGCCGTAAAGGCTCCAGGGCCCCTCAGGCTAACAGTGTAGTCAGTTCGAAAAAAAAAAAAAAAAAAAAAAAAAAAAAAAAATTGACAAGATTGATGACTTTGCGATTTTAGATACTGTAGTTTCAAATTAAGCAAATAATTGTTCAATATACGAGTACATTGAAACACAATTGTGAATTTGTAATAATAGGTTTATACGCGTCATCAGCTCGGTTCTCAATGGCTGAATGTTGATGCAACAAAAATAATTAAATATAGTTATATGATATTAGTAATTGTGTAAACCTCAAGAGATTGTTTTTTTTTTGTTTGTATATTTGATCGCGTTTATCTTTGAAAATACCATTGTATTTAGAAAAATTATTTCTGCATTTTTTAGACTATTTATTAAAGAAGGTTAAGGCTATACAACCTCATACCACGACTCTAAAGAGCGAAGCAGTAACCATGAACGCAAGCTATCTGGAAAGCTGTAGTTTAGTACGGGAAGTGGGAAACAAAACCTATAAGGTTTTTTTATACATAGATTAATTATTGGTCTTCGCTGCGCTTTAACTAGATACCGCGCTACCTACAAACAATAGCTCCTAGAATACATCAACATACGAGTAATATGTACCGTGTAGTGACTATTTGAAATCAAGTTTGCCAACGTGATAGTATTGTTGGTATGACATTGATTTGAGTACATTGATTCGGCGTAGTTTTTTGATTGCCTCTTTTTTATAGTATTTTGTATGTTTATTATTTTGTTAATCAAATGAAAATAATTTGAATGGATGTCATTTTTAAATAATTTGAAATGGTTTAATACGAATTTATTAATATGAATACTATTCAAATATAATAATAAGATGTATTTAAAATATAAAATATACGGAACCAAATATGTACATGACCAATTACTAACAAAGAAATATAATAGAAGGGTTACAAAACATATAATAAAAATAAATTGCAAAATATCAAACACACATAAACTAGGTTAACACATAAAAACTCGATTATTGTCGGCAACAAACTCTCGTTGGAAGCCCTTCGAAGCAAAAATAGTAAAAAAAATCCTGCAATGCGTCTTCACACGTTTGGCATAAATCCAACGTCAACTATGACAACATCAAGTTGAGCTATACAAACTTTACCCATAACTTATGTTCAGTTACTAGTGTGATGTACGGTCAAAAAATAAATTTGGAGTATAATATATTTCGTATTTTAACCACAGAATTGAAGTAAAGGCAGATGGGGCCTTGAGAACAACAAATATGGGACCTGCATTTAGCTGTGTGTCCTTGGCAACCAGATAACTGTACTGTATATGCTATATGCGAATGCGTGTGAGTAATGTTGCCAGGGTAGATAAAATAAGTTTTACTTTTTTTTTGTTTACGATTCTTTACTTTGTTAATATAGTAATATGTATAGCATGAAAAAGGCAAATATATACATGCCCAGATAATTGTTCTCATTCAAAGACATAAATACTTTCGTATCTATGTAGGTACATTGTACTTACTTAGGCATTTGACTTTTCTTATCATCTATATTATATTAATATAATAAAGCTGAAGAGATTTTTTGTTTGATTGATTTATTGTTTGCTTGTTTGTTTAAATGCATTAATGTCTGGAACTACCAATCGGATTCGAAAAATTCTCTTTGTATATGATAGCCAGATTCACGAGGAATAGGCTATATAACTTAACTCTACAACCTTACAGAGTTGAGTAGTAGTAATGAACGTTAAGCAATCTGGCAAACTGTAGACAAGTACGGGAAGTGGATGGAACAACGATAGAGATACGTGCGAGTTGGCGGCCGCATTGTTGAGAGTTTGTCGATTTTAACACGGGTGAAACCGCGGGGCACTGCTAGTATACAAACACCTGAAATGATGTCTTCTAAAATGTTGTTTAATTTTTTCATATTTTATTTACTAAATCGTCTAATTATTATTATAACCACTTTTAAGTACACTTTTTTGTAAGAAAATAATAACTATATTGTTGAACGACTTCAAAGTGAACCTTCTCGTCAATTATATGCCATGTCAATTTTCATTTAGTCTAGTACATCACCGCATTAACGATATTTACCACTTTATATCAAAATAACAACAACAAAGCATTGTAATATAAATAACAGTACATTCGACAAGAATTACTTAAAACATTCTTGACACGAAATAAGTGTGAGTTTCTAAACAACGTTAGATTATTATCAAAGTGAGAATATGTTCGGATAAAAGTGTGCTTACAAGTGTAACACCTAAGCTGTGAAGGAGAGAAGGTAGATTTATCTTTCGAAATGGCTATAAAAGTATGTTAGCGGTTATTCAAAGCGTCTGCCGCTGCCGCCGCAGTGACGCCGGATCGCGAGCTCTCATGTTAACGGGAGCAAAGAAACAAGTTTATTCTATTATCCAGATTGTTCTCGCCTCGGATGCCAAAATATGACAGTGAAATCGTTTGAGCAGAGAGTTAACACTTTCACAGGAATAAATTAATTTATTATAACGTTAAACCATATAAGCTTTCGGTGAAATTATCATGGTGAAACTATAGCCTACTGTAGGCTGACCACTGTAAGCGCGACCCTCCTGATAGTTTGCGGGATGCGGGGCGGCGGGTCTGATGATAAACTATACCTTAAGATCAACAGTTTATGCATGTTATTGTTGGGACAGATATGTTATGATAAATAATACACTTTTATTACACACTAATACTTACACACTAACTATTACTTATACACTACATTTAGTACACTTAATATTGTTGTCATTATTAAAATTCTAATCAAAAAACTACTATATTGAAAGAAAATTGTGCGTGTAACCTTTACACGCAGTTGAAGTAAAACTTCTATGAAAAGAATAGTATATATTGACAATATAATTGAATAAAAACGCGTTAAAGCATTACTTTTGTGTGTTGTTGTACTTGTTTGTGCATTACTGTATAGTTTTTTTTAAAACGTAGCGTCCGTAATTCCATCTTGGTATAATAATCTCATGTGTAGCAGTCACAAAAATAAAATCGCGTAGGATCAATCGTCAAACGTCTATTGCTGCCGGCGGCTGGCAACAGACTAGCTTATTGGTTATTGGTGTGTCTTGCTCCCCTCCTGCGTCCCGCAGACCATTAGGAGGGTCATACTTACGGCGGTCGAGCTATTTTTAGAAGGGCATTATCTAACGCCATACCGGTCTCACGTAGAAAATTCGGTGTTCCAGCAGCTGCACTTGAGAGCTAGTATTTTTATAGGCTTAACCTGTTACCATCTTAGGTCATATCATAATTTAATACCAGGTGAGACTTTGGTCAATTGCTAAACCTATAAAATTTTGTATACAGCTTTTTACTCTTGGCTTGCGTGCTATTTTGCGTGTTTTTCCAAGATCTTACTATTATTCTTGTTACAATAGTTCTACGAAACTTATTTTCAATGAAATAAAAACATTTTTTGCTAATATTTATACTGAGTATCTTATTTTATGAAAACAGTCTATATTATATTCAGTTTATCTACTAATTATAATTTGAACAGTATTGAAATCTTAAAGCTCATTCAGTATTCTAATAGTTCAATATTATGATTTTCAGACATTGTCTTTACACCTGAGTCGGTTCTTAAGTTTAATATTTAGTAACTACTACGGTAGTGATTTTCGTTATATAGGTATTTATATTATGGCAGCTCATCGTGCACTTAGTTAACATATCTTGAAACATGTTTAATAAAAGTTAAACAATCAATTAGTAATAAATAAAAAGTGTGAAATCATGTTTCTATTCCGAGTTTTCCCACTGTATAACGTTGTTACTGTATCGTGTCACACAGAAAGTGTGGCAGATTGTAGATGCCAACGAGATGTTTTGCTCGCCAACTAACTTCGCGAGATATGTGTTTGCAACGGAGAATGCTTTTGTACTATCTATAACCAGATTAAATCTGTTGTTTATTCAACTCCATTCATTATATAACAATATAGCTGTGTATAAATATTTTTTGTAGGAACACTGCAAAGTGTCGAAATGGTAGGTACATTTAAAAACAACGTTGAAGAATAGTACAAAAGGACTAAATTACAGATACGAACAAAAAAGTACAAAATAATCATTCACATACTAAATAACTATGTTTTACTTTCTTCATCAACCTATAATAGTCCACTGCTGGACATAGGCCTCCCCTAATGAGCGCCATAGCGCCCTGTCTTCAGCTGTCCGCATCCAGCATCTGCCTGCAGTCTTTCGCAGATGTTTTACTTTAAATAATATTATATCTGACTATAATATTTATCGCAGTCAAATCTCAGTTAACATACGAACTATGTTTGTCATCACCCACACATCATATGTGTACACTTTATGTAAATATGACACATGTTTTAAATATCATACTTAAGTCAAATGTTACCTGGGATTTTATTAAGCATGTAGTAAATTCTAATGAAATTTGTTTAAACAATTACCTATTCTACACGTATTTAGTGCAAAGTTTCGTAGACTAAAGCATTTTATAGTCAGAGAAGTTGGAAACACTATAACTTCTACGAACTTACCGAACAAGCCCGCCAACATACCCACATATTGTTAATGGAATCATTTGTAGCCAGCCATTTACAGACTTCGTTTGAAATTATAAATTTTAATTATAGAACACTTAATAAGGGAAGCTACACACGACACGGTACGGTTTCATCACTTCTGTGATGATGGCGAGTCTAATTGGTGTAGTAAATTTAAATAACACTGACACTTTACTGTCGGTGCTCGCCCTAATTGAGAGAGGGAATCGTAAAAATAATTTTACTCGCCTCATTTGTACTGAGCTTAGTTTTAATTTTATTTCTTTTACAGCTAGTAAGCTGATTGGACAGCCCACGTTTCTATCTATGGTTGTGGGTTTTAATTTACGCACGAAACTAATTTTAATTCACCTTTTTCGAATGGGAAGACCATTAATGAATTTAATTTACAGTTTTACCGTAATATTCGATAAGGTTTATAATTATTGTATTTTACTATTTTATCAAATTGCTATATTATCATAGAGTAGCATTTTATTGCAGTAATGTTATTTGGTCTAATCACTCCAATCCAAGTGAGAGCAATGTAGTATGCCGTTAGGCTTATCATTTTTATTACTTACCTATATTCAGTTTTCAGTTAAGTCAGTTCAGTATCAGTTCAGTTCAGTATTCAGTTACTATATTCAGACTCACAGACAATGTACAGTTTAAACCGGAGAGTCTAGAAGTGTGAAATTTCGCACAATCATCTATTTTATGCCGTGGATGAGCCATAATAAAAAATGTTTTTTGAAAATTATTCCCGTAATTTGGTTACATATGACGATTCCTGAGGTGTTGCAGATGGGAAACGGCTAGTTAATAATAAACTTATTAAGTAATAAATCGAATTTAGCAGATGATAGTTTATTTTCAAATCCAGTTACAATTGTCTTTTATTGTTAAAATATGATAGTAATTAGATCATAGATAAACTTCGTAAAATGTAATGCTCTTACAAAATTTAAATAGTCAGATATTGTTGTCCCAGACTCTTGAATGTTCCCTACAATTATCATTAGTTCGAACATTCCTTCTAATTAATACGAGTCTTTTGTCGCGACGAATGGAGTTCTCATTTTCCTAATGACAAAAACTATTCTTGTTGTGATAATCACTGAGCTCTTCGTACAGTTAAAATTAGTAATGATGCCCCTATACTATAACTAAAATTCAGAACGAGATTATTGTTACTGAGGGGCATGTCGAAATGACCAGAAGTTGTTCATTATTAAGTTTAGAATTAGCTATGTTTTACAGCATAACAACTGAACTTTCAGCTATAAAACTTTATTATTAAGTATTAGGACAAAAATAGTTATTTTTGTTTTATAGTTTTTAAATTATTTTTATTACACTTCCTTGTTTTTTTTCTTAAATATCTTTAATGTAAAGATTTAGACGTTTTACTACTTTATTATAAGTATAGATATTATATAATGATGCATGTAAACATGTAATAACTCCTACTTATATTAGAGTACTGGAAATAGAATACTCCCACTTCGCATAACTTAACTCAGCCTCCAGTTTCATTTCAGTATCTAGTTACGTCTAGCTTGAACGACGATAATTGAAAACCTATACCTACTTACTAATAATTGAAAGTCTAAATAAAGCCTATTTAATATGTTAGCACAATTAGCTACCATATCGTTTTTATAGTTAAGATTTAGGTAATAGGGGCTTAAATATGAAATTGCCGTTTTAACGCACTGGCCACTTTGAAGAAAAATTCAAACTTGCATCGCGTCAGATTTCAGAGTGAAACATTTTTCACACGAAAACTATAATACTCTAAATTTAAAAAAGGAATAATATTTGATGTTCAACTTTCAATTGTTTTTACATTCTGCTTTTAACGTGAAGATGGATACAGCGAAAATCACAGTATATTTGAATACAAATTCCGACGTGGGACTGACGCAGCAGAAACTTCTCGTATAACGAACGCACCAAGCGTGGTTTAACCGCTTTCCTGGTGGAAACTTCGACCTGTAGAATGAACCACGAGGAAAACCAGCCACTAAGGTAGGTATGTGTCAAACTACCAAAGAATTAGCGGCATGGTTTGACGTTAGTATACCCATAATATTTACTCATTTACACCAAATCGGTGCAGTGGTAGCGTGTACGACTTCGTGTCGATTGACGTGAGTTCCTACAATGAGCCTGAGCTTTCGATAAGGAAGACATAGTGATGAAAAAACCATAGCATGAAGGTAGGGCTCTTTCTAATGCCCGCCTGGCCACCCTAAAGTCAAAAATCTGTCGCCAAGCAATAATAGGTGTGTTCCGGCAGCTGCACTTGAGAGTCAGTCTTCCAGTAGGTTTAGCGTGTTATCATCTTGGATCACATCGCCACTTAACATCAGGTGAGATTGCGGCCACTACGCCAAACAATTAAAAAACTTGAAAAATTGATGTCTCATGATTTGACTCATATTTAGAGAGCAGCGTACGTTAAAGTTTGCCTTACCTTGTTAAACCGGTACAGAAATGAAGGGATATTGGACCGAATTGTCACATGTGCCGAAAAGTGGATCCTTTACCATAATTGCATAAGGACAACGCAGTGGCCGACTCCAGGTAAAACCCCAATATAATACCCTAGAGCGAAAAAGTTATGGCAACTGTTTGGTGGTCACTTCAGGTCATAATTCACTTCAGCTTCCTCAGATCCGATCAAGCAATAACAGAAGATATCTAATCTGTAGAACTCTGAACAATGTTGGCAAACTCTCAGCAAATCAGCCCCGACTCGTCAATCAGTCTTCACCATTATTGCTCCATGGTACCGCCAGTTCTTTCACTTCTCGTGAAACACTGCAGTTAGTAACCACCGTCATCCTCCGTATTCTCCGGACCTCGCCTCAAACGACTACTTCTTTTACTGCGATTTGGACAGTTTTCCACGCAAAAAAATTTCCAAAGCTTAGGGGATTCAAGGTTGGCAATGTGTTACCTTTGATTACCTCTGTTTGCCACCTTAGAATTCTGGATATAAAGAAGCATTATTAAAAATCCTTGTTATTCAAAATACAAACAACAATCATAAACATCTATCTCTGTCTAACACTACAATCCAATTCTGAAGTTCAGTGCTTGCCTACTTTGTAAAACTGAACCGTAATTAATTCCTCGGAGTAATCCTGAATACTTGGTAAATAAGGAATAGGAGAGAATTTAATACAACCACTAATGGTTAATTTCCCCCGGGTGCTTCATTTTCTCTATCAAGCCGGTCGGTGGGATGACGCTGTCGGACAACAAACTTCGTTAAAACTTCCTACAGAAGTGAAATAAGCTCGAAATCAAATTAGAACGTCGTATAAATTACATTTTTAAGCAACACAAACAGGTATAGAAATATTTATATTTTAATGTATACTTGTAAGTAATGCTGTACTAGAAATAGAAAGGTTCGCTGGTGAAACTTTGTTAGTAAACCGTTCATCATTAACTTATAGTAGTGACGACACTGTACCTGAGGGAAGCACAGTACAATGTAAAATAACGGTTGCAGCAGAAAGATCGGCATTTCATCGCCGGTCTTCGCTGTCATGGCTTATCACGAAACACGTCAAATCTAATGAGTCACTTTGAAGGATGTATCAACATATGCAAGGTGGTCCGACAACCTGGTAGTAAAGCTTGCGGGAAGCCAATGGATGTGGGCAGTACAGGACCGGTCGTTGTGGCAATCTTTGGGAGAGGCCTATGTCCAGCAGCGGACTTCTTTCGGCTAAAATTATGATGATGATAACGAAGGTGGGCTCGATTTAGTCAGGTCCAGATCCCAACTACCCCGCTCGATTCTTCTTTATTCTTTATTACACAAAATACCACCTTACACAATATAGGGTCAAATAACACAAATTTATGAATAAAAAACAAAAAACACTACATGACAGTTTGAGATCTCACCAAAAACTCTCTACACCCCTCGATTACTGAATATTCCGGTTGCTCCCGGAACACGACACGTATATTATGACTGGTGTTACACTGGTGTATGGTGGCTGTGATCCTACCACCCAGAAAAACCATGAATTGCAATATGCTATACTATAATATTATTATGCCTTTAACCTGGATTAATTAATAATAGTAAATTACATTTTAGATTTAAATTATTCTGAATCTGATCTGATTAAATCTGCGTAAAAGGTTTCACTGTCTATTTAAGATTAAAACAATTAATTCAGCTTAAGTACCTACCCGCTTCAATTATTGATTTTAACCTCTGGCAACTCTGAGATAACGAACAAAAGGAAAACGTTACAGAAGCGGCTTCTACTAAATTTATAACCGGTTTTAACCACGAAACAAAACAGGAGAAAACAATAATGTGTTGTTTTGAAATACGAGCAACGGGAAACTGCCTTCCCTTCTAATATAATGACACGATTTTTCACTGCTACGAAACCCAATGAAACGTTAAAGCTTTTCTATTATAAATCGAAAGCGGATTTCGAATGTATTCTTTTATATTTAAAATGTTTCTTGAAACGTGAAAAGAAACATCAAGACATTGTTGTAAAAAATAATCTTGGTAAAGTTAGCTTATTGTTGTACCATATTTGAAAGTGATATAATTTGATAAATTACCAATCGATAATTTAATATTTAGATACTAAAACTTTTAAAAATATCTTAAACAATAATTCGGAATAATTTATTTATTTATCACCTGATAAAAATCATAAATTTATAAAATTTGAACTATCCTGCATACTCATATACAATAGTCTTTATTATTACGAACAATAATTTTTAAGCGATAGCGATACGAACCCTTGAATAAATTACTGTATTAGAGTTAAAATACTTTAAACGTCCAACTTCAAGCCAAAAGTCATAAATATTCCAACATCATAGGAAATGATAAATTAACTTTAAAACATTTTGAATAATGCTTTTGATACGCTTTGGCTGACAAATTTGCCTGATTATACGACTAAATGTGAAATAGAATCTAGAAATACATTAGACTATAATTATATTTTTTCTACTATAACTTTATGGTAATTACGGTACCGTCCACAAATAAGAGTGACCGTTGGTAACACAGATTTCATTAGCAGTCGTCGTTTGAGGTACCTAACCTTATGATTTTGTCCTTCCTATGGGAAGGAGACATTAAATGACAATGACAATGACGATGATAGACCATTCCATATTTGCACGGTACGGCAAAGGTTGCGAGTTGAAAACTTCTTTGTTCGTGGCGTGATGGGCACTATCGTGTTACTAGGTGTGGCTTCGTAGACAAGTCCGTGTAGTTCTGTGTTGGAAGGAAGATGATAGGATAAGATTAAATAACTCTTTAGAACATTCACCGTGATATAAACGATAAAAAACGTTTAGCGAAGCATTGTGTCTACGCAGCTGAAATGATTCTAAATTATTAGCGACGTCTGTATCATTCATAATACGGACAGCCCATCGCTGTAACCTATCCAGGAATGGACTAGGCTATCTTAATTCATTATTACTTTATATTCCTCATCTTTATTGATTAGAAACCATAGCCATTTTACAGCATTAAAAATGTTCAGTTATTTTCCATCGTCCATTTATCTCATTTGATAAGTTTAGTTTACACAAAAGTTGAAATGTAAAGAAAGTTTTGCTTACGAAGGAGTTCCAATATTGATAAAATATCTTCCTCACTTGATAACTATTATTCATAGTCAAGAATATTCATACTATATAAGGGATTAACGGCATAAGTTTGTATCATTATGTAAAATAACGAGCGGATCGGCTCAAGGGACTCGGGTATGACCCGGATACGTCCCAGTGGTAATGGGACTTGCAGACACTTCGCTAAAAGCTAGAAATAAAGAGAACAGGAGGTTCGTAGAGGATATTCCAGCATTCCGTCTACATCTATATTAGTATTATACAGAGGCTAAGTTTGTTTGCGAGTTTATGGGTTTGTCTGATTTTTGTCTGTCTGTCTATTTGTTCCGGGTAATCTCCGAAACGGTTGGACCGATTTTGACGGGACTTTCACTAGCAGATAGCTGATGTCATAAGTTATAACTTACTTTTATTTTAGCAAAATAATCAGGGTTTTGCACAAGAAATAAACAAAGCTTTTTAATTGTCCACGCGAACGGAGCCGCGGGCGCAGCTAGTTTTACATAAATCCCGATAGAAACGATTTAGTTATAAAAAAAATTGAATAATCTATGAAGCTGTTTGTGTAAAACTATTTTAATCAGTATCTTATAAATATATACATAGATTTAATCATGATCAATTTTTACTTTTACGTAAACAATCCAACTACTGAAGATTCAACTACTGACTTTATAACCCGCGGATTGTAATAATAATAACAAAATCAACCTATAAGTGTCTCCCTGATGGGTAAAGGTCTCTTTCAAAGGGAAGACATGGACTTAATCACCACGCCAGCCCACGACGTATTGGCGATTTCAAACAGAAATCAACAGTTCTATTTTTTCTCACATACAAGAAAATTTCTCAAGCATTCAAGGTTTCCTCACGTTCTTTTTCCTATACCGTCAGCCGATAAGTGTTACCAATTTGAATTAGTAAGTGTTGTGTACACGTATATACGCGTGTATACGCATAATTCCGAAAAAAATCGTCGGTACATTCTGGGGTTCAAACTTTGGGGACATCGAATCGGTATTTCGCGAGCCTAAACTACTCATATAAACCACAATGAGTCTCACTCGCGAGTTTCCTTATATAATTCAAGTTCATAGTAGAAACCTATGAAGTACCGGTTGGTTATACGAAAATATAATAAACAGGTGCCAGTACTGAGTGCGTGATTAATGAACAACGCTCGTGAGTGCTCGCGCGAGTATTGCGGTGGTAGGGAAGGTATAGCGACGAGCAAATGGGTTGCTCTCGCGCGCGGACCAAAGCGATTAATACTAAGCTACTTGCACTAGCAATCGTACTAAGCAAAAATATTGTACTATGTAAGTACATTGGTAGTATCCGTGCGAGCTACTACGCTTCGTCTGTAAAGTTACTGTGACGGAATATGGCTTCTGAATCATGTTCTATTTTGTGGCGAGGGCGACCGATTAGCTTCACTAACGCTACTTGCCTAACGATGTTACTTAGTTATGGAGTGATGCTGATATTAAAATTGGATATTTTAGGTAAATGGGGGAAGAGGTTTCATGTTAAAATTGACCTAGTTTTCAATTTTTGAAATCATTACAAAAAATTTAGTAAATACTACATAGCGTTTTATTTATTTTAGGGGGCGTTCAAGTATTACGTAACGCAATTTCGGGGGAGGGGGGATCTTGTATAACATTACGATGCGTTACAAGGGCGGGAGGGGTTCAAACAACGCGTTACGTAACATTGTTTCATTTTTATTTAAATAAAAAACCAGGCATTGCTATTTCCCAAATTCGAAACTCTTTTAGCTTATGTTTTACAGGGAATCCCTCGATTGTATTGTACGTTATTTTTATATTGTTCTTCCAAGTTGGCAATCCTTTTCTTTTATGTTTGTGCCGGTACTTTACGCAACATAATTATGACTTATGAGTATAAAAAATAGTCACTTGGGTGTTATGTAATATTTAAGGAGGGAGAGGTACTGAAAAATGTCACGGCACGTTACATGGACGGAAGGAGGGTCAAAATCTTCAAAAATTTCGTTGCGTAATACTTGAACGCTCCCTTAATTACTCGAGAAAATTAAAAGGAAGTTATAAGAAAGTTGAAGAATAAATATTTTTATAAGTACCTATATAAATATTATGCACTCTATTATAGGTATAAACAAAATATATTAGTAGATATTAAATCAATCAATGTAAATAAGTATTTTATTTGCGAGGTAGTACAGATCTCGTGCTCGATTTGACGGCGACCATCGTACGGTATATATGGCAAAAAATAATGATTAGATTTTGCTACTGAATGAAGTCAGCCTGGTATAATAAATTTTGACCTACATTATTCTCGGCAAGTAAAAGTTTACCCATAAATAATTTCCATAATTATAAGAAATTTATAATATATGCGTGGATGCGTGAATCCAGAAATCCGGGATAAACTTTTATTCAGCAGTGAAATAGACCGGCTTGAGGATGCTAATTTTTAAGTAAAAGACGTCTTATATTTATATTTATTTTAACTTAAAAATACGTTTATCACAACGACCTAAAAGTGAATAATATTTTTTAAATATAAAGATTTTATTCAGCTGCGACAAGTGGTTCACAATTCGATATAAATAAACTTTTGCAGTTGACATTCAAAATAAGAGAAAAAATTACTTTACTGTAAAAAACTCGTAAGGTTCCTGATATCAGTTGTTGTGGTACTGCTAGTTATTCATAAAGGTAGTGTGATTATTAAAATATAAGTAGAACTTACTAACATGGAAGTCTACTTGTCAACTTTGAGCTACCAATTTCTTCTGTTTGTAGGTCATCCAGTGCCTTTTCCAATCATTAGACCACTTTCCGCGTTGGCGTTAATGCTGTCAATCTTGTCTGTAAAAAAATAGACAAGTACGAGAAGGAATCGCGCAATGAGGGTTACAATATATTACCTAATGTTATAAATTTATCGATTTTTTTTAAATCTTTAAATTTTTTAAATTCAATTAAAGGTTGGTTGCTGGAGTCCGAATCCCGGAGTCCCACTAAATCGGCTTCAATTGTTTGTTGTGTTATCTTAGATTATGAAACATTTAAAGACATGCTAGTATAAAAATGCAGATTGAAAAAAAAGTTTCTTGTTTAGGGACTGCCTTTAATATTTTACTTTTTCTATAATTTATTAAGTCAATAAGTTGACAATACGACGATATACTTAAATCCATTAACATTCCACAATGCTTGAAAAGTCTTCTGCGCAATCAACGTGTCCTATCCACCATGACATCATTTAGGGTGTCAAGATATGGAGGCACTTGCACAGTTTTACTATTTACAAAATACAAATGGCACAGAAAGCCATGGAGCACGCCATGTTCGACATCAATCTTTAGAATCTAAGTCATGATGTCAAGGTCCGACATCGCACTAAGGTCCGTCGCATTTGAAAGACAATCACGAAACTGAAAAGAATTTGGGAAAGACATATTAATGTCAGGCAGAGTGATGGATTAAAACTTTGACGGACAGGTGGCCACGTTCAGGTAAACGAGGCGTCGGACGCCAGCTTTTTTGCGTTGACGATATTGTGCAAATTGCAGATCACATCTGTATGAGATTAGCTCAGGACAGGGATGAGTGGCGTACAGCAAAAGAAGCCTATGCTCAGCAGTTCGCTCATTTGTTGGGATATCCGTTATAATAATAACGCATATTCTCTGAAAACTGACTACTTATTACGTATCAAAACATACTGCCCTTTTAAGGTGAAACAGACAAAAGGATAGCGCTGAGGGGGAGGGGGTTAGTAATAGGGTCCATTCTTATGTGGATACGGAACCCTAAAGTGTTCTAGTAACATTTCTTATATCATAATTAAAACTCTTTTCTATTTACAAAGCTGTAAACGTAATATAAGACATATGTCAATAGTAATTCTGTCAATCGTATATACATAACCTCAAAAATTAGAGGTTATTTTTGTTAATGAGTTTATGATTATCTTGGTGATAATAACAGATTATAATTATGAAATTATTGTATTGTTATCGTTTCTAATATGACGTATGGAAATGGGTAAAAATCGAATCGTTAGATTCCATTACATTTATACATACTTGTATACATAAATACGAATTCCTGTGTTATGATCACTAAATACGTAATCAGAATGGTCTTGAAATAATAGGACAAAATGTAAATATAACATAAAGGAAATAATTACGTTAATAAAACACTTTGAAGTACACCATAAAAGCAAACCTTCTAAAGTCCGCTGCCGGCGACGAGAGGACCCATTGAGTAAAATAGACTTGAGACCTCGTCGATTCCTTTAAAACTCAACTCCCGCTGAAATCGCCTTTTCATCCCCAGTAATGGTCGTCCGTTCCGGGACATTTTAATTAATTTCAATCGTAAAGCTTTTTTAGATTCGCGATGAATTATTGATACGTAATATTTTCCATTATAAAGAAATATATAAAATTCTATTGCCAATTTTTGCTATGAAAATAGAAAAGTCAAATATTTTCGCGATTGGCCAATCATATTATGTTTATTTAGTATAATTTTAAATTTTGTAAAATTATGACCAATTCAAAATCCTTAAGAGCGATTGACAAACGAAGCACAGCTTAAACCGGTGAGTCTAGAGACACGAAATTTTGCAAACCAGGATTTACTTATATAACGTAAGAGGACATTAAGAATGTTTTTTTTTAATTAATTCCTTAACAGAGTTAATAGTGCGTTATAATAGGATGACTTCTGAGATTATGTCGATGGGAAATGTCATTAGCAATATGAAAAACCTGTAGACAATTAATGTACTTACGATTAAAACATTTTCATTCAAAAGCACGTTTCATATCGTCAGTATTTGGGTCGTGCAAAAAAGCCGGTCATCCAACAAGAAGTCCGCAAAAACTACTTAACGCCCCGGGTGACATAGTTGAAACGTTAACAGCTTCGTTTGTGTCACAGTTTCACCGAAGCGGTGTGTAAAACAAGTTATACACCCTTTACGTTCGCGAAAAATGCCCAACTTCATGTGGTAGTTTAAATTTAAAGTAATCGGTTTAAACATATTAGTAATGATAGGCTCAGTGGTAGCGTGTACGGATACCGCGTCGATTGATGTAGGTTCGAGTCATTATAATGAGCCTGAGCTCCCGGTGAAGCAAAACATCGTGATAAAACTATAGCACAGTGGTAGGGCATTTCCTTCTACCCTTCAAGTTCAAAATCTGTCGCCAAGCACCTATAGGTATTTTTTGAGGTAGATTGTATAAATAACGCTAAAATCTATAAACAATTAAAACAAATATGTAAGAGTAGCTTAAGCTGCCTAATATAGTTCCATATGAAATTCCAAGGTAAAAAAAACTTTTTTTTATAGAATTCATAGTACACCAATAGAGTAAGTAGTTTTGAAACGTGCACTTGTAAAACAAACTACTTTAAAAATCTTACAACACTCACCTCATTGTCGAGCAGAATGTTCACGCTTCATTTAAATTTTTCGTCTCAGCAGGGAACTATACTGAGTGCATTTTTTATGAAGTCTTTAACCTTTAAACTGGTTTGAATTTAAATGAGTAAATACATCAATACATCATGAGTTAATGGTTGAAGAGTTATCGGCTGGTGAGTTTTGCCTCTCTGCCGCAGCGGGGCGCCTCGCCGCCGTGCCGCTTAGTTCTGTAAGATCCCGACAGACCCCTGGATACAACCTGCCTCTATTGTAGCTGACACGAAACACGCACATAATAACCGCATCGAAAGCGAATAAGTCATGTGCTTTATAAATTTTATTGTGAAATGTCTTCGATGTTTAGTTTGTAATGCGTTCGCATTGTGCATGTCATCATTTATGAAATAGTGTGATATAAAACTTGCCATGCCAAAGTATTCTTTATGACTATCATTATTTATTTTTAATATCCTACTTTATTTATCTTCATACACAGTTATTTTTGTTTGTGACGCATAACTTAATGTTATAATAATAAAAGTGAATTATTTAGTTTTTGTTTTTAACATATAACTTACGTGAAAAAATTGTTCTGTGTAACTTTATGATATACTTATTATACCTACATTATTTATTAATATTTACCATTGACACATGTACATTGACACATTACATGTTTAAATGGACTGATAGAATGAAGCAATGATGGCTCAGTAGCATGTACGAACATAGCGTCGATCGACGTGAGTTCGAATTCTTGCAATGAGCCTGGGCTTTCGGTGAAGGAAAACATCGTGATGAAACTATAGCATGGTGGTAGTATATTTTCTAACACCCGACTGGCCAGCTACAACCTTCAAGTTGAAAATCTGCCGCCAAGGCCCTGGAGGTGTGTTCCGACAGTTACACTTGAGAGCCAGTTTCTCCATTAGATTTAGCGTGTTACCACTTGGTCCAAATCTTCACTTAAAATTAGATAAGATTGTGGCCATAACGCTAATACCAAAAACGATAAAAAAGATGAATAGAACAAAAAATTGATATTTTTTTCTGTGATTGCGGTACAAACACTAAGCATTGCAAATAAGTTAATTTAATTTTCCTTTTTATAAAATAGTTGTTATTTAATTTAAAAAAAAAGTAAATATATTTTTTACTTCAAATGCGAGTAAAGATTACGTTAATATTTTTACGTTTTTTTATTTTTTTAAGTTATTTTAGTTGCTCATAAAATTATTAGTATTAAAAATTAAAAAATAAATAGATATTTTTTTACTATAGATTTTAATGATCATTATTCTCGTCCGATAAAGATTTTAGTTACTTTCGAAATGCGCCTAAAGAAGTCATGGATACTTCAAAAGCTTATTCTATTTATTTAAATTTTACAATCAGTAATAAACAAACAAACATACGGTTTTGATTTTTATTTGTCAAAGGAGGAAGTTATGTTTTAAGTAGGTACATACTTGAAAGAACCGCTACTTAAATACTTGTATTGCACAACAATCGACAATCCATTCTGACGTGCCGTATAGATAGTAAACAGAGTTCCCATGCGCCATTACACTTCAAGTATTTGTAAAATAATCAAAACGTTCTACCCACGAATGTGTACAAGAAACTCGTTAAGTTTTAATTTATTTGATTCGATGAGCGCGATCGCTTGATAGTTCTCAATACCACTTCAAAGTTCTCGTGTATACTTACTTATCACGGAAATATTTCAACAGTTTAAATATATTTGAGTTTAGAATATTCATTAAGTAAATTAATTATCTATGTTAATAAATCTGTAATTGTGTCTGTAAATGTTTCCAAATTTCTGGATAGGTATCTATTATACTCGTAAAGTACACGATCACGGATATGACGTTTAAAAAAAATTGTCTGTTTGTCAGATTTTTATGCAATTTTGTACACAAGAAGCTTAGTATGTCATCGCTCAATTGATTAATACTCAATAAGAACTTTCAAAATTTCTTATACAAGACGTAAATAAAATAAAAATGTTAACCGATTTTGATGAAAATATATTGTAGACGACGAACTTACGTTATTGTATATAATTGATAAGATATAAGATCTGTTTATATTACATTTAAAATTATTAAAAAAAATGTTGATTCTCTATCGCTTTGGATGAAATTTTATAGACAGGAAAAATATGCCATTCGATAATAATTGATAGGCTAAATGAATAGTCAAGAATATGAGTAAATCTACGTAAGCAAAGTATTATAGCAAATTATACTTAGCATATAATATAGCTGTATCGGCGATTCTGCTCGTGTGGACTATAAAATTATTGTTTAGTTCTTTTTATAAATAAAGCATAATCTTACTTCTGTCTGTATGTTAATTATAAATGCCATCGATCGAGCACACACGCGAATCGCGTTTTAAGCGCCCAAAAGCGTCTTCTTTCCAAATTAATTCACCATTACCGTCACTGCTTATACCTGGCCAGATATCATAGTTATGAATTAAAAAAAAAAGATTAGTGATAAGTGGTTCTGTCATGAAAGAACACAAACGGACAGACTGACAGAGTGACTTTGACTTATATAATATGTGTAGAAGGAAGCAGAAGTGTTCGTGCTTGCTGTGTTCTAGATCGAATGGTGTGGTTAGCACACGAGGTGTTCCAACTCACTCCTCAGAAAAAGCAACCTATAGTGTCTGGCCTCAGGACTGCGGTCCTTATGTGCTTAGTTATAAGTTGCTATAGGCTGTAGTGAACACTTAGCATCAGTTGGACTGCATGTCTCTTTGATACTTCATAACAAATATTATTGATTATAAAAATTAAAAGACAACATATATAGGCCACTGTGTTCAATCAAATCGAGCAATTAAGTATCAAGAGCTTAAACAAACCATTGGGTAATAAATTTTGTGAGCCGATGTTTATTTTAAAATTTAGTAGTATTATTATATAGTGTTTGTACATTCTGTTTATGTTGAAAATGATAAAGACCACCCGGCTATGTATGGTAGCACACATTCGGCGGAACCGTTTTATACCACTGCCAGTTGGTTTGCCTCACTCCAAACAGTATTAAAACAAACACTCGATCGGGGAAAGCGGTCATATTTAATTTTTATTTGAGATCGGAAAAGGCCGTCGTGGGTTTCTTCTCAATAAACTGACATACTTTTACACTCGGTATGGGTAATGTTGAATAGTTTTTGTTATGTATTTGAAACTACCAATGGAATCATAATGATTGAAGTTTATTTTATTGAATAGAAAGTATTCTTTTAGTTTCGTTTATCGTTCAATAAAATCGTAACTGATCTAAACTTACACTAAAAGTCACATTGAAAATTATCGTCAATTTTGAGTAATGTGAATATTCTTCGATATAAAGTTCAATGTATTTTAGAGTATAGGTAAGACTGTATAATATATTATTATTCTTTAAATAATAATCTGTCAAAATTACTAAACCAAGTCAAAGGCGGTAAAATTTTCTAAATGAAATTATTTATTACCTCTATTTGAAGGTTGGACAGTTGATGTTCAAATTTACGCATTTTTAAAACTCGTGCAATAATATTTGACGTTTAAATTAGTTAATAAATCTTTCAGCCATTTTTGTTCAATGTTAAGAAACGATTCCAATTTGCCCACAAAGGACTGTATATATTCTCTTATTCTATTATAATATGTATTGTGTATAGTCATTATTGTCTGATTACTACAGTCTATAATACAAATATTCCTTTTTTAATATCTTAAAATCGTTTATGTACAATAAAATAAAAGTAGATAAATATACATATTAAATAAACATTATTTAGACATCAACACCATAAGTAAGAATTATCTCCGTTCTCAGGAAGTTTCAAAGTACAGCACTAACGACGTTATCATTGTTGGGGAAGAAAAAACCATCGACTTGGAAAGCCTGAAAATGTGTCGGGTTGGGGAGACTAGACGAAAAAATTCGTTTCCGACTTGGTCCTTGTACACACATTGACTGGTCAAACTCACGATATATACGGACATGGATTTTTTTTAAATCTAATTTAATATAACTGGATGACTTGTGAGAATATTTTCCACGTTATAGAATGTAAACAATCCAACTAACAGTTAGTTAAACAAATTGTTTGGCAACTTCTTCTTTATAAATTGGCAACTAGTTCTCTTCATTGAAGATCATTACTGCCATTATTTAGTGTCCTGTCTTATGACGATTTCAGTATCCTAACATAATAGGGCTAGAACTTTTTTTTTTGAACTTTCTGGTGTGTTTTTGTGGCATCTCAGAATTCATGGTCCATGTTATTATATCCGATCCGCTTCACTCGTGCACAATAGACAAGCTTTATTATGCAAAACACCACCTGTATTACACAATATAGGATCAAACAACGCAAATTTATGAACAAAAAACAAAAACCATTATATGACAGTTTGAGATCCCGCCTAAAAATGAGATGGCGTCTTGAATATATTTTGATTAGCATTAAGAAATGGCATTCCTAATGAAAAAGGTTTTAATCACTTTTAAAGAAATCATTAATTTTCAACTATATAGTTTCGTCAATAGCGGTTTAAATAAGTTTTAAACTGATGTGTAAATCATTAATTTTAATGAAGAATTAACGGAAATATGGCATTGCCAGAAAAAAAAAACATTGTGGATTTAATATACATATATGATGATACATATTAGACTTACGTAACGTACTCAAAACGTCTGGGTTTAATGGAATCGAATTAAATCTTAAAACTTTATTCTACCTGCCTGTTATAGAATAAATTAAGTTTCCCGACCTCAAAATCCAATTCACGTAAATAGAGTTACTATTTTACATTTGAACTGTCGACGGATCAAGTTTCAAGATAAATTAGTGTGAATACAACTATTACAGGCTGGAGCATGGTAGATATTGACTTTCTCCGTGGCATTTGCAAGCTGGTATGCAATTGGTATTTAATTACACAATACGAAAGACCACCTAAAGTACAATCACTTGAATTAAAAAAAAACATTGTAAGGTATTAAAGTGGTCTTTTGCAGAAGGATCGCTTGGCAAATTATGTATACTAATATTATGAAGTTCAATAGCTTATTTGCTTGTTTAAACGTGCAAATCTCTGGAACTACCATTCAGATTTGAAAGACTATTTTTGCACGTTACACTATTTATTGAATGTTCCTTTCTAGAATCTTCTTCAAATCTGACTGGTAGTTCCAGAGATTAGCGCGTTCAAACACAAACAAAAAACAATCTTTTGAGCTTTATTTTTAGTATAGACTAGCTGTGCCCACGGCTCCGCTCGCGTGGATTAGAGAATGTTGAGGGCATGACGTGTCGAGGGCACACACGAATAGTGCTACCTCAAAAATTCTTAATGTGGATGATCCTTAGAAAGTAGACATATACTATGGCTGAGATTTTTGTAGGTCTTTTTGAGATCTTGCAATTATGTTTAATGTTTGTGTTTATATGTAATGTTGTTTAATGTGTGTTATGTGTGTAATGTTTATATTTAATGATTAATTTGATATATCTCTTATGGTTTACTAAGCGTAAACCATTTAATCGCCCCAAAAGCGTATTTTTCCTAATTGATTTACCATTATCGTCACTGCTTATTTTGTATGTTATTTTATGTAACAAAAATATATCCTATAACCTGGCCAGATAACACGAATTAAAAGAAAAACCATGTACATCGCATTAGTGGTTTTCGCGTGAAAAGAACATAAATAGAGAGACAGACAGAGTGACGTTGAGCTTTATAATATGTATAGATGAGTCGATTTAGTAGCTTATATTAATTATATTGTGGACTTTTTGCTTTTAGACGCAGTGTGTACGATATCCGGCTATGTTTGCGATCCCCTTGTCGCGATAACACGCACGGCACCGACTGATGGTACGTACCTACGTACGTTGTGCCGGCGCCCTTACCTATTTGTAATTTACTTAAAAATATGGCCCTCGATAACGTTAGGGGCTTTCTAGCGGCTAATTCTATGGTTTTGTTATGCGTATGTCTGTTCAAGACATTGAGAGTACCTAGATATATGTTGCGATTTTTGATTTTGTCATCTTGTTAATGCGTGAGAATTTTATAACTTCATTTACATATGAGATTATGGTAATAATAAAAAAAAATTGCCCTTATTTTTCGGTTCTATGATTTTAAGTTAGTCAAGTGAGTTATTGTGCACTAGTAATAAAGTCGTATGTAGACATTTTTATGACTTCGCATTTTAATGTGTAAGAATGTTTAGATATTCTTTGTACTTAAAGAAAATTAAAAAATAACCTGGTAATACCGGTATAGGATTTATTGCGGTAACATTATATTTATACTAACGTTATCTCTCGGCTCCAAGCTTATGTTACGTAGAAATTATTTTCATCGCATAGTCTTATTTTTCCTCATATTATTGACAATTAATATAGTATATCAATTGATAGCTGGTTCATCAAAATCGGTATAAAGTTACGAATAACATGGTCTAGTTATTACCGTCGTTTCTATTAAATTTTTAAACCAAAAAGTAGTAACACAACTATAATATTTGGATATATGGTATTACTAATCTTTTTGTAGATATTTATGTGTTCTCTAAAACTGTAGTACATGATTTTGTTCTATCATCAATAGTTTTCGCAGCGCACACGATGTAAGGCATATAGATCACTTTTTTATACCTTGCGTTATATTATTGAGATTTCGTAGATTCCCTAATAAAATATATATATATATATATATATATATATAGCCAATGTTACTATAGCATAATATAGCATTCTACTGGTAAAATAATTTTAAAAATCGGTCCTGTAGTTTTAGAGTTTATTAATTACAAAGCTTTTTCTCTTTATAATATTATTAGTATTGACAAACGTTTAAGAAGAGAAAACTGAAACGGTCAAGCCTAGCCATCCATAACGTAACATCCATTGTGTTTATTTATACCCGTGAGATTTAATAAAATGGAGCCGAAACTTCAAATTAGTTTCTGAAACGGATGAAACTTTTGGGTTACATCAATTATCCGAAGCTTAATTTAAATGTCGGATTACATAACAACATTATTATGTATTTTAATATTATTTGATGTTAATTCATAATCGCTTAATCTATATTTATGTTGATGCGAAGTTGATGTTGAAGCGATGATGGCGCAGTGGTAGCGTGTACGACTTCGCGTCGAATGAGACGTGAGTTCGAATCCCTACAATTAGCCTGAGCTTTCGGTGAAGGAAAACATCGTGAGGAAACCATAGCATGGTGGTAGGGCTTTTTCTGATGCCCGCCTGGCTAGCTACCACCCTCAAGTTGAAAATCTGTCGCCAAGCACCAATAGGTGTGTTCCGGCAGCTGCACTTGAGAGCCAGTCTTCCACTAGGTTTAGCGTTTACCATCCTGGGCCATATCGTCACTTAACATCAGGTGAGATTGTGGCCACTAAGCCAAACCTATAACGATAAAAAAAAAAAAAAAAAAAAAAACCATTACACGAGTTTTAAGTTAATATGTAACATTTAAAGTTGAATTTATTTCCGTTATTATTAAATTTCATTTTAAAGTCGCTTCAAATAAGATACAAAAATCGTAAGAGTCACTGAATCCATTTTTCGTCGCTTCATTAACATGGTTTTTAATATAATCCTTGTCATAGTAATGTATTGAATTTCATAATAATTTAAATTCTTACTCTGGTACATCATGTTATAAAAGGCATTCTATAACTTTAAAAATTTTAACATCGAAGTTATAATATCTTTGGTTAATTGTGGAATTACTTAGTTTAAGAATACAACCTACAGATTGTAAGGTTAGCTACATGTTGTTAAAAGATTTTTTAGAATCGAAAGAACAATAAAAAATACGTGAATCATAACTTATACCATAGATCATACAAGTTATATTCCGATACCATTTTCACATACTGATGCCGATGGATATTTTCTTCCTAGTTTTATTTTATTACTTTCATCTTTTTAAAGGGTTAGACCGCAATCTCATCTGATGTTAAGTGACAATGTGACAGAAGATGATAAACACATTAAACCTAAAGCCCATGGCTTTCAAGTGCAGCTAACATAACACGCCTATAAGAGTATGGCAAAAGGTTTTAACTCGAGGATGGTAGCGAACCAGGAGAGCATTAGAAAATACGACCACACCATGATTTCGTCAAGAATAATTTTATCGATAGGCTTTTCTTGTTGATGTATTAATGAATATTTATTTACATTTGAACAAGAGGTGGTAGAAGAGTCATTTCAAATTTGTATGAATTTCACCAATGTTTGTATTATTTTTAGTTTTCTGTAAGTCAGTATAATATTAAGATAATGTGCGTGTAGTTCGCAAAATCTTAAATCAAATAATTCCAGAATATTCCAGAAATTATCGTTCTGAATTTTCCTTTTTTCACTCTTTTTTTCTTGTATGTTGTACAATGTTGTATTTAATTTTAAATTTAGACTGTAAATGGTAGTAACCATATTTTTTTTTATAAATTAGTTATATATACTTACATATATTTCTAGATATAATACTGTATATATTTTAGCAACTATATATTTTTATAAAACATATTAATGTAATGGCTATATGAAAGCTAAATAATTATTAAACTTAAATTATTAAACCACGAGTAGCAAACTATCTGTGATTGACATGATAGGATTGCGGTCCTGATTGATGTTAGCTGTAGTGTTGAATTAATATCAAGTGGTTCCTTATCTGTTTGTTCTTTTGATTAAACATCTAAACTATATATTTAGATTAATTATTGTATTATTTAATTTTCCTAGAGCAAATTTTATTTAAATATAGATTTTTTTTCCGATAACAGAACAATGGTAAACACATTAATCCCTTAAGTTTGTACAACTTAAAACTAAATACCTTTCGAAATATCGTAAACAAAGCTGGTAGTAAATAAGTATTAGTCATGGTTAGTATTGTACAATAAATCACCAAATACAGGCACCGCGGGCGTCGCGTGACGCGACATGCACGCCATTTACTCCGATGTCATAATTCCATCTGTTCCTATTCACCTGGTACTGGCATACTTGGGGTACTTACTAACGATTGACAAATTATAATCCCTATTTCGAAACTTATACTTTTGATTAGGGCGACAGTAGGACTGTAGGACTACTAAGGTTTCGAGTATTTTACTTCTATACATATTATAAAACTCAACGTCTCTCTGTCTGTCTGTTTATGTTCTTTTCACGCGATAAACCACTTATCCGATGTATATGTTTTTGATGTGTAACATCTCTCTGTTGCTGGATACTTTTTGTGGAAGTGATTTTGGAATGGGATGGATATGTTTTACAGGAAACAGGGGAAAAGCGCGCTATTTGATTTGACCAATGAGCGCACAGGGTGGCGGAGAGGTGGCTCTGATATGGTGTCAAACCATTTTGCGTGAGATTGGTACCACGACGTACGAGCAGCCAACATAGTGTTTGCGTGTGTATATGGCAAGAAAGGGAAATAGAGAAGGAGAACGCATCAGCTGTGCAGTGTCTATAATTATACAGACTGACTATATTAGACAGTCTATATTAGACAAAATCTGAGGTTATATTTTAATGTGTAACCTATATTAACAATTACTTTACGTTACTATTGCGTATTAAACACGACTAGGTTTAAACTTGCGCAAGCAAGGGCGCTCCTTAATATAGAATTACATATATTTCCATGCTTACAATATATTCAAGCAAATTATACGACGAATAAATTGACTTCACATATATTGCAAATCAATTTCATAGTAGGATAACATGTCAGATGTTACTACTGTAAGGCTAGTTTTTTTTTTTTAATTTATAGCTATATTATGTGGCCAGGCTGTACGATATTTTCTATAAGATAAAGTAATATTCTATACTAATAATAACATTTAAGTGTATGTTTGTAATGTCAAAATAATAAGCTTTCACTAAATTCATATTAAAGTTTAACCGTACTTATAACAAAAAAAACTAAAATTTGTTCTGTTTGTTTATTCCGGCTAATCTTTGAAACGGCTGAACCGATATTAACGA
The DNA here is from genome assembly GCA_947532125.1 of Saturnia pavonia. Taxonomy (NCBI): domain Eukaryota; kingdom Metazoa; phylum Arthropoda; class Insecta; order Lepidoptera; family Saturniidae; genus Saturnia; species Saturnia pavonia. Next base: position 10,630,156 of record OX383905.1, on the reverse strand, counting down.
GACTTTCACTGGCAAATACCAGTTAGACCGGTAGTTCTAAAGGTTATCGTATTCAAACAAACAAACAATCGAGCTGTAAATTAGTAGAATCGATTCTAGTTTAACAAAAAAGAAAATCCAATATGATTTATGTAATAATTCATGATATCTAAGTACTTATAAGTAACATAGATATTACTTGAACCGTCATATACGTGTTCGATATCTCAGCAAACGCTCACGACCCCACCTGAAGTGTAGAACTGGAAATTGGAAACCGTAACTCAACAAGTATTAGGGGAAGGAAAAGTTCGTAGCACAGCCATCTGTAGGCCTTATCTACACCTATAAATATCGCACGGAACTCCGGAACGAGTACGAATTATGGTTCCAGAGGTACCTTAGGTCCTCACATTGTAATGGATAATTCATGCACCCTCAACCATCGCTTGGTTCCATAATTTTACAGCAATTTTTTTGTAATCATTGACCGCAGTTCGTGACTCTCATTCATCGAAAATATAGGTAGCAATAAAATGGAAGTTAGTCGTTTAAATAATTAATTTATATTGTAATTAAAAGGAAAAAAGTTTTTTATTTGTGTAACATATTTAATGTGTTATCTTGATTTTGTATTCCTTGCACAATAGCTTTAAATTTAATAAAAATCTTTACCTACATACCTGTAAGTTTCATGAGGGGAAAATGATATGCCAACTTTTTAATTAATTTATGTAGAAAATTTATTCTATAAAGATAAAATTATAGTTTGACTTTAACGTATTGTTAGTATTAAAATCTGTAAAACATAATCCAATTCAACAAGTAAGTATCGTTAATACAATTTATATCAAACAATGACAAAATCCATTTATTTTTTCCGTCATTCCACAAGGGTCTACGCACCTACGCAGCTCGCAATTTTTCTCTGTCACACTGCCTCTTGACTTGGAATCGACGGAGGGCTCTTTACTCCTAAAAATGTTCCGCGAGGGCTCTGATTATTAAAGAAAGTAAAAAATTCGCAGAACGTCTGCACGAGGGTAATATGATGAAGTCACGTATTCGTTTGTGTGAATGCTAAGAAAATACTGATCATTTTTCCTTTTTTAAATATATTAAAATAAGTCTTGACAAGAAAATTGTTTTTTTTTTCTATTAAATTCGCGAAATATATTTGTTTGTTGCAAATAAATTTGTTTAAAAACTGTAAGTTATCACAACATATCATGGAATTACGAGAACTAAAATTAATGTTTAATATGTTATTTCGTACCCTTAAACAAAAACGTTGTATTTATTGGCATAGGAACTAAATATAATAATCAGTAACATTTCACAGCACAATAACTTATTAATAATAAAAAAATTTGGCGATACAATAATATGGATAACAATATTATTCTTCCAAGAAATTCCTAACGTTTATTCTTAACTAACCACCTTTTTGTTTATCTTTTAATACATAATAAGTACCGCATATTGTTTGAATGATTTACACCTCATCTCAAAGTACCTTTTAGAATGATTTATCATAGTTTGCATGAGGTGTACCTACTTATGTGATAATTGAGTTATTCAACCCAAGCGCCTCAGCTAAGGCCGTGTAACTATAATGTTTACGTTATTTGACAAGAGGCATCCGACACCTGGCGCGAAATGCAATCAAGCTTAATTATTACGCGTATTAATAACAAGGGTGCACTCTGGGTTGAGTACGAAACCAGTTGTCATGGCAACGCCCTTCAGTTTGAACACAGCCTGCGACCCGCACCTACAGGCTCAGAACACGTATTTAGTTATTTACGAACAAAGGTAATAATTATACTGTTTTATTTGTGACTGCAATTTCAGTATACGATAATAACATTATTAGACCAATAGGCTTTATAAAACACCATATCGTAATTAGTTAAATGCCGAGTGACGCATCTCGTCATATACATGTCGCAGTCAACAAGCTTAAACAGCCGTTTAATTAACAGCCTAGCCTTTTTTTAAAACGGCGCCGCCGTACACTAGCAGCCTAAATGATATTTAACCATTCAATGAATGACTTGGATCGATAACATTTAACTACTTGCCGGGCCTTATTGCGTTTACGCAAAAAAAATTGTACAATGGAAAAGTGTAGTGACAAAAATAATTTGAATTGAGCTGAGACTGACTTGGGCAGTTTAACGTTTTGAGTTTTACGAATATTTTTTCCGTTGTGAGCGATGAAATTGGTTAGATTAGGTTTGAATTGTGATTACAAGCCAAAAACAAATAATAAGCCATTAAAATTAATATAAAAGTTTTAGCTAGACATAACGTCAAAATTAAAAAATACACCGCAAACTAAGCAAGTCAGTACATTAAATGTTGTATTAGACGCTACGGTGAATGTTATTAAGGCAGCTAGTTGAACGGCACCGTTTAGTAAAAAAGCTAGGTTGTTAATTGAACGGCTGACAGGCTACTTACCTCATATCAAATTCGGTGCAATAAATAAATATTTTCTGTACTATTTGACTTAAGAAACCAATATTTATCGATTTCAGATATTAAAAGTATAAGATGTCTAAATATTGTGAATTTAAAAATTGTTTTTTTTTTTAATTTTGTACTCTCTAAACGCTGTCAGTCATATTAATCCATATATTATCTTTGCTGTGACGTCATACGGGTTGTAAACAAACATTTGATATTTAGCAAACGTTCATCATTGTAAAAAACTCGATACTTTCTATTAAAATGACAACGTTTGCTAAATGTCAAATGTTTGTTTTCAACCCGTATGACGTCACAGCAAAGATGATAAATAGACTAATATGGCTGACAGCGTTTTCGCCAGTTTACGAAAAGTAAACTTTTAAAATAAAGTATTGCGGTTTTCTAGGTCCTATAAAATATGGTAATATTTTTTCCCTCTAATCGGACGATAATTAATAATTCAAGACATACTTTAAAAAAGAGTCAACTAGCCTATTAAGCTAGTTGGCTGCGACATACATACTGGAATAAGCTTATAGAATTGATACAATTAAGCTCAACTGATTATAAGGTAACCGATGAGCAGGGTAATCAAGTACACCGTCATATCGATCAGCTAAAGCGGAGTAATAGGAATTCCCTAATTTCCCCAAATATAGGGCAACTTATGGATAGCGAACGCGAGCGGAACTGAATGGAAGGAGCGCAGCAGCGCGGGCGAAAGAGAACGAAAGTCCACCGCCAGAATTAGACCATAGTTTGACAGTTAGTCGGGATCCAATCAGTGCGCCAGAATCCCGTGAACCTCTTCAAGATAACTCGTATCAAAACGTAACAATCCAATACCCGTACCCATATCAATGAGTAAATGTCGGCCTATCAGAAACTGTATAATGAATATATACACCAAAGTACAAATAATAAGACTCATGAAATATTATGACAGTAAGAAATTAAGAGTTTAGATGGTAAAGTTAATTTAAGTATGGAGAGTTGTAGTGTATTATTGTATAAGTGGGTTCATATAAATAAATGAACGGTTATGTTGACGGGTACCGTTTAGTCAATACATATAATAAAATTGAATTGTCTGTTTGTAATATCAAAATAACGGGTTTTTACTAAATGCATATCAAATTATAAACGACACCTTTATTAAAAACCCCATTTTTTTAAGTTTTGTCTGTCTGTCTGTTTGTTCTGTGTAATCTCCGAAATGGTTGGACCTATTTTGACGGGACTTTCACTGGCAGATAGCTGATTTTATAAGACATAACTCAGGCTACTTTTATTTTAGAAAAACAATTATGGTTCTGCACAAAAAATAAAAACCCTTTTTAGCAGTCCAAGCGAGCGGAGCCGCGGACACAGCTAGTATATCATAAAAATAATAATGAGGATTTGTGTAGGTACCTAATTAGTGTAGTTGATTCGTCTAATTATTTATACTAAAAATAAGTCTATTAATGATATTTTAAGACGATGTATTAATATATCTACCGATACAAATGTTATATGACAGACGACGTAAAAAGGAGATTTCACAAACCATAAATTCGTCGGTGGTCCCAAGTCAGGAATCTCATAGACTTAACTTTGAAGAGTCAGTAAACGGGACGTCATTAAGTAAGACAACATAATCCGCAAATATCAACAAAAGAATGCGATGTTCATGTTTTTGATGCAACAGAAAAATCAAACAATGAAAACTTGTTAACTTAAATTCGATTAAATAAGTATTTTACAAAGTCTTTCGTACGCTTTATATTATAGTTTCTGTCAATAGTTTTAAAATCTAATCCCCGGGTACTGTTTACAAGAATTTTGTAAAATCTTGTAATTAATTAAATAAGATTTACAAGCAATTTGTGGGTTTATTACAAGGTAAAATATTTTAATTGTACGGATACAGCCTTTCGTATTGGGCAATTAATCCTTTGTGTAAAGTCGTTTGGTTGCGATAAAATCCCTCGTAAACTTACTGGGAACATTCCACCTGATATCTGTTACAATGTTACTTTGCTATGGCGTCCTTTTATACATTTCATTCTGGTATACTTTATTTATTTGTTCAAATGTCGTTTTATATTCATTTATTTTATACAAACTTCACAGCACATTTTTTGACATTTTTAAAATATTAGAATATAATTTTAAATTGCCAATTAAGAAGTAGTAATAAGAAGTATAATAAGAATAAGATATAAATAATAACAATAGTAGTAAGAAGTAGTTACATTTCGTATACCATGTGTATGAATGTATTTAGAATGATGTTTGCATAAATAATATTGTGTGTGTATGTTGTGAGAGAGTGAATTTGAGTGCTGTGATTATTATTTGAGTGTTTTACTCGTAGGTTTCCTGTATTATTCATGAACTATCCTTGCACAGACCAACTTCAGAAATTGATTTCGACTAAGGTAGAATAAGTCAATATCATTGAAAAGGTTATTGCAATGCATATTACATATATAAATTATGGAGTTTTGTGCATATGTATGCTTTACAGAAGAAATTGCGAACAAACTGGGGTTCCTAGAACGCTTTGTAGGTACTCGGAAATTTAATTTACTTAAGAGTTCCTTGCAATCTGTTATTGACTTATCTAGATCATATTGAAACTATATAACTGATATATCGCTGATATAACTGGTAATCAGTGTTTACATTAACTTATTTTAGTTCTTTTTGTTATTATATTAAAAAATAGTGAACAAAAAAAAACAACTTTGTCAAATATCAACAATAAACTCAGTTATTATATCTATAAGTCTTTGGAAAAAATGGTACCTTAATGTCTTTATTTACTTAAACCCTTCGCCAGATCTAACAAATACATCATTTTATAATCAATCAATTTTACATCATTCCCTTCTTTACCTACCATTTTAAATGTATGTTCTCCTGTGAACATAATTTCTAATTCATATAATGGGTTGCATAACTTGTAAAAAATAAAAATAAAAGTAGTGAAATTCAAAAGGACAAAATTGGAATATCTGTTCGATAGGTAACTTCGGTGTAGTTTTAACATATTGCTATTTTAGTTGTTATCCACACATCAATTTCGCATTTTATTATTATCACTTTCTCTTATTTATGTTTACTTCTTTAGCACTTGTTGTGATTTGAAATTCGATGAAACGAAAAAGCGACAGTACAAAGAGACAGGCATATTATACATCTGTAGGATTTAGCCTACGAGAGAATGAGATAGAATAGATTTACATTATTCACGGTTAATGCAAGTCCTGATTTTCATAATTGTAGTCATCGTCGGATTGGCCTTGTGGTGTGAGACGATCACACTTCATACGCAGTACGCACGAGTGGTCGATAGTTCGAATCCCGCTGATTTAGGATATTTAAAAATAGTTTTAAAGGTTTCATTTCTTAAATGTAATGATTGTATTATCAATCATTTTTTATCTCTTCATTATATATATTTATTTCACTTTATTTTATTCCTCATTTATTCATTTATTGTGTTTATGCTCCTTTCCGAAGGCATCTCATCTATAGGTAATTTATTATTTTAAATATTGTATTACAAACTTATTTTACGATTTATATATCGAAAAAGTAGGTCGTATATATTGTATTTTGGCTGAAGAACTTTTTAAATTTAAAATATGAACAAGACGGCAAAATAATTGAAGACTTGACGGATCGATTCTGACTGACGAGAGAGACACGGATCGCTAAAGGAATTGTACAATCTTAAATGAGGAATCAAATAAATTAAAATAAATACATATAATTAAAATATAAAAATGATTGATAAAGCAATCATTACATGACCCACAATTATTTAACAAATGTTATCCCAATAAAGAAATCATAAAAATCAATAGTGAAGTTTTCAAAAAATAAAATCCGCAGATGCAAACACGTAAACAATTAAGATATATATTTTTAAGGCACTTAAAATATATAGGAGATTGAAGAAAACCAAGTCAAAATTAAAAGTGTTTCGGTTTAATTAAAATTGATTTACCAACTACTACAAATCAATCATTTCTTTAATATAAGGAATTCGATTTCAGTACAAAAAGTTTTAGATATAAGTCAATAACAAAAACTAAAATTACATTACTTTCATTACAATTTACTACTATAGTTAATAAAGTAAATGGTAAATTTGTATAAGGTTTATCAAACATTTCAAAATATGTACAAATCATAAATTCGAATACGAAAATTATACTATATCACAGTCGCTAGAGAAAGGTGAAAATTTAATGCCAATTTACGTTACAGAGCAGTCTATTTGGAAACACATTCGAGAAAACTACAATCTTTAAAACTGGTAACATTGGTTCCTTCAAATATTATGAAAATCGTTGTTTACTTACACTTCATATTTATTGAGATCGACTTCATAATTTCGAAATTAAGGGAGATACTCATTTACTTAGTTCTGAAAGATTAGTGAAATCAAGAGCTTCAACTTCAGCTTCAAAAATCTTTTTTGAAGTTTTAGAGAATTAGACCTTACCAGGTAATGCTTTTCTAATTTGAAATATATTTTAGAAAATTTAGCAGGATACCGCTTTGTCTTTGCCAGTTCTAAATTATCAAATATTTGTAGAATATTTACAATGTCAATCAGTATAAATTAGTATTGCTTAGTATAAATTATATTCTAATGATAATTATATTGCATTACTATTGAAATAAATTAACTACGATACGTATGTCCTGAACAACCTGATGTCCCCGAGTGATTGATAAACGCGTGCATTCCTGTGTACGTTGACTCTCTGCAAAAAAAAAAAGTAAATAAAATATACATATGGTATATTATTATCTTCTATATATTCTTCCATACATATTATAAAACTCAACGACTTTCTGTCTGGCTGTGCGTTTATGTTCTTTTCACGCAAAAACCACTTATATCATTTACATTTTCATTTTTTGATATGCTATCTGGCCAGGTTATAGGATATATTTTGTTAGATAAAGTAACATAGGAAATAAGCAGTGACGATAATGGTGAATCAATTCGGAAAAAAGGCGCTTTTGGGACTTACGCTTAGTAAACCATAAGATATACATCAAAATAATGTACTACATAATGGTAGATCTTAAAAAGACAGACAAAAAAGTCTGCGATAGTATATGTCTATCTTCTTAGGAACACCCAGAATAAGCATTTTTAGTATTTAAAAAGATTCGCGGGCGACTGTCATGGTTGGAAGCGGGGAGCAGTGCCTAGGATTCGCGCGTCTGTTTGACCCACAGCATTAAAGTTAGAATCATTCAATCGATTTCATTTTGGGGATCATATAATATTTCGATTTAGTTCATCGTTCATTTTGCACATAGGAGTTCATCTGTAGATATTCAATAGATATTAGGGGTGTGCGAAAATTATTAGAATCGAATCGAATATGTATTTCTGTTCGATTTGAAATTCAATTCGAACTATCCGAGTTTCTGAATAATTTGTTTTAACATTCGAATTTTCAATTTCAATTTCATATATGAAAGAATACTTGATGGAAAATAAGTTATAAGGAAATACTTAAGTTTGAATTAAACATTTCGAAAATTATAAACTATTCGAAGAACATACAAATAATTTGAAATATTTGTTCGATTCGAAATTTCGGTCCGAATAATTCGTAAGTTTAAATTATTCGCACACCCCTAGTAGATATCTTACCTTTCATATGGTGGTGGTGGAAGAATATCGCACAAATTCATTCTACAGTTCTCGTCACTCCTTCCTGCCGTATTGTATTTTTCATCTTCACTGGTTTGTCTAAAAGTATTCTCTCTACCCAACCAGTGCCATTGTGGATAGTCATATTCAGCTTCCACCATTGCCCATTCCTTATTCCCGTCATGATTACTTGAAGATCTTGAATGATTGATTTTACACGATGGACATTCTTCTATACAAAAGTCTTGATCATTACATTTAGTCATTTCACTATAATCCTTTGTTAAAGTTGAACTACTACTTCGACAGCACGTCGAACATTCATCATTTGAGTATTGGTTACTATCACCATAGGATCTGATCATACTATTATTATATGAACCTGGACTCACAGCACATTTCATACAAGAATCTTCTGCATCTGTGTTGTCCTGTAAAAATATCTTATTAAGCTGTAATTCATTAACTCAATCATGATGAACCATATTCTAATCTTTGAAACTAAGATTAAAAAATAATTAACAACCTGATAATTTAATTCTGTGTATATAGCACTGGAAGCATAAGGTTCTGGTTGAATTCTCATGTGATCCTCTTCAGGTATAATGTTCATAACGGTTGTGTGTTGCGGAAGACTATATTCGGCTTCCATAGCCATTGTCCCTATAGAATGGCCTCCTGAATAGAAAATTTTGCTCAATATAATAATTTTTATAATAAAATAGTCAATCATTGTGTATAACATATTGATTGCTTGTTTTCTATTTAACGTACACATTTTTGCATGAAGTAACTAAACATATTAATTCACTAGTATTGATTTTTTCCAACTAACCTGATATGAGACTCTGTTGACAATTTAATATTTCTATTCCAGGTTCGTTCGAACTTTCGAACATAGCGGGCCTTTCTCTAAGCCACACTGGTTCTTTTCCTAAAAGACATTGTTGGGCATTCTTAATTGATGTACCTATATGTAATAATTATCAAAATATTAATAATGTATGTGAAAATGTATTAATATTAAAACCGTATGATTTTACCCGTCGAGTTTTGATTCTTCCTTTGTTTAGAATTCCGTCTTTTAATATAAACAATAACACCAGTACTGATGAGTATTAAGACTAACAAAGTTGAACTCAGTGCTAATAACCAGGTTTCTCGGAACATTGATATTATTGCCTTGTCTGTTGCAGGTTGAGTTCTGAAACAAGACATTTATTTTATTATTGTTCAAACAACAAAAGTAAATATTTAATAAAGTTAATAACATCTTACTGAACGTAATGTCTTTGAGATTGTGTGGGCAGCATGTGTATGTGAGCTGGTGGACTAAATGGTCCGTGTCCACGGTGAGTCACAGCAGCAGCGCGAGCACTGTAGCGACCTCCAGCTCGCAATGAACTCGCAGCAGCTGCTCGAGTCCTTGGACCCAACGACATCTGACCTACAACACGACCCCCAGTCGACCCTCCTACTCGAACTTCAATCTAAAATAATACGTTAAATAAAAATCTAAAAGATGTACGTTAATATTATTCATCAAAGAAAAATACCGACCAAATAACCCGAAAGTTCACCGTTCCAAGCATGTATAGGGGGTGGGTCCCATCTAATCCAGGCAGACGTCGCATTTATCACTCCGGCTGTAACACCCTGTGGTGGCTCCGATGGTACTAAAAGTGATACATAAATAGTTGCAATCGTTTATCGTTTATTACAATATTTTTATGTAATACTATAAAAATATCAACTCACAATCTTCTTCAGTGAACCCGGATCTTAAATTCGAAGGTTTTCCTAACAAGAGTTTATAAAATGGCATTAAAAATACGTCATATTGAGCATAAGGTAGTAGACCAGTAAGAACGTGACTAGATGATCCACTATTATGTACTGTAGTCATTGTAAAATTTTCATATTTTCTAAATTCAGTTAAATTATCTTTTGAAGATTCGTTGGAATATTGAGCGTGTTCTAACTCTATAATATGTTTTGCATTAACAGAAGTACCGTTAAACCAAATTTTCACTCCTTCTAAATATTCGTTGTAATCAGTCATAACCTAAAATAAAAAATAATAATTCTGAATTTCATCTTCAATATATTCAAATTAAAAATAAAACATATTACTTACATCCCAAACAATTTTAAGCGTAGTAGAAGATATACCCTCAACTCGTTTTAAAGAGAGAACATCTTGTTGCAAATATCTTCGAGCTTGTATTAATTCGTATTGCGTCATAGGAGGATGATTTTGAGGCTTACTAAGCTCAGGGAATGGAGAGGACGATTCTAGATCGCCTGTAAAAGAGTTCGCTTCTCTTCTTAAAACCTATTAAAGTAAAAATAATGAAACGTAAATAAAAATATTGAATATATAAGTACTTAATAATGTTATATATGCCATAATACGAACCTGTAAAATAGCAGTATGCAAAGCACTTCCCGCTGCGCTAACGGCCACGCATGTCAATCTTCCGGCATGATGTGTCATCACTCTATCCAAATACAAAGATCCCGTTCCATGAAGAGACTTCGGAAATACTAATTCCTATCAAGTAACGTAATATATTAAATAAACCGTTTTGCTTGAAAAATATTTTAAAACATAACTATTCTTACTTGTGACCCTTCCATAGTCCAAAATACAACCGGTTTTGGTGTACCTTCCGCCTCACATGGAAAAGAAACTGCTTCGCCCTCCCATGCTGTTTGATCTGAAGGTACTCGTGTAAAATGAGGTAGAGCTAAAATTACAAATCTTATAAAAATTTCTATTCAAGTGTAATGCAAACTACCAGCCTTATTTTATATAAATCACTCACAGTGAACAGTAAGTGTTGCGCTTGCAACACTAAATCCAGCCTGACTTTCAGCTCTACAAGTGTACGTTCCCGCATCATTAGCTGTAACCCTATCTATTCTTAAAGACCCTCTTCGAACAATTGCATACGGAGACAAAGATCCGTTATCACGAGCCCAACTTACTGAAACATCGGATTCTGGGGATGCCTAAAATATTCAATTAAAATAAATAAAATAATCGGCTACGTATATAATATATTGACACACTATAATCAAACTTTCTTACTTGACAGTAAAATTCTATGTTCTGTCCTATTAAAGCAGTTATGTTATTAGGTTTCACTAGAAAATGTGGTCTGCGTAACACGAGAAGCGTTGCAGGATGTGATTGCCTTTCACCAGCCACATTGGACGCTATACATCTATACACACCACTGTCTGAAGGATGACTTTCCAAAATTTTAAGATTACCTCCGTCAACCACCATTATCCTAAAAATAAATTTTGATTAAGTAGAATAAGGATGCCTAGCTGTTAAAATTTCCAAATATTATAATCAAGTTATTAAAATTTACCTTCCATTAACTTCTACATCTAATGTATGTGCGTCCTTTGTCCAATGAACTGATGGATCAGGTACACCTTTTGGTGTTGAACATTCTAGTAATGCTGGTTCTCCACTAGCTACTCTAATATCGCGAGGCTCCGTTCGAAAATCATCTCGGAGCACTGAAAGTTAAAACCCTGTTCTTAACTCAAACATTTCATAGATTGTTTTTGAATGGTACATATGAAATTAAGAAATAAATTTCATACCCGCAATAGTAAGAGTAGCATTTTTGCTAACCGCTTCTCCAACAGAATTACGAGCGACACACCAATATACACCCTCATCGTTGTCTTTTTTCCCTCGAACAACTCTACAATGTTAAATAATTAAATAAAGCTTCCTCAATTGATGTGGCAAAATATTTTTATTTACTAAATTATTTTTTCATTTACGTAATATTAAGTACCAGTGCACTGAAAAGTTTAAATTAGTAAAGTAACGCTGAAAAGAGAAATGTTTAGTTATAATAAAATTGATTATTCCTCTAATTACTATTCAATAAAATAAATTAAAGTTTAAATAAACAAGTTTTTTATAGGGCTATGAAACAAAGAGTGAGAAATAAATTGTAAATATAAAGTTTTTCTTTAAGTCACCTCAGTTTACATTAACTTTTCAGTAAAGATTACAATAAGAATATTTGATTACAAAATTAACTTTAATGTAATAAAATGCAAGTAAAAAGCACCCTACGTAATTGTATATTACTGCTTCTAATTTGCCTAAATACCTATTCGTTTTATGGATAATATTATTTACAAAACTTTATGTAGTTGTAGAAACTACACTAACTTGAAAGTGTCCTGATTTATAAAAACCCATGATAAGATAAGACGCTAGCTTGTGATAATTCAATTTCCTGGCAAGCGGTATTTATTTTTGTTAACTCCGCTGTTCAGCTAGACTTACCTACTCGCACCTTAAAAAAAATATTGCCTGAATGCAAATTTTTATACGGTCATTTTTTTTATTGGTACTGACAATTCATCTTAATAATATGAACTGACCTATGACGTAGTTGGCCTAACTGGAATTTGTTATTGCAATATTCGTAAAATTTTAGTCAAACGTTAACATTTAAATAGACTTCAAACAAAAACATAAATGTTTATTTATTAATTGTATTAGTAACTGCAACGGCTGGAGATCAAGGAAAATACCGTGTGAAAACTTGAACGCCGAGGAAATGTTCACGTATCGCCATCTAGTGGTAAATTGCAGAACCATAAATTTCTCGGCATTTTTAATCGTGAATACATTGTAGGCTGCTATGTTGATTAAGAGGAAGACTTGTCTAGCAGTTGGCCACTGATAGACAAGTAATTTAATGTAAACAAGCTTTGTATATTACAGATTCAATTTGACTAAATATATTTTTTTTATACTTTAATGGACCAAGATGGTAACACAAGCTTAGTGGGAGGACTGGCTCACAAGTGGAGTTGCCGAAACACACTTGTATAGCTTGGCGATAGTTTTTTAACTCGAGGGTGGTAGCTAGCCAGGCGGATTTAGAAAAAGCCCTACCAGCATGCGGTTTCATCATAATGTTTTCCTTCACCAAAAGTTCAGCGCGACGCGATGTCCGTACACGATACCACTGAGCCATCATTATTTTTTTAAATTAATATTAAAATATATTAATTAAATATTTTAAAGTTCAGTTGTTCAAATATTAATTTTCTACAATCAAGAGCTTACCTGAGGAACAAGAGTCCGTCTTCAAGTAAAACTCTATGTGGGTGATCGTTTGGTGCCAAAGGTATTCCGTCCTTGTACCAATGAATAGTTGGCTTTGGTTTGCCTTCTGATACACATCGCAGGGTAGCAGGTTCGCTTCTCCCGACGATAGTGTCTGCCGGATGCTCCTTTATTCTTGGTGCACGACTTTGAGCTTTACAAAAAGAAGATAGTTTTATATAGCATTATAAGCTATTTCTTGCCGTTTGTAAATAATATTTTTTTATCAGAAACATTTACTATAATTATATAAATTACTATTAAGTCTTCAACAAATAAACACCAAGAGTCAATTAATAAACTATTTGTAAGTTTAATGAAGCATCAGAACACAAACATAATTAAACAATAACAAAACTATTACCAAGTTTTAAAACAAATAACGTTAGTCGAGAAATTCTAGTGATTACTTGTTTGTTAAAAACTAAAAAAAAATATTTATGCTTAATGATTTTATTTACCTTCAATAAAACAGGGTGAAATGAACAAAAGGTATAAAATCACTACACTGGTAAACTGGTTCCACACTTGTTTATCTGTTTTAATTGCACCGGTGACCATGCTGACACTACTGATTGTTGTCACTTCGAACTGTAACTCCACTTCGCATACTGCCTACAAAAACTACTAGGTAAATAAATTATTCTTCTCCATTACTGTTGATGATAATTACAATAAAATATTGTCTATAAATATCTCGTCAATAGTTTATGCGGACATCGCGATGTATACAAAGAGTAAAGCTACACAACCTCCCCGTCTGATGTCCTTAGGGTTACTGCCCCCCGCTATGGATGTCATTTTGCGCCGACTCAGTAACGTATGAGCTTTTGCATAGCCCCCATGATAATGATTTTGGATGTGTACACTTGATGCATTGCACGTGGTATAAGATTAATTGTTTTCCTAATCTACTAATCCGCAATTAAGAAAAAAAATTCTGAAGAAAATACTGTAAGATTTAATTAATTATAAAATTAAATAAACAATATAATTATAATAGAAATAAATAATGGAGAAAATCGTGTGATTATAATATGACCCATTCATGATATGGCAATTATTAAAATATGTAATATTTTTGAAAAAAAAATTAAGAAATATATAAATGTTTCAAATACATACAACCAATCATAATAAAACAGGTAAGTAGAGTCGGAATAAAGTAACTTTTCGGTCTGTGCCATAATTTTGATACATAATATTTTTGTTACAATAAATTTCGAAATAACTCTTTAGGTATTTAAATATTATACTCATCTTTAAAAAAAGTTTTTTCTTGTTTACACTCACCTACGGAAAGGTAGCTCTACCCGAACAATACTTAGCTAAGTTTTATGAATTTTAAAAATTAACCAAAAATCATGCGGATAAAATGTTTAAATTTAATTATCTCTAAATGTCCAAGTGTGCATCAAATTTAAATTTCATGAATAAAGTCGCAATTAGAGTATCCAAATTCAATAAAACAGTGATGATACGACATAAGTCTGGATTTGCTTTACCTCGGTTCATATTCAACGCACGTGTATCCGAATGTGTCAATTGGAAGGCAGCACTGCACACATGCGAGGCACGTATTTTGTTACCTAACTGTTTTGCGGCGACGCCACAGAAATTCCCTCATGAAAATAAACTTCATATAGATAAGATTTATTTTAAAGATGCCGAATTTTTTAAATATCTAATCTATCCTTCTATATTGTAGCATGATTATTTCATCACTTATCTAACTCCTAACATTAAAAAAATATATATTTATCCCATAACTATCAAATTACGTTAAATAACAAATGGCAAACCCAAATTTTGAGTTGTAGCTATATCCGTTACCTCTTACGCTGAACAAAAAACTGCGTTAGATAAGGTAATTTTTCGCGGCTGAGTGCCTTAAGCGCTCGCCCCCAAGCCCGGGTGAAGCTGTAAAAGCTGTTTGAGGCTTCAGGGCCCTTATGGCTAATAATATAGTCAGTTCGAAAAAAACAAGGTAATTTTTTCTCATTTCATATATTTTGTACAAATTTTATACTTCAACTGAAACCACATAAAGACAATACTCCCACGAAATAAATATCTTCAATCTGGTGACTGAATATTTAGATAGACGATGAAGAAAGTTCAAATGTGTACTATAAATTTTATATACATGATTAAAACATGAACGCCAGCCTACGTAATATTATAATATCACAAAATAAATGCAAATTCGCTTTGTATCTATTTCCACGTCGAATTTCTTGAATGTTAATTCGAGGTACTTCAAAAGACTTAAGTGACAGCCGACGGGTCTTGGTCATGATATTATGAGCATAGACAATTTAAACAATAACAACATATATCTTAAAATTATATGATAAATATATACGATCGAATTTTAAATTATACTGCAACACTCATATATGTACTCTGCTTACCTTTAAGACCAAACTAACAAATGAAGCAATGACGGCTCAGTGGTAGCGTGTACGGACATTGTTTTGATAGACGTGAGTTCGCCTACTGAGAAAACTGGCTCTCAAGTGCAGCTGCCGAAACACACCTATAGGTGATTGGCGACAAATTTTCAACTTGTGGGTGTTAGCTAGAGAGGGGTATTAGAAAATACCTTACCATCATGCTATGGCTTCATCACGACGTTTTTCTTCACCGAAAGCTCGGGCTCATTGCAGGGATTCGAACTTACGTCGATCGACGCGGAGTCCGTACATGCTATCACTGAGCCATCATTGCTAAACATTAAACGCACATATGGTTTGTGTTTTATTCTTAATATCCTATTTACCAGTAATATCAAATTCAGAGATAAATGCTACATAAGTTTACAAATAAAGCTTGTTTAGTAAAATAGTGATAAAGCTTGTTTACTAAAATAGTGATTAACCGTTTACGATATATTTATACTAGCTGGCCACGCAGATGCTGTTCTGTTTTTTCCAGTACTCAATAACTCGACAGTGACAATTTAAGGGGTAGCAAAAAATACTTCATTTTACCAAAATTATAGTGATCGATCAATTAGTTTTGGAGTTTATTAATCTTATATATACTAACATCAATTTGTATATATTTTATTGTTATAATCCTGCGTGCGTCTGTAAGTGATTCTGTAACTGAACGACTTAATCGATTAAGCTCATATTCAAATAATATTTGTTTTATCGAGCCAATACTCGTATGTTAGGATCCGATAGGTGGCAGGTGGGACATAGCCATTAACTACCGGAAATATACCAGCTAGAGATAAATGATTAAATACAAATTACGCAATTTCAACAGTTTTCCTTTAAATCTTTAATAGAAATAATATTATTATCAATAAGACCTTAATTTATGTATATTGAAACTGGCTGATTAATGTGCTATGTTACTAAATAATAAAATCCACAATGCTTTTACAAAACTTATTCTATTTCTTCTTCCTTGTCCTAACTTGGCAAGAGTGTCCTGTGATGATTTCAGTATTCTAATAAATTGGTGGCTCCCTTGTTAGAACTTTCCAGGGAGTTTTTGTAGCATGTCAGAATTCATGGTCCATATTTTAATTTCTAATTCACGTCACTTGCGTAGAATAACCAAGCATTATTATGCAAAGTGGTTAAATAACACAAACATGTGAATAAAAAATAAAAATAAAACCGCTTGGTGTCGTGTGACACCAGATAGGAACGAAGTTCCTTATTATAAAATATTAATTTCAAGTTTTATTCGAGGTATAAAGAAAATAATTATTCAGGTATACATTTTTATTAAGATTTTTTTTTCGCTAAACATAAAAATAAACTACTTTAAAAAAATATTTTAACTCCTTTATTTTATTTACAATGATTTATAAAAAAATATAATAATAACATTCAAAGAAATAGCTATTTACATGAATAATAATAATGAAGCCTAATTATGTTCTAGACTATATATTAGACGCTGTATAACCATCATACATAGACTATACATAAAAAAAATACGTTACGGAAGTTTTTTGCCATTTAGGGTCCTCTCCGCAACTGCATAAGGAACTTCGTTTCAAAAATACTACATGACAGGCTAAGATCCCGTCAAAAACTCCTCTTCAAAATGTTTACTACTGTAAAATAAAGCATTTCCTACTTACGTTCCAGCTGCATCCATTGGGTATTTCCAGCATGCCACTCACGTACTGCGCGGACTCCGAGTTTTGTGTCAAGTGAAGCGAACAACGATACAGATCATTGGCACGTGCCGGCCGCCTGTACAAGATCGACAGAGATAAAAGAGATGGCACGGACAATCGTTAACTCGCGAAAGCGACAACCAAGCTTCAAGTGTAAATGTACAGAAAAAATAAAATACAAAAACTTTTAAATATAATTTCACTGTTCTAATTAAAGATTTAATTTGATTTTAAAATTGAAATATTACAATAACTTTCTGTAAAAATACACATTCAATTTATATTAAAACCTAATCGAATTGACAAAAAAAAAAATTGTAGACAGGACGCATGTCGTTCCATAGTTGATAGGTTAAATAAGAATTGCCAAAAAAGTTAAGAAATCGAAAAAGAATAGTTTAAAAAAAATGCTTTACTTGCTTAAATTGAAATTTAAAATGCTTAAATTATTTACTCCACAAGTATTGATAGGCTATAGCACGTTTTGTCAATAATATAAGTAAATATTAAATTAAGAGACCAAAATAATTATGCGTAACTGACGCATGTGGTGTAGCGGGACATCACTAGTCTTATCTAAAAGCATAGGAAAATTAAACAGAACATTAAATCCCGCAAAATAAACGGGAGGCGCTTAACGAATAAATTTTCCTCCGTATGAAACAAGTCAGTATCGAGCAAACGCCTCAGCCGCCTCAGGGGCCACTAATTCAATCAATTGGTCTACCATAAATAAAACGGCGGACAGTTTGCGATACGAGACACGGGTCCAAACGTAATTGAGAAGCAAGAATACAGACGGCTCAAAACGATACACCAATTAAGGAGATTAAAAACGAATACATTAAGAATACGAAGTTCTAAATTAATGTTGGCGATAATACTAACTATGTTAATGTACATTTTATTTTATTCAAAGAAATCTACAGCTTTCTTGTATATCTGTAATACCTACTTCAAAATCTCAGATACACCAAAAATGCTTTCAATATACCTAGTATAATGAATAATGTAAATCACTCAACAAGCCTTTATAATACAAAGCGTTAGTCCTCAATTTTTTTATTGTTAAATCTGAATTTCTGTTTGTTTGAACGAACTAATCACTGAAAGTACTAGTCAGATTTGAAAAGTTATTCTTGTATCACATAACATATTTATTAAGGAAGGTTATAGGCTATATAACTTCACGCTAAGACTCTATGGGACGGAGCTGTAACCATGAACGTTAAGCAATCTGGAAAGTCGTAGGCACGTGCGGGAAGTGTGAACATCGATAGTCGACACGGGTGCGTTAGCAGCAGCGTGATGGAGAATTAAACAAATAAATTTAACATGGGTGAAACCGTCGGCCGCAGATAGTATTTTCTTAAAAATTGCCATAACGAAAATTTCTAAATCATGTGTCTATACAATATATATCTTATAAAGAGGCGCGTGTGTAAAATTTCACTATTAAAACTAACGTTTTTACTTAATATCATTGATTAAAACCTACTGTTGCTTACACAAAATAAGTTGTTTCTAATATACCTTCATAGTATATTTAAGCTAGCTTTTACCAGTGGCGAACATACAAGGCAAACGGTTGTACATAAACAAAAACAATACTTCGTACAAAAACAAACAGGAAATTAGATACCAACTTCTAAGGGGGCTTAAGAACTAATCCCTGTTTTTGTTGAGGGCGTATACTAACAAATGGAAGTGACAGTACGTACAGTAGGGAATTAGTCGTGAAAAATCCCTTCAAGAGGACGTTGGGATAAAGAAGCACCGGTGCTAAATCGTGACACGTGCGGCTGTCTATCACCAGCCGCCAGTTGCCACTATTGGTTTCGAGCCAAAGGGAGATTAGAACGCTGTGAAGTTGAACATTATCTTTATAAACTTTTATAAATCACTGGGGTTCCATTTCAGCTGGGAAATGTTGAAATATTCCTTTTTCTTGTATACTGTCAGTCAACCAACCAGTGATACAGACATTTTATTAATGAAACCTTTTCTGTCGCAATAAATCTGTATGTTAATCTAAATAGTTCTCTTTTACAGTAAATAATCAGCCTGTATTGATGCTAGTGTTACCATATTATTTTGAATTTAAATTAAAAATTTTATCATTACAATTTACATTTATTAGATTGAAATCTATATTTTTGGAAATAAAATTTGTTTTCTGTAAAAAGAATATAGTAACACGTTAAAGTATGCTTGATGGTAAGCACCACAAGTAAGTAAAACAAAGCATAGTATAATACAAAAATAAACGACTACGACCTAAAAGATCGGCAATCCATCGACGGTCGACGACACTGACTGATCTAGACAACTCAAAAGAGAGTCACCAGGATGGGCTTATCACCATATGTATTGTGGTAACCGAGGTATCGATCCGTACCACCCGCTTGACTACTGAATAATGGATATACACCGGTTATGCAACTATGGCGAATATTACACAATATTATTACGGCCTGAGTCGAGAAAATAAAAAAATAAACACCATCCTTGAAATCTCAAGAATTGTTTGGAATGTGCCCGAAATATCATGTATTTATCATAGAGTAGTCGTGTGTCGTGTAGTCGCTAATAGGTAACAGGTTCGCCGATGCACACATATAAAGCCTTATCGCTTCAACTGTCAACAAACAATGGACTATACATCAAACGTTCCCTCCTTTCGAAGCGATGATGTAAGTTGTTTACAACATGTTAAGAGTTCAAGGACCTTCTAGAGATTTCGTAATCGTCTCATTTGGGTATAAAAGCGAGCCGTAACGCGAGTTAGGACAGTTCTAATTTTAAATGCAAAGTGGAAACAACAAGCGAAATAAAACAAGATCTAACAAAGAGAACATACTGGCTTATTATGCAAGTACATACAGAGTTATTCTGCGGGTACATTCGGTGAGAGATTTGTGAGTTTGTTTTAATTTGTCTTTCTTGTATTTGTATGGTGTTCGTAATCCATCCATTTATTAAGCCAAAAGATGTCCACTAGTGGACATAGACCTCCCCTAAAGATCGCCATAATTACTGGTCGGTCCACCACTCAAGAACTCTACGACCCCATCGGCCATAGTTCTACGAGTGATGTTTCCTGCGCACTGCCACTAAAGTCTAGCAGTTGACTCAGCAACTATTTAGTAATAAATAAAACATAATAATTTCATCCGTTTATTAATTATTTATTCATTCATCACAATCATTAGTACATTACGTTGCACTGTATAATGAAATTAATGCATTATAATATCAGCCTTTTCTTAGTGTTGGGCAAATACCTGTTTCCAGGAAAAGAAACATGATTAATTCAAAAATATGGGTAGTTCTGTGTTTTGTCACTGGAATACGGTTTTGTGAGAACAACCTGAAATATCCAGGTTTCCTCGCGGTGTTTCTTTTCACCTCAGACTCACTGCAGGTATTCTTACTCACTTTGATCGATGCGGTGTTCATTCACGCTACCTCTGAGCCATTATTGGTTCATTGAATTGCTTTTAAGTTTCAACATTAGACCAACACGAGACTACTTGTAATGCATTATAAATTTAGTTTAAATATACTAAGATCTTGCAACTACGAGTATTATCGTAAAGTGGAAAACATAGTCGAAGTAAAATATTGCAGTTTATAAAACAAACAATACATACCTACTAATATTATAAATGTGAATGTAAGTTTGTTTGTTACGCTTTCACGCGAAAACTACTTAAGCGATCATCATGAAACTTTGTACACATATTCTTGGAGGTATTAGAAGTAACATGGATACTTTTTATTAATACGAACTAAGCCGCGGCTAAAAGCTAGTAAGTTATATATAGATTAAAGATATCATACCTAGAAGGGATATCTACTTCAATACACATTTTAGTGATTTCCCTATCAAGCGGCTTCGCTACATTACGAGTTATCGCCACGCACAATGAGTAACAAATTAGAATGGTCTACCGCAGGGAGCTTATCTCCACCTCGATGCGTCACTCTAGTTGCCCCTTGCCTTGGGGCTTGCTTTTCATGCGTATCCTACATTGGTATAAAAGTTCAACTTTTAATTGGTTAAAGATTTTAATATAGATAGTACTTTAAACTAATTTTATTAGATTATGGTACATTGAAATTTTTGTAATGTGGGTTACTGTGGTTTATCAAATTCAAGTATTTCTTTTGACGTTGTGCTTCTGTATAACTTAAACAATTTTGACCATTTCTTCAAAACGGACTATTAAATAAATATAACAATTAGTAATATTCACGACTTTTTTTATATTTCAAATTAAAAAAATATAATGATTTTTCGGTTTAAAATTTTATATTTAATATATATTTTTTTATAATAGATTGGCACATTGACTGTGATGTGTGATGGTAAGCACAGTACAATCCAAATACAACGGTAACCATCGCGCGATCGAAATCCAGCAGCGGTCGTCACTGTCATGCCAGCCTGCTTAAATATCTCTTCACGTTACGCTTGAAGGACTCGATATCGTAAGGAGGGAAGACATTGGCCGGGAGATGGTTCCACAGTTACATGGTACGACAAAAATAAGACAGCGAACTTCTTAGTTCGTGACGAAAAGGAAGTAACCGTAAAACTGTGACTCCGAAGCCCAGAACGTGTGGTTCTGTTGTGGAAAGAAGAGGAGGGAATTAGCTTAAATAGCACTTCAGAACACTCACCATGATACAGACGGTAGAACACGCTCAGCGAGGCGATGTTCCTGCGAAGCTAAAGCGGCTCGATGCATTGTGTAACGTCTGCATCATTAGCAATGCGAACAGCCCATCTCTGAAACCTGTCCAGGGCATCGAGGATGTACTTTGTGGATCCATCCCAGAGGTGCAAACAGTATTCCATACATGGATTAATTGTTTTTATAGAGAATGACTCACATCAAAACATTTTTTAATCCTCGTATCATAATTAAAAAAACTAAAAATCAGCTGTGATACAAAAAATATCTTTTTAAACTGTAAAATAAAAAATGATTACAAGTAACTCTGTATTTTTTTTTTACTTTATTTACTGAACGAAAGATATCAGTAAAGTGTGTTTATTACATTAGATAAAGAATAAAAGACAAACTACACAATAGATACCTACCAAGTAGTAACAAAAGAGTTGTTGGTTATGTATCTTAGTAGCACCAGAGACCTCTTTCGTCGCGAGACCCTTTTGTTCAGTTATGTTTACATCAATAATTCACTCGTTTAATATGGAACGTCCGCCATTATATAAAAGTTTATATTTGATTTCTATGAAATTTTCTTTAATAAAAAACATTTTCCAAATTTGAAGTTAGATCTAAGAATATAAAAATATTAATAATTCTTCAAATATCTTTTGAAACAATTTCTATAAGCGAAAGAAAAACAACGATATTTACATAAACTCAAGTTCAAGAAAATAGTTTGAAAAGAAACGCGTTCTTTTGACATTTGTCAACACTCTATAGAAACGATTTGTTAAATATTATTATGCTGAAATTTTGCTCGCAAACAATATTATAGAAAACTAAACATTTGGATTCAAAATCGCGTTTAATAGTCCCTCACTGAATCGCTTACGATAACAGTCTCCCCTAAATATACATATCCTTCAGGAACGCTTGTACTGAGTACTTATACTTTATCTACGGTAAACACTGTTGTAAACGATACTAGTGTCACAAGTGATAATTTTTCATTAAGACATTTACAAAGAAATACTAAGAGTTAAGATCGACTATATAAAAGAATATTTAATTTACTTATTTGAGAACTAAATAGTGGCAAGGTCAGTCACTTGTTATAAAGCTTGTATTATGGTATTGACTTCTCAGCTCAATAGGCTTGCCTACCACACTGCTTGTCAATAATAATAGATTGACCGAGGAAAAAATTTAAAAATATCAATATAATAATTTTATCTTTTTATATACTATAGAGTTGGCAAACAAGCTTACTTTCCGTCTTATGGTAAGCGGTGGTATCACTAGCGCGTTGCCGACCGTAAACCCTTCCTCTTCTTAAAGGAGCTCTGGAAGCCCTACTCACCACAGGAATACAACTCAAGGTTATTTAGCTGCTTTCTTTTGTAGGGTGGAGGTATTCCACTAGTCGGGCTGCCCCAAGTAGAGAGAAATATCAAAAGAAATTTGTCTGTGCCCTACGTCTCGTAAAATTAATTCATTAATTTAATTCAAGTTTTATATTTGAGTTCCAAAAGATTATTATAATAAACTTTAAGGATGTTTGTACCCCCGCAAACTCCACGTAATGTCGGAACAAATATATCAATAATTTCGCGTTAATATTACCCTGTTATACAAAATTGCAATAAATTATTACGAGACAACATATAAACGAGGCCGTAATAGTCTGGAATTGCCATAGTTGTTTACCCCTTGCCCGGGTTCAGTTAACTTCGGTTATAACAAGTGTCACAGAAGAGCGATAACGTCTTACGAACTTACTAGTACTTCTAAGTCAAATTTTTAGATATAATAATATATCTTCGGATGCGTTAATATCGGTAGGAATATCAATAATTTCGAATATGTGGTTTTATATTTCACAAACTTTTACGAATAATATTTATGGATATGGAATTATCGTTTTGTAAATAATACTAACTCAACCTTGCGATAATTTTGAACATTATAGAATGTAAACAATTAAACAGATTATTAATAGATGGAGCCTGGAGTATATTTTTATTAGCATGAATTGATGACGTACCTAATGAAAAAAAATTCAAGGACTTTCAAGAAACTATTTATTTCGTCAGTAGCGGTGAACATAAGCTTTAAAATAATGTTTGAATAATTAATTTTGATAATTAATTAACGGAAACATGGCATTGCCAGGAACAAAAAAAACCTTTGAGAAATAATTGTAAAGATAAAGTATACGAAATTTTCGTCCTTCTACGAAATTTATTTAATACTAAGTGAGCGATTTTTATATATCTTCTTATTCTTATATTAACCTATTTCTTTTTTACTTTCTTTGTTGTAGGTACTTGGATATAATTTTTGTGCAAGATACCAAGCGATGCTCGGTCACCCAGTTATTTAATAATCCTTGAATTCACACACAGTTTCATATTAGTAATAATAAATATGGGCGATACAATTTTACACACGGCTAGTTAATTCCAAGCAAACTTTAATCAATCTTATATATAAAAATCTTCTGTGCATTTGTTAGCGCTCGTGGAACTTCTGAACGACTTGATCGATTGAGCTTATATTTACACTCAGACATATTTACTCACAGACGTTGTTCTGCCCTTTTTAGTATTTAATGGCTCGACCATAACGCCACCTATCTGATACTAAAATAGCTATGAGCTATCGTTTTGATAAAACAAATACCTATATAAATAAAAATGAAATCCTCTTCGTTGGTAAGCGCATCACTTTTTATATATAATTAATAATAATGTTAGCTGCAAATGTAAATTTGCTTATGAATGAATGTTTAAATTATTTATAAGATTGATATAGCGTGACAAGTTTGTATTAGAACGGCGAAATAAATCTATTTCCCATTATGATTTGATTTTAAAGAATGATTACTGTATACTCCATTACAGTACAAACACTGTTCAATTTACAGATTTTAAATACAAAGAGTGTTTAGGAAAATATATCTGTACATTTTAACTTATTAGAGAAAATGATCCTCTCCTCTATTGAAAAAGAGGCAGGGAACCGAGAAATATCTTTGAAAATATCAACAACCCGGTTTGGTACAACCCGACTAGTGAAATACCTCCACCTTACAGAAGATTGCTGCTAAATAGCCTTGTGTTGTGTTCCTGCAGTGAGTAGGGTTTTCAGAACTGCTTGGGGGAAGAGGGGTTCGGTGTCGACAAGACACAAATGATAACTTTGATGTTACAAGTGTCGTTAAGCTACAATAATCACTTCACATAAGTACGATTGTTTTCCACCTTAGTTGTAAACATGTATTAAATAAACGTATTCTATACATATATAAACACATATAAGTAGGTCGATTCAATAACATATTTATACTAATAGTGCAACTTAAATAGTCATTTATATGTCTTTTAAAAGAAGCATAAAAATATATAATTTAAAAATGATATTATGGACATCAGAGCTACAAAGAATCAGGTAATGTTAGGCCGGATACGTCACAGCTTTAAACATTATTCACAATGACAACTATAACTTCACATTATTGTCCAAGGAAGAGATTTGTTACAATTAGGATGAATTAAATAATCGTATTTGTGAGTCACTGACTACTCCATAAGCGTTATACTAACTTCGAACTGCATAGCTGGACTTAGTAGCGCACGTAACTAGATATTATCTAAGATAGTATTTATAATAATTTATTTCAATTTTCTTTGCTACTTCCGCCAGCAATAGATGAATAGTTTGTAACATTTTAATTAATAATAATAATTTATAATATTAAACATATTATCATCTTAATTATTACAATATTTATTTAAGACATTTATTTAAATTCAAACATTTTATGTTGTAGGTAGGTGAAAATACGATTCATGTATTGAAGTCGAAAGTAGCAAAGAAATTTCGGATAAATTAATTACGATGCATTTCTGCAAAGTTACGCCTTCGTCAATCAAATATTTGTTATATGTTGTATGTAATCCGAACATTCGAAAGTTGATAACAGCATTGATAAACGAATTTTAACTAGAGATACCCCACGGTTTCACCGATGTCAAATTATTTGGCCAATTTAAGAAGATAAAAAGATCAGTAGCTGTGGATACAAGGTTAAATATTATCACCGGTGTATGTGGTCATAATGAAACATATTATTTTAATGGAGTCATTTAAGCTGATTGTAGCATTTAATTTGTTACTAAGCATTCCTGTTTTAACACTAGCCGTCTAGCCTATCGTTATTCTCATTTCTCGTACTTGCCTACAGGTTGTCAGATTGCTTGACGTTCAAGATTACTGCTCTCCTTCATAAAGTAGGTCGTGGCGTGAAGTTATAACCTACTCATGTAATCTTCCACAATAAATCTATTATATATTATAAAACTCAACGTCTATCTGTCTGTCTGTACGCTTATATCCTTTTCATGCGAAAACTACTAATCCAATTTACATGGTTTAGGCTATGCTATTTGGCCAGGTTATAGGATATATTTTATTACATAAAGTAACCTACGAAATAAGCAGTACTGATAATGGTGAATCAATTCGGCAGAAAGGCACTTAAATGGCTTACGCTGAGTAAACCATAAGAGGTTATCAAAGTAATGTACTATGTAATTGTAGACCTTAAAAATACCCACAAAAAAGTGAGTAATGACATATGATTATCTTCTAAGGATCCCCCACAATAAGAATTTTTGTATTTGAAAAGTGGGAGTGAGAGCAGTACGATTCGTACATGAAATGCAAAAATATTTTTTCTAATCTAACTAGTAGTTTTAGAGATTAGTACGTTCAAACAGTCGTAAATCAAACATTCTCTTGAACTTTAATATTAGTATAATCTTGCTTATTCTGGCAATAGCTCCCATAAAACGGACTGAATTATTTTGAACATTCCGCCGGAAGAAGCAGAATGGATTTGGACTAATACCTATTCGTACCCTCCGTCGCAGACCCTCGCCTCACATAAAACAAAAAATACTTTCGTCCCACAGTTACCGACGTACTCCTATTGTTTGGATCGGTGCGTGCAACCCTTCCCTTATTAAACGACTAAAATTTCCTCCAAAAATAAAGTGATTTATTTAAAAACAGTGAACCAACAGCCGTAAATACTATCTTGTCAAAAAAGTACCGGGAAAAGATCAATAATACACAAAATGTTAGTTATTCATTCAAATTTATTATATCACCCTCAAAGTATGCTCCTTCAGAAACGATACACTTACGCCAACGAATAATCCAATCATCAAAACATTTTTAAACGCTTTTTCCGAAATTGAGCTTAGTTCTCGTCGTGAATTCTCCTTTATGTCTTCTACCGAATGAAAACGGGTGCCACGAAGTGGTAATTTAAGTTTAGGAAAATGAAAGAGATCGGCTGGAGCCATATCTGTGAATAAGATTGCTACTCGATGGTATTTGTTGAGTTTTTGATCAAAACTTCGTTCACAATGATGGCCTTGTGCGAAGGCGCATTATCGTGGTGCAAAATCCAGAAATTTAGATAATTTTTTTACAAAGCTGGCTTTATTCATCGAATTTCCTCTCTTAAATGCCGCATAACGCTAAAATAATATAGGTACTTTATTTACCGTTTGACCTTCCGGTAAGAATTCCAAATTGACAACACCACTATAGTCAAAGAAAACAGTCAACATGACCTTGACTTTTGATCGACTTTGGCGTTGTTTTTTCGGTACATTTGGAAGGCGCCACTCCGAAGTTTGTTGACTAGTTTGCATGTCAAACTCGTAAACCCACATCTCGTCACTAGTAACAATGCATTTTATGATTGTTGGGTCAGAATTGACTTGGACAGAATTTTTGGAGAAAACTCAGGTCTTTTGGTACTAGCCGAGCGGCAACATGTTTCATACTCAAGTGATTATTTACTCGACTCGTGAAACATAGAGAGTTCAGCGGCTATCTCTCTCAAACTAGAATGAGGATTTTCATTCACTATTTCTTTCACTTTTGCGACGTTAACTTCAGTTGAAGACGTTGATGGCCTACTGGGGCGGGCCAAATCTTCCAGCATATCGCGATCGCTTTTGAACCACTCATAAGCACGTGTTTTTTATAAAGTCGATTCACCGTAGGTCTTCTGTAAAAATTTAACTGTCTCCCCAAACACGAAATTCCATTAGCGATGAAAATTTAAGAAAAACTATGTTCGATGATTTTGACTATAATGAAATTCGCAATACACACTAGATATGATCAAACTAAAAACAGCACTGTATATAATCTAAATGACACATAAAACTCAAACTTTGCGCCAAAATGAAAAATAGTTGTGCCAATCTAATAATAATCTGCCTAATAATAATACTAATTAATCACTTTTCCATTTTTAATAAAACTTAGTCACAAAATACTTATTGTGGCATATGTATAAGAGATAGGCATATGGTATCGCGGACTTTCTTTTAGATGTACTAAGGAGCAATATTTTTATAAAACATTGTATTTACGTATCACTAATCATTACGCCAGCGCACGCGGATAATAAATCAGTTAAGGTACGCTATTTATTCCGACTTACTTAATAAAAATCAATATTTAGGTTAGCTGAGAGGTGTAGCCTAATGCTAGATAGCCCATAATATTTCTCGTGAACCTGGCTATCATATACAAAAAGATTTTTTCGAATTTGACAGGTTCCGACAGAGATTAGCGTGTTTAGACAAACAAACTAAAAATCTCTTCCGCTTTATTATATTAGTATAGATAGATTGTATAGATTCTAGTGAAATAACTGTAATATATCCGATACAATTTTTAATATAAAAATAATGTCTACAACCTAGAGTTTGTAGTAGGTATTTCCTGTAATAGTACGGAGACTAGAACAAGTCTTTGCAATGGAACCAGGGTCCGCAAAAACCTACAGCAGTAAACCTAACATATTAGGTAAATAATACAGTGAAAATAATATAATTACACAAACACAATAGTTGAAATACAAATCTAAGTAAATATTGTAGTCTTAATATGATATAAATCTATACATATAATAAAATGGAAATGTCTATTTGTAATGTCAAAATAACAAGTTTTTACTGAATGCATATGAAAGTGTACGATACCTATAACAAAAAATCCATTTTTTAAATTTTTGTCTGTTGTTTCTTCTGGGTAATCTCCGACGGTTGGACCGATTTTGACGGGACTCTTACTGGCAGAGAGCTGATGTTATAAAACATAACTTAGGCTACTTTTATTTTAGAAAAATAATGAGGATCCCTCACAAAAAATAAAAAACCTTTTTTTGTTTTTCCACGTGAGCGGAGCCGCGGACACAGCTAGTATACTTATAAATCTACACTGTATACTGGTTAAATTGGAATTTCCAATATCGTCATTATTTTGCAGTAACTCTGTATTACGTTGTATTGTAATACTCTTTGACCCCTATTGTGTTATCAGATTCAATTGTGTTAGTCATTCAGTGTCACCACTCAGTTCTGTAGGACGTGTCACTTCATATTTTAGTTTTAAAATGAAAATAATCATTATTTTGATTTCATTTCTAGCAATTATAGCAATATGTGCGTGTGAGCATTTGATTATAGGAAATGTGAATAACAACAATCAGTTGATGTATCATACAGTGGCGGAATACAATGCGATACCTTTGAAGAAAAGAGTGAAGCAAGTATTTTTTAGCAGTCCCGATCAAAGGGTTATAAACGTATGTACCAAATTATTCAATCTAATTCCATTAAACAGAAGATGTTTCTCGAAAATCGCCTTAACGGTTTGGGTTAGATTTTGCAATCAGATAATGTTTTAATTTCCGAGTATACATAGATCGACCGATAGGTATTTTTTAATGTAAGCTACTGAGTGAAGCTCATTCTCTCACATAAAATATACATTATTAAAAAAAAGTATAATAACTAAAATCTGACTACATAAAACTAAAGGAAAGGCTAAGAAAAACCAATTTTATTTGGCATTTGGCACGTGAAGGATCAGGGACAGGCACTCCCTACTCTCTAGCCGGTGTTTTAAGGAGTGAAATTTGAGTTTAGTCTTGTTTTGTATGCGATTAGCAGCAGTAGTGAGAGCAGGTAAGGCAGACAGGAGCGCTTTAAACTCTTACAAGTTACATGACTCACCTAGCCGAAGTTATAAAGGGTGAAATTTAAGAGGAATTTGAAATTTCGACGTAATTAACCTTAGGAAGAACAAAATTTTGTGATAAAGTTTAGAGATAACTCTCGTTGGGCGCTGTCATGCCACGCTCGTTCCGCTCACTCGGCTCGTGCTTACAGTTATCGCAAGACACTAACAAGCTTGTCGCTCCTCACCACCTATTTGCCTTTGAATGACTGAGCTTTGGGTGAAACTTTAATATCCCCTTTATTAGCGAAATTTAATCTAAATTAATTTTACAATAAACTCACAAATTTTGAAAAAGTACTTAATTGTTGGTCGGGTACCATTTTTACGTTCACCTGTATGCCTGAGTATTTGGCGGTCGGTCCGACGATACCAACGATGAATTCTTATCTATACATACAATAAAACTGAAGTGTCTGTTTGTAATGTCAGTATAACAGGTTTTTACTAAATGCATATGACGGTACCTATAACAAAAAAAACAATTTTTAAAATTTTTGTCTGTGTGTCGTACTGTCCGCCTGTCTGTTTGTTCCGGGTAATCTCCGAAACGGTTAGTCCGATTTGGACGGGACTTTCACTAGCAGATAGCTAATGTTACAAGGCTACTTTTATATTAGAAGAATAGTTAGGGTACTGTACGAAAAAAAACCTTTTTAGTAGTCCAGGCGAACGGATCTGCGGGCACAGATAGTTTCAAATATACGTTAAATGTACTAATGTTTAAATACACGGCTTTATGTCCTCTTGAATGCGCCATATTAAATTGAGTGTGACATCACATAGCCTACAACCAGCGGACAACCAAGACACTGCTAAAGATATCTTATTTTTAAAATTATGATTAGTAGTTTAGAACATATGCGCGTACGTATGAATAAACATACAACTTCACCGTCGTGGTCGGGAAAAAAGGCATATTATGCACACGGCAGTGTGTCAGTCAAGTTCGCAAAAGAAAAGGGCTACACTTCGGCCTGTGTGTATATTTATTCGATCCATTTCGAGCTACAACCCCTCCATGTCAAAAGCTCTTCGACCTACACACTTGAAATTTTGTATGTTTAATAAACCTCCCTTGAATATCTTGAATCCCAAAATTCACGTATAAGCCTTGACTTATTAGGGTCTGAAAAGTAGCATTTTATCACCGTGTAAAAAACATAGACCATTTTTAGGTTACTCAGAAACTTGAAATTTGGTATCAAGGTAGATCATTAAGCATAAATACCTACCAAGGATACAAAGGAAAAGGCGCTTCCATCCTCTCACTAATAGATGGCGTTGTGCCAACTTAGATTCTCTAGCGTTGTGTTTTTCCGATTTACATGGGTATTAGAATATCGACGCTTTAATAATAATTAACTTAGCATTTATTAAAATACTTCAAAATCATGAATTGATTTTAAACGAAATAATACTCATAATGAACATCAGCATTAACGGCGTTTCTATCTTCTCACTAATAGATGGCGCTGTGCAGTTTTTCATGTAGTAATGTTATACCAACAAAATCATAAATGTGAAAGAATGGCCAAATTCTTTTGAAACCACGTTCGGGGTAGTCATCGTCACCGATAAAAGAGCTGACATCTCATGGATGCCAAGTTCCATAACTGTTACTTTAATTATAGCTGTAGGCATTTACGTTATTCAATTAATTTACAAAACAATATGTTACTTTTTTTGATATGTCTTAACTTGGCAAGTATTGTCAATAAATATTTACGTTATTAATCAATACTACGTGTGGATAGAGTGTTCGGCTCCAGTTGGTAGCATAAAATTATTAGTCAGTTAATATTAATTTTAACACCCCTCGTGTTAAAAGTTTAACGTTTGTATCTGTGTGTCTGTTTGTGGCATCGTAGCTACCAAAAGGCTGAACCAATTTAGATTTAGATTTTTTTACTTGACGGTGACTTTATCGAGGTTGTTCTTAGCTAGGATTCTATAAAATTGTTCAGCCGGTTGAAGATTATCAGCTCTATTGGAGTTAATAAATGGATGTGAGCATTTTCCAAAGGACTGATCGATTTGACAAGTAGATAATCTGTTACTTCAATGATATCAGAAGAACACGGTAACCTTGACCTCATGTTGTAGCATCATTTGGAATCTGTAGGATATCCAACTCCTCAGCAACTTACAGCAGAGGTATCATGTTTTGGCTCATTGGAAAAGTCTCAATAAATCGGTTACTTATGTCGGAGTTATCTAAAAGTTTTGTAACCTTGTTAAGTGTTTTATACTATTAACTGTGTAGACTTTTGTGGTCTGAAATATTTTATTTTAACGATTAATATTCTGTATTTATAAAAAAAACATCCCAAGCGAGGAACTTTAAATTATAAAAAATCTAAATATAATCCTTCCCAAAATAATGTACACACTCATTTCTAGGAAACGCTTTAGCCTCCAATATTGTACAGTTTCAAAAAGGCAACACAGCATTACTGTGGTTTTTTCAGTTCGAGTTTCTATCGATTCGCACTGTATGCCTAGATGTTTGTTCTATTGTATAAATTTCTCATGTCGACTTTCACATACAAATCAAACCGACGCGATAGAAGGGGATTGTGCCGTGATCAAATATTCAAAGGACTTAACCGAAGTCAGGCGTAATGCCGATCGAGGCTCACCGGCGGCCCTATATATGTAGCGTTTGTAAATTATTCGTATTGTTTACGTGATCAGTTGTCAGGAAGCATTCGTTTTCGAACTTCGAACATCGAATTCTTCTCGTCACAATTTTACTTTAGCGATTATTCATCATCAGAATTTTTAATATCCTCTAATAAATGAGAGCGCCGAAACTAAGGTATATAGTAAATAAAGGCTTATAAAAAGTATTATTTCATTTAAAAAGAAATATAAAATTTCAGAGCATCATGGCGTACGACAATCTGCATTCAAAAGCTTCAGCGGTGGTGACTGCAGGCGGTGTGGGATTCACTTACGCGAATATTAGAATGAAGAGTGAACGCGGGAATGGACTCCAATATGATATTGGGATATATTCTTAAGTCTATTTAAACATTAAAATTATGCCACAAAATATTATTATTTATTTATTAAGCTATAATCGAAAACAAAAGTTTGTTTGTTATTAAAAAGAGATGAAGAAAATTTGTCTTCCCTCGCTTATCCTACATTAAATATGTAGTTTTATATTATTTAAGCAGTAAATATAAATGTTACAATAATTTTGTTTTATAGAACAACAGAATTAAAGTGTTTTCCATGTATATAAATAATTAAATTCGATATAATACTTATGTTATGAGTACATGAGAGAGTTTAAAACAAAAATTTCAAATACAAAAGTTGCCTGTCTTTAATTATTATTATTAAGGTGAAACTTCTATTCTATCGCCCCAAAATTTTTCGCTCATCTATCTTTCACTAGTATCGTAGTTTCATAAAACCGCACTATATTTTTTTATAATAAAATTTGTAATAAGATAGGTAATATGTACATATCTTATACAAATAACTTTTCAATTCGACTAATAAAATGCAAATATATAGAAAATGAAAATTCGCATTAAAAATTCAATAAAACCTATCACGTACATAAGCCTGAAAATTTTGCCACACGTTCATAAATACTTCCATCACATAATGTGGTTCCAGTCTTATGTTTCATAAGGAACGGGGAAGGACAAATTGTATCAACGAGTGGAGAGACTGAGATGTGACAGCGGAGCTAAATTGGGGCCGACAACATGCTTTTAGCGT
Source organism: Saturnia pavonia (assembly GCA_947532125.1). Lineage (NCBI taxonomy): Eukaryota > Metazoa > Arthropoda > Insecta > Lepidoptera > Saturniidae > Saturnia > Saturnia pavonia. The sequence continues at coordinate 10,596,188 of OX383905.1, read as the reverse complement.
GTCTCGCACCAGTCTCAGGTTGAGGATAGCGGTGGAATACAATCACCGCTTACTTTTGCCTTAATTTATAAACGACGAGATGTTCTTCACGGTCTCACCATTGTTAAATTTAGTCGGCCAACGCTCCACCGCGCCTCTGTTCCAATGCACCCGTGTGGCCTAACGTTGAGCTCACTTTCCGTACTTGCTATACTGTCTGACATTCATGGTTACTGTTCCAGATGCTGTTGCAGATTAGTATTTGCATAGAATAGTGCTTTAAAACAAACGTACGATAAAACAATACAAATGAGCTTCATAATATTAGTATAGATAGAATAGTGAACAGTAGAAAAAGGCCTACCACTGGTAACACTACCCTATGTAATCTCATTACAATGTTTTTCATACCGAAGCTTTTAATATCTAAAGACTACTTCACTAATAAATCTCTTTAAGTAAATAGTTTGTAATGTGTATTTAGCAAATAACAAATATTCATCTCATGTGTAAAGAATCTCAGAGATCACTTTAAGTTCTTTATTATTATCACAGTTTGATTAGCTTAATGTGTACTATGTATTTATTTATTACTAGCTGTGCCCGCGGCTTCGCTCGCGTTTACGACAAAAATGGTTGTTACCGGGATAATTAGTATCCTATGTTACTTCTAATACCTCCAAGAATATGTGTACAAAGTTTCATTATGATCGGTTAAGTAGTTTTCGCGTGAAAGCGTAACAAACAAACTTACATTCACATTTATAATATTAGTAGGGATAATGAAATCTTACATTGCTTTGTTTGTAGCATACGGGCTTAGTATTGTGTAAACAAAAAGCATTATTCCTATGACTTAGAACACAATGCCTGTCACTTGAACAGTGACTATTATAAGATCTTGTTTACGAGGAGCTACTACCAAACTTTTAAGTATCTAACCCAGTTTATAAGTTATCTTTAACGTCGGATCTGACTTTACATCTTTTGTGTTTTAAACAATAAACGAACTTTATTAAGAGTTTTTAATTTTTGTAACTGTTTTTTTATCGTTATAGGTTTGGCGTAGTGGTTACAATCTCACCTGAGGTTAAGTGACTATGTGGCCCAAGATGATAATACGCTAAACCTAGTGGAAGACTGGCTCTCAAGTGCAGCTGCCGGAACACACCTATTGGTGCTTTGCGACAGATTTTCAATTTGAGGGTGGTAGCTAGCCAGGCGGGCATTAGAAAAAGCCCTACTTCCATGCTATGATTTCTTCACGATGTTTTCCTTCACCGAAAGCTCAGGCCCATTGCAGGGATTCAAACTCACGTCAATCGACGCGAAGTCGTACACGCTACCACTGAACCATCTTTGCTTCAATTGCTTTTATCTTTACCATTATTGGTTTTTAAGGAGTTTATATTCGGTAATTAATTATTTATTTCTCTTGAAATCGTTGATCAAAAGACGACCGAATTCAAAAATGAGTTAAAATTAACAGTAAAGGAAAATATCGACACACACACTGACATGGTGCCCTAGTCCAGTCAACAAGTTAATAAACGTGTTAATTCTTATTCCCGGTACTAAAAACATTTTTTTAAAGTGTTAAATATTAATTGAAAAACTGGAAAAAAATATGCTATTACCTGAAAACTTTTAAAAATAAAACCACGTTGGGAAAAAATGATATAAATTTTTCTGAAAGTTATACAATAGTTAATTAATTAACTAATATTTTCCAATTTCCGTTTTCACAAATGATGACATAAAAGTTTAAATCATCGATCTAATTATTTTTGTTGCTTCTTGGAATTCTTCTTAAATATAATATATACTTAACAAGATAACGCGATGAAAGTTTATAAAAGCCAAAAGTTTTTTTTTTTAATTAACACAATATGAAATGTCCAAAAACTCAAGACGAATCTAATCTTCAAATTAAACCATGCTCGCTGCTCACTTCATTTCTGATACGATTCATCAACAATGAATGTTGAATATCGTCAATTCCACACATTTCAACAACTAAATACGAAAAACTGTTCTCACTCTAAGATTTTACTTAAACATACAGGTTACCTAAGATACAAATATATCTGTAATGGTCTTCAATTATTTCGGTCACTTATGATGGAATTCTGAAAAACCATTGACATATATTCTACTAACAGACAAGAACGTTCTTAAAAACTATTTGTTTAAATACTGGTAAGAGTTAGAACGCTGCAGCTTAAGATCGCTTATAGAGTATAGTTTTCTTGCATCGTAAATGTTAATAGACCAATGGCGTGGCATTTAAATAAAGAAATATTTTTTATATTGTGGTATTACGATATTATTACCTGCTCATTCACTTGAACAACGAATTATTTTACTCACTTGACTACTGAATTGGCATTTACGTCCAGGTTCACGCTTTGATTCGAATTATCCGAAACATAAAGCGGTTATAAGCTGTATGTGAGTATTGCAAATCTAAATGCTAATAAGGTTCTATCGGGTAATATATACTCGTTAAATTTCTTGTCTTTACCGTAATAAATAAATTTAGGTTGTATATGTGTTTATTAAATGGCGCCTTATTTAAATTTTATAGCATTTTAGAATTTGTGTTTTATATAGCAGCGTGTAAAGTTAAGGCACTGTGCCGTATGGTAAGCAAACAATACAAGCCCAATGGCGATTATTGAAAGATGGGCAATCCAGTGAAGGTCATCGTTGTCATGTCGGCCGAAAGCCTGTCGGTAGCTGGATGTAAACTAGGTGACCCGAAACCGACAAATCAAAAGAGTCACTGTGACGAGTTTATTCACCATGTGCATGGTAGTCGCGATCCAGTCGGAGATAATGTCGTGTCCTACCACTCACTCATCAAGTCCTAACCTCTCTTGGATGCATCTTCTAGAAACAGAAAGTTCTTTTGATAAAATAATTATTTCTTTAGATTGATGGGATTGTAAATTATAAGTGAATAATAAGTTTGATTGTATTTTAGACGCGGTATGGTCGCATTGGTCCAATTTAATTTTGTTTCTATATTGGTAAGTACTTGTAAATTCTTATAATATAAAATTATCCTACAGATGTATTTAATTTAAGTTGTTTATGTAGATTTTTGAGTATTTCGATAATTTAAATGTTATTGTCCATTTTAAATAATACTTAATTATGATATTTTCTTAAAACATTTTCTCTACTTAAGCATGTTTCGTTAAATATTACAAAAGTATTTTTTTTATATTTAGGAATCCAATCATTTATGTCACAGCATTATTAATTTATTTTAAAGGAAAAGATCAGAGAAAAGGCAACTACTATAAGCTTTGCCATTTGGTGTTACATTTAGTAAGAGCTTACAACAAAGTTCGCTAAGTTGTTTCAAGAACAGCAACTTTGGAATCCAGTAACAAAAGCGTTATGTCTTCGTAGAGAACAAACATATCCGTCCGGGACAAGAGATTCTACACTCAAGTTTTGCATCCGGGTGACTATACATTCAAAAATATTTAAGAAATTTAAACTTACATATTGTATCAAAATAAAACATTTTTAAACCGAAATTATTAGTCGACTTTCACGACTTTTACAATACCTATAACACAGAAAATAAATATAGAAGATTTTCTTTTCTCATCTTAATGATGGACGTAAGCATCTCTCAGGGGTACGTCAATGTGTCCAAAATACTTGTCTAACCTGTGTGTAATATTTATTTATTGGTAAATTATATATTTATATTTAATGTACATATAGATTAAACTGTGTCAGTGAGCTTCTCTCTAAGCACAAAAATCCCAACATTTTTTACAGAAATAACAGAAAATACCTGCATGCATTGGAATGGAATCATAGAGTTCAACAGCTGAAGTCCATATTATATTTATTCTACAACTATCAACAAGCGACATGCAAATGGGTAGCAGAGTAATACAAATAACTCTATTGCTTTACGCAGAGCACGCCAGTGAAGCTACCAGTCGGCGTGATTTTTTCAAGCATTTTCAATAATCATCTGCTTATTTCAGACAATTTCGACAAAACTTTAATGATTTATACACTTAAACCTTCCACAAGAATCATTCCGACCATCGATGAAAATATCACGAAAATCTGTTCAGTACTTTTTGAGTTTATCGTATTCAGACACACAGACGCAGCGGAGGGACTTTGTTTCACAATATGTAATAAATTTTAAATTCGAGCCATTTGCACCATGTGACCTCGCGATATACCGAGGAACAAATTTCCAAACTTACGTTCGGAATATGTTTGAACTTGTATAGGACAGTCATAATTTCAACACTAGAAATAAATTTAAAATAGTAATCCCACCTTTTACACTTAGTAGGATAAGTAAACGTTTCTCGAAAATCGTTTTGTGTTCTACAATAAACTTCCTAAGCTCTCCTTACACGTACTCAATTCCTAATTCGATCGAGTTTCGTGCCAGCTCTTCTCGATGACTGGGGTCTTTTCTGAAACGGTGGTAGTGTTTTGACATTAATAAGTGGCTTCTTAGGGTCTAAGTTGAAATAAAGTGTTTTTGATTTGAATTTTGAATGTAGGTTTCCACCTACATGGTTACCCTAGCGTATACACTTGAGGAAGAAACTTGTCTTCTCATATCTCATTCATTTCAGTTGCCTTAGCGAAAGAGCATTCGTGAACTTCACACAATATCATCACACTTTACAAAAATGTATTTTCTTAAATAAATGAAATATAGTACACAATAGCTTTGTAATTGCATTGAGCAACAATGATTATGTTTTGATGATGATGATTACTTCAATACTGATTTTCAATTAGCTTATTTTTATTCAAATCTTTTTAACTAACATTAAAGTTTTTTTTTATACAATTAAGGTGACAAACAAGTCTACGGCCCGCTCTTTTGTAAGCGGTTACCGTAGCCTGTTGACGCTTGCGCGATAGCGCGTTGCCTACCTTGAATCCTCCTTCCCTAAGGAGTTCTGGAAACTCTACTCACTGAGCACAACATAATTTTGCTGCGATCTTCTGTAAGGTGGAGTATTTCAATATACCCCAAATAGAGATAAATTTCCAAAGAATTGACACTATGACGCTCTTTTAATAAATTGATAATCAGTGCTCATGTGAAATTAGGTTAATTTGTTTATTAGACAGAACAATCATTTATCCATGTGATAATCATTATCTTTTCCTTTTCAATGAACTTAATTAAAACATACAATAAATTAATAACATGAATTATTCATTAAATTATCCTTAAGTCTGGTTGAAACTACGTTAAACATCTCTAAGTATACTTTTCGTAAATTCATTAACACCACTTTTTGTCTAATCTTCATTGCGGTAAATTTTACTTCAATGTGAAATTACTTAGATCTTGAGTGAACAAGTACCCGGTTGACGACAAATAGGCTAACTCGTTTGTCATCACCATCTGACCATAGTGGGGATAAGCAATTAGAACTTGACTCGCGCAGTTGGATATCCGGCAATAACTCTGTTAAAACTGCATCTAACGTTCAGAAAGTAATCAAAAATTAGTTTTACAAATTGAGGCTATTAGATGCTTGATAAATTAACATAATTATGATTATTTTACACGAGTATATATATTTACACATACATACACATACAAGAAATGCCAATTAGTGAAATAGGCAAACACAAATGTCTCCTAATTGAACCCTTATAATTGTAAATAATTTAGAAAAGCAAATAACTCTAGTGACTTAAATTATCCTGCTTTCTTTCAAATATATTTATTAACTATTCTAAACATTATGTGATATATATTGATACTAGACTAGTAATATGATAATCGTAATTATTCTTATACATAATTATAAATAATTAATAAATTCAATCGATAACAACTAGTAATCCAACGCCCTTCATTGGACCGTGTCAAGCAATTAGTGCTTGCTCGCCGCTGCACGGATATCCGTTTATTGATCTGAAAGCGTCAATTATTCTTGTATTACGCCTACCGATATAGCTGGCATTATTTACTGTTTTAACAATGAAATAAATTTTATACAAAGCTGTTTATAATTTAAAAGAATTACATAATTTAAAAAGTTTTATTTTTATAAAAAGAACTACAAGAAAAACATACAGGCTAATTCTGTAAGTACATTCGGTGAGGGATTAGTTTTTATTTTTTAATTTGTATTTCTTTGAGTACGAATACATTGTTTTCGTGAAACCGTAGCCATCTCGGGCTATTTCTTATCACAAGTCAAACCTAACCTAACCCAGCCTGCCAACAGTATGGGTATTATGTATGTATCCCCCTGTCTTTGGGGTAAAGTCTAAGATTTACCGAGTAAAATGAACGATGATCACAGAACATTTCGAACTTATACCATTCAAAGTAAATAAATCTTAGGTTTTACTGGAAAATCTTAGGATTTACCTTAGTTCGGGCTTTTACAGTAACATGTACAATGCAATAATGATTAGTGCTAATTAAGAAGTGCAGACAGCAAATTAACCCTATGAAATCAATATATGTAGTCTGTTCTAATAGGTTAGTCGTCACGGAACCGTGTAGAGTAATTAACTGCATGCCCGAAGTCCTAATGGATATCCATATAGCTATGCACATTGCACACGGCAATTACGCTTACGTTCAACCTGGCAGTTCTCCCTGCTTTGTTTACTAGCGTTCAAAGTTAAATTATTAATTGCTGCAAAAAATAGTTGAACTCCCTACACACATAATGAGTAGAAAAAATATTCAATTATAGAGGCTTGTATATGCAATTCGCATATGTCAGCCCGATCGTAGCATTACTCTAGTATACTCGCATCGTAGCGTAATGTATACTATATATTTAAATAGCTATGCCCGCGGCTCCGCTCGTGTGGACTACACAATGCTTTCGGTCGAGCGCACGCACGAATTGTGCTACCTAAAATAGATGTATCACCTTTTTTAGATGTACTAAAAAGCAATATTTTTTTAGAACATTGATTAACATATGACTTACCATTACGCCAACGCTCGCGGATGAAGCAGTTCGGATGCGCTGTTTTTTCCGACTTACTTAACAAAAATCAATTTTTAAGGTTAGTTTGGAGGCGACGCCTAATGTTGAATAGCCTATACTAATTCCACATGAATCTGACTATCAAATACAAAAACAATTTTCTGAATTCGACTGGTAGTTTCAGAGATTCGCGTGTTTAAACAAACAAACAAACTCATACGTTTTATTATATTAGTATGGATATTAAAAGACCTGCCGCCAAATACACCTTGCACATTGCACAAACTTATACACGAATTTATAGCACTCTTTATCATAGATCTGTAAATACTATAACGTAAACCATTTGAGCTGGATATATCCAACTTGGTCCTGGAAAGCTCGACGCCGAAAACAAGCACAGTGGCTGACTTTTTAGCATGCAGTATAAATCCGGCACGAGTACCACACCTCCCAGCAAATGTATCAAATGACTCGTCCATTTCTATTTTGCTCTCAAAACTCAACTTATTAACTAAGTAATTATTTAGTAGAATATCCACTTTAAAAAAACTTACTGGAGACAATAAGATAAGTAAATTTTAATGAAATGTCCAAACAACTAAATAAATTTAATCCACGACCAGTATATTAACCAACCCACGTCAACACGATGTTTTCGTTCATTTAATCGCCGACATCACAGCAAAACACATTAACACAATCTACGAGCAATACTTCTGATAATAACGGCCTTGTTTATAAGAATTCAAGCGCCATATACTCAAGATATTCTTTTTCGGGGAAAAAAACACCGTGTATTTCCGTCCCCGCCTCGCGTATTTCGAGTGATATCGGATTTTCGCCTCGGAGCGGTATCCCGGTATAATTCCATTTTACCAGGATTAAAAGGGACCTCGTTGTATAAATTGATCGTATTATTCGGAGTTATTTTTGTTAGAAGCATTTTATCTTTGCTTACACATTTTTATGTAATTATGTTATACTGTGTTATATTTCTAGGATCGGCAGACTAAAGAACGTAAATCAAAATTTCTCTACTTGTTTATGCAATATGCTGATATTCAAGATTTTTTGTTTTTAGTGTTTCTGTTTAATATTTCTTTTCGCAGGTTTATGCTAAGTAACGGTGGTCAAGAGGTTTAGACCGAAGAAAGTCGATTCGATATCCGCAGATTCGAGCCCCGGCATGTCCCCCGGCATGCAAAGCAAGTCTTATAAAAACAAATTAATTTTTAAATGTTGGAGAGATCGAACACATCCGGTCACATCGTATTAGTTTTAATCATACTCTGTTTATTTATTTAAAAAAGGCAGAAATAAACATAAATATTTTAGTTTCAAGTATGTGTTCTTTCACCAGGAATTCTTCTATTGAAAATAAAAAGATATTAATAAGGCCCTTCTTAATTAGAGTATAAAACTTCTAAAAAATTTATTTATCGCGTTTATGTAACCCTCGAGAGCAAATTAAGATATCTAAAAAACATCGTAAATTTAAAAATCATTATAAAGAAACCTTTCTCCTAATAATCATCAGGTACCCAAATTATACGACACAAAAGTTACTTGTATAGTATTTTTTGTACATTTTATAGTTTTATTAATAAACTAGATGCACCCCACGGTATCACCCGTGTTACATTTATTTGAATAACTTACCACCGCGCCGCCAAGCACTCGTGTAGCCGTATAGCCTATTGTTGTTCTCACTGGGAAGTGCCTCCAGTTTGCCAGATTGCGTGACTTTCATGATTACTGCTCCACTTCATAGAGTCGAAGCGTGAACTTATAAAAAGGTTATAAAATACCTTTTTTTTTGTCAAATCTGACTGATATTTCCAAAGATTAGCGCGTTCGAACAAACAAACAATCCCTTACTCTTTATAATATTAGTATGGATTATAGTATAAAACTAATTTAATTCGTTCCGTGAAAAATAGATATGATTTCCTTTACTTTTATATTTTTCCTCACATTGCAGTCTTAAGCAAAGACTTGTAAATATATAAGCTTTATACAGTGTAGTAATGCAATAAGGAAGAAGTAACAGAGTCGGAAAAAAGATAGTCTCTCTTGTAATACAATTTAAAGTGTTGGAGCCCACATGAGCCTTCATCCTGTTGCTATGGCAACTCCCTTAGATTACCCGCTTACGGTTAACGTACTCATGCCACGTATCGTCGAGGAAGCGATTTTCCATGGAGGTGAATATGATTAGGCGATCGCAAGATTGAGCTGAATCGCTTTGTCGTTGCACACAGAATAAACCGGAGATTACATTTAAATTAGAATACGGTATTTGACTGTTTATAAAGCCAATCTAAAATGATCAACAATTTAATAATAATGCAAACATTAATAAAGGATGTTTCATGTTACACCAGGCCGGGTCTGAGTCGGTGTTGCATGAATTATGCTTAAGTCTGCATATTATGACGGGCAACTACGGAATGCTACTCTGCGCGTGGCCCGACACGCACATGGCAAATTTTTCATTATAAATAAGAAGTTCAATTTAAAAGTTCACTGTCTAATTCGTGTTAAATAGCTACATACCAATGATGTGCCGGATCATTAAAAATATGGATCCGCGGATATGGACATGGATACGGATTATTGGTATCTATAACCGCAGATATGGAGACGGATACGGATCTCAACTTTCGTATTTCGTTTATCCGCAGTAGACGCGTGTGACCTTGTACCGATTGTTAGCGAACCCTTTACGTAAGTTAAATTATGAGACATCAGTTTAAGCTCGCATTGTACGCATGATTTGTTTATATTTTAGTGTGGCAAAACGTTGCATAGGTTACTAGTCAGTTTTGATACTAGTCAGTTTTGTAGGTTTTTTTATATAGGTGTGTTTTAGTATTTAGTTTGTTATTTGTGTATTATAAACTTATCCTTAGTTAGTAACAACTAAAATCAATTTAAAGAGCTCAAAGTTTTTTATTGTTACCTTTGAAATTGAACATAAGGAATGAATATAAAAGATCCGTTTAAGATTCGCAAAAAATAACGTATACGAATACGGATCTTTTTTTTCTTCGAATATCCGCGGATACGGATATTTAACACATCCATTCTACACACCAGCTTTGAATATAAAATATTCTATAATATTTATTAAACCCTCACTATTTACAATACAAGGTACTGATTTTAGTTAGGATTTTTCCGGCAATATTTTATTCTTTTTATAACATTTTACCGTCACCGTTGTCCCGAAAACACCAGTAATATTGCCAAAAGGATGAGAAGTATAAAAATGTAGATCGACGTAAAATAAAATCGCAAATATTACTATCGCCCTCTTACCCGTGATTCAAAATAAGTAGGTACTTACGTAAAAATACCTATGTAACCTAAAATATTGCATAGCGTTCTATTAATAAAAAGTATTAAGAATGAGCGATTTGTAAATCGTCCTCTCTTTAATTAAAAAGAGATTTGCATAGTTTAAAACTCATATCTTTCAATATATGCATAGTTTTTTAATCAATTATTTACAACGTATTTCCGCAAAGTAACGCCTTCGCCAATGTTCGTATAATATTTTACTCTCATATTATGTACGGTTAACACAAATATTTTATTATACTGCTGTCACTATTAATTTCAAGTGCCTATAACATGTAAAAATTAATGGTACCCAAATATTGGACGGCACGGTTCTGCTGAGTGCCTTTAGTGCTCGCTACAAAGCCCAGTGAAGGACCCTTCAGGCCTACATAGATAATAATAAGTTCGGAAAAAAAACGAACCAACGGTTTAACTACCACTTACTATGACCGAAAATCAGTATACATTTCAGTACATAAATCTGGAAAGGGATCTTTCATTGTACACCACAAGCTTGTTTGTCCTTCGATTCTGATAAGGAGGTAAGTAACCTCTGTAAGTCGAACTTGAAGGGAGACGCCAAAAAATTTGAGTTATAGAGTTTTCGAGTAATGGAGGACTTCGACCTAATCGAATTTTGTCAGGAAATATTCGACTTGTAGAGGTTAAGATTTATTCCAACTAATTTTGAGTTAGAGAGACCTTACACCTTAGAGAGACCTTATAAACATACACGTTTTACGTCAGTCATAAACTCCTTTATCATTTCATAGAATTGGTTTATTGCATACCTACTTTTACATTGATTTACAATTATACAATGAAACAATTATATACATTGTCGGCATATTCTTAAACTCTGTATCTTACTTTTCTTCGAGCTATAGAGGTAATTTGTTTCAAATAATCGAGTTGTAAAAATCAAACATTGCTATGTTCGAGATGCAGAGGTCAATTTAATTTTTTGGAGTTATAGAGGGAAAATATGTACTGAATTTACTTGTAGGGACTCACTAATTATTTCGACTTATAAAGGGGTCAGATTTCGAGCAATGACGGTTTTGGGGCTTGAAGGGTAGGGAACACAAATTTTTTTCGAGTTTGGGAGTGTTTCGACTTATTGAGGTTCGACTTAAACAGGTTCTGCTGTATTTAGAAATATCTGTTCTCATTATCATTACCTCATACGAAAGACGTCCAATGATGAACATAGACGTCCCCCAATGATCATTACAACGGTCGGTCCTGAGATACTTACATCCAGCGGGATGCCACATATTTCAGCAGTTACTCGTTCAATCTGGTAGGTCTCATCATGTAGCGTCTTTCGGTATATACGCAGCCACTCGAGAACTTTTAGACCCCATCGGCCATCCATTCCACGAGTAATGCGAGGTACATCCACTGCCACTTAAGTATATAAATGAATTAACTAGTTACATTTTTTGCCAAGTCCGGTGAAGCTGTAAAAGCCGTTCGAGGCTCCTGGGCCCTTATGGCTAACAGTATAGTCAGATCGAAAAAAAAAAAAAAATACATTTTTTGATTCGTATATTGGCGAGTTTAATTTCATAAAGCATTTTCTATCAACTAACCAGCAATAAAGACGAAAAAAAAATCATTCATAACTCTAGCAATTTTTTGTAATATAACTTCAATGTACTTATCAGTACATTCGATACGCTTCGTTATAATAAAGTATAATCACAATTAAAACAATAAATCCATGTTAATTTTTATTCAAAAACCGTTTTCACGTTGTAAATTTTGTTGATTTATGGAAGCATCGAAACCTCGTGTTACTAAAATTACACGCCTACACGGAAACGAGAGGCAGACAGATGAGTAATCAATCTATATTACAGCGATTAACCCTTTCTCAGTTATTGCCCAAAAGTTCCACGTAATCTACCAAAATGAGTTATATTTCTAATTTTGGGGAACAGTAACAACATCATTGTGTTTTAGTAGAATTTTATTTAATTCAAGCGCATAACTATCGTTTTAATAGCAAATTTACGGTTTATAGAACGTTGAATAATTTTAACGTATATGAACTTTTCAAATTAGCTATCAAAGTCTGTGCCTAGGTACTTTGAGTAGATATATATAAACCTAACCTAATATACGAATAGGTTGATAGCCCTCGTGGGGTAGTGGTAAGGCTTGCTAAGAAGTTGCAGGTTCGATCCCCTACAGGACTGACTTTTGTATGGTGGGGCATGATTGTCAGTTGTCTGTAAAGCTGTTAATTAGGTATCTATATATATATATATATATGTGTGTGTATATATGTATATATATATATATATATATTAAAAATAGATCATGGTACCTAGTATATATGTAAATAATAATTATCACTACTATACAATGTCATAAGCCATGAAATAAAATCAAAATTTAAATAAAGTTTTTTCTTTTTTATATAAATTGGTTAATACTATAGAAAGGTAACACTTAACGATACGTAGAAAGTAAAGAAAACTAACACTCATGAATTTCAAAACAAATAGATTTAACAGAGTATGTACTTTTTGTAATAATAAAATTATAGTCAATAGAATCCGATGAAAAGTGCATATTATAGGTAATGGGATTTTATTATATATAATTAAGGTAGCAAACAAATGCATTGCCGACACTAAACCCCCTTTCCCCCGGGAGCTCTGCAAACCCTGCTTTCCACAAGAACACAACACAAGGTTATTTAGCTGCGGTCTTCTGTAGTGTGTATCACCAGTCGAGATGCCCCAAATAGAGAGTTTACTCCAAAGAGAATTTTCATTAGAAAAACAGTTTACTCATAAAATGTTTTCTTATGATAACTAACCTAAATACCTACAAGCCAAAATAGTCCCTATCTCTGCCTAGTAGCCATTTACACATATTAGTACGAATAAACATAACATATATCTAGATCGATACACAAAGAGATAATATTTGACCATTGTTCCAATACGCCAACAGCTATGCAAACAAACAGTATAACATTTATATAAGTAAATAATATGAACATTAACAAATTGAAGTCGTTAGGAAATTAAAGTAAATGATTATTTGCATCGCGTCGGTGTGAAGTTGTTTTTCTTAATAATTATTATAAACTGACCGCTTTATCGTTTGAGGTTATCTATTTGACTGTTAGTCATTCGTCGAGTACAAGCGAGTCAGTTACGTTCGAGACACGGTGCAATTATGTGAAATGAAATTGAAATGCGTGTTGCCTCATTGTTGATTTTGTTGCTGACTGTGCTGAGTGTGTGTGATACAACGGACATGATTATAGGTGATACGGTACACAGGAAGATGGTCTTCCATCAGAGGATCAAAGAATACGCAATACCATTCAAGAAAAGAATCAAAACTTTAACATACGACGATCCGGAGAAAAGAATTATTAAAGTGAGTAATTATTTATTTTTGTACGTGTAACTGTAAGATAATTTTTATTTTCTAGAATATAAATCGTACGTATATCACTAATATTAATTTAAGAAGAAAAAGGATGAAAAATTGCGGAAATACGAAATCATCGCCTCGGTGCTTATTTGTTCAATCTACCATTAGTAAAATTTTATAGTAAAACTTGTATTGTATACAATACAAAATAAAAAAAGATTTAAATGAAAGGTTTGTTTTTAAAATATAGCAATGAAATATTTTAGTATAAAATGTTACCAATGGTGGATTGAAGAAACAAGCAATGAGACGGTACCTACCTAATAAGTAGATTAATAATTATTTAGTTACAGCAATATTCTTGTGGTTCTCGCTTATACTTATAATATTTAAGCAAGTAAATACACATTGTCTAATTCTGTATAATATTTCTTAAATATAATTGCCGATTAAATTATATAATATAATTGGATTGTCGATTCTGGTTGGTCGTCGTTGTTTGAATTGTACTGTGCTTACCATCTGGGACCGATGCGCCACGCCGTCAATTGCCGAGCTACTATTTAAAAAAAACTACAATTATTTTTCTCCAATTCTTCATATAATTAACCATCATAAATAAGCGAACAGAATTATTCTTGGTAACAAATTTAATTACAACACAAAATCCCACGACGTGTCATTAACTTTAAAATTCGAGATGTAAAAAATCTGACTGTTTTATCATAATATTTTCCTTGTATTCGTACAAGTGTACCTGAAGGTCATTCAGAAGGATTTTCTTATTATTTACGTGCCGTCTGATCTTGTGTTATCTAGTGAAGACGAGAGATCACAGACATCTTTCTTTCTGTTTGAAAGTGCCTTTTAATGTACACGTAAGGTCATTTACCTGTAATACAGACCATCATAATTATATTAATCTGAATTATGTTGTGGTTTCATTTGAGAATAATTTATTTTTCAGATATTTAAATATTTCGTAATCTTCTCTTAACTATAAAAAAACATTTTGATAATATAGGTAATATCAATCATTCATTATGGGGAATTAAGTCTCTTATAAGATGAGATCATTTTGTAGTTTCCACCGAACCACACGTTAAAGTATTATATTGTACAAATTGAAATGTGAAAATGTGTGAAAATGTGCAAAAATGTTAAGTAAGAACATAAAACTAAATATATTTCTATCTAACTGGATTAACACACCAAAAACGTAATGTATATTTATCGTTATTTCATTATATCACAAAAACTTTTTTTTTTAAGTCTTACGTAGGTAAGTTGTCAATTTCGTCAGTTTCATACAATCGAAATTAATATTAATGTTAACTACTGCTTCTTAGCACACATTTTAATGATTAAACTTTCAATTCTGTGCAATTTTTTCACGGTGCAATTATTATAACAAAAAATAATCTAAAAGTAGGGCGGTAGATAAAATTATTCTACCTCCATGATATATCTAGTTTATTCTGTTTATTAATATTATTATTTCATAGAGGTAGAACAATGTAATGCCCACCTGACAAGCTACCCTCGAGTTGAAAATCTATCGCCAAGCACCTACCTACATATGTTTTCCAATCGCTATACTTGAGAGCCATCTACTAATGCCATCTTCAACCACTTGGTGGCATATTGTGGTTAAATGGTAACCCTAAAAAGTATTAATAAAACATATATACACACATATCAAAACTAAGCACACATTTTGAATAAGCAGACAATATGAAAAGATGTTTTCCACTTTTAGCTTCCATAATATTTATTATATTATATATCTGGTATTTATTACCACATATCCGGTTGACGGTTGCTTATTCCGAAAAGGCTTATGATCTTATAAATCATTAACTTGCTAATAAAGCTACGAAGTTATAGGGGTATTCATTTGGCATGTAGTTTTATACAAGTATTATTATGGCGGCCCTACATCATTGTTGTTAAATACAGACCAATCCAAACTTATGTTTGAACTTTATAGCTATATAAATTCCTTAATCGTTGCTGCAGTTAGAGTAGACTGTAAAAAATATAAGTCAACTAGGTTACTTGATATATTAGACATGTAACATTTCATGCACGACTGCTAGTTTTCATATAAAATGAAAAATAATTTGTGATACGATAATTATGAATCGGTACGACTATTTTGCCTAATAATATTAGGAATGCAAAATGCTTAAAAATTGTACTTTGTAGAGCCCGAGGAGCTAAAAAGTTTATTGACGGATGCACTCAGTACTTGTAGCAGCCAGTAATTGAATATGTAGCAATATTATTCATGATAATCTTAAAATATAGCAGGTTTTCTTTTATCATTTGTGAAATAGCAGTGATAAAATAACTTAATTTCACTGTTATACAATTATAATAAAATGGCTATAATGTATTGCCTAGATGATATGCATTCAACACAGCCTTATTAGAAAATTGAATACTACAAAGGGTTTATTTGCGTACGATGGTAGCAATGCTTCCCAGTAGAAGTAGGTACTATAGGAATATCGCATTTATTTATATTTATTTGTTCATTGGTATCTTTAAATTACATAGATAACACATATTTATAGACGTCCGGTTACAATAAAACTTATTGTTTGCAGGGAGTGGCAGCAATAGATAATGACTTCTCTCACGCTAGCGCGAATATCACAGAAGGCGGTGTGGGCTACTCCTACGTCACGGTAAGAATGAAGAGCCAGAGACATCACCCGCTCAACTTTGAAGTCGAAATATATGTCTAAAACGGAAATATTTAGGAATACATAAATAAAAAATTGAGAAGGCTGTTAGTAGAATCAAAGGTTTTATTATGTTATTTTTACTAAACTCGTTTTTAATACATAGGAAGGGGTTAAAAAGTTTGTTTCAATAATTTTACTTAGTGAAATGTTAAAGTTTGTTTATTTATTCGTTTACCTTACGAATAATATAATAGTAAGCCACTAGCAGTACCTAATTAGCGAGTATAAATACTTCCACTTGCAGTTAATGTAGTATAAATTTAAATAATATTGTCACCTATTATCATTTAGCAATGGATAAGTAATACGTTAGTCATGATTTAAGCAGGTAGGAATAGTAAATGTATAGTCATAAATGGATGCATTCCAGAATTATCAACAAGTTTTTTTTTTTCGAATAAATATAAAAACGGATGCAAAATAATATTTACTTTGAAGATCGATCTGTGTAATGTATATTTAGTTAAGCAGTGTTATGATCTGAGTAGCTATAATTATATCAATTTTATTAGTATGTTTTCGTTCAAAGTTTTGGTTAAGTAATTTATGAGTTTATTAAACTTTTTTTTATTATAAGTATAAACCTGGTCGTACAATAAGGTTAATATATGAATGTGTCCACCGTGTGCATATTCACTACTGAACTAGGAAGACATTCATTATTGTCAAAAAATTCATTAAAATTTTATGTGTTAATAAAACAAAAAATAGTAAATAAAATCTTAAATATTTTCAAAATTATGTAGACAGACGATGGACCCTTAATTAGATGAAATTACAAAAGAGTTCAACCAAGGAAAATGTAGTAGATTATTCCGATTCTTAACCTTTGGCACAAGGAAACTGTGTTATTGAATCCTTTTGTGGATTGTTAGCATTGAATGTAAATGTTTCTATAGATAATAAAGCATAATTTTTGTATCCTTATGCATACAGAGGACAATCATTGAAGTTTGTATATACTAAATAGATTATTAAGTAGGCAGTATGTCTTTAAGTACCTTGGCTTTAACTTTCGAATTTTAATGATCTTTTAAATTTTGTTTTGTAAATAAAGCTGATATCAGCTAATAGTTGTGGTTACCATTTTTAATTATAAAGAAGTTTTAACTACTGTGTAATATTTAATGATGTGTTTTATAAATATTTTATTGTTTGTTTGTTTAAGATTATAAGAACATTTGGTTAAAAGGACTGAATACAAAATTGTCAATTACACAAATTCTTTGATGTTTTAATTTAAATTGATGTAATGTTGTAATTACATGTTTACGTAATTCCATAAACTTTAAATTATGTTCTTATTATTCCTTTCACATTGTTAATAATTATGATATACATGTAGAACAATTATTTAGGAAACAATTATCTTCGCTTATGTTTACAATATAGATTCTATAAGACAATCTGTTTGAGATAAATATGATAAACAATAAATAAATGCATTGACGAAGTCACGTCTTCGTGTTTAAATTGAACATCTTTCAACATATTTAAGCTATTTTGTGAAATATATTATAGCCGTAATCATTCAGATTGTAATTTAAACATTATTATAAATAGGTACAGATATATTGATTCCATATAAGTACATAGATCTGCCTCATTTACCTACAAATTACTTCTTTTTTTACACAATGCAAACTGGGCGTATAATAAATATTGTTGAATTAGAACTATTGTTTATTAAAGCATTTTATTTTGAATTCATTCACTAATGTTATGGCATGTTCCGTTATAAAATATAGTAGGTTGATATGAATTTGTGTATTATCAGCCAAAGCATTAAATGATTTTGTAAACACTATCTGTCGTTTTATTAAAACCCAAAATAGATTAACTGTTTACACTACACGAGATAGCTATTATTAGCAATTAATGTCAATAAATTAATGTCGATATATTATAAAATGAGATAGTAAATATAGTTATGAAAGATGGTTTACGTATACAGGGGTTGTTGTCCTGTTTGTGGCTTGTTGTAATTAATTGATATCGCTTTCCTAGTACATTAAGTGTATGATACAAAGTCTTCATACTATATTTTATTCAAGGTAGATTAATCTCTATATTTAAATATATACGTTAACTACTACTACTACTATTACTATGGAGTTCGTAGAATAAATAATACTAGCTAACCTCACAGACGTTCGACTCTTTCCGGTACACAATAACTTGACCCTGTCGCCACCTACCGCATTCATATCATATCATATCATAGAAACCGTTTCTATAAAAAACACTTACATCTACTTAGAGCTTGTAATAGAGCAAAGTGAATAGAGAAACGGTTTTGGAGTTTATCAATACATACATATATACCAATATCTATTTATATGTAAATTAACAACGTTAAACATTTTATACGATAAGAAAAATGTTAAAAGGTGTACATGTTATATTTTTAAACTATCATACAGTTCATATATATCATACAGTGTCATATAGTATATATCATACATATATCTACTTTTACAAAACTGAATTATGTAATATTATATCTCTCTAACCCTCATAATGTGAGTCATAAATCCTCAACAACAAAAACTAAGCTGTGCCTAACCGCAGGCTTCACCATCTGGTAGAAAATGGTTACGATGATGTGTAGTTTTTGTAGAAATGCCCAAACAATAAATTAGGGTACAGAATAATATTTCAACGAAATGGATGTTAAGAGAAAAACTACAATTTATTGGAATAGTAATATTTTAATAAAAATAGAATAATTTGATCAGTTACATAATGTTATTAAATATAATTTTAGTGTATTCGCTATTTTTGAAGTGAAACTTCTTATGCGACTTCCAACGCGTTAAAACTTAAACGTTTAACGCACATTATCGGTCTCTCCTCTTTGTGTGAGCCAGAGCGAGAGAGTAATATATTATCGGTCTCTCCTCTTTGTGTGAGCCGGAGCGAGAGAGCAAATGTCGGGTGTGTATGTAACTATATTGCACACTGTTTAAATAAAACATAAAATATCTTTTAAAATGAAGTTTCACTTCTATCGTGTGTGAATCGCACACACACCTTTTTTTATTTATCATGACTGTCATTAGTAATAAGTTAGTTTATTCAGACTTTACGATACATTTGCAATGTTAAATCTGTAATTTTGGTCTAATTTTTTTAAACTTCTAGATTTACTTTTTTTTTCTCTGTCTCTATTATACCACAATAACATTTACACATATCTTTAAAACTAAATTACTTTAACAGAAAAATATTAACTAGTAAACATGATTATAAACTATAAAAGGAAAATGGGGGATACCGAGTGACCGCTTCAGGATTGTGCTTTCTGACAGAGGCTTCACCTCGGATGGGACGGGTCACTGAGGAAAGGCGCATAGGTTACTTTTTTCTTAGAATATTTTACTGAGTTTACAGATAATATATTATGAAGTAGAGTCATAATTTTGAATCCATGTAAGCTGGCGGGTCGACTAACGACTTGCGTGTACAGCCGTGATAGAATCAAATATAAATAAATATAGATATTTAAAATGAATAAATTTTTGGTTAAAAATAGTTTAATACAGATGACCGTACACACAAATTGCGTGTTGCTAGTGATCGCTTCTGTTGGTGGGGAAATTTAAATACCTTGGCGGGTATATTATGGTTCGTGGGCCTGTGTTTTAGAAAACTTTGTCTATCATGTCTTCAGCCTGGCTTCTCAACTCGGCAGAGATTATACAGACAACGCAATTATATTTATGTTTTCCACAGCTTATGCGAGCAATGGCTGATAATATAAAATTAATGTGTAAGATAATTACGAATGAGCCTACGTTATATTTCTCTATATTACATTGTAATATTTTCATCAAGACATTGTAATTAATAAGAACTCAACATAATAATGTATGATTTCCTTCATAAAAATACTTTAACAACTAGTTGGTTAGTGATCTCGTAAATGGATGCAATAATCTTTAGACGGATAATCATTAATGTCCAAAGCACATTGACATTGTTGAACATGCCATTACGCAATACCGACGTTGTACGGACATTACTGATACTACCTATTTTGTGTACATTAACCGGAATACCTGTTTGCTTACTCATACGTTTATCATATACGTGAAATACTATTTTTGATATTATATATTTGATTTATTTTTTAGCACACTTTGACCTAATCTCCCCCTTTCTACAACAAAAACTTGCATGCGGGATTGCCTAACACTGTTTTAGAGAAGACTTCATGTCAGGGCGAAATTTATAGTTTCTTTGACATACAGTGTCTCCCAGTCAGTGTCTTCTTTCTTATAATATTCAGTATTTTAATATATGTTTAGAAAAAATTTTGAGACACATAACTGACTTAAGGTTCTCAGTCTCACGGTTGGGGGCGCGGTTTTTGATTGATACGTTGATGTTAACTGATGATGTAGGCGAAAATAGGACTTTTATTGATGTGTGTGAAAGCAGCTGAAAAAATCCTATACTTACCTTAATACATTAAGTCGTGGTTTCCTAGTATTTTACGAAAGTATATCTTTACCGTTTACACTCCTGGATTTGTAATCAAGCATTACATGATGTGGTATAAAAACTACGCAAAATGTAATAAGTGTCCTAATACTTTACCAAAACACCGAACGCAGGCAGTTTCCGAGCTCGGGATAAACAAAAAGGAGACAGTTTTTGCTGGCCGTTTCGTTAATGTAATACAGGACACTTTATTTTATGCACGATCTTTCTAAACTATAACCTTTTATATACTTTTTTTAGCAAGAGTACCAATTTACAGCAAAATGCTTTCATCTTTAAAAAATATTATGATAATAAAATAAAAGATAAACGATTTATCATTATTATATCCATTTATTATGCAAAGTTTTAGTGTACAGAGTTATATTATTAACCTAAAAGTATCCATTTAATAACGAAATTATTCAAATTAGTCCATTTGCAAAAAACAAAGTGAGGTAATAAATTATTTTCATAAAATACCTACTCAAAAACTGCTCGATAATATTTTATCAAAAAACTTTTGACATTTACGATAAAAAACAGGTACATAATACAACCTGAATTGTGTTTCAAAAAACTCGCAAAGTTTATATAAGTTATACTAAGTAAGCAGATTCTTTTAATTTTCCAAAACATTACCTTTAGTTTCTCGTCGACAAAAACAAAAAATAACAACAAATAGCCGAAAAGCTTGCACGTTCCAAGCGGGACCTTCTCCAATTCCACTCGAACTACAGTCTTCGTTCGATATCATTTAAACATTTCAAACGTTTAGGTATTTCCCATAATTTGACCAATTTATATTTGCATCCAACCTATAGATTTCTTCAACTTTGAAGTCTTCATACATTGAAATAGAATTCAAATTGGTACACCAAATATCACACGAATGGTGAATGGTAAATTGGTTAAAACTTCTGCGATACTAAAAGTATAGTTTCGAAACAGTTTCCAGTCTTCGAAGCAAGGTATGTTGATATCCCCATGATGTAAGTTTAATTCCAAGACAGTTAAAGGAAATTGCAATGGTAATGGAATTATTTTCCTTGTAGTTCACTAGTGAAGAACAGAATTACATCGAGACGTTTCCTTTTAAATACTTACAGGCTCTTTGATATTCAATAAACTAGGTTTAAATGTAGAAGTTAATGCTGAATGATTGAGAAGACTTAACAAAATATAACTCAAAAATCTATTTCAATTTGCTAATACATTTTTTATAGTTATTTATTATTATACTGTACATAGCTATATGTATAAAAGAATCACAATTCTTTCATAATTTTTTTATCCAAAGGAAACGATTTATCTATTTTTCATCAGATTTAAACTTACTTTAAGACTTTCTTATCTTCGTCAACAAAAGTTAGGCAGTTAATAAATTACGAGTATATTTAAGAAGCTACAAGAGAGACATGAAATATCAAAGCCTCGTTTGCTTCAACAAAACAGATTTTAATCATCCAAATTGTTGACGGCGTATTTCGTTGAGAAGCTAATTGCACAAGACTTCCATCAATCAGGATCTGTCCAAAACTGAGCAGAGACTAATTTGCTCGTTTGTTTTGCCAGTTAGCCGCATGCGGCTTTGGAATGGGGATCTACTGATAGATGTTTGATTAAACCAGAACTTTATTAAGGGTCATATAGGTAGTGAGTGTAATTAAGGTGAATTGTATCATAGTTACTTTTTAATTTAACAATAAACGTGATAACTCTGCATCACTACTTTCTATCAAAAAAAAAAATCGAAAACTGTCAAATATTTAAAAAGCAGTAGTATCTATTATCAATTATTTAAGAACATTGATTACTTGCTGTATTTTGCTTTTAATGTTTTTATAGTACACTCAGATCATAAAGTGTAACATTGTATTCACTTTAGCTATAAAGTATAATCTGCAGAATCTTGGTTCAGGATTGTTCTCGCACGTGTTGTTCTATCTAACTCAAATACAATGGGAAAGCTCAAAACTTTATAACAACAGGGATTACCCGCCGATGCAGAGATCGGCCTCCGGAATGAAACTCATAAAATAGTTACAACCGATTTGGTGAGGTTAGCTTCGAGTTTCTACCCTAAAATGTATTTACTTGAACGAGGATACCTCTTTGATACAAATCTATAGCCTGTCGTCAATTTATAAAAAAAAAACGACATCTTTGTATAAATCTTCGAATAGTTTTTTGTAGTTCTTTGTCCAAAAAAAGTCCAAAAAACAAATGATACACGAAGCATTCTATTAAATTATATGATCAGAAATTGCAACAAAAATGTTGATAATATACAACCCATATTTTTTGCATTGGCGTCCCATATTGGTAACACAATCACGAAACACTTTCAGAAGTTGACGAAGGTTTTGGCAAGGGAAAGTTGCCTAGAAACCGGCATGTCTCGTACATACAAATGGCTACAAATGGGGTGACAATCTAAGAGAGAATTATAACCTAACTGGCTGAAATGAAAAAAAAATTCTTTGTGGCGACATTCTGGCATGTTTTGTCGCGTTTTTCCTTCTTTCGCTTGTAAACACTTCCAGTTTTATTATTTTCATTTCTTTTTCTTGTGAAATTTGGCGTAGTTTCATTGATCAAAGAAAATGTTGTAATAATTTGTTTTGACCTTTTAACATAATTTGACCGTAAAATAGAATATATATTACTCATAAAGCAATGGTGGTTTAGGTAGCGTGTAAGTGCATCGCATCGATCAACGTGATGTCACTAGCCACCAAGTTCTCTCACTAAGCTTATAATGTCACCATTTTGGTCCACATCGTCACTTCACTTAACTAAAATTTTGGCCATAACGAACGAAATCCATGGAGAATACTAAAAAGTTAAGGTAGTAATCAAAGCTTAAGGTTGAAATTCATTCAAATTCAAACATGAAAGTTATTAGCAATAATAACCCACCAAATCAATTCAAAGTATACAAATAGGTACCATGAATTATGTATGAAACTAGCTGTGTCAGCATTTCCGCTCCCGTGGACTGCTAAAAAGAGATTCTCTCTTTTTATCTAGATTAAACTTAAGAATCTGATTATTTTTATAAAATTAAAGTAGCTTAAGTTACTCCTTATTGCATCAGCTATCTGCCAGTGAAAGTCCCGTCAAAATAGGTCCAACCGTTTCGGAGACAATAGACATTTTTTTTTTATTGTTACCGTATATAATATTCATTTAGTGAAAAGGTATTATTTTGTCCATTACAAATAGACACTTCAATTTTATTATAGGTATAAATATACTTTCTACGTCACAGTTTTTGATAATACAAGTCGGCCAGCTCCAGTACCTGTTATAGTTAACATTATGGTAGAAATAAGACGAGAAAATGCGGTAACACCTAAAGTTAGCATCAAAATTAGCACTACTTATTTGCAAGTAAGCAAATGCCGCAGTGTTAATCATTTCCCTTTTAGAATATTATGACACATCCACTATTATGTTTGAAATAAGAATATCACATAAGATTTATTACCTATAGGAATTAAATGCAATATAAAAATAATCCTTTTGTTGATGAATATTAGGTCTTTAGATATGAAATTGCGTTTAATCGTACTAACCACTTTGATCTAAAATATCTCCTCTTTGGTTAAGAATTCCAAATTCAAAATAAATCATTTGAATGCTGGTGTACATTTGAGTTTTAAAAACAGTTATTCATTTGTTTTTTCCTCATTTTTTTTTTCTTTGGCGTCGCTCAAAACCGCACATTGGAAAACATGAAATATCGGTATGTTTACGAGTACGAGTTCTACCGTGGCACCAGTGCTGCAGAAACAGCTCGAAGGATTAATGATGTTTACGGCGCTGATGTCGCAAAATAAAGTACGTTTTTGGTTTCAACGTTTTCGTTCTGGAAATTTCGACCTTCAGAACCAACTCCGTGGTCGGCCGTAGACCAAAGTGGAAAATGAAGAATTAAAGGCTATTGTGGAAGCGAATCCATCACAAAGCACTTCAGAGATAACTGCAGGCTTCTGGGTAAGTGATAAAACTGTATTAATCCACTTGAAGGAAATCGGGAAAGTAAAAAAAAATTGAATGATGGGTATCTTATGAATTGAGTGAATCGAACTTGCAAATTCGCGTCGACTGCTGTGTTACTTTGATCAACCGACACAATAATGAAGGAATTTTAAATCGAATCATTATTTGTGATGAAAAGTGGATACTGTACGATAATCGGAAGCGCTCGTCGCAATGGCAGAACCCTGGAGACCCAGCCAAATACTGCCCTAAACGAAAATTAACCCAGAAAAAGTTAGTTGTGAGTGTTTGGTGAACTAGCGCCGGTGTCGTTTACTACAGCTTTCAAAATCTGGCCAAACAATCACGGCAGATATCTATTTTCAGCAACTGCAAAACATGAAGGAATAACTAGTTGCTAAACAACCGAGATTAGTCAATCGCTCTAGGCCACTGCTGCTTCACGACAACGCAAGACCAGACACTGCACAACAAACAGCCACTAAGTTAGATGAGCTACAATTGGAATATCTGCGACATCCACCGTACTTCCCGGACCTTGCTCCAACAGATTACCATTTTTTCCGGAATTTGTACATCTTCTTACAAGGAAAAAAAATCAATTCCGATGCGGCAGTTCAAACCGCCTTCAAAGAGTTTATTGATTCTCGCCCCCTATGTTTTTTTTAATAGAAGGATCAATGAACTACCTGTGAGATAGCAAAAGTGCATAGATAACAACGGTGCATATTTTGATTAATAAAGTATATTGTAAAACATATAAAATTGACTTTATATTCCTCCCGTACAAAACGCCAATTTCATATGTAAGGGCCTAATATAAAAATGATGTTGTTATATGAGGTATATGACAGTGATTAACCCTTAAACCGTTTAACCAATCTCTATTAAAGTTGGTAGATCTAAGTGTTTTCATGGAGAAGGCATAAATATTTTATGTCATATATTATGTTCATAATAAGCAGCTATACACATGTCATATAATATATTACCTACATACCATGGTTCTACAATAATGTCTTGCAATAAATATAAAACAAAAACATATTGAGAAAGTGATAGGGTAGTATTTGTTTGACCGCCTAAACTACATGGACACGCGTTTGTGGAACATCTTTTTATAAGGGGCTACATAAATCATTATAACGAGCCGACCTTTTCAGCATTTTCACACGTATCCGTTACACTGTATTGTGTGTGTGTATGATTTTTATTTTTATTTTGTATAGAATACTGCAGCCAACACTATTTGACCTGATGTTAATTGTTTTTTTTTTTCGGAAACGCTAACGCGTTCTGCTAATTGTTCCTCGTTCTCAACTGCATCTGCCAGAACGTATAGGTTGCGACAGACATATCAATTTGAGAACAGCAGCTAGCCAGATGAGAATAAAAAATGTTTGATTTTATCATGCTGTGGTTTTTACGATGCTTATTACGTCACAAATTACTCAGGCAGGCTCGTCGCGCGATCGATGCAGAATTCGAAAACAGGTTAACACTGAGTCATCATAGTGTCAAAATCCTCATGTATTCTTCTTATAACAGCCGGCAGGGTGGTAGGACGCCTCGCTTTCGCGGTTGAGTGCCTTCTGCGCTCGCCCCCAAGCCCTGCGAAGCTGTAAAAGCCGCAAAGGCTCCTGGGCCACTAAAACTAACAGATAATTCAGTACAAAAAAAAGGTGGTAGGACACAATAATTAAGTATGTTCGTCTGGATCACGATAACCAACCAACAGGTGTGAAATCCGCCATAATATTATAACACGCTTAGGCGTGTCATGTTCTATGACATGTATACAACTGGGTCTAATAACCACGTCACAGTAACTCTCATTTTGTTTGTCACATTGCAAGTTCAACTATTGGTACTATGCTTACCAACAGACACATTACCGTCACTTTGATATGTTACTATAAATTAATATAATAAAAACAACTTCGTATATATCTCTGCTTTTTAGGGTTCCGAAGTCAAAAGGAACCCTTATAGTTTCAGTATGTCCGTCGGTCTGTCCGCGGCTTAGCTCAGAGATTCTTAGCAATATAAAGCTGTAATTTGGTATGGGTATAAATATTAATCACGTAGAGAAAGTGGTAAAATAAAACCTTTAATAAGAATATTTTATGGTACCTCACTTACACGTAAAGTGGGAATGTTTTTTTTTTCTCGTCTATCCCATCGTGTGAGGTGGTGTCGTTGGATAGGTCGTTCAAAAATATCGCGGGTATGTGCAAACCATTTTTCGATTCAGGGATTCCTTTGCGAAATATTGAGCTAAAGTGTCCCCCGCTCCCTGCCAGCAAAATGGTTGTTTTTGGATATAGGAAAAAAAATGGTACTATTGTTAGAATTGATTGAACTCTCGTCTCGTTAAAATAACTATGTCTTCACAATTCTGATCTTAGATGACAAATGTTTTGACTACCACGAATATAATTCATGGACTACAAATATAATTCACGCACTACGAATGAGTAATAAGCGTCCATAGGCTACGGTAGCCGCTTACCATCAGGCGGATCGTAGGCTTGTTTGCCTCCTTTGTAGCAAAAAAAAACTTATAAAGTGTACTTCGAGAAGTAATTTCTTAGAAATTCTACTGAAGATTACTTAAAGCCCCCTCTCTAAGTCTGTATACTGTGACGGGCAGCTAAGGAACCCTACACTGCGCGTGGCCCGACACGCACTTGGTATTTTTTTAAGCGAATATTAGCCAATAACCACATCGGTATTAAGCGATAGAGCCATAAAAAGTATCATCAAACAAATCGAAAAACTATTAACTATTAAATTAAATAACAGAGTGTATAATCATAACAATCAATTAGGGTAATTGTCATTTTCGCAAACGAATCAACGAGACTTTACTCGAGACACTACAATACGAGTATATAATTTGTAACCGAACATATCTAATTTCGTGAAATTTACATCCTCCATACGAGTACATGATACCTACAAACCATTAGCACACCTTACCTTTAGTGATAGTCCTAAAGTACTCAAAGAACAAATGTGTTCAACTTCAAAGTATGCGTGTGTAAATGTTTGATCGTGCGATGATATTATGATACGCGTCTCACATTACATTCGTGAGGTCGCTTCGATAAAACTTTCAACGCAGCTATACTTTCAACTTTTCCTGGAAAGCGTAAAAATAATTATGTTCTATTTTATAAAATCTTAAATATTTATCCTAAAATAATGGCTGGCAGCCATGAGCGAGATTTAAACACCTTAAAATTAAATGTGACACTTTTATAATTGACTTTGTATAATGGGATATCTTTGAGTGAGTATAGTGAGTTCACTCGGTGACAACGGTCTATACTTTCGAGCGATAGACGCGGCTTTATTTTAGCAAGTTTCATTTATTATGTAGGTTATTTTAACTGTTATTAATATAATAAAGCGTTAACAATGGTATTGTTGTTTTTACTCCCAATTATTATTCTCATTATATTGCTATGTAGACTACACAGAACTCAGCACACTCTAGATTACATACAATGTAGATTTTGTATGTTAATAATTACACTATAATGTAAATAAATATGTTTAAATTAATAGTTATCTTCTAAGAAAGGTGAAAATAACATTTTAAAAAGAAGGAAGTTGGGTGTCATTGCTTAATTTTAATTAAATATAACGTATAGCAGTAAATTATTAGATACGAAATTATGTAAATTTTAGCAGCAGTTTATTACCATCCATCCATATGTGGAAAAAAGTATTTTACCGGATTTATCAGAATAAATTTATATACATATAAACATTATCTCACATTAGTAATTTCTTTTTTGCTATGCCATATTATTTATTTCTTCGTCAAAATTAATGATCCAAACATCATTTTGCGTCCCACGCAATTGACAAAAAATAGACAAATATTAAATTAATGTTTAGTTACGAATTTTAGAAAATATATTTAACACGTAGTTAACAATCTGTTTAACTAACATGACATGCTTTTAGTTAAATTGCTTACATTCTATAATGTCGGAAATATTCATACAGGTCAGCTTGCTATATATAACTTTGGTTTGTAAACAGTAGCTGAACTATTAATAAAATAAAACAATGTCCCATAAAAACTGTATCTATCACATATAGATATAGAAAATAATACACATAAAATATGTTAGAAAAAACGAATAAAAGCGTTCAGACGGTACGAGCGACAAATGAGTTGCGACAGACAAAATCTACCTTAAAAAACTATTAAATAATTTTAACGTTCGTCTTAGCGAGGAACATAGGGGAAATATAAAACAGAACGCTATACCGTCAAACGCTAAAAATGTCAAAACCGTTTTAATTTATGATCACAATTATTTAGAGATTCTTGGATTCATTCTACATTGGCACTATTAATATCGCCCACGGTGTTTCGACATTTTATCCCGCGCTGCATTAGAAATTCCGTTATAATGTATTTTAGTATATTGTGCAGGCGGAAATGAATACGTCTCGCTGGATACACGTATTTTTAAGTCAGATTTCCACATTATGAATTAAGCGGATGAATTCTATAGTGAAAATAGATTAAAGCTATGCACAGCTTAAATAAATAAAACTATTAGTTTGAATTTGCTCAATTTTGTGATAAAATGTAAATAACGTAGCCAACCAAATAAGCGTTTTAAAAAATATATTCATTTGGTGCCCAAATTAAAACCAATTATAATATAAATGTAGGAGTTTTATTGACGGGATCTTGATTTGTGTGCTGTTTTACTTATGTTATTCAAACTATATTATGAAGACCGTATCTAATATTGAAAGTATTTTGTGCGACATAATTTGATTATTGTACTCAAACTGAATAATAAACAGAAGAATGAATTTTAATTTGCCACAGAAAACCCTCTGGGCAGTTTCAACAAGAGGCACCATTTTGTTAGTTTTTTTAAAACTTTGATGATTAGAAAAATATTGTTTACATATATACATATGATAAAATAACGTTTCTCAGTCTGTCTGTCTGTTATGTTCTTTTCACGCGAAAACCACTTAACCGATTTACATGTTTTTATTTTAGTTCATAACTATTTTATCTAGCCAGGTTATAG
The DNA here is from genome assembly GCA_947532125.1 of Saturnia pavonia. Lineage (NCBI taxonomy): Eukaryota > Metazoa > Arthropoda > Insecta > Lepidoptera > Saturniidae > Saturnia > Saturnia pavonia. Next base: position 10,566,161 of record OX383905.1, on the reverse strand, counting down.
TATATATTTTGTAAGAAAAGTAACATACGAAATAAGCAGTGACGATAATGTAAAATCAATTCGGAAAAAGACGCATTTGGGGCGCTTAAAGGGCTTGAGCTGAGTAAACCATAGGAGATATATCAAATGAATGTTCTACAAAATTGTATATCTTAAAAAGACCTACAAAAAGTCACCCATAGCATCTATCTATATTTTAAAGATCACCCACAATAAACATTTTTTTCTTCCGTCTTTTGAGTGGGGGCAGCAAGATTCGTGCTTACGCTAGATCGACAGCAATCTATAGTCCACGCAAGCGGAGCCGCGGGAACAGCTAGTTGTGTTATAAACACATGTTGCAATCAAATAATAAGAAGAGAACCTTCAGGTATATAAATAAGTAGGTAATAATGAAATGTATATGTTAACATAACTTTTAAATCACGACAGTATACTTATAAAGAATGTTAATCAAAGTTATTAAGATACGTGTTAATAACATAAATGAAATATTTATTTATATAATTAAAATAACCCTCACTTTTATAAAATTAATAGCAATAGATTTGTTGAAGATATCAAACGAGAAGCCATATGTAAGATAAACTTAATCATAAAAACAAGAAATAAATAGCTTCATAAAATTTATCTTATAACATTATCATCTCAACACATATTGCCTTTTAGTAAGATTATTAATAGTCTGGTCATTAAATACAAATCTTTGCTAATTACTTCAGAGAACAGTAATTATAATATCTTTATTATCATCGGTACTTTACGCGTATGAAACAAGTTAGATCATAAGAAGGGATATTGTGGGATGACGATTCAATTTAAATATTTAGGGGGTTTTTTTTAATTAAATGAATACGAAGTCCAATAGAGTATATTCGAAATATATATTTTAATGTACCTATGGTACCTATGAATTTAAGTATCATATTACGTAATTTTCGAAAATGTGTTAGAAAGCTGATAAGAACTTTTTTCATACAACTAGATGGTATATAAGCTTAAGACCCGTCAGATGGTAAGAGGAGCTCTGGAAACTCTACTCACAGCAGGAACAGAACACAAGGTTATTTGGCTGCGATCTTTCGTAGGGCTGCCCTAATTAGAGGAAAATCTACAGAGATTATTTGTGCCATACTTCTCTTAAAATAAATATAAAGGTGATTTATAAAATCATGAAGACAGAGGAGTGAGTCGGGGAAAATACAAAATATTATATAAGAAAACATATAAGAAAATTGCATTGTAGGCAATAAAAGCAATCGATAAAACAGCTTGTATACTTTAACATAATTATTTTTTATTTACCATTTTTGGCGAACCTCTGCTGGACAACTTGTCTTTTTTCGTCTAACTCTTGTCTTAATAAAAAGTGTGTGCTAACCACCATCACCATGTCGCTCAATATTTTTGTTAATTCTCTATTTTTATCTAATACATGCCTAATTGGCCTCCCACATAATGTAAGTTTCTCAAGCTCTCTTTCTCAATCAGATAGTAAATAAATGGTCATTATTAATTCTCAAGAATCAAACCAACGATTATCGTGGTAGGCGCTATCTGTTAGAACATTAACCAAAATCTATATTATAACTCCTTTGAACTTCATTGCAAAAATATATTATCTGTTCCTAAGTCATTTTCTTCTTGTTATAAGATAGTTATAATCATAATATTATACTTAATGAAATGTAGAAAATTCCATGCTAATACAAAAAAATTGGCCATACGAAATACATGTACCATCCGCTTCATTAGTAAAACGATAAGAAAGTGATTATTCAAGGCATATATATAATCACATCGGCTTATAAACCTTAGTGATTATTTATTTAGCTGTTATAATAACCATGTATAAAATAATGATAACTTTATTTTTATCAGTATAACATAGCACCACAATAAAATGTCAACTTTTAAATTTATAATTACTTTTTACACTTTTAAATTATTTTTTTATCGTTATAGCTTTGGCGTAGTGTCCACAATCTGACCTGATATTAAGTGACGATGTGGCCCAAGATGATAACACCCTAAATCTAGTGGAACACTGTCTCTCAAGTGCAGCTGCCGGAACACACCTATTGATGCTTGGCGAAACTTGTTCAACTTGTAAATTAATACGATATGTCATCAAAATACGTTGTGCCTTTTCCACCACCTGACTACAAGGTCATCTATTCCATATTTTTTTGCCTGAAAACTAATTAGGACCTCATGAAAAATACTAGTTATCCATGTTATGTTACATATCCATCCTTTGAGTCATGAGTTTAAGTTCATACAAAAATCCGATAGAGAAAAGGGCTCAGTTTTTGCCACATTTGAAAATTTTCCGGTAATCTTTTTCAATTTTTGTTTCCATTTAAATCTAATTCAGACTATTACGATCATTTCCAAACAAGAAATAGCCAAATCGGTGGAGCCGTTCTCAAGTGATGCGCCTACCAATGAAAAAACAAGACTTTTTTATTTATATAAAATAATACAGATTAAGTGACGATTGTCTTACATCTGTATAATTTATAATTAAGTAAGGTTTTGTCTTGTAATTGATTTTTCTAGTCATGTGCCTGCAGCGGCTTTTGGTGGTCTACGTTGCCCCTTGCTAGTCGTATCCTATACTGGCTAGCCAGACCGAAATCCAGCATGTAAACTTTCCGGCAGTTGGAAGGATGACGTCCTATGCTGAAGTTACTCTAACATTACCTCTCAGTGGTAGCTTGCTTAGACTCCGTATTAATCGATATAAGTTCGAATCCTCTTTAAACCTAGGGCTTTTTTAATATCCGCTACTGGCAAGCTACCATACTCAAGTTATTCATCTGTCGCCAAGTACCTATAGATTTTTTATGGCACCTGTTCTTAAGAGACAGAACCCATATTAGATTTACGTGATCTTACGCCACATCGTTACTTAACATATGCTTAAACTGTGGTCAAAGTATTGCCATTCTATTATATTTTTATACTATTTGTTGAATTAACTTATTTGGATTACACGAACTCTCGGTATATTTCTGTTTCTTGAAGCATAATTGTAAATCAGAACATACTATATTTTAAATTGCATCATCTATATCACATGTAACCCGTACTCTTCTTAACTTCTTGGTTTGACATAATGGTGACTCTTGTTACACAAAACAGTAGAGGCATTTAGAGGAAAAAAATCCCAGCATTCACATCGCAATCCTCAATTTCATCCCCGAATATTCGTTAAAGTTGCATACCCTGATTAAATTCTGTTCGTATAACAAAATATTACGTACGTAAGGAAAGTGAATGGTGTCGTACAGTGTGACCTCCCGATGTAAGGGGAAGTAGTTTTATGAGCTTGGCACCCTAGGCCCTCGTCAGTCCGGGTTCTTGATGATACAGTATATTCTAAAAAATGAAATAAATACGAAAGAAATATATAAGAAATATTTACTACGTAATTACTAACAGAGAAGAAAATATTGAAGTTCAACAAGAAAATTAATTTGATATTTTTTCTATTTTCATAATTAACTAACCATCTATTTGATCTAACTTACTATAGGTACATATTTTAGAATGTGCGTATATACATTTAGTTAATCTGACAATTGTTGTCAAATCTAATTATTTATATTATCTACTCGTATCTACTGTCTGGTTGTTTCAGAGATTTCTGAGTTTAAACAACAAATAACAATCTCTTGAGCTTTTATTATATTAGTATTAATTATAGCTTATTATAGTAGCTTTTATAGTATTAGTAATTTTTCAAATACGTAATTTGAACAAGTATTTTTATTCTCTCACTAGTAGCCAATTAATAGAAAAGTAATTAATTTACCTAAGCTGAGAGATATTTTAATATAATTAATTAACGTTCAGAATTAAACTTTAAACTGAGCAATCTGAAAACTTTTTTTTTATTATTATTAACAGATGTCACAGATAACAAAAACCTTTTGATGTTATTGTTTATGAAAATTTATAAGTTTACGGAATTTTCAGAAGTAGGTGAATTTTGAAAAGTGGAAACGTTATTTGTTAATAAGTTTTATCTGAATTCTTCAGTTATACTATTTAATATAAGAATGCATAGACGTCTTGAGACATCTCCCCCAGTCTGTTGCAATTTTACGAGCGGCTTCCCTAGCCGGTGTTGAACCCTTAGGACTGCACACGTACCGCAATCTTTTGATGTAAACAAACGAAAATATTTAAATAACGTTTTCTTAGGTTCTTTTCGGAGAGCTTTACGACATTGAGGAAGTGCAGGATGGAATAGGTGCAATAAAATAGTCATTTAAAGGTACTCAATTTTAACAATATTTTTAGTCATATATCCATATGAAAGTACCTAGCTACTGAAAAATTACTGATTGCATATACCTTTAGAAACTATCTAATTCACTGTCTACGTGTATAAACTAAGCACTGTTCCGAGTAGGTATACAGCAATCAAGGTAACAAAAAAATAAGGGTAATGAAAAATGTATTTACCTACCTAAATCATAGATTGTTAAAATATTTCTTATACCAGAGTTGCACAGACCGCGGCCCGCGGGCCGCATGCGGCCCACTGACGATGTTTGTGCGGCCCGCTAACAAAAGAGTCAACGAAAAATAAAAGCAATGCCAATAATTCTGAATATGTTATTGAGACCACAGGTAGATGCTGTATACGCTCTAAAAAAAATATTAACTCAGTGCAATACTGTACGTATATCCATTAAAAATTATAATCTCATTTAATTCTTTTGAAAGTATTATTCAGTTGCTGGGTCCCTAGGTCGAATAAGTATGTGCATTCCTGCGTTATTCCTGCGGTAGAATAAAGGAAAACAGTAAGAACTTACATTACTTTGTTTTAAATGTTTTAGTTGCGACTTATCTAGGTATATTTCAATAAAATGATTGACATTTGCCGTAGTGCGCGCATCACGCAAAAACTACTGAATAGATTCTGATCTATTTTTTGTTTTTTATTTTACTCCTTAGATATATGGTCCTTATAATAAAAAAAGTATCACGATATCTTCATAAACAATAACTCTGTAGTCCACGAGAGCAAAGCTTATTTTTATTTATATATATTTTATTTATTTCAAGCGATAAGACCCTTATCATTTAAGGCTCAGTGCACTCAGTGATAGCAAGGTTGTGCGCAGTTTTTTTTTTCGACCTGACTATACTGTTAGCCTTAGAGGCCCTGGAGCCTTTACGGCTTTTACAGCTTTACCGGGCTTGGTTGTGCGCGGTATTGAAGAAAGTTCTATAGCGACAGAAAACACAGGCATTCAATCTCAAAATTGCACTGTTGTGTTACTCTATTTGAAGAACTGTTCAGTGAACGTCAAACGAGATTGTTAGAAAATATTAAATCAGTTTCTATCTAAGAATCGAAATAATATTATCAAGCTTCGCTATATAGAGCAAATGTCAGGTGATTTTAAAAAAAAAAAGAAAAACAAGAGAATCGAACCTTAAATATGTAGGTAAGTTACCTACCTATGTAATTCGATTAGTCGATACCGACAATAAAACCGATAATATAATACAATAGAAGTTATGTGGAATTTTTAACTACACCGAAGCAGTTTTTATCGGTTATATATCTGGACGATGATTTATTACAACCGTCAGCTAATAGCGATAAAAGTAAAAAAAAAACGTTCCAATTATGCATCATTCACGAGAACTCATGCATATAAATCAACGTAATCACGGCATTATCGAGGTAATAACAGGGCTTAGATCTAATAGGTGAATGTTTTGCCAGCCTTTACTTTGGTAAGTTGAATATTCTCAATAGGGTTACCCTATAGAATAATCGTCAAACCATATTATGCACATTTAATTCCAGTTTGTTACATTTTAGTTTTTAAGTAAAGATTGAATTGTCGAAGTTTTTCATTAATATTTATATAAAGTTTTCAAAACCCTGTTTAAAAAAATGTATACTTTAGATACACATATACACATTAAAAACTCAATGTCTCTCTTTCTGTCTGTCCATTTATGTTCTTTTCACGCGAAAACCACTTAACTGATTTACATGTTTTTTTTTTCCTTTTAATTTATAGCTATATTATCTGATCAGGTAACATGATATATTTTTAAGATAAAGTAACATACGATACAAGCAGTGACGATAATGGTGAACCAGTTAGGAAATAAGACGCATTTGGGGCGCTTAAATGGTTTACGCCGAGTAAACCATACGAGATATTTCAAACAATTTTTTACATTATTGTAGCTCTTAAAACGACCTCCAAAAAACAAAGGATAACATATATCTATCTTCTAAAGATCACCTACAATAAGCATTATTGTCTTCCGACTTTTGAGCGGGGGCAGAACGGTTCGCGCGTGCGATTGACTGACGGCATCTGTAGTTCACGCGAGCGGAGCCGCGGGCACAGCTAGTCAATAATATTTTTTAATATCGTTACGAATCCTGAGTCACACTATGTAGATATTTCACTATAGTAGTACGTTCCTCAAAATATACCTGTGGTATACCTAACAGAAACACATCAATAATGTTTTCTATTAATTGGTTAAAACGATGATGTACCTACGTAATCTACGGTACTGTTGCGAATCTTGAATCATATTATGTAGATATTTCACTGTATAAAGTAGGTACAATAAGTACATTATGGACGTCATCAATCCTTTAATCCTTTTAATATAATTTTTATTACCTACATACAAACAATGTTCACGATGTAGATACGTCACGTCAAATAGGTAGATGATTAATATGTAGGTACCTATTGTAAAAATGCATTGCATTGCATAGTAAGTATGGTACTGGGGTAAATATAACCTAAGCTAACTTTTTCTTAATTCATTTCGATCTTATTATTAATCGACAGATTTCCCCGATATTTCATTCTATCTTATTCGTTTTAACATTTCCTATTCAGTTTCATTCGCTTCGACGCGAAATCTTCCAAGACTTTTCAATGTGAATTCATTCGATCCCTTATGCATAAATAAAATTAGTTTTAATACGAAGAAATTCGAGTATTCATTATAATTTGTGAAAAAAATACTATAGTTGCTAAAAGAATCCCAATTAAAATCCATTTAATTCGTTTTCTAGTTCGATAGTAGCTCGATAATATTTTATCGATAATTTTCCACTAGTGCTAGCACTGTGAATCTGCCTTAGTATGTCTGTAATATAATTGGATTTTACTGTGATAGATATGTAATTACTCAGGCTATGCATTTTAGTAATGAGATATGCGGACACTGACACGACATGAAATGAATGACGTCAGAAACTCACTAGGTGGATAGGGACTTTTATAGTAGTTAACATCATACCTAAATATACCTTTAACATTTAATGTTACTGACATAATATATTAGTATAATCAAATATTCTTAAAACATTTATATCACAATGCTGTGAAAAGGCTTCTATCTGAGGAAAGACACGGGTTTATTCCTCACGCCAACACCGACGTTTTAACGATTACAAACGATGATGATGGTTCTAGTACACGGCATTATAGAAACGTATGGCATGACAAGGCTCATTTTTAGGATCCGAACTTAGTAAATCGACGCAGTGTCCAACACGCTACTTTCGAGCCATACTCGTTTCAAAACTTTAATATTCTTACCTTAAAACTAATTATAAAGTGACTGTTCCAACCACACATACGACAACTCAATCATACGAGAATGAGATATTTAGCAATCATTTACAGCATACAAGTGGAAAAACAACTAAAATATTGAAGTAATATGAAAAATACAACCGGTAGGTACTAGGCTAATTGAGAATAATAATTATTAGAGTGAAACTTTTATTCTATCGCACCCAAAAAATGTCGTTCATCTATCGCATGTCGCATTACAGCTAGCCATGGAGTAGGGAACTGTGAGACTTGAGGCGAAGATAAAGTTATTGATAAAATAATTGAAGTTGACAACGATTCAATGATTTAATTATTATGTAATTTTTATTTTTAAAATTTCTCTTGTATCGTGATTTCATAAAACCACACATATTTTTTAATGTATGATTTTTTTAAAGAAACTCATTAAATTAATGGCTTATTATTAGTTATATTTTTATTAACTCATCATTTTAGTCTACTCGTAAATTAGTTTATGACGTGAAATAAGTACAAACCAAGTTGTAGTCGTTTTCACATAACTTATATGATACATTGATGATCAGAATAAAATTAAAGTCAACACGAAATGTTTGCCACATTGCATAAAGTTAACCATAGTTATTTAAGTACTGTATTAATTAATATAATATACCTTCATTGAGAAACAGTATACATATTAATTATATATATTTTATGAACACAATCTTTTCCCGGGATTTCGTTACCATTTTTAATATACATTAATCGACTCGCATGCCTTCTATTGTAAAGGTTGTACTAAATACATAAACCATCGCGGGTGTTCTCAATTCTAAAAAGTTTCATCGCAATAGGTTTTCGTGGTTTAGGAAAGTATTTATATACATCTTTTTTTTTTTTTTCGATCTGACTATACTGTTAGCCTTAGCCCTGGAGCCTTTACGGCTTTTACAGCTTTACCGGGCTTGGGGGCGAGCGCTTAGGGCACTCAGTATATATACATCGTAATAGCGATCACTTATTTATACTAATAGAACTACTAGCTGCATAAGAAACTGGACACTGATAAGCTCAGATCGTTTAACTAACAATTCATAGATGGCGTTAATAACAATAATATTCTACTTTGATAATTCTCCAGTATACTATATTTATGTTGATAAATTTGAGAGGTCAGCAACAGCTTCCTTCGTAAGCTGACTATATTTTCTTCTTTGTACATCCTTTAATTTTTAGATATAGGTACAATATAACATTTATAAATTTTATAAGTTAAGTGACGAAGGAATTATTACTTTGCAGAAATCCATCGTAAAAAATTCATTCAAAAAAAAATTGTTGTTGTTAAGTGTGTAGTAGGTACTTGAAAATGTTAAATCTAGGTATAATTATTAATAGAAAACAAGCAAAATTGAAATATTAGTAAGTGAAAAGAAACGTAACTTTTCTTCTATTCTATTATTAGTTTCTGATCAAACTTTTTAGGTATCTAACTAAACATCAAATAATTATGTTGTTTGTTGTAGAAAAACGGTAACAGCTTTTAATCCTTTCCGGGTGAAAGTGTCAAATTTTTAAAGAATTATTTATATTGTGTCACTTGCTGTGCTAATCATTTAACTACCAAAGATTGTAACTTAATGTTAATGGTAAGTAAAGAAAACACAACTATACATTTTTAAAGTATTTACTAATGCCAATTCAATCTTAAACACACATCAAACAGACATAATATGCACAATCTTGCTTAACTAAAATTAATAAAAGATTTATTTTATTTTATCATAAAATATTTGTTTTTGAAAAACAATTCATGTATGAATTTATCTATTTGCCAATATTAAATACTTCAATGAGAGTAATATAAATATGTACAAAGTTCATTTAAGGCACTCGTATGGTGATTGCCGTAACGAGAACATTTATTAAATAAGTACACATTAATAATTAATTTAATATATAAAAAAACAATGACATAAACAAGCCCGTCTGCGGATGGCACTAAGCATGTTTCATGGAACAAACTACTTTTACTTTCGTTAAAACAATGAAACACGGTTCAATACTACTAATTATAAGCAGACAATTAAATAATAATTTGTACGTTGTTATTACTATTTCATCACAATCTATTTTTAGAACGATATAAAAACAAATCTTCAATTTATGTGTTTTTTTTCTTCTATGGCATTTGTATGAATTTAATGGTAAATGCTTTGTTTTTGTAACGAGATATTATTTGTACAAATAGGTGGATATTTAACGGTGATTTTTATTAACAATTAGGATTTTTCTTAAAAGTTCAAATTAAAATATAAAAATTTGTTTCTTTTTTATTTAAAATCATATCATAATTTCTTATTTTGTAAATTTAAAACTGTGCGTTATGTTCCTTAGACTTTGACAGTGGCTATCACAAATTTATGAAAAACCAAAGTTGTAGAATGAGAGACCGTAATAAAAATTAAGTACTTCACGACATATCATGGACGGAGAGTCAACAAAATGTATATGATAATTTAAAACGCGGAAGAAATTATTAAAAGTGCTTTATATAATATAAGCAACGATGTTGTTTGTTACAAGTGCTCCCAAGTAAACAGACAATCGTATATATCCCTTTAACATAAAACCGTAAACTGTATACAAAACAGTTTCAAGCACCTAAATATACTTTTCAAATTCTGATTTAATGATAAAATATTTCATTTCATTTAACAAATTAATCTCAATATCAGATCTACTAGATATACTAAATCTTGTAAAAATATTCACTCAACGCGATAATATCTAATGTTGAGTTTTAATAAAATTTCATTAGAAAATAACATTTCTATTGCACTACACTTTAATGTTACTTATTACTGAATTATTATTGCTTTTAAACAATAGAAGAATTATTCATAACAATTACTATACTTAGTTATATGTTTGTTAAAGTAATTGCCCTTGTTACATTGCTATCCTCAAGTGAGGAGGTTAAGACCGCATTTAAAATTGCCTCAAATTATTAAAAGAAAAACATATATTCACAGATCTGTGACAAACTGAGAAATAGACGTTACTTTGTCGAGATTCACAACGAGATTGTAACGAAGGCACTTATGATTCAATAATATTCATGTCCAAATTAAAATTCACTATAAAGTTACTAAGTAATTAATATTTGGACACTAACTCTATTCCACCACAATTATACTCTTAACATATCATAATATTGATGACGTTAATAACTATAAAGATTAACATTTAGCAAAATTAACAATAATTTAATCTCATCTAACTTAACTATTAATAAGAAAATTAACAATTCTATAGAACCACAAAAGTGACAATATTGTACAAAATCTAGGGCATTTGAGATGCACATAATTATATTCGATTTATTATAATCTATAAATATTAAGCACTAAACTTGATATATATTGGTATAAAATAATATATTCTTTTGAACGAGAATAAACTTCATACACTTATTGACTTATGAAATATTATGGTTTTTTTTTGTAAGGAAGACATCCATGATATTTATAATTTGAACAGAAAAAGAAACTCCCAAAAATCACTATAAAACAATAGTCTTTGGTTTTTATGTTTCAAAATGCAGCCGAAGGTTATGAATCTGGTCAATAAGTATATAAACGACAACCTTAGGTAAGATGATAACTTTCAATATCAGTCAAATATGAGAAATAATAATTAATTTATGCGAAGCAATATTAAAAGATGTAAATAGTTTTATACAGTATAAAAAAACTTACTTGATCACTGTCACCGCGATCACCGCCATCTTGTTCTTGTATAGGTCAAGTCTTAAATTTTGATACTTTCATCAGAGCGTAAATTTCCATGAGTGCATTGTTAAATCAACTGTACTTAGTATAGTACATTTAATTCTTTTAGAATTTCAGACTTTATAATTTCATAAGTGCTCAATCCACACAGCAGTGTAGCTAATGAAAGAAACTGATTTAGTGTAAAATTAAAAGTTTTAAAAATAAGCCAAATTCACTGCTGTCTAAATTAAGCGCACAGCTTGAAGTTAAACGTTTCTATTTTTCTGTGCAAATAAAATCTAACGACGCTAAAGGTATTAATTTTATAAAATAAATTTCTCAAGAAATAACAGAAGACGATAGTTAAAATAAATATAGGCAGTATTGCGAATGAATGAAATCAAATTTGTGTTTTTTTTTTCGGATACATTTAGCGTTGTTTGTTGGATGATTCAGGTAGCCTAACAACACTCGTGCTTCAACAACGACACGATCAAGCGAGACAACAGAAGTACAAAAGTATTATAGCAAATATAGTCGATGGCGTGTGCCATTTAAAAAATAATATATATAAAAATGTTAATAAAGTTCATTATGTTATAAACATAACAGGCATATAAATGTTAATAGTTAGACTATTATAATACATAGTATAGGTTAACGTGAAAGGCCCAACAGCTATAGCTACATTGTGGTCGATGTTCCGATGTATATGTTACGCGGCGACATAGAGGCCGGCGTGGGGCGATCGGCCGCGACTCCTGTTAGTTCCTCGGCGCCGTTAGCACTCACCTAGCCGGGTTAACGAGAAGAGAGAAAAACAGAATGTTAGTATCGATCATAATGTCATGGTCCGACTACACGAGTAGCCCCAATCGCGAGTTTTCAACATTTTAACGCTCTCGTTGCGCTGTCGAATCCGGATTTATTTACTTTATGGGGAGCGCTATCTTAGCTTGTTATATGATATCATTATACATTGAGAATATTTAGCGTATATCTACAAAAGGACGTGGAGCGATAATTGACACGATTGACACATGGATACCGGCACGACATGCAGCTACTCAACAAAAGCGATAAAACTTGACCTCGGATTATGACTTGTGTACGGATAATATAATAATAATAATTAAATTTGATTAAAAAAAATACTAGGGGGGATGCTATCAGGCATTCGCGCCGCGACATTGTGTTCTGTTTATGGCCCAGTTAATAAAAACATACGGGTACTTCATTAGTTTACGCAGTTAATGGTTGAAAAATGTTAAGTCAATTTAGTATGATAATGATAATCTACAAATATAGGATTAAATGCCCAATAGTTCCCATACGAGCAATGCTTGATACATGATTGAAAGAAATATTTTGCGATATTATTATTGTGGATGCGTCGAGCATTACTCAAACAAACAAGCATAATAAATTTTATCACTTATAAATAACCATAGCACCCAGATGCAAGTATGTAAGTTATGTAAACACATCGCTTAAGATTTCAATAATTTTATATGACAGCATTCTCATAAAAAAGTAGTTATTAGTCTGTGGTAACGTATCAATGACATTACATATTTGCATGTTAGTGACTCATATAATATAAATATATATGTAGTAACAGATAATCTGCAAGTTGTGACAATAGCTGTTATGAAAGTGCACTTAATAATTAATAATATTATGTAAACAAACGGGAACTTGGCCTTGTGGAGCAGCAATGTTAGTCGTGTGAGGCTACAACTGACCAAATGACTGCACGTCATCAACTTTATCGACATAATTCAAACACTTGTACTGAATTTTTAACGCGTTCCTATCTCGACTTAAAAAAAACGCTTATAAATAATAGCAGATAATTTATTGAATGTATGTAAAAATTATTTGAAAATGCATCATTTACAATCAACAATGGAAACACTTTACAAAAACATATTCGCTTATTATTTAAATATATCATTTCATACAATTACGTATAGAATTTGATTTTCTAATTCATAATAAGCAGCGTGAAATACGTAATCAGCAATCGAATGCAAACTTAAATCCACAAGGACACAAGTGCAGAATATAATTAATAATAAACACTTTCAAATACGAAAGTCAATAAAATTATACCTAAGGCAAAAAATAAAATAAAAACAACTAGCTTAAAAATCTTACATTGACTAAAAGAAAATTGTGATGATAGTGAGAAAAAAATATCAAGTCAAAGGATGGCATTTCGTTTAATACTGGACTGATGGCACAAATTATAATGCTCATTCCCTTGACTAATACTGGGCGAAATACAGGAAAGAAGGATTTCACAACCCGACTGTAGCACCTCCGTGGTTTCTATTTGGCAATATTGAACACTATGATCTATTTCGAGTACATGACTAAAGCATTATTTCCTATTAGCTTGCAAAAAATTGTAAGAACAGTAGAAATTTAATCCTTCTTCCCTTAAATATGTAATTTATAAACGATACTAGAAAAATACGATTGTTCTCGAACGTACACGTTGTGATTTCAATTTTGCCAACAACAGCATCTAAAGTAACTACATTAAAATAGATATAATTTGGTAACGCTGTTGTACAAAATTGAATAAAGCGCAATATGCTTCTATGAATTGTCGTAAATCACAACATGTAACAGGTCTAAAATATCTATAAAAAAAGAAATATAAAAATCACAGTTCCAAATTATGCAGTGTCACATCAGATCCTGTATGAAGAACGACAGAAAAACATCCTATCCTCATACTTTGTAAAACGTAACTAATAAGTACACGATATTATAATACATATAACGAAAAATGACACAGAGAGACAATAAGCAGAGGCGTGTACGCACATGAAGATGAATATAATTGTTCTACACGTTAACATTTCAAAAGTGAAAAGTTTTAAATACAAAAAAGAGCTGATTATTGAAATTTAACAATCAATAGTCTCGAATTTCGATCGAGCTTTGAACATACAAATTGAAATTGTAACAAATATATTCATCATACACATGCGCAGGCGCGCATCTCACCTTGTAAACAAAATGGCGGCGTGAGAGCGTTATGGCGGGAATTAAGGCGCCGGTAAGGCTGTACGCTGGTAAGGGTGCTCCCTGACCGCGACACGACCCGCCCTCCGCACCACACCTAGCGGCATATGCATATTTAACATCTGTGTCTCAGCAGAACATTTAAAAGCTTCGTCGTACAGTGGTCCACCCAGGCCTTCTACAAGAGAGAAATTCACTGGTAATTTTGACGCCCAAGACTTATACATAGCCGGTTAACAATTATACCATAATTTTTATCAGCTTCTGGGTGACCTACATAAATATATAAATGCTGAAATCATATATTAATCTCAATCATGAAGACAATAAACGTTTCAATATTAACTTAACTAAACGCTCGCATGTGCCTAGTTATCACTGCCAAATACTCGTGAATGGCGATTTTTATAATATCTACTAATGCATAATTTTAAATCTTTGTTTTTGGCAGTAACACTAACTTCTATTATTATGCTTAGGCCTATAGATAAAGTATTATACTATTTATATTGCTTTGGAAAACATAACAAAATATAATATTACTTTTACAAGCAGGTATAACGTATCCGGTAAAGGTACAAGTAATGGCTGGTTCTATAATTTCTTTTTTAAATAAAATATGACTCCACAGTGTTATCAGCTGTGATGAAATAAAACTTACGCGATAATATACATACGTATGTAGAATATTTTTATAAAGCTCACTCTTTTCTATCCTAACTAAAAATCTTTAAAAGATAAAAATAATACTTAGCCTATGGTATGTTTATAAATATATAGTAATATGGCTAATAAATTAATAAGTTACGAAATATAATTATAACAGTGACACTTTGCACTTTTAATATCTGGCAAAATGTGACTGTTAATTAAATCGCGTAAACTTGCTAAACCGCCTAAACTGTTTTTACTCTTTTTACGTATCTTATTATATTTTTAAAATATCGTATCGTATTATTAATTTTGTCAGTGATGTTAAAAGTTATAATGTAAGTTTGTTGTTTTTTTCGCTATATCAATTCGTATTTGGTCCCTTGTGCTTGTAATCATTGGATTATCTACCTACGCAGTAAAATACGTTATTCAGAAATACTATTGTTAATATTAGATAACCGAATTGTTATTCACAAGTACTCAATTGAAAATTCGTGGAAGGGGGTAAAAAAATCACATGCATAACATATAAACTTCAGAAAACGATGTTCGAAATGAAATACCTATTATCAAAAATTACAGAATTAAATGATCATTGTAACTACATTAACAAACAGTTAATAAATTAGTTATGTTACAAGCAAGGGTTATTACAAAAACTAAAGAATGAAGGGTTCTATTTACCGCTATCATCCATTTAAATATGTAAAGACAAGGTTGGTAAGACAAATAAAAAAATACATCTTTGTATACGAAGCAAACGGTAACTTAGAAGAGTTCTACTGGCAGTATGAAATAAACTAAATATATTCTAATATAAAACAATCACATCATCAACTGCCATAAATCGTAACAAAAGGCAACGGTAATAAAGTAATATATTTCTCAATAAATACTCAATTATTATATTACTTTCAATAAATATTAAAATTATCTGAATAAAATAAATAATAGGTAATATATCTTTGACTGTACGAAAAACAAAATATACTTGAAACTGTACAAAAACAGTACTAGAAGAAAACAAAGGTCCGTTAAAATTAAGACAATAACATCGTAGGTACAAAACATGTCGAATCACTAACTTATCCGTACTTATAATAATAAATCTTAAACAATGAAATAATCATGGTTTTCATTATGACTGCTTAGAGTACATCCTGTGAATATCGGAAACGTAATAAAGAATCAAGTCAAGGACGGTAATAATGATGCGATGGCGGATACGCAGCGTGATGCAGCCTGTCGTATCTTATTGTGATGGGCGGAGGTGATTGCTGCCAATGTCAAAAGCCAGCAAGGAGATACCTGGACGCTGCAAACCCCATTAAAATCATTTTTTTTATCAAAAACTACAATTAATTTTCTTTATTAATTTGTTAGATATTTTCCAGTACCTTGTACCCTTATATCGAATTTTTGATATCGAAGTTAATATTATTTCTAATCAATGTTATTGTTGTTAAAGAAAAATATATTTTCTTTTGTTTTATCGTAGTGACAACTTTCCTAACAATATTTATGAGAGATCATTAGAATTTTGTGACAGCTAATTGTTTTAATCTTATAAGCACAGAGATCCTAAAATATCAAGCAGATAATTCATAATTGATTCTTCATCAGATATTTTTTGAAGAAGTAGGAACAATAATAGATATTTTCAACAGAAATACTGATTCTATAAATTGTCAGTAAATACATATATATAAGTTGTTCTTAGCAAAGGTTTATGATCCTTTGCTACTACTGAGAACGCATCTAGTTGCCAACAAACATTATTTTTAATATATATTTCTACTTTATAGATTTAGCCACAATCTCAGCAGATGTAAAGTTACGATGTGACTCAAGATGGTGATAGAATACGCCTAAAGGGACTGGCGTTCTAAAGCTTATTTGAATACACCCATAAGTATTTGGTGTCAGATTTTTAACTTGAGGCTTGTAGCTGGCTAGATGGGCACTAGAAAATGCTTTACCTACCAGGCTATAATTTTATCACGATGTTTTCCTGTATCAAAAGCTTAGGTTCATTGTAAGAGATTTATCGATTACCGAAGTGTCCAAACACGCGACTTCTGCGGCAACCTCGCATAAAAAACGGAATAAAATATCGAGTCATTATAAAAAAAAACACATAGATGATCTAATGATTTCTCATAATAATACTACTATAGGTACTGATGAGATAATAAGAGGTTTTTTGTTTTCTCTTCGTGTTCTTTATCTTGTAATTAAAGGGGATCAATGTCGAACTTTTTAGGAAAGGTGAACTCAGAACATGCTATGAGTAGTGATGTGTTCAGAAAATCGAGTTTGAACTCATAAAACATGCAGTTATATTTAAAATTCATTATTAACTGGCAACATTTTTTTACTGATTACACGGTTGAAATTCTTTACGTAGTAATCATTAATTATAAAATTTGTGGATAAAATAACCGGTAACCTGGTATGCGCAGAGTTAGAAGCTGGTAACGATGTTTGACGAAGATATTTAAATAGATACACATATAAAGTTTCGATTATTATTCTGTGTTGAAATTAATTAATTAAAATAAGTTCTTCCAATTGTTTCTATATCACTGAGATCTTCAAGTCAAACATAGTTGTTGGTATAGTTAACCATCTAGTAGCGAAACGTGCTACTGATTAAGCGTCAAGAAATAATACATTATGGTACTTTGTGTGATTATCAAAAAATACACGAATACGAACAACTCTATGTAAGTATAGACAAATACTCCGAAGTTCTGAATTTCGGCAACCAACGCGGTTAACCAACGTCAGATATCTATTTCGCTATCGCGTTAAATGTCCTTTACCAATACTCTGTCGCAGAAAAAAAGTCATTTTTTTTACATTTGTCTTGTTTCTAGAGTGAAAATTCGATAGAATTTCTAGAAGACTTCGTTGCTGAATTAAAGACATATGCGATAAGAATCTTCTATTCAACGATGATATTATAAGCTCGAAGGATAGTTTTGGAAAACGGTATATACAATTATATATGAGTTATAAATAAACAAAAACAGCAATGTCCTATTTTTCCATTATAAATTTTCAATAATTTTAATTATTCGTTGTATTCAGGAATTCTATTCTAAAGCGTTTGGCAATAACGTTATTGTGAACTTATTCTAATTAGTAAATAGTTGCGTGCATTTCAGGGATGGTAGGCGTACTAGGTTTCAGGGTCTTTTACCATGTACCAAGTAAACATTATGCTGGTACGCAATAATACCAACTTTTAATAACGAACAAGGCCCTTGGTGTTTTGTTCACCTTAAGCACCGTACGGGGCGGAAAACGGAATAAGGCCCCTGACTATGGCTAATTTTGTGCACCAACGAACTAAAAATAACTCAAACCAGCTTTTTTTTTCAAAAACCGACTTTTAGCGTCATCTGTACTAGAATTAATGGGCAGCTATCTACCATCCCTGGTGCATTGTGAATAAAAATAATGGCAGCATCTTTTTCAAGGAACGTGGACATTGCTGTTCATATATAATATGCCTGAAATATTTTTGTTTAGAAAGTAATTGTTTTTTCTGCGGCAGTGTAAGTCGTTAATATTATCAACGGGCGAACAACCCACCCGTATGATCGGCAGCGTACTCGGTGGTGAGCAGCGGATTGGCGGCCGCTGTGAGAGCCGCGTAGTTAGCGTATTCGTAAGGAGACGCGTAGATGAGTTGATGAGAGGGCTCGCCGGGAGAGAGAAGGCCCGCGGCAGCGCCTGCACCGGTTCCGTTAAGCAGGCCAGCCTGCGCGCCGGGCGCGGACATGCGAGGCGATAAAATCAAAGGAGCGCCTAGCGGTGCCTGTGTACGGAGTGTCACTCCTCCAACGCCCGTCATGCCGCCTCCCGGTCCCAAGAGCCGCTGCGTCTCAGCTGCTGCAGCCGCAACACGCCGCCATTCCTCGTCAGCTGCGGGTTCGACTTTATTATATCAATCAATGCGGGTGTTGGTTAGTTTGACACTGGTTGTTTCATGTTAGACACAAATGTATATACCTATATGTAAATAATGTTGTCCCTTCTTTAATTTGAAATAGAATAATACTTAACATACGAGACTTAAGAAAGTTCATTTTCAACAAAAACTGGATAAGTAGAATACTATTTTGTATAATATTCATTTAAACTTATTTTTTTTATTTAAATTTTAGAATATTATCAAAATATAAAAATATTTATTATATAAAACTCATAAAACTATCAATCGCTATCACAAACTTAATATTGATTATTTCTTTCAAATGAGCTTAATTCAATATTTTCTCTTTTCCATTTAAACCTCATTTATATATCTTGTCTTTCATGATCTCATCATTCAACTTTTTCTTTGTCGATTTTATTATATTTTATTCTAAAAATTATATTTTTTAAGGAAATATCGTTTTTTAGTAAATAGATATCAAAGTTATATGGGTTATACCTCTAAATTAGAAAAAAATAATAACAAAAATGCATTCAAAATTACTGTCGTTGATGTAGCTCTACCATATATTGAACCCCAAAATTATGTACCCGAATACAAACTTTTCTTTGTACTGTAATTCTTTTCACTACAGTTTAGCACAAATTTAATTTTGGGTATGTTATCAGATAACCGAGATTTTCCAAAAAAATATTTAAAGAAAACAAATAAATAAATATTACCCAAACAAACATTATCGAAAAAAAAAATTGATTAATTCACACAAATTTCATCATACAAAATCCAGCACCCGTTACCACAAAACTAGTTACAGACCATATCTTCAAAGCTAGTTTGAATACAAACAAATGGCCCCAACGAACGATAAGGCATCTAGGCGTAGAGAAATCACCCATGTTAGTTAACTGTAACATGCTGCAAATCAATTAAGTTAGTCATCTTTGCAGTTGACTCATATGACGCAACAAGAACGTTATTCATGAACAATAGAGAATATAAAGAAAACATTGCTTACTTTATACGGACACAAAAAGTAGTAGACTGTAATCAAAGATGTCTAATACTTAACATATATGTATATTGCATAATATATAAATCCGGTACGAACTGATTTAGAAAAGATTCTATATTTTTTTCAGAGCCAGAACCTACATTTATTAATTTATTTACGTAATAAAAGATTTTAAATTCAGAAATAAAGTGACGACATAAGTTGAATATGGTGTCAGGTGTCAGCTGGGAAGCAATTGGTCGGCGGTTAATATATGTAATGTTGATAAGGGTGGGCAAACTCACTACGCCGGGCATGTTTTTTTTTTAATATAGGTTTAGCGTTTGGCCAAGAGAAAGAGATTCAGCCGATGTTAAGGAACGATGTGCTCCAAGATGGTAGCACGCTAAACCTAATAGGAGGTGGGACTGGTACTTAACTGGCCACTGGACTGGGCAGCAGAATTTCTACTTGAGGATGGTACCTAGCCAGGCGGGCTTTAAAGCTCAGGCTCATTGTAGAGACTCGAACTCACGTCGATCGACGCGATGTCCGTACATGCTACCAATGAGCCATCATTGCTTCAAAACAATTTTCGTTGATTTATTGTTGAACACATATACCCAATGTTAGGGGGACTGGCATAAATGCTTGGAACGCGAATAATCTCGATAAAAATGATTTGATCACTGTTGAATCGGAGTAGGAGAACCTCAATAAAACTGATAAGAAAAAAACGTATTCAAAATTACGCGAAGAGATTATGTGGTGAATGAGTTGGGTATCATAAGAAATAAACCCGAATAAAAGTTACTGAGGAAGAAAACTGTTAAAAATGACACCGTTAGACGGGAACTACGAGATATATAAAGAGACCGCTTGAGAGTCGACAATTGCCAAATTTTGCGGACGAATGCTGCTGTCAAAATTGGCTTCCCCAGCTCAAAGCCGTCGAGGTAGTTCTTTAGAGTTTAAGACAGTAAAACATTAGATAACTGTTCTACATTAGATTAAACATTAGATAACTTAAAAATGCGATATCTCTAGATTCCACGTTTTTACTTATACAAAATTTTCAAAGTTGTTGACACACACTTGAATATAATTATCATCGTTATTCCGAATAATAATTTGGATCATTATTTATGACACTGTATTTATTGATTTATTAAAATGGCATTCACTGGAATTATTCATATCTCCAGTTATTTGTAGAATTAGCTCAGCGAATGAGGTAATAATTATATAAAATTATTCCATTCATAAATGACCAATCAACTATAGGTACGTATAACATACTTAGAGGTGGTTATTATTTTTTCACTAATTAGTAGTATTTATACAATGTTTCTAAATAAGGAATGAATTCTCTTTATGATAACACTAAAAGAAACTTTACAATGAAAACTGTCTACGTTAAACGAAGTACATCCTACACAAATGTAGTTCGTTTTGTCCGTTTTTAGTGTATACTTGCATCCCATTGCATCTCAACCAAAAATAAATAAATTAGGTTAACCTTATTACTATTATTAGTGACAAAACATGAATGCGTCCATACTTATGAGGCACTGACCGTTGACAGGCACGGAGACTTTTGAACTAGAGTCACGGTATGTGCCATTAATAATGGCCAGTTCCATCAGTTGACGTTTTTTGAGTTCGTCCTCACCATCTGCTTGCTGGGGACAAAAAATTGTAGCTTTATATAGCCTGCCTACTATTCATTTTCACAGAAGTTTTCTAACTAGATTACGCTTGGCATAGCTATATTAACAGCAACGCATCCAGCATTTAACCAGAATAATTTTGTATACAACTTTTGGGGAATTAATAAACGTAAAAAAGTTGATAAAGCTAAAATTAGCCTTTATTCATGCCTATACTGTTATATATTTTAGATTATATAGATATTTATAATTAGTTACGATGTGAAAAAAACTCAATAAATAACTGTAAATAATATATTATTATCAGATGTAAAAACTAGTAGGTATAAATACAAAGATGTCAAGCAGATAGAAACATTGATACAAGTACTTTTCCTAGTATAGGAACAAGGACATACAGAGTTGTCGCAACATGCATATTTAGTACTAGTTTCTAACCTGTTTTCTGTAAACGCTATAGCCTCAAGATGTGTTTAAAATTGTTTTCTTCTATTTCACGCAAAGTTTTCATTAATAATAGAGAATTGCAACACAATAATTTAACGAATAAAAATAATTGCGTATACTTAAAAGTAAAAACAGATTCTGTAGAAAAAATATTGGTAAATTTTATCGAAATATTGAAAAAAAATAAATAAATAAAAGATAAGATATTGATTGCAATAAATAGGCAAATGTTTTGGTTTCGATCAAAAATTTACATGAAAATGTTGATGTAATGATGATATTTTTGAAGAATTTATTACTTATTTTATAAGACATAATTCTTGAGTTACTGTATTTGCTGGAACATTTCAAGCATAATATATTATTTACCATAATCTCTCACATATCTCATGTAATAATAATATGTCTTATTCAATTTACAGAAACAATATGAGGTTAAACACAGCATCACGATTTCCACGCAATTTTAAACAAGACATATTTTAAGGTAAAAGAAAACCAACTTCATTAATTCTGAGGAGTTCCCTAGTGTATCTTCAAAGTCGAAGGTTCAATGACAATGAAATTAATATATGGGACCTTCCTTGAGCTATCTTCTTTCCAACGAAAAATGAAACATCTAAATCGGTTCATAAACAAAGAAGTTGTAGCTGAACATCCATAAAAAAATATACATTCGAATTGAGAACGTCCTCCATTTTTGAAGTCGGTTAAATAATGCCAGTAATGTTATAGTATTATTTTTCATATTATTATCAGCATTCATTTTATTATTCAGTTCCGTTTTAGTATGTAAAAATATATTCAATAAATTGTATTCAGGTCATAAAAGGAAAATAAAATAGGTACAGGAAAAAAAATTAATTCATAGAAATGGTTTCTAGTTTTCTGTCTATTTCCTTCCTCTTGTTAAGGTCGTAAGGTAAGTACTTTTCTGAATAAATGTAACCAGAACTGATTGTGAAAAGATTTAATGTTCCTATAAGAATACGAAAACTAGTCCTACATCAAAATATTCTTATTGTGCATTTTTTATGGAATCTACTTCTCCCAGAATATTGGTTCTTATGTCCTACGTGAAAGGGCTAGTCTTAACTAATGTGACCATACGTTCCGTTTTGATATAGGACAGTTCTTTTTTCGGAACTCCGTATTAATTTAAATAATAATTAAAGGTAATAATTTAAAGGGCGCTCCGCCTAAAACGATATAGACAATAAAATGAATTTAAAAAACTGTAATAATTTAATATTGACGACAAATAAATATGTTCATTAGAAAATTACTTTGCCTACTTTTGGATTCATTACTTTTTTATTGTAATTCTTTTATACAAAACTATTCGGGTAAACAGATTTTTTGTATTGTGCCAATATCTGTAGCAATAATTATGACGATATCCCGTTTTGAGTGATAAAAAAAATGATCACTGTAGCCTTACACTGTAAAATGCTACCAGTATTTCAATTAACATTCAGTACATCTAATATATCAATTCGTTAATGACGTCATCGAACCTTAAATGCATAGCAATGAGCGTAGCAGTCATGTAAATTAGCCACGACTGATTACTTTGACACTGTTATAAAATCGACAAAGCGATTATAAACCTAATTTTTAACAGCACATGTTTCAAAGTGTAAGTTTTCATTTAGACACTATTGTGTGTACTGAAACAGCTGTGGGTGACGTCATTTTTATGGCTTTTCGTCTTTAAGTAGACTTGTTGATGGAGAACATATGACTTAAGTCACGCAAGACCTATAGCTGTCGGATAGCATACACCTATTTTCTAACGCCTATCATACTTTTGGTTGAACGAAAAATAAAATGGAAGTAAAACCTTTTTGTACTGTTCTAGGCAACACACATGATTTTTATGTATCTTTGTTTACTAATAATCATTCTTGAGCAATCTGTTTCTTCATTAATAATTTGTACAATAATCGACTTTCTTAAATTCGGATTATAGAAACTGATAAGATAACTTGCTATCGAAACTTCATCATCATTATCATCATTTCAGCCGAAAGACGTCCACTGCTGGTCATAGGCCTCTCCCAAAGATCGCCACAACGACCGGTCTTGTGCTGCCCGCATCCAGCGGCTTCCCGCAACCTTTTACAGGTCGTCGGACCACCTTGTGGCGGGTCTGCCCACGCTGCGCCTTCCGGTACGTGGCCGCCACTCGAGAACTCTTTGACCCCATCGGCCATCCGTTCTACGAGGTACGTGGCCAGCCCACTGCTACTTAAGTGTAGCTATTCTTCGGGCTATGTCGGTGACTTTGGTTCTCCTGCGGATCTCCTCATTTCTGATTCGATCACGCAGAGAAACTCCGAGCATAGCCCTCTCCATTGCCCTTTGAGTGACTTTGAGCTTTCTTATGAGGCCCATAGTTAGCGACCACGTCTCAGCACCATATGTAATCACTGGCAACACACACTGGTCAAAGACTTTCGTCTTGAGACACTGCGGTATCTTGGGCGAGAATATGTTACGTAGCTTCCCGAACGCTGCCCAGCCAAGTCGGAACTTGGTAATCCTAAAAACGGTCCGTGTTCAGTTAGGCTAGCTTTGAAGACGCATCTTGAGGCTGGACAATACGCTTTGATAGTTAACTAATCTTGATTTGACTGCTGTTGATAACAAGGCATTTAAAAGTTATATAAAAAAAAGCAAAGACACTTACAGGCACAAGCAGACGTTTAACTTCATCCACAGCCCTGGCGAGCTTGATTTTTGCTCTGTTTTCAGTATCTTCAACTGTCAGAAGTACATGTAGATCATCAGCCAGATGCTCCCAATTTGGTTTGCCCCTGTTTGCATCTTCCTGTAATGTCATTATTACAGAAATAATTTTGTAAAGCCCTTTTAAGTTTTTTTTTTTCAAATAATAGACCAAATCAAAATACAATAAAAATATTTAGATAATGTGTATTGAACAGGTAAAATAAAGATTATAAACATAATTTATAAAGAAGAATGTTTACTAAACAAATTATTTAAAGGAATATGAATTTGTGTAACCTGATATAAAAATCCGACGACGCTGCATGGAAAGTAACAAAACAGTTAAACAAGCACACAAATCATCTTTCGTAATGCATCAACATTATTTTCAGTCACAAATTTAAAATAATTACAAGACCGTACTAAAAATCACTAGAACCTAATTAAAATACTTTTCATTGGACTTGTAGTTTATAATGGACACATCAGTAGGTACACAAGTACACAAAAACAGATACTGTACCTTTTTCTTGTCCCTCATTGAACCCTTTCCTCTGACCATAATTTTGCACCCAGTTTCTTGTTCCAACTGTTTTGCTGTCATGCCTCTGGGTCCTAAAATCCTTCCAACGAAGTTGAACTGTAATAGATAAACGATAAAAATATTTATAATTAAGTTTTATATCAGGGAACTTGGCAAGAAAAACCATCCAACGGATGTTAAAGTTTTAGAGTACATCGTCATTTGATAAATATTTATAACTAATCATGTTTTCATCACTGCTATTTCTTAATCGAAAATATAAAGATGTTTCGCAAAGACCTAATTCAAGTGGGCATAAGATCTAACACCATTAGTCGCTGGATTAATTACTCGCTTCGCTACACATTAAACATATTTCCTGTATATGTAAGTCTATAGTGTGCACGTTTAACCTCAATTCATAAGCTTCAAAGCGTCGGTCAACACAACATATATGAACTGTGAACCAGTATCATTCTGCCGTTCACTAGCGAAGCCGAGAAATGGACTGATTGGCATCGAGCCAAACAACAACAGTTATAAACTGCTACTTTTTTAAAGGGATAACTATTTCAAGGAACCAAACGCTAGTTGAAAATACGTATACGTAGTAAATAAAAATTCAGGTTAAAAATTCGTCACATGTCTCATGGTTAATTGTTCAGCGCAACAGCGTGTAATTTGCTTGAATATGTTATTAGTTATGACTGAAAAAATATATTGTTTTCAATAACAAATTATGTTTGAAGAAGACGTGGCATCGGTGAGTCGGACAACTATATTATGGAAAAGTAATAAAGCAGAGTAAGTTGTTCGGATTGCTCGTAGATTCATTGTCTTCAATGTCTACACTGTGTCTTGTGACAGTCGTGACAATGTATTCCAATAAGAAATATGAGACACGGAAATAAACGCCTTAAACAAGACGGGCCAGCATCCATTACCCGTCGCGGTCCAACGACTGAGACAGCAATAGTCGACAAATTGTAAATCACTCAAACAACAAACGAACCGTAAATTCACATGGCAGATCATATCTTTATTGATTGAATAAATCCATTGAAACCAAGCGAGGAAACTATGAACATTTGTTAACTACGTTATTCATTTAATTTTAGGTCATACTCGTAGCTTACGAACGCGTCTACAGTACTCGCGTGTTATGTGGATAGACTTGCAAAATTAGATTAACTCTTATGAGAATTGCATTTAGGTGGAATATGGTTCCTTGCATCTTTTTCCAGTGCCGGGTTCAAAGGAAAAACAATCACATAGAAACTAGAAATACTCGTAATACTAAAGCGGTGTGCAGCCGCTATTTAGTGGTTGGCCACAAAAGCGTTTAAGAAGATTTCCTTTACATGTCAACCATTATAATCTTGCTATTACTTCCCGTAACTGTTAAAAGGTAATAAAATATTATGGACCTTAACTTTTAAATGAAGACATAAAATACGTGCCAAAGTACCTAACAAAATAAATTATTTATTATAATTGAAAGACTACGTAATGTCACGGATTTATTAAGTAAATTAAACTTTATTTTTTTTTAGAAATTATGCGTAACATTGAACTAGGTTTGTTTTTATTTTAAAAACTATCAAGTTATAATTATTTAAGGTATATTTAGCTTTAAAAACTGTTACAATTATATGTAGAATATTAATGAATAATTATTGTTTTAAAATATTAATACTTAAACATTAAAATTTATAGAAAGTACTACCAGTGGCCCGCGACTCCGCACGCGATGATTACAGAGTAATTATTTAACTTATTAATTATTGGCCTATAAATTGAAGAATGCCATATACTTCTGGAGTACAAAGTTTTATCAAAATCGGGCAAGCCATTTTTCAATTAAATCTGAACATACTAAGAAACAGACAGGCAGAAAGATTATGACCGTTCTGATCGTAGATTATGGCAGAAAATTCGTTAGACAATGTTTTTTCACCCCCTTCACACAAACTTTCAACCCCTCTTTTACACTCTTAGAGGTTGAATTTACTAAGCCGACGAGCATGCATGAAAAGATTGATGAATGTTGAAGAAGCGAAAGAGTATGTCAGGATCGTAGCAAGTGGAAGGACGTGGTCTCTGCCTACCCCATTGAGAAAGAGGCTTGATTTATGTATGCATGTATTATTTAAATACTAAACACGCATCTCCTGAATGTTCGTTTTATCCAGCAGATTAGTTTATGCTATTTCTAACGTAAAAAAAACATTATTTTATAACAACAGGCGTCTCAAACAAATTTTATTAGCCATACGGTTTATCTTACGTGAGAATAATGTATGCGAGGCGACAATCCCAATTATTTGGCCTAACGCCCGTATGTTTTCGTATGTGTATAACTACAAAACTTCTTCGAACTGATATTTTTATGAGAAGGGTAATTAAATTATTCTAACAATGACACAGACGTCTAATAAGTGAGGTCACTTAATCGAGTGATTAGTGTTACTCTAGTGTTTTTCATTTTTATTCGCTTTACATTTGAAATATCTATATACCTATTTTGCCCATAAAATTGTTCATGTTTTGTTTAGAGACTATTGACAATAAGTCATACCATCCCCATCATATACTAGATACTAAAATTAAAACCTTTCGTACATCCACTTTCAAAACATTTTAGTACATAGAGTTTTAGCAGACACATTAGAAGGCTTTACCAAAATGCTATGGAACGTTTTGTATTTCAAATCATTACTATTATTACAACTTTCATATCTAATTTTGATAATTTTAGCTTTATGATTTGCTGAATATCCTATAATATAAACGTGGAAACGAACATTTTAATCCTACAAATAACACCTTAATAATATTTACATTAAAAAAATGAAGTTGATCAACACTGTTACTGGATATAGACCGGTCGATCTCGGTAATATGAAGCAATGATGGCTCCGTGGTAGCGTGTACGACTTCGGTCGATTGAGGTGAGTTCGAATCCCTGCAATGAGCCTGAGTTTTCAGTGAAGGAAAACATCGTGACGAAACCATATGCTTTTTCTAATGCCCGGATGGCTAGCTACCACCCTCAAGTTGAAAATCTGTCGACAAACACTAATATGTGTGTGTTCCGGCAACTGCACTTGAGAGCCAGTCTTCCACTAGGTTTAGCGTGTTTATCATCTTGGGCCACATCGTCACTTAACATCAGGTGAGATTGTGGCCACTACACTAAAACCTATAACGAAAAAAAACGCGACACTCATAATGTAAATGATATACGTAGCCGAGACGGGCAGCGTGACGTCACCCAGGTAACAGTGTTTATTATATGACTTGATAACTGCTGGTCTTCACTATCCAACAGCTCGAACTAGAATTTTATTATTCCACGGCTGAAGGGAGAATCCCTTTGTCGGTCATCGCTTGTTTCTAAACTGCAAGCGGTCACAGAGCACACTGTTTTTATCCCCAGCCAATAGTGATAAAGTCAATAGTAAGGATACTAAGTCATTAGAATGGTTTCCATAATCACATCGACGATTCTCTAAATATTATTAATTATGTTATTTAATATGATGTTTTGGAAGCCGCTTCTTGTAACACTAAGTGTGCCACTATGATGTGTGTTACACCTGGTGAATGGATGTCTCGTGTCCTACCATGTCGCTACTACACTAGATCAATGTGTTTACCGTTAGAGACAGCGCAGTCAATTTCACTAACCAATGTGTTAAGAAGTAAACCAAAGTACAAACGTTGCTCAATATGAAGCCAAGACCTGAAGGAACTAATTCGTTCGAACGAGTTAAGGAAATCGTTTAGCACAATCGTGTAAACAATGGTTTCTCTGAGAAATAGCCGCAGGCACATCTATTATAATAAACATTAGTCAATTGCGTTTAAGCCTAGGGCGAAACACCCTATAGGTACTATGCACATCGAAATGAAAATGACAATTATTGGAAACACTTATTATAAACTAGCAACCAGCCGCGACATACATAACATTTAAATCTGAAGAGATTGTTTGTTTGTTTAAACGCGCTAATGTCTAAAACTACCATTCAGATTTGATAAATCATTTTTATAGCCTATTTATTGAGGAAGGTTGGTTATAACTTCACGCTACTATCTTAAGTAGCGGAGCAGTAACAATGAACGTCAAGCAATCTGCCAAGCTGCAGGCAGCCTACGGAAGTGAAAACAACAATAGCTAGGCGGGTGCATTGGCGTCGCGGCGTCGTGGCAGCGCGGTACGGTGGAGACTTGGTCAAATAAATTTAAAGAATTTAACGGTGTGTAAATTTACCATATATATTTATTGAAAATAAAAAATATTCTATATCAATCGGGAATCATGTAGTTATTTTTGAACAATAGTTTCATAGATTACCTACAAACTACTAACAAACATATTAACTTTAGCACTTTATATTAGTAATATGAATTAGCTATATAAGGTAAACTTTTATTAATATAAAAATGAATACATAATTAATCTATTTTACTTGTAAATATAATAAATCAAAGCTATTTGTGTAACGGCATTAGCACGATAGACGCCTTAAATGTCAGTGAACGGATTCCAGACATCTGGCTGTAAATATGATTTATAATTTCTCGGTCATTACATTAGTAAAATCAAAATGCGGAATTAAGACGGAAATATCTTTTAGCCAAAGATTTCGCGATATTTGTATTATAGGGCCGATTTATCAGTCGTCAGATAATTGTTAGATAACTTTATACGAGAAATAATGTTGACGTTTTGACAGATAATGTATAGAAAACCTGACAAATAAAAAAACTCAAATAAAGTTATCTGTTCATTGAAAAATCGACCCTAACAGAAATGTTACTTATCTAAGGGCCGATTTTCAGTCGTCAGATAATTTTATACGAGGAACAATTTTGACGTTTTGACAGATAATGTATGGAAAACCTGTCAAAAATTAAAAATTATTTCTCAAATAAAGTTATCCATTCATTGGAAAATCGGCCCTTAATCGAACAAGTACCAAAAATTTATGAATTCTTTTTGCACTTAGATGCTTTCAAACTTAGTTTATATTTTTTAACATTAAAAATTAAAATTATTATCATACTTTTATGTGCACGCTGTTTATCGAAGTGATCGTTTTAATATTTATTGTTAACAAAAATTCCTTAACACGAGTACAGTTTGCTTTCACTAAATTTATTACAATGTAATGAAATACCCACTTAAAGGAGCATTCAAGTATTATGTAAACAAACTTTCAATTAATTTAGACTAAGCCCCAAATGATATGAGATAAGAATTCTACACACTGGCCCTAGAGGGCTAAACAATGTACCTATAGTAGTTATATAGAAGTTCAAAAGATACGTTGTCCTTTTTAGATTTCACTATAACATGCATAGCTACAGTCAATTTTTCAAATAGAACAACTAGATTCTACGCCAATTGTAAAGATTTATTACATGCAAACTTAGTCAATAATTATTTCACCTACGTACATTGTTACCGGCTAAAATAATTCATACGTTCCAACGATTGATGCAACGCACTAAAACCCGGATATATTAGTTAAATTATCGTAACGTGGCCCTCTTATACAGGTACAATAAATTGTGTTAATATGGAACTGAAATGTGCAGGTTTGCCGAACGTAATTGGCAGTGGTTTTGTACCATAATCATACCGCGCCGACAGTACTTAGCGCACTGTGCACGCCACGTGTAAAGCTTTTGTCCATGTACCCGCGGAGTGAGGGCATTGATAAGAATTAAAAACTAAAAATCTACTTCAGTCCCAAAAATATCAGCCAGTCAGATTACCAATCACATAATTTTTACCTACTATATTTTGCATAATCTTAAACTAAATTATAAAATTTCAAACATCTAAAAACTTTATTATTTAACCAGGAAAATGTAGTTATCTGTGCAAATATTATTAGAATGCTCTTAAAATCCACTAACGTAGTGTTGCCTTTTTTATATTCCCTCTGCTACTGCGAAATTACAACAATCTCAAATTTTTACTCATAATATCAAGGCATTGCTTCTGTTGTGAAAAGTTGCTAGATATAATTATCATTATTTTTATCAGCTTATCCTTTAATTGACAATGATAATGAATAAAAATTATAAATTACGTGCATTTTGTAATATATTAATTATGTAATTTTTATCTTGATACCTTGTAGACGAATTATAAACATGACAGGAATATTATCTATCAATAATGTACTATATTATTCTCAACGCTGATCGCTTAAACATAGACCACACTTGCAATACCAAGCTAAAAGTGCCGTTTTGTCATTTTGTTGACATATTTATTATAATTTATTTTATTATCCAGTTCAGTGGATTGAAATCAGTTCGAGTGTTTATAAGTACCGTTTTAAATTGACTGAATATAAAATATTCTCAACTATATATACTTTTAATAATGTGGGATTTATTTATTACTACAGAAGAAAAGACAAAATAGATATTTAAACCATTTTAGTAAAAAATAATATGCACATAAAATTAAAAATCACAATCAATGTAAAATCAATTAGGCCACAATTTTCATATAAATGCTTTTTGTGTCATTCGCAAAATTTTGTTCAAAGTTCAATAATAAATGTTTATAAATATTTAAGAATACGAACATATTATTATTCGTATATTATAATCGAAGACTTAATTCTTCTTATCTAATACTGTCTGTGGTTAGTTAGAAAGCATTTATGTAACACGTTCTGGAGTATTACCGGAGATAAGATACACGAAATGCTAAAGAAAGTAGTCGAAAACTAGGAATGTTAATCATGATAAATTTAAAATATCACAGAATACCTATACAGCTTCAATAAGTTATATATATATATATATATATTAATAAAAGTCTGTTAACAATCAAACCATTATTCCTTAATCAACAGTTTGTTAAAATATTGACTTTTCAAAACAGAAAATTGAGTCCTCTTGTAATCTGAATTATGAATTTATCTATACACATTTTCATTTGTAAATAATGTGTATTTCAAGTACCTAATATCCGTATCTTACATATTATTATAGTATCCACTGTTTAAATGTGATTCACGAAGATAAGACTTCTCCTCGATAACAAGAGCGTGTTTTACATTATCAACGAAACTGGTGAATACCAGTGAATCCCAATTATTGATTGATTGGTTAATTCGAATATAATTACAGTGGCACGATTTGTTAAGACATGTCTACGATAGTTGCAGACATGATTCAGGCGGCAACAATGGTCTTATTTAAGGAATTCTGATTATATTTAAATAAAGCAAAGTAATTAAAATATTTATGGAATAACTGGAATATAATAACATTGAGAATAAAATAATTTTAACGACATTGAAAAAGTATTCCCTGAAAAATGGAATTTTCCTTTTATGTTAACAGTTTTCCCATTTAAATTACACGTAATTGATGCTCATCATGCACGCGCATCATGTTGTGACGGAATTGGAAGAGCATCATGATTAAGTTAGCCATCTATGGCAAGAATGTGAACTCATTTGCTGCCTCATTTAATTGTATAACGTTATAAAATAATGTTTATTTATACACTATAATTGTTGTACAATGTGTAAAAATTGTTTTTACAGAAAAAAAAAGATTTTTTTTCTTCTTTTTTATGGCCTGTAATCCTTAGGGTTATGTCGACCTAGTTGAATGAACGTGTTGGAATTGAAATAATAATCAATGAAGTTGTACACTGAAAAGGCATCAGAACTACCAGGTTTAAATAATATAGCATGAAAGGCACACCCTGATCCCACATATTGAGACCAAGGAGCCCTACCAGACTTTCTCTCTCTGTTTTGTTCCGGATACATTCCATCAATCAGTAAAACAAATTTACATTGTTATCATTGATATCACCTATCTTCATCATGTTGTTGAGACGCGGGATAAAATGTTTGGAGTTATTTTTGTTTTGTTAAATAAAATAAAATGCATTTGTGTGTGTTTAGATCTTGCAAAAAAAAATACGAAATTTCAATATTGGCTTATCCTTTTAAAAACTTTTTAAATATATGTGTGTAATGTATATTATACATTGACAGCTATAACAATAACATTGAAAGGATATATAAATCATTCTACACTATACAGATCTAACAAATTTCATTGAAGATATGAGTCACGAATCCTTTACGTATTTATGCGTGATAATAATTTATTTTGATTCTCCTAACAATGTTATGACGTAGAATCCAGCTGTGGTATAACAATAATATTTATTTATGAGTAATTATTTACAGCCAGATGTGGGCGACCGAAGGAAATAAGCATAACAATAATTAATTCACTTTCTTATTGTATTTGTTACGAGATTTAGTTCAATGTGTATGTACTTCTACGCGTATATTTTTTTTTGTTTTGTTTGTGAAAATGAAGTACCTACCTAATATCTATATACACTCACAGGCGCAATTAACCGCCCAACTTGTTTTTCTTGCATATTGCAAAAACCAAAATAAATTCAAAAAGTATGGTCGGTGTTTGCTGATAATTATGTATTTAAAACACAACAAAATAACGTATTTTTTTTCATTGTGAAATACGGTTAATACGTCCTTCGTTATTATAATAAAATATCAAGTTTTTAAAAATACATCTTAAAATAATTCTAGAAATATAATTTAAACGTACTCATAACTATTTCATATGGATATATTTTGTAAGTAACATTTCTGTTTATTTTGAAAACAGAATGTACTTTTAACTAATATTATAATAATTGTGAAATATCTATATATATATATATATATTTCTTTTTGATAGTTATTATATTTACCTAATGTTTATTGTATTAATGTTAATCACTAAAGAATCTCTTTAGTACCAATAGACACGATTTATTTAGCTGTGACTGTCTATATACCTTAGCTTTAAATGTACTTTCTTCTATTCGTTATCCATTATCAGAAAGATAAGTCAAGACAAATATAAGACAAGACTAAGTTTAGAGCCCGCAGCCCGCGACCCGTGACCTGTTGGTCGGCGGAGCACGACCGATCTGATCGGCCTCATTATAGCCCCGGCCCAAATGCACCGTATACTTGAGACTATGCGATGAAAGGAACGTTACTACAACATTACTTTAAAAAAATATATTTTTTCTGCAAATTAGTAATATACCTACGCATGAAATATATTCTGCTTACTATGTTATTATATAACCCTCTTATTAGTGACATTAGCCACTTAACCTCCTATAGAAACACCAATTGTGCCCCACGGTTTTTCCCGAGTTAAATTTATTCTACCAACTCAACACCACGCCGCCGACAACGCATCCGTGTTGACTACTGTTTGTCTCGTTTCCCGTACTTGTTTAGAGCTTGCCAGATTGCTTGACGTTCATGGTCACTGCTCCACTCCTCAAGGTCGTAGCGTGAAGTTATATAGATTTCCTCAATAAATAGGCTACAAGGGAGTTTTTGGCGGGATCTCAGACTGTCATGTAGTGGTTTTTGTATTTAATTCATAAATTTGTGTTTTTAGATCCTATATTGTGTAAAACAGGTGGCATTTTGCATAATAAAGCTTGGTTATTGTGCACAAGTGAAGTGAATTGAAAATAATAATATAGAACATGAATTCTGATATGCCACAAAAACTCCCTGGAAGGTTCTAACAAGGGAGCCGCCATCTTGTTAGGGCCCTGAATTCGACATAAGACTGGAAAATTTCCCTCGCTTTGGTTAGAAATATAAAAAAATACTTGACACTGGCCCAATGCACGAATAGTGCGAAGCCATAATTGAGAAGAAGAAGAAAAAGGCTACAAAATGAAAAAAGTTTTTTTCTAATCTGATCGATAGTTCCAAGAGATTAGCGCATTCAAAAAAACAATATCTTGGATTTTATAGTATTAAGTATAGATTATAATTAAAAATATTATAATAGGTCCTTACATATGAACTTAGCATTTTATTTAGAAAACGTAAAACGAAAATAGTATTATGAAAGTATAAAATTAACAGTACTATTATTATCTATGCACTTTCACTATTTTATAGGTACTAGTTCATTGATACCATTGCTGAAAAAATTGTGGGAGCGAGAATCGATTCTATTAATCTTTGAAGGCGGTTTGGACAGCCTCATCGGAATTGATATTTTTCCTTGCAAGAAATTGTCCAAATTCTGAAAAAAGTGATAATCTGTTGGAGCAAGGTCCGGGGAGTATGGTGGGTGTCGGAGATATTCCAACCGCAGTTTCTCTAATTTAGCGATCTTCTGTCGTGAAGCTGTCGGGCTAGGAAGATTGACCAGTCTCGGTTATTTAACGGCTAGCTTTTCCATCAGTGTTTGCAATTGTTGATAATAGATCTGCCGTTCTCGTCTGGCCAGATTTTAGAAAGTTGTAGTGTATGAAACCAGCACTAGTCTACCAAACACAAGCTTTGGGTAGGATTTGGCCGGTTCTCCTGGGTTCGACCAATGTGATGAGTATTCCCGATTGTCATAAAGGATCCATTTTTCGTCGCAAGTGACAATACGATTCAAAATTCCCTCGCTATTGCGACGGTTGAGTAATGTAACGCAGCACTCAATGCGTGTTTGTAGGTGTGATAGTTTCACTTTTACAATTTGTTTCAAGTAAATTAAAATTGTTTTATCACTCACATCGAAGCCTGCCGTTAACTCTCGAGGTGGTTTGCAATGGATCACACTTCCACGATAACTTTTAATTCTTCATTATTAACTAGGGTCTCCGGCCGTCCACGGTGTTTTTTTCGTAGGTCAAAATTTCCAGAACGAAAACGTTGGAACCAGAACCGTACCGTGCTTTATTTTAAAGTAGCTTCCTCATATACATTAATCATCCTTCGAACTGTTTCTGCAGCGCTGATGCCACAGTGGAACTCATATTCGTTAATAACGCGATATTTTAAGTTTTCCATTTTGTGAAAAGCATGATGTCAAAGAAAAATTAAATGGTGCGAAAGAAAAATGAATCACTAAATTCGAAACACAAATACACAAGCCTAAATTTGAATTTGGAATTCCTAACCAAACGCCAGATATTTGAGATCAGTTTAACCGCCAAGTTAGGCCAGTTTAACAAAACGCTAATTTCATATGTAAGGACTTAACAGAATATAAATAATTCGAATAATGTATTGCCCGTTTAGAATTATTAATATTAGTTCCTTAATTTCCTTAGAAGATTTCAAAATTTTGTTTTAAATTAAGTAAGATGTTATAAATTCGGAGTTTTAATCTAAATATTACACAACCAGACAAGCTTAAACACACTTATGGAATAGTCATAAATGTCCATTGTCGAGAAACAACTAGTGTATTTAACTTATGACCCGTAAGAGAAACTCAACCAATGCAATCAACTTCATTGTCTATACATATATCGATACAGCTCAATGTTATTGTTGTACATTTATAGTCTACGTTTTGACTACTGCTCCGCAACTTAGTGTCTCCTCATGTTTCTGGCTATCATACACAAAAAAAATTTTTACTACTACCGACTGGAAGTTCCAGAAATTAGCGCGTTTAAAGAAAGAAATAATCAACACACTCTTCATCTTTACTAAAACATGGAATTGTATTCATGCATTTTTCTGTACGTTCGATTATAATGGAATTTCAATTGCACACATTAAAATAGATTTGAATGAATCTACAATAGATATCTGGCACTAATGTGATCGAAATAGAAATTGAAAGAGAGTTCATTGCATTCTTCATTTGTCCAGATTTACACGGTGTACGAGATAAATGGAACGGAAATTAACGGCACACCCACGTTTACTGAACAAGTTATTAGTTACTATATAGTCATTCTGGTATAAGTAACATTTTAAAATGCACACAGCAATTATGCCGATGAAAAACATAGTGATGCACCCACGCATGATAACAAATTTAGCCAATCAAACGTAAATGAATAAGCCCTCAGGTGGTGTACGTTGGGACAAAGAAAACTGGTCAGCTTTGAATATATACACGATCATCAGGTTGTAAGCAAACATTGTATGATTGTCTACCTACACCTATAGGAATATCTTTTTGAAGATTTACTTTGATGAAGTTAACTATGAACGATAATAATGGAAATTTATTTTACGGACTTTTATTTTAAGATTATTTTCACTCAATCCAAAAAAGTTAATAAAATTATTTGTAATGAAAATTCATTTTTTGGGTTATGTTTATTTTGTTACGCCAAAGTAATAAAACTTCTTACTTGCGTAGAACATAAGTTTCTTTTTAAATTAGTTCGTTAAAATGCCTGTACAGTACCTGATGGATGGTACGGTATAGTATAGAAACAAAGGTGACTATCGGTGATATAGAGATCCATCTAGAGATCCATATAGAGATGAAACTAGATGATGATAATGATATTTAATCACGTAAACTCTTAATAAAGTTTTAGAAGTAATAGGACAATATTATTAAAACTGCAGTGTTTATATTTTTTATTATCTTAATAGATTTAGGCGTTTTAGCCACAATCTCACTTGATGTGATGACGTGGCTTAAGATTGTGACAAGCTAAGCCTAGTGGGAGAACTGGCTATGTAGTACACCTGCCGGAACACACTTATTTGTTTGGCGGCAGATTTTCAACTTGATGGTGGTAGCCTGGCGGGCATTAGAAAATACTCTACGCCATGCTAGAGTTTCATAACGATGTTTCCCTTTACTGAAAACTCAGACTTATTGCCAGGATTCAAACTCACGTCAATCGACGCGTCTAGAAAGACCGCAATCTCACCAGTCTTGCTTAAGATGGTAATAAATTAAGTCTTAAAATAGAGTTGGCTTTCTAGTGCAGCTGCCGAAACACTAGAAATAGGTGCTCGAGAACAAGTCTCTGTGCGTACTACCACTCACTTCAATATAGCTTATTATTTTTATGAAGAATGGTTATCAATTAAAGACGTTCTAATGTAAAAATTATCTCCAAAGACGACACACACCAGTGATAACGGAAAGATAACCGCGAACAGTGACTTCTTCATTCTTATCTTCAGTTATATGTATAGAAGAATAATATTTGGGGGCAATCCCCCGTACAACCAGCTGAAATTAATAAAAAAATACTGCTCGACGCTTGGCCTCAGTCACACCTGTGGGAATGAAGACCACTATTTTATATAAATAAGTAAATACAGTCGCGGGTAGTGAGCCCCATTCATTTACGGTTTACATAATAAACGAAAATGCAAAGTGTTTTGTATGGATAAATGGAACAACGACTACATATGAATGGAGACCCATACGGGGTTTGATAGTCCTGTTATGGAACAGAGAGGGTGGAATTAGTTGATGCACTTCTTGAACACATTCACCAAAGTGCACACAATAAGACACTGGTATAAATTCATATTATATTCGCTATACAGATCAGAACTGGCTAGTGATAAAAAAAAGAAAATCAAAGATCGTAAGATTTTTTTTAAATATACACCTTTTGATACTGTCATATTACAATTGTATATTACGGCCAACTGTGGAACGCGAGGTCACTCATAATTAAAACTTTGTAAAAATATAAGCTTTATTAACATCAGCTGTCGTGACGTACGCTTTGATGCTTTCGCCAAACAAAAAATACTCGCAAGCATGATTGATACCAGTATAATATACCTCGTCAGAATTTCGAACGCTGCTTTGTAGTTTGTAACTCAGTTTTATCGGTAGGTATAATATAATACATTTTTATGCATAACACAAGAACATACATTATTCTTCAAAGGTATTTTTGTGGTAACGCCATATCTCGCTTGCTTCTTCATCAAAATTATTGATTCTAACATTATTTCAATAATTATTTTCCATGCTATTAACGAATAAAATTTTATAAAAAGAATAATAAAAAATACCAGTCTTTTATTTATAAATTATCGAACTTAAAAGTAAATAATATTTTTAATGAATAAAGAAGAGCCCATTTACTAGAGAACCCCTTCTTTGGTCACAGATCAGAGGCGCATGCAGTACATACTAAATGAAATAAACAGTAACTTAGAATTTTTAATATTTTTTTATTCCATAATCTGTTGATGGTATTCCTAATAAAATACATGAAACTTATATCATGAAAGAGGCGCCATCTACTAACAATCTATTTAATTTATTTACATTCTATAATGTCATTATATAAAATGCAAAATATTCGCACGGGTCAGCATACCACTGTTACGATAGTTGAAATTTGAACAAAATAAAAATGTAACAGAAAAAATTTGCAACATCAGGAATACTTCAAAAATACCCACCCAACTAGACGAAACCGAAACAGTGCTATAACGCGAATTGTTTAATCTTTCTGAAACACATTCACAAGCTGTAATGTTTGCACTCGCGATTGATAAAGCACACGCTGCTAGTGCCAGACATGTTTTCACTAAACAATCCGACCGTCCTAACTGTCTGTTCGCTAATATAATTCTACTTTACGGTCTAACCTATAATATAGTATTATGACTTATCATTACAGTGTACTTGGAATTATTTGTAAATGCGCAATAACTACTCTGGTCAAAAAAGTACCAGTAAAAGATCAAATAATACACAAAATGTTAGTTATTCATCCAAATGTATTTTATCGCCTTTAAATTATGCTCCTTCAGAAACGATACACTTACGCCAACGAATAATCTAGTCATCAAAACATTTTTTAAACGGTTTTTCCGGAATTGGGTTTAGTTCTCGTCGTTTATGTCTTCTACCGAATGAAAACGTTTGCCACGAAGTGTTAATTTGAATTTAGGACAAAGAAAGAAGTAGGCTAGAGCCATATCTGTCAAATAAGGTGGTTGTTCGATGGTATTTATTGAGTTTTTGGTCAAAAATTCATTCAACATGATGGCTTTGTCGTACGAAGCCGCATTATCGTGGTTCAAAATGCATGAATTTTCTTTCCACAAATCTGGCCTTTTTCGTCGAATTTGCTGTCTTAAACGCCGCATAACACTCAAATAATAAACTTTATTTACCGTTTGACCTTCCGGTAAGAATTCTGAGTGCACAACACCGCGATAGTCCAAGAAAACAGTCTTCGACTTTTGATCGACTTTGGCGTGGTTTTTTCGGTTTTGGTTAAGTTGGAAGGCGCCACTCCGAAGTTTGTAGACTAATTTGCATGTCAAACTCGTAATGAACCCACGTCTCGTCACCAGTAACAATACGTTTCATGAATTTTGGGTCGGAATTGACGCGTTCTAGCATATACTAAGCGACTCTTATGCGATTGAGTTTTTGGAGAAAATTTAGACCTTTTGGGACTGGCCGAGCGGCAAGATGTTTCATACCCAAGTGATTATTTAAAATGACACGGATCGCCTCGTGAGACACAGAAAATTCAGCGGCTATCTCTCTCAAACTTGAATGAGGATTTTCAGTCACTATTTCCTTCACTTTTGACACCATCAGGGCGAGGCAAATCTTCCAGCATATCTCGACCGCTTTTGGATGCTTTGTACCACTCATAAGCACTTGTTTTTGATAAAGTCAATTCACCGTAAGCGTTCTGTAACATTTTCAGTGTCTCCGAAAACGAAATTCCATTGGCGATGCAAAATTGAAGACAAACTCTTTATTCAATGTTTTTGACCATTATGAAATTCGCAATATACACTAGATATGATCTAACTAAAAACAGCACTGTATTTAATCTAAATGACAGATGCAACTCAAACTCCGCACCATAATGAAAAACAGTTGTACAAAACTAACAAAAAAAAAAACGAATTTGGAACCATAAACAAATCATTCATAACCGATACTTTGTTGACTGAATGTACATCATAAATGTGCTATATCGAACTACATTTAAATATGACTATTAATATCTTTTCTAAAATTAGTGTTTTTCTAAACGAAATTTTAATATCCTTAAAGTGAACAAGCAGTAAGCGATAGTAGAAAACGTTTAAAGAAATATATGAATTTTAATCAGTTTGTTGTTACTTTGTATTGTAAAAAAAATATTAACCTTTTTTTTATCGTTGTAGGTTTGGCGTAGTGGCCACAATCTCACCTGATGTTAAGTGACGATGCGGCCCAAGATGGTAACACGCTAAACCTAGTGGAAGACTGGCTCTCAAGTGCAGCTGCCGGAACACACCTATTTGGTGCTTGGCGGCAGATTTTCAACTTGAGGGTGGTAGCTAGCCAGGCGGGCATTAGAAAATGCCCTACCACCATGCTATGGTTTCCTCACGATGTTTTCCTTCACCGAAAGCTCAGGCTCATTGTAGGGATTCGAACTCACGTCAATCGACGCGAAGTCGTACACGCTACCACTGCACCATCATCGCTTCAAGAAAATATATTATATTATACTAAATTATATTATAAACGTAAAGACCAAATGATATACAAATCTTATATTCTAAATAATTGTATGATAATAAGCCTGATCACCCGACTGGGTCGCGACAATATGGTAAAAAGCCCCTCATAGTGATTCGCTTATATGCGTCACGTTTCGAAATCAGTCGGTGCATATACAGTTTATATTTACGCAGGCCGGCATAACAGCCGCGGCTGGCCGGACTGACGATGAACTATTTATCTGTTCGCTACTTATTTTGGATTGTACTGTGCTTATCATTAGCCATATTACCGTCATTATAAAAAATAGAAACCTCAAATTTTAGGAAAATTATAAATAGTGCATATTTGATTTAGATTTAGTCATGGAAGAAGAATTATATTACTTTCACCTAATTTTGGCACAGTGATTTATATTTACAATGTTAATTTATTTTTATAGTGATTTAATACATATATGTATTAGAAAGTTTATAAATATAATCGTGTAATTAATTCTTAAATATCTCCATTAAGTGCAATAATAAAATGCAAGGCACCGACTTATTACTTTTATTTTCACGATAAACTTAATAGATGTAAGCGGTAAATCTTAGAAATTAGAAATCAGGTCATTGTCCTACTATATAACAATCGTTTATTATATAGAAAATATTGTACAGGTAACAAACAAGTACCGTCAGTCGATAAATCTAACAAACGATAATGAGCCTAAGCACTCCCGACAGTGTCAAGTGGTACGTCACGATGTACAGCAAAAAGCTGAACTAACGGAACTCACAGATATGGCAGGATTTAATAACGATACCCCTTATAAGGATAGACGCAGATTCCAAACTGTGGACCTCAAGTATTGCTGATAATCTTATATTGCATTCGTCACATCTGTTATATTGGATTCTTCTTACATACAAAAATTTGCAAACATTCTTCCATAACATTTCAAACGTTTTGTAAAACTATTGACCCAGTAGTAGCAGGTTCATTTGAATCACATTCACTATAGTTTGAACTCAACACTGTCACTTCTTCGAAAGGCTTCAGAAAATAGAGAAGTAAAGTACCGCACTTCGCGTGCAAGTTTAAACCTGTTTTCGCACCTAATACTTGCGTAGACTAAACCGAGTTACTCTGCAGAATATTCGGTTCGGTAGGTAAACGTAATACCAACTAATACTCGGTACTCGGTTACTCGGTAGAACTTGTACTCGGCGCATCTCTAGTTTGTATTGATATTCTGTAATCTTGTGTAATATATGTTAGAACCAGGTGATTAAGGAAAATGATGATGAAATCGAATCGGACATTATAAACAATAAGTTTTTAATACCCAAATACAAATACAAAAGCCAAGTGAATTGCTTTCATAGGTTAGGTGGGAACTGCGAGTATTTAAGCGTGACCCCAGTAAGTGTATTGAGTGCGCCGCAATAGTAGCCGGTTCGCATTGCAGACAAATCTCCATAATTTCAATATACTTTCCTATTAACCTTTGAATTTTGCCCGAACATTATAAATATTGTTTTATTATCAATTGACTCATAAAATATTCTGCTGCATTTCTTTATTCTGACAAAATTGACTTGATCATTTTTCAGACTCACGTGCGATCTCAGTCATAATTGATAATGAGACCAACAAAAACGCTCTATTCATTAACTATCGAGTGAATTCGTAATATTAACTTCATGAAACAATGACATAAATAGATAGATAGACATAAATAGATATTAATGTGCAATGAAATGTGATTGAAGGTTTGGGTCATCTTGATAACAACAATGATCATACAAAAAACTAGGTAAGGATCTACGAAACACTTGTATTGCTTTTTTCATTAGGTATGCTTACATAATGTATTAATTAAATTATTCGTAAACATTTTGCATTATTGCTTTGGTAATCGACATATAATAGTACATGGACTATTAGAAAACTTGCAAGACCTGTTCAGAATACATGCTCAGACTGCACTCTCGAACGGACCAATTATGATCGGTCGCGTCCATAGCTATCCGGGTATGCAGCTGCTCGTTTGTGATCAGAATATTGTATACTATAACGGCAATGCGGAAACTTCAGTGTTCCGCCTTTGATACATTTTTTATTAGCCTCTAGGAAGAGGTGTTTTGTCTATAATAAGCATCTTATTTATATGGCCATATTTCGAGATTACACAGATAAATTATGACTATTAAAATCCTGCAACATTAACCGTGGTAAAGTAATCTATATAATAGGAACAAACCGTTGGTTCGCAAAAGATTAATGTTGAACCGAACCCATTGTTAAGATGGATGTGTGATGTAATTAAAATCGAATAAGATCAGTAATGAGTATATTAGAGGAAGTATGAAAATAGCACCAGTTACAGAGAAATAGAGGGTTTACCGATTAGCGTGGTATGAGCATGTCATAAGGAGGGATAAAAAAGAAAGAAATAAGAAGATAAAAAGATACATATAAATATAGATATAGATATAAAGAAGATAAGAAAGAAAAATCATATAACTAGAAGAATATTACGTATGAAGGTGGACAGATAAAGGAATAAAGGAAGACCGAAGAAGGATGGATGGATTTTATGAGGAATGATAAATGTATAAAAGTTGCAAATACTGCGATAACGATTGAGAGAGGAGGGAGGATTACTAGCAGACTAGTTTAAAACCAGCCAATAATACAACAGCTATAAAGCCAGCAATTTTGCTGTATAAAATTCTAAAATTGAAATTTTAAACAACTGTATCAAAGCATTAACTTGTTACCATTTGTTTTAATTGTAGTTACAAATGAACGTAAAA
Source organism: Saturnia pavonia (assembly GCA_947532125.1). NCBI lineage: Eukaryota > Metazoa > Arthropoda > Insecta > Lepidoptera > Saturniidae > Saturnia > Saturnia pavonia. The sequence continues at coordinate 10,521,681 of OX383905.1, read as the reverse complement.
GTCTCAAAAGTAAAACTTTTTAAGATATTATTCATATGCCGAACCGTTCCTCGCTCGTCGTTGTAACTATTATTTCGACAATATGTTCGACATACGAATTGCATATTGTTACGTTTATTTCTGGCATAGTTAACGTTTACTTTACAGCTCAGTTTTCGCTTCGAATATAAGTGGGGCAAATTTTAATAGGAAAACCTATTTCAAATTAAGATTGATTGAAGTACGTAAAATTTTTAAATTACGTAAATTCAATATGTAATACCTACCTATATATTAGTAACAAACATCATCAAATTAGCACTCAGAGAGAGACAGAGAGAGATTAAGTAATTTATTATATCCTATTCCAATACTTGCAGACTTAGACTACGTAATTCCTCCAGTTTTAGAAAATCAGTGTTCTGAACATTACATTTATCAGCGTCGAATTTCTATTAAACTTTCAAATAGACATCATATTTAAAATTAAACTTACAAAATAAGATAACGTAGATAAATAAATATCCATTGAACTAATAAAGCCAAATTGTGATAAATGCTAACCGTCTTTGTTGAGGAGTTCGCTTACTATAAATTTGAGAATGAAAACATAAAATAGTAAGAAATATTATTTGAAACTCATAATATTTAAAAAGCACAGATACCAATAAAATGCGAGCCTGATTATAAACCTAACATTACTTTTAGATGGTACGACAACCCTATACTCAGAGCTAAAATACCTATACTTCTAACTACATCTTTAAGGGTTTCTATGATTGCTATAAGAACGTGACTGATGTCGTGATCGGCTCTTTTGATCGACAATAAAATATATCATTCTGCATTTAATTTATCTAAAGATTTATTGACATATTGTTAAATTCCGCATAATTATAATATGCGCGTTAAGCGTTATACGTTATAAGCGTATCATACATATTTTAATTACCAGTGAATATCCATAATTCAGATGTTTTACATTGGTCTATAATATCTTGACAAAGTTTAGAAATAAGATTGCTACTAATACTATTATAGTAAAACTCTTATATATAATACACCAGAATAGTAGTGTATAATACAATTAAAATAGATACATTAATTTTGTAACAGAATTAGCATTTTTATAATAGGCAGAGTATTAATTTGCACACAAGTAAACACATTAATTGCCTTTGACTTATGTATCAGCTACATACTGTATTTCTTATTAGAAAATGCTCCTTAAGGAAGCCGGCTGACATTATTGGCTATAACTCAATAATAGCTTACATCCATAGCGTAATCATGATAATTAGCTTCTTCTAATAAGATTTTTAAAGGATATGAGCTAGAAATAGATGATGCAAATACAATACATTATAATATATAATTATTGTTTATTTATCGTTTCCGAACATAAGGACATACTTTTTCTGACACTGTACCAGAGTACATTATGTCAGAACATAATAAAAAATCTCTTATTTAAATTTGAATGCCTATATCGATATTAATTGATACTAATGATACTATATATTATAACAATGATTAATAATTTCGAACTGAAGTTTGAGTTTAAGTGCTTTATATCAGACGCTATGTTCGGATAAATGTAAGAATGAAAAATAAATTCGTTTCAATTTGTTGTAAAGAATCGACGGTATCTCTGAGGGTCGTGCAAGCATCAACTAGCTGCACGAGTCGCTCCAAAGACGAGATAACCCTGACATAAGTCACCAAATGCAGCAGCCTGACAACCTTGTCTTTCTTTTTTTATGACTAATACGGTCCCATTTTGCGTTCCCCGTTGTAATATTGCAAACCTGCTGCAAATATCATGATCAAAAGCGTGATAAACCTATTTTATAAGTTGATTTAGGACAAATAATGTTTTAAGACAGTTTTAATAAGTTTGATTGTAGTTTGCGCTAGTTTAATCTTTATTACGTGTTGTGATATCGCTCGTAAAAACATTAAAAATATACCTTTTTACCAAGAACAAGACGTTTATTGCTCAGCTTTCACTTTGATATCGTTAGCTGACTTTCATTTATACCAACTTTAGCATATAATTCCTCACCAATTTTGAAAAGGTTAAGTGAATGACAATTATTTTATAATCTTATTTATTGTTAATTATGTGCATCGTCGTAATCTCTGTTGAACCAACTATTGAAGATTTTAAACTTTAAATATTGTGTGCTTTTAGAAAAAGATGAAACAGTAACAGATATCTAAACATTACTATATACTGATACCTAAGTCTTGTTTATACATTTTATTATTTCGTAATTAATATTTTTTGTTTTATATGTACTATTTAATAATAATAATAATAATCCTATGGGGTTGGATACAAATTGGTTTGTTTTTAATAGGAATAAAAGTTATGAACATGAAAGACTTTTTATAGTACCTACTGTAATATGTGCATACTAATTTGTAATTTAGTCCAGCATGATGTTTACACTTAGTCATTCATTACACGCGACATCCTAAAACAACGTATACTTTTGACATTTGAATAATTAATGAGCATATAATTATTGAAGCGTTTAGTAGTAAAAATAAATTCAATGAACTGAATAACACCGTTTTTAAGTACTATATTTGTATAGTATGTACTTAAATATGCATTTTTTTTAGGAATAAGTTAGCCATAAGTTACTTATCATTTAGTGAAGATATACAATTCATTTTATTTTAAGTAATGGTATGCAATAAAATACTAAACTATGATTCTTTAAATTGATTATCTCACTTCGGAAATTACATACCATTATAAAATTCTTAATATCCTTAAAATGAGCTGTATTTAACTAACTAAGTAACATCATCGATAGCTTAAAATAAAATACCATCTTAAAATGAATAAAACTATCCCTATAAATAAATCCTTGAAGAATATTTTCAATCATAAAGTTTAATTACACTTTCAAGAACAGTAAGTGATGGAGCCAATTGATCTAAACCACATGGTCTGTATTTTTGACCCAATTTCTGTCCAGCATAATGTATTTTAAGAGATAATTTCTAGAAAGCGTTTCATACAAATAAAATAAATTTGTATGTTTTTAAACAAACTTAGAGTAGTTCTGACAAATTTTACGATCGGCTTTTTGAAATAATATTTATATATTCATAAATCTTGTTGCAGTGAGCGGAAATAAATACTATACATTAAATCAAATCTAGATTTGTCTCAAATTAATGTTACTTACATCTGGATGTTCTTTTACTGGCACGTATACTTTTTCTGTGAGTGTGGTGACCATTCCTTCTGCCTCTGGTAGTACAAGGGGTTCTTTCTTGACACCGTTTATTTGAAATAAACTCGCTCGCACTTTTGCTATTTCTGTAAAGAAAGAAGCAATGGAATTAGTAACGCGTGGGAAACATCTGTTAAAATAAATTTCAAAGACGGAGTTTGTCATATAGCAGAGATAAATTTAGAAGACCGACCCAAACGTTTTACTAGTAAAGATTAAACTTAATGCCCCGAGGAAAATTCACTGTATCGACTACCTATAATAATATTATTTGGAAACGTAACAAATTTTAATAGAATTGCTGCTATAGCAACTGTTCCCAATTTGTAAATTGAGTTGCGTGAGTGTATCTATACAGGTATTTATAAAAAATACTGTTACTGCATACTAACAGTGTAGATTTAAAAAAAATACAGTCAACATTTTGTGATTTAGACATAATGTAATATGAATTGTCCAATAACTTATATTTTAAACAGCTATAGTATGCATAAACAACTACTAAAACATTGTTAGGTATGACAGTTTTTTTTTTTTCGAACTGACTATACTGTTAGCCTTAGGGGCCCTGGAGCCTTTACGGCTTTTACAGCTTTACCGGGCGAGCGCTTAGGGCACTCAGCCACGAAAGCTAAGCAACAACATCCGAGGGTGCCAAAGTGGCCGAACCTCGGCTCGGACTGTTGCGCGTATGCAATTAAGTCGCGATCTGACTAAATCCCTATCATTCGATCTAAACTAACTATACATATATACATGTTTCTGCCCCCTGGGAGGAGGGAAGGAACATGTGTATGTGTATTTAGTCGTCTGAAATTTTTTGTCTAATTTAACTAGGCAAAAAAGAAAAAAAAGGTCTCTTACAGAATCTATGTACATCTGTGTGTTGTGCAAGTGTGTATAATGCAGTGTCATGTATGGCTGTGAAAGCTAGTGAATGTAGTCTCTGTATCGCGCGAGCGGCTGCTTGACTCAAGGGCTCCATGCCGATGGATCGGACCTAGGCATGAGTTGCCGCAGAGGAGGGCGGTCGTGGCGGGTATATGACAGAGTAAATTACCTAACTTCAAGGAAGGAAGTACCATAGAGTGGTACCTACTACCTAAAATCACGGAATGATATTAATTATATTTATCTTCAAGATTTTATTTACCTATATGTAAAACAAAGCACTTTTATTTAATAGTTTTAGTACGGTACTATACAACCATAAACATATTGTTTGTTACGAATGTTGAATACAAGTACAATAAATATTCTGTAATAATGACGATTTCAATCCGGGACTTTAGAGACATGACTAAATCCTTGAAGTTTAGGTAAATTATGAGCTATGATTATCTCTTCTATATTATAAAACTCAACGTTTCCCTGTCTGCCCATTTATGTTCTTTTCACGCAAAACCACCTTTTTGATTTACATGGTTTCTTTTTAATATATGGCTATGTTATCTGGCCAGGTTATAGGACATATTTTGTTAGAGAAAATAAGATACGAAATAAGCAGTCACGATAATGGTGAATCAATTCGGAAAAAGACGCAGTTGGGGCACTTAAATAGCTCACGCTGAGTAAATCATGAGATATATATCAAATTAATATTTTACATAACCGTAGCTCTTAAAAAGACCTACAAAAAAGAATATGTCCATCTTCTAAGGATCACCCACACTAAGAATTTTTGGGTTTAAAATAACCGGTCGGTGAAAACGGGCGCAGCACGATTCACGCGTGCACTCGACCGACGGCATTCTGTAGCCCACACGAGTGGAGCCGCGGGCACAGCCATTAATATATAAATCATAAATATTATACCGGCTTACCTGTGTGCAAAAAGTATTTAAAATATTATCGGAGGAGTTATGTCACTGCCTTTAAAATATCAGTTCTTATGGTTGTTATTTATAATAACATCTATAAAATCCGATAAGTCTGTTTACATACACTATTAATTAATATTTAATATGTTATAATTATCGTTATTACATTAACAGTATCTAGATCAAGCCTAAACATGTTTTCAATGTGCCATCACTTACCGGACAATTTATTGATAGATCATAAACTGTACCTTTCATAATAATATGACGTCTTGACATCTGACGGCCCCTCTGATGGCACTGTCTGATGCAATAGCTCAAAATAACTTGATAAATAACAGATTTAACTATTATAGTCTTGAAACGAATGTTTAAGTTATGAGTTAATGCTCTCTGAACTGTGAATGCGCAATATGTCAAGTGTTCCATTCATTGTAAGAGCAAAACTAAAACTGTAAAAATGCTGGATGTCGAGTTGCAGTCAGTAATAAAACAGTTGAATATTTAGTTTTAACAGTAATTGAACCGACTATTCAGAATGGAATAATCCTAAATAAATTTAAGCTATATCAATACCTACCATAGATATATTATAAAACTTTGTTTGAATGCTCTAATGTTTGGAACTATCATTAAAATTTGAAAAATCATGTTTGAATTTTATACAACTCTAAGGAGCGAAATAGTAACCATGAACGTCAAGCAATCTGGCAAGATGTAGACCAGTAAGGGAAGTGAGAACAACGACAGACTACACGAGTGCATTGGCGGCTGCAGTAGGGCACAGCTAGTAATAAATAATAATGCCTCTTATAAATGTCCTGGGCAAAGGCCATTTCCTTAGGCAAGGCACGACTTTCATCGCTACTCCAGCACACGATGTCATGACGATTTCAAACACCGAGAAATCAACAATTTACAATCTTTACCACTATATCTTGATCTAAGGAAAATTTCACAAATCAAATGATTAAAAAATATACACGAATTGCGTTTATATCAACAGTATTATTTGCAAATCATAATATTGAAATTAAGTGCGTTTAAAAATTTCCAATGTTCTCAAAAAGTAATCTTGGCATACGGATTTCGCCTCCATAAATGAGGAATCGTTATGCAAACGTAGGGTTCCGTTTTATCTTCCTTATCCAGATAAAGATGGTATGAGTCACATAGTGACTAATTTTCGGACAACGCAATCATACGACCATCTGTTTTTGTTGTAGGTATGTATAAAAATGTATCGCTATCATATTATATACGAATCGTAAAGAATATATTAAGACTGTAAAGAATACAGATGAACTGTCAAATGGACGTCATTTTTTTGTTATGATTTTTTTCCAATATAATTTTGTTTCAGATAATATTACATAACTTTATTTATATCATTTTAATTGTTTATTATAATAATACAATGTTCACAAATCCTGTTTTTTTTTTATTTACACCATACAGTATTTTTAAATATTTATTATTCGACCTTTGGTTTTTCAACAAAAAAAAAGAAAACAAATATAAGTAAACTCGAGGATATCAAATAAAACTGTTTAACTCCCTACTATATTTTAAAATAACCTAGTAAGACGAGTTTTTAATTACGTATTTAATCATTGATCCCATTTGGGACGATTTGTTAATCTCGCATGCTATAAACGGCGTCTGTGCATGCATCGAATGAGTCCGCCTGCAAAATGGTGTCCATTGGGGCAACGGCGACAATACAGAAGAGCTTTCTCGCCATATAAGGCCGGACCATTGAGTAAACAAACCATTAACCCGATCGAGAACCCGTGTGATGATAGCCTGTGGATTATGTATTTAATTATCACCGCCTTAATAGTGACAGCTCTATAAAATTAATGTAGAACTAACAATTTTGAATTGAAATCTCGAAAAGGATTTAATTTTATTAAAACATCAAATGAATTATAAATGCATCTGATATCTTCACAGAATCCCAGGAGACGAATTTTGATATACATATTTATGTATATATACAGACTTCTCGATATTAGTAACAACTTACGTAAAGTTCTGGAATATTTTAAAATATAAGATAAATACTGTGTAATAAATAAATTTAAGTAAATCGAATTGATTTTGAATTTATTAAGAAAAATGTAAACCTTACAAAACAATTTGAAGTTGAAACAATAATGGCTCCGAGGCGAGCGACGTGGGTTTGAATCCTGACCGAGCTTTCATTAAAGCAAAATTTTATGTGGAAACCATAGCATAGTAGTAACTTGGCAAGGCTTTTTCTAATATCTGCCTTGGTAGCTACCATCCGCTACTTGAAAATCTGTTGCCAAACATCTATACTGTGTTACGCTTCATTTGAGAACTATCCTCCTTTTAGCATAGCGCATCATTTAACATCAGTTGAAACTGTGGCCAAACGATAAACAACGTACAACGTACAAAGTTTCAAAGGAAAATTTAAAATCTGCACGTGTATCCTTTTATCATAAAATTTTATAATGTCATATCCGGATATCATACTGAATAAATGGCTTAGTCAAAATAGCCTTCTAGTTCCACCACTTCGATTCAATCAATCATTTTGTTGTCAATAACCATATTTTAACATCTTGACAGACAGAATCACTTAATAATTAGCCCCACAAGGCCACATCAAGAGCGTAACTAAGAACAATCCTTGAAGCATGTCACAACGGACGCTGATGTTGAAACAATTGTGATGGACATCTGAACAATGCAAGTTTTTTGAACAAATTATTCATCATCTAAATAAAAACAAAGGCGGGATATGATGAAGTTAGTGTTTTGACACAGGTGATCTTGGTAACTGTGACTACGCGATGGTCTGATTAATGGTGTAACTTGGACGAGTTTTTGCACTGTCGTCTCAGAGGTCATCTTGCGTAAGCCTTTAGTAACTGTTTGGTTGGGCTATAGATGGACAGACGATTTAACGCGCATATTCATGATACCAAATGTTTGCTTCTGAGGCGTCTAACTGGCGCCAACAATTAAACTCTTATGTTGGGTTTAGATTTTATTCAATATAGACCATAAGAAGGCACTTATGAACGTCGAAACACTACTATTGACGATGAAGACATATTAAAAGACACCAGCTTGTAGTTAGAATCTTCTTAATATGTCTATAGCGTTTCCAAAGAAAACTTTGTAAAACTATATCATAAAGCACCGGCAAATTGTACCACTAAAGTAGGAAATATAACATAAAAATATAAATACCGGTGTACAATAAAAACATAAAAAATTAATACTATTAGCACATAAGTAAATGAGGGATTATCTTTCATAATTTACGCTCTAATTGCGACTGATGTACGCAAAAAAGACAAGTAGATACTCAATTACTGAAAATGAACATTTGATTAGCGAAAAACAATTTATCACAGAAAGTAGGTGCCTACCAAAAACAAGAATCGATCGAAGAGCCCAGTTGCGGCGGTAGCTAAAAAATGTTTATAAATACATAAAAGTTAAGGTTACATGGAAATTTTTACCAGATAACTTGGTTACTTGGAAAATAATTACAGTAGATGACGAAAAAAATGTATTGAAGTGTATTATGCCCATAAGTGTATTGTATAAGTGTTAATATTTTTTACATACAGATACTTAAATTATATCTCAGTGTAATACTTATTAATTTAGTGCTAATATAATTTCATACATAAATACATACGTATGTATTATAATTAAGAAATCTGATAATTTGTGAGCGCAAGGTGGATTCGAATTGTTACACTAATCACCAATAAGCAATAATTCATAAATATATTATTCTAATTAGACAGATTTCCAATTAAGTGTTTACATAATATATATCAGAACGTAAATGCCGTTATTATTCAAAAATCTTAATTTTCGGAATACATTAATTATTCTGTGTGACCTCGTTTACAGTCAGTTTCAACAGTAACCAGGTGATTTAGCTCCAAACAGTACAACCATCAATATGGTATACAAAGAAATAGTGCTTTATTGAATCATCAGTTTCTTTCGGTCGCTTCTCACGCTTAAACGAATAGATGGATTTTAATGAAATATGGCATAGAGGTAGATTATGTCATGGTTTAGCATATAGCATATTTTTATAACGATATAAAAAATACGCCCAGCGAAGCGCACGGGTACCAGCTAATGACGTATAAGACGGGAATGCATTTACGCCCGTATTCACAAACATTACTATGAGGTCTCACAGTGCGCTTGAACGCACATGGCACAGAAAACCTATACAAAATTTGACACCTGAGGGCTCGAACGATGCTATGCGTTCATCAATTTCGTTTATGAATACGGGTGTTAAACTAGTTCGATATACTGACTCTGTGAGATTATAATAGGTGAGACATTGTTTATACCCTACTTCCTGTCGTTGATAAAAACACCCTTCGATTTCATAATTTGTGAAGCGATAGTGTAAGAAAGTCCTCAATATGTGATATTTTCCTTGAAGAGTAATAAAAATCTTCACTAGCTTTTGACTCTAGGTACAGTTTACTTGACGAGGCGACCGAAACGCTAAGACTAGAAAGCATAAAAATAAATGAATGACTCTCAAGTGTGATTCATGGAACACCTACAATGTACTAATTTTCAACTTGTTTTAATACATAATTTTAATTTAGATTCGTAATCATACTCATTCACACAATCAGATTCAATTCAATTCAATTCACACAATCAGACCGCACCAAAACAACTATTCATTAATAATTAATCTTGTAATAAACTAGCAACCGCCCGCGACCCCATACGTGTTAATTACAATATGAAAAACAATAATAAAAGATAGCCTATGTCACTCAGGAAGAACGTAGCTTTCTATCAGTATCATTAGTAGTATAGAAGACATAAAATGTCCAAGCACGGTGAAACTGTATAGGCCGTCTGAGGCTTCAGCGCCCTTTCAGCTAACAGTGTAGTCAGATCGAAAAAAAGACAAAGTGTACACAGTTTAAAGACGATAAATACATGCTACAATATTGCATTTTTTATTAAATTTAAATTTAGAATAATTTTGTACCAATTTTCTTGTGATATACATATGTCTTTTATATGTTTCTAATGCAAGATAATTATTTTAATTCATTTCGTTTACGTTACAAATATATATTTTACGAAAACAAAAAAAATCTGTCTAACCGCAGTCAATATTAAAACTAAAAAAATATATTCACGAATCACGCGATTATGTCAAGTTCCTTAGCGATACCGTTTCGCAATACGTTCGGTATATAGGTAACTGCAATATGAATGTACAAAACACTGTACTGTAACAGTTCATTGGCATACAGGTTGTAAAGCCGCATAGCACATTTAATTATATGAATGAGGTTTAATTTTACCATTTACTCAGATTACGTTAACCGCAATCCTGTACTTGTAATTTTAAACTTTCAAGACTCCATTTTGTGTTTTATTAAAATAATAACAAGTTTAGAGCAGCGCGATACGTCTCAAATTGCATTAACTTTATTTTATCCCTATAAACTAGAGCAAGTATAGAATAGCTTCTTGATATCCTTATAATTTGTAACATGTTCCTTAATATTCGAACAAATTAAATAATTGTATATTATACATATTTGCTGGGTGGAAGGACACAATAATCGGCCCGATTGTACAGCGACCACCATACAATGAACCATACATGAAGCAATGATGGCTCAGTGGTAGCCTGTACGACTTCGCGTCAATTGACGTGACTTCGAATCCCTGTAATAAGCCTGAGCTTTCGGTGAAGGAAAACATCGCGAGGAAACCATAGCATGGTGGTAGGGCTTTTTCTGATGCCCGCCTGGCTAGCTACCACCCTCAAGTTGAAAATCTGTCGCCAAGCACCAATAGGAGTATTCCGGCAGCTGCACTTGGGAGCCAGTCTTCCACAAGGTTTAGCGTATTACCATCTTAGGCCACATCATCACTTAACATCACGTGAGATTGTGGCCACTACGCCAAACCTATAACGATAAAAAAAAATACACGAGCTGTAACACTCGACTTAGTGGGCATGCTTAGGCGTGTCACGTTCAGGAATCAGCCAGTGTATATCCTTCAACTAGCTGTGCCCCGCGGTTTGACCCGCGTATAATGTAAAAGAAATCGCTGATTTATAATACTTTAGTATAGAAAATATTTTTATAAGGCGGCCAGAGTTATGCGTCACAACCCTAACGGTTCGTTCGCCCCATTACACCTATAGTCATAGACCCGAACCGAGTGTTAAATTATTTTAGTTCGTAAGAATTAATATGCCATGCCTAATAATCATGCTCATAATCACTTTTAAATTTTCAATAAAACTTTGTCACAAAATACCTTGTTGCTTATGTATAAGAGATAGGCATATGGTATCGAGAACTTTTATTTAGATGTACTAAGGAGCAATATTTTAGAACATTATATTTACGTATCACTAACCATTGTGCCAGCGTACGAGGATAAAGCAGTTAGGGTGCGCTATTTCTTCCTACTTACTTAACAAAAATCAATATTTAAATAGCCTAATGCTAGATAGCCTATATATACTATTCCTCATTAATCTGGCTATCATATTTTTGCTGCATTCTATAGTCCAAATAAGCGGAGCCGCTGGCACAGCTAGTTAATTCATAAAAAAGAATAATAGGTAAACACAAATCATGTTAATCATTATTGTTTTATATGTTCATTATAATGTAACTCTACATATGAATCATAAAATTACTTCACGATTTGTTATTTCATATAAAATCATGGAAATTATGGATATCTTCTTTTTTCTGATTTTTTTTTTTCGAACTGGCCATACTGTTAGCCTTAGGGGCCCTATTATGGACATCTATGTTGCATTTAAATCCACAATCCAAACGTTATGGAAACAAATCTTATAAACGTCACGGATCATCCAGTCATCTATAATTATTCATAATTCTGAGATTTTCATTATGATATGTTCGTAGGAAGCTGCGTAGGAAGGGACTTCACTATAATAGGTAAGCAAGCAACTTATGTGTCTCTAAGTAACAAATGTCAATTACCATTTCTGGCCTGAGGACCACCTACGTCAGTTTAAATCAATAGCTAATGTTATGTGACATTAAAATTAATAAAGTAGGTATATTTAAAAATCAGAAGCGACGCGAGATTTCAGGGTATAAAGAAAATGTAACAATTTTTTCACTTAACTAGATAAGTTTCGATTGTCGTTTACGGTTTCAGCCGGAATTATAAGAGTAGCATAGTATACATTCGGTTACGCTCTTATTTTTGGCTGAAAATCGTTTTTCGGTCAACACCAATTAATATTGCTCAGCTTATTAGTAAGAGAAACGGAAATCGAATTGTTATTTACTAATTGTCTACATTTAATCTGTGTCAGCTTCAAGACGACAATTGTCAAGAAACTACGCAGGATAGGAACAAGTGACGTGTTTTCGTTGTGTAGGAACCTTTCTGAATAATAGAGACAACATAATTATTTTTTGTTTGTCTCAATATAGGGATCAGTTTTTCTGATTGGTCGAGCCCCTTCGTCATCCATCCAATATGTGCGTGTCTTTAGAGGCTCGATGAAGGAGTTTGCTACAGGCTGGCGTTTGTGGCGTTTGGCGGCTTTAGAGTGCGAAGGAAAGCCGGTATGGTCTTAAGCCGCCTGCACCCTCTCGTGTGCTCGAAGAGCAAAATGTCCCTCAGACATAAGCTCACGCTCTACAAGACTTGTATCAGACCGATCCTAACTTATAGTTCCCCAGTCTTTGCTCACATAAGTAAATTCACCCTCAATAAGTTACAAATAGTTCAGAACCGCTTTCTCAGAAGGGCGGTCGGTGCCCCTTGGTTCGCTCGGAACGTAGATCTCCATAAAGATATGGAAATACCTTCGATCGAATCATTTATAAAGTCCCTATCAAATAATTATTTTGAAAAAGCGTCGAACCATTCGAACCAGCTAGTAGTGGCAGCCGCATCTCATAACCCGAATCCAGACATCCGAATGTCTAACAAATATAGACGCCCGCGCGACATTTTATCTGACCCCGATGATAAAATCACGGAAGCGAACGCGATTTTCCCGCCCGTATCTAATAACCAAGCGTGTTTGCGCCCACGCCCGCGTAATCACCGCTCGCTCCGCAGGGGGCGGGCGGCAAACTTCGCTCCCGCACACATATCTCGACCGCCTTCTCCTGCAGCGACTTGAGCCTAGGTCCGTTCCCCCGCTAGGGAGCCCTCAAGCCAGCTGCTCGCGCGACACAGTGACACTGCAATCACTAGCTACCGACATACATTCACTACACTGCATGAACACACATGCACCACACTCAGGTACATAGGTCTTGTAAGGGACCTTTTTTTTTCTTTTTTTTTGTGGTTAGTTAGCCTCAGAAAATTTTTCAGATCACTAAATACATGTACGCGTGTCTCTTCCTCCCTCCCAGGAGGCAAGAGACATGCATACATGTATAGTTAGTTAGCTCGAATTCGCGTAGGAATTTAGCTAGGTCGCGTATGTTGCAAATACGGCAACAGCTCAAGCCGAGGTTCGGCCACTTTGGCACCCTTGCGCATGTTGCCCAAAATTTCTCGGCTGAGTGCCTTAAGCGCTCGCCAACAAGTCCGGTGAAACTGTTAAGGCCCCCGGGCCAACAGCATAGTCAGTTCGAAAAAAAAAAAAAAAAAAAAAAAAAAAAAAAAAAAAAAAAAAAAAAAAAAAAAGGCTGGCGTTTGTCTCTTGAACTCAGGCGAGCGCTCAATAACTACACCCGCATTGAACCGTGTCAGTCTGAAAATGATTGTATAGCTCAGAGGCTCATAGTTGTACTAATTCCACTTTTAGATATAGCACAAATAGAATTACAATGGCCACCTTAAATACTGCTCTTAGTAAATAAATCACTTTTTTATACAACTATGACAATCAAGTGTACGGCCCGCCTGATGGTAAACGGTTAAATAAATTTATAAATAAATGTATTTGTACCCTACTTAGATTGACAACAGGGATTTTGACTTCTAAACAAAACATACACAAAAATCATCCTTAAACATTTCTATTCAGAGTACAAAAACTAAATGATATGGTTTTATAAGCGGACAAATAAACATTGACGTGTAAGAATTTTCTCTCCAGAAGTTTGGGACACGTACATCAGGTAAAAGAATGCTTGATGGTAATACATAATGCAATTCATTCTGACTTACACTGTTGCTCGTCACTGTCGTCACAATGACTGGGCACGCATTCGCTGCATCGGATAAATAATACATCACTCTCATTATATTCAAATGCGCATTTACAAATCTGTAACTTAAGGTCCACGATACTATCATCACACGTAAATAAATGCATGCATCATTAGATTTTTATGCTCAATATAAATGCAATTTACTCCAGCTTACATATGATATACGTTAGTTCATTAATTGTCAAAATGTTTATCTCCGTACGATGATTATAAATTTTCAAATAATAACACAGTAGTCCTTTTATCTGAGCTTCCACCCGGCTAAGGACAAATGAAAATAAAAATAAAAATGTAAATATTTGGTATATTAACCCTAAAATATAAATAACAAAATGTTAAAAACAAGCAACAATGCGATACATTTATTTTGGTATTTCATATTTTTTCGTCTCTTTCGTACATAAACTAATTATACTTTATGATTAAACTTTTAACATGTTTAGTTTTCAAATTTAGCGATTAGTTTAGCGATAATTATAATAGGTATACTATGTTACGTGTTACTGCGTTATGTTATTTAATTTATAATTGCATTATTATGATATGTTATGTAAATACTGGCGAAATTATTCAGAAACTAGAATATTTGTTATTACTGTCATACAAGTTACTGAGTTCCTGTTGACATATATTTTACCAATAAATAAATCATATTTATACAAGGAAAATCAGAAGTACCCAAGTATATTAAAAGAAATGTCATTTGTTTTTCTTTAATTATTATTTGTTTTATTTATGCATTAAGGCAATTATATATAATCAAGATGAAGAAAATTGATAATAATAAGTTTTTTTTTAATAGTAAATAATTTCTTGCTATTCTTGAATGCAATAGCTGGTATTGTGCTATTGACTACCAGAAATGACAGAACAGCGTCTGATATAGATATATTTTAAATAAGAATTATAATAATTCTTATATGAATTTTTTTTACATTACTCTAAGTTACTGCAACAATCAAAATAACAACAAGAAACTTTCGATTTTGGAATCACTCAAAGATAAAACTATGTCATTGTAGAAAAACGAAAAACAACGTTTACCTAACTTTTCGATTACATCGTCGACTTAAACATAAAGGCTATCATAACAACAATCTTATTAGACGGACGTGTAATGTCTAGACAGGGAAATTACAAAGTGTTACAGCAATTAAACTTGACTGTGATAATTGGAGCATGTAAGAGCATAATTTCAATAAGTGAAGGACGGTTCCTTAACTGGAACCTGATATATGTTACAGGCAAAGTAAGAAATGCTGGTATTCTATAGAATACCTAAGAGTACTCGGCAATGTATGAAATAAAGAGAATTATTACATACTTTGCCTAGTAGGTATGCCAAATGCTGTTATATTCGTCGTCGAAGTGGCCTAGCGGTGTGGCGACCAGACTTGTATGAACTGTTGTATTGAAGTATGCACGAGAATGCCGGGATTCTATACATTGCTTATAGCATACATATATAAAAATGTTTCTTTGTTTTCCTTACGCGGTCCTGTACCATTCATCCGAGTTATTGAGCGTACTCTTGCGAAGGTTCTATATTATTATACATAGGTAGGGCGCGAGTCGTTTCATTACGTAAACAACAGGAATTTTTAATATTTACGAATTTACAGCATTATTGTACATTGTTGTAAAACTAAAGACGGTCAATCACCGTATGTGTATTTCTTGAAGGTGGCCAAGAGATTTATATATAGCCTGAGTGATATAAATAGGGTTAACTTGAAACAATGTATTCTCAACGGAAATTTTCACACGGAAAGCGACGATGCATAAACGCACGCCACGGTAGGATAGCGACCGGCCGATTTGCGTCGACGAACCGCGGAATCTTGAAACAAATCTAATCACTGCAATGTACTTATTTATTTAAAACCAAATATTGAATCAATTCATATTAAACTATATTATACCAAAGCCTTGCCAGTCGTATAGAGTAATGCAAACATTTAATAACTGATCATTTATGAACAGCTGTGTATCAATTGTTTCTAGTTTGCAACCGATATGCCATGATCGCAATAAAGTTTACAAACAATTCATAATGTAACGTTATTAAATGTCTGTGATACTTTGACTCCAGAAAATTTAAGATTTACAATTTATTAATAAGCATTTTAGTTCCTGTTACATTATCATAATTTCATTTAGATAAACATGTTAATAAAATACTTGAATGCGTCTGGCGTATTTTAAGAGAACTATTGTTGTATACTCCATCATAGAAATGGCAATTTCTTATCACGTACTACTTGTTAAATTAAATAACGTATAAACTTAGTACGTTTCTTCATATATATACGTATATCAATAATGTAAAACAATAATGACTTAAAGTTATGAAGCGTTTAAAATTACAAGTAATAAATTAAACAGCAATCGTACCGATACCTCGTGCAATGTAATAAACTTGTAAGTAGAAAGCGATGCAATACACAATGATGAATGAGTTACAAGATAATCAAAAGGCAGGGTTAGTCTAGTCACTGGTGCGGCGCAGTGTCTTGACACGATATACAGCGTCCGACAGATGTATCGCCACGTCTTGGCGGTGAATGTTATCTCAAAGATAATTTCTCACAGCGAGAAAAGGCATAAGATATTGTGGAGTCTATTAAATTATGGCTTTACTAATGCAAAATTATCGTCCATGACTATTGCTACTGCTTAAATGGAAAGCAAATATAAAATGAAGAATATATCTGTTATAGTAGATAGCTAAACAGTCTCTGATTAACAATTACAAAAACTGCGACTTTCAGGTGGGAACAAAAGTTTATTGACTTTTAAAGACATAGGTATATATTGTGGGATTATTTTTTTCCTATATTCTTTTATCATGCACTGGTCCGACGTAAGGCTCACACTAATCCAGACTTGATACTAGTTGCTAACAAACTAATTTGAACTCCTAGTCCAGTTACGGTAGAAAGGCTGCGTAATTTAGCTGCTGTGTAAATAAGAGACCACACAAGTGGCAGTCAGTGGTCATGGTTAAAATATTACCGTAAACTTAACCGATTCTTGAGTTTACTTAACACACAGGGGACTTAGCATCAATACTATTCGACTTCCTGCTTTCAATCTCAAGCATTACTGCTTAAGATTTGTCATGCACTTAAATTATGCAGAGTTCATGGTACACTTTAATTACATTCATGGCGGTTTATAAAATAAATGGTAAAGTCTCTGAAGGTATTATAGAAACTGGGTTTAAATAAAATGCTTGAGACGTATTAATGTTCATTGATAAAAAATGGTTAAAAATCATTGACAAAGGCGCTCATTTGAAATAATAACTTACAAGTTTGTTATTGTTATAATGTAATAACATTTTTAGATTGTTCACGATTGCAAACTCTGGATAAAGCTCTAAATGAGTGGCTAAATACTATATTGTACTTTTCGGCTCGCATACTGGCGTGTATAATGCCACAAGGTAACTAACTAGTGGTAATATGAAAAAAAACATTAATGTAAATAATAAATAAAATATTTTACAAAAATAAAATGCTACTTGAATAAAACGTTTTGATGATGAGAAGTTACCTTAGATATAACTATTTAAAAACATACTCCGAAAATATTACATGAAAACGATATAGCATATTAATTGCATGCAGTAAGTAAGTCCTGAAGGTGTTAAAGGCACATGAAAAGGAGCACCATTCAAAGTAGTACTAGTGTAAAATTGATTATGGTTCTTTGGTAGCCATTACTCATGACTACAATGCGTGGGGTGGATGATAATTATTCTTAGTAGGAAAGTGACGAAATCAAAGTGAGCATGACTCATTTTAGAACAAACATTTACTGTAAATGTTGTTTTCAGTGTAAATCATACCAACGCACTAGTAAAATGTACTAATACTAATGTTATAAATAAATATGAGGTAGAAAATGTCTAAATATCGTTACGATTATTCATGGAGACTATTCGGTAATGATAAAATTTTCCCTTTTAATCCGAATTAAACTTTTCAAGCTTTTTCTATTGAAAGTACTCGCGGGAACAATTCTAGCCAAATATGTGGAGGGATCAAAGATAACAAGTGACTAATGCCACTATTTCATTAATAACATTTGATTTTTTTTTTAAACGGATAACCGACTGCGCGAGTAACATATAATAAAATCTTTCTTTAGTCCCCTCTGTTTTGGATTATATTTCAGCTACTGTCAAGAGAACGATTTTTAAAGGGTTTGAATAATTAAAACATCTGAAACTCATAAAGTGACTACATTCTGTTTGATGCCTTTTATTACTTACTGTATGACTATAACTATCCATCAGGTGGTCTGGAATCATCGCTCGTGTCGAACTGGACCGTTACTGAAGATGATCACTCTTGGGAGATATGGAACCATTCTGGGAACTTTCCAATATTGATTAAATATTCCCAGATATTCTACAATTTGTCGTACAAGTTTTGAATTTTTTTGAAATATACCACTAATTCTGGTTTGTGAACCTGATTCGGAGTTAGTAAATAAAATTCTAAATGAAAAACACTGGTGTCGTCAAAGAAGTCAAGTATTTTTCAATAATACATACTTACGTATTGTATAGTTCTGTGAGGTTAAAGATAATATGTACGCATGTCGCATAGTAAAACAAGTTTGATAATTCTAAGCAAGTCGCATACAAACAGGTGGGTAGGGTAGGACTAGTATTGTAAGTAAAAATAAAATGCATGAACTTCAACAAGATATTGACATTATGTAAATGAAAAAAAAACATCGCCAGAATGCCCACAAAATCCGCTATATTCAAATCTAACTTATCTGAAGAGCTAAAACTATATATTATAGGATAAATGGTAGTTACATATAGTTTATCTTGTAAATAAATCAGTGGCCTATTTACTACGTTTCTGAAAATAGACTCTTAAGGCGACAAAATATTTATTGTGCAAAAGTGGAATAAATGTCGAGGATATTTTGTGCATAATATTTAATGTATGATGCATCACGATTTATTTCACACCGATATTTTTACTGAAAGTCGTTGAGTTACAAGCGAGACTGACGCACGTTCGATCGAGTAAACAATCTTATTGGTTACCGAAATATGTCAAATTTAAAGCAGTACCAATACATGTTCGGCTCAGCGTTCTAGTTGCCAGAATGCAGACCACGTATTTACTATTTATTCTCAGAACGCTGTCCGCGGTTGACGGTTCTTTTATTATAGCTATAAAACCAAGGGAGTAAAGCAGAGATTTTCACTGATTTATCGTCAAATATTTGTTTTTCACGGTTTACCCGCCAAACGATTAGTTACATCCCAGGTTTACAGTGGAAAGTAATTTCAAAGACATATCATGTGGTTGGCGAGAGACGTAACAAAGCGAGAATAGTTAGGTAACCAATACTAGTCAACCAAGAATCGATTTCAGTTTTTAATGTAATAGTTAGCGTCTTTAATGCACTCATTATGAACGTTATATAGAAAGTTTATTGCCTCCGGTGTAGCTGTTTTATAAATCTGTCCACGCAAAAATTGGTGTCAGGAGGAAGACATAAAACGTTTTAATGCATAGAGTTTACAGATATAATGTAAGGCTGAAAAATATGATGAGTCAACTAGACAATTTTGTTTTACTAAATAAGTGTCAATGTATGGTCAACTATATTTCCGTCAAAATAACTTGGGCAGTCTTCGGAGGATTAAATAATATTTTAAAATTACAATCGGCTTCTATAAGGATAAAAAAAATTGCAACTGTTTTCTCATATCTCTATACTAATATAATAAAGAGGAAGACATTTTTTGTTTGTTTGTTGGTTTAAACACGCTAAACTCTGGTACTACCAGTCGGATTCTTTTTCTAAATCATAGCTACATTTACGTGGAATAGTATAGGCTATCTAGCATTAAGCTACACCTCTCAGCTAGCCTTAGATATTGATTATTGTCAAGTAAGTCGGAAGACACAGTGCACCCGAACTACTTTATCTTCAAACATTGCTATAACAAGATGGCGGTCCCTTGTTAAAACTGCCCAGGGAGTCTTTCTGGCAACCTAAAATGCATGTTCCTAGTTATTTATTGTAATCCACTTCACTTAAGCACAACAACCAAACAACAACACGTAAAATGCCGCCAAAATTACATAATATAGGACCGAATGACATAAGTTCATGAATTAAAACAAAAACCACCACTTGACACTTCAAGTTACCGCCAAAAACTAAACAAGTACGACCGTGTGAATAATGTTGCCATAAGTTTTACTGCTTTTTACCACTCCAGTAGTGTAGTCATTAATCCATCACCTGTCATCAAAAAACTGATTTTGCATTTGAAATGATGACCTTTACATACCAATTTTCAACTAAACTTATATCTGCCATCTTGAGTTTTTTCTTATCAACTAATATTTCTTGGTTCTCTTTATGTATCTACTTTTGTTTCAACTTACCATACCTATGCCTTATGGTTCCGATGTCATAAGCATTTGTAATTTTGGCGACTATCTTGGATTTGCGATTGGCGATCTTTGACTGCCACGCTAAATTGTCTAGGGTTCTCTATATTTTTTACTTTGGAACCATAACGCTATCTCTTTCAGTGTTTGTAAGTCGTTGTCAAACAAACAAACTATTAGGTGACAAATATTACCCTACCTTTAGTTTCATAGGTTGTAAATAAAGTGATCTTCTAACGCTACATACAGATATTTCACTAACTGCCTAGAAAATATTTCGTTGTAACACTGTTGCAGTTTTGTAACCAGTAACAAATAACAAGAAAATAAAATCATAATAAGCTTTGTTACCTATGAAAGGATTTTTCCTCTTCCTTTTTGTCTTCAGGAAGAGCTTTTACTGTGTAATTACACACAAGACAGCATATTTTTTATATAACATTAAAACATACGGAGTGCTGACATTGCATGACGTTTCCTTTCAAAATTGACACAATTAAATAGTAATACTTAAATTGTTAGGAACATTTTCGTGTTCCGTCTTGGCTCCATTTGCAATTTTCTCAAAACTGTTATTATTTAATTAAAGAATATAGCTCGTGTTTGAAGTTTTTTATAAAAGTAATTTAATTCGTCGTTAAGCGAAAATATAACAAACGTGTATACAATAAACCATTGCGGAGTTGGATCGAACCAATTGTTAATAATAAATTCAATATAGTAAGTCACAACGCCTATTCGTAAGATAGCTGTCAGATTCGCTTCTGATGAATACATTATAATGAGCTGTTTTATTTCATAGCATACAAAGACAACTAAGATGCTAATCGTTCCGGTCACCTACACATATATATATAGCGACTTGACGTGTCGCTTGTGTTCAACAAACAATGCAACAAAGCTAGTTTCAAAAATAACAATTCTTATTAAATTGTTGTCGTTAATACTAATTGTACTCGTTGTTCAAGGTTTTTCAGCAATTACCGATACAGCTGTTGTAGAAGCAAATCCAATCGACGGTTGTTAATCAACCTAGGTGTAATCAAATGAGTGGAAGGCCACACTACGGATGTAGGTGATGTGTTCATTCTTTCGTATATTTACAACCAATCTACAGGATGCTTGGACATTGATAATTAATCTGATGTGAGAAATACTGATTTTGTAAATAATATAATTAATAAAGTAATCATATAATTCTACTGAATAATATTTAAAGTTATTTGTTTGGATATTAAGTTATTGTAACATATATTTTAACGTATAACACAACTCTTCTATGTAAGGTATACCTATTTGATAATAATATATTATTTTTCCACTGGAATCCGGGACAAAAAAATATTTTTAACCAGATCATACAAACCCTCATAGCTGTACCACCTACTGTAATTATATTTAACAAATAAATAAAATAAATTAAACTTGTTTTTTTTTTTCGTTTTATATTAGTAAACCAAAAATTCAATGTTTTTTTTAGTCAATGATTCAATCGGAGTATAGTAATATTAGGAATTCATAAAAAATAGTCACAGCATTCAAAATGGTTTCATCAACAGGTCCATTGACAATTCTAATTAGAAATCACATTAAATCCTCTCCACAAAAAAAAAACGGTATTTAATAAGGATTATTTCACTTGCTAAGATTATAACGGTGCGTCCGAATTAAATGACAGTCAGTTCTGATTTTGTACTTATTCTCACAGCTTTGTTTATACTCTCGAAACTGACACCTTTTCAATTCTACCCCATTATTTTGAGATTTAGTCGAAATAATATTACCAGCATTTACTCTCAATATTTAAATTTTACTCACAATAGTTGCTAAAACATTACACAAAGATACAATGAAGATACAAAACAATCCTCAAAGGTAATTGTTAAATTTAATTTTTATTTCATTCCAGTATACAAACTAGCTAAAGGTGACCGAGCGAGTATGCATCGGGCAATACTGATTTAATTGTAGTTTTGTTCTGATTTTTATTTTAGGATTAATAATAAAAGTAAATATTTGAAAAAAAAAGAAAATTTATAATATGTTCAGTCTTTTGTTATGTCAATATAAACGCAAAATATATACTTACTTAATAATATATCGTTTTTTATCGCTTGGAAAATCATACATACATTACATTTTAGTTTTAAAGAAAAGTATAATATACTTACAACGAATAGTTTTATTTTGAACTAACAGTGTAGATGTTTTTCGTCATAGCTAAGCTTGTTCATTTCCTATTGACGTCTTTCGAGAAATAGGCAACGCAATTCAGCCAAACGTATAACATACTTTTTAAACTTCCGAACACATTCTAAACTCGTATGTTTATATTGTTCCTCACAATAAAGAACGTTTCTATAGTTAAAAATTTAACTTTGCTGATTTCATATACGGTTTACCTTTACCGCTTTGGATATTATCGCTTCTATTAGTATACGTGATCAAAACGAATTGGAATAACGGTTTATAGTTATAGCTACCGTAATTGATATGTTCGTAACTACATATATATCATGTATCGTTTTTTTTTATTATAAAATTCTTTACTATACTGCTTCTGTGATTTAGGTGGTAACAAAATTGTTTCTGTATTTTTTTTGTTTATTGTTCTGGGACATTCACATATCTTTTACAGACAATAAAATAAATGTTGATGATATCTATGATTCTCGGACTATAATGCTACTTTCTTGTCCTCTGTCACTACTGCTTTCTTAAACTCTATATTTATGAGTATTATTTATTGTACCATAATTATTGTCGACGGAAAAAAAGCTATTGATTGGTACTTGGCAAATGTAAGCTCACGGTAAACTTTAGCCCTAAATGATGAAGAAAGTTTTACGAAGTCCTAAGCAAACTACTCCAAAAATAAATTTACTTAAGTTCAGTAAATCTCTAAATCCTCAGTTTTTTTTTACTATAGATTAAGGTATTCGATTAGTTAAAATAATTAAGTACGCTTTATAATATCCTTGCTAATTTATAGTTGATTAGTTTTACCTAGTTAGAAGGTAATAATTCTTGTAGGTAATTCTTATAGCTATTATGAAACATATATATGTATCTTAATCCTCTATGTTAGTTTACTAGCCATAACTCAAAACTTCCCTTTTTTGTTTATCTTTATAAATAAGGTCGATAATAAATATAATGAGGTAAAAACATTCTTTCATCTTGATTGTAATTTTATAACTCCTAAAGTACTATTCAAATGCCGTGGTTCTTCAAATGGAGATTAGGTACACATTAAATTCGTAAGTATTTATAATCTCTACAATTACATACCTGTGAGAGATTAATGTTAGGATAGGCCATGTATAAAGACATTTTAGTTTAATACTGGCAGTGATAAAGACAATGGTATTTTATAAGATCCGCATATTATCTCCGCACGCCTTATTCGCATTCATAAAGGGTAATATAACAAGAAAATCTAGAGCTTTTTCACCTGTCTAGAATATTAATTATGTCATAAGAATATTATCATAATGTTGCATTGTAAATAATAAACTACACAATCTTTGCAATATTTTTATGTAGATTAAATAAAATAATTTTACAACACAAGACCTAATAAAATAGCGAAGTACGTGTCGGGTCACGCCCAGTGTAGGGTTCCGTAGTTAATCGTCACAATGTGCAGAATTAAAAGGTATCAAGTAATTTTTAACTGAATTTATACGAAATGACTTCTCCAAATACATTTTATAAGTTCACCGACTATTACTCGTTATCTTGTAAAGAAAAGTTAGCTGTGATAGTGTTCCTTTTAACTTCGTTACATATACTATTGCCGTGAATTTTTCACATATAATAATATACAATAATAACAACCATTTAGCTAGCAGGGGGAGGACAATTGACTCTAGCAATAATTTTCACTTTAATGTTTTATATTTCGCAAATGGATAGCTGAATCGAAAAATGGTTTTCACATGCCCACAATATTTTTGAACAACCTATCCAACGACATCCCGTACCATGTGATAGACGCGAAAAGAAGTTTCATCTCCACTTTATGTTTAGGGGAGGTACGATATTTTATTTTTATTTTTCAATGTTTTATTATACCACTTTGTCGGCAAGATTAATATGTATACCCATACCAAATTACAGCTTTCTACTGCTAAAAACCTCTGAACTAAGCCGCGGACAAACTGACGGACATACTGAAACTATAAGGGTTCCTTTGACTTTGGCTTTTGCAAAACCAAATGGCTTTTGTTTAAGGGAATTATTATTTATTTAAAACTGATTTCAAATTATATCAATTATCAACAAACCTATTTAATTTTTTATTAATCCCTGCAACGCGGAATTTTTATTTGATTTTAAAACATATGTATTCATGTTTTGTAACATATTTAATTTGATATTAACAAGTAGGTATACTTCTGGTCGTTAAGAGATGATTGTCCAATAAAAACGATATATAATATATCTATATAAATAAAATAATTGAGGTTTGCCGTTGTGTGCGTATCACGCAAAAACTACTGGATAGATTTTATATATATATTTTTTGTGTTACCTCTTAGATACGTGGTACTTAGTAAAATAAATAATATAATGATATCTTCATTCAATAAAAAGTTATAGTTTTAAGAAACTACGATTTTTATAAGCACTACGCGTTGTTCTGTCGTTCACGCGAGCGGAGACGCGAGCACAGCTACTTAAAATATATTATAAAGATCAAGTCCTCATTACCCGTCAGGGTCTAAACATCAACATATAGTTAGGAAATATTATCTACGTGTGTGAGGTGTAACTTTCAAACAATAAATAAACCAGCTACTAAAGAAACTCAGGTTTCTCTATAACAACGTAATAAAGAGGTGTCGAAAGATTTTATGACTTACGACTAGCGAAGTTCTATTGAATTTCTCACGTCTTAAAAGGCTTGCGAACGAGAATTACCTGAAAACAAGAAATACAGTTATTAAAACATTGACATTTTCTATAAAAATTATATACAAACATGTAAAAACATGTTTTATTTCATTTAATTTCTTAGTAAATGACAATAATTATGTGTTAATAATAAATTGTGAATTTTAAATGTTTCACGGTAATCTTCTTAAAATGCAGAAGCAAAACAATTTAATTTAATAAGACCAATAAGTATTTTAATATTTACAAGATAAAATTGATTATGACAATTAACTTAAACAAGATGGTTTGTAACGTATATAATTTAAATTTACCTATGTTAATAAATCTGTACTTCTATGTATAGACATGTAATTTTTTCCATTATTTACCGATTATAAAGGACACTGATCACAATTATGACAATTTTTTTGTTATTCGTCTTGATTTAACTCAAAAACGGCTTGACGATTTCGATGAAATTTTGTACACGGAAAGTACCTATAATGCCATTCCTCAATTGAGATAATCTATAAGAATTGTTAATAATATTAGTAAAAATAAAATTACAAAACGAAACTAATGACTGCGTAATAAACGCGTGTGGAGTTGCGGGGCAGCGCTAGTTAACAATATAGTAAAATAAATACATGAATTCCTACTTATAAATAATATGAATATATATAAATACTAGAGCTGTGCCTCAAGGTTTCACCTGCCGCCGCCAACGCGCCCATGTAGGCCAGCCCTATCGTTGTACATTCAGTACTTTTCTACAGCTTGCCAGATAGCTTGACGTTCATAGTTACTACTCCGTTCCTTAGGGTTGTAGCGTAAAATTATATAGCATATACTATTACACGTGAATCTGGCTATCATATACAAAATGAATTTTTCGAATCCGACTGGTAGTTCCAAAGATAAAAGTATCTACAAAAAAGCACTAAAAAGTACCTACGCTTAAAAAAACTCTTCAGATTTATTATATTATAATATAGATTATAAGAATTCAATAATTCGCAACCAACTGAACCACTAAACTGCAACGGGCTTTATTTTGTTAATATTAGCGACAGTTTGCGAATAACCAGTGCCTTGTTTTATTTACGTGTGAAGTTTGTAGTTTGTACACAATCTTATGTATTACTGTTAACAATTACTGAATTGTTGCAGTATGTTTTACTGTTTATTAATATTTTATTTATCTATTATATTTTATTACTAATTATCCTTGTCTTAATACGACTTACTAACGGCCATTTTGAATAATCTGTCAGATACAATATGTTTATATTTATTGTAAGCTTAAGTATCGATTTTTTATTTATCAATTGTTATCTAAAGGTGAACGATGAAGTTAATAAACAGCGTTATTATTTAACAAATCCAAAATTATTCAAACTGGACTAATTGTTACCAATGTTAATAGCGCCATATTAAAAAATACATCATAATAATACTGTCAACAGTAATTATTATTGCATAGAAATTAATTATCCTGTTATTATGATCATGAAATTGATGATCGAGATATGAAATGCATCAAGTAGTTTCTAGCCCTCTAATGTATTAGTTAAATTTCAAGACCTCAAATTCAGTAGTATAAAGCTATGCCTGAAATAATCGTGCAAGGTTTAACTGCGGAAACATGAAGCGTAGGTATTAATGATTGACTTCAGTTAGGACTCCAGTTTTTCTGAGGTCAGTTATAAACCGCTATTTTTTTAATTTCTATATTGGTTTAGAGTAAGTGACAATATCACACTAGGTCTAGTGGGCCCTTAAATGTAGCTGCCGGAACACACTTATAGGTGCTTGGCGACAGATTCTCCACTTCAGAATGGTAGCTAGCGAGGTAGGCATTAGAAAATATTCTAGCAAAAACCATAGGTTTCATCACGAGGTTCTTCTTCACCGAAACCTCGGGGTCATCGTGGTGATTCGAACTCAAGACGATCGAAATAATATAAATAAAACCTACCACTTTTAAGCACACTGTAGCGAAGCAACATACATTCGACGCGCCAACAGATGACGTCCCTACTGACCCATAATTTTTACCAATAGCTTAGAATAAATTATTCTATTTGTTCAACATACAGATAATTTATTAGCGATTTCCGATAATAACAACATCAAAGTAACGTGTTTTCTGTTTACCCATATTTATTGGAATTAGGTACTAAGCCAGTCGTAGGTAACATACAATTTAACGGTTCTCAACATAATCCACTGTTGTGCAACGTGTGTAAACATCTTAGTTTAGTTAGCACGTGTGATGCAATTGGATACTTTAAAAACGATCAGTATTTGTCCAACAATACCTTGTAGGTGCGCCTGAGATTTCATTGCTGCCGAACTGTTTTGCAATCGATGAGGCTGTGACATTTTTAAATGGGTGCATAAAAGATAAAGTACATACATTAGTGATGAAATCGTAATGCTTCGGTATGTATGACATTTAAATTCACACAGTTGCAACCGTCTTTAAAACGGTTTAAACAATTACTATAATTTTATGAATCAAAATCCCTTTAATTTACAATAAATACAAATAAATAGTTATGATTAATAAAAAGTTTAAGGTTCCAAAAAAACATGTATTAATTCAGGGACATAGAATTATTATGTATCTCATTATTTTACCGTCGATAAGAACGTAATTTTCTTAATCTAACCTAACCTAATCGACAAAATAAGCATTATTTTCTAATTTGTTTTTTTTTTTTTGCCAAATATATTTTAATAACAAATATGTTTATGTGTTATGTATATAACAATAAATTCAGAAACTTACAACTTGAACAATTGCAATACTTATGCGAAAAGTGTGTTTCAGTGTAAAATGAAAAAAGCTCGTATAAATGTTAGAGATTCTGGCAAAATAATTTTGCATCTCAATATTTAAAACAACAGTCGCATATCAACGTGACAATAGTCGGAAATAGCTGTCTCTGTATCACAGTGGGGCACGTTAAATGCTAATGTCTCCGTATTTTGGCACCGACGCAACCACACGCACGTGTAAAAACAGCATGTTCATAAAAATATAATTTTTAACTCCTTTTAATCACATTGCTCGTGATGATTTTCACGTCGATAGTGGTGACAGCCTGTACGAAAGAGAATTAACAGTTGCCAGAACACAACTATAAGTTTTTATGTGGTTGATTATTTTTTATCGTTTAATAGGTTTAGCGTTCTGGCCACACCCCACCTGATCAGTGACGATGTGACCCAAGATGATAACACGCTAAGCCTAGTGGGAAGACTGGATGTCAAGTGCAGCTGCCGCAACACTACTGGTGCTTAAAAACTCTGGCTCATTGCAGGGATTCGAACTAACGTCCATCGGCATCATTGCTTCAAATGTTTTGATATAATAATTTGTCAGTATAGCTACAAATTAAACGTGTTAACAACCTGTTAGTTCTTAATATAATACAAGTTATATTTAAAAACAAACTGTAACACTAATAATCTTTATAGTATAAATTAATTATAATTATTCATTCTCCTTGTATTTTTGTTATTTGTATTCATCGGTAGCGTTCATTATTATTACTGCCATACTAATCTGGAACTTTGTATTTATAACGTAAGTTTCAAATAAAAAATATTCTCAGTTATACATTTCTAGTTAATATAATTTTATATTTCAATAGATAGACAGCGACAGTAATCAAAAATTTCTTGTTATTAAAGTGTTTCTACTTATTAATATTAATTATTATTCTGCTATATTTCTTTTGAGGTCCTTTAAGAATATTACACGAACGGTTTTATAATTAACATTTCTATGGAAATTTGTTTTCTTTTATCGATAAACATGATAAATTTATACCAAAGTTACAATTACCCAATAGTATATTATCCGATAGTAATAAAAATATAAGTTGATTACGATATAAGTTTACCCAGTGTCCAGTTTCACGACAGATGGGCTGGCTTACTTTCTTTAAACGATAAAAATATTAAGTACAATATTTTTCTTAAACAATTATATTTGCCATTTGAAATTGAATATTTTGGTTACTCGAAATCCATCTACTTGATGTCCACCACAATTCGGGTTTCTATATTTATTAAATTATGAAATGCTAGATGTTGTCTGCCCGCTTCACTGGAAGGTTTAAAATGAAGTATCCTATGTCTTATTTCATGACGTAATCTACTGCTGTGTATAATTTTATTACAGACCTTACACAGCCGTTTAATTGTGACTGATTTTCAAACATTAAAACATACATACTTTCGCATTTATAATATATATTAAATTAGTTTACTATCTACCTTTACATCACAGCACGACACGAGCTTATAATAATTAGAATTACCACTCGGAAAATGTCAAATAAAGTCGGGAGAAGATTGACTCTCCAGTTTGAAATTTCATTACATCCCTAATCCCTATGGCTACTTGCAGTAGCAGTATTTGTTACGTGACACGCCGAAGATGTTTTTCATTCGAAGCATGTATACTCACAATTATTTAATGAATATTGAAAATTAATATAATTAAATGCAATAATATTTGTAGTTTTATTTAGTCTGCTGAGATCTATGTTCACTGCTGAAGCTGGCTGACATCCCAATGGCTATTATAACTCAACTGGACACTTCGTGACATAATTTCGTACTTCATTTAATAATCATTTAATTTATTTATGACGGCATGTAACATTTAATTAATTTTATCATACGACACAACTGGTATAGAACCTGAAATTTGGAGTACATTCTTAAAATATTACCACAGTATAATCAATTGTTTTCGTAAATGTTTTTCAGTCCGGGGAATTTGGCTGTCGGAAATTGTAAGTAACTTTAACAGTAATGAATTCAAAATCTATATATGTGGTCACTTTACTTTAATTTTATAGGTAAGTACATATTATATTCTACATTTGCTTGGTAATAATTATTTAATAAAAGACGATCGTTTATTGGATGATTCATGTTACGACGGACCAAGGCACGTGCGGTACACGGTGAAACATCTATAGCATACTTCTGTATGACGTAATTTACGGTACACCGGGCCGGATCCGTGCCACTGTGTTAAGACGGGACACGGTACCGGCCCGGTCTAACATGAATTACTTCATACAAAGTATACTGTAGATGTTTGACTTTGTCCTGTCCGTGGCCGTGCCGCTGTATCGGCCTGGAGTAACATGACTGATCAATGTTTGCAAAAATTATAGAATTTCAAAGTCGTTAAACTCTACAACGTACATACCTACTTGTAGTTCTATGCCATTACTTTTCTATAATGTACATTTTTATCTTATGTTATGTTAAGACATAAAAGCCAACACACATGATGCTGAATAAAAACTAATGTAATAAAATAAATTATATTTTTTACATTAGAAAATACATTAAAATTCCTTATATTTATTACTTTAGTAAATTTGAAATTATTTAACAATTATGAATTGACGTAATCCCAACAACCATACTTAGAGTGGTGGCCTTGTATTTTAACAATAAACACATATAAAATTACATGTGACATAGGCATATAAGATATAATAACAAGGATTAGAGACCGGTATAAGATCGATACTCAAGGTCCAATCATTAATATAAAATTGTTCGAGAAATTCATGCATGGATAGTTGTCACGCGCAGTGACGCCGACTTCGGGTTCCCGCTGGGTTGGGCCATAGAAACAATCTAATATGTAAGTACACGTAATTATGTATTTTTTATTTCAGAACTGTCTTTACTTATACAATATTAGAGGTAAATTGAAAATTTTAAGAAACCCCAGACACATGTATCCTATTTGTTGAGACCATTCTAATGAGCCCAAACACTATATCTCTGCTGTAATTTGGTAAAGAGTTAATGATACTGCAGCATTAGGCTAAGGTTGTTATGCCCTTCTAATATATGTATTTATTTTCTTCTTACACCAACATACAATATTAACAGCTACATATGCCAAGACATATTATATGCATTTACAAATATTTACTTTCTAATTTTAATTAATATTTAAACTAGCCACTAATATTTCTCAAGATTTTTTGAGTTTTGTCAGACTTTCGCTAAAAATGACATTCTCCTGTGACAGAAGATAAGTAACATAAAACAAGTAAGATTTAAGTAACAGAATACCAAATTTCGACTCGATTAGCCCTGTGGAACATGCTCACACCCATTTATCAACTAGAAAAGAGCTGATAATCTTCAAAGGGCTAAACAGATTTTCTTAATTCATAGCTAATAATTCGATCATGTCACCTTTCAAACAAAAAATTGATCAAAATTGTCTTTAATAAATAAGTTTTTGTTTAAGTATTTTATTATTATTATCCAAGTTTAAATCAAGTAATAAAATTGTATTTAATAATAAGTATTTTAAACATAAATAGTAAGTTTATAATATAAAAGATTCTCAATCAGCGGAACTCGAACGAACCGCTCGTACTATACATACAACAGTGAATACAAGTCTGGCCATCACACCTCTAAACTAAGTCAACAACAAACACAGTCATGAAAATCAGGACTTCCTTTTCTATCTCATTCTCTCGCAGGCTAAGATATGTGTTTGTCTTTTTTGTGTCGTTCGGATACTTACTCGTATAGCTACCACGCGATAAGGAATGTCGTTTCAAAAAAGTTTAAATTATATTGTTATTTATGTTGTTGTAAATAAAGATTTTAAAGTAAACAAGGCCATTGCAGCGGCTACTATCGTGTCGTTAAGAATAATCAAAAAGTTATTGTCTCAAAGTCGTTCGGATGTTATTGATGTCATAAAATCGCCATTAAATAAGAGAAAACGCATTACCAAGATTGATGTAGTAGTATTTTGCTTACCATTTAAACAAGACAACAATATAATTTATATTAAAATATTTTATTTATTCACACTCGCAATAACGTATGTAAAATTATCTGAAGATATAGGGCTTTATCTAATACCGTGTATATCCATGCACATCCGCCGCTCCGCGTCCCGCCAACATTATGGAAGGTCGCGCTTATAGCGGTCGGGCTCTAATACGACATAGTTCCAGAGATTTTCGCGTTCAAAGAAAAAAAACACTTGAGATTTACGTAAATTAAAATATATAGTATAGAATATAGATCACAACAGATTTTGCAAGTAGTTTCAACATAACGTATTGACCGATTACACTATTACCGAGTCTTAAGAAATTTCAGTATTAAAACATCAGTTTAATATTTTAATGCTTCATTGTCTTAGCTCTTATACTACAAAGCTTATTTAATTATTGTACACCGCTCTACGTAAATGTCACGAATGTTACACGCTGACATAAGTAGCAATTACAAGATGAATGCATGTGTTCATTTGTAATTAAAGATTGTTTACGAACTAAACAGGCAGTTAGTGTAATTTACCAAAGGACTGACACACAGCTTAGAATAAAGCTTTTGTTTTCAAATGAATAAATTTAAAGTTGAAACTATATGGTAGTTGAATTAGAAGTAACCAAATCCTACTTTAAATATTAATATTGTAATACAATAAACTTCCTCGAGCATAGTTATGTGATTTTAATCCATATATATATTGATGTAGGTACTAGCTATACCTACAATCGGAGGCCCGCGCGGTCAGGAAGTACGTAATATTTTATCCTTTGAGAGCCCTTCCACCTCTTGTATATTTTAATCTATTGCATCCGCTTCTGTTAGTTTTATAAGTTTAATAATATTTATACTCTATGCGTATAGTGGATATTTTAATAATTATTTAATTAGAGGGTGTGCAAATACTACGTAAGCGGGCTTTCCTTACATTTACTCAAAAAGGGAGCGGGGCAATATTATAAATCTTACGTAAGATAAAAAAATATATATATTTCTTACTAGATATAACGAATGTTCTGATAAACGACTTAACTCTACACTACTAAGTATAAGGTTTTCTTAAATGTATTCATGTTCAATTCGGCCAATTCCCTACGTACTAAAACAAATACATATAACTCAATTTATTTTATATAATTCTTACTTCTTATCATTTAGAGCAGGGAGAGTTCACAATACTCTTATACCGATTTGATTACATGAGGGAGGGGAGGATTTAAAATTATTAAAAGTTTGCTTACGTAATACTTGTACGCCACCTTATTTTTTTGTCGCTTTAAATCTGTTGTTAATGGCGTTTAAAAATAAACATTTTATGTTTCTCAGGACTGTATTAAGCTGTAACAATTTCTTTATGCATATGTTTAATATAAATCCCTGCAGATTACGTAATAAAATATTATTTATAAAGTTATTGTTTTATGTTGTGTCATTATGTGTTTTGTTTTTAATTTATTCTACAATACACCCATAATTTGGCTACTAAACTCTAAAAGACATGTATTTGTCACACTTGACATTAGCGAATTACCTACAAAGGCAGAAGTCATAAATAAAAAAAAGCTGTAGCAAAATTTAATTCACATCACAAATCATGGAGCGGAGACGACAAAAGTTGTAAAATCTCAAACGCGATTACACTGAGCCTTGACCTAGTCTTACAAATTATAAAAAAATTTAGTAATATTTAAAAAATACCATATCGTGTTTAAATTGAATTTAAATTTAAAAAGTTAAAATAAAATTTATGATCTACGAACAAAAAACCGATCGAACTTCACTTTATTTATTAATCCGAGGTTAAACACCGTTTCATAGTGTATCCTATATCTATTAAACAACTGACAATCTAAAATTCAAAACGTCGAGACGTCACTTATCTGACATGAACACTGAAGGTGCCGCAAGTTAATTGATTATAGGGCATTGGAAAAAATGGGACCTCCCACGAAGGGCCAAAGTAAAGCATTTGGTCGCAGAAACCATTAATTTATTATTACGTGTACCAACGCACACAAAGTTCAAATATAGCAAAATCTATCAATAACTAAGTTTTTTTTTTCATAATATACTGTTCGACTCTTGGCCTCAGTCACACCTGATGGTAAGTGAAGATGGGCCGAAGATGGTAGGCGATCGCTCGTTAAGAACTGATTCACTCTACTTTTGAAGACCTCTCTATATTATATGAATCAGGAAAAACAGACGCGGGTAGTGAGTGCGATTCAATTGTAGTTCGCATCATAGACGCAGTCGTAAAGCGTTTTATGCGGATAAATGAAACATCAATTACATATGGATGCTGGATGGATGGACCTATACGGCTTCTGATAATCCTGCGATGGAATGGAGAGGGTGGAATTAGTTTGTGCAGCTCTAGCGGAAATCCACCAAAGTGTAGCCTATAGAACACTGCAAGGCAAGCGACACAACGCCTTGTTCCATGTTCCAGGCTATGTATTTTTCCACCTGTCAGTGATCCATCACTAATGAGCTTTCGAACTCGTCGATCAATAGAGTCCAGAGTGGCCAGCTAATATTTGGCGGACCCGTCCCAGAGATAGCAGTAATACTCAACACACGGCCGTATATGATGCGCTTGATACTGATTAAGGAGTTACGCCGGTATAAGTACCGCTTTACCTTAAAAAGAATGCCCATTTTTTTGGCAGCTGTTTTAGCCATAGACTCAATTAAATTCAAAGTAAATTCTAACACATTGTCTCTAACAATTCCCAATAAATTATTTATTTAAATTTATTAATATTAACTTGTTAATTACTTTGCATATTAATTATAATTAAAAACCATTCATGACTTGAGTGTTCGATTTGAATATAGCGTTTTAATCAGAAAACTATAATCTATGACAATGATCTCATTAAAATCCGCACATAGATGAATAACGAAAGTAGTTAAGTTTAATTGATTTTAATAGTTTATTATACCGTCATCTAATGACACTTATAATTTGCTCCATATATGGAGATTAAATGGAATGGTTTAAATATAGTTTATAACAATGCACAGTTATAATGAAAAACATCTAATTTTGGTTTGATTGAAATAGACGCAAAATTTAAGACTCTAAGAAATTACCTCAATAGAAATATAGATGGGTAAAACAAAACGCGTTAAATACAAATTATATGAAAAATAATGCTTAGATAAGTCTATTTACTCATAAGTTGTAAAGCTTCTCAACAATTTATTTTTAATATATTATTTTTAATATACATTATTATAAAAATACATAATCTGGCTTCCAAATTCAATTTAAAGTATAAAAATATATTAAAATCGCAATTTGTAATGATGTTCGTTTTTATAGCCGTAAATAAAATCGACGTTACTGATGAAATGAGAAGAATATATGACTTCAATGTTTTCAAAGATGATGAATATAATTCATTAGGCTTGCTCTGAAAAGTATTATAGTTCGTAGTAATGATTAATGGTCATAATACAGTTAATTTTACGTCACAACATTTTACAGGAAAATAATGAATATAGTAATATTTAAACTACTATACACAAACATGGTCAGATGCCTACTGCAGTTTACTTGGAATTAATCACGATCCACATTACACATATTTAACTATTTTGTGCAAGAAGTAATTAGGATAGTAGGTCAGTATTATATTATTGTAGTGTGGCCAATTTTAAAACCATTCCAAATAAAAAAAAAATGTAGCGTATACTCTGTAGGCGATTAGGTAAAGATAGCAGATGGAGGATGAACTAGTTTAAGTCTTAAGAAGATATTTTATATTACGGTGTCTAAAAGTAGTGTTTTAATTAATTGTCCTGGAGGTACCATAGTACATACTATGTAAAATTACGCTACGACTCCAAGGAGCGGAGCAGAAACCATGCGAAAGTAATCTGGCAAACTGTACGGCAAGTACGAGAAGTAAATAAAGATAGGGTACACGGTAGCTTTGGCTGCGGCGCGGTGGAGATTTGGTCGAATAAATTGAACTCAGGTGAAATCGCGGGGCACAGCTAGTATCTACATATACAGGATAATAATCCTTGATCTAACTTGAAAGTAATTCAAATTTTTTTGCAGCTTAAATAATCTTCACTCAATAAATGTATTATTATTAGGAAAAGAGGATTTTTGCCTCATTAAATATATTTTTTTGCTGTAAATAAAATAGTTAATACTTATGTAACTAATAACCTATTATTGTTAAAATTCTAAAGCCCTTGGCTAAAGAGATAGTTTAAAGGGATCTGTCAAAAAAGGACCATAGGGTTAGTTCACCAGCTACATATGAAGCTAGTCACTCTAGGCTCAGCGTGTTTACCTTCTTAGGCCACATGGTTACTTAGCATTGGGGGTGGTAATAACAAATAAGATACATGTTCCACCGGTTTCTGTTCCAGAGAAATAATACTTCCAAGAACAATCTGTTACATGATGCCATCTCTGTTTAATACTATAAATGAATTGTAAAGAGCTTTGTCGAAGTCATACTTGTTTGTATCTCTCTCTAACAATGTAAAAATTCTTAAGCTTGAAAGAGAGGAGCATATTCCAATCTGAATCAAATCAGTTTACAATGGTGCCACACACGAGTGTGTGAAACAGGTAAGTAGTATTTAGTAACAGTTTTTTCATTTTACAGATAAAAGTTCCAAACCGTTACTTGTAAATACCTGTACTTTTAAATTGTTCCGATAAATACGCTTCACTCCTACTTAGTATCAGGTCAAACGATAAACTTACTAAGATATACAAAAAGTTACAGAATAGATGATACAAGTATGGCAAGAGATTGATGTACCAGCTACATATATATATTATACATTTATGATGAAGAGAGTGTCTTCATCATTTCAGTAAAAACAAAACAGCTTAGCAAGGATAGCATAGGAACTCACCGAGTGTTATATGTAAAAGATATATTTTAATAGAACGAATATTTATCGCTCCATATACCAATTACGTCAAATAATACCGAACAGTCTTCTTTCTCATTTAAATAGATTTTCAAATATCGCAATGGACTTGATATGATTATGTCATCTCTTTATAAATAGACATGTACGAACACATCGATACTGACCATGGCTCTTAATAAGAAAATGCTCAAGTGCGTACTTTAACAAAATGAATGGGTACTTAAAATAGCTACAGTTGCTTGAAACCCTCCTATTTCAGTAACTACTTCTTGTACATTATATCTATTGACTGAGAGTTATTTAAAGTTTAAAAGAATAAATAATCGTACATTTATGTGTGCGGTGCACCAAAATTATAGGTTAGTAATGTACTGGTTGGAACATTATTCCATCTTATTAGGTAATTAATATACCACCTTAATCGTAAGAAATATGTTATTTTACACGTGTAGTAGATACGATGTTTATTACTTAAATTACTATTACTTATGTTATTTTTATTAAATTGCCAAAACTTGCAAAATTTGTTTTTAAAATTTTATCCTTCTAATTACCGTTTTACAAATATGTACTACATTTGAATCAACGGCTACTTTTTCTTTAAATAGAATTCTATTACCACAATATTATTTTGCTTCATAGTATTTAATTTTATCACCTTATTTTATCGTGTCGATGGTAATGACCTTAAGATCAAACAACTTTGTAAAATTATTAGTTAGTAGATAATGCTATCTTACGTCCAAACATCAGGGTGCACCAGAGATATTCCAAGATTATATTGTTCTTAGTATACTCGTAAAAATTGAGGAGTCCTTTCCAATAATGATGAGTGCCCAAAATATGTTATACGCAAACTGAGTTTGCCGTTCTTTACGTAGCAAGTTTTCACTTTTAAATATTAAGCAAGATAGTTCATAGTCACGAGAAAAAAACGGTTTAAATCAAATGACTCCAAGATTAGTAAGCTAAAATTCAATTGCGTTTACAGTAATAACAACGAAAATAGGTCTGAATAGGTTGTAGTAGTTTTCGAATGATGGGGAATTTAATTTACCTGGTACAGTAGATACCTAAGAGTAAGATGATTATACCCACTTTGGAATATAACGACTTATAGGACTCGAAAGCCAACTTTTGTGCCATTTTTAATTTTCCAAATTCATTATCTCAAACTGCATTGTTAGGACATTTGTTAGGACATTTATAATTATTGCAGTAAACCCTTCAATTATTTCTTCTGTGGAGACTACGCTTATGTATATTCCTTATTTATTGAACTTTGTTATTTCTAGTAACTAAGTACTTATTTATTTTTAAAATTCACTACCGATCAATTATAACAATATTACGTTGACGTAAATTATAATTTATTTAAACTACCAAATATGTATCTAGATACTCGGCAGTGTGTCAGCCTAGTTGGAAAATTACACTTTGGCCAGTTGTGTATACAGAGAACCATTTCGAGCTACTTTCGTACTCTCCTATAAGTCAAAAA
Organism: Saturnia pavonia; assembly: GCA_947532125.1. NCBI lineage: Eukaryota > Metazoa > Arthropoda > Insecta > Lepidoptera > Saturniidae > Saturnia > Saturnia pavonia. The sequence continues at coordinate 10,482,801 of OX383905.1, read as the reverse complement.
CTATTCAACCTACATACTTGAAATTTTGTATGTTTAATAGACCTCCCTTATATACCTAGAATTCCGAATTCACGAATAAACCTATTTATAGTTTATGAGTTCTTTATTAGGATCTGAAAAGTAGCATTTTTGCGAATGACTCACTCAGTCGTGAAAAATCTCGACCATTTCTAGGTGACTCATTTGCCAAGTTAAAAACCAAATGATTCGAAGAACGTACATCCCTACAGCTATAATTAAAGGAACTGCTATGGAACTTGGCACCCGTTAGATCTCAGTTCTTTTGTCGACGACAACGACTACCTCGAACGTCGTCTCTACCGATTCACATTTATGTTGTTGTTGAGATATTATATAAGAACTAGAAACGGAATTATTTTCTTAAATCATCATAAATTGTGTTACAAAATCATTAACAAATTATGCAAATACTACGCTTTTTTTTAATGTGAGCCTCCTACATGGGCTACGGAGCTATCATTACGAAACTAAAACATAACAACTTCCTAAGTGTTGGCTTAATGATGCTAAGCACCTACCACCTACATGAGACAAGATTATCTCGACATCGAAGGTGAATCGCCCACTACATCAGCAGAACAGTCATCGAAGTTTCTAACAAAGGTAACCGATTCGCTGACCGTCTTAGTCAGAACGCCCATAGGGGCTAATATGGACATTTGTACAGAAGCGTGTGTAGGTTGCACTTAGAACCCGGCCCCTGCCCTTTTAAGGCTATATGAAAAGTTTTATCTGATCAAAGATATATTAGTAAACAGGAACTTTGTTAACTGCTGAAGCAAATATTTATTAGATTATTATAAAACTAGATATGCCCTACGGATTCACCCTTATTAAATTAATTACTCAACCAAGTATAAACCGCGCCCGCGCCGTCAATAGACTTGTGTAGTTCTTTTTTTTATCATTTCCTGTACTTTCTTACAGACTTCAGATTGGTTGACGTTTATGATCACTGCTCTACTCCTCTAACCTTTCTCGATAATTAAGCTATAACATACAAAAAATGTGACTGGTAATTTCAAAGATTAGCGCATTCAAACACAAACAAAGAAACAATCTTTTGAGTTTTATTAGTGGTCTAGATTTACTGAACATTCAACATTAATAAGCTATATTGAAATAATATATTGTGTTTTTTTTTTGTAAACGCTTCTTTCTCGTAGGGTAGTATAACAATACCGAAGGATCCTATAATGTGTATAATTAAGCCCCTCGTCCAAGATTTGGTTTTCGGGGCTGAGTGCCTTCTGCGCGCGCCCCCAAGCCCTGTGAAGCTGTCAAAGCCTCTAATGGCTCCAGGGCCCTTAAGACTAACAGTTAGTTCGAAAAAAAAAAACTATATTTGCTAACATGTAATTTTTACCTACTTACTTAATTTGTTTTTTATGGTAAGTAGATATGATATCTAATTGAATATTAGCTGACGAACAAATCGAGTTACTAAAGATCCCATTTAAAAAACCCCAAGCATAAATATAAATAATGAAATTTAAAAAGGTAATTAGTAGATAAACTGTGCGGTTTAACACTTTTAATACTTTAAGTTAGAAAATTAAATTCACGACTATAACAAAAAAGACTACAGATCTTATTACTGAATATTAATTTAGGATTAAGCGCTTAGTTCCTGGGAAATTAAGTAATTTCATTAGTGGTCACCTTTCGTCTATTCTGAGGCAAGGATTCCTAAAAACCATCGTAACAATCAACGTGCTACTCGAAATCGGATACATAATATTTTATACCCATACTCCACCATTAGTCATTGGCAATTTAGATATCCGCTTTATGGTAATAAGTACTCAATGTCAGAGATGACAATGATTGCCGAAGGTCTAGTATATTGTAACTTGTAATAAAAAATATAATAAAATAATCAGTTAACAAAGACCAGTACTAAGTAAGCGATTTTTTTCCACACCCAAATCACACTACCTGTTTCCTATTAATATGCCTTAAGTAAAAATTATTTTTAGATACACTCCATGCGGCATATAATACAGAAATGTTTTTTTTTTAATTTTGAAGTTTATTATTAAGTGCCTGAAACATTATTGTTTATTAAATTGCCTAGTTAATAAGTACATATCACACACACGCTCATGCTACATGTACATACACACGTGGAAAACATAAATATTTAAATTTAATATACCTACTTGAATTATTTTGTTGCCCTCCTTATTAATTATTTAATAACATTTATTTAATAACATAAGTCATGGTGGTCTAGTGGTTTAGACATGCGGAACTTCGATTCGATATCCGCAGGTTCGAACTTCCCATGTTTTTAGAATTTTGGAATTTTTACTGATTCAAATTCGTAATTCGTATCGGCTGACGGTGAAGGAAAACATCGTGAGGAAACCAGAACTCTTGACAAATGTTCTTGTAGTACCAATGTATGTGGAAAAAAATAGAACTGTTGATTTCTGTTTTAAATCGCCAGTAGATACGTCGTGGGTTGGCTAAGTGATTAAGCCCATACCTTCCCTTGGGAAAGAGGCCTTTGCCCAGCAGTGGGACTCTTGCAGGCTGATATTATCATTATTTAATATATATATGTTATTTACATATACATTTATATTATATTTCATTACATTAATGCTGTAAATTTCTTCATAAATAAATTACGTAATAAAGTAAGATAGACAATTATATTTTCTAAATTATTCTTAATTATTTCTTAGAAGTCATCGGTTATTCCATCACATTACTTGTAAGGTAACGCCGGCCTAAATGTCACGAACTACCTAGATACATATTAATTTACAGGCTTGAAATAATCTTAATACAAAGTATAACTGGTAAGAACCAGCTAACTGAACAAGTTGATATTGTAAAATATTAGACTGTGTTCGAAAAAAAAAACAGTGAAAAATATGATGTTCAGAATCCATTTTGATAATGTATTTAGGGCCTATAACTTCAATTTATTACTAGAGGATTTCACAGTTAGATATACAGACGCCAATTATGATAGTCAGTGTAACTTATTACTCAGTTATTTATTTATTAGATTCTTGTCGTTATTCGAATGTACGATTGTTATGTACGGTAAGTATTTAAATATTATGCCTGTCCAGTACAATAAACGAATGAAATATTCTTTGACATCAAAAACTGCAATTTTAGTAGTTATTTCATATTTTACCTAATTTAAGTACCAGAAAATTCACTCACTGAAAAAGGTATACTTAAGTTAACTCGCAGAACGACCAGATTTTACTGACTGCTCGTCTTATACACATATCGCTTTATTCTAACAAAGCGATTAGCATAATAGTGAATGAGAGAAACCAGCCAAGCATACTTTTACACATCTTATCTATGACGTTCACTTTTAAAGCTGCCATTAGACGTATCTCCCCTTCTTCGTAATGTCGATTCCGTAAGTGGCTATTCTAAAAATGTATGTATTTTAATTGTTTATATGAACTATATTTAAGTAAAGAAACTATTTAGTTTCTACAGCATTTTTGTTGTACGTTAGTGAAATATTTAGTTTTTTGCTTATGAGTCAGAAGCCATTTGTTTACCAGAAAATTACAATAAATGGCACGATGTCGATTCTACAGAATTATATAAGTACTATGCATATATTTAAGCTTCTATAATATCAAAACTAAGCCCGGTGAAGCTTTCAAAGCATCTAATGACTCCAGGGACCTTAAGGCTAACAGAAAACGATGAAAAAAAAATCAATGTCAGTAACAGCGAACATTTTGGAAGGAATAAATTATTAGTCTGATAAATTATGAAGTCGGTTAATAAATAATTATAGAATATACTCAATTTATTCAGAACTAGCTGTGCCTGCGGCTCCGCTCGCTAGAACTACAGAATTATTGATTATGTTTTTTTTTTTTGTAAAGTCAAAGGATCTGAGGAGTAAAACAAAAAAATATCCAGTACTTATTGCGGGATGCGCACAACGCGCAATGCAATGCACACACACAAAACAAAACACAATGCACACAACTGCAAACCTCATTGATTTTATCGATATAGATTAATATATCTTATCTTAAAGTTAGTACTATGAATTAAAAAAAAATGTTATTCTTAAAGCATCGTTTATAAATGGATTATTTAAGTAAATCATTTATATTCTCTGCATAGTTCAAATACCCGTTATTGTTTTGTTATGATAGTATTACATTTAGAATATTAAATCTGTGATATAGATAACGATGTCCAATCGAGTATGTATTTGAGTATATCTCTTCAAGAAGTTATATATCATAGAGTATATGGTCCATTGTATGTGTATCCCTGTGACAAATTGTAAATTACATCTCGGTTGACGTGAGAATGCCGTAGATTATGACATGAGTCATCGCTGGAACGGTGCCGCGGTTATAAACTACGAATGTGATAACATTCAATAATGAAAATCGAGTATTATCGTACATAATAAGATGAAAATAATAATATGATTAACGTTTTTTTAGGACTTCGTGAATCATAACGAACATTTTTTTTTATTTGCCTCCGTCTGTCTTAGACATCGGGAGAGCGGCCAGTTTTGCCCTATGTATTTTTTTTTCGAACTGACTATGCTGTTAGCCATAAGGGCTCAGGAGCCTCGAACGGCTTTTACAGCTTCACCGGACTTGGGGTCGAGCGCTTAAGGCACTCAGCCACGAAAGTTTTGCAACAACATCCGAGGGTGCCAAAGTGGCCGAACCTCGGCTCGGACTGTTGCGCGTTATGCAAATAGCTATGTATTCTGTCTAACAGGGGTCCTTGTATTGTGTTTATATGAACGAATTTTACTTGACAGAAAATGAAGATAATAATCTACTTTATCCATAATCCAAATAGCTATATCGATTAAATATTAATCGTGCCTAGGTTAGGGCTGCTATACGTTATAGTTGAAGCGTTGTGTACCAGTTAGTAGGTAAGTCACATGTACCGGCTGGGTAGTTCAGCTAGGCATTATACAATTCGATACTTTTTTAACAAATCAGTTTATAAATATCAATTGATGTTTACGGAGTTTTATAATATCAACTACGTGAAAAGAGAAAAGAAGTTAAATCAAAAACTTCAGAATAATATGAATGGGCAAAGTGTAGTTACCATTTACTTTCTTTAATATTTAGGTATGGAGTTTTTGAACTATATATGGTTTGGTTCCATTTCTTTATCAAATTTGCCAGTTGGCCTTTCAGGATTTATGACAGGCCTAGCCTAGGCACGAATACTATATTAATAAAAAAATTAAAAAAATAACGTAACGCCTTGTTTGTTCATATTATACTTGACTCAATCTACAAGCACCATCTTCGTGATAAGTTTCACATTATGTTAATAACAAAATGTCTACGTAAGTTACAGGTTATTACGAAGATAAAAGGATCAGTAGCTGTAGATACAAGGTTAAATATTATCAGCTGTGTACCTATATGCTCATAATGAAATATATATTTTAATGGAGTATTTTAAGTTCTAATAGCTGATTGTAGGGTTTCATTTGATACTAAACGTTCGCTTTTTATCAAACACTAGCTGTGCTCTGTTATTTCTTCCGTGTTAATTTTATTCGACTAACTCTTCACCGCGATGCCAGCATAGCCGTGTAGCAATCGTTCTCACTTCCCGTACTTACTTACAGCTAGCCAGGTTGCGTGATATTCATGGTTACTGCTCCACTCCTTAGGAGTGTCACGTGAACTTGAATATAGCTTATAATAATCCTCAACAAATAGACTATAAAATGGCAAGAAAAAGTTTTCTAATCTGATTGGTAATTCCTGGGTTTAGCACGTTCAAACTAACAAACAAAAAACAATCTTCTGGGGTTTATTATTTTATTAATAAAAATAAGTTAATCTACTAAAATGCTTGACATAATGGAAGTTAAAATATGACAAATATAAATGTATTACAAGTAAACTAATAAATGATATGTATAATGAACTAATAATTAATAAACTAGGATATGTAGGTTTCTACAATCTAACAACACTTCTTCTAACTTCTAACAACAACAATTCTAACGTAAGAAAATTGTTTTGTAATGAAATTTAATGATTTCTTATACCCTATTCAGGTTGCATGTATAAAGAACGAACTAGCTTGTAAGAACAAAATGTACATGAGTACATGATTGCAAATAAATAAATATTAGCATAGATTTGTGCGTAGACAGATCTGTAATGTAAGCCAACATAGCCAATAATAATTTCAACGAGCCCAGAATATGTAACGCACAGTTTATAATCCAATTTTATCTTAACAGTCCAGCGCACGATCTTTAGATATGATTCATTTTTCATTAGCATATTGTCGCGGATTAAGAGAAATCCCTAGGGATACCACACAATCACGGAAAATCTCGACTATTGGAATCTGTTAGCTCTTCTTACTGAAAACAACGACGTTTAACTAGGTTGAATTTAATAAAATGAAGACACTGATTTAGAAAATTTTGTCGGTCTGCTTTTAAAATAAACTTTCAGAGTAACCAGTCCTTATGTGTCATGTACGAAACCGATCACGTGTGTAACTGTTATTAAAACGATAAGTAGCCCAACCAACCCAACCTCGCATGTCGATGTACCTATCACCGAAAATATGATGATAAGCTACGCCATACTAGGTTAGGTTAGGTTGGATTTGCGTTAAAAGATCCGCGTCACGCGAGCTTTACTATCAATAGAATATTTTACTCTAATCTAATGAAACAACTTTTCTAATAACAAAAGGATATCTCTAGGGATTTCACGAAAAAACTAAAATTATTGTTTACGCCGAAGTACTGTAGTAAGTTTTCTATCAAAAATTCAAAGTTTAATAAATTAAAAGCTAGTAAAACCGCCTAGCACCGATAGTACATAATATATTAATTAATAAATGTTTCATTGTTTGTTTGTACGTTATGCAGTTCTAAACCATTGATTCGAATGCGATAAAAATTTGGTGAATTGTTATGGGTGGATCATGTAATTTTGTTATTGAATTCGGAGCGATTGGAACAAATCACAAGAGTATAAAACAAAGCGGGCTTGAGGAGTACACCTACTACTGTGCTTCTGTAACTTGAGAAGTCTGCATCCATTCGGACTGCCGACACACTTAAGTGATATAAACAATCGAATTCCAAAAATAGATTTTATTACCGAAGCAATTGAATTCAATGTCAGTGCAACAAATGTAACATTGCTCTTTATAGAACATTTCAATTTAAATTGTATTCTTGAAACGTTGTGCTTAGGTTTAATATTCATTATTACGTTAAGGAAAATGAAGGATCATTTGTAAACCACATAGGACTTGCGGTTAAGCTAACACTGAACAGTTATTTCCTTCTTACAATTTGTATCTTGATACTGTTTTAACGATAAAATGTATAATAACATACAATGTTATTATTTTTTTTTTATTACTAAAGCTACTCTGTCTAGTGCCTCTTCAGGTGTTTATTTCTTGTTCCAATTTCTCAATTTCTCCAAAGTATCATAGATAACCCAAACTTAAAACATAAAAGACAATTTTCTAAGTAAACTCGGTCTTAATGACGATATCGTACCTTTCTCGGAAACAGCAACACAACTAGAGAAAATGATTAATGAACTCCATGCTGTGAACAGAGGGATCAGTCTAGAATTAAATAACATAAAAACAAAGATTATGACTAACCACCAAAAGAGGCCTATTAAAGTCAATTACACGAAATTAGATTACGTTCAGGAATAAATTTTATCTCTGAAAACTTATAACATTGTCTGCATCTAGGTTCATCAGAATGAACTTAACAGACGGATAGATTGGAATGAATTCTGAAACTACAAAAATATACTGAAATCAAATCTCCCAGTAAAACTTAAGAAAAAAGTGCTTACTGCACTGTCTCGCTTATGCCTGTCAAACTTGGATATTAAATTCCCATACACAAAGTTAAAAGTATGCCAGAGGTCGATGGAACCTAGTATATGAAACATAACGATAGTGTGGTTTGGCGAGTAATGCATGAGGACTTTACTTTTGAGATCTTTAATAGTACCTAGATTGATTGATATAGTATTTTAAACCATTTGAGATTTTAAACGTTTTTATTAATTTATTAGAATTTATTATTAATCTATATCAAATAATGTCATATAATATTAAATTTGCACTGTTAAAGAAATAAAGAGGCTTAAATTTAATAATTATGACATAAATTTAACCTTTTGAATGACCTGAAGCATATTTTAACGTAGTATTACAAAATCACCAAAATCATGATGGATTTCTTTTACTTCTAACAATAGGAGTTTAGTACACATAGGTAGGTACATAAGCGGTGAATGCTGAACAACAACAACAGGAAACAAGAGAAACCCATTGTAAAGACTATGCATCGTATGAGGTGAACAAAAAAGGGTAAATAGCAACTAACGGTGATCCCTTTGTCTTGACATGTAAAGAGATAGTTGTGCAAAACGTCAATTGTTTTGCAAGCGGCTTAGAGATAGGCAATGAAAGACACATGTTGAATGTTATTCTATTAGTCATAGTATTTAATCAAGTATTCTTGTTTTATGATGCCGTAAATACAGATATGGAGGACGTTTTAGACTTTGAAGTACATTAAAATGTATAGAAAACGAACCACGTAGTATACATATATGATATTTTAATACATACAGCTTGTTATTCAAATTAAATGAAGTGCTAATGCATAAGTATTAATTATGTATAGCACAATTGTAGTAAATCCTTTCAAACATTCGGTGATACTTCAAGCTTAAGATTTTGAAATTTGAAATAATGTACCTATTTAAGATCATGATGCAATGTGCACCTCAATGAAGACCTTGACGACTTTACAGTCAATCAAAGTTTTAATTGGCTAATTTATTGCATCGTTCAAGCAGTTATAAAATAGTACGGAACCGTGACACATCGGTTTAGAGCCTATAAGGCAAAATTATGTTATAAATTAAATAAATAATAATCATAGTATTTAAAAAAAAAGCGTAATAACTACCTTTTTTTTTCGAAGGACGTTTAAAGATTACCTCATAAAATGGTGCTCTTCACACGCTTACGTCATGTTGTTAAGTAGGTACCATAGATGAATAATATTATTAGGAATCGCTTGGACTATGAAAGTGAAGATTTAATTAGGTACAGTTACCAAAACATCTGAGTTATCCGTTTTAAACTGCTATGCCTTTATAATAAAATCCAATTTTGAAAGGTTTAATAATAACGTCAGTTGTAAAATTCGATGCAGTGAGTCACCTATTTGTCTTTTCTATGTTATTTAAATAATGTATTAAAAAAATATTTCACGCTGTTTGGTATTTTTAGAATGTATGAAAAATTTATCATGTTACTTTTGATTACGGTAAGCTTAAATGCGACAGTATTTCATATAATATTTATGAAATTATCGAACAGTTCACGGATGATACATATAGTAATTATTATTTTTAATAAAATCATAACTCTTAAAGTAAACACCGATGTTTCTTTACTTTTAAATCATTTCTATGTATAAATTTGTTAATTTAATTTTAGGTATCGATCGCTAAATTAAAATTAACAGGTCTGGTATCAATATGCCCTGTTAAGTAGTTTATTTTTATTACTACTAATAATTTCAACATTGGAAAGTGATGTCATCTTACTCGCAAGAATTCATTTGACCCAAATTCTAAAGAAGTCAAAATGTAAAATAAAAAAATCAAACAATTTTTCATAGTAGAAATAATATTCACTGCGAGATATAAAACTCGATAATGAAGAATATCGCTAACTATGCTAAAACATTAATTAAGTTTTCATCAAAATTAAACCGCATGTGTATTTTCGTTTGAAAGGTAGGAAAAAAAGTATCTATGGAATTAATATTTTTTAAATATATACCAGCGAATCTAAAAAAAATTAAAACTATCATTATTATCGATTCACATGTGAGATATGTGAATTAAGAATAATAACAGTTAATAAGAATAAAAATTACCAGTGATTCAAATGCATATATGTATGTCTCCAATTATTTTTGTTAGGTATATAAACATATCCGAGTCCTCGGGAAGATAATTATTTTGTACGTGAATATATTATTCTTAACGCATTAACAAATTGTACATTATGATACAGAGGCGAAATGTGCACACGAATTTAAAGACAGCCAAGATCAAGGTCCTACCGTTTGTATAATTAGCAATACTTTGGCTCTTATATCGTAGGTATAAAGATCACGTTAGGTCCTCTCCGCAACGCTTCCGATGAGCGTTTCAAAACTGCAATCACTATCTTACGTGTCCACGAAAGGCAACAACCTGATTTTACCGTTGTACGAGCCACGTAAAACTGACCTAGTGCCGGGTAAGTTATCACGGACGACCATGTTCTGCTTTACGACCCAAAATCAGCGAAATCAAGCATGTTGATATGCCTACTCTAAAAAAAGTACGTTGCATCCAGTTTTATAGCTCTGTTTTAAAAGATTGGGTCAACTGCTTGAGATGAAATCGCTCAAATATCAAACAACTTGTGTACCACGTGACAGGAAGTCCTAATAACCGCATCATTAGATCAACACTAGACAGTAGGCAGTTGTTTTATTATCATTAAAACGGCCAGTCGTATCACATCATTCGCTCTCTATTAATGAACACTAATTCGTTGCAAGTGGAACAGATTCGGTTGCTATCACCCATCTAGTGATGGCATTGACCTTTGTCGAAACAATTTGTAAGTATTAATTGACTATATAGGAACCATTGTTTTTACAGATAGTAAAAACATGCATTTCTAAATAAATTTCGATAAACATACAAATACAATATCAATTTGGTTAAAACAATAAAAATCAAGAAAAATAAACCGAAGAGCTTTTGCCGGGATCATGATCTGTCATGTTGTGGTTTTTATTTAAAATCATAAACTCGCGTTGTTTGTCCCTATATTGATGGCCTTTCGCGTTATATAGCCAAGGGAATTATAGATATATAATAAGTTAATAACCAGAAGCAAGAATTTTAAGTTTCCACAAAATCCCCGGACAATTGTGACAAGGGAGCCACCATCTTGTTAAAATTTTGAATGCATTATAAACATTTGAAAAATAATTTATCCACGAGACATTGACATGGCATAATAGTATTATTGTGTATAAACACATTGTGCCATAAGAAGAAGAAGAAATAAACCTAGATGTATACGGATTGCATAATTATAAGTAGGTACATTCGTTATTGCAAAGTATCAAATGCATAATATAGAATCTGTTCAACTGTAAAGTGGGTTATTTAAATATTTAACTTTGTATTTTAAATTCGTATATGTGAACGAGTATCAGCGATTCTCTGATACGTGGATAAGGAGCGTGTAGTATATTTATAGTAGCATGCGGGGTCGACGTTCCTCGCGCGTCTCCCACGCCGCGCGCCGTCGCGCCCCGGCCGTACCCACCACGACCCGATGAATCTACAAATCGTTCCGTGATAGTCGTTTCGCATGTGAAATTAAAAGGCAAGAAAGGTAACAATCAATACATTAAGTAAACAACAATCACGATAATGTATATACATTTGATTATATTCGTCATATTTATAACAGAGTTTAATCATCATAAGCAAAAACAAAATTAAGTGATTATTCATAAAATGGTTTTATCATAGATAGGCAGTAGCTCGATAATTCATATTTCTCGTAATAAAGATAGAAATCCCAATATACCCCAATTTAAAAAAAAACGTGCGCTGTTTACAAGCGGTAGATGTGAACCCTACAGAAAACTAAACTAATAGGAAATACTGTATAATATATACTATCTTATTCTCTCGCAAGCTAAATCTTATAGATGTATATGTTTGTCTCTTTTTAATGTCACTTTTTCGTTTCATCGAGGTTCAAATCACAACGGTACTACTAAAGAAGTTTTCACTTTAGTCATGGGCTCTTTCTACCTTTGTAATAAAACAAGGTACTTTCTTGCTGTGGCGAACTAATTCTACGTCACATTTAGTGTTACCAATGGTTATTTTCACCTCCGATAAGGGACAACGAACTAAACTAAATATATCTACCTCGGTAGAAATAGGTAAATTAAAAAATTAACTAAATTAACTTTATATTTCATTATCATCGATCCTAAATTTATTTGATAATTTATTAACAAGAATGTATTATGGCAACAATTTACTAAGAGTAACTGAAACTTATAAGGGTCACGCAATCTATCCGCCAACCAATTGACGCCAATGACGTAAACTTCGGCCAATCTCGTAACCTAGATGTCACGAAAAACCTTGTTTTACTGTACCATATCATACACCCGTTTTACTCAGAAAAGTATAACTTGTTAATTAGCTCCAAAATCGTCTTTACTTTATTTATGAAAATACAATTGAATTTAAGTACTCATAATATAATTCGGAAAGGTTAACAATAACACCATAAATAGTGGTAAAATTGTACCACAGACCACCTACTTAAGTAGCCAAGTCGTGTTTATACAAAAATGGTTCTTAAACTGTTTAATTCAGAATTCAATACGCAGAAATATTAACGACCCTAGTGTTCAATAATCCAAAACGTGGATTACATCATTTATGTACCCGTGGTGTGGACATCCAAAAGAATGAGTCATAAAACGCTATAAAAAATTGCTTGGAGGATGATGTTAGTGTGTAAACTGATTTCCATGTAAGTACATTGTTGTTAATAGATATTTCGACAAGTATGTAAGAAACAAATCGAAGGAAAATCTATTACGACACAGTTTCGAGACACTAAACAAATTAACAAGTAGTTGAGAATATGTTATAACTTTCAGTCGAAGTCGTTCTCATGGTCTAACGAGCAGATTTATTTAAAGCGATAAGCATGCAGGCATGACATAGTCCAGTGTCATTTGTGGCAACTCATTCATATTCTTACGGTCGGAATTAAAAATAGAAATCGGCTACGTCTACGATAGTGAAAAATGAAACAGGTGATGCGTTCACGTATAGTGTTACGAGAATACAAGATGTGGGATGACAAACATGCTTTCATACTTCGGTCATTCAACTCTTTACAGGAAGAATGTAGTCTGGCGCCTGAATTTAACAAGTCAATGTTTGTGTTTAAAATTCTCGCAAAATTTTATCGTTGAAATTTTTCGACAGATCTGCGTTTTAAACATCAGAATCTTGACGGTTCGACAAGTAAACATCGCTATCCTCTGTCCAGACTGCATGATACACTGTTTTTTTCAGTAATTTTAGAGGACAACTAAAATAAAGTCGCAACGACTAATTACTGTTTGGACTGAGTCCCAACCAGATAAACACCCAAACCCCAGCCAAAAATACACAAGATGGCGTCGAGTTCATAATAAAACAATTTAATGGGCCAGCGCGCTTTCCGCGGTGACGAAATCTGCGCCGACGCATTCTCGTTGCGTAATTTGAAACGCGATCTTTGCAAGAGAAAACTGTAAGGTCGAAATAATTAAACTACCATCGAAGATTGAATCAATGGAAAGCAGAATTCATTCCCACTCGTTGCATAACTTCAGTGTTAAAAAAAATGTATGCGTACAAATTATCATCTAGCATCGTATTTTTCTAGTTTCATTTCATTTAATTTTACCGCTTAGAATTATAAATAACCTACGACCTGTATCAAAGAAAGAAAGAAAAGTCATTTATTTGTCACACACACACACACAAAATAAATAAAAAATAAACCAAGAATACAGGTTGTACATAATATGGCATAACGTTAGTTTGAAAATGTGTGTGTAGCAAATGGGCACCGAGTCAGCATATATGCTGAAGGGGGTGAGTCGCTGATTTTCACTCGATACCTAGAGAATTATGCGTGCACAGCGTTTATGAGTTTAGTGTAAGTACTATGTTTGCATGTAGCAAAGCATATGCAAAGTATGTGCAAAGTATATGTCTGTATAGTAAGAGAGGATAAGTAATGTAAGTAAAGTAAAATAGTAAATAAGTATGAAATAAAAATTCTATGTAATGAGAAATATGTAATATATAATCAAAAATAAAAATAAATATGAACATTATATATTATTTCTTCTAAATTCTTTATATCGTATTGAATTGGTTCAATATTAATGAAACTAGTTGTAAATGTGGGTTACTTATCTAATACAGTTTTATTTTGGTAAATTTAAAAAAAGGGGGAACGTGGACAAACACTTTTGATTGTTTACGCCCGAGTTCAAACAGCGGGAGGTGCGCCGCTTGACAGCGGAAGCTCGACGGAACCTCGCATCATTGGCTCTGACAACATCAGCATCACCGACGTTCAATTATATCACATATCATTCATTAAACAAACCTCTAATAATATCACTAAACATTTAAATTAAACATAAAGTCGGTGGACACTACCTATGATATATTAATACAATTATTTGATAAATAACTGTAAGTATTAATTAAGAGGAAACGCGGTTGGCAAGAAAACATTGAAGAATACTTTAGAATACAAATTTATTCTATTGCTATCTCTACAGATAAGTTTTTGTTTTACTTATCTGTGACTATCGCACTATGCCCCAAACACCGAATAGGGCACAAGAAAGACAACTGGACCTTTGAATGATTATTATATCTATGTTAAATATACGAAATTATAATATCGTATTCACCTATTTACACCTCCAAAATTGCTGCCCAGTTTAATTTTAAATTTTATAATATTTTTTAAATTACAATAGGTATACTTAAATAGACTTTGGCTGTGCCTATGTTTTTCTTTTAATGTTTGTATTCGTCAAATTTGTTTGCTAGATATCTGATAACAGCAATATAACTAGGCAATTTTAATAATTTTGATAGCTTGCTGTTTTCATAAAAATTAATTAATGTAAAAAGTCAAATGGTCTAGTACCATCATCCAGGGATAAAACAGGAATACGTTTGTATTTATTACACGCCGCCATTTTTCTGCTTAATACGTAACCTACAGTAGGTAGTTGGTATAAAACCCCGAAAGTCACAACTGATAATTATAATAATACTAAAATTCGAAGTCGACATATCAGTTTTATGAGTAATATAGTGAAAGCGTTTTAACAAAGTTGCAAATACCATGCTATGCCCATAAGAATGTATGGATAAAGTTACTCAGTCTGTAACCTCAAAAGTTTAGGTAACTAACATTCAACTGTAAACAACATTTATTTATTTACAAAAAAAACCTAATTTAAAATAAAATAAATCTAGATTTATCGCATTCCATGAGCTGAGTACAGCAACAGAACCATTAGGCACTCCCATCCTAAACGTCTTATAATTTTTATTGTGTAGGCAACCCCGCCCTTCATTGTTGTAGAGTTTAATGAGCCTACACTCGTACCGATTTTATTCTTATTGCGTGCGTCCGTATACGACAAAGTCTTACACGTGGCATGTTATACAATTATACTATTTTTTATTATTTTGATAGTTATATTTTTAGTTAGAAATTATTATAAGATCTTATTATGAACTTTTTTTCCATCATGCAGTTATGAGTGCCAAGTCCATACCATAGATACAAATATTATAAATATAATGTTTTACATTTTTTTATTACATTTTGTCGATAAAAATAACAATTAGTATCCCTCTCAGCGACAGTTACGGTATAGATGACTACTGAATTAAAAAAAAATGTGTCATTTGGAAGCCATTCGAAAGCCGATATCATAATGGAAGTTTTTGTGTAAAAATTGTAAACTTTTAATTAATATTCGTAAAATCAGCTAAGTGTGGTTGATTACAGCCTTACAATATAATGTTTAACAGAGTAGGTAAGCAGAATTTTTTTGGTCAAAATATGGTAACTTCAATAATGTAGAATTGTGTCATAACCTAACATTATGATCCTCATTTGTTAACAATTCGCGATTTTATATTGGAAATGCATTCAGTGTCAATAGGTATTACAATCTCCCGATCTTACAATCGGGAGAGATGCCGAATGAATACAAAAGAAAGCCTACTGCCTCTAATATAGCTACATGAAGTGAAAAATATTTAAAAAAGGCCATTACTGTAGTATTTTTTTTTCTAGCAAGTAAAAAATTCAACATTCTTTACAGAACTCTTCGACGTCGGTTTCTTACAGAAAATACGCATTAGAATAGATTCTCTGTTTGGAAACAGAAACAAAAATATTGTTAATTATATACAGAAATTGCAAAGCAGAAATTCCCTGGTACCCATAGACATATCACCCAAATCCCTGGTTGAGATGTCTATTGTACATTACTTTTTAGAAATTACAATACACACATAACTAATAAACTATGATTGTCATAATATATTTTTAATTATTGCCTTTATTATTTTACACATATAATTTGTTACGTTTTTTTTTTACTATAGACGTCTGTCCCTGACATCCTATATTTTCCATGAAAAGAATTGTTTAAAATACATTAATAAATTAAATTATTGATTAATATCAGTTAATGTCAATATTATGAAGTGTGTAAATTAGAAATATAAAAATGTATTATATAATCTGTAAAAAATAATAATTACAGTGTTTTGCGTAGTTTTCGGTAATTACACGATTAGCAAATTATATAAATATTATGTTATTTCTGTTAAAATATGAACATCAGGAACATGAAATCAAATTAAAACTAATATAAAGATTAATTTACTTAATTTATAATCTGCATAATAAACGAAAACGGTATACATGAACAAAACTATTCATCTAAAAAGTTAAGTTATAAAAATTACACCCAAATATCACATCCGCGAGGCTCCCGCTTCCATATGGTTTATAAATATACAACGCCATGTCATTAAAAACATTTAATTAATTCTTATTAAGTCCTATTTGAAGAATATACACAAGCGAATTAAGACTCTAATGCATGTAGCTAAAGAAGTATTCGCTTCGAAAAAAGAAAACAGACTAGCTTCAGTATCTTTCAGAGATATCGAGAAAACGTCTGTGTAAGTTGTTACAGGGTTCCGGAGAACGTTTGATATATTTTCGGTGTACGAAATATTTTTATTCACATCGTGTAATTCAAGATTAGACCATTTTATAATTCAGCTCATGCGAAAATATTAAACATCTCACGGCGACTACTGTTGAAAAATTTAAAGTAATGATTTCCCACATAAAATATAAATACGGTTCTGACTTTACTTACTAGAAGGGCAAAAGTGTCACCTACTGTGTCTATTTCAGTATTGAGTTTTGTATTCAACAAATATGTTATTTTTACAATACTCTTTAGTATATTTGCCTGTGTCATATTGTGTATCGGTAAAATGTTAAGACTCATTCATTCACAAATCTCTCGACTTGTATATTAAAACTAATTTACCAAAACAAATTAATATTGCTTGCATTGTTAATTGAGAAAAATGAATGCAAATTGTAGACGTTATCGTTAAAAAAAATACCGTTAAATAATATTATAAATGCAGGCTCGATCGATATCGTAGACATGTGGGCTTATAGTGATTTTTTTAACTATTATAAAATGTGCAGTTGCGCACACTTTCAACTTTTTAAAGTAAATAAAGAGTCGACAATTCATTAAGAGTTTAAAGAATCGATAAAAAATTAAAATCAAAAATATTTTAGGCCTTAAGAAGACACTTATGAATGTCGAAACACTACTAACGGTTCGGAAAACATCCCAGTCATCGAGAAGAACCGGAAACTCAATTGAGTTTATCAACCTTTTTTAAATTATTTTTACAGTATTTTCATTGTTTACAGTTTCATCATTTTCATTGTTTATACCAGTTATAACCGTCATTCATGTAATGATCCACCCCCGAAATAAAATACCCTTTCGACAATGAAACTTGCTAAAACATGATTTTTGAACTTAGTCTCTGGCCAACCGGTAATTTGCTTAGTAAGCGTATTGTAATACCTAACACAGTTACCTAAAAACATTTAAATTTTTTCTTATTAATATGTAGTATTTTTCGAACGTATATATTTTATCCGAGATGTATTGAGAGGGCAAAGTTAAGATACTAAATTCTTGAAACTTGTCCCTCATTGTTAACTATCATGATATTACAAAAGTAGAAACTATGGCCGAACTAGCAAAATTATACTCGGCACTGTAAGCACCATTAATGATAAATAAAGGCTTACTTACCATACCTTGATGATAGCAGTGAGATAGTAAAAACATTAAAATTGTTATATCGCATTGCTACCCTAAATGATGATTAAAAACAATTTTCAACAAAGCATAATATCCAGAACTTTCTTCCAACAACAAACATTATACATACGTAAGATCTACTTTCCAGGAAATATTCAACGTTCACAATGGTTTTAATTTATATTGATGTATCTATATAATATCACGTTTAATTTTATGTTGTTCAAAATATCTGTTTTACTGTAGTTTTTATTATTCAATAAATATTTTGCAACGCTTTGTCGTTATTTGAAAATTAAATGAGAAATTTCATTTTCTATTCTTCTGGTATTCAAGTTTTGACAACATTTCGAGGTATTTTGTAATATAAATGACCCAATTAGACTGGTTGGCGTGTGTCCAGGTTACGCTGTTTCTTCTATTAAAATTTCTAATTACAAATAAACGAAACTACTTACCTACTACTGTACACATAAATCAACTTGGTTGATTCAAAAATAATATAATGCTATTTTGTTTGTTGGTCTCTTTTTAGTAATTACTATATCAAAACAAATTATCATTGACGTAAATTATAATTACAGGTGGATGACCGAGCTTTGCTCGGTATTTTTGTTCTTTTGGTATATTGGGTTTTTTCGAAATTATATTTAAATACAAATTACATACTGATGAAATGAAGAAATATTAAAAATAGTTTTCGATCTTACCGACAGAATTATAAAAAAATATGAACTGGTTAGTTGATTATTGAAAACACGAATAAAACGACATTTTCTGAAAATTAATCCTAGCTAGATCGATTTATCGCCCCCAAAACCCCCTGTATACTAAATTTCGTGAAAATCGTTGGAGCCGTTTCCGAGATTCAGATTGTATATACATATATATATATACAAGAATTGCTCGTTGAAAGATATAAGATATCAGATGAAATCGAGGATGAGGATAACTACGAAATGTCAGGGGTTAAAGAAATTCATGATTATTTGGCACACAGATAATTTATAACCTGGATTAACACATTGGATACTTTTTATCCCGGTAAGACCCAATCGTGAAGTCCACGCAGAAATTACTTATAAATTGAAAGTTAGTTACCATTAATGGCTAATGTAAAATAAATGGTGATAATGTCTTTAAATTAATTATGAGAGTACAAACTGACCTGAGTGCAAAAATTGTAATTATACTGATCCGGGTTTGTTTAATAAGCTCAACAAACGTAGGTACGTAGCTTCATACATGCGATGCAAAGTGCTTTCGCGTGAGTGTAACCTACATACCTAGTAGTTTTAGCAAAGGATTCCTTCTGGTTATTACCTATATAACATTCCTTTTGTTTATTTATTCTATCCACTATCTTTCTCTGAGGGTACAGGGCCGAATCCTGGTTTTTTGGAAGTAATATCCAACCCACCTTAAAGAAAATAAATATTTCAAGGAATACTTTCAATTTTGCACTTACTTTTTTAACGTTATAGGTTTTTGGCGTAGTGGCCACAATCTCACCTGATGTTAATTGACTATGTGGCCCAAGATGATAACACACTAAACCTAGTGGAAGACTGGCTCTCTAGTGCAGCTGTTCTACACCTGTTGGTGCTTGGCGACAGATTTAAAATAATATGATTAAAAATAGAATTACGGGACGAGAATAATCACCTATAATAAAAAAAACGCGTGCGGAGCCGCGGGCGCACCGTATATAGGTCTACGAAGTCTAAGCCTACTGAGGTATAATGTTGTTCATAAAACAACTTTTGCGCGAATGTCATGAGCATATCTTGTGAGACTATGAGCTAAATAAAGTGTTTTTAGATTTTGTTAAAAAAACCTTTTCGTTTATATTTTTAAGTATACAAAAGCATCACAAATGTTTCTAATACTACCTATCCGTGAGCAATAAAGTATCTACTTAGAAGTAATTATAATAACAATTGACGACGCGTAGGCGACCGAACAAACATACGCGCATTAGAGTGCGACAGAAAATATCTGTAGGTAGTATCCACAGTGGACACGAAGGAGTGAGATACAATTAATCTAGCAGCGATTGAAAGAAAGACATGTGCAGACGACTTCGCACCGGTTCATGACTCATTGAGTCATTGCTTATGTGACCTTTACACGATATAGAACAGGACATTTACTCAATTTTGATATATTATATTGTTTCCTGTCACATTATAATTATTTTTAATTATACCTGGAGAATTATGGCATAATTCAAATTTCCTCTAACCTTACTTTAGCACTAATTAAACATGGGCATCCACTTTAAAAAATAAAAACAATGAAAAACCAAAAAGTTACATTGGACGATGATCAAATGTGTGTTTAATAGTATAGCCTGTAGTGTTACTTCAACATTATTGCACAATTAGATGAATGAATCGGTAAACGTATAGTTTATTCACCAAATTGCTTAATGCGAAATGAATGGGACCCTTAAGCCGTCTACACACAATCGACAGTAGACTGGCGCCTACTCATCCCACACATGTGGCGCAACAGCGGCAACTTTCGACATATTTGTCTCGCTTGTTAGCAGTGCCTTGCCTATCGATTATAGAATTCGTATCTCGGAAGCCTATGCGAAAAAACATTGCTATATTTAAACTTGATGTCACAACTTTTTTTAGGTTACGCCTAACGAATTCTGATTAACATCTTCATCTTAATGCCTGACCGTTAGTTAGATTCGCATTGTTCTCGTGTAAGTACGAGTTGTTTAGCAAATTCGTCGTTGTTGATCAAGTTTCAGAAGCGGTCAGACGGGCGCCACCTACGTGCTTCTGTAGAAAGTTGAAGAACTAGACTGGCCTAGTTTGGAGGAATTACCGAGCCAAGCTTAGCAACGCACGATGTGTTTTGATTTTCACTTCGCTGATTTGATGTATATTGGTAAATATTGCATGTTTTTGACCCGTGGCGCATTGGGTTTAGCTTTTTTGTATTTTCTCACACTGGTATATTTTAAATTACCATGCTTTGATCGATTCGAGATTTGATACGAGCAACCTTCCTTCCCATTAATGCGTTGCGTAAATATGAGTCGTAAGTTAATTTATACATATATATCAATTGCATAAATATTATAACAGTCGTTTCAAAGTCAATTGAATGGCTTACGATTTACCACATTGTGCTTGCAAGATCATCAAAAGACTTGATAGATAACCTTGTTTAATAAGTTCAAAGATCGAATGTTTTCGCAGAGCATCAAGCGGTCTAACCTCATAAATCGAATCTGGGGCAGTCGTGAAGATGTTCCAAGTTTGCACAGATGTAGTATCGCCAGGTTTGGTTCGACAATATACGTAATATAAGCTAAAATGCTAATGTAAAACGGTTCATCAGCCATATCTGTATTGCCAGACTAAAAAACTAAATCACCTGCAAATATTGACCACAAATACATTAAAATTGATGTGGAAACAGTAGCGTTATTGAGAATAGAATAATGTTACGATGCAACACCCTAATAAAAAACATACATAGACGTAACCGGTAACCTCTATATGCGTTTAGCCTACACGGTGTATCAGTCTCATATCTTCGGAGTAAAAAGCCCACGTCCAAGAACTAAGAAGCTATGTGATGGGAAAACAACATACCTGTACAGAAAAGAGTTTGATATTGTTATGTATTATAACAAAATCAGTTAACATTATGATTTTATAATAATCAAAAAACAATAATCTAGTAACATTGCAAATATTACGAATAAAAACATATGGAACGACATGCGTCCGGCGGCTGCATACATAGCGATTAGTGTGGAGCGTGAAGGTCGGCCAGTGCGTTATCGCTGACTACTGTTATAAAACAAACAACTAAACTAATGTTTTCACCATTTCTACACTATCTAATTACGTACAATGAGAGTGCATCCCTTTCGCTCGCGTTGAATCTAAACTGGACAACTGGTTGATGATACACAAATTACAGCAATGTATTATTATCATTTCGCATTTATCATAAATTACTGACTTCAGCTTATGTCAGCTTAATATTAAATATGGTTTAAGTAATTCTCTACTTACTATGAAAACCGGAAAAGATTATTTTTTACTATTTACTGAATTATTATATACCTAGATATAATTGCTGGGAACAGTTACAATGCATTAAGGCCCTCATTATTCCAATTTTCCTTTAAACTTTTTAAATTATACAGAGATATGTTAGCCACTGTTAATATATAATACCATATTAATAGAATGTACCTACTTACCTACTTATTTAATAGTAAGAACAGTTTTAATTTATGGATTAAAAACGTATTATATAATATAAATCACATTTAATTAGATAATTAATACTCTTATTATTAATAAATGACGAGCAATTATTAATTACTTATATAGTAATAAAATCACTATTAAGCTTTCATTTATTAGATAAGTGGTATCTTACATATAAATGCTTCCCTATTCAATCTTAAATTTACCTACATGGTGTTCTAATCTAATCTTATGTTTGTCTCAGATATTGTATATTATGAATTTTCTAACAGGGAAGTACTTACTGTAATAATAACATGGAGAAATATTAAGTTAATAATACTAAGATTTTATGAACAAACTGATTTATTGGCTAACCAAGCTGCATATGACGGTATTCCAATACAAATTATTATATAGGTATTTGGAAGGTGTATTTTAGTAAGAGATCGCAAGAAAAAGGAATCTGATTTTATTTGAAATTATAAATAAGTTGTTTAGTTCTATTATTTTAATTTATTACACAATCACATTCATGTAGATTATTAAAAGTTTTTATTGAAAACACCGTCAGCATTTATACTTTAATTTAAAGAAATATTTTTGAAAAATATTACTTGGTCCTAGTAACTCTCCGACTTCGCTCATGACACTTTCTAGCAAGTAAGTTTTTACATTTAATAAGAAAAAGGGCATCACCTAATTGCAAGGTATGTGGTGTGGTGGAGGATGTACATCATATTTTGGTGGAATATGTTCAGCATGAAAATTGTAGGAATTTACTTAAAGACACGATCCATGGAGGTAGGCATTTGTAATTCGATGCTGTCAAACCCTGTCTCAGAGCGCGAAAATATTACATAGAATAGCAGAACTAGTATTTAATAATTGAAAATGTGTTTGGAATTAAG
Source organism: Saturnia pavonia (assembly GCA_947532125.1). Lineage (NCBI taxonomy): Eukaryota > Metazoa > Arthropoda > Insecta > Lepidoptera > Saturniidae > Saturnia > Saturnia pavonia. The sequence goes on along the minus strand of OX383905.1, from coordinate 10,459,531 downwards.
TCAAAATTATATTATGTTTGTGTTGTTTTACGGGGAGTCATATTGTAAAATGATTCATCTTTCATTCATCAAAAATATTTTATCGCATCTGCTGACACAATAACTAAAGCTTAAGTGCGAAAGAGTGAACCTAAATAACTAGAAGAGTAACGAAACGGGCTTGCCTCGATGGAATATTGAACTACCGAAAACACTCATTCTGTATAGGTATAATTATTATTCTTTTTTTTTTATTGTTATAGGCTTTGGCGTAGTGGCCACAATCTCACAATCACAATCTCAAAAATCTTCTATTAAAGTAATTATTATTCATGAATGAAGCAATAATCGCTCAGTCGTAGCGTGTACTGGCATCGCGTCGATGGACGTCAGCTCGAATTCCTGCAATGAGCCTGAGCTTCGGTGAAGAAAAAACATCGTGATGTAACCATAGCATGTAGGTAGGGCTTTTTCTAATGCCCGCCTGGGTAGCTACCGCCCTCAAGTTAAAAATCTGTCGCCAAGCACCAATAGGTGTGTTCCGGCACCTGCACTTGAGAGCCAGTCCTCCCACTAGGTTTACCATGTTACCATCTTGGACCACATCGTCACTTAAGATCAGGTGAGATTGTGGCCACAATGCTAAACCTATAACGATAAAAAAACGTATTTTTACTATAACAAGAACTCATGACGTTTGACAATGGCTAAATACCCGAGGAATTTCAATTTATGTCATATGGTTCGTACCTCGACAATCGATATGTAGTAATGAAGTTTTCTAATGATATCTTGGGTACTGACAGCGAAATAAAAACTAGATACTTTACAAATGTGGTACATCTAGTGATAAAAGTGAAATATTTAGAACATAGTAAGGTATGTAATACAAGTTTCTCGACAGCAACGTTTGTCGTCTTTTCTTGCCCCGTGTAGGCTAGTGGAGCAACATTTACAAGTATTAAACAATTTATTTTGAAGTAATTTTGTTATAATGATTTTTTTACCTACATACTACCTACTTTCCTCTTTTAATTTCAAAAATTCTAAATAGGTATTACAGTTTCTCCCTGTTTCACTGACACAGAGTCAAAATTCCGGACACTTCAGGAAAATTGTCGCCTAGTAACCCTACTCTAAGGCGCATAACCCTATCGCTAAGTATAAAGTAGTTCCAAATAAAACTGCATTTACTAAAAGGAAACCTTGTTCGTACAAGCAAGAAGATTTATACTCTTATTGTGTAATGTGGGTCAACAATTTTCCATTTGCACATGCATTATTTACGTTTCTCACTAAGAACGCTTATTGTGACCACTAATGTATCGTACCTACATTCGAGTGTTACTTTGTTCCCACATTCGTACGCATTTAAAACCACTTAGCTAAGGTGATAAAACGAAATAAACACATGAATGCTGATACGTTAAATATTGATCTACATAAATTAATTATGTACATAAATTCCTTTTTTTATATAAGGTTTAGCGTTATGACCAATCTTACCTGATCTTAAGTGACGATGTGGCCCTAGATCGTAACACGCTAAGCCTAGTTAGTGCAGCTGGCGGAATACACCTATAGATGCTTGACAACAGATTCTCAACTTAGCCAGGCGGGCATTAGAAAATGACCTACCTACAACCATGCTGTGGTTTCATCAGGATCTTTTAAATATTTAAAACTTAAGGAATATTGTAACATTCTTTCTTGTAAATGAATTTACAGAACACAGGATCTGTTCTACATATTTAAAACTAGCTGTGCCCGCGGCTCCGCTCGCGTTGACTACAGAAAAAGTTTTTATATTTTTTGTGCGGAACCCTAATAATTTTTCTAAAATAAAAGTAGCCTAAGTTATGCCTTAATAGATCAGCTATCTGCCAGTCAAAATCGGTTCAACCGTTTCGGAGATTACCCGGAACAAATAGACAGACAAACATTTTAAAAATAGTTTTCATTGTTATAGTTATCGTGTATACTTTCATATACATTTAGTCATAACCCGTTCACTGGAACATTTCAAAACTAATCCTTCATATTAAAGTATAAATGCGTACGGTGTTGTCAATAAAAACCTTTTATTGACCAACATAAATGTGATTGTGTTTAAATTAAAATAACAGAACTAAACAACTTATTTATAATTTACGTGTTCGCGTCTGTCTACCGGACAGACACTTCCCTGCCTATATCCCAAGTTACGTAACCTTAGGCGGTCGACCATTTCGCATGACACACCCAGTTTGTATTTGAGTGAGATAAAAGCATCCGCCGGATTGTTCGAAGGTCCAGTTGAGGAAAATTATCTTCGATGCAAAAAGATAGCAGTTTCCAAGTGTTTTTTTATGGTAATATGACGATTATTTACCTTCTTCAATATGTTTTCGCTTTGTAAGGCAATGATAATATTACGATATTGCTAAGCCTCGACAATTTTGTGGGCGTCGAGAAGGTACAATTAAATGCAGCAGGTCCAAGTAGTAAGTCACCTTCGCCAATGCGCTGTCAACTCCCACGCCTGGCCACCGACCTTCTTGTTTAAGTACTGTATAACAATCATTCTTGTTTCCTAGTCGTTACTTGCTGAATATTCACGTATGCTAAACGCCGATTGCAAGAGATCACATAAATGAAATCATGTTTATATACCAAGCTTGTCGTGCAATGTAGAAGGCGAGCCACAATTAGATAATCAAGTATCTGAATAACAAACTTATTTAGCATATCACCTATTTACATTTCATCATTAATTTGGTTCATATTTTTATTATAAACAAAACCTATAATATATTCAAATCGACACAGTTATTCTAATTTATTTTAATTATTCTAGGTATATAATAAAACTAGATATGTACCACGGTTTTATTCGTGTTAATTTTTTTCGACAGCTTTCCCACCGCGCAGCCTTCAACACGCCCACCCGTTCAGCCTTCTTTGTTCTTCCGTACTTGCTTACAGCTTGCAAGATTGCTTGACGTTCATGGCTACTGTTCCGCTCGTTAGGATCGTAGCGTAAAGTTAACCTATAACCTCCCTCAATAAATGACCATAAAACGTAACGTTCATATAATCAAGCAAACTAACCATACCTGAGCTTTATAATATTAAGTATAGAAAATTAATAAACAGTACCAAAATACAAGGTAGAAAACGTGCAATTTTTAATAATAAATCAGCTCTATAGCGTAGGTGCCCGAAATTGTGTTATTGAAGAATAAAAAATTATAAGTTATGTTAGAAGTTTGGTGAATGAATTGTTTGAATTTACGCGTAGGTATCGGGTGTCCCACCCACGAAACAAGTATAGTTACGCGCCTTTTTGAAGCTGATCGATTTTCATTTCAAATTAGTTTCAACCCCACGCTCTTACATAACAAATTCCTTGTGTGTACAAGTACATAGGTCATGATTGATGGTCGGTCACCCAAGCTGCATTAATATTGTAAATAGGAGCATCAATTATATTAGGTACAGGCGATATGGTCAAAGTTCAAGTATTTACTTTCAGACAGATCGCTGACATATAACACTATCATGTCGGTAGGTATCATTGAAATATATAAATAATAGTTTCACTATTGTATAATTCTGATTGAGATCAGTGTGTTTGCTAATATTGGTATAGCATGTATTATATTATGTAAAAATGTTGTTAACTACATTTATACATAAAATACGAATTTTTTTCGAAGTTGCACTTCTTTAAGCGCGTTATGAAAAAATGATGATGAGAATGAATTCTTAAAATGCGCGCGCTCAATGTTTTAAAAAAATTAAGCTGTACCTAAGCTAAACCTCCTGTTTCATTGTGGTGAAGACAGTCACTGGTTACACCCGATGTTGTGCGTCACATAACATCGATCTTATGTACATGCATCCACTTTTTTACCAATCAGATCTAATAATCAATTTTTTAATTACGGCCCTTAAGGCATGTTAGAAAATTTAAAGGCAGTTAGACTTTGACATGTATTCATTGGTCACAATAGATGAAACACAGTAAAGTAGGTACGTTATATTTTGTTAAGCAGTTTCGTGGGAACGGGCAAAGAGTAAGTTGTCTGTATGATCCATTTTTCTTCAGATGCAGCCATAACGAGGCCGGCGCGATAATGACTCGCATGTCAATATTTGTTTTCTGTAACGTAGGTATTCTGAAGTTACGACGGCACAAAGGAAGAAGAAAGCAAGACAAGTGTTTCCACACAATAGATGTATGTGTGCACTCTCAGTATGTAACTAAGCCCTTTGATAATACAAAGAGTTATCTATCTTTTCTTATATCGGCACGGAATAATGTTTGTAGAGATGGTAAAATCAAACATCAGACTGCGACAACCCAGTTGTAATTAGTTTCATTCGCTAACATCATTCGGCTTGCAGAGAAAAGGACTATTAAAATAGATAAGTGAATCCCATACATGTGGCTACAACACGAGTTTTCACTATTAATATGTCCCTTGCTATTTAGTTAACACAGACGCTTCCAGCAATGGAAAACTTCGTTATTTAAATCGTTAACTTTCTCTATCATATTTTTTTCTTTTTAGGTTGTGCATTTAAAATGGGCAGTCTTTAAATGGCCTCGAGGTAGCCGACCCGGTTGACACTTAAGTAATATCCGATGACTGTTTCGGTTCTTTGCAATTAAGCAACCCACAACAAGTTACTACTTGGTATAAAACGACTGGAACAACCTTGGCTCCTACACCTCCACGCTGCCCACGACAACCCTCATTTGGTCATCAACGTAGGCGCAACGCCTAATCACGTATTAAGAAACCTTATAATGACCCAGCTAAGATTCAGTTTCGCTCCAGGGTTACGGAACCGAACGTTTCATGGGTAGGTAGCGCCTACACGACATATTCAATCATTTTAATATTATTATTTATTCATTGATTTAAATATTATTATTTATTTTATTATTACTATTATGATGCATATACATACCTATTGATACTTTAAAGGTAATGTAAAATTAAGTTTGTGATAATTTTTCTAAAAACTTTGATAGTTAACTATTTAGTGTTTTAAACTGCTTTTTTTAATTAATTAAACAACTAAGTCGTAATCTACAACTACATTTCACTGATAAGACTAATACATAAAGGCTATTAAACTCATTTTATCTTTTATCGCAGCGTAATCTGCAACTCGAGTGTGTGTAACATACTTGATAAACTTTATCTATAAATCTGTACGACATTTATTATCCCACTCTATTGTTCAGATAATGTGATAAAATTTCAGAAAGATTGTCCATTGATGCCTGTTTATTAGTTAAAATTATAGATATCAAGCTGTGATTATCTATAAACTATATATTTATTGTTTTAATAGATTTGCATATTATTTACTTTGATGAATGCATTGTTATCTGGTCGTGCCTTGTCATGGAATGCTAACAAACAAGTGGTCAATGCAATATAAACATTTTGAAGCGAATTTGTGTATGTATAAAATATACGTTGTTATGAAAACAATGTATTTATTTTGTATAGTATTCTTGTTTCTACTACACAAAAGCAATTTGTATGGGAACATGCAGATGTATAAACCGTAAGAATGCTTGATAGTGATATACCACATGAAAGTACTAACACCTGTAACTTACTATTATTACCTTCATCTAGGCACGAACAAAGAAGTTCGTTATTTATCATATCTTTGCCGTACTATGCAACCGTGTTACCGTCTCCCGGCTAGTGTGTTCTCTCCTTCCTACACCATGGAGTACTTCAAACATAATCTGAAGAGACATTTGAGCAGGCCGGCAAGACAGCGACTACTGACGATGGATTGTTAATCTCTCGGTGGCTGCCGTTGATTTTGGATTTTACTGTGGCAACACTTGGTCATGCTTCAATAAACTAATAAGAACATAAATGTATACTAAGTAAAAGGGTTTATTTCAGAAATAAAATCATAACTATATGATAATTGGAACGTTGTCAAGTCCATGTCTTAACCTTAATCCGTAAGATTACCTACTTATTTGATTCTTGTCTTCATTTTGGCGACAGCTCACGCTAAGCGCCGATTTAATTTGGTTTTATAAAAAAAAATCACACCTTACGTTAAAAATATGTTTAATCATGTATTATTTCCAGTATCTAAAATAGTACAGCAATTTCTTGGATGGAACGCAAAACGACACGCTACGCTTGTCGCTGTCATTATGCCGTCGATATTTTCGTGAAGTTGCCAAAGACCTCGATTACATGTTGAAGAAACTGTACAATTTTAACTCTATCATAATTTTTGTTGAACAAGAAAATGCACTAGATCCAACATATTTTAAGGTAATTAGACTTTATACTAGCGTTAATATTAAAAATAATATTTAATGTCGTATGAAAAACATGGAATGTACTTACTTCGTAGGCTAAATCTACATTAAATCCTTGAAACGTAGAAAACTTGACTAACATTATCAATACGTATTTAGTAAGCATTCGAAACTTCAAACTTTTATGCATGACTCAGTCCTGTTAACCGGTTTAATTCAATAAAAATTATATTAAAACAAGTAAGTCCTCACCTCAAACTCAAAGGTTCTCGTGCTTTTTAAGGAAATGTTAAAACAACAAGTATTTCGGTTGCATGTAAGCAGAATATCATTATGAAGTAAGTATTTTATGATGTGATAAAGCCAATATTAACACGTTTCTCTTTAATGTTTCACTCCTCCTACTAAAATAACAAGCATTAAAGAACATGTACCCTAACCTACAATTCAAGCTAAATTATGTAATTATGACATACCACATTATATAAAAGTGATGTCAAACCAAAGTAACATCTTCACTAGGTAAGTAGTTCAAGCGAGTAAATATTATAATAGATTTTAGTTCCGAAAAGCTTAACTATAGTTTATATTCATTTGTATTTTAATTATCAATAAATAGTTTTCAGTACTCATAATTAAAAAAATGCAAGGCTACATGCTATACTACTACAATCCAGTAAACCTAGTTTATCTATTTAGGCTAAAAACGTACTGGCATGTTTATAGTACCTACATACCCCATGTGCCTGTTAGTGGATTTAATAGGAATACGTATTTTTTATAACGATTCAATTAAACACAAAGCTTTTTAACGCCAATGTAAACGGAGGCTTGCGTAAGATGATGCAGGAAATATTCTATCAAACTTAATATATTTAAAAAGCGTCAACAAAGTACATTCAATAAACATTAGATCTAATTAGCCGACTCGGAGAAGCCAAAAGCAGGGTTATGATTTAAGCGGCTATATATGTATGTTCATCTGTTCCCGCATATCTTCTAAACTACCTATCACAATTTGACAAATGAGGTATCGTTAGAAGCATCTTGATAACCCGCTGGTTATAGACTATGTGACCTCACACTGAATTCAATGTGGCACCCTCTAGCGGACATAAAAATATATTTGTGTAATATATGCCATGTTGGGTATCAAATAAAAAAAGCATATTTCAAAATATTATAGATCGCGTACTTTTCAAAGCGCGATGTTTACCGAAGTCGGGTATTAGTTTTTAAACTTATCTATTTATCAAATATCGATAATTTATAATACCGAGTTTTAATTATGTAAAGAAACATAGGTACGTATAATATACAGTTAATACTTAACAGTAAAATACCATGGTTCCAATATTATAACATGTAGAAGTATCGGCCTCATAGACCTTGCTTTGGAACAATACGTGACTAGAGTTCATAATAAGTTTTAAAAAGTTGGTACTACATTGTCTTTTGAATACAATATTTTATTTTGCCTCTTGAAAGGAGTCTTTCCAGTAAAGTTTACATTCTTTACTAAACTAGAGACATTACATTTACGGGTTGTGTTAGTAATACTTAATTAAAATTATTGTAAATTGGTAATAACACTTCTTAATAGCTATTTATTGTACCAAAATCAAAATACAGAATATACATTAGTAAAATGATATTTTCATCATTGAGAATAACCAAAGTCATCATCCTACCTATAACCTAATTAAAAATGCAATAAAAAAACGATATCAACTTACTTTTTTATAATATTCATTGGAACATAAAAGAGGGTTTGGGATTTGGTTATTGTACCTATAATAGACAATGTAAACTCAGGATTTTATAATAAAACATATCAGTTCTATTATACATTTAAGTTGACTTGACTACTTATTAGCCATAAGGTTTTCATAAAAATTATACTCTAACAACAGTTAATAACTATACCAATTTTCTTTTTTTTATCGATGGTATTAACTGCCTAACTACTACTACTGTTAAGAACTGACGTATGATAAAGGTTCATGGTGAATGTTTACAAGCGATTGATATTATAGCTGTATATTTACAAGAAAGGATAAGTGCGAGATGAATGTAGAAAGGCGAGTCACTGCCAGCAATAAAGTAAATGGTGCGGCGAGTGCCATTAAAATAAATAAAAATACATTTAGAAAAGCATGTTTAACAGTGCATAAAGCAGTAGGTACTTTTACCTACCCACTTTGAACTTTTACGTCAATGAAGCTGAGTATGTCAGAAGTATGAAAATATGATTATTGCATTAGAAATATCTCTCCGATCGTAGGTACTAGAAATGATGAGTAGATTGATTAGGCTAGAAGAGTGTCACCGACATAATTTTTAAAGGTACGCATCGTTAAAATTATTTCCAAGTCGTGGACGACCGAGAGATAACATAAGACGAACAAATTGAAGAAGTGTTGGTCGTAAGGAATGTTAGAAGAGCTCAGAATCAATGTGGTTGCATGAAGGGTTTAATCAAACTAAATCAGTGATGAACTTATACTTTTTGCTTAATCCTGTATAGACGCGGCGTGATGCTTAAAAATATGACAGATGGTGCCTATGTTACATTTAAAATTTATGTTTATATATTCGTATTATCTAATTAGGTTTAACATTTATAGGGAAAATGTGTAGCTGAAACCCTAAATAATTAAAATATGTATGTAATAAAATAAACTACCATTTTATATAAAACTAAACTAATGGCGGTATCTAAATAAATTCAATACCTATTTAGTATTCACATATTATTTTGTTAAGCTAACTAGTAAGCGCTCAGTAGTACTTGATAAGGGTAAAGTAATATTCGTGGACTGGTTACAAGTCACTTAGGAAACGATGCCATCGATAACTGTGCGTCTGCGTCGCTCTGCGTATAAATCTCATATGGCTGAGGACGATGGACGTACGGTACATCGATGAACAGGCGACATTCCTCCAACTCGTTTGGAATGCTTCATTCTCCACTGTATGAAAAACTCAGCCACCGCAAAGAATTAAGACCGCTATAATTTATCTCCGTTTATACTATAACCTCAAAATTTTAACTCGGTCAATTAGCAAACTCAACACTTGTGACTGCGTAGAACGACGAAACACTCAAAGAACTGAAACCCGTTTACTAAACTCATTTCACTAATCTAGTCGCTTGCAATCTAACGATCGTTGACCGTATACCGATAGACATTCGATTTTACTTCACTTTTCGAAATGAAAGATCGCATTACAGCTACCACTGGACCATAACTCGGCGAGTCGTAGACAGAAATAAACTTAATATCGTGTGCGTTGCAGCATTTGTCGACACATCCGAATTATGATCGTCTCGGTGACAACCATCGATGATAGAACCTATTGCTATCATGGACTAAGTACTTTTTATAAATAGTTTAATACGATTTTGACCTACCTTCATCCAGAAGTCGCTCCATGTGCATGAAAACATTCGGGAACGCAGCCAGTTGCTTCCTGTCTTTGAGCAACTGAGCTAAGTAGTCCGCTATACTTTGCGTTGAAGGATTGTTATTATCACACATTTTGAATTCTATAATACAACTAATGACACGTTAAATGTATATTCTAACACGTTCTAATAAGCAATTGTACTTTAGTTACTGATTATTGTTATAATTTGTGAGATTGTGTTAGAAAAGTTAATATTCACTTCCACACACACCGAAGTTTCGATCACCACTAAATAACGAAGTTGACCGATGTGAAGTTGTGGGTGAATATAGCGCTACGCCTGCTTGTGCTCACATCGAGTGGTTTTTTATGCGCGTGCGACTTCTGTCCATATTGTAGGCGTAATAATAACATGCACTCGCTAACTCGCTCACTCTATAGCGCTACTTGACGTCATCTCTTTCTAGCATTATAAGACGAAATATAAAGAAGAGTCGCCATCTAGTTGTCCCACTCATTACTATAACAATACGAATTTACTATTTACATATTTTGACTTCTTATAACTGCACTAGGATGAATAAGAAAAGAATCAGATAATGTTCATATAATTTTTATTTTTCTAACCATGTAGATAGTAACTATAATGTGTATTTCTTTTTATTCATTAATTTCTTCCCATTTTAAATTATTCCCATTAATATTAGAGTATTAAAGGACACAAACCGGATTAATGGTGCAATTGTCCGGTGCAATATAATGCATTATAACATTTACAGCGGAGAACAGTATTTAGGGGAAAATTCTCAATACACTTCGTTAATTTCAGTGCAGTTAAAACTATTTAAAACTAAGTGTATCATAACTTTTTTTCTCTACTCAACTTTTAAATTGTATACATACCATCATTATATTAGACACATATATTATTTATAAATCATAAGAGTACTAGGGGGAAAATAAAGGAAAGGGTAAAGGGAAGTAAGTAGTCTTTACAATCAAAATGATATAGAAAGGTACATTTTCAAATGTACAAAACAGTTTTCAATATTTTTAATACAGATGTTTTTCTATTAATTATTTCATGCATTTTTATAGACTACTTAATAGCTTATTAAAAACAGGAAATATTGGATATTCCCTTATCTTCTAAGTAATTTTCTGAGTAGTGTACTTATTGCTGAAGTACTCAATGCAGGAAATATAAATCACTATATTGTACTTCTTCCTGGTTTTAACCTTGAAGATAATAATAACAAATATGTTTTGATTAACTCAATTTAATAAAACAAAAACAAACCTAAATATGAATTGATTGTATGAAATACCACAAATGTACTCTGTGGAAATACCTAGTACCCATAAATGCATGTCAGCTGATGGATTCAATCAGTGCGTTCTACCCGTATTGGTCTACGTAGCTGAGACGTCGACACTCAAGGTAGGGCTGGTCCACCAGTTCAAAGTCGCTCATCGTGCTATGGAAAGGGCTATGCTCGGAGTTTCTCTGAAGGATAAGATTCGTAACGAATACATCCGAGAGAGAACCAAAGTTATCGACATAGCTCAAAGAATTAGCAAGCTGAAGTGATAGTGGGCCGGCCATAGCTCGCGAAGAACCGACAACCGCTGGGGTAAACGGGTTCTTGAGTGGAGACCGCGACTCGGCAAACGTAGTGTAGGACGCCCTCCGGCCAGATCGGATGACGATCTGCGAAAGACTGCAGGCAGATGCTGCTGACAAGTTGAAGACAGGGCGCTATGGCGCTCATTAGGGGAGGCCTATGTCCAGCAGTGGACTGCTATAGACTGATGATGATGATGGATGCCATAGTAAAATATCCAGGTGAGATATTTTGTTCCCTCATTAAAAATAAATACATATTCTCTGTCACCACTCACTAAGTGTATTTTATTAAAAAGAACTATAAATTCTACTGGTTCATGCATGTGAATTATAAACATACACATACACATATTCATATCTAAAATAATTTACAGTAACTACCGGTTTTTATGTTCATTACAATTTTAGTCGATGGCAATATTTCAGTGCTATCGTTTGCCATTTTCGTTTATCTTTATATTGAGTTCGACTGAAGCTCTAATCTAATAAAATTATAAAACTAAATGGAATACAAAATATATATATTAAGACCCACCTACCAAGTACTTCCTAATAAAGGAAAACTCGCGAGAAAAAGCGTCTCTATTTTAACAGACGGTTTACCGTTTGTTTTTACAATACATACATATGTACTATGGTAGTCCTTATTTTATTTTAACTAGCTGTACCCGCGGCTCCGCTCGCGTGTACTACAGAATGCCGGTGGTTGAGAACATGCGAGTATCAGGATTTTTGTATATCTTATTAAGATCTACAATTAACTAGTACGATAATTTGATATCTCTTATAGTTTACCCAGCGTAAGCCATTTAAAAGCCCCAAAGTCTTTTCCGAATTGATTCACTATTATTGTCACTGCTTATTCCGTATTTAACTTTAGTTAACTAACATATCTTATAACCAGCCCGAGAATATAGGTATGAAGTAAAAAAAGAACCTTGTAAATCGGATAAGTGGTTTTTGCGTGAAAAGAACATAAACGGACAGACAGAGAGACGTTGAGTTTTACAATAAGTATAGAAGTTGCTCTCAAGGTCAAGTCCTAAATAAATATAATAATATTCTTCAAGTTTCATGTCTCTATCTTTATATTACGCGTCTCTCTTTACAGTTTATGTTTTCTCTCTGACTAACATAGGATTTGAACTGTTTGAAAAATTTGAAACTAAACAAACATCAAATTTAAAATCGGTTCAATTTTTTAGAATTTTTACAGATTTTTCATTTAAAAAAAATTTGAACACATTTCTGTTGAATCTTTTGCTTAGCTTAGAAATTAGCTATGGATGAAACTAACAGTAGAATATTCGCTATGGATACAATTGAAATTTATTAGTTTTACTTGAATTACCAAATTATCGGTCAGACCTACTTTGCACGCACACAAGACTTTCATACATATACACGAAGATTTAATATATTACATTTATATAAAAACGAAATAACACTCATCGCGAGATCTCCGAAACCATAGGTCCGATTGACTTGAAATTCAATGAAATGAAATTCATAGTTACTCCTTTCGCGCTGTAGACGCTCACTAAGAACGGATTTTAGGAAATTCAAAGTCTGTAAGGGTGAGAAAAAGGGATTGAAAGTCTGTATGCAATGGGCGAATCTCTTAACTTAAAATTATGTACTTAAACATTTTATTAAAAATAATGAAACACGTGTATCAGCGTTTAGTCTATCTGTCTGTTTGTATGTCCGGATTTAACTCAAAAACGGCTTGCTCGATTTTGATGAAACTTTGTACTCGGAACGTACATGCAATTCCTTAACTGACAGGTTAAAAATTAATAAGGTTAATAAGGTGGAGCCACGGGGCAATGCTAGTTAATTATAAGGTGCAATTTCAATTTAGATTTTTCATTAATATTATGGTTTCAATTAAGTATGTCAAGATATCATTAATATATTATATCATAGGTACCTTGTAAAATCCATAAATCCCAATAACGAGAAATTTACGAAGTATGAAGCTGTAACAATTGTAGGAGGTTATTTACTCAGAATCAATTTAGTTTTGATAACAATTGAACATATGACTAACGAAATACGTTTTTAACCGCGCCAGCACATTTGATCAATTAAAATCACCCCAGTTAGATACGTTTTATCAATTCCGTTAAAAGGATAAATGGATAATTGACCCCTATTCGATGCTCTTGGAACTATCGAATTAAACGGATTAAATAAAAGTACCACGCTCTGGATTCTGGATATAACCATTATTGTCGTGCAATTAAGAGAATTTTGGTGTCTATTTTTGTGCCTATTACATATTATTAACAAGAGATTATTTTAGTCTGAAATGGGTAATCTTAGTTAAAGCAGATAAGCCTTTTTGCGGCTTGTGTGATAGCCAAAACATGAAAAGGCAACTGAGATGTTAATAGTAAACAAGCATATCTAATAACTGGGCCCAAGTCAAGGATGTCTGCCGCCCAGTTGTAAGATATAATTTGCCGCGTCTATATAGGCAATCCTATAGAAAATGTTGCATTTCCTCGATACAAATGTAAGTATGCTTGTCCAAATTAAAATAACGCAAAATATCTGTATTAAGATACCTGAAAAAAGGTAGACACGAATGATATGAAAAAAGCTACCTAAATAATGCTTTTAGTTTCTACTCATACAATTTTACACAATAATAGTAAATTCAAAATAATACAGAGCAGAGAGAGAGCAAAGACAACTTTAGGATTACTAATATATTCTACTAAATTTGCATACGGCACGTTTTCCTTTATATATATATTTTTTTTTTGGCTGCACCTATTACTCTGCTTCTTGGGCATTGTGGACCTTTTGCGCCCCCGGCACGGCCCCGCCCTGCTAATATCCACACTTATATCTTGCTGTGAACTTTGAAGGGCTTCCAGAACCTACAAAAACTATTTCAAATAAGCAATTACGCGTTCCTGGACACTAATCTGCCCGATTCTTCTCATTTTGACTGTCAGATACTTTTTATTCAGTTTAAATTTGATATATTCATAAGTTGATTCTGGACTCTTAATGTTTGATCTGTATTTATTTAAATAAACAACTACAACAACTACAGTCCAGCGATAGAAGTAAATCTGAGATCGTACTAGTCACAACGATCCAATCAAATCGAACTAAACATCCTTTGGAGAAAAAAACACGAGAGCCCATAACAGTAAAATATTCGCACTTATATTAATCAAAAGTACATATTATAAATCCGTCCGATCTTGACATATAGCTGCGCCGCGTTCGCACATATGTCCAAACATAACTTTGCCCGCATGCAAAGAGTCCAAAATCGGTTTCTCCGTCGCTTGCTTGACCCTCCAGCCTTCGTTAGGAACATGGACCTGCACAGGAACATGAGGCTTCCCTCGATAGAAGCCTATGTGAAATATCTCACCAGGAGATACTTCGATAGCGCTTCGAATCATCCCAACCCGCTCGTAAAATCCACCGTGAACTACGTCCCAGACAACTCGATCCCCGTTGCCAAACGTTATAAACGCCGTCCGCGAAATCTCTTTGTCGATCCCGATGGCGACATCGAGAACGCTAACAATTTCTACGCTCCCGCTCCCGCAACATATGCGTGCTCGCGCCCACGCCCGCGAAACCACCGTTCCCTCCGCAGGGGACGTACGGTTAACTTCGCTCCCGCACACCCGCCACGACCGCCCTCCTCTGCGGCAACTCAAGCCTAGGTCCGATCCATCGGCAGTGAGTCAAGCAGCCGTTCGCGCGATACAGTGACTCTACATTCACTAGCTTTCACAGCCATACATGACACTGCATTATACACACATGCACAACACACAGGTACATAGGTTCTGTAAGGGACCTTTTTTTTTCTTTTTTTGCCTAGTTAGATTAGACAAAAATTTTCAGACCACTAAATACACATACACATGTTCCTTCCCTCCTCCCAGGGGGCAGAAACATGTATATATGTATAGTTAGTTTAGATCGAATGATAGGGATTTAGTCAGATCGCGACTTAATTGCATACGCGCAACAGTCCGAGCCGAGGTCCGGCCACTTTGGCACCCTCGGATGTTGTTGCTTAGCTTTCGTGGCTGAGTGCCCTAAGCGCTCGCCCCCAAGCCCGGTAAAGCTGTAAAAGCCGTAAAGGCTCCAGGGCCCCTAAGGCTAACAGTATAGTCAGTTCGAACAAAAAACAAAAAAAAAAACATATTATAAAACTTAACGTCTCTCTGTCTGTCTGTCCGTTTATGTTCTTTTCACGCAAAAACCACGTATCCGATTTACTTGTTTTTTTATTTTAGTTCAAAGCTATGTTATCTGGCCATGTTATAGGATATATTATGCAAAATAAAGTAACATATGAAATAAGCAGCGATGATAATGATGAACTAAATCGGAAAAAGATTAATACGGGGTGTTTAAATGGATTACACTGAGTAAACCATACTAGATATATCAAATTAATGTTCTACATAATTGTAGATCTTAAAAAGACCTACAAAAAAGTCAGGGTTAGCTTGTAAGGATCCACAATAAGCATTTTTGTCTTCCGTCTTTTGAGTGTGGGCTGCACGACTCGCGCGTGCGCTCGACCGCGGCATTTTATGGTCCACGCGAGCAGAGCCGCAGGCACACCTAGTACCAAATAAAATAAAACATTAAGACAAATTTTACTAAGAATAAAGGCAAATAATAAAGATCTAAGTAAAACAAAAGTAGATGGTAATACCAAACGATTCATAGACTGGCAAGACGTAGATAATTACGTGCATAAAATAAGAATATATAATGGTAAATAAAAAAAAATATGGTAAAATATTGTAGGTCTGTGAAAACCATTTTTCGATTCAAGGATCCGTTTACGAAATATTAAACTTTAAAGTGCTAATTTTTGTTGTCAGGTGTGCCCCCCCTCGCCAGCTAAATGGTTGTTTTTTGATAAATGAAAAAAATCATGGTTGTAGTATATATAATGAAGTTAAAAGAAAACCTATCAGAGGTAAAGTAGGCTTTACTTACAAGTTAACGAGAAATAGTCAATCAACTTAATACCATTGAAAACAACTTAAATCCCCTCTCTAACGAATGATTCCTGTTATACCAAGTCGGACGCCGGCCACGACCCGTTCAAACATCCATTATTTCATACAAAAGAATACTATAAATGTTTAACCGTGTCCCGGCCTGCGCCCGTCCCAGTTGAACATAAGCATCCTTAAGCCTGCATATTGTGACGGGCTACTACGAAACCTGCGCGTGGAACGACACGCACGACTTCGCAATTTTTATTTAATATTCACTGAAGTAGTTTCAGATTTTTTTACACCAATAGTTATTAAAAGTTGAACTAATCCAAGATTATCTAATTAAAACAGTTCTTATGTCAAATACAACTAAAAATATCAAAATGAAAACAAAACCTATCAAATATCTTTATCAAAAGTACCTACTTTGTTGCCAGCCGGTTCTCGATACCTAACAGAGAAGTTGTCTGAACCGGTACTACAATGTTTTAACGTTGGTATGTGTCTTTCAGCTTCTTCTCGGTACCTAAATTTCATAAAATGATTGATGATGAATGATGATTAAAATTTTATCAAAATACTCATAAAATGTAGCAAAAATCTAGTTTACTGCCTAAGTAATTTCAGAATGATTGTCATATACCTATATACAAGCATATAAAGACGTTAACTAGGTATATTTAACTATGGTATTTAGGGTATATTTTTGATGTCATATTAACATTGAAATTTACCTAGATTAAACCCCACCTTAGGGCTTTATGTAACTAACTATCCTCACGACATAAGTGTAGATAAATACAACATTAAATAAATTACGGAATGAATGGATGCAATATTCAACAAAGACAAAAAATTGTTGTGATTATGAAAACTTATTGTTTTTAGTAGAATCATTGCACGGATGTGCAACACGGTGTGGACCACAGTTTTATTTATTACCCGTACGACTAGATATTAACTCTAGTAATTAATTATAGTTTATTAATTCCTAAGACATTTAAAGTCATACTGAAAATAGCTTTATTTTTTTAGATGTGTAGATTAATTTTCCTTGAATAAACAATACTTAAGAACTTACTACATTACTTAGTGAATTAAATGTGAGTACTGCGAAATGTTAAAGGATTTTAAAATCGTTTTATAACAACATTTTTCACCGATACACTGGCTTGACTACCATAAAAGCTAAGAGATTATGCGGCCGCGCCGTCTATGGTAGTTGGGTTGGAGTCTAATTATGTAGGCACTAATGGAACTTTGCTATACGAAGATGGAAACAAACTAATACCGCTATTAAGTGACTGCGTAGTTGAACATAATAGATTCATTAAAATTATAAAACTGTCAAGCTAGAGTAATTTTTCAATTTTATTTAAATGTTATTGAATGATTTAAACATTATAAACAGGAACCAAGAAATAAAAATTGAGTCAATACCGTAAAATTCATTACGGATAAATTTCAAAATATTAAAGCGTCTATAAAGTAATCAACTACATAGCGTTATCTCAATAAAAAACATGTGCACAATACGAAATTAAAATAACGTCAAGTCCGCAAAAACTTTTATGTTCATGTATATAGGCTAACGTGCCGTGTGCACAGATTGCGTCTTGAATCTACATGTCCGGCTTTTAGCCTACGATTTGTCTCAAGGAAAATATTACATCATCTCACAATTTAATAAAACACCGTATAATCAATTTTTTACTGATCTACTGATTATTTAAAATGTTATTTTCTATCGAAAAGATAGTTTTATTAAAGCGCCTACTAGATTACATACTTTTGAACATAACCAACTAGATAATTTTGCATAATTTATAAACATCCTTCGAACGAATAACGTAGATACTTGGAAATTATTTCTGTAAAGAATAATCAATGTGCAATTGAGTCGGAAAATAAAAAATAAATAGCTCAGTTTAATACATTTTGTATTTTCGTAACTTTAAGCTATGGATGACGAAGACGGTGAACCGGGATTAGACATTTACAAGTACAGACGACGAGTAGCCAGAGATGACCTTCTGTCGGGAACATCAGCGACAACACAACTTTCAGAATTCGAGGCTCGCAACACTTTCTCTAACGAAGAGAAGCGCCAAAAAACTTACGCTATATTGCAAGAAACTCGGACTGAATTTACCGATAACAAATTAAGGACAACTTTGTTGATTTACTCCAACCCCGCTTGGAAAGTTTTCATAATGACTGCTTTATTTACTTCCTATATTTTAGATACTTGCTTGTACACATTTTACGATCCTAATAAGAGACCGATATGGGGAATCGCAATATTGATCTTCCTTAATTTCATTTTCATCTTTAACGTAGTTGTCATAGTCGGATTGAAGTTCTTCAGGAAATGGAGAAAAATACTTAATCTTGTCGAACCTGATACGTTCAAAGTAATTCTAGATATTTTCCTATCGGTTCCATACTCTTTTCTATATTTAATGAACCTTGACCTCTCATTCGACTTTCATGCAATATCTCCGATAGTTGCAGCAATGCGTGTGTATATGATCGTTGAGTATTTTTATAATAGGTCATCACAAGCTGGAAGTAATCAATGGACAACATTTTTATCACAATATCTTATACTGTTTTTACTTTCTGTTCACACATGGACCTGTGTTTGGTATCTTTTTTCAAATCGTAGTTTCGATTTACACAAAATTCGATCATCATGGTCGCATGTAGCGATTTACCTTCCAACTGAGAGGACAATTGATTGGTATTATGTTTGTGCATATTGGTCAGTAATGTTTCTCACAACAAATGCTCTGGGGGACTTATATCCTGTGACGACTACTGAAAGGGTCACAGGAATTTTAGGAATTTTGATAGGTTTTCTATTAACAACTGTGGTTTTTGTTGGTTCTTTGACGTCTCAGTTTATAACGGTAACAACAAGGCGTGCTAAATACGTAAGAAGATTAAAAAAAATTAAAAACTATCTTAAATTGATTAAAATGGACATAGAAACAACTAACCGTATCATCAGGTAAGAATATGTAAAAATATCGTTGTTCGGTCCTGTAAAAAATATGTAATCATTTAATTTCTATCAAAGGTATTACGAGGATCTGTGGTATCAAAAATCGGGAGTATTTCAGCCGAAGTTAATGAAACTCCTTCCGTATCCCCTACAAATGGAGATTTGTTATGATCTTAATGCTGTGCCACTATATAGTTCACTGATATTTAGAAAACTACCGGAAGCTTCCTTAAGAAGGCTATCCCTGTATATGACACATCAATTTTATTTACCAGGAGATGTTGTTTATAGCCACAATCAGAACAAGACTATTATGGTATATAGTAATTTTTTATCATATATCTAGAATTTAAGTTTATTATATATTGTAATACGTAAAGACATCACTTAAAGGTGTGCATTACCAGTGGAGTCCTTGAGTTATTGTCAGATGAAGATGATGAGACTCCAATGATTTCATTCACTAAAGGCACTGTCTTAGGAGAAATATCTTTATTATTTAACATTCCCGGTAAGTACATTCGTAAAATTATCTCAGTTTGTCTAGTGATACGTTTTCTTACTAAACACATTCATATTTTCAGCAAGATGCACAGTCAAAGCAGCAACATATGTGGAATGTCAAGTGTTGGAAAAAACGAAATTTATAAAACTAATGATCAAATACCCAGATCTTGTTGATAAAGTACGCCAAGAACTTCTGGAACGAATGAAGAGGAGCCGGCACAGAAAGCAAATACAGGGAGATCTCGCGCCGTTGACATTAAATATTTACGCCTCTAAGAGCCGTAAAAAAAGTAGTATCGAATGTCTCAAAGACAAGCTAAGGTACATTCAAGGTAATAAAGATTCAAACACTGTCATTGGTAGGTATGTAAAAACACGTTTTAACCTATTCACATATTGCAGGCAAAACGGATGTAAATAATTTAACAAAAGATGATCAACTTGACGAGAACTGCATAGACTTATATATTATATCAGAGCATATAAAAAAGAAAACAAATGTTTTTACTTGCATGAACTCGAGATTTCCTTGGATTTTAGAAGCAGAATGTCATCTCGTGAAATATTGGCAAATTTTTATGCTTATAATAGTTGCATATATTTGTATATTCTATCCATATTATATAGCTATAAAGAGACGCTTCCCCACAGGAATTATGTTTTACGCTCAAATAATTATAACGATAAGTTTAATTTTAAATATTTTTATAACATCAGTTACTGCTGTGAAAACCAAAAAGAAAACCATAAGAGATTGGAAAAAAATTCTATACTACAAAATGAATACGCTTGGATTTTATCTAGATGTAATAGCAATAATACCTTTCGAATACATCGTTACAATTCACACGACTGTTAAGTATCAAGACAACTATAGAGATCATATATTTTATTTATGTAAAGGAATAAAATTATGCCTCGTGTGGAGATTGTCAAATTTCTTCGAAAACTTAGAAAGGAAATTATTACTTAATACCCTTTTTATTAAGGTACAAACGCCTTCGAATGTTTTAGGTGTGTTTTTTTATAAATCAAATAAAGCAATATGTTTTCTTACAGGTTGTGAAATATTGCGTTTATATTTGTCTTCTGTGCTATTGGTGTGGGCTTGTGTTATATATGGAATCATGTTTTGTGAATCGCTGTTCAGAAAATTCTTGGTTCATTAAAGCTTCATTATGGGATAATTTAAAAAGCACTTCTACTGCTAGCAAGTAAGGGATATATTTTTTTACATACTAACATGTTATTTGTTAAACCATACTTAATAATAAATGGTAAATATAGATTCTAATTAATTGTTATTATGACATTTACTATCATGATTACTTACACTCAAAACAAATACTATTTAAAAACTTAAATTTGTATTCTTATTGAGTACTAGCTGTGCCCCGCGGTTTCATCCGCGTATAATTAAAAAGAAATCATACAATATTTATATCGGGCGGCCAGGGTTATGCGTCAGAACTCACACTGTTCGTTCGCGCCACTACACCTTTAGTCACAGACCCGAGCCGAGTGTCGAATTATTTTAATTTTACATTATCTCCCAAACTATTCGTCCAAATAACATGCTATAAAGGGCAAAGTTTATCTAAATAAAATTATCTTGATGATGAAGTAACTTTCGTTTGTAAGGATGAAGATGCCATGCCTAATAATAATGCTCACAAATCACTTTACAATTTTTAAAAAACCTTATTGTGGCTTATGTATTAGAGAAATATGGTATAGAGGCATATGTACTAAGGAGAAATATTTTTTTTTAAATTGTATTTAAGTATCACTAATCAATACGCCAGCGCACGCGGATAAAGCAGTTCGGATGCGCTGTTTCTTCCAACTTATTTAACAAAAATCAATATTTAAGGCTAGCTAAGAGGTGTAAGAGGGGTTAGGTTGCTAAGAATTAGCAAGCTGAAGTGGCAGTGGGCCGACCATATCCCGCGAATAACCTTGTCGGTTATTCCCGGTTTAACGGGTTCTTGAGTGGAGACCGCGACTCGGCAAACATAGTGTAGTACGCCCTCCGGCCAGATGGGATGACGATCTGCGAAAGACTACAGGCAGATGCTGGATGCGACAAGCTGAAGACAGGGCGCTATGGTGCTCTTTAGGGGAGGCCTTATCCAGCAGTGGACTATTATAGGTTGATGATGATGATGAAGAGGTGTAGCCTAATGCTAAACAACCTATACTTATTCCTCGTGAATCTGGCTATCACATACAAAATTACTATCAAATAATTTTTCGAATCCGACTCATTATTTCAGAGATTAGCGTGTTTAAACAAACAAACAAAAAATAAACTTCCGCTTTATTACATTAAGTATAGATAGTATATATACCTACTATTTGAAAAAAATAAAACTACTATTCTATTACCTATAAAACCATTTTACTATTTGTTTCACCTAATGGACTGTAACAAAATGCTATAATATATATTAGATGTCCTTCATCGATATATGGGAAATACGTATGACGTAACATCTATATAAAAAAGTTACAATAATACTAATATTATAAAGCACAATAGATTGTTTGTTTGAGCGCTCTAATCTCTGAAATAAATCTCATATTTAAAAAAATACTTTTTCATTTTATAGCTCATACAATGAGGTAGGTTCTAGGCTATATAACTTAACGCTTCGACCGTAACGAGCGGATCATGAACGTCAATCAGGCAAGGTGTAGGCAAGAATGGGAAGTGAGAACGCACTCGGCGTAATCGGCGACGCGATGGAAAGTACTCGAATAAATTTAACACAGATGAAACCGTGTGATACACTCAGTTATGCGATAAGATTGTTTTTCTGTGTATTTAAATATAAAATTTAAAAAAGTTACTAAGTACCTTGAAATTGCTTAATAGTGCCTACTACTTTTCTAAGCGTCATTGATTTTGTTATTTAAGGACCAAGTATCCTTTAGTGTCATCCGTATACTTTGCAACTACCATACTACTATCCGTCGGCTACGGAGACTTCACACCAGGAGATAAATTCGACATGTTATTCGTGGGTTTTCTAAGTTTATATGGAGTTTTACTGAGTGGATACTGTATTTCAGAATTTTCGTCTGTAGTAACGCATTGGTCGAGGTAAGGCTTATTTATGCTTGATAAAAATTAACGTGGGACATTTTAAATTTATAACACACGGCAAAGTGTTCATAATCTTATTGATCTATTTGCTTATATACTAGTTTTGCTAAATAGTAAATAAAATATCGGTATATAAAATGCGGTTCAAATAAGAAGATAACTGTCAAATTGCCATCTTAATATGCATTATGCATGCAACTTTAGTAAAAAATGTACGGCCGGATAAACAATAACATGTTCAAATTATAGTGTACGTCACAAGACCGGCCACAAATTTATATATACAAAATCAGTAGTTTTATTAAAATTAATAAAAAAAGAAATAATGACACAATAAAATAAATAATATATATATATATAAATACAATAAATTGTGCGATAAATAGCTTTAGAGTGTTTGATGTTCCTACTTACATTTACTTACATAAATTGTTTGTATTGCGTTTTTATTTAATTTTTCATTGTAGGTATGTATCTAAATAATGTTAATAAAAAACTGTATTTTTGTTATCCAATAAAAATAAAAACATTTTCTATATTATATGTTTTCTTGCTGGCAGTACAATTTTAGTAGTAAGCGCAGTTGTCGCGTACCCGATTATCTTCTCATTTTAAACGTATAGTAAGTACTTCACAATTCACGGTATACATACTCTTTGTTCGTAAATACAGGGAATTTCTTTATCAATAAAATAGATATTCATCCGAAAACAATTATCACGACATTGTCTAATTTTAAAACATTACTTAAATTCTTATTTTGCAGAACAAAAACTGCATTTTTAGAGGTTATTATAACAATTGATAAATTTATGCAAGAAAATAACATGCATCCAGCTATCAAGTCTAGGATCATGGCATTTTATGAGCTTCAGTGGCAGTATAATTCGGTATGACAGTACTATAGTTTTTTGAAATATATAATAGCTCGAAAATCACTATACAGCATTTGATGGTAAATACGGTACAGTCCACAAACAACTGCCATCTTCTGTAACACAGATTCCATCGGCAGTCGTCGATATCATGCCAGCCGGCTGAAATACTGTTTTACGCCTCTATTAAAGAACCCAATATCATGCCTATATAGTTAGTAAAATATTTACTGTAAGTTATTTTCTGTAACATTTGTATGTATATGTAGTTTATTGTAATTGGGTTATTGTAGCGGTGTGACGACTAGACTTGTACTCACTGTTGTATGTACAGCACGAGCAGTTCGTTCAAGTTCCGCTGATTTCGGATCTTTTATATTATAAACTTACTATTTATGTTTGAGTTATTTATTATTTAATACAATTTAATTAATTGATATGACTTGGAAAATATTAATAAAATGTTTATTTTCATAACTTTATAGTTAAACAAAAAGTAATTTATTTATTAAATACAATTTTTGTACCATTCTTTCATCGTGCTTATTATTTAATAATATATAATATATAGGAAAAGGCTCTTCATTCCTACAGGGTGTACCACGACACCTCTCGAGTTTTTATCCATAAATAGAACATTTCAATTCAATACACAATAAAAATTCACCCGGCCGCCGACAAAACAGAATATTCTTCCGATACTCAAATTGATAAAATATTATCGTTTTAGGGAGTTGAATTAACCGATGAAAATTGGCTGGAGAAATCTGTTATTCCTTCAGAGTTACGAAAGAAAGTTCTACATCAAGCAAGATTCAAAGCGCTGACATCGATAAAATTCTTTCAAGTTAAAAATAAGCCATATATTCAGACACTTACAGAAAGTAATGTTTTTTTTTTTAACTTTTTAAAGTTTTAAACTAGATCCTAGGGATGTAACGATACATAATCTAACCGATCGATACCGATTATTGTAGTGAATAATCGACGATACCGTTAACGTTATCGAAAGTATCGTAATTAATAAAACAAATAATGAAGTATGTAACCTCCTGCATATTTTTACCCGACTGACCGGCGGAGAATAAAGTTTGTTAAAGTGAAATTTTATTCTATTGCCCCAAAACTTTTCGTTCATATATCGCATGTTTCATTACAGCTGGCCGTAGAGCAGGTAGGGAACTGTGAGACTCGAGACGAAGAGTAGAGTAGGGAACTGTGAGACTCGAGGTGAAGATGAAGTTATTATTATTTTATTTTTTTAAAGTTTCAGCGATTTTCTAATTGTTAGACATCGGTTAATAAATAATTGGCGATCTCGATATATCGTATCGGTATCTGTATAGTTATATATCCCTGCTAAATACATTAATTAATATGAAAATTAATAAAAAGTTTAGAAAGTAAATTGAAAAAATAAATTGGGGTAAGGCGCAATTTATTGATGTTTGGTAAAGTATAAAAAACTACATAGTACACTTATTGGTTTTCACTAAATTAATTATTGTCGTGTAAAATAATACTCATTTTCATAAAATTACAGTGGCAAAAGACATAATTCTACCACCAGGAGAAATAGTATATTACGTTGGAACCGTTACAAGAGAATTGTATATAATTGAGAGCGGGTACTGCCTGATAACTTCAAGTGACGCAAGGGATAAGAAAATAGAACATGTCATTGGACCTGGAAATCATCTCGGATTACTTGTATTACTGTACGGAGTACCGGCAGTAAGCACAGCCATCACTTTGACACATTGCAAGGCACGATTGATAAACATTATCTATATTAATATTATACTTCATGACATATTTTTTTAGTGTGTATTTCTCTTGAACTGCCAGTTATTTAAAAAATATATTTTTGTATACACTACAGTGGGCATAGGCGGAGGCCCAGTGGAGAGTTGGTAAAATGAATTAAACACGGACGTGGGGCACAGCCAATTATAAATTATTTGAAATTTAAGTTGTTAAGGCCCTTGAACACGTTGGGCCACAGCAGGGACAGAACCTTGGCTAGAAAACAATTAAACATTTTGTATTGACGCTATAACGACGATGTGCGTGAAAGCGTATCGAGGTAGCGGAAATTAATTTGTACAGTCTCAACCCTAGGCACAGCGTGTTACCAATTTACGCATTATTATCGCTTAATATCAATCAGGTAAGACTGTTTCAAAGGCCAACTTATATAGAAAAAAGTTCGACACATTTAAGAATCAAACCCGTCTGTTTGCAACATGTCTCTGCCGATTCGTTAATACAAACTAAACAAGATGCCAACAATTAAATGCTGTTACATCCTTTTATGTTTAATAATCCGACACTCGATTGATAACTGGAAAAAGTTATAAAAACATCTTAGGTATATATATTAGGTATAGATATTTATAAGTATTTACACACACAGTTATAAAGTTTTTTTTTATATTAACGAAATGTAGATTATAAAACTTTTTGTTAAATTGTTTATAGTTAATAAGCATCACACATTCCGCGTATACATCGGCATTAAGTCTGTTCCCCGATATGAAAGAGCACGAAGGACTCTTGTCTCAAAAGGAACTGAAAAAGATCGAAAATCAAGCCAAATCACAAAACACAGAAGCATATCTTAAACATTACAAGCATTTGACTACCAAAAAGCCTCGAGTTAAAATAACTAATATACTACAGGAGTTTTTCGAAAGTAAGCATCATCATGCAAGAATGTTACTAGTGCATTTTAATAAAATATACTATACATTATAATAAATTATCATTAATCATAATTACAGATTCGTTTCTGCATGTACCTAGCGAATACAAGAAAAGAAAACTAAGTTATTGTAAATCCTACAAACAATTCACGGTAATGAATAACATTGCTCCTTACCTATTGCTGCCTGTAACTATAAAGCCAGATGGGATATTTCTTAAAACTTGGGCTATTATAAGAATTTGCGTTGCATTCATTCTCTCCTTACTTATACCCGTAAGTTTTATATGAATTTATAAAACTGTTTAAAATGTTAATATGTCTGGACAGCTTACGTAATATGTATGCGTCACCTATACAATTGCGTGCGGTTGACTTGAATCGCACATAATCTAATTTTCTATTGTGAACTGTTTAATTTATCATAACGTAAAAAAAACGTAAGAAAACGTCAGTCTGTTTTTCCGCTTATTCTTCTAAACCAAGCAAAGGATTTTCATACGGTTTTCACTGTCATTTAGTGATTTTTTTATGGAAGGTTGGTATATACAATATAGGTGTAAAAAGGTGTGTGTGCGATTCACACACGATAGAAGTGAAACTTCATTTTAAAAGGCATTTTCTATTTTATTTAAACAGTGTGCAATATACATACACACCGACATTTACTCTCTCGCTCTGGCTCACACAAAGAGGAGAGACCGATAATGTGCGTTAAACGTTTAACATGTAACGTTTAACGCTTGGAAGTCGCATAAGAAGTTTCACTTCAATAAAGTTTGTGTACAGTAGAGAATATCTAAAGCTTTGTAATCAAGTCATCTAATTGTAGTTCTTCAAAAAGCCTAGAGGAAAGTCCGGGATCACATATGTCTATCTCCTAAGGTAGACCCAATGTAACCATTTTTATTTTTATAATATTAATTTAAAATATTATGTTATTTGCGAAGTTATTTTATTAATTACATAATTAGTCTTCATCTACATAAATATACATAATATCATTCAAAAATGAATACCGTAGGCGTAGAATATATCACAGATTCAAAATTACGCGCAACCAAAAAATCACTCGCAGCGAAACTATTGTCCGGCAATCCTCGCCACGGCTTACCTATGTATAGCTTGTTGCGAACTAAGCGCATTTTTCGTAACGATGAACTATCAACACCAAAGCCATAAACTCTATATGCATCGAACATGACTTTTTAAACATAAATGACGCGCCATTCTTTAATTACATCCATGCGAAGCCGGAGCGGGTCGCTAATATAATATAAATCACCCTTTCTTGGTTAACATTTTTCAATTTAGATTCGTTTGTTTAGTTTTTGTCATATCTGATCATTAATCAGAAGTGCAATTTTATCTAGACGCTAATTCATCTAAATTAACAATATTTTCCATTTCCAATTACTCTGTTGTTTTTTTTTTTCAAATATTGTAATGTGTAAACATATTATTATATATTTCAATACTTTACAGACAATTATAGCGTTGGCGCCCCTTTACAACAGATTCAACTTGCTATTGTTGATTTTAGAAACAGTTTGCTATGTCGACATATATTTAATGCTACATGTAGCCTACTATGGCCCTAAAAACCAATTGATTTACCATCCGTATTTAACAGCACAACATTATTTAAAAGTTAGTGAAATTAATTTCATTATGATATTGGAATTGTATTTTTCGTCATAACATTTAAAATAATACCAATCTTTGTATAGGGTACATTTGTTATAGATTTCCTAACGTGCTTTCCATGGTATGCCGTTTGGAAATTGTTCTTATCTCATCATAATGAAAATCATACGAATGAAGATCATTTGATTAACACCCATCTTTTACACTGCGTGATAAGAATGGTCAATGTTTTACAAATTTTTAAGTTATGGACTGCCTTTTGGACCGAATCTCTAGGCGCTTTAAAACGAGTAAGAAATTTAAAACTATTTAATCCACTGAATAATTTATTGGTATTCTTTTATAAACGTGAAATTATTTCAGGCGTATCTTATGAGTGTGGTGCAATTTGTTCTTCTCACCCTATTTTTTTTACATCTCCACTCTTCAGTATTGATTATGCTGTCTTGTAGATATGTAACTGCTTCAGATCCGCAAGATTTTTCTAAAAGAGTTTTTACGTTGTCACTAGTAGGGCCTTATATGATAACAAAATATCATCCGTATGGAAATATGATTTGTCAACGAGGTAAGTTTGACTGATTATTTTTATCTACGTGTAAACTCGTCGATTTAAATTTAAAATGTTTTTTTTGGTATTTTTTATTAGTTAAGATAAAATGTGCTATCCTGAACGTCTACTAACAATATAGCTAGCTCAATTGAAGTACATAATTTTAACCTAATTAGAATTAAACGCATAATACCTCTAAAATCGCCATTAAACTAATTCATTTATATTAGGTTGTTGGATAGATGTTTCGAAAATACTAAAAGGGCATCATCTATCACCAGTGGATGTCTATCTAATGGCATATTATTGGGTCGCGACGAGCTTCAGTGGAGCTGGGTTTGGAGATATAACGGCCCAAGACACTAGTCATATGATTTTGTCTATTTGTGTAAATGTTCACGGTGTGCTCTTTTTTGGGTAAGACCTTTATAGATTCCCAATTTTTTACCAAGAGTCCTTTACGAACATAAGCTATCAGCATCAGCCTTCTTAAGCCTACAACAGAACAGTATCTTTCTTCATTTGCAAACTATAATTTTCTCTTTTAGATATTTTCGTCCATTATCTAGAATGTATTTTGCCAAAATAGCATTTTTCGCCTTAGCTAAAGGTCCTGTATACAGACAGTTGCCATAGGTTTTAGCGCTATTTAAATAAATTTTGACATTGAAATATTATTAATAATAATAAATAAACATTTCAGGTATGTATACGCTAGAGTGGCTTCACTAAAAGCTGTGGCCGACCAAGTAGTAACAAAATTTCAAGAGAACTTAAAACATTTGGATCTATTCTTGAATAGAGAACAAATACCATTTGCATTGAAAACTAATGTAACAGAGTATTGGAAATACCAATGGAAGAGAACTGGTGGATGGTCCGTAAGTGGAATGTTCTAGAATATCAAAGTTTGTTAAAAAAAAAACAAGTTAAACACCTACTTTAGCAAAGTTTTCATTTTAATTTTAGCATCAGTCTATATTAGGAAAGCTTCACGCAAATCTAAACGAAGATGCTGTGTTATATATGTACGAAAAAACTTTAAAAGAAATTCCCCTATTTGAAAATGTCGAGTTTTCATTTTTCCGAGCCTTTGCCAAAAAACTTAGAGAACAGTATTTTCAAAAAGGATATATGGTTATGCGAGCTAACGAAGTCATAAGTAATATGTATATTATTTATCGTGGAAAGGCAAGTAACCAATGAATCATTGACCAGTTTGTTTAATGTATAGTATAGATTTAGCTAAAAATTACTTAGATAATCCACATTTCATGTACAAAATAACAATAATAATCATGATAAAAATCAGGTGGACATTATATCAGACGTCAATGAAGTGGAAGCCTGTATGGGACCAGGCGGAATTTTTGGCAACATAAAAGGCGCTTCGAAATATCTAACTATCTCAAACGTAGTAGCATCCAGAAATATAGATTTACTCTGTATCGCAGGACACGATTTTTACACACTTTTAAAGGTAAAAAAAAATAGGCGGTTACCACAATTCATACACAATGTTCTTTAAAAAATTGATAATTTTCAGAGTTATCCAACGGTTTTAAAAAGAGTTAAGAGTTCAGTGGATACAGCAGCTAGAGATTATGTTCTTCCAACAGTTATGTCTGATCGAAATAGTGTTGACGTAAGTCGCTAACGTTTTAAAATCTCTACCTTGCTGTTTTACGCTTTCAGCAAAGACTGGACATTATTAAACATTTGCAAGCGATATTCTTATAAATACATAATATTGTCTTTGTCCTATTATTATTATTTTAGTCTTACGCGCAAATATGAGAGTGCGAATTTTTTTCCTAAATAATCCACTTTACTAATTCGCGTTTAATTTTTAAATAACCTTTCGGCATATCATTTCAGTTAGACCCATATCCGTTAAGTTATGAGCCAGGTGACGAAGATGAAGATGACGAAGTTACGATCACCACATATTTAGAGGTACCTACTTGGTAGCTATATTTATTTAATATAATAAACTTGAAGTTTTTTGTTTGATTGTTTAAATGCGCTAATCTCTGGAACTACTAGTCGGATTCGAATAATTATTTTTGTAAGTGATAGCCAGATTCATGAGGAATAGTTATAGGCTATTTAACTTCACAAACGACCCGAAGGACAAGGACCCTGTCAATAAATTTAACACTGATGCAACCGTGGGGCACAGCTAGTAGGTAATATTATAAGCCTCAAAGACGAGCTAATCTCTGGAACTAACAGTAAGACAGAAAAAAAACATTTTATACCTTATTTAATGAGGAAGGATATGGGCTAATACATATAAGTTCACGCTACGATCCTAAGGAGTGGAGCAGTAACCATGGACGTCAAATAATTTGGAAAGCTGTAGGCAAGTACGAGAAGTGAGAACTACAAGGGTGCATTGGCGGCGCAATGGAGTTGTTCGAATAATATAATACGGGTGAAACCGTGGGATACAGCTAGTTCATATATGTGAAAGTGATTGTTTCTTTGTTTATTTGACCCCTCTATATACCTGTATTAGTACACCTAAATAGATGGCGCGCGTATCGTTTCATTTCGAAGCCTAATAGTAAAAGATAGTTACTTATATGTACATTATTGTTTATTTTAGAGTCCCCAAAAAAGTATTACCGAATCACACGGCTCCAGATCAATAACATCAGCTGGGAATCTAGACTACATTCCCGCTACGTTGCTAATCTTCAAACCACACAGGTATATTTTCATACATTTTTAACACCCGATGCAAAAAGGGGTGTTATAAGTTTTACGTGTGTACCTGTGTATCTGTCTGTGACATCGTAGCTACCAAACGCCGGAACCAATTTTGATCTAGTTTTTTGTTTTAAAGGTCACTTGATTGAGAATATTCTATGATTCAAGAAAATTCATTCAACCGTTTGAAGATTATCAGGTCTTAAATTAATGTGAGCATGTTTCACAAGTCAAAATTTGGTATTATTATGTTACTTCAATTATATTAAAAAATCATAGCAACATTGAGCTGATGCTGCAGCATCATCTGGAATCTGCAGGATATCTAACTCTTCATCAACTTACTGCAGAGATATCATGTTTGGGCTCAATGGAATTGACTTAATAAATAAGTTACTTGTGTCGGGGGTTCCTTAAACTTTCTATTTACCTAGTTATTTAATTAAAATTCTCTCTACTCCGGCTGGGCTGCAATTACATGAAATTATACAAATATTTCAGATGGTTCCGAAGCAGTATTATTCCAGATAGCAATTTAATAGCGTTTATGGGTAATGAATGTTTATGTAATTTATATAACAAATTAAATGTTTAATATGTAGGTATTTATATTGATAAACCTTTTTTTTTCAGAATACGTGTCTCTATTTCTATCGTATATAGATTTTATGCTGCTCGTCTATCAAATGGCATTTCAGTCTGTTCCATATTTTTTCTATATTTGCGTCGTATCTGATGTGATATTTATTTATAAGCTCTTTTTGGATATTCATACAGGATACATGAACAGATACGGAGATTACGTACTAAATCCGAAAAAAGTGAGAAAGATGTAAGAATTTTTCGATTTTATTTATAATTATAACAAACAGCGCAGGAGGACCGGTTATTGTGGGAGAGGCCTATGTCCAACAGTGCAAGTTTTTTGGCTGAGATGATGGTGCACATTGTAAAGTGTCTTAACTTAGCTGTAATATTTTTTATTCTTCATATTATATATTCTTCTTTTCATCCTTCTTTTGGCTATAATCTCACCTACACATTATTAAACATTAGAAAATGTCCTACTATGTCCATGCTACGGTTTTATCACAATGTTTTCTTTCACATAAAAGGTCAGACTCACTAGAGGAATTCGAACTCACGTCGATCGACGCAGTGTCCGAACACGCTGCCACTGAGCCGTCATTATTTTATTATATTAAAAGTGTATCATTTCGAAATACATTATATTTCAGGTACTTTTCCAAAATATTTTTACGCAGACGAGATTTCTTGGCAAACGTACCTGTTAGTTACTTGGCCTACGCCTTTTCGTTAGGACCAACAATGCAACTTACACTATTCTGTTATATGCGCACACCGCAACTCTTTAGAGTGTCATATCTATTCACCTATAGAAGTCATACAGACATTAACATCGGATCTGGGAATCTCTTGTTTAAATTAACGTAAGTTTTATATTATTTTCTAGTCTTTAGTCATACCAAAGAAGTAAAGACCACCACATTTAACATTTTTGGTGCGGCTTAATTGATGTAGGGCAATGAGGTGAAACATGCGATTTTTTTCCCCTTAGGAACCCCCGAACTGTTCTTGTAGTGTTCATTAAACATTGGTTGTTTAACGATTAACTGATAGTAATTATCACTATTGAACAATCTATAATCATGGTTAAACAATTGAAAAGGAAGTTCACACGAATGAACTTTTTCTATTAATCTTGGTCCCTCGGTCTTTCTAATGCTTTATTCACCATACGAAGACTTGCATGACATATCCACAGAACATAAATTGTTATGTCTTCCAAATTATGACACTTTCGTTTTTTTTTTTTTGTAACTATGTGCATCGTTACTTTCTAAACTAAAGTGGGGCAACATAGTAAAACCAAGGAAACGAAAATAATCGTATTAATAGTACGAATCGAAAATTAATCGAATTGATCGAACGCCGTACATTTAAGCTATTCGTTTATTTTTAATGTTCGAATAAACATATATACTTGCGTAATTAATACATTTTAGTAAAAAACAACAACTTTTACAAGAAGTTTGTGCAGCAACAAGCAACGAAGAATATTGTCTGGAATAATTAATATTGTTGATTGGTGTCAGGCATTCAATAATTCAAGAGTTCAAAATTCGATTTCAATTGTTGTTCTTGCACACCCTTCATCTCATTTAAAGTATAATCGCATTATCGATTATATCTAACTTTAAAAAGGAATCGATAATCGTAAAATCAACTAGCAATTTAAATTATGCCTACATCTCTAAAATAAATATTTGGCATGTGTCATGCAAACCTTATGATGAATCAATAATAGATGTTAAACACGGTACTAAGAAAAAAGACTACCATCGGACTTTCAATCATCTTTTTTTTAATTTTTTTTTTTCGAACTGCTTATACTCTTAGCCTTAGGGGCCTTGGAGCCTTTACGGCTTTTACAGCTTCACCGGGCTTGGATTAACATCAATTATGTTTAATGAGCACTGCCTTGCTGTATATCTCATATTTATAACAAGGGTATATAAATATATATATAACACATTTCCGTTTTCAATAAATCCTTATCCTTTGTTTATTTAAAAATTGGTTTTATAAAAATTGTGACGTTGGTTATACTTCTTTGAATAGTCACGAGTGTGACTATCTTCACCACAATAAAACAAGACCGAATGAAGAAACTTCATAGCGTAGATTTTTTGTTACAGCGTGCAAATCAAAAATGTTTCAGGTCTATTGCAATATGGGCATCCATACTCTCACACGTAAACGCATGTTTATTTTTTAAACTATCATGTCTGACCCCGGTACACTGTACTTCAGCAAATTGGATGTCTAAAAAAGAACTTAATTTACGAGCCAAATACACACAGGTATGCCAGATTGTTTTTATGTTTATATTATCCCGATTTATTTGGAATAACGACGAATGTTTTATTAATATTGGTCGCTAGTTTAATTCTACGATATATTTATAGGTTTGACAAAAAATTTGAAATAGACAAGAAAAATGTTTAAATTTAAAGCGATGATACTTTTTGTTGCGCGGTGTGACTTAAGTGCTAAATCATTAAATAGTAAGTAGTTCGGATTCAGAAATATTATGAAGACGAAATGCTTAGATATATGCAAAATAAATTAGGAATACATTATTACTCCGCTACATCTAGGATATATTAAGAATTCCTTCCAGAAAATTTATTTTGTTCATAAATTTTTACTGAGCTCCGAATTCACCAGTGACTTACATAAAAAAGCCAACTAATTGACAATTTTTCTCAGATTTCTCATCTCTCAGTCATTATAATATTTCTTTCTAGGGTGAATATTTTTCTCTGTATATAGCTGCACTATGGTACATGATTAATCTTTTGACTATTAGCGGTACTGGAGACGTGTCCTCACAAAATAACTTCGAAGTTATAGAAACGATCATAGTCATCATTGTGATAAAATTTTGCACAGGTACTAATAATACATAATATAGTTAGGATCTTAAGCAGAGTCACATTAATTAAACTATTCCTCCCCTTAATTACGTATTTTGTAAGAACAAAGCGATAGCAGAAAGAGCAAAATTCAGATTATGTACCCGCGATTATACAATGATAATCTGAAATAGATAATTAGGCGGCTGATTTAAATAAAGTGAAGATAAAAACTAAATAATTTGATTAAACTATTTGTTTAAATTGTTTTATATTTATCATAGACTCTATCGATTGCGCCAATAACCTAGTGAATGTCGGTATTTTTGCATTTTTATAGTTGGATCGTGTCCCGGCACAGGAAAGCTTTTTTAAAAGTCTATGAATGCAATTATTCTTATTTAAAAAAATAAAATAATGTTTTCTTTAAGTAAAATTTGCTATCTTCAATATTGAATGTATTTTTTCTCCATGTCCAATTCGTTTTTTCCACCCTGTATGTTATGTTGACAGATGTAACAAATTTTTCATTGTAACAATTGTTGGTTTTATTGTAAAAGTACGTAAAAAACTAACAGTGCTAAATATTATGAACATTTAAAACATATTATTAGATATTATTTATTTAAAAAGCATAAAGATACTTCATTAACTCATTACGAACAGTGGCAATAGCCATGGTCTTCTTGCCTATTTGTATTTTTGGTCACTTTTATAAGACGCTATATACTTTTTCACAGGTCTTCTAATATCGGAAATGTCTGCAATGATAACAGCACACTCGTCGTCGTTAATAGAGTATGATTATGGCATAAATGAGCTTAAAGATGGCTTAAAATATATGGATTTAAGCTCGCATCAAATGAGCAAAATGTGGGATTATGTTCGAGAACTTTGGAATCGACAACAAGGCAAACAAGTAAGCTAAATGTAATATATCTTTATACTGCATTCAATCTATTGCGTACATATAAACTGAAAAAAATATGGATAATATTTATAAAGGTCAATTATTAGTATTAGTGAGATGACATTGGTCATTTTGCGTTTTTATAGTACGCTTAAAGAGCGAAGCAAAAACTAACTCAATTGGCCCTCACACTTTACTTCAGTGCCAAAGCCAGAAACCATAATCCTTTCTTCAATGGTAGGTAAGGTAAAACCACCAGTAATTGACACTGCACCAATAGTTGACACTCTGACGAAGAAAATTAAATATTTGATACTAAATTGATTTGAAGTCTTGAGTTTGTTAACCGACTTTTATAACTGACTGTACCTGTATGTATTTATAACATTAAAAATATATCAGTAATCAGTGATTTTGTCCATCTCGATCTTTGGCTTCCTTTTTTTTCTTAATATTTAATTTTCTTCGTCAGAGTGTCAACTATTGGTGCAGTGTCAATTACTGGTGGTTTTACCTTATATCATATTTTACTATTTTATTAACTTAGATACCAGAATTCGTATACAAGTTGCCGTTTCGACTCCGATGTCAAGTTATGCAAGCTGTGTACGGATCACACATCAGAGACTCGATAATATTCAGTAAGACTGATGAAAGCTTCAAACGTATGTTGGCAATGTGGATGAATCATTGTGTATTCTTCCCTGGTAATTACATCGTGCAATCTGGTGATTCAGATCAGTGTATTTATTTTATACACAGAGGTCAGGTACGTAAATACATATAGTTTTTATGTTTTTAGTTAAATTTCAATATACGTGGAATTGTGTGGAAAATAAAATTTCTAAAATGTTACTACTACCTCAAACTCTTTATTTTCTGTGTGATGTAATGTGAAAGACATTACCGTTCACTCTCTACCTAAGATATTTTATTTTGTATATTTATTCCCTTTCTTCGTGAAAGGAAAAAAAGCAAAGGTATCTAAGATCATGCAGCCAAGTCATAGGATGTTTTTCTTGCAATCTTCAAACATAGCTTTAACAATATGGCGGCCCGTTGTTAAAACTTTTCAGGGAGTTTTTGTGGCAAGGTTTTATTTATAATCCATTTCACTTGTGCACAATAACCAAACTACATCACGTAAAATTTCGCCAAAATTATATAATATAGGGCCAAATGAAATAAGTAAATATATGAATTAAAATAACAACCAACACATAACAATTCAAGATCCCGCCAAAAGCTCTCTCTACCAAAGACAAAACATACCAGACATTTTATTTTTAAACTAGCAAAGGTAATCGTTGATACATCCTATATACATATTTCTTATTTTATTTTATATACAATTCCATTCCCTATTGAAATTAGTGAATTACTGACAAAGCTAGACTAAGCAGCAAAGGCTAATGCAATTAAAATAGCATGCATTTAAGTAGGGAAGGCAACATAATAAAACTGATTACAGGTTGAAGTACTGACTGTTCATACTAATTTGACGGAATCAATTTACGATGTATTGGGTCCTGAAGACAGTTTTGGTGTTGCTCAAGTAAGTCTACATGTTTCATACATAACACATATTTCCATGTAACTGATACAAGTCATATAAAACTTGCTACGATATATCAGTGAGTAGTAATTGTGACCTTTTGTTGATATTTAAGTCTATATTAAGGTATCGGGTGAATTTTCAGGGATTATTCATTGGAGTTGTTCATCATTTCTCCTTCAGAGCTCGTACTGTTGTGGACATTGTATATTTGAAGCTGGAGCAATGGAAATATTTGCTTGACTATTACCCGAAATCCGCAAAACTAGTACAGAAGAAGGTGCAGAATGTATATTTAGCAATTTAATAAATTGATTTAACAAATTATTATACACTTATAAATATATAAATATTTTTATATGAGTTTAATTTAATAATTGCACAATATATTTAATATTACAATGTTCATGCTGAAGTATGCGAAGCTGACATAGTTGTATATTACACAAAACTCAATCAATACTAAATTCACTATTTACATAACTAGGTACAAAATATGTAAAAAATATACCACATCATCTTCTTCTACGTCCTCTTTCTCTTTCTAGTGAGTCTTTGAGAAATCTCCGGAATGATGTGACTCACATCAATACTGTCTTGCTGAGTTACTTCCATTTCACTGCTATCGGATTGCTGTGATGTTTCAACATGTTGAGTTACAGGCAGTGGTTGAATACATCTGGAACTAAAACATATATATTACAGTACTATTGAACTATGAGTTTATTATTATTACTTATAAATAACCAGCTAGCCCGGCAGACTTTATTTCGCCCTTTTCAATAGCAACCAGAAAAATGTGGGTGTCAGCTCGACAGGAGTTAACTCCTCTTATGATATAGAATGGATAAAAAAAGTGTGTGCGATTCACACACGATAGAAGTGAAACTTCATTTTAAAAGACATTTTCTATTTTATTTAAACAATGTGCAATATACATACACACTGACATTTACTCTCTCGCTCTGGCTCACACAAAGAGGAGAGACCGATAATGTGCGTTAAACGTTTAACGTTTAACGCTTGGAAGTCGCATAAGAAGTTTCACTTCAGAAAACATAATCTGCATAACCAAACCGGTAAACGCATCCACGTGTTATTGTTATCACCGCTTGATTTTTTTTTTCATAATTACATACATATATAGGTACATATATATATAATATTATCAATAATAATATTTATAATCACCACCACCACGAAGGTCAAATAATATTTTAACACTGCACACACTCTTTTATATACAGTGAAACCTGGGTAAGTGAGAACTGAATAAGTGAGAAAACTCTATAAGTGAGAGTAATAGCCAGGACCCGTCATTTTAAGCTCCCAAAACCTCTATTAGCGAGAAACAGAAACCTTTGTAAGAGAGAGTCGTTTTTCCCTCATGGACCTCCGTAAGTGAGACTGCTACTTATCTATACCTCTATAAGCGACAGTCGAGCTTTATTTATTTATATTATTTAGAAGGAACAAATGATAAAACAAATTACAAATTTAACTACCGCTGATGAACAAACCGACGACGATATCGTTAAAAATTGTGTGAACACCTGTACTGCTGGAAATGACAGTGAAGACGAGGCACAGATTCCGGAAACAGAAATAAAGATCATTCCAATGAAGCTAGCTTTAAATGCGTTGGAGACGGTCTATCAGTACTTTGAATACGCGGCGGTTGTTGAACAAGCAATATTCGACAAAATTTATGAGTTAGAGAAAAACATTCAAAATACAAAAACAGACACCCAAACGAAATTGACGGATTTTTTTAAGTGTAAATAAGTTCTAAATAAAATAAAATTACATAGTGCATGAATTTTTGTTTTGTTTTCGTAAGCATCTTGATACCTATCCCTATAAAGTTGCTGTGACTTGTTATTGCTGCGTACCTCTATAAGAGAGAAACGCTACCCATGTACCTGCATTAGCGAGAAACTCGGGTTAGTGAGAAACCTCTATAAGCGAGAATGAGATTGTGCTCCCTTGAACTCTCGCTTATCCAGGTTTGACTGTAAATGTATTTGTATAGGTGTTGCGTGATGTTGCACTTTTAATTAGACTCCTCATATTTTTTTCATACCGTGCGCCGTATATCGTTTTTTAAGGAGTAAACTCTAATATTATATTATATCCATCGTTTGAATTGTAATTGTCTCAAGTTCAC
Organism: Saturnia pavonia; assembly: GCA_947532125.1. NCBI lineage: Eukaryota > Metazoa > Arthropoda > Insecta > Lepidoptera > Saturniidae > Saturnia > Saturnia pavonia. The sequence continues at coordinate 10,420,021 of OX383905.1, read as the reverse complement.
AAAAAATCCAACCGAAAAAAAAAACAATTTCAGTTTTTTTCCAAATTATCCAATTTCACATTTCCCAGTCACTCTAGGTTTTGCGTGTTAAAAACTTCAGTAACATCATTAATTACCATCACACAAATTTCAATCAAAGTCAGTCACAAAGTTCTATTATACATATAGTTCGACACAAGAACCAAATATAAAAAAGGTGTGTGTGCGATTCACACACGATAGAAGTGAACCTTAATTTTAAAAGACACTTCCTATTTTATTTAAGCAATATACAATATACATACACACCGACATTTACTCTCTCGCTCTGGCTCACACAAAGAGGAGAGACCGATAATGTGCGTGAAACGTTTAACGCTTGGAAGTCGCCTAAGAAGTTTCACTTCAATAAACTGACATTAATTAAAAACAAACTGAATATACTATTGGTATTATTACTTCATGTACCTAGTAAATGTACTGAATCAAAAAATTAATTAATATACTATTGAACTTTCGTTCATACACTGGTGTGCTTAGTGACATTTTCTTGCAGTTAACCAGTGGTATTTTGGAAAAAAAAACAATCTTGTTAGTACGACAGAAATAAATTACTGATGTCTGAAAAAAATTGGCCATAAGTAAGAATTCAACGCCAAATTATAACTTAGTGTAAAAATTAATTCTTTTAGTATTGAACTAGATACATGTACGGCCAGATAATGTAACTATAGGTTTTAAAAGTAGAGATAACTCAAGTTACTGGTTTCTATAAATAAATGTATATATTACTCTATAAACAAGTTACACTTTTAATCATACAAAAGTTGATGAAAAATGGTGCTGAATGGAGTTTTCGAAATAAAAATATGTATGCAGCTGTATGTAACAATGTTTGCAGCTTTCCCGTAGAACGTGTCATACTGAATAAGTGCATACAAAATCTCAAAATAGCCAATCACACACCTTCATAATTTTTAGACTATTTTCACTCCACCTGGAGGAAAATTAGTAGTACTGTGTAAGATAATAATTGCACATCATGGTGTTTTAACTACTATATGTTTGTCTCTTTTGACATATTCAGCACTCTTACTATAGTTAAAAGAGATAGTATTGTTCATTTTAGGTATTAAAAATGTTTCAACTAGTATATTTTGTCTTATATTCAACAGTATATAAAACGATGGTTTCTTTTTGGCTTAATAAAAGGGAACTAAACTATGGACTAGCTGTTTGGAAGTCTGCGAAAGCATTAAAAGGAACAAGCAGATATGACATAAAATATGCTAATTTAACATTCATTAAACTTTTGCGTACAGTCTAAATACAAATACTATGTCATAACAACTTTATGTCCAGAGAGGGGGCATTCACTGCACAAGCACGAATGAAGTCCTTGGTCCGTGCATTTCTCACCAAAGTTCCATCCAAGGATTTTCTAGTAGTGCGTATTTTGTACTGCACGCGATTTACGCGATAATTTTAACTCACGCAATGCTTGTGTACGTGTGATATTCTCGCAAAGTACAAGTAAAAATTAGCTTTTTCCGGACAATGTCACTGTCATATAATTTTTAACTTTAAAATTTTCTATGCACATTCTTAAATATTGATTTTGAAAAAAGGGGATAATAGATATTAATTTATTTTAATAAATGAACTTACACAATGATAAAATTTTATATAAGCTAATAATTTGCAAAAAGTATAAAATAAAGTTAGTGAAGAAATCTTTCCGAACCTAAACACTAGGATAAAACTGTTTTATGTGTTTTATACAGATTATGATTTCTGAAGTGAAAGCTGGGGGTGGCAGAAAAAGCATGAAAGTAGAATTAATGCAGTAGAAATGAGAGCACTAAGAAGTATGTTAGGAGTAAAACTGAGCGACAGAATAAGAAATATTGTGGTAGAAGAATGTTGTGGTGTGAAAGAAAATATATTGACACGGACTGAGAAAGGGATGCTTAGATGGTTTGGGCATATAAAGAGGATGAATGAAAGAAGAATGACTAGACCGATTTATAAGATGAGAGTGAATGGGAACGTTGGAAGAGTCAAAATATGTATGTCAGGATCGTAACAAGTGGAAGGACATGGTCTCTGCCTACCTTGTTGGAGAAGAGGCGTGATTTATGTATGTATGATTTCTAAATCTACTCTCTAAGTCAACAAATATATTCATTTAACCTGGGATTTTTTTCTCTGCTTTACAGGTTTTAAACTTATTTATTTTACTTTCTTGGGTTCTCAAGCAATTGTTTTGTTACTCTACATCCGATTTTCTTATAGCCCTTTACTTCTAAAACTTAAAAAATAAGTTCTCATGTATCTTGATGTTTCCATCTGTGTAAAAGTTGTTTAAAAAAAATTTCAAATAAATAATTAAAATTCTTACCTGTCACTATTAAGTCGATCTATCTGCTCTTGATTAAAGTCAGTTCTACAACATGGCCACTTTTGCACTTTCTCCAAATACCGATTTAAACATCTGGTGTGCACGGCCATTGCACATGCAGGGCAATTTACACCCTGTTAAAAATAGACAACTAAATTAGGATGAAACCAATAGAACTACTTATGAACTACTTTCGTTTGCACATGGATAAATATTATCCCTACTTATAAAAAATATATATTGTTTTTTTTTTTCTATAAATGTACAACTGATTTATAGTAATTGTTTCAACAATATGATCATATTTCACTTCCTAAATTCGACTAGCTGTACCCGCGTATATTACAGAATGCTGTCGGTTGAGAGTACGCGTGAATTGTGCTGTCTCAAAAATGCTTATTGCCAGTCTTATTATAGTGCTTATTGTCTCTTATTGTTTACTCAACCATTTAATGCCAAATGCGTCTTTTTTCCGATTGATTCACTGTTATCGTAACTACTTATTTCGTATAATACTTTATCTAACAAAATATATCCTATAACCTGGCCTATAACATATCTATGAATCAAAGGAAACACTATGTTAATCGGATTAGTGGTTTTCGCATGAAAAGAACATAAACGAACAGACAGACTGTGTGACATTGAGTTTTATAATATGTATAGATTTATCATTTTTTCTAACTGAAAGATAATTTTACCATGTCAATCTAAATTAGAGAACACCTAGAATAAATACCACAATATTATTTTATTCATTGTAATAATTTACATATTTCCCTTGCATATCTTTAACAAACAGTTTATGAACTTCTAATCTTGAAACACTTATGCATAAATGACCTACCTATTTACGAAAAAAAAAAAATTCATCCAATAATAAAATTGCAATAAGTAACCACATACTCTGAAAACAACTTGTTTGCACAGGACACATTCTTCTATGGTATCTGGCATATTCTGGCGTAAGTAACCTTCAAACTCGTGTATGGCTCTAACACCCAAAGCATAGTTGTTCTCTTCTTTATCTAAATACCGCATTTTGCACCATACATTTAGTAATTTCTGAAAAAGTTAGAAGATATCTAGTTTAATAAATTGATCATTATAACTTTTAAATTGTAAAGTAATTGATATGTTAATATAACAACATCAATTAAAAACCGATAGAATAATCTATCCTCACAATTAAACATTAACTTTATATCAGCTTGTATTTTTTTATTTTGTAGTCATTTTAATTGGTTACCTGAGACTACCTCAGTTTTTATAATTTTGAATATATGTATTATAAATCCATTATCATAAAAACTACACATAAAAACAACAATATCATCAGAAACTAGACTTAGTACTAGTAACTACTAGCAGTAGTTGTGATTAGTAAAAGGCCAATAAATAACCTATAACATTCCTTTTTTTTTATCATTATAGGTTTGGCGTTGTGACCACAATCTCACCTGATTTTAAGTGACGATGTGGCCCAAGATGATAAAACGTTAAACCTAGTGGAAGACTGGCTCTCAAGTGCAGCTGCCAGAACACACATATTGGTGCTTGGCAACAGATTTTCAACTTGAGGGTGGTCACTAGCCAGGCGGGCTTTAGAAAAAGCGCTACCACCTTACAATGGTTTCCTCACAATGTTTTCCTTCACCAAGCCCAGGGTAATTTCAGGGATTCGAACTTACGTCAATCGATGCGAAATAATACATGTTACCACTGAGCCATCATTGCTTCAAAACAAATAACATAACATGCTGAAAACTTTTATATTATTAAAATAAATAGTTATCCACTATATAATGAGTATATCACACTCTGTTTATGATTGAAATCTAATCATAAATAGCGTTTCCCATCCATTTAAGAAATGTGCCTTTCCTAAAATATGTTTTAGTATAAATCAATAAACGTGATGATAAGTACAAATTAAGAATTCTAGCAAAAACAAAAAGATGAAAATCTATTCATAGATACACATCAGTTATTACATACATAAATGAATGTATTGTTTACATTGTATAGGTCCTGTTTAATATATAACTTCATTATTTATTGGAATTTTAATATAATTTCTTTTATATTAAAAATTAGACAGAAATAGTAGTTTTTTAATAGTAATGTCAAGTTAGCATAGTGTAAATTATTGGTATCGAGATATCATCATCACACCAGCTATACCAGCACATTAAAACCACTAGATAGAAGGATACTGGATACACATAATGTCATTCTAACAATGTGTATGTTAGTTATTCATCAGTCAGACATGAGGGCCCTACCAGCCTACTATGAAACCCGGGATGCTGCTCTACGTCATATTAATTTTAAAATATTAGGGTTTTATTATTTTTTATTCAAATTATATTTATTATAAACTTATAAAAATAATATTTTGTTTTGTTTCTGTTATTAGTTATTGTTATTAATGAAATTCTAATTTTATTTTGCTGTTTTGATTCATAATAATATATTTTTGTGTTTCCATGTACAGGGCTATATGAAAAAATTGTGTATTCCTATTAGTACCATATGCATCGGGTACAATATTTATCTAGGATTATAATAATACTGTAACGTTATGTGTGTAATGTCATTAGAATAACTAATAAAATAAACAAAAAGAAATTGTTACCAATGGTCAATCTAATCCACAAGCTAAATGATAACCAGTAAACCACCTAAATAATAGTACAAACCCACTAATAATCTGACTGCTGACTAAAGACCTCATATCAAAAAAAGCTAACAGTCATATCACCATACCAACACACAATGTATTTAAAATTTCAAATTATTGTTAAATTTACAGTTATGTATTTTTCTACACACCAAAATCTGTAAAAGTAAGAATTTGTAGTACAAGACTAATTCTCAAGGATTTAGGTTTTTTTACAATGTTTGTCTCTACTGTCCAACAAAGAATATAAATGACACAAATATTGTTTTGCAAATTTACCTCTGCATCTGTCTTTGTAAAACTTGACTTCATATTACTGACTAAATTAAGTGCATGGATTCCTGTAACTTGTCTTGTTTCAGTTGTCATGATTTGTTCTATTAATAGGCGGAAATATTCTAATTCATTTGCTGAGAATATGTTTTGTGATTTTGTGGCATCATCATAGCCTAATGATAAAAATACTATAACTTCTTCATTGGTCATTTCATCATTAGTCAATTTGATAGCCTGTTGATAAGGTTTAATTTCGTTGTTGATAGTCTTTACAATATCTTGTATACAGAAATCTGCACCATCTAAAATTTAATTGAAAATATTTTTAACGCATTACTTTTAATGTTATACCACAGTTAAGCATTAAACTGGTCATATTTCTGTACTTTTAAAACATTCACAATGTCATACACCAAATAAGTTGCAAATTTATAAATTACTGGAGAAACTTATTGCTAAGTACGACATACCACCAGAAATCAAATTGAGTGCTATATTATATCAAAAAGGAACATAAGGTACAATACCGGTATAGCGATCCAAAATTTGTTTAGATTCTGTAACCGATATAACGCCTCTACTAGCAATCGATCTGAGAAAAAATCTATGAACTTCTCTGTAGGTCATCTTTCAAATATAGCAATAGTATATTATCTTTTCAATTCAAATGAAAATTTGAAACTTAACAATTTCCAGTAATTTGACATAAGCAGTAAGCTATTGTTGTTGGCTTTTTTTTAAGTTATTTTGACCACTGGATACAAGTCCCTGAAGCGAAGCTTTCGTTGTCTTTTGTAATCTTCAAAATGAGTTCAAACAAGATGGTGGCTCCCTTGTTAGAAATATCTGTAAGGGAGTTTTTGTAGCAACTCAAAATTCATGTTTCTTGTTTATATTCGTAATAATCTACTTCACGTATGCACAGTAACCAAACTATATCATGCAAAATACCACCAATATTACATAATATAGGGACAAAAATCTAAGCTAATGAATTAAAATAAAAACCACAACATGGTAGTTCAAGATTCCGTTAAAAACTCGACATTGACAATTTAAGTTTGGATTATTTTAGCAGGATCTCATACTGTCATGTTGTGCTTTTTATTTTTTATTCATAAATTTGTATTATTTTACCCTATATTGCTTAATACTGGTGGCGTTTTACATAATAAAGTTTGGTTGTTGTGTACAAGTGAAGTGGATTGAAAAAATAACATGGATCATGAATTCTGAGATGGCACAAAACTCCCTAGAAAGATCTAACAAGGGGACCACCATCTTGTTAGGATCCTGAAATCGTTATAAGACTGGAAACCATATTCACTCGATAATGGCAGTAATGGTCTTCAATAAACAGGACCCGTTGCTAAGTTAGGAAAAAGAAGAAGATTAAGTTTGAGGTTTACCAACTTTTTATTTGTATAACACAGACTAATAAGAGGTGCTTATATAGTAAGGACCGGGCGGACCGCACGTTGCAATGTCGCTTAGTAATTGGTCTTAAAATGGTTTTAGTTGGAGCCATTAAAAATGCCAAGTCTTGTCGAGAAGCATTGCGCGAACTACGAGAAAATTCATTATGTCAAATTTATAATGTTTCATATCACCAATAAGTCAAAAATATGTAATAAAATAAACTTGTTAACATTAAATAATTTTGTTTCTCAGTTGTCTCAACGTTTGGCAAAGATGAATCATGGATATGCGCAGCGTACGGCTGTGCAATATAACTTTGCAGTGACGCGCATACATCGCACCGTGGCCTAGCTCGGCCCGGTCACTATAAAAATGTAGTTGATGTAATAAAAATATTTAATTACATTATTATTAAAATGTGTACACTTATGAACGCACGTAAGAAGATATACTTCTCTGGCGTAACAAAACAAGGTTAAGGCCAAATTTTTTTCCCCGCGTGCTAATAACGCGATGATGTTAGCCCTCAATGTTAAAATAATGTTTATTTATAACATCCTTAAATTATTTTTACACAATTAAAATAGATCAATAAAATAAATTTACTTTATTATTATTGCGCAGCTATCAATTTTACTCTCTACTAATCGCGCCAAAAGATGTATAACTTTAAATAAAATACATACTAAATTGTAATTATTTATTCAAAGCAACTTCTAATGTTTTAACGTACTGGTTAGGAAATTTATAAGTGCAGTAAAAATACGTATTTAATTTATGCAACGAACAGCAAAGTGCTGAATTATATTTTAATTACATTACACATTTACGTATTTCTTTTTTAAAATTGCTTTTCAATTTATGTTTACTAAAATAAATTTAACTTCTAGAATACAAAAGTTTTTCTTTTTTAATATCATACAAAAATACCATACTATTACAAGGTTACGTTTGTTGGTCAGCTTACACCGAAAACATCGTAGTTGAGAGAAGTTCTAAGAGATGGCGCTAGGTCTTTTATACTGTAAATGTGTCAGGCAAAACTACGAACCATAGAGTACATTATATTTACGCTACGAACGACCGTATTTTCCCTTTTTAAATCAATGGCATTCAGCTTGTATAAATGCAGACTGTCTTGTATAATAGATTATAAAATAATTATTATATGTATTTAACTACTAGTAAAATTAATAATTGTGTTCAAAACATAACGTGTATGAAAGTTGTCAATTTCTCCCAGAATAATTCGTTATTCCAAAATAGGACAAAACAGAGAAATAAAATAAGACTATTAAAAAACAGAAACACGGCAAAAAAAGAAAGATCGTGATGATGATATAAGGTACTATACAAATGGTGCCCCACGGCACCCTTTTATTACCTTCGCAGTACCTAATTATTTTTATCCCGTAATTTTACTTTTATTCATACTATTGATAATTCATATAGCGTCAATTAAGGAAAGTCATATATTTCCCGTTTAGAATTTTTTATCAAAATCCATTGAGAATTATGACCTAATTTGTCTTTCCACCTTCTATAACTAACTATTTATTGACAGTTTTTCTATATTTAATATTTATGTAGTTAGTCTATATAGATAGTATAAGTTTATATAGGTAGTATAATATATAGTTAGTCTATCTATAATTGAATGTCGCATGTCCCATTTACTAAATTTCATCAAAATCGCCAAAGAATTATTAATATATAGGTACTTAATTATTTTTTTGCAAAAATAGAAATCTACTTCTAATAATATTACTACCAATTCTTATAGCTTAGCAATAATACAATGATTTATACATCTCGTCTACAAATTTTTTAAATATTTCTAAAAGTATTATTGAAATTTTTTATAGCCTATCATTTGACCAAATTTTCATAAAAATCTGTCTAGGCGTTTTTGAGTCAAATCTCCACACATACAAATAGATAGACAAACAGACAAAAAAATGTAATATCATATTCGTAGTCCGTATTCTTTGTAAAACTCAGAAATCTAAAAGAAAATTTAAAAATAGTTACATTCATTCGATTGAAAACAACTTAAAGATCCTTCTCTAAAGGATGATTCATACTACACCAACCCAGGTGCCGCGTCGGCCGGGACATGGTCAAACATTTATAGTATACTTTTGTATGAAGTAATTCACGATACACCGGGCCGGAGCCGGGCCGGATCCGTGCACCGTGCCCTACCGGGGAACGGGTCCGGCCTGTTGTAGCATGAATTACTCATACAATAGTATAATATTGATGCTTGACCATGACTTTGTCGTATTCTAGGAGCTATTGTTTGTAGGTAGCGCGGTATCTAGTTGAAGCGTCGCGGAGAATAATCATTAATCTATGCTTAAGATATATGTTTAGGTAATTAGATAAGCAAGTAGTTTGCGAACACTTCTTACATTTTATTCAATACTAAAGCTTGTTTATATTATGGAGCAAATACTTTTAAAAGATAACCGTAACCAATAAATATTGACAGAGCCACCATTTAAGCGATTGGATATAAACTTTAAGTACCTATCAGCTTTCCTCAGACAATAATGTGTTAACCATTTAATGTGTTCTAAGCGGTTTATTAAAACTTTACTTTTCCTTAATGCTAAAATATACCTAAAGACATGAATTTATTAGTTTTGAAAATCCACGTTTGCTTTTATAGAATGCATAACTCTCTCAGTAAATTATCTAAGCTACGAGCACTTTCAAAACTTTTAATGGAGTCAATTTTGGTCTCGCATTCAAAACAGCCAACATACTGAATACCGGGGAAGCCAGGTAACTACGATTTATACAAACATTAGTGCAGAGCCTTTTATGCTGGTACAAACTATTCTTATAAATAATATTCATTAATATATGTGTATTAAAAAAAAGAAGTTATAAATTTATTACAATATGCTTTAAGAAACATTTTATAAGTTTTCAAATCAATCTAATTGTACCTGGGCAATTTCATTCTTACCTCACAATACTATTTCTTTTTTTTTTGGTACGGGTTCTGTTCAGTGCATAACTTCACCATATCTAATGGCTTAATACATTTCCTAATTTTCAGCAGCGTTCATTATAATAATTGTATTATGTGTGAATTGTTTTTCTTTCACCACTAATCGATATTATAACTTTTTGTTGTCATGTTTTATACAATGCTGCCTACCATTTGAAGATGTGTTAATCGATTGCCTTGAAATAAACGAACACTCGTACGTACGTACAAAAAACAATAAATACTTGAAGACAAAATTTTAATTCGAGGGCGATATACAAAATTTTCTATTACATTACTATGGCTTTATCAAGATGTTTTCCTTCATAAAAAATTCATGCATCTGTAAGCTTTCTAACTCAGGTCCTTCGATAGAGCGTCCAATCGCGGTACACTAAGTTACCGACACTTCAAAATTTTCAGTATAAATGTAAGAATGAACTTTTTTAAGTTTTAAAGCTATTAGAGGTACGCCAAAGATTGCTAGTTTTCTACTGGAGTAGGAAATAAATTGTTACACTGATAACAAAAAAGCGATGGGTCTTATAAAAAGACGAGATTAGCCAATGAGTTCGGTAGATTATTTGAAAACGCATGTATCTATTTATTCAAAATTCAATTTCCCATGTAGTTAATAGAACTGAAAGAACAACTGCTCGTTTTAATCGAAATACAAAAAGGCTACATAGATAAACGCCACAGAAGACACGTTGGCTGCTTGAAAGTGTGCCAAATATTGAACTTTACCGTTTAGAGTCGGTACCCACTGGATGATTACACTGCTTTAAAACTTTCCTTACTTGAAATTTGTACGTAAAGACTTTTGAAAGACTTCCAGTTTTGATTTCATACGCTTTAAACACAGTTTTGCTGTTTCTGAAGCCTAATCAAAGAACTAATTACTTTATTAGCTCTGTGTAAGAGTGCAATGAAAGAAAGCTTATATTTCGATAAACAAAATCGATATTTCTTTGTTAACTCATACTTATGAGTTATTTTAACTAGCTTAATTGTATAAATATTGTTAAATAGTTTTCACTATTACATACTATAGCACAATAGTATAATATAAACGAAACGTGAAAAAGTACCCAAGTTCATTAGAAAGGACGTTCGGGGTAGTCGTTGTCATCGATAAAAAAAGCGGAGATCTAACTGGTGCCAAGTTCCATAGCTGTTCCTTTAACTATAGCTGTAGGTATGTACGTTCTTTAATTCATTTACAAAATAATTTGTTACTTTCTTTAATCGTTTATAGTCTGAAGGTACATTTAGGAAGAATTTTTACACCTATGGAGGACATCTTCTGTATGGTCTATAAATTGTGTTTAGGTTATGCACATATAAAAAAGGAATGTATGTACATGTGTATAATACTGTAGCATATTTTAAATATAAAGTAAATATTTATTTATATTTAAAAATGAAGTGAAATTATATGAAAATAACCCAAATTATTTTACCTTCACGAAGTTTAAATAGAAATAAGTTGGTTTGATTTTTCTATTTTGTTCTATAATTTTACGATAGATGTCGTTGTTTGGTGTTTTTCGGGCTATCAATATTTTTATTAAATTATATCGGCCGATATAATTACCGTATAGGTATCGGTATCGTCACACCCCTGCCTTAAATTGTTATATTGTACTACTCAATAAATTTTAGAAACATCAATTTTGTCGGTATACCATCGATCTAATAAAAAAAAGTGAGATCCGTGATATAACAAAAAAATTACGCGCCCCAGAAACCTCTAGAGAACTACTTATTAGGTTGAATTCACAACGTAGACGTATGACAGAATGTCGATCGATCGAAAGTAGTGAAGAGCGTGAGGCACGGCTGATTGCTAACCTTGAGTACCTAGCACGCTGCGTCTTAGGAATCCGAGACATTCACAGAGCATAAAACACAGTTAAATCGCCGATGATGAATTTCAGTACACCTACACATCTGTTTCTTTTATCGCTCGTTTTTTTACACGAAATTCCAGCACAACTAGTTATTAATATACCTAACTTAATAATTAGCCCTACTAAATTCATCACATCTCATTCAAAACATAGACTGTATTGACCTTATATACTAAGATTCCTGGTAGTGGTAATTTTTCTCTAGACACATAATTATAAAAAGGTGTGTGTGCGATTCACACACGATAGAAGTGAAACTTCATTTTAAAAGACATTTTCTATTTTATTTAAACAGTGTGCAACATACATACACACCGACATTTACTCTCTCGTTCTGGCTCACACAAAGAGGAGAGACCGATAATGTGCGTTAAACGTTTAACGTTAAACGCTTAACGCTTGGAAGTCGCATAAGAAGTTTCACTTCAAAAAGAACCATCTCGTTTACGTAGGTAATAAAAACCAATGAATAAATGTAACTCACTCTATTAGTGTTGTGTAGGTTGCCTAGGGCTAATCTCGTCTAGCGAGACCGTAATTTCATGGTATCGAACAGAAACGGTTTTCTCAATTGCTGCGTACTTTTTCCAGTGTAACGAATAAAAAGTCTAGTTACGAGCTACAAAACTTTTTAGGGGCCACCGTGTGTACTGATCCAATTCGGTTCATATTTGATCTACATCGAGTAGTCACGAATTCGTCGATTGAGTTCACATTACTGATTCCGTTTCTGATTCGTATAGCTTGAGCTGTGTTTGATGTTATTTACTTGTGTACTATATTTTTCATCAAAATAGGTCACTGATCTTTTCACAAGCTTTTGACCACGGTTTTTTTATCAACAGTTTAAATAGCATCTATTATCGGCAGGTAAAATTTACCTATTGCTGGGTTTCTTCTTATGATACAATCATATATGTCTTGTGTTAGTTGTACACATGTCATACGAGTGCAAGTATAGAGTAAATAGAAAAAAATATATATATTATTATCTAAAGTAAGTCAATAGTATTGTTTTTTTTTAAATATATTCTTTGTAGATTTAGAATTTGGCCAAAATCTCACATGATGTTAAGTGACGTTGTGGCTCAAGATGATAACACGCTTATTCTAGTGGAAGAACTAGCTCTCAAAAGTACAACTGCCGCTGCTTGGCAACAGATTTAGAACTTGAGGGTGTTAGCTAGTCAGGTTGGTATTAGAAAATACCATACCACCATGCTATGGTTTCATCATGATGTTTTCCTACACCAAAGGCTCATTGCAGCGATTCAAATTCATGTCGATCGACGCGATGTACGTACACGCTACCACTGAGCCATCACTGCTTCAAAAATTTTCTTTAATACTGATAAATTATTATTAAAAATAATTGTTTTAGAAACAGTTTACCTTTTTCCAAAACTATTATTTTAACTTAGTAAGCTGACAATTTTTATAACACACAATCACAAAATCACACAGAAAATACTTTATGAAAACACAATTTGAAATTTGTTTATAATAGCTCGCAGTTTTGCACAGAACCCTGAGTTATTAATTCCCAGTTTGCATCTTTTTAACCTCGATGCAAGGTTTTGCTTTTCCTATCAATTACTCGTTACGACGAGCTAGCTTGTTTTTCTAGCAGTTTTGTTTGAAATTGTTGCCTTGTGTTTAAATAAACATTAGTTATTCAATTCAACTGTTTCATATTCAAATAGCAGTATTCAAATAAGTAACATTATGTTTTAAAAAAAAATGAAGATTCGTGGTGGTCCAATGGTTAAACCCGTGAAATAATAAACCGATTTAATTTCCGCAAGTTTGATCAACTACTGCTGTTACGATTTGTTTTCTTCCGATACAAAGAATTTAAATAACAATCCTGGCTTGAAATTAATGCGATCAAAATTTAAAAAAGTCCAATTAATTCATTTTTATGGAATACTCACGCTAGACCAATAGATGGTCTATTGAATTCACTAAATAGTTTTTATAAATAAGAGCTAGTGTTTCAACAATTTTCCTATGATTTCAGATTTTCCCATATTGTGTCAATGAAAAAACCTCTGTATAGGTACTATTGAATTTAAAAGAAGTATGGACCTCAAGCTCACGTCAAGGTTACACACATAATTTTTATTATTATCGCTAGCTTATTAATCCATGTTTGAGGTATAATCATATTTTATTTATAATAAAACTGATTAACGAACCAGTTAAGTTTAAGTTTATTATAAAATTAACATTTAAACTCTTTAAATTCTAACCTCGTGCTGTGGACGTTTGTTTGTTATTTAGTGTTTCTTGAAAACAGTTCTTCACATCCCCACTCAGTTTAGCGGTTTTCTCTGTCTGCTTTATTTTACTTCCATAAAGCTCCCGGAAATTTCATTCCACTTCGTATTTGATCCTAACTGATTTAGCTGCTCTTCAGTTGCTGTTGGAAAAACATACGGAATTTAATTAAATATGTCTTTATACTTATAGTATAAATCCAAGAAAGATTTATATTCCGTTCTCATGTATTGGTTGCGCCAAACGTAACTGATACTGTTATTTAAAATTTAGCGGGTGCAATAAATGTTAGTAGATAGCTATTATTATTGTTTTAATTTAGTTATGTTATACTCTAGTTTCTATATATGTTTTAAAATTAATAAGTTTTATTTTGTTTTTGCTTATATAAAATACAATTATAATTGGCAACAGAATGGCATAAACCATAGATAGCAATGATATAAACGAAAAACTTGTTTCTGTTCTTAAATTTTATACAATTCGCATGTCAGCCCAATCGCATCATAACCCTAATGAAAAACTTCTAAATGTTTGTAGGTAATAAATTACTTATTACTTATTTTAAAATAATAAACATAAACTTGAAAGTGTAGAGTATTGTCCTTTTTATTTTCATTCTCACTAAGCTTAAGCACGCATCAAATCGTACGCTTTGAAAACTTCATTTAGAAAAATGTTACATGTCAGACCACAATAAAAAAGCTTCCTTTCCATGCATACTAAGCTTCAGATTCTCTCAAAATGCTATTAGGCCTTTCGCTACTCTTTCCTGCTTTTATGGACTTTGCGTTTCGAGTGCTCGTCTTGAGAAAGAAGGCTTAGTAACGCTTATTAGGCCCGGAAGTGTTCAATAGAATTCTTTGCAAAAAATAAAATGCTTATTTCAATATATTTCCGTACCTACTTTCCTACTGAAAATAAAAAAAAAAACCGTAAAGTACCGAATCACTGTGCTTCATGTAGTAAAACTATTCTTACAGTAAATAGAATCTCATAATTTGTGAGTATTGTTTACATATTACCATTATACATGCAAATCTTAATTTAAATAAAAATGCTTACAATAATTCAATTTTTTGCACTTATTCATATTAGCATTCTATCCACATCCAATCTTCAACATTTAATGTTATCATATAACATAATTCTTCATTCACCAAATTTGCAAACCTTATTCGGAACGAGTAGACCAGACCAGCTTAAGTTTAAAGCAAATAAATGCAAAGTTTAATGCAAGTAGCCTTAGTTTATTGCAAACAAATCTATAGGTGCAGATAATTATTAAATATAAGATAGGTTTCTTAAATATATTTTATTTTAGTATGTAATTAAACAATATATATATAATATAATACTATGAAGTACAGGCGTTCGTCCGCGGGCGATGTACTTCAATTGAAGTCATAATTGCCTTCCCCACGTCCTAATTACTGCATCCTGTCGTGGTACTCTCTTACCAATTATGAGAGCTGGCTCTACGAGACTATATAACCGCAATTTCAGTATAATATTGCCGTAAGTAATATGTTTGCTACGAAGGAACAGTTAAACATATTTCGTTGTGCTAAAATGCTTTGATATCCACACTAATATTATAAATATAATATAATATTACTGGAAAGCGGCTTGAGATATAAAGTTTAAATTAATATCAAATACGAATGTCTATGACCTCATATTGCAAAAAGTTAACGACGCTTCTAGGTTATCGCAATGAAGAGTTACGGCCCTTTATAATAAAAGTTCCGCTCACTGATCGATTATCAAAACTTATAGTTTACATACAGTTCCCGGGGACATACAGTTTTGAAATTTGGTACAGAGATCTTCGCATAAGTGAACCTATAAATCCGAAAATCTTCTGACTGAAAACGTACAGAAGTTATAATAATATTAATTTTATATATTGTACCTACTAAGTTTGAAAATAAGTTTGTCATTTTTATTGTCGAAAGGGTGTTATAGGGTGGACCATTACGTGAATGACAGTGATGACTGGAAGTGAATCCCTCTGTTTTTTTTTTTTTTCGAACTCACTATACTGTGTTTCTTATTGGCCCTGGAGCCTTTACGGCTTTTACAGCTTTACCGTGAAAGAATCCCTCTGTGTACATCCACTGAATATAATAATAACTGTACACTAATTGAAAAAAAAATTGATAAACCAGATCCAGTTTTTGCCGGTTCTTTTCAATGGCTGGGATGTTGCCGAACTAGTGGTATTATTCATTTATAAGTGCTTTCTAAGGGCTTAAATTGAATGAAGTTTTATTGATTTGTTTTTATTCTATTAATCTGAACTAATGTGCTTGTACTCGTGAACTTCATTCGGTCAGAGATTTCAGAATTTCCTGTTTACCGTTGATATGACACTACTAACAAATTCGTCTGGTGTACATAGATAGTTTTGAATAGTTTTGATTTAAATTTGTTTTTTTAATATAACGCTCTGGAAGCCTTACTCACTCCAGGAATACAACACTAGGTTATTTGGCTGCGATCTTCTGTAGGGTGGAGGTATTTCATCATTCGAACTGCCCCAAGTAGAGGGAAATCTCCAAAGAAATTTCTCTATGGCCTACCTCTCTTATTAGATAATATTATGAGGATTACAGAATAAAAGACTATTATATGATAAAATGAATAAGTATATAAACAATATTTATATAAAATTCGCTACTATCAGATTTTATGGTGTCCAATTAATTTTCGTATGTTGTTTGCAGCGCATTGTAAACTTTAAGTGAGAAATACGTTCAGGTGCAATGCGTATATGACTAGAAAGAAAAGAGCTAATGAAAGTTTTAGTCGAACAGCAAAATAGAAGGGTATACAATGTACAGGTAGTGAGGTATCGCCGTACCAGTTTGAAAGTGTGCCAAATAGATGTTAAAGTTTACGTTTACTGCTTGTAAATTAATACTACATAATTACACTTCCATAGAATCTAAATAGGTGTTGTAAATAAGAAGATAAGTTGCAATTTTTAGATATATTAGTATATGCACAAAAGTAAAAAAAAAATATAGATACTCTATGTATACGACTAAAATTGATTTTTTTTAATAATTAAGGAGTGACGTCTAATAACGTCGCCATCGAAATTATTCTTAGGGAATAAGTACTTAGTAAATTATTTCACCAAACCTGAATTTAAAAAATAGTCTAATAGTTGGTTTAGTTAGACAATATTATTCGATATGTTATGAAAATATTCAAATCAGAGTTACATACACAGAGAGCTTAAATTTTTTTCTCAGTATAGACTATAAACTACTAACTGGATACTATTATCTATAATCTATCTATTATCTATATATTACTATTATGATTATTCATAAAACAAAATTGTAATCTACATCTAGTTGCCAATTGTCAACTGTTCGTACAGTAGAGGTATATTGATTGCATCCAAACATATGTTTTTCTTAGTTTGTTTGCTACATTTCTGAATAAAAAATTATAAATTATATTCATGTGACAAATTTTTTTTTACATTATATAATCAATAACTAGTCTCTATACTTGAGCCCCTTTGATTTATAAAATGAAATTATATAGGTACATTGGAAGCAAGAGAATTCTAACAGATCAGTCGATACAAAGCCCCGAATTTTATTCAAATGATGTAAGTGCTAATATCCGCTCGTAACTTCTGGGTTGTATGTAAGCAATTGAATCCTGCATGTCATATCACAAAAATAATAGGTGTATGTCAAGTGCCCTGAAAATACCAAAGACTTAAACCTTGGATGCAATTGACAGACGTATCATCAGATACACTGAATGTAGTGTGCCTTAACATCACTAGTGATAATGAACAAATAAGGGTAGTTACTAGAAACTGCCCTCGCTAACCAAGACACTGCAACACTTCAGTTGGCTCGTCACCACGGGTTGTATAACCCGGTCGAAACATTAAGTAATTAAAAAACTAAGACGTGAAGCTACTAAAATAATGATGGCTCAGTGGTAGTGTGTACGGACATCGCGTCGATGAATTGTAAGTTCGAATCCCTGCAATGAGCCTGAGCTTTCGGTGAAGGAAAACATCGTGAGGAAGTCATAGCATGGTGGTAGGGCTTCTTCTAATGACCGCCTGGCTAACTACCACCCTCAAGTTGAAGTTGAAGTTGTTCCGGCAGCTGCACTTGAGAGCCAGTCTTCCACTAGGCTTAGCGTGATATCATCTTGGACCACTCTCAGATCAGGTGAGATATTGACAACTACGCCAAACCAGTTACGATAAAAAACAAACGTGTGCGTTGGACGCCCATGACAGAAGTGATAACTTCAACTATCTAAGTTGATCTATTTAATATTAAAATTGTTTAACTTGAGAGAAGCTTTGGTTATTACTTAAATTTTTCGTTTATTAATATGATAATGTAAGGAAAGGTTATTTATCAATAAAATCTTTTATTGATTATAAAATGTACTTATAGGCAATATATATAATATATATATATATATATATTGGACATGGCCATGTTTATGTTGATTGTATATTTTGTTGCGTCTGTTGCTGATCCTTATAAACATCTACAATGACTTCCATTTGAATAGCGCTAAAATAATGATTTGTAAATAAATATTGACCGTTTAAATACGTAAGAGGGAGAGAAAGGTGCTAGCTGATTAGTTTTGACAATAATCATAAACGCTATCTATGTATATACGCGTGTCCATAGAGCCGTTGCGTGTTTATGTTTTGAAAGTAAATTTAAAGATTTAATGCTGTTTTGAATATATATTATTTACAATATAATCGTATTATATTATATAATTAAACGTACATATAATCACTTTTGAGACGGTAATAGTTTTAGGTTATATGCTCACTGTCAACAGTATATGTCTATCGCACACTAACTAAGTAGAGAGAGGGGGAAGTGTCTGTCCGAAATATGACTAGCGCTGTGGGTTATAGTGAGAGAGGAAGAGCCTGCCTACCGCTGCCGTATGCGTGAGAGAAAGGGGAGCCAGACATGCGCCAGACTGGCGCCGTAACGCGTTACGTTACGAAGCGGTTTACACTCCCAAAAGAAATTATCGCTCCAAAAAAAAAAAAAAAAACCATTTTTAGACCTGCATTGATTAAATATATGTATAATAATGTATACGAAACGCGATAGTTTAAAAAGGATTAAATAGAATTGAAAGAAGTTTGAATACATGGTAAGGCTTACTCCGGATGAGATATAGTGTTATAAATTGTTATTTTTTATCAATTTCTGACTAAACATTGAGCTTCACTGAACTTTTTTTTTTTTTTTTTTTTTTTTTTTTTTCGAACTGACTACACTGTTAGCCTGAGAGGCCCTGGAGCCTTTACGGCTTTTACAGCTTTACCGGGCTTGGGGGCGAGCGCTTAGGGCACTCAGCCACGAAAGCTACAACATCCGAGGGTGCCAAAGTGGCCGGACCTCGGCTCGGACTGTTGCGCGTATGCAATTAAGTCACGATCTGACTAATTCCCTATCCGTAATTCGATCTAAACTAACTATACATATATACATGTTTCTGCCCCCTGGGAGGAGGGAAGGAACATGTGTATGTGTATTTAGTGGTCTGAAATTTTTGTCTACTCTAACTAGGCAAAAAAAGAAAAAAAAAGGTCCCTTACAGAACCTGTGTACCTATGTGTGTTGTGCATGTGTGTATAATGCAGTGTCATGTATGGCTGTGAAAGCTAGTGATTGTACAGTCACTTGTATCGCGCGAGCGGCTGCTTGGCTCAAGGGCTCCATGCCGATGGATCGGACCTAGGCTTGAGTTGCCGCAGAGGAGGGCGGTCGTGGCGGGTGTGCGGGAACGAAGTTAACCGTACGTCCCCTGCGGAGGGAACGGTGGTTTCGCGGGCGTGGGCGCGAGCACGCATATGTTGCGGGAGTGGACGCGTAGTAATTATTAGCTTTCTCGATGTCGTCGTCGGGATCGACAAAGAGATTTCGCGGACGGCGTTTATAACGTTTGGCAACGGGGATCGAGTTGTCTGGGACGTAGTTCACGGTGGATTTTACGAGCGGGTTGGGGTGATTCGAAGCGCTATCGAAGTATCTCCTGGTGAGATATTTCACATAGGCTTCTATCGAGGGAAGCCTCATGTCCCTGTGGAGGTCCATGTTCCTAACGAAGGCTGGAGGGTCAAGCAGGCGACGGAGAAACCGATTTTGGACTCTTTGCATGCGGACAAAGTTATGTTTGGACATATGTGCGAACGCTGCGCAGCTATATGTCAAGATCGGACGGACGCACATCTTGTATAGTGTAAGCTTATGTCTTAAGGACATTTTGCTTACCGAACTGAGCAGGGGCCGCAAGCGGGAAAGGATCCAGACGGCCCTAT
The DNA here is from genome assembly GCA_947532125.1 of Saturnia pavonia. Lineage (NCBI taxonomy): Eukaryota > Metazoa > Arthropoda > Insecta > Lepidoptera > Saturniidae > Saturnia > Saturnia pavonia. Next base: position 10,399,717 of record OX383905.1, on the reverse strand, counting down.
TCCGGACTATAGTAACGTGTGCGTTGAAGTTAAGCTTCGAGTCGAGGGTGACACCCAGATATTTAGTCTTGGTGGCCCAAGGGATATTCCTACCGAATAATGAGAGGGGTCCTACCGTGCGTGGTAGTTTACATGTATGCGGTTCGAACATAATCGCGGCGCTCTTTACCGGATTAATAGCTATTCGCCACGTTCGAAACCACTCCCCGAGAGTGGTTACGGCACGTTGGACTGCGCAGGCGAGATTTTTTCTATGTCTGTTTGACGCGTATATGACTGTGTCGTCAGCGTAGAGCCCTACCTCGACCCCGGGGGGCTTCGGGAGGTCGCTGACGTACAGATTGAAAAGGCAAGGCGCCAGAATGGAACCTTGCGGGACGCCTGAGCGTATAGGGTGGGCGGTAGATAGTACTCCTTCCACTCGGTAGTGGAAGGTGCGGTCGCGTAGAAAATCGTGAACTAGATGAACTAACCTATCCGGGACTTCTAATTGATGTAGCTTGTGGACCAGTCCGGCGTGCCAGACCTTATCAAAGGCCTTGGCTACGTCGAAAAAGACCGCAAGCGTGCGGGCGGGAGCAATATTGCTCTTGGCGAAGTTACTCGTGATGTGCTCCGTGAGGCGGTGCACTTGATGTGTACACGAGTGACGGGCGCGAAAACCGAATTGTTCGGGCGGGTATAAATTCTTGTCGTCTATAACGACCTTGAGACGGTTCAGAAGGATCCGCTCATAGAGTTTCCCTAGGGTGTTTAGGAGACTGATCGGGCGATAGCTTTCGGGAAGCGAAGCTTTTTTGCCGGGCTTGCGAATACCTATAACTATAGCTTTTTTCCAGACGGCTGGAAAATAGCAGTGGGCTATGGCTGCATTGAAGATGCAGACCAAAAGAGCTATGAGGTGATCAGGAAGAAGTTTGAGTACTTCATTCCTGATACCATCAGGACCGGGAGATTTCCTAGGCTTAAGGCCTTTGATGATAGAACAGACCTCATCTGGCGTGACCAGGGTTAACGTTTCCGCGGGGGGAATCAACGTGAGTTCCTGAACGGCGGTCTCGATAGTTTCGATGTGGGCAGTGTCTACGTTGTCGCAGTTTGGGGAGCACTGACTCTCCAAGCTTGCGGCAAGGCATTCTGCCTTATCGTCGCTATCGAACGCGAGTGGGAGATCGGGGCCCCTTTCGAGGGGCGGCATCTGGGCGGAAGCTTCTAACTTCAGAGAGCGGGCGAGGTTCCAGTAAGCCAGATGGGACGGCTTGAGACCCTCTAAGAGGTTATCCCACCGGTGGCCTCTGAACTCGCCGATGCGAGTTCTGACCTCTCTCTGAAGTCGTCGTAACCTACGGGTGTTATCCCTCGTTGGATAAGAATCGTGTGCACGTGTCGCGGCGTTCTTTTCCGTGATTAACGCTCGTAAGCCGGGGGGGAGTATAAAGCGGCGATCGTTCGCCGCTTGCACCTCTCTCGAGGCCTCCCTTACACCGGTTTGGAGGTAGTCGACCAGGGAATCGATCGCTAAGTCGGCGTCTGCTGTTGACTCTAATACGACGGGGATCCTAGCTAAGCTGGACGGGGTCGCGTTATCCGTTAGGTAGCGATTTAAGATCGCGTAGTCAACTACTTTGACTTTTGGCGGACTGGGGTCGAACGGTTGCCCGAGTTGTAAAATAACCGGGCGGTGATCGGAGTCTAGTTCGTGTACGACTTCTATAAGTCGTAACCGAAGCGAGACACCTTTGAGGAGGGCTATGTCAAGTACTGTCGGGTGACAGTTATCTTGAAAGTGCGTGGGTTCTAGCGGGGCTATAACGTCAAAGCCGAGCACATCGCATAGCAGATCAAGTATAACCCCGTTAGGGGTGTTACGCGAGTTGTTGAAGTGAGTGTGACCGCTATTGAGGTCGCCTGCTATTATGACGGATTGTCCGAGTGAGAGGAGCGCCTCCAGGTCGGACTGAAGGAGTCTTTTACTCGGGGAGAGATATGCAGAGACAAGCGTGATTGACGGATGGCCAGTCATGCCTATTCTACAAACTGACACTTCCATATTGGTAAGTGCGGGAGGGTCTATTGGCATGCAATAGAGGGAACGCTTGTAGTAGATGAGCGTGCCGCCGCCTCGGGTGGCACGGTCATTTCTGACTATATTGTAATTTGCTATCTTAGGGTCGCGCCTACTGGGTTTTAGAAGTGTTTCTTGTACTAGAAACACGTCTATCTCCCGTTCCCTAAGAAAGGTGGATACTAAGTCCCGTTGTGGAAAGAGGTTTCGCGCGTTAAAAAAAGATATGTTTAGGCTTCTAGGCTTAATGCGTGCCATTGATAACCGATATCTATTTCCCGGCACGGGCCAGGCGCATTAGCGTCGCTGTCATCAGGGGGAAACGCCTGATGGATTCGCCGGGGCCGTACTCAGCGACGCACTGTTCGTACGCCAGTACTTCCTGAGGGTCATGCTCGCGGAAGAGCATGACCATGTAGTCAACGCCGCGGCGCGTGTTGACGGGCGGGGGGGCCTGAGCCTTAGGAGGCTGAGGGCGGGGAGTGGAGACCCATGCTGCTTGAGGGGCTCGCATGGCCGGAGGGGGTGCGCGGGGCGCGGGGGCGGCTGCCACCGGGGCGCTGGAGGCGCCCGGCAGGCTGGGGAAAGCCTCTGGCGTGAGCAGGGGCTTTGGCTGTCCTACGGCGGGACGTGTCCTCTGAGGAGGGCTGTGTCGCGTAGGGCGCATGGGTCGCGTAGGGCGCGTGGGGCGCGGGGCACGGGGACAGCCGCGATAGTTCGCGGGGTGACCTTCGTTGCCGCATAGCACGCAGCTCGGAGGGGTAGCCGACTCACGAGTGTGCGAGCACTCGCTCGTCGCGTGGTCCCCGAGGCACTTAACGCACCTGGGACGGAGATGGCAGTTGCGTGCCGAATGACCGTACAGCTGGCAGTTGTGACACTGCGGAGGACTGCGGTTCTTGTATGGGGGCTCTACGGCTATTCCGGAGAGCTCACACACTTTCCTAACGTTAAAAATGGCTCTGCCCTCGGGGGTCAGTTCCAAGATGACTAAGACCATGTCGAGAGGTCTGTTTTTGGATTGTCCGCCGTGCATTCTGTGCACTTCGCGGACAGGGAAGGCCTTGGCTAAGAGGTCAGTTTTGACCTCCTCGGGTGTGATTTCCACCGGGATGCGGCGGATTACAACCCGGAGTTGACGTTCTTCCTCCAGGGAGTACGTGAAATATTCGAGGTTGCCGTCTCGGAGCAACCTGGTAAATTGACGGTGTTCGTCCGAGGTGGAAACTTGGACGCGGATACCGTTGGCCGTGTTACTGGCCTGGATGTAGTGGATACGGAGTTCTCTCAGTTTCTCTGAGAGTTTTGTCCAGACCGATTTGTTCTGGACCGTGACGGGGGGCGGGCGACGCGCCTTCCTGCCGGCAAAGGTACCGGCAGGCGCTGAGGGCGCTGCGGAGCGGGGGGCGTGGCTGTTGAGCCCGGTTTTTTGCGCCTTTTGTGGGCGGGACTGAGTCTCCGGAGACTCGGGACGCGAACGCGGTGCCCGTTTGGCGGGCTTATTTTTTTGAACGAGGGTGAAGCCCTCGTCTGTTCGTATTGCCGTGTCCATTTCGATGGACTCGGGTTCGGGGTCCGGACTGGCGGGCGAATAGCTAACGTTTGTAGCTACTGGCGTCGGCGTGTCCGCTTCGGGAACTAGCGACGCAAACGAATTGTTTATTGGTAGCGCAGAGGGCGCTGGGGTCGGGGCTTGAATGCCCGGGGAACGTGAGCGCGACGATGGCCGTTTGTACGGCGTCTGACGGTGAGCGCGGGGTGCCGTTGAGCGGGAGCGCGGGGCGGGCTTCTTTTTCGTCGCGTGGGTCGCGGCGGGGTCGCTGGTGGCCTCGGTGGCCTGTGCGACAGCAATGGCGGGTTGCGCGGCCACGATGGCCCTATTGAAATCCGTCCATATTGACGGGTGTAGGCTTGTTGCGAACGCAACGAAGCTTTCTAAGTCTGGCGAGTTTGCCATTCCGGCGGCGGCGGTTGGGCGGGCGGGGGTGAAGTTAAACCTCCCTGCCGGAGACGCAGGGGGGTGCGCCGAGTGAATTTAAACGGCTATCCCGAGCCGTGCAAAGGGACCTGCGGGTCACGGTGTAATGACTCGCAGGAAAAGAACCTACCGGGCCCTACGTGGAGGTCCCTATCAAGCCCGAGGCAGAGAACGCAGCCGGTATAAATACCTAGCTACGCCCAAACAGACACTCGGGGATGGATGTGTAGCAGGATCGGAAGGGTGGGAAGGAGACACTCAGGGCTTGACTATGACTCTATCAAGGGCCAAGGTTCCTGAGCCCGACCAAGTACTATCGTTTGCCTCTGAAGGAGGCAACCGAGGGGCGCTTGGGTCACGCACCCACTTGCTTTAGTTGGCACCGTCAGGTATCAGGCAAGTGACCACTAAAGTGTGGATTTCGTCGAATAGAAACAAATTGCTCTTAAAAGAGCAGTTTATGTTTGTGTAGCGTACTAAAAGTACGCCACACAATGGGTGCGAGCGAGACGGCGATACGCAGGTGCGGCGCAGGTGCGATGCAGGTGTGCAGCAAAGCCGGTCGGTCGTAAAACTACACAAAGGCGGCAGAGAGCGGTCGTAAACACGTCCGTTCCCGCCGGCGGTCGTGATCGGTCTCGCTTCACTGAACATATTCTTAGAACGTCGAGGCGATAAATATAGTATATATTACTTTCTGAAAAATTCACTAGATGCTAAAATATTTTCATGGATACAACCAGACAAAAAAAGTAGGCAGGCAAACAAAAACTTCAAAAACGCATGTTTGGGTTTTGCTCACTTGCAAATAACCATACGAGCTTAAAATAAGGTTTTATATAGAAATATCAGAAAATTAAATTCTTTATTTGTATACATTCGATATTTCATCATTAAGATTTAATTATAATGTTGATCAGCATGTTTGCATTTGAAGTAACAGACATTTTACGTAAAACAAATTAATTACCGGTTTGTAGATGAGAATTTGTGACCAATATTAGAGCAGCGGCGAACGAAGATTACGGAAATAAGAAATGAATTGTTCGAGATCGAGCTTACGCTGGTACCTTTACCTATAAAACTATCACTTCAAAACCAGAAGCACTATTTTTACTTTTATTAATTTTTATTATAAAATGGATTTCAGAATGTAGGGAGAGTTATTCAATAATGTCTCAAAAATGCAAATCAGCATTATATGCGCGCTCTCTATTAACTGGATAGCAACAACTAGGTACAAACGTTGTAAAAAAAGTTAAAACAAATCACTTCGACTATAATGATCCTTCCGCCGTCGCTTTTTTTAAACGCTTAAATTAATTTCACCTGTATGTATCCAACTATGTATGAATGTAATGAAATATTTGCATTCATATTCACTTATTTCCAGGCGTCACAAAAACTCGAAACTTTGCACACGTATTAAGAACCGATGACGATACAATAATTTCATAATTATAATATGTTATTCTCACCAAGATCATCATAAGGTGACAATAAAAGTCATTGCAAATTCTTGAGGTTGCATACACACGATTGATATCATTGCCATTGAAATAATACGTTTACAGCTTCGTGAACAGAAAAGAGTTCTAATTATGATATAATAGATTTACCTTGGACACTTTTTAGGGTTCCGTACCCAATGAAGAATGAAGAAAGAATGGACCCTATTACGAAGCCTTCCAACGAAGTCCTTCCTTATGTTCTACCTTAAAAGAAATGTACTATCTGTATTTTTATAAGTATTGACTGTTAAAAAGCGTGGGTTGCTTTATAAATTCTATACAATCGCTTTACCTTTAGAATAGAATGAATAGCTATATCAAAATAAAAAAATAAACTGTGTCAACACCCCGCGGTTTTTTACGGTAATGCGAATTGTTTGTCAATCAATATACTTACTTACTCATCTAAATTTTAACTTAAAAAATTAATTTATCCCAAATTGTAAGATTTAGATTCCTGATTTCAGTTTTACGATTTCTCAATTAATTTTTGACGATTCTTATAGCTTATCAATTATACAATTACGCATGCTTCCCGCATACAAAATTTGAGCAAAATCGGTTGAGAATTTATGAAATTATTCTTTTTATTTACGATTTCTATTAGTAATATTGTCAATTTTTCAATTATGAAATAACTAATAATACCCGTGTACAAAATTACAAGGGAATCGGTTAAGCCGTTTTTATGTTAAACTCGGACACATAAACAGACAGTCGAACAAAAAAAATTTTATGACATTTTCGTGATCAGTGTCCTTCATATATGATGTGTAACAGGACAATTGAAAAAAAAATGTATACACAGAACTACAGATATACAAAGCTATCAAAACGTGTTAATTTTTATAAAACTGTAATTTATTTTACAACTTTCATAGACCGTGAAATAGAGTTTTTATTGAAAAAGTCATATTTATATTAATCATCAAATAAGTAACTCAGTCAAATGATCGCAGTGAGTTCGAATCCATACAATGAGCCTTAGCTTCCGGTGAAGGAAAACATCGTGATGAAACCATATCATAGTAAAGGGGATTCTAACACCAGCCTCGCTAGCAAACACTCTCAAGTAAAAAATTTTTCGTTGAAAATCTTTCGCCCAGTATCTGTAGGTGTGTTCTGAAAACTTTACTTGAGATCCAGTCCACTACTTACTAAACTTAGCGTGTCTAAAACATCACTTAACATCAGTTGAGATATGCTGAAAATTGTGTTTCATTTACTTGCGTTCGTTATACATGAAGCTCATGAAAAACAAATACAAGTATATATATATAAATCACGGGTCGTAGTAAAATTGATGGCCCACAATTCGGACGGGAGTTAGTTCGAATTTTTATTGAATTTGAGCTCGCTGGCATCAGCTCAAACACCACGTTAGCAGAATTAAATTATGGCAGCGACGCCAATTACAACCGTTTTTGAACCGCTCGATGGCGGATAGCCAATTCGTACGATTATAACGCACTATTCAGTTCAAATATGGTTTAGGAATCCGTAATATTCTTATGAATTTAAAGATTTAAAAGTGCATTTCATGTAAGTTATATTATGTAGCTTTGATTTCTACACCAGTTAAACTTTATTATTATTCTAATTATTCTTTGAATATAAATGAAATACAAAATAAGTAATGAATAAGTCCTGATGATAGAGTGAGTGAGCGGTTACCAATTTGCTCAAGGCTACGAGCGAGGTTGTCCTCAAGTCGGTCGATGCCTGTTTCTATGTGTGCGCCTATATCAGATTACACCTATTGCTATTGTTCCTATTCATTAGTCAATAGTACTGGGTCATTAGTACAGTCATAATTCTCCGACATACGAGTATCACCAAACCTGTTATTATTTATTTAAAAATATTAAAGGTAACGATATATTATTCTCGAAATGCCATTTTTTCTATGTTTATTTCAAGGTTATCCTACGAGAACATGAAATGAGATAATGAAAAAAATAAAATCCAGTATGAAAGAGAATTTAACGGTTAAGAAAGACTCAAAATAAAAAATAAAAAACATTATATTTATTTTTGTATACCTGATAATAATTTTACGATGTGTGCAATTCAGCTCAGATAGTTTTAGTTAATAATATTTTTATGAATAGCATAATATTCAAAACCAGAGTGAATAGTAATAAAGTAGTAGTAATTCCAGAAAAACATTTCACTTTAAGTCAAATATGGTAGCCCTAACAATTCTCAAATTTTGATCTGCGATATAAACGTAAGTTAATTAAGTGAAGTCATGTAGGAAGGTATGTAGATACGAGAACCGGTAACAAATTCAAACAAAAATCTCAGTTTGAATGAATTTAACTAGCTAGTAAAAACTGCACATTTCATTGCTATTAGGAAAGCATATAGAATAAGTTGGCAGTCTGTTGTTACGAGTATTTTAAATTACCATGGAATCATAAATTATTGTTTTCGCTAGTTTTCTACGTAAAGATTGTTATGTACCTTTATCAAAACTTATATGTTTTAACAAACAAAGCAAAGGACGTTCGTTATGAGGTAAGCGATTAATTTCATTTTGTTAAACATGTCGTAAGTTAACTTAGCTCCAACTTACCTCAAACGTTTATCGAAAAGCGCATAGCTCCGCCAGCTCAGCATCTATGAATAGTTGAACAGCTTAGAGTGAATTCTCCACACTATCCTCGCGTAACCGCAGCCTGTTGACAATGCTAGTCTTCCCTTAATATTCAGACTATGCGAATTATTCGCTAACCTCCGTTACGAGATACAAATTTATTAACACTAACCACTTCAATGAACGGAATTTGATCAGTTTCGAAACACGAACCTTTGTTATATCTATATAAATAAATCTATAGTTCTATCTGTACAAGTATTTTTTTCCAAAACTTCCTGATAGACATCCTATATGAAGGACAATGATTACAATGATGACATTTTTTGTCTGTCTGTTTGTATGTATGCAATATATTAAATGTCTACCGATTCTCAACCGATTTTGATATTTTTTTTACACGGCAAGTATAATATATCAGTGCTTAAATATTAGGCATAAAAATAAATTTCAAGCTAAATTAACACGCCTTTATTAGCCAGAAACAGCTAACAAACAATGTAATAAAATGTTAGAAGTCAATTTTAAAATTATAATTTGGTATCATGGAGCTGATCTAATGATGGAGCCAGGAAGTGGATACTGGAACACTTCAGTGGCCACTACACAGTAAATCCCTCGAGTTTTGGGCACATATGATTTCTTTTGGCAAGTTCAATAGATTGCGCTTGGTTACAAGGGTCTAATGATGGAGCCAGGAGGTAGCTAGTGGAACTCTTCAGTGGTTACTAGCAAACCCCTCGAGTTTAGGCTCATATGATTCCTTTTGACAAGTCAAATAGATTGAGCTTGGTAACGAGATGTTATTATAAGACTATAAAGTTTTTAGTTTTTTAAACTATTGAAACTTTGCATATTCATTTTTTTTTCAATGAAAATAAAAAATCGTGTAATTTAAATTTTATTTATGATTTAAAAATAAAGAAATAAACAGTCTATTAAATAAAAAATAATAATTTTTCAAATCTGACTGGTAGTTCCAAAGATTAGTGCGTTCAAACAAAGAAACTCTTAATCCTTATTATATTATAGTTTAGTATATATTATGATTAAAATAACTTTACAAACAACAATACAATGTCATGTTTAATACAAACATTTCATTTCAGATCATTTTATAATGCTTGTGTAACGTGATAAGTTGCATATTTTGTTGACGTTATAACTCGAACATTAAAATTTAAGCGTTCCATTCATGCTAGTAATGCATGCAAAATGTGTTACCATTATAACTTATCGACATTCTCTGCTCCATAATAATAGAGCTGGCAATATATTATGTTACAATAACTTATTGTACTCATATACCTACTGTTTTATTTTGTTGATTAAATATAATTACGTTATTTTTACAACCATAACTATGAAGATTTTTTTCATAGTAGCCTGCCAAATTGGCTTACCTAATGGTAAGCACAGTACAATACAAAGACAACGTCGACCACCGAGAAAACGGCAATCCATCGTCACGCCAGTGTCATGTCGGGATGCAAGCCTAGCGCTAGCTGGAAACACACTGGCTGATACCGAAATGCGACAAGCTGAATTAAACTATTTTTATACATAAAGGTGACAAAGAAGCATACGGACCGCCTGATAGTAAGCTACCGTAGCCTATGTACGTTTGTTATAACCATAGGTATCACCAGTCGGACTGCCCCAAGTAGAGAGAAATCTTCAAATAAATTTCTCTGTGGCCTACCTCTCTTATGATGTGCATGACAGTCGCAACTCAGGCGGGAACAGATCCCGCTTAACCCCGCAACGCGAAACGCCTAAACTTACCACTACAGCTGGTGTTACACCTGGCATATGGTGGTCGCGATCTATTCGAGCGCGATTCTGTCATTACAAACGAAGTAAATAAATAATTATTTAGAAAGAAAAATAGTACCGAATTTTTGAAAATTTTGAATGCAGTGTAAACTATGGAACACTATTATCGTAATTATAATACTACTTTATATACCAGGAGCTAAATAATTTTTTCTCTTTGCATAATTAAAACCATAAAATTCGCAGATCACCGAAGCTTAATAGCAGTAAACAAACTTTTATTGAATTCGCTCAATATATTTTGGCATTCGCTCAAATACGATGGTTGTTAAGTTAAATAATGAAAAGGCAGTTTCCCGTAGGTTTTAAGCATTGAATGACCAAAGCCGGGCTCTAAATATGTACGCTTTATATGTCAAATTGTTGTGTTGTTAAAAAACAAAAATTGACTGAAACTTGACTCGTATAAATTGAATTAATGTTGAGGTAGAAATTGAACTTCTGAACCGGGTATTATATTACATACAAAACAATATTTAAAGGAAAAGTTATTAAATATAAGTTCAGTGTCTCAAGACGAAAGTCTTTGACCAGTGTGTGTTGCCAGTGATGACATGTTGCTAAGATGTAGTCGCTACCTATGGGGCTCATAAGAAAGCTCAAGGTCGGTCAAAAAACAAAGGAGTAAGCTATCCTCGCAATTTCTCAATGAGGAGATCCACACAAGAACCGAAGTCATAGAAATAGCCTAAGAATTGCTAGAATTAAGTAGCAGTGGGCGAGGCTCGTTAAACGTAGAACGAATGGCCGGTGGGTCTAAGAATTTTCGAGAGCCTAAGATCTTCATACCAAAAGACGAGCGTGGGAAAACCTGCCACAAGGTGGACCCATGATCTCATGAAGGTTCCGGGAAGCTGCTGAATGCGAGCAGCGCAGAACCGGTCGTCGTCCTTTGTCCAGCTATAGACGTCTTTCGGTAGAAATCATATCAAATGTAATGTTAATTCTACATTTTTTATTAATTAATTTATTAATGTTTCATTGATTATGTCAACGACGATTTTCAGTATTTTGTATAATATACAAAAAAAAAACATAAAATTTACATTTAACAAGACTAAGGCAATTTTTCATCGTGTCAATGTTCAGTTTTACAAACAGAGCCCTAATATTATCCATTAAAGCAAAACAAACAAGTTGGCAAACCATACGAAGTATAAGCCATTTATCAGCCGTCATAAATTGCATGTGTGGGTTTACTCAGTTTCAATTAAGGCAACAGCCCATCGGGTATGTTGGTTTCTGAAGTAAATCGATTAACGTCGTTATAGCAAACATTAAGTTATATGTGCTCTTTACAATGATTTCAATGGATTTTACATGAATGTTTAATAAACAGCAGAGGTCACGTTTAAGCAAAGTCGTGGTTTTTTTTTAACTGACCTTACTGTTAGGTTAAAGGGCCCTGGAGCCATTAGAGGCTTTGACAGCTTCACCGGGCTTAAAGGTGAGCGCGGAAGTAACTCAGCCGCGAAAGCTAGGCAACAAGCTCCAAGGGTGCCAAAGTGGCCAAACCTCGGCTTGGACTGATGCCGATCAAGCGAAAAAGTTCCGGTCTGACAAAATCCCGATCCATAGAAATTCGAGCTAACTAACTATACAAATATACAGCTCAGAAAGCTCAGACTCATTGCAGGGATTCGAACACACGTCAATCGACGCGAAGTCGTACACGCTACCACTGAGCCATCATCGCTTCAATACCTCCAATAAATTAGAAATAGACAATTTTCTTACAAATTACTACTTATTATTTATCACTTTGTTTTGTATTGTTTACTCGCCTTAGTTCTAACAGTGTTTTCATTGTTATTTTTACTTTTCATTTATTTTGATACATTTTTTTTCTATCTTATAGGTAATAGAAGCAGTGTAAGGTTCAACAGTTGAACACGTTGTTGGGCATCAGTCCAGTATATTTTCCATTATTATATTTTTATTGTTGTTTTTCCAGTGGCATATATGCACTATAGCACTAGCACTAATATCTAGTGTGAAAACAAAACATTACAAATTATATAAATAAAGCTACACAATCACCGAACAGTCTCGACTGTTTATCAGTCTGTGTTAAAATGTAGTATTTCAAGTATACTTTCTCTAATTAATAATTATATTCTTGTAAAGATTGTTACATAGATAATGTTAAAAAGTGTTTAACACAACAAACAATAGAATTCAAGCGCGATATCATCGAAAAGTTACCAAATAATATTCGGATTATACTATCATACTTTCTCATAAAAACTTTTATTATGGAAGTAATTAATTTGAAAGAATGCTAATTTTTCTTTTAATCGCTTCTTTAGCGCGGCAACTTTTATCTACTTTGTTTGAATTACTTTCGGCCGAGCAGTTCGCAGCAAGTTCCCGAAATATTTTAATTCTAAGTTATAACACTTTTTTATTATTTATAACGAAGTCATTGTTTAATAACAAAATTAAATTATAATACCGCTAAACTTCGACAGGTTTATTTTTTGAATTTATATTAATTTCATTTCAAGAATAAGGTACCTATCCATTTGTGAAACTACGATCACAATCCTCTGGTAATTGTAACCAATTGTAATTTTTCGGCATCAGTAACTATAGTATTGATTTCATATCTATAATATTTAAAGCTCTAAATTTTTTGTTTTGTTTGAATGCGCTAGTCTCTGGAACTACCAGTCAGATTTGAAAAGTGGGACATAACTTCTATTAAAATAAATACACCTATAGTTATAGAAAACAGATGCCATTCAATTTGCTTTGGTAAAAGTACACAGCAAAGTATGAAAATTATTTTTGTTCGATACCACGAAATAACTATTTGACCCGGAATATGAATCCAGTCTAAATAAACAAAATACAAAATGTAATCTCTGTCCATTCCAATTTTTATGACTTTTGATAGATAAATAACCTTTACTATTACCGAATGGAAACGAAGGAACGAGAGAATTTGTATTGAAAATACGTTCCATGTAATTGGATTTGATGTAAACAAACATGTTTCATAAAAAAAATGTTTCTTTCATAGACTTCCAAGCCTAATAGTTACTAGTCTCTATAGGCTTTGAAAATCCAATCAAGTTACAAGTTAAATTTATCTGTTAGATATGAAGTTTCGTGGCTTAGTTATGGTTGAGCCGTGTAATATCGAGAACTTATATAGCATGTAGCTACATCATTATTAGTTCTTTATTTAGATATTTCATGTCCTGTATCTAAGTGTATCAGTTTTTATTTGTTTTTACAGTAAAATCTATATTTCGTTTATAATCATCTGGTCGTGTATGTGATTGTCCTCAATACATGTATACGTATTATAAAAATAAATTTTCTTTGTTTCTTTGTACACTATGCATTCCTAAACCGAATCCAAATGCGACAAAACTTTGGTGAATTACTATGCATAGATCCGCGAAGGTTTCTGTATTAGTACAACCAGTTTACAACAGATGGCGTGTAAGGCATTTATTTTTTAATACAAAAGCTAATTAAGTCATAAAGTACTGATAAAATAATGTAATTATCATTGATCTAGACTTACACTACTTAAAAAGTTCTATAATATAAAACTTGTGTTAATGTTTTATCTACTTTAAATTGTTAGGTATCAGAAACCGTCGATAAAGCAAAGGTACGTACTTGTAAACTTTTTATAAAAGGAGAGAGAAATAAAGTGAATAATTTCATACATCACTGTCACCGCGATACCATTGGCAAAGCATCCGTGAAATTATACTGTACTCGGCCTTTATGTTAGCTCAGATAGCAGACGTGAGAGAGAAATTAAATCGTACGTAAATTGAAGTCACTAAAGGGGGAATAATAAATAAATGTTCTTTTATAAAATATGTAATGGTAATTTTAATACGTAGGACCTTTTTATATTATACAATAACTTTCCTAATATGTTTTATCTATAACCTTCCATTTATATATTAGCTGTGCCCGCAGCTCCGCTCGCGTGCATTAGAGAATACTGTCGGTCGAGCGCACGCGCGAATCGTGCTGTCCCCGCTTAAAAGACGAAAGGCAAACTGCTTATTGTGGGTTATCCTTAGAAGATAGATATATGCTGACTTTTTTGTAGGTCTTTTTAAGATCTACAATTATGTGGAACATTAATTTCATGTATCTCGTATGGTTTACTCAGCGTAAGCCATTTAAGTGCCACAAATGAGTCTTTTCCCAAATTGATTCATCATTATTGTAACTGCTTATTTTGTATGTCACTTATACTTGCAAAATATATCCTATAACCTAGCCAGATAATGTAGCTATGAATTAAAATAACAAACATGTAAATCATACAAGTGATTTTCGCGTGAAAAGAACCTAAACGGACAGACAGACAGAAAGACGTTAAGTTTTAAAATATCTATATATGTATGTATGTATGTATATAGAATATTAACAATATGATATAATATGAAAATTACTTAATTTATATTTCTGTTGTAGTAGAAAATTATTGTTGTTTTATGTAAGGTTCCTTATATATCCACTCTCTATAATATAATATTTGTTCGGTTTTTTTTTTTCATTGAATTTATTAAATTGTTATATCTATTGTTCAACAAATTGTACAAACAGTTTGTATACAAATTGTGTTAATAAATGCAAATAAAGCTGCTCACAGGAAGTTAGAGATCAACAAAGCGCACTTCTTTGTATACCACATTGGTTATAGTTCGACCGCTATAAGCTCGACCTTCCATAATGATGGCGGGACGTGGGGCGGCGGCGGGTGTGCATGGATATACAGGGTATTAGATGAAGCTATATCTTCAGATAATTTTACGTATGTTATCGCAAATGTGATGGATATTTAATGATAACTAAAATACCTTAATATGAATTATATTCTTGTCTTATTTTAATGGGAAACAAAATACCAGTTTTTTATATTCTAAACTTATTATTTATATTTCAAGTATTAATTAAAATGAAATTTTATTACTTGATTTAAATTTGGAAAATAATAATAAAATCTTTATCTTTATAAGTTTATAAACAAAAACTTACTTATTTATTTATTTATTAAATACAAATTTTTACCATTCCTTCATTGTGCTTGTTATTTAATAATATATAATAAATAGTTTAAGTTGAATTAAGTAAATAGTTGAAGGTACCCTAAATATTTTTTTGAAGTGAAACTTCTTATGCGACTTCCATGCGTTAAACGTTAAATGTTAAACGTTTAACGCACATTATCGGTCTCTCTTCTTTGTGTGAGCCAGAGCGAGAGAGCAATATATTATCAGTCTCTCCTCTTTGTGTGAGCCAGAGCGAGAGAGTAAATGTCAGTGTGTATGTATATTGCATACTGTTTAAATAAAATATAAAATATCTTTTAAAATGTAGTTTCACTTCTATCGTGTGTGACACGCACACACACCTTTTTTTTGTCAACATTTCATTTTGCAACACTTTTGGCTGGATTAATATGTATACCCATACCAAATTACAAATTTCTAGTACTAAGAATCTCTGAGCTAAGCCGCGGACAGACAGACGGACATAGCGAAACTATAAGAACATCGGAACCCTAAAAACTGAACGCTCACTATTAACACAATTAGGAAATGTTATTTTACCAAACTAATGCTTAAACAACTTTTAATGAACTGAATTCAGCTTTATGCAAAACGGACTTATTTCGTAAAAATTGTGAACATTGGAGGGAAACTGTATAAATTTCGTTTTTATTTGGTTATTCATATGTAGAATATTTTGAACTCTTCTCGTTTTCCCACGGTGAACATAGACAATTTGTCTGTTTTATATTTTGTTTAGAAATAATGAATGTACTTGTATGTATTACATGTATTCAAGTTTAGAAAGAGTGGCTACATATTTATATAGAAAGTTCTTATTACGTTCTTTTGTATTGATTTTTAAGGTAAAAATACCTGTTATTTTGAATGGCATGAGTGTGTTTGAATTTTGATGATTCCAATGTATATTTACCGTGTATTTTTATATCTTGAATGTTTTTATCAGCGACTTAGTTCCCGTGGTACTGAAAATAATACGACTCTCACGCTACTTATAATACAATTGTTGTATTAACCCAGAAACCTTCACGGGCTTGCGCACATCAAGTCACCCAACTTTCATCCCACTCGAATGAATGGTATAGAAATGATTAAGGAACAAACTAAAAAATATGTTTTAATTTTTATGTCTTTATTAAAATCTACAATAAGATAATTGATTTTACATATTATACAACATTTTGTTATATACTCGTATAGAGATATCTTTTGGCATATTAAAAAACACGACGTAAACAGTGAAACCAATTGACTCGTCGTTTTAAGACAATATTTAGATTTAAATAATAAAAATTTTTTTTTGGTTTTTAAAACTTCTTTAGACGCGACCTTAGGTACCTCCTGTACCTGGACGACAATGAAACGGAAGTCCGTTACGGCAATATATGCAACGAAATCCCGTTACGGTCATGTTGAAGTAAAACTTCATTAGGCGCGACTAGGAGGTAACTGGACGACAATGAAACGGACCGTGGTGACCGTCGGGGTGGTGGTGACCGTCGGGATCGTGGTGACCGTTAGGACGATGGTGGCCGTCGGGATAATGGTGACCATTTAAGCTTTACTTCAATCGCGTGTGTCGGTTTTAACACGCTTTTAACTTTTTTTTTAAATGACACTTGTTGTTATCAAGTATTAGTATGAACGGGTATAAGGGATTAGGTTGTTGCCCAGTATAAGGTTACTCACTGGCTAATATGATTAATATCTATGTTATAAAATAAGTAACTTGATATCATCGACGGTTTCAAACGCTGATCACTTTAAAGTAAATACAAAATTAATCAACTTTTATATTAGAATATTTTTATTAGGTTGCTGTTCATTATATTGGTCGGTGTAAGAATTTTCGGCTCAATGATATATTTACACTAATTTGTCAGCATTTTATAATGCAACTAGCTGTTGCCCGGGACTTTAACTCATAGGGTACAAAGAAACATTCGTTACTGTAACACATATACGGCGGCTATTTGATTTTAAACTAATATAAGTATAAATAACTAGTTGACCCGTGCTAATATTACGCTTTTTTTATATGACAAAGGTCATAAACAAGCATACGGCTCGCCTGATAGGGTAAGCAGCTATCGTAGCCTATGGACGCTTGTAATACCATAGGTATCATTAGCGCGTTGTCAACTAGAATCCCGCTACCCCAAGGAGCTCTGAACATATTATGTTACATATGAAATTGGCGTTTTATTGAACTGACCACCTTGATCTCCAATATCTAGCGTTTGGTTAGGAATTCAAAATTCAAATTTTATCTTATTTTAGATGATTTTAGTTAATTTTAGTGATTCATTTGTTTTCGCACTATTTACCATTTTCTTTGACATCGTTCTTTTCACATAATAGAAAACTGAATATATCGTGTTATTTACGAATATGAGTTCCACCGTGGCATCAGCGCTGCAGAAATAGCTCGAAGGATTAATGATGTGAATGGGGAAACTACTGTAAAAGAAAGGACGATACGATTTTGGTTTCAACGTTTTCGTTCTCGAGATTTTGATCTACGAAATAAAGCTCGTGGACGACCAGAGGTCATCCAGAGGTCCAGAGGTCTACTTGATAATGAAGAATTAAGCTAGCTTCGGTGTGAGTGATAAAACAATTTTAATTCACTTGAAACATATTGGAATAGTCCCAAGCGAAAGTTGACTCAGAAAAAGGTACTGGTGAGTGTTTGGTGGATCAGTCTGGCGTCATACACTACAGCTTCTTAAGATCTGGCCAGACGATAACGGCAGATCTGTATTGTCAACAATTGCAAACTATGATGGATAAGCTAGCCGTTAAATAACCGAGACTGTTCAATCTTTCTGTCTCCTGCTGCTTCAGGACAACGCTAGACCCTAAGCTTCAAGACAGACGGTCGCAAAATTAGAGGAACTGCGGTTGGAATGTCTCCGACACGCAACATATTACCTGGACGTTGCTCCAACAGATTACCATTTTTCTGGAATTTGGACAATTTCTTGAAAGAAAAAAATTCAATTTCGATGAGGCCGTCCATCCTATCAAAGATTTTATTGATTCTCGCTCCCACAATTTTTTCAGTTATGGAATCAGTGATCTACCTATAAAATTGCGAAAGTGCATAGATAATAATAGTACATACTTATATTGATTATTTTTTGCGTTTAGCTTTTTCCATATAAAACGCTAATTTCATATGTAAGGACCTATTATTTTTGATAGCATCAACAGATGGGAACAGATTTTTGATCGTTTTTTATATAACTGAAATATTAATTTTAAACTATTTCATCATGTTTCGACTATAACGGAGTATGGAATTGCCAAAAGAAAAAACAACATTGAGAAATAATAATTATATCAACCAAAAACTAAGTATGCTTATTTATCATCAATTTATTTTATAGTCTAAACTTTCTTAGCAGAACTTTAAATTTATTAATTTTCAGAATTATCTGCTTTCAATATACATCATAACAAAACTCTCCATTATAACTTTATAACTACTTATGCTCCATTAAAACTTGACTAACACTTCTGTTAAACCGCTTTGATAATGTTGCCAGATATTATTAATTTAATAAAATTATTCAACAGCTTTTATTTCTTAAAAACCTTTTTAGAAAGTCCCATGCTAGAATCAGCTCTTATAAAGAAAAGAGCTCAGGAAAAATATACTGTAATATATATCGAATATTAATAAGCGATCATTTGTTATAGATGTATATATATTATGTGTTTCTTTCGGAACGGTTTTAACGATTTGGATTGAATTTTGTATTTAGGTAATGTTTTACTATCCAAGTTTATCTAGATAGGGGTGTTTTTTCTAGACAGCGAGTAAGGCTCGGTTTCATAAATATTATATAAGTAAAGTTTATGTATAGGTATCAATCAGTCAGACGGAAAGAAAACATCCCTCACTTTGCTGATCTCTTGAGGGTCACCGTTATGTTTGAATTGTACTTACTGTTCTTATATCTGGTACATTATTGTCACTTTGCCGTAGAACACAAAATAAAATAAAAAAATCTTACATTACCATTTCATATCGGACGCTAAAAACCATTAAAGTTAAATCAACTTTATAGATTTATGTTCGGAATAGTTCTGATGTTGGTTTATCGAACATTATCTTTCTACTTTTTACTTCTTTTATTCCCCTGTGTAATGAATTGAGGAATTACGAGAGTATTAAACTATTGAAGAATATAAGCACTGATTGAACTCTTTAGTTTTCTTCTATAAACTATTTTTAAGTGCGAAGCTGCGGAACCCCATCGGTTTTTTTCTCTCGTTCGATTTTAAATCTGTAGTCGCTCTTTCCGTTGCATTCGTGTATGCGCTGCACTTGAACGAGTTTCACATAAAGGTGTGCGGCAAATAACACCTGGGAACGAGGCTACATTGTGTTAAAATTGTGAAAAAAAATCGTAAATACTGCCCTCGAATACTAAAGAAACCGGGTTTAGTGAAATAAAAGTTAATATGTTTCACAACAGTTGATAAGGAATAATGGAAACTTTATAAAGGGTTTTGATAATCATTCGTAGAATTTAGCAAAGTTAGCATTTAGTATGTCGAGGGTCTTTCGCTACAGCCAGAATCAACTCCGTTAAGAATTTTGAAAGCGCGACTGCTCGAGTAAAATTATCGAGAGGTGTACAGACTTATAGCTCCTTAATAAAATTCCAGGAGAATTCCGAAAACACATTTATAATCGTACACCCTATACATACCTAGTTCTACGTTATAAAAATATTACATTTATTATAACGAATTGTGTGGGGTTTATTTAATTTATATCTAGTTATATACCGGCTTGACATAGGTTTTGTCGGCCTGCAAACTTACTATTTTTAGTTGGATATTTATTTCTTAACGATGGCCTTTACCATGGGAAGCAGTGCATACAGTTTACCGAGCACACAATAATTACAAATACCTATCCACTTCATGTTCTTAGTTGGTGGCTCACTGATTAACACTTAAAAAAAGATATGTTTTAAATAATATTAAAGTAACTATACAGCACAATCATATTTTTATTTTATTTTAATTTAAACACTATACATAATCTGTTCTTTTTGTTAAATGCATTATTATTGTTTTCACATACCCCTAAAGAAATCATAATATAATTTTAATGTAATTATTGAATATTTTCCATGATGTAATCATTTGAATGCTGTAGCACTAATATCTAATTGGGTACTGGTTAAAATACGTACATATATTAATATATTTTTCTTATTTATATTTAAGAGATTTCTTAAAAGCTATTAAGTGTGTGCTATGAAAGGCAATTGTGACGGTGTCCAGACCATCTGGTGAAAACCGCAGCATTTCAAATACGATTGGAGTTCGCCGTTCAATTACAGATCAGTTAATTGCATTCTGTTTCTGATGGATTCTTGTTGTTATTATACTGCTTTGAAATACTACCTGTTTTATAGTATAAAGTACAGAGTTTTACTGATTTTTAGGATAAAACATTTTATAACGTTAATTATATTTCTCACACGAAACGTTCGTGCGTGCCAAGAAAACGAACTGATTTGACAGTTCTCATCACTTCGCTGTTTCTTACGCGTCAGTGCTAGTAATCTTTACTTTTAATTTTAAATGATCCCTTCAAAACATGCCAATGTTGTGCCTAATGTAGCTAGAGGAATTAAACGTTTTCTTTTTGAATAAAAAAAGCTATTAAAATGTGGCAACACAGAAGAGTTGGAGGTGCCGCCATTGGAACGCCAACTTATACTTAACGCATAGTACTAATATGCACAAATATTTGACGTTATTCAAACTTTTTGATAAACTGTGCATGTTTTTGGGATTTCTAGCAGAGTATTTAAGGCGTTTTTAACTAAACAAGATTGATATTATTTCATAATCAGATATCAAAATTAGATTATACTTGTATTTATTATCCCTCAGTAATGTTAATAAATTAAAAGTATCGTGAAGTATGTATATAGATAACATATACGGACTTATAAATTTGATAAATATGTTATATTGTTAAAGCATCCTCAAAGTAATTTCTTAAATTGACTTTCAATGAATGAAGGTAAATGTTAAGTCAAAGATACACTGAAACTTCGTGGAGTTGTGTTAAAAACTTAACAAAGTTGTTTGTTGTTTGATGTGGCAATTCAAAGTTAGAGCTTCACTGCGAGGGGTCACCTTTTAAACGGTATTGATATTTGTCGTATAACATCGTGTTTAAATATTTGATTCAGAATTCAATATTTGTTACGTATCGTCAACAAGCCTGTTTATGTACACCGAAAATAAATCAAGAGCTTAAAGCTGTGGTAAATGTTTTTATTAATAAATGAAATGTTTTCTTTTATAACTTATTTTATTCTATTGTTTCGTAAAAACTGTTTTTTAGCAATGATAGCGCTTTGAAGCGATTATGGCACAGTTGTAGCTTTTTCGGACACCGCATTAATCGACGTAGGTTCAAATCTTATAATGAGCCTATGTTTTCAGTTAAGAAAAACATCGTAATGAAAACAAGCATTGTAGTAGGGCCTTTTCTATTGCTTGCCTGATTAGCAGTAGCTTAAATTAAAAATCGGTCGTCATGCTACTATAGGTTTGTTCAGGCAGCTGCACTTAAAGAGTCAATTCGCTCAGTAGTCTTAGCGTGTCATTCATCATCTTGGGCCACATCGTCACTTAACATGAGGTGAGATTATGGCAAAACGCTAAAACATATAATAAATAAAAAATATGTATTCTATTTTTGCTACACTATCTTTGTATATATATGTGTTAGTTGTTTAATCTTTCTTTGTAGAAAAATGCAAGATTATGTCCTTCCATCGTAGGAGATTGGTACCATATTTTAAATTCGAGATGAAGAATAGTGACCCAATAATGAAGCCTAATTTGAACGGCCCAAACTCCATTTAATGTATAATAACATACAAATATACGTATATTGAATGCTGCATTTTCCAAATCGATTATCTTCACAAAATAAATAGATCAGGAGAAATAGAAAACTAATATACCCATTATATTTTTATTTCCTGTAGATATATGAATTTTGAATAAAATAAAATGAAATAAATGATGCAGTCTGTATCAGATTTGTATTTTGAATATACATTGGTACATTATTATTGTATATTTAAATACAGTTAGGAGTCAAAAAAGTGTTTTGACAATGAAATGTAATAAAATTCAGAATGTGGAGTTCATCTATTTGGCAAGTGAAGAATTATGTCTCTAAAATATCTATAATAAGTTTTAGGAAAGATAGCAAATTTAATGTATAAGACAAGTTCTTTCGTGTCGATATATTTCTGAAACGCTGGAGGAAACATATATTACGTACACAAGTATTTTGTATTTACCTTACCCCTGAGAATATCTCCTATCGTTAATCAAATCAAGTGTTAAATGACCCGGCGAACTGTGGCAGGGGCTAAGGAATTTAGACAGTAAGATACTTCCTACCGTCGCGGACTTACAGGTGATTTTCCTGTACGATATTTTTTCTTTAAGAATCAATAGAGTGAACCGGAACAATTTGTCAGAAGTCTATTTAGTCTATTCCATTTATCCTAGTATTTTTTATCGATAGTTGTTTATATGTATCAATGTATGAAGTATTGAGTACTCGTTAAATGTATTTGGTAACTTTATATAAAGATGCATGTATTTATATAAGTATGAGCGTTATATTTATTTGATATGTTTAAAATGATTTTTAATTTAAACGAAATTCATTTATTAGAATAGAATAATGAACGAAAAAAAAGCAATATTAATTTCAACATTTTAATTTATATACCTATAGATAACACCAATACAGTATTTATTATTATTATTAATCGTTGAGTGTGAATAAACCTTTATAATAATGTATTTTTAACCCCCGATACAAAAAGAGGGGTGTTATAAGTTTAATAGTTTTGATCTAGTTTTTTTAGTTGAAAGGTGACTTGATCGAGAGTGTTCTTAATTTTTATTCAAGAAAATCTGCTCAGCCGTTTGAAGATTATCAGCTCTTTTCTAGTTGATAAATGGATGTGAGCATCTTTCACTCGAGTCGTCGAGTCTAAAAATATTCAATTTTTAGAAAGATTTTATAAAAATAAATAACTTTGAATACCAAGAACCCTGGTATATAAAAACGGCACGGTTCAATTTACAAGCGTTGTTATCTCGTCTAGAAACTTACTAACAAAGATTAGTTGTATCGATAATGTCTTTGATATTCAATAGTTAGTGCATAAATTATTATGTAATTAAAACTTCGCCAGTTAAAAGGAAATATTGTCTGGTTACTTTTGAATTTATTCTTGTTGTGAGTTGAATCCTGAAGTTTACGTTCCTACAGTCTATTTTGTTGGCGTTTGGAGCGAATGTGGCGAAACTAATTTCACGCTGGCTTTCAAAGAGAGCCGGTAAAATCAAAGCCAGATTGTTTTGTAAAATATACGTACAGTGAAAATACTATATTTCGGTCTGTCACTGAAACTATTGCTGTTTCAGACGTTTATGAAATTTTACGCTAGCTAACATTAAGAAAATAGAATTTATTCGACGAAATACAATATATTTTGCTTAACTGTTAAGACTAAATTTGTACTTTTATCTGTTTTTTTTTTTGAATTACCGATAGACACCTGTTATACTGATCACGAATATGACATTAAAATTTTTTGGCTGTGTATCTGTTTGTTTGTATATGTATTAAAAATATATGAATTTTTCACAGATCTTGATGAACTACGGAACACGGGAAGTATATTTTATCATTTCTCAATTGATACGTTATATGAATTGAATAAAATAAAATTACGGAACGAAATAATTACTGCGTAGCAACCGCGTGCGGAGCTGTGGGCACACCGCTAGTTAACTTATAAAAAATATTTTTATTTATTTAGCGATTTAGTAGTTACGTACTTCAAATGTCGAGAACTAACGAATCGTGAAGAGATAACCAGAAAGTCCGTAAATGAGGAAACTTATCATTTCGGTACTTATTTTTACTTTGGCTTAGAAGTTGGACCGTGTCCCAGCCGGCGTCCGGCTTGGTGTAATATGAATCACCCTTTAGAGTTCTTCTTTAGGGTCCTTAAATAATTTTCAATGGAATTTATACGAAATTACTTCTTCAAATACATTTTATAAGTTGATTAACTATTACTCGTTAACTTGTAAAAGCTACTTACCTCTGATCGTTTTCCTTTTAATTTTATTATATATACTAACTGCTACCATGATTTTTTCGCGTATCCAAAAACAACCATTTAGCTGGCAGGGGGATCCTCCCCCTCTACTACTCTAGCAAACTCTAACTCTAGTAAATATTAGCACTTTAAAGTTTAATAACCTAATATGATTAGAAAAATGAATTGATAGGCAATAAGAATTTTCAATAATACTTTTAGAAATTATAAAAATATGTGTTTAATTATTTCTTAAATGATTTTGATATATGAATTGTCAATAATATGAGTAAAAGTAAAATTACGAGATAAAAATAACTACTGCGTAACTAACGCGTGCGCAGCCGCGGGCGCCCGCTAGTTGATGGATATTTTTTCTCCTTCGTAAACGGTTTTTAATGTCGTGATGTAGTTGCTTGGCCACATTTCAGCAAGAATTCATAAATATTAAAAAAGTTCCAATAATGTTCCAAACTGAATTAAGTAGGTACCTATAGTAATGACATTTTACTCTGTGAGAACGCATTGTAGGAGCACGCATTTTAAGCTGCCACAAAAACAGTTATAACAAGGGAGCCGCCCTATTATTAAAGCTATGTTTGAAGATTACAAGATTAATTAGAAAAAAAATCTATTCACGTGACGTTGGTACAATTGTGGATGAATACAGTTGCCATTAAATAATAAGAAGAAGAAATTTGAACTGGAGATACGCAAAAATAGACATCCTCAAACAATCGATCATCCAGAACATTCTACGAACGAGACTGGGACACACAATCTCTGTCGCATAAAATACATTTCGGCCAATGAGTGGAAAAAGATATTTATTTTTATTATACGATTAATTAAGATCTTCTAACGACCGACGAGATTTTTTCAACTCCCTCCAAAAACCTTAGTCAATCAATAAACCATAAAGAAGTATAACTATAAAGAGAATAAATTAATTATTACACTATAACCATAAATTCTAGAGTAAATAAGAAAATGTAATCCATCCGTTTCAATGACGATGTGATAGACGAGGAAACAAAAATCATTTCTACTTTACGTGTAGGGGTGGGTGGTATCGTGAACATTTTTTTAAGTTTTTTTTAAGATTAACGTCCTTGTCGGCGTGATTCATTGTGCGTGTTAATATTGATTTCTGAAACCTAAAAAGAGATATCCTGAGGAGCAAATCATGACCACTGACAAAAAACCCGTAAATTACAAAACTTATAATTTTGATAATTTCTTTAACTTCAGTTTATCACTTAGAAGTTGGATTGGCAGGGGGTAAATAATCGTGGGGATAACTAAAAATAATTCAGAATTAATAAACTAGATTTAATTGACCCCATTAAACCCCAGTTTGCATTCTCTAACAGAAATAACAAAATTAGCATCAGGTGCTGTTTTAAGTAAAACATGGCCGTTTGATGGATTGTTTATTGATTACCGTGCTCGCTTTACGGGCTCCGGTTATTGTCAATTAAAGGATACGCTTTTTAATTGAAGCCGGTATCTCGTTGCAAAGTAAATCAATTAGTGCAAGGGGTGTGCGCGGTTGCCTATATTGATTCAGTTTGTATACTGCCTTTATAAGCTGTTGTCTTGGCCATAATGCAGTTTATTAATGTTACTTTGTTTACAGACTTTATATTTTTTAAGTATCTATAATTATGTAAATTTGTCATACAGTACAAGATTACATTGAGCAATCTACTTATCTATACATACATATAATAAAAATGAAGTATCTTTTTGTAATGTCAAAATAACAGGTTTTTACTAAATGCACTTATAACAAAATACCCCATTTTTTTAAATTTGCAGATTTGCAGATAGCTAATGTTATAAGGAGTAACTTATGCTACTTTTATCTTAGAAAAATAATTAGGTTTCTGCACAAAAAATAAAAAATACATTTTAGTAGTCCACGTGAGATGAGCCGCGAGCACAGCTAATTGATTAATAATATGAAACAATTATCTGTTTAACATACCTATAGGTGATTGGCAACAGATTTTCAACTTGAGGGTGGTAGCTAGCCAGGCGGGTATTAGAAAAAGCACTACCACTAACCTGTTGTGAACGATGTATTAAGTTAAATTCACGTCAGATTCGTATGGGAGAATATCAATCGATCAAAGTAGTGAAGAATGGCTGACTGCTAACCGTGAGTGTCATGCTGTGTCTCGAGAGTCAATATTACAATTCCTTTTTATCAAAACTCTGCATAGATGGCGTGTCGCAACAACTTCCGCTTTATAATAATAATTCAGACCGGATATACTAACTGGATTCGGACAGCTGAATACAGGGCGCTATGGCGCTCATTAGGGGAGGCCTATGTCCAGCAGTGGATAGGTTGGTGGTAGGCATAGGTTGATGATGATGATACTGACTGATAACGGTAGTCGCTAGTAATTTTGTATTAATCCAACATACTTAATATAACCTGGCCAGAGAACACACCTATAATTACAAAAATATATATGTAAATCGGCATATAAGCACAACAACTGACACACAGATAGAAAGACTGAGAGATGTTGCATTTATAATATGTAAGATTATTATTAATCTTATAATGTTCATGGTTGTAGTTATTAGGATATTTCCTGTACAATGAGTACCAGATACATTTAAGCGAAACACACAAACCGTAAAAACTAATGTATTACTGCTTATAATCTAGAACACCAGAGAAAGTTAAAAACAACATTACATAATGAAATGCGATAAAAATAAAAATCGGTGTCGGTCCTATAATACATTAATCAGTAAATGAGTTTCATTACCGAGCAAGTGCTGTAAATTGTCCACCAACGATATCGCAGGACCAAATTTATGATTTTTTCACAGTATTTTTAAGCACAGTGCTATTCAAGTTAATTGTCGACCTACTGTAAAATATTACTAAAGAGGGTTCGCTGTTCGCAAGTCCAAACCAACCTAACTGAACATCGTTGGTATTTTCTGTCTGTCGTTCTGTCTGAACGCTATAAACTCAAAAACTAGGAAAGGGAGAAAGGATTTCCATACGGTTTTCATTAACGGACGCAGTGATTCAAGAGGAAGTTTTAGGTTATTTCATTAAGATTTTGTATAAATTGACTGAAATATGACGATGATTGTTGAAGATGTCGGAAAAAATAAGCTGACTGGGAGCTTTATTGGCCTGCGCCCAAAAAATCAATAGAGTTATAGGTATTACTCCGCTACCCGTGTGAAGCCGGAGCGGATTGCTAGTTAATTTTATGAAACATATAAACGAACAGTGTAAAAAAAATAATTTAAAATGGAACTATCTTGCGAAAGTGTAAGGCACAAAAGATCAAATATAATATATTTCTTGATACCTACATTAAAACATGAAAATAGGTCAAACAACTAAGTTTCAGAACTTTGTATATCGGTATCAATGTTTCGCGGTTGTAAGGAGCAACCC
Organism: Saturnia pavonia; assembly: GCA_947532125.1. Lineage (NCBI taxonomy): Eukaryota > Metazoa > Arthropoda > Insecta > Lepidoptera > Saturniidae > Saturnia > Saturnia pavonia. The sequence goes on along the minus strand of OX383905.1, from coordinate 10,372,050 downwards.
TTGAAGGAACCACATTATCGTACCGCAAGGTTATCAAATTGACTGGTATCGTATCGATGTCTCTATAATTTTGCCTTCGTGACAATACAACAACTCTTAACAACGCTGAAGAAGTGTTTGCTCACGAATGAATTATTCGCCTCTAAAATGCTACTGATGTATTATTTTCTTAACTAGCCTTGTGCAGATTTTTCCAATTGTAAGTCAAGATAACGATTTACGAGAACTAGATAACGTACTTCATATGATGATCCATATCACAACCGTCATCAGAAGTTGTATAAATCTTTAGAATCTTTTCTTGGGATAATAATAGATTTTATCTTCTTTATAATGCAATGTCAATATTTTTGGAAGGGTTAGTAGTCATTGTATTTGTATTAGTCATGTTATTGCCACGTCAATACAACCAACCAACTTAAATAATAATAATACATTTCAAGAAATGAAATCGAAACAATTATGACGTAGTGGGGCAAACTCGGTCAACGCGTCAATATCGTAACGAAACAAAAACTACTACTTTTAATTTAAAAATACATCGATAAGTTTCTATCTTCATTTTTCGGCAGTTGCATTTAAAACTTTATCTTTGTAAGCTTAACGTGTTATAATAAACGGTTGGTTTAAAAAAAAATCAAACAAGGTAGGGTGAAGGTAATAGTGCACGATCTTCAGATGTTTCTTATGATTTTTACAGTATTGTGGTAAACAAATAAAGCCCTCGTTTGCAGCGCCCTCTTTATAACAACATCCTTGAAATTATCTCTAAGAGCAGTACGAAGTACAAGTTCCAAATATACGAGAAGAGTAAATACATGGGTGCGAGCGACCGATAACGATAGCTTGTCCAAATAGCGGCATATTGCTTGCGGATAATCCGCGAAACATGTCCGCCGCGCCGGCGCGTTCTGTGCTACGCATTGTACAATAATAATCAGACTTTTGGAACGATATCTGATGCTTCTTTATACCATATTAAGTTAAAAACAGTCTAGATTCTTTCTGATTATTATTTCTTGTATTATTTTTCTTGTGGCAAATATGTGTAATTTAGACAGAGAGGGGATCAGTTTTTCATCCCGAATGCTGAGGTAACGGCAGTGATCTATTTGTTTCACCCAAAACCCAAGCAATTGGAAAATGGTATCCAGTCACGAACGATACTGACGTTTGACTGATGTTGAACGCGGTGATTTTGTCAAGGAATTTCGATTATTTTTTGTAATGTAAAATTTTTTGAACAAGCTTAGGTATTAAGTTAAGACGACGAGTAATGGACGGTTCCATTAAGAAATAAGCTTAACAAGTCGTCAGTTTGTTTCTATGATTTAGCAAAAGTTTTATCTTTCATGGATATTAAAAGGGGCACTTTGTTTTTTATCAGTTAAAACTTTGTCAGCCTTTGTGAGTAGATAATGTAGCTGTTTTTTTTTCCTTAATAAATTCATAAATTATATTCATCTGATGGCTGTTTATACTGAATATGATATTTTAAACGGAGAGTTATGAGGTTCGTAATTTTGTAATAAAATTAATTACAGATATTGATGATTCTAAAGTTAATAAATGTTTTATGTAAAGCATTGTAAATATGCTTCGATGAAGAATATACATAATTTTAACACAAATTAATAATACATTTAAAACAAATGATTACGCAAACATTTTCCATCTTAATCAAAATAAAAATGGGCCTCTTAAACTAAAGCTTGAGGTAGAATACTGTGCTGCTATTTCATTTACCATGAAATATCAAGACGAATTATAGAATACAAATATAAAAATTATTTAATTTCTCTCTGTATCTGGATATACACTTGCTGGTGTCAAAACTAAAATGAGAGAAATTAAAACAAAGTCACTGTAACAGATTTATTACCATATCCAGAGTGGTTATGAACCATTCGGGTACAGATTCCTGCCACACTGGATTCCTGGGTATACGCCGTCTGATCGCGGAACGCGACACTTTTTTTTTTCGAACTGACTATACTGTTAGCCTTAGGGGCCCTGGAGACTTTACGGCTTTTACAGGTTTACCGGGCTTAAGGCTTAAGGCACTCAGCCACGAAAGCTTTGCAACAACATCCGAGGGTGCCAAAGTGGCTGAACTTCGGCTCGGACTGTTGCGCGTATGCAAATAAGTCACGATATGGCTAATTCCCTATCATTCGATCTAAACTAACTATACATGTATACATGTTTCTTCCCCCTGGGAGGAGGGACGGAACATGTGTATGTGTATTTAGTGGTCTGAATTTTTTTGTCTAACTAGGCAAAAAAAAGGTCCCTTACAGAACCTATGTACCTATGTGGTGTGCATGTGTGTATAATGCAGTGTCATGTGTGTCTGTGAGAGCTAGTGAATGTAGAGTCACTGTATCGCGCGAGGCCTTGGCTCAAGGGCTCCATACCGATGGATCGGACCTAGGCTTGAGTTGCCGCAGAGGAAGGTCGTGGCGGGTGGAACGCGACACGCTTAAGCGTATTACTATGGAGGATTTCATACCTGGTATATATGTTGGTCGCGATCTAGGCGGACACAATTCTCGTTATCTTACCATCCAGCCAAATTATTTTTAATAACAATATATATTGTTATATAGCTTATGATGGTAGAATTAATAAAAAAAATTAACCGATATGACAGAATTATATTGAATGCAGAACGAACGCGGTCGCAATATTTGTATCAATTCCGCGGTTCTCTATTCGTTTTGTAACGTTTTTGCGTTTTACGTAAAATGGATATTGGAAGCAGTGATGTGCGAAGAGTTACATTTACGGATCCGTAACTTGAAAAACATTTTACATTAAAATGTAATACTGGTTACTGAATTGATTTCAAATATTTCTCGTGTACAAAATCATTTTATTATAAAATTATGTTTAACTTTATTTTAATATATACTAAGACGTCTTTCTTATTTATTTATAATAAAACAAAACACCAACGAGATTTACATTGTGACAAATTATAAGATTTCCGACAAATATGACTCTAAAGTCTAAACAAATGCAATTTTAATTATAGGTGTTTACGATGAACTGTTAAAAATAATCAATTAAAAAAGAGCTCGAATGAATTTGGAAATGTAATCAGAGATAAAAACAAATAAAATTCAATGAATTAACCTACAACAAATTAAAATATACATACATAATTTACAAAGGGAAGCGGATTTATATTTTTCAAGGCTATTCGCGAAGATGCCTAGATCTGACTTTTTTGAACGTGATGATACAATTCTATTGAACGAAGAGAAAAGCCTCAAGTTTGTTCGGTAATGATAGTTTGATATAGTTAGTAGCGAGTGTATTTTAATTACCTGGTATTGATTAGTTTATCAATGGACTAGAAATATATAATTTCTGATAAAGATTATATAAAACTTCAAATAGTTTTTTATAACTTGCTTCGTTTACTCTAATAATATTTAACAACAGGCAAGCACTATGGGTGTGTTCCGGCAGTTGCACTTGAGAGTCTTAGCGTGTTATTATCTTGAGTCCCTTAACATCAGGTAAGGTTATGGCCAAACACTAAACTTATATAGAATTCAAAAGGAAATATAAAAACAAGAAATAATACAAAACCAAAAACAATATTATTAATTAACATAATGTAAATGTAAATAATAAGTTAAATGAAGTAAATTTTAGTATATTTCCGTAGGAGAATATAAATTTTATTTAGTTTAAATGAGTAACAAGAAGCGTTGTTAAATTCTCCTCTAACTACCTCAACAGGTTTGAAGGTTAAAACCAATTTGACGTCGTAAAGATGGGTCGTCCGTACAGGCGGATTATTTTCTGCTCCATCATTCTACAACATCAAAAGGGTTCTTAAATTAAGCTCACTGAGTTCGTGAGTGGCCAACCGTGTCGGTTCTAAGAAATTTAAAATTTCATTTGGATGCGGAAAATATAGATTAGGCTTTTTATGCAAGTTCATTAAAATGGTTGGTCAGTTCCTCATCGAAAGCAGAGGAAAGAATAAGGTTTGAAGAGCGATAGTTTTTCGTGGCATTAGAAATTTGGTCATGTTAGAAGGCTGTAATAGTAATGAAAAGATTCGAACAGTATAACAGACATATCTAAAATTTTGCGATATATTATGGGATATCCACTCGTAGTTTTTAACATGATTGAGGCTCTGTACTGTATTGGAAACGGTCAGCGGAAAAACTACGTCCCATTGATGTATTAACTGAATCAATTAACTGAAGCAATTATAACTATAAAGCGTATTTGTATTAATTAAAAACTAGTTCCGCAAATTTATTGCACTAATATCAGACAATACTGATCAATCTCAGCGGCTAACATTGAGTGAAGTATATTATCAAATTATGAACAGTTGGCTCTCAAAACGCCAAGTGTAACCTCATATCTTAGTAACTGGACATAGAGAGGAGAGTATAGGAGAACAGCAAGATCTTGTCGCATAGAAATTAACCAATTTGTTTGGTTACCAACCATATATCCGTTCCTCCCTGTACTATGTTAATTCCCTATTACGCGCACTGGCACGACTACCTTAGAAATAAACCTTAATCAGTCAGTTTGAATAAAACGAGTACTACCAAGTCTCCATAATGATGTTCTCATTAAATCGATATGTGAGAGTAGTAGTTTTCTGATCACTGTACACTGTATATAATGGGTATATTTACTTTTTAAGTAACTGCAAATATTAAACTATCAATGTTTCGTACAGTAATAAAACACCATACCAACAAAAGGAAAAGAAAAACAAATTTTGTTCGGCCCAAGAGTGATGGAGAAATTTCCTGGTAAACGGCTCCTTCCGCGCAGGGACTATTTGTCTGAATTTGAATCACATTTGTTTCCAGGGAAATTTGTCTCCTAAGCCTCGAGGGTATATCCTGGCATGGTTTGCGGCTCTTCGTATCTTTTAATTGAATAAATACCTTGTTTATGTTTTTCTTGTGTGGAAATATAATTATTAATAAATTATAAAATATATAATACGTACATTTTAGATAGTGTATATCTATATACAGTTGCTATGTGAAAGAATGCCGATACTTTGCTATAAAATTGGAATACAAGAATTGTTTACGTTCTAATTTTCCGGTTGTCTTCACGAAATGTGAAAGCAGACGTCGGGATGCCTTGAATGTTACATACTTATATATACATACAATATATATAAATATATGTGACTAGAATGTTATTTATCCCTTCCCGAATTTGATAAAGCTCAAATTCAGAAGAAGTTTTTAATATGCAATCTCATTTGAAACTTTTTTTCCTTTTATTATTATAGCTGGGCCATTAAATTAGCTTAATAATTTCTTTAACATTATCTTAACGACGTGCTGATCTCATAATGGGTCATATAATTTGCTGATTATCGAACAAAGTGTTCATTACTTAGGGAATACGTATTTTATTGTAACATATATTTTCTGTTTATGTTTATACACAAACTATCTAATAGTGCAATCATTTATCTCATTCGTAATTATATAGATAACTTCTCTTAAATTACTATTACATTGAAGAAAAGTGTTATAGTGACTGTTTTTTTTTTAATTGTAATAAGTAGCAATCAGGCATGCAGTCCACTTGCCAGCCTCAAAAAGACAGTAGTCCTACCGCCAATCTTAATAGCTTCTTACTTATGAGGACTGAATTGGAACTGAAGTGGACCAAACCCATTATAATAACAGATGCTTTGCTTAAAAAAATAGTTATGGCAGTCGAACTTTGCAGTTGTTTTACCACTTTTTATTGCGGTTATTAGTATTGAAAATATCAGTTCACTATCACTTTTATCCCTGTTCCTAAAATATTGTGTACATTGTGACATAAATTTAAAACTATTCCTATTCCTTAAAATGATTGAGAGAGGTACGAACAGTATTCCATACACGGCCGAAATTGTGCCTTACATCACAATACTCTGAACTTGTCGTCGGTGTGTGTGCCAGTTAAGAATAGCACCACCCCATTTCAACTCGTGGGTGTCGTAAAAGGCGACTAAGGGATTAGCTGAAGGACGGGCAGCATCGTCTTTTGAGTATTATTTTTAACCAATTACGAACGCTAACCCGCTTGCCAATCGTGGCGATTATGGCAGATACCCTCCAAACAATGATGACTAGGTTAGTTAAAACCAGTATAACATTATGTTAAAAACTCTATGCTGTACGAATTTCACACTAAAATAAGGAAATGATTTCAAAAATTATTATTCCCATTCCGCAATAGGAAACTTTTAACAAGAAAACTTTTCAATATACTTCGACAGCAATGAACTGTAAAGTTACCGGGAGTACCAACGAATAAATTTGGATCATTGTTTTTAATCGATTATGAATAGGTACATTACATTTGTGGAGTATTAACTTTTTTTTGTAGCACGGCAAAGTGTCTTCACTGTGCATGATGCTAATAAGCACAGTTAAATCAAAAGAAAACGGCAACCGCCATCATTACTCATCGCTGTCATGCGGACATGCATGCTTCCCGGTAGCTGGATATACACTGGCTGATCCCAAAACGCAACAAACTAAAAGACAGCATGTGCGTAGTGTTCGCGGCCCTGAGATCCCTACCACCCAGCTTGATAATTGGATATACATCGGCGACTCTCCTAAGCGTGCCAATATGGCAAGTTTTGTTTAATATCTGTTATAATATTAGGAACAATTTTGTGTATTCTAATCCTGATATTAATCTGTAACAGATTGATTTGTATGCCTTTTTGTCTGTGGCTCCCTTGTCTATTTCATTACTGTCCTTTATCGAGTCCGTGTCCCTAGTCCTTACTACGTAGTGTGTTTATTCTGTTTCTATTCAGATTAATTAAATGTATAACTGTATTCAAAATATAACGAAAGTATACAATTACAGCATTATTCCAAGTATTCTCGATTATTTTATTTTCATTCAACAGTTACACGCAGATTCCACTGCACGTGGCATTATCCATCCGAAGAAGTATTAAACCTGCTGTATTGTAATCGCGATCCAGATGGACAGAATTTTCATGTCCCACCACCCAAAAACGTTAATTACCATTAGTTAATTATCATACGTTTATCCGATTTTCGATCGAATTTCATACCGTGAAAATATGGAACCATCTCCCGGCTAATGTGTTCCTTCTTACGACATCGGGTCCTTTAATCATAACGTGAAGAGATATTTATGCAGGCCGGCATGACAATGACATGACATGACAATTTCTAGGAACTTGTTACAAATATTTCATTAAACTAGTCGCCATACCAGAAGTCGATGTTACATAGTCCTTTGAAAAAATACTATAAATTAAGGGACTTAAGTTAACAACCTTACAACCGATGTCGATATAAACGAAATCCACTGTCTATGAAATAATACATTTGTGTTCATATTTTTTGTATAAGCATATCTTTTCATATTTTTTTTGTAATATCAGTATTTATAATATCTGTAGTTCTCTCTGAGCATGTTTTTTTCAAATATCGTGTTAGATATCTTTTGTAAAGGACACTGATCACAACATGACATAAAAAATTGTCTGTTTATATATGTATGTTTGAATTTAACTCAAAAAGGAATTGGCCAATTTTTTTAAAAATTTGTACACGGGAAACTAATGTAATTTCTCAATTGATAGGCTGTATGAATTGTTATTAATATAAGTAGAAATAAAATTACGAGACTAAACTAATAACTGCGTAAAAAAATCGTGCGAATCCGCTACGCACTACTAGTTAGAATTATACATTGCAACTTCAGTTCATTATAAACGATTCTAAAATTACCAACAAACTTGAATACTACTTGTATCATCTTTTCTTACTTAAAAATAGATCAATGTATTTTGGGCATCAATGTGCCTTTCGTGAAGCGTCGAAAAGCTCGGCTCGCCGCAAGATATCGGGTTGCTTGCAGTCGCCGGGAAATGACTCGGAAATTGCCCCATTATGCTTGCAAATCGTGAGCTGCATTCGAATTACTTCTTTGCTTGTAATTTTGCACGCTACGAAGCGAACGTAGAGGATAGCCTGAAAGCATCTACGCACTCAGATGACGGGACGACAGACATAATGGTGTGATAAAAGCGGTTTTCAAAAGCCGAGTTAAATTATCTACGGAACATTTAAAACTGCAATCTAGCTTTGGTTGATATTTGAAATAAATATTTTACATCAATTATAGTACTGCTATTTCTTATAAACTATAAATAATTAAATTAAAGTAATTAAATAGTATAATTTTTAAATCTTTGGGAATTTATAACAAACGATATAAAGGAGATTGATTTTAAACGTTATAATAACAATCAAAAATTAAGATATCTGTACTAATGTTATATTGCTACATAGTTTGTATGTTCGAACGTATTAAATCCTAGGCACAAACAGTCGGATTTAAAAAATATATAATATAATTTTTTTCTTGAGTTTTATAATTTTGTAAAACATTGTGTAACATTTCGTCACATTAGAAAAAAAAACTTCCGCTATTATTAAGTAAAATCAAATTATATTATACATTTATTATGTAGGCACATCAATATTTTAATATCTATAATGAATTATGCAGCCATAGACAACTATATGCCTATGGCTGTCAAGTGTCATACAAAATATATTAGAACAACATTTAATTAAATAATAGATTCATTGGTTTATCTTGGATAACTGGAACTTTCAGTGTGCCATTGATTTCTTCACATAATTTTAGATATAAGTGTTTCGTATATTTATGTAAACAATGGTATGTGGATATTACAATTTATTCACATTAGAAAGTAACCAAATATGACGGCTGTCATAGTGTCATGGGTGAATGAACTTTGTTTAAAGAACTCTAATAAAACCAACTATACGCAATAAAATGAAGTAATCAGCTTTTTGCGGAAACTACAAAAGCACCTTTAAGGCAATTGGGTATTTGAAAAAAAAAAGAATATCTTTTATTTAATGAATTTTAAAACTTCATCATCATTATGATAATAGTCAATTGGAAAAACCCTTCAAACATTTTTTTTTTTAATAATTAACTTTGAAAATTGTAATATTTTAAAAATAATCATATGGCTACGAACGCGCCACGATTGATCGCCAGCTTTGTGACGTCATAATGTTAAAGGAATTTCATCTATTAAGAGTCAAAACACTGTATCAGCCGTGTGCTACAATGAGTAGAAAATAACATTATGACGTCACATGCGCTCGGGTTTGTTCGGGAGCTGTCGACGTGTCTGCGGTAATGAATTCAAAAATTAATTTTTATTTTGTAATAACTTTCGAAATATTGCGAAAAAAAAATAGTTTCGTTATAAAACTTATATATGATCTTTCCATTTATCACAAACAATTTTTTTTTCAAAAATTGCCCTATTTACAAAATATCTTGTTGGACCAAATACTGGATACCACTGGATTGGACCAAATAATGGACCAAATACTGTAGAGCTCAAAGATACAAAATATCTGTATCGATTAGCAAAAGTGAGAAAAAATAATGAAAGGGAGATTTCACACATTAAATGTATAAAAGATAAAGTATAATGAATCGTTGGAAGGGATATTTTGAACGAAGAAAATGACTAGGTTGGAGAGTTAGAGATTACACCTGTAAATATAGGTGTCATGCAAGAGATAAGTGAGGATGAAGTAAGAAAAATTATGTAAAATATGAAGAATGGAAAAGCAGTAGGACCAGTTGGACTACCTGTTGAAGTATCGAAGTTTTTAAAAGCAGATGGATGGACGTGGCTGACTTTATTCTTTAATAAGCTGTTGCGAGAGGAGACGATTCTAGTACCCATTTTTAAATCATCTCATGAGGAGGGATGAAAGTCATGTAACTAGAAGAATGTTAAGTATGAAGGTGGATGAATATAAGAGTAGAGGGAGACCGAAGAAGGTATGGATGGACTGTGTGAGGAATGATATGCGTATAAAAGGGGTGAATACTGAGATGATAGTTAAAAGAGTAGAGTGGAAGAGAAAAACATGTTGTGTCGACCTTACTTAGGTGGGATAAGGGTAAAAAGAAGAAGATCAATATTAAATTTTAATTTCTAGTTTTTTAATATAAATATATATGAATATTTGGACTTTCAAATAAACAGTCCAATATCTGCCCATTATAAAGATTATTATTCAGAGATATGATGAAACAAAAAACTAAATAAACATTAAATATGTCCATGTCATAAATCAAAATACCTGACACTCGTATGGAAACAAAACAATAATTTATACTGTACAAAAGAATAAATTAACAAACAAACTGAATCAAGATGTAAAAGTAATGTAATATTAGAGTGGAATTCGAGGGCTACGCACGAACAAAGCAAGGGTAAGCCTTCATACAGTACCCGCACGAGTGGGTTAAGTGTTCTCCACTACTAATCGCTTACAAGGACCTCTTTAGAAGATTTCAAGGGTTCTTTCGACGGATCACTATTGCTGGAGAAACACGCTTCGATGTTAGATAATTAGTTCTCTTTAATTAGACTGGCCTATTGATTCTAGTTATCTTTTCTATATTATATTATATTTTTAAATCCACCATCATTTACATGTATCAAAGATGAGCACATATTTGTATATATACGCCGTTGAAATAATTTGTAAAATCACTATAAAATGGTTTTAAAAGTACAAATCTAGGTGTGGTAATGGAATTTTATGATACAGTTATGTCTTTCATTTTTAGCACATAAGTAACAGATAGGAATAAATATGTATATAGAACTATGTATAGTTAAAAGAATTGTAAAAGACGGTAAATGAATAAAATTCATGGCAAAAGGAGGTAAGACAAAAACTTCTCAGTGTTATTTAGCATAAAAGGCGAGCCGATTGGCGACTCGTCAGTCCCTTTCGGGATTCACTGCCGTAACCACTGAAGATTTCCTGCCTCGCCTCCAGCTGCCCTCTGAATACTGAAGACTGCTTTTTCATTTTTTATTCTGAATCAGATTCAAAGCCACGGACTTGAAGCCCTAGGAGAGTTAACTCACACATAAATATTGTAAATTTACTTTAAATATTTAGGATTCGATTTACTACGTTCTTTAGTAAAATCTCTACATATTATTAAGATTAGAATTACAATAGAATAGTTGAAAATTTATAACATTTTTTTTTTCTTTATTAGATATTGCCGTTTATATAACTTTGCTGGGTGGCGTTTTGAGGTTATTTGCAATTATTTATTCGTAGACACGCCTTTTTAAGCCCAAACTAAAATAAAACTACGTGTTTTAAAACTGGGTTTCCTTCTTCAGCGATTACTACATCACGGCTGGATGTGTTTTTTTTAGTTCTTAGATTAAAAACACGATAACCTTTTACATTCTCTGGATATCAAACCAATAAATGTTTCTCGGATATCTTATCCCATTTTTTACTTCTTTCCTTTGCTACGTGCACCATGATAACACTTCCAAATTATCTTAAATGGCTTACATATGGTTTATTACCAGACCACATTTCATATGCTGGTTTCCCATTTAAACCATTGGATAAAATTCGATTCGATACGAAAATTAAGTGCGATTTTATTTCAAGGGATTAGGTGCTGAACAGTTAGTTCATCGCAAGCTTGAAGCGGTTCCATAGGATGAGGTAGTTTGTGCCAATTATGACCATATTTTACTAGGATAAAGTATTCTAACAAAAATGTGAACATACCATAACTAACTTGCGCAAATATTTATGGTTGCTATGGTTACGCGTCAGAACACAAGGGCAGGCACCTTAACGCGTGTTTCAAACAATCTGGTTGAGGCGTCGTTTCTATATATAATACGTCAATGGTAATTGGCTGATATTTTGGACAACTTATTCAAATGCCGCCGACACAGTTTCCACGACTAATTTTTGTCTGTAAACGATGTTTACTATTGCATGTACTACTAACTTCGAAACAATTAGAACTCTGACTAAATTAAACTATATTACTGAAACAGTACTGGGCCCATAACCTAAAATAAAAAACTACATGTAAGTATTATGATTGACAAGTTTTTTTTTTTTATTTTGACATAAAAACACAAACTATTTGACATCGATAATGTGGTTTAGCTTTAGTTACAATATGTGTTGTATCATATTAGATTTATTAAGCGCGTTGTATTGTAAAATTGTGAGTTTAACAAAGTAACATTAATAATCTAATACTCGGTAAATGTTGAGTAATACTAGTATCAATATCGTTTAATATTGTAATATAAAACATTGATTGCTGAAATGGTTTTGTAAAATTAGTAAACTCGATTCATTTTATACAAAACTATTTTGTATAAAATAGATGTTATGTATAAAATAGAAGTACTGATAAACATCCAAAGCTTTTCGAGTAAAATGACTATAAATTTTTTTACAGTGCGGATTAAGAAATAAATGAACACCTTGTGAATTGTGAACTTACCTATAAATTGCATTTTATAACTTTAACTATGAATACCTTGCCCATTGTAAAAAAGGTATAACATTACCTACATATTAATTAATAAACGACTAAAGAATTTATAAAGATAATTATATAAATTTATATCGGGAAAAGAAGTTTATCTTGAAATATTATGTATAACGTTTTAATATTATTGAGGCAAATCGTAATTGGTACAAATATTTTATTTATTCAGTCGCACAGCACAAATGTTTTTCTCGAAAATAGGTAACCTTATCAAAAAAACCTTTATAATGGTATCCCAAAATTTTTACGAATTTGATAGGACATTTCGTCTTTTAAGTTATTAAAAAAATGTTATAAATATTAATACGCTTGAAATATGTAGTAATCTTTTGCCTTTGATGTTTCTTTGAGCGTTTGACTTTGACGTGTAAAGAATAAATTAATACCACATTAACATACTCTTTGCGGTTACTTTTTAAGAAAGAAACCTTGGTATTAAGATTGATGAACATATATGTATAAAAATGCTCAAAAGAAATAATTTCAGAAATATATTTTACAAATTGTAATAAAATACACAAGGTTTAAACATTAAACCGTAAATAAAAAATATGCCTTTTACAAATGGTAATTGCCACTCGTACACATCGTGATAATAGACAAAAAAAACTGTACATTTTTTTTGTTGTACAACTCATGTAGCATATAAGCATATGGCCCGCCTGATAGTAAGCGGTTATCGTAGCCTATGGACGCTTGTAACACCAGAGGTATCACTAGCGCGTTGCCAATCTTGAACCCTCCTTCCACAAGAAACACAACACAAGGATATTTGGCTGCGATATTCTATAGGATAAAAGTATTTCATCAGTCGGGCTGCCTAAGTAGAGAAAAACCTCCAAAGAGATTTATCTGTACCTCAGATGTCTTTCTATTTCGTTTGTAAAATATCCAATACTATTATGTCCGTATGGACATAATTCAAGACAAGACAAGGAGCCACTTCAGATTTTAAAAGGGAACACGCTCCGTTATTTAGTGCAAAATAGCTAATTTTGTAGGTCGAATTCTCGAATTTGTAGTACAATGTATCAAAAGTAATATGAACGTAAAAGTGGCTCGTCAATCTAAACATTTGAACTGAGGAGCCACCTGAAGTAGTCAATGAATGTTTTTGAAAATTTTGTATCATACAGAGTAGTAAATGTGTATAGTACCTACAAAACATCTTGGTCGTATACTGCTAAAATTCAAGAAAATACAATACTTTTAGTACGACTCCTCAGTCTAATAAATAAGAGCGTGAATTTCTTCTAGGAAACTTATCGGTCAATTAATATATTCGACTTAATGATCATTTAGTAGTAGTTGTGTTCGAATTTCTAACATAGAAATAATGTAGTAAGACTGATATTTTTTTATAAATGAACGAAGTTAATTGGGCTTCTCAATCCAGACGTTGTGCATATAGATAATTGACTCTACTGGTCTGAGATCACAACGGAATCAAAAGCTATAGACACTAACATTTAGTACAAATTACTACTAAATATATACAATTCAACATTGTACATATTCGGTATCTGGAGACAAATATACTTTTCGATATTCCTTAAGAATTCGCTACGCTAACAAAACCTTAAACAAGCTGCAGAATCTATGCAAAAAATTTTCCCATGTTTTACATGTTCACTCAAGTTTTATAAATACTTTCCATTCTCTTCAAATTAAAGCTCATAATCATGATTGTTTGAGCAATAATGTGCCGAACTGTAACTGCGCCCTAGTAGAACAAGCATCATATCATACCTACCTGGGACTAATAGTGGATGACCGCTTTAATTGGAGTTATCAGGTAGGATTTGTATGTAGCAAGTTGCGCGCCATACTCGCCAAACTTTCCGTTATGAAGCTCAATGTGCCGTATGTAATTCGCTTGAAAATGTATAAAGCTCTTGTTGAATCTGTAATTTAATATGGTCTAACCAGCTATGGACGCACATTTAAAACCTACCTCGATAAGAAAAATAATCTGCAAATACGTATTTTAAAACGAATAGTACCAAACAATATAAAAATTAAATACAGTACCAACTACATAGGTTTATTTAAATATTAAGGTATTACCAGTTCATGACCGCGCTGAGTACTTGTTACTAATAGACCAATTTGATAACACCGATATACAAGTACCAGTAAAATACGAAGTTAATACACGACAGATATTAACCGAATCATTGAAAATACCATTTATAAAAAAAGTTTTATGGCAGACGTACCCGTATCTTTAACAATACCTAATACTATAAATAAAATACCAGTGGACGTTAGAGATAAAAAAAATAGTAAAAAAACAAAATACAAACATAAAGAGTACTACATCAACTCGATAATAGTACAAGTAAATAAATAACAATGAAATATTAACTAAACGTTTTACTTATACAATACATTGTTACAAACAGGGCGTTGAAACTCAGGCCACGGCATGTTAAGACAAACCCCAGAGGGTTAATAGGATGCCTTGAACTATACTTATTGTATTTTTTTGTTAGTGATAATAAAATAAATAAAATTGCTAACCAAATCTGTTAAGTTCTATGAATTTTTTATCGCAGGTCGCTGATTAAAATACACAGTATAAAGTTTTAAACGAACTGCAAGAAACAACTCTAGAAATTTCTTTAGAATGAAGACAATAATAATGTTTACTTGCTTTATGGAAGCGTATGCTAAAATGTGTGAACTAATTACCAGTGACAGTAAGTCGAGTGAGTAAGCCAAATAGTATTTCAATAATGTTTATTAAGGAATACAGTAGATCATATTTTAAAACTTTATCTATAATAATAATAAAAATCGTTTGTAAGTCTGTTAATAATTCTATAACTTCTGAACAAGTGGACAGAATGAGCTCATATTTATATATTTGTTTTATTGAGATGATGGTTTATAGATATGTTAGGATAGGTGGCACTATGGTAGAGCCATTAACTGCCGGAAATCGCATAACGTCTGCCGAGCCAGCTAGTATCTTATAGTTATTAGACACACTTACAATTAACCATCATTATATTGCATATTTCGGCTTTATCTTATAATTTTCCTATTCTACGTATTGATTTAACCCGAAGATATCTGATTATTTTATTGTATCAACAACTCCGTAAAATCTACAATAGGCTTCAGTGGCTAATTTTTTTTAAATTTTACTTATCGAAATTTGAATCATACAAACACGGATCAAGTAGTTATTAATGGTTATTTGTCGTAGATCTAAACGCGTGCTAGTTCGTGACGTGAATATTTTAACGTGCTCCCCTCAATAGTTAATTTGATTCGACCTAAACCAACATCATCTTACTTAATTCGTAAATATTGTTTTTACACACGTTACTGTGCTTGTTATAACCAGTGGTTAATGCATACTAATAATTTATGTGAACGTTATCGTATTTAAAATGTATTATCACACACCAATCCCATTTAATAAATAAACGCCCATAAATTAAATTCATTTTTAACTTTTTTTAAGAAGTTAATTTGTTCTTTTTTGTTTTTCATGATTTCTCACCTGTTTTTATTAATCTATTTTTAATAATTAGCTTAACCTTTATTGTTAACTCCGTTAGAAATGTATTCTCTAAACGGGAAGTCCTTGTTCCTGAAATACAGGCTAACCTAATTTAGGAACCAGAGCTACATTGATGCTATGTATTATGAGTGACTCAATAAAGAATTTATTTATTAATTTATTATCAGAAATCGCAAATATTATATTTGTATAATAATGTAAAAGTAATAAAACGGAATAACTATTAAGAAATAATGCGAACGGTGTTTAGTCTATATATATATATATTCCTCTGTTGTATCCACGAACAATGGCACTAAAGCAAATACTTTATAATATTCAAACTATATATAAAACTGCCATGTTCCATAAATCAAATAAAATTATACATTTTTTAACACCACTCCCGACTTAGGTACTCCATCTTCACGATGTTTAGATTTCATGTAGACCATTTTACGAATATGATATGGTAACTCTTTGTACTCCTGTTAGGCAACATGTTATTGCCCTCGCGGAACTCTTTTTTTTAATCCTTACATTTCTAAATGTTTTTCAGACAAATTGTTTACAAAAAAATTGCGAACAATAAACTTAACCAAAAGGAAATTTAATTACTGACTTTATTATATGGCCAACTATTATTTAAGTAAAAAAAGTTTAAAACCAAAACAGTAACGGGGCTGACTATAATGACTGCATTTAATTTGTTATCACTTCTTGTATAGATATTTACATATTGTCGCTTAGTTCCGACGTTAATAGTTATTTCTGTCATCGTTTCACCCCATTTCATCGTTGATGAGATACAATCACAGTTCAAATATCTTTTCCTTCCATTACTTCAGGTAACAAAACAATATTAAGGAAGCCTGATGCTCACCGCCTTATAATGTTGTCTTACTCCACAAATGATATCTGCAAATGGCACACACGCGGCATACAAAACGTACCGGTTTCGCCCCTCGCCTGTAAATTTGCTAAGGTTTAATGAAACCAAGAAACGCAGCGTCGAACGCTCCAGATTTGATTAGTACAGTACGCCAAGCACGTACTAGTTATGTTCATTTGATTAAATGAATGTTTGACTTAGAATAGTTTGCTCTCAACGCCTCGTCATTTGACAATGTCAAGCTATGTTAAGAATTTTAATATGTCGTCGTACCTTGTGGCATATTGCTTCAGATACTTAATTAAATAATGTTAATACAACAGCGAATAAACCTGAAATCAAGTTTTCTAATTGTGAAAACGTAAAGTTATGTAAACATGTTTATTTCTTCGGATATTAGCTTAAAAAGTAATAATTACATTAGTAAAACTGTATCAGAATATTTAGAATTCAACTCAGTGACGCTAATAAAGTTTATAATTGGTAGACTTAAAAAATCATCAGTATGCGATATATTAACCAGCTGACAAATAATGTCTAATTTACAAATTAATAATCTAATAATTAAAAAACAAATGATATATGTATTAATAAATTCATAGTAATATAACTTAATTTATTTATGCCTTAAGATGAATTAATAAATTTTAATTATTTATATGTCATGTACCCCTAGTACAAAGTACGTTTCAATTATTATGATAATACTAGCAACCCGCCCCGGCTTTGCAAGGGTAGCAGAATAATACATATAACTCTATTGGTTTACGCGAATTTTTTCTACAATCACAGTCATATTTCAGCTAATTTACACAAAACCGTAATAAGTTATACACCTAAACCTTCCTCATAAATCACTCCGTCCATTGTTGAAAACCGCATGAAAATCCGTTCGGTAGTTTTTGATTTTATCGCGCTCAGACAGACAGACAAACGCAGCGGGGGTCTATATTTTATAATATGTATAGATATTTTCAAATAAATATTAAATTCTAAAGACATTTACATCTGAAATTTTAAATTGGACAGAACATTTCACGGAATGTCAATTCACAAAGAATTCTATTTACCTCTTTTGAGAAATTCAAATATCCAGGAAAGGATTCGTAAATCACGTGCACATAGGATAGTATGTGTACAATAGCAGCCGATGCGTTATCTGGCCCCAGAGCCCCGGGCTGCGATTCCCACTGTCAGCTATATAAAATACGGGTGTCATCAAAAATACAACGATACATGCTGCATGAATTATAGTCGAAACACGTAAATATGTAAATAACTACACAGAATATTTAAAAGTTATATGTAAAAATAGAATTACTAAATAATATGTAGCGGTACTATAATGGGAATTTTCTTATATTATAAAACTGTTTTTTATTATTCTTTTAAAACGTATAGATCAATAATTAATTATGTATATATGCATGTACTTGTATATATTTTATTTCTTTAATATATTTTTAACGTATCTATACTGTATATAAATAAAAATTTAATGCTGTTCGTTTGTGAGTGCATCACTTAAGAAAAGCTGGACCGATTTGGCTATTTTTAGTTTTAAAATGTTCCTTATAGTACGAATTAGGTTATTATGGAAACAAATAGAACAAATTCCCGGAAAATTCGAGAAAACTAAACGTTCTTTTTTATCGGATTTTTGTAAAACCGTAGCTCAAGATTCAAAGGATGGATATGCGTAATTATTTTTGTTTTGTGTGTTGGAACAGATTACTGAAATAGCTAGCTTATCAGATACACGTGCTCTGTACCGTCCACGTATACTAATGTTATAATGCTCAAGACGCTGTATGTTTTCTTTTTGTTTGAATACGCTGGTCTTGAATTACTAGTCAGATTTATAAAATTATTTTCGTAATTTACCCTAGCAGTAATGTACGTCAAGTAATCTGGCAAGCTACAGGCAAGTACGGGAAGTGAGAAAACAATAATTTAACACGGGTGCGTTGGCGACAGCGTTGTGGAGAGATGGTCGAATAGCAACACTGGTGAAACCGTGGGGCACAGTTAGTAATTTATAATGTTACTATTTTTTGTACAAGTATCGACAAGTGTTCCATGAAACAATTTACTTTTAAGAGTGCTTGTACATAGTTACTGGCAGCTTTGAAATATAAAATGAACCTATGTTAAACACCATGGACACTGTTTGTAAAAAATGTAATACCTAGTATTTTAGAGTAGCACGGTAAATAAAGGCATTGCTGATGATAAGCACATTACATCCAAAAACAACAGCGTCCATCGAGTGGTCGACAGTCCATCGCTGGTTGCCGTTGTCATACCAGCCTGCAAACCTCACTGCAGCTGGATATACAATGGCTGATCGCGAAATACGACAAACCAAAAGAGTATCACGGCGACGGGTTTATCACCATGTGGATGGTGGTAGCGATACAATTGGGTGCAGATCGCTACCGTCCCACTTGAGTACTGGATGTACACTGGTTGATCCCAGAATGCGACATGCCTAAGCGCGACACTACTGCGAGTCTTACACCAAGCTTATGGTGGTTGCGTCCAGTCAGACACAATTATCGTATCCTATCATCCAGCATCCTAAATTTATTCTCAGCGTAATAAAACTACAAACATGACTTATATAACACCTAAAAATATATACATGAGTACAATAAATATTTACTAAAACACACGTATCTTACAAAACTCTAAACACTAATCTGAAACTTGGTGTAAATAAGTCAAGGCGAAGTTTAGAGAAAATGTCTCGAGGGCCCGTCACGTTTCCTAACCAAACTCTGACCGACACAAGCCACAGTCCGAGTTTCGAGAAAGTTCTTTGCATGTGGACTTGGTTAAAACCATATCGGACCTTCTCGAAACCTACTATCGTGGTTGTACAAGCAATGGACATTGGCGATCGAGTTTCTCGTACTTATGTTAGTACACGCGATAAGTTTTGTATACAACTTGATTGCTCGATAGAGGAAGTTGACAGTCGAATTTGGTAACAATTCATGATTTATTACTGTACTTATATTAAGTAAGTAACGTTACATATGTTGTGAACATTCAATGTTCAAAGCAGTGTGGTAGAAAAATGTATTATGGAATTATTATTATTTATATACATTTTTTTACAAAAAGTATCTAATATAAAAACACGCGCGAATGAAATGTTTTCAAAATTTCAAAACATTCGGTAAGTTGCCGTTTGTTTGCCTTAATTCTCTGCTAAACGTTCCTCTATACATTAGCTTTCATGCATGGGACATGAAAATCCAACACGATTAAAAAAAAAATGAACACTTTAAAATAGTGAAGAGACACTATTTAATTTAAAAAGTAAAGTACACTTACCCACTCAATTCGTTGACAACACTAATTAGGCGCGAGGAAGTCAATTCAAATTGCTGTTACAAAATTTTCGTTTTGCTACAGGCGTACATTAAGCAAGCTGTATTTCACTTTCCAATGAAATATAAAATAAACTCTTTTTCCTTGACATACAATCCAAAGACTATTGAAAAAGGAATATTTGAAACACACAAAATTCACAGCTGGAAACTCATTCAATCAATCTGCCGGCCATTATTTGTTGGGAACATTTTAAAATTCTTTGGTGACAATTTCTACTCTGTGCGACTGTTTGACCAAAGTCTATTATGTATTTCATGTTGGCAGTATGAACGTAAACAATGACTGTTTTATTTAATTTTATTTAAAGTACTTATTTGTAACACATAGTACATACATTTTAAATTTCTGCACTCCTTCTAAAATATAAATTCAAAATATGCCACATCTCACACTTCTCCGTACGTGCAATATGCTTAAAAAGGGGTACAAATGTTTTCTCTTCACGTAGATACTTAATATTATTTAGTTGACTAGCAACCCGCCCCGGCGTCGCACGGATACCAGAGTATGACAGTTTGACAGATTGTGATAAAATAAATGAATTAAATTTAATTTGTTATGAAACCATTCGTTGCTACTGCCTATAGCTAACAGATTTCATTACTTGTTTTATAAAAACTTACACCCCACATTTTATAACCCTTAAGTATAGAATTAGAAAAAACTATGAAACACGTCTTCTTTACTTTCTAACTAATTTGCTAATATACCAATATTCATAGATCTATCATGTAGTTTGGGCTGTGCGTTGATATGTCAATCAGTCAGTCAGTTATCCTTTTATATACATAAAAAACTAATCTATCTAACTATATATTTAAATTTCAATTCGCGTCGATTGAAATGAATTTGAATCCCTGCAATGAGCCTGAGCTTTCGGTTAA
This sequence comes from Saturnia pavonia, assembly GCA_947532125.1. Lineage (NCBI taxonomy): Eukaryota > Metazoa > Arthropoda > Insecta > Lepidoptera > Saturniidae > Saturnia > Saturnia pavonia. Next base: position 10,350,893 of record OX383905.1, on the reverse strand, counting down.
GGAAAACAACGTGAGGAAACCATAGCATGGTGGTTGGGCTTTTTCTAATGCTCGCCTGGCTAGCTAATACCCTCAAGTTGAAAATCTGTCGCCAAGCACCAATAGGTGTGTTCCGGCAGCTGCACTTGAGAGCCAGTCTTCCACTAGGTTTAGTGTGTTTTCATATTGGGCCACATTGTCACTTAACATCAGGTGAGATTGTGACCACTACGCCAAACATATAACGATAAATATATATCGATAAATATATATGCGGATTTTGTGTATACATTTCTCTCTACTTGGGGCAGCCCGACTGGTGGAATACCTCCACCCTGCAGAAGATCGCAGCCAAATGACCTAGTGTTGTGTTCCTGCGGTGAGTAAGGTTTCCAGAGCTCCTTGGGGAAGGGTGGGTTCAAAGAGAGGTAGGGCACAGATAAATTTCTTTGGAGATTTCTCTCTACTTGGGGCAGCCCAACTGGTGGAATACCTCCACCCTACAGAAGATCACAGCCAAATGACCTAGAATTTTCGCTATAAGAGTAGCCGCTAATAAAACATGTTTAAATAATAATAAAAAGAAATACGGAAAAATGTTTGTTATTAATTAATATTTCTTAAAAACTCGAAAAATTGATTCCTTTTTTTAAAATATAGAACATATTACTCATCAAAATGTGTAATATTTTATTTAAAAATAAAAATTCATTTTATTATCATAATTATATAGTCTGTACAATTTTTGAATAGTTATTAGACGTTTAATATTTAGTCGATTGATGCGTTTGTTGTTTTTTATGGTTATTCAGTCAACAAATGAAACAGAATGTTTTGGATTACGTTATGAACGTGTTGTTTTATATTTTTAAATAAAAATAAGGAAATAAATGTTTTTAATTTTACAGTAGAAGTAATGGAATAACTAATAATGGTGTTGTGTTATATACACAAGTGCGTAGGTACCGCTTTGAAATTAATTAAATGTGTCCCAGACAGACGTTTGTGTCGCGAAAATGTGTCTCACGAAGGGTTATCACACTTAATCTCCGTGAGAGGATGGATAGATACCACCTTGACTTTACTTATTTAGATAACTAGCTTTTGCCAGCTCTCATGTCAAAGCGGACATTGTATTTAAAGCTAAATTCTTTAGAATGTTTCACTCACAAAGCGTAACAGCCTCGATATCCTAGGAATGGATATTCATTGTGACCTTAATCTCAGAGATTACATTGGAATTGTTATCTCCGCAATATCCAGGAGACTGGGCATCTTGCATCGCATCTTTGGGACGGTTCCACCCAATACCTTCTTGGTGAACCGGACAGGCTGCAGCGACGTGCTGTCCGCATCGTGAAAGACACAGACGACGCTAAGTATTTAGAACCGCATCAGCTGCGAAGAGACATTACCTCGCTAATCGTGTCTTATCGTCTGTATCATAGTGAATGTTCTGAAGAATTGTTTGACCTCATCCCATCATCTCTCTTTCACAACAGAACCATGCGTACTGGTCTACAGAGCAATAGCTATATAGTCGCGCCCATCATGGCACGAACAAAGAAGTTCGGAAATTCTTACCGTGCATATATGGAGTAGTTTCCCAGCCAACGTGTTCCCTCCTTCCTTTGATATTGGGTCCTTCAGACAAGGTGTGAAGAGGCATTTCAGCAGGTTGTCATGACATCGACGACTGCCGATGATATTTGTGTCACCGACGGTCGCCGTTATTTGTAAACGGTACCGTACTTACCATCATGTGTTGTACAGTCATTTTTACGAGCAAGTACAAAAATACCTTGTGTTCCTATGGTGAGTAGGGTTTCCAGAGCCCCTTGAGGAAGGGGGGTTCAAGGTCGTCAACGCGTTAGTGATACCTCTGATGTTACAAGCGTTCATATGCTATGGTAAACACTTACCTAACATCAGGCGTGTCGTACGTTTGTTTCCCACCTTATTTGTATTAAAAAAAAAAAACTAATTGCGGATAAAAATGGGTCTCAAATTAAACACTTTTTATGAACCCCTTAAGGACGCGTCATATAAAATGCCACTTTTATTACATAACATAGGGTCAAATAACATAATTTTATGAATTACAAAATAAAAACCACAACATAGCAGATTAAGATTCCGTCAAAAAAATTCTTAATATAGTTAAAAATAGGATGATGCTTAAGATGTTGCCAAGGGGAAATCTTATCTAGCACACGGCTAGTTATTACAATAATTTCGCAAACAAAGTTATACCAAATATAAATTAATACAAAAGTCGTGTGACGTAATAGCATCGAGAACCATCTGCAACTACAAACTACTTCTCGAGTACTATTCTAGAATAATACAAATTTTTACAAGTTTAAATCGAGTCTGTTTTACTTGAGCCGAGTTTTAGTTACAAAAGAAATTTAATCATAAAACAATTTTACAAATAGACTATCCATGAGAAATGTTCTTGTGCCTTTAAGAACAACTTGTACATCGTGTAATACTTTTTGTTTGAAACGAAGGAATTCATATCTTTTCACTATTTTCTAAAAGTGTATTTCTGTTTTATTTACCTAAACACTTACTTTATTTAACTTTTTACTTGCTAACCTGAGGTGTGCAAAGGTAATCAAAAAGTTAACTTCGTTGATCGTTTTCGCCACATAAAAAGTTAACTGCGATACTCGTTGAAAAGTTTTATATTTTTAATTTAACGCAAGTTAAAGTTATCCGTTAGATGTAAACTATCCACAGTTGTATTGATGTTTAAGTACTAAAGTAGATATATTATTTCCGCATACTAGATTTGTTTCCGTGGATACGTAATGCAAGTATAAATTTCTTAATGTAAAACTTAAAAATAGAGCTCGCTCCAATGGAAAAACAAAAAAAACTTCCTAATCGTCTTTTTGTGTTTCACTGAGGCTGAGTGTTCTTCAGATTGTAGATTGTCCTTCGGGAGACGAGTAGACTACTCGTCGTCGCGAGCTTCTACAAACAACGTGACTGCAGAATGACATGCAACAATGAACGGTTTTTTTTCCCAGTCATAAATATTTTTTTTTAGAAAATAATTTATTTTAGCAGAAATTAATAATTTCTTCTACTTTTTTATGTTCTTAATTTGCTGATGACACTGTAAATGCTAATGAAACAAACATCAATAAGTGCTTAAAAATCCATCTGAGAAAAATATATTGTGTCAATCCTACTTAGATAGGATATGGTTAAGTAAAAAGAAGAATTAAAAAAGATATGTAAGTATATTCAATTAAGTAGATATATTTAAATTTTCTGAAATATTGCGATTTTATAAATATTTACATAATTTACTCTTCAAAACTACATAAGTATAAGTAAAATATGTTAGTGCTAAAATTGTGTGAATATTTCAGATAATTTAAAATTCCTAAATCTAGTTATTCGATACCCTAAATGTATAGAATAAATTAATAAAAGTGTTTATCGTTTATAGTTATTTTGTACTTAATATCCTAAGACTGATCATACTGAATGGTAAGGTTATGGGGTAGCACATTGTTTAACACAATTCAGATCATATGGCAAGCTTGTCGTAGTATGTAACACGTAGCACGGGACTGCGTTGCGGACAAGCAAGCGGTCAATCGACACGTAGAACGGTGATTACGCATTTCAATGCCTACTATCTTATGCTGCCTGTTCATACGTATGTGACTAATATCACTGTGTAAGTATTGAAATTATATTCAGTTTTATGTTTTGGCTATATCATTCCCAACTACATCTCATACATTTAATATACATCAACAGTACCTAAATGGCATAAAATATATTAATTCCGAAAAAGAATAATGTTATATTATGTTTCCAATAGTATGTTCAACTCACAATTTACATCCAAAGAAGTTAACACATGTGTCACTTATAATCTATACAGATATATTAAAAAAGAAAACAGATATATATTTATTACAGTAACAACATGAGGCCATAGGCCTTAGTATATGATATTAATTTCAACTTTATACTTAACATTCATTTATTTGAGTAAAAGTGTCTTGACACACGGCCAGACAGCCAGCCAGCTAGACAGACTGAAAGACAACAAGGTTCTAAGTGATAAGGGCTCTGTTTTTTTGAGAAACTGAACCCTAAAAAAATTGTATACTTACTGTCTGTAAGAATTTTATCTCGCGTGCCAACATGAAAAACTGGCTATCAATGATAATGATGTAAATTCAATTTACTGATTTTTTTAAATTTCGTAAAAATGATTTCACAGTGTATAAATAAACATCATGTTCAATCAATTCAATTTCAGACAATTTCTTTCAATGTTACGCTCTACTAATCGCGCCGGAAAGCAAAAACTTCAAAAAATACGTAAAATTGTATACTTTTGTTTATGAAGAATATTTATATCATTAATAATAACAATTTTAATGAGATATACAAATACAAATTGGGATAAATAAATTTATCGAAGAACTATGTAGACGTTGGGGAACAATAGAGACGTAACAGCAATTGTTGCACCCCGTAGACAACCCTCCAGAGGCGCTCGAGTCATCGGTTAATCCGTACCCCGTGGCCCCCTCCCTCGTGAGCGCGACCCCATCACCTTGCGTCGTTCAGTTGCGTCACGGAACCCTTTCAAACTTTATTCATTATTCCAGTTGCACTGCACCTCATAAAATCGAGGCCTCGCTGTCTGTTCACTTAGATTGTATTTGTCTCTCACAGACTACTTAATTCTTCATTATCCGTCTTGTTTTGAATTAACTGGAATTAATTATCCATGATTCAATTGGTTTTCTAGAACCAACAAGTGAATTTGTCTCTTGATTACAGGTAATATAATTTAGAAAGAGATTTCTTAAATAAAAAAGTATAATATTATAAGAAAGCTTCTTGACATAATGTTTAGGTTACATATAGGGTTTAAAGTAAATATTGAAACTAAACTTGCTTGTTTTATTTATTGTTCATCTTAATTCTTATTTTTATGTAACTATTGACCAGGAAAAAATTATAAATTTACTAAAACAATACTAAATGACGTCAGTATCAAGCGTAAATTTCATTACAAAATGGCTTCGTCGTAGGCGTCACTATCTATCTCTTTCTAAATGCAAAAGGTTTCATCACTTTCTATCTCTCTAATGATTAAAATGGCGACACAACTTAACAATAAACAAGGATTTTTATTTGGATGAATACTTTAAAATTAGGTCATCTACCGAAATAATAGGTTGGTTACATTTTTTGTTTAACACAAAACATGTACATTTTATAGCATTTTAGAATATCGGTGAAAAGGGTCATTTTTTGGTCTAACTTGGTTTCTCAGCTTAGTTCATTTTTCCCATTATGAGCAGTCAAAGTTGAGTGATATTTTTAATATTTTTAGCGATGATATTGAGTATTTTTTTTTAGAAAACTGTTATCGTCGGATCTGTTTTTATTTAAAAATAATTAGCGTTGCTACTTGAAATTCCCCAACTGTAGAAAAAAGTACAAATAATTAAAAACTCATATTGTACATAGATAGTGCTGTGGTCGAGTCGGATGGGCAGAACGTCTGCCGGACCAGGTAATTAAGTTATATCTATTCAATATTAACCTTTGTGAAGACCGTAAAGTTCTGTATTTTTAACCCCCGATGCAAACAGAGGAGTGTTATAAGTTTAACGTTTGTATCTGTGTATCTTTTTTCTGTCTGTGGCATAGTAGCTCCCAAGCGTCTAAACCGATTTTGATTTTTTGTTTTAAAAACACGTATAAAAAACTCAGTCTCATTATTAAAAAGAACTCATATCCTTCGACGTGTCATCCTAGCACGATTCCAATGAAAAATCTTACTTCAGTCTTCGTCCGTTCTTCATACATAATTTTATGAGTTGCTTTTTGAAGTGGAAACTTCTTTAGCACCGTTGTGATTTGAAACTCGATGAAACGAAAAAGCGACAATAAAAAGAGACAACCATATACATCTATAGGATTTAGCCTACGAGAGAATGAGATAGAATAAATTTACTTTATCCACAGTTAATACAAGTCCTGATTTTCATGATTGTGATCGTCGTCGGATTGGCCTAGTGATATGAGACGACCAGACTTCATACGCAGTACGCACGTTTGCTCTATAGTTCGAATCCCGCTGATTTAGGATATTTAAAAAGAATTTTTAACGAACATATTTTTGTCATTTTTTTTCTGAGGTTTCACTTCTAACTCGTCTGAACTGCTGCACAAATATTTTTTTAATGGGTTAAATTGTTCCGGTAGAAATACATAGAGTAATTATGTGTATCAACATTTTATGTAGGATTGTAATCAATTCACTCGTCGTAGCGGAACTAACACAGTGTCGAAATGTTCATACACTTTACGACAGCGCACCCGTAGATCTGAGTTGTAAAAGTGAAAAATGTATATTGCCTGTCAAGAAATATATTTATCGTTGTAGTAAACCTGAAAACGTCTAGACTTAAAACGTTCATCTCAGGATTTATTACTCGAAAATGGTTTGCTTTCACAACAATATTGTGTAGGCATTCTCTAAGTATGGTGATACTTTCCAATAAAGACGAATAACATGTAGACCAAATTATATCATCTTAAGTATATCAAGATTCAGCTTATCTATTATTATTTCATAGTATAGAAACTACATCGAGAGTCGTTGCTGGAGACTGTCAACGTAAATATGACGTTTGTTGTCATAAAAATATTAAAACCTAAAAAAAAAAGAACTCCAACTGGCACTGAATAGGCATAATTGAAGGAGTGAAATTCTAAAGAGTCTATGTGCCAAAAAAACTGAGTCTAAGTACTTATAACATTTTTTTTTTACATAGAAATAATAAAGTTGCACTTATAAATGGTCAGCACGTTTGCGTATGAAAAATTCGAACTTCAAACTTTTAGATTTTCTATCCTTCAGTTATAAGTAAAATAAATATTTAAAAAAATATTATTACGTGCTTTAGCTCTTAGTTATATTAAATGCAGCGACTGTAGATATGGTAAGCACTGTAAATGTATAAACATGTTTGTATAAAACAAAGTTATTGGCCAGCAAAGCTACCTCCTAAGTTTAAATATATTTATTTTTTAATTAAATATAATTATAAATACGAACTGGCATCTACAGTTATAATGTAATTAATTACAATTGATCACATACTGATCCTTAAAATGTAATCATTAACCATCTTATTTACTGCATAGCCATGGCCGCTGTAAAGGTAAAAAATATTTATGTAAATACCTTACATATAGGTAATTCATATAAAACCTTTCAAACATGAAATTCAACCATCAACTTGCATCAATAACCAGTAGATGAAACATACATAGATTTTAAAGTAAATTTTACGTAAAAAGCACTGGATATCGGAAAGCAATTAATTTTGGAATTGGCTAGCTATGTTGGCGGTCCGGCGCGGTACGGAGCAGCACCGCACGTGAATCCCCGACAAATGGCGTAACGTCATTTAATACTGCTGATCTCATGTTTGCACTACCATCATATTTAAATTGAATTTTGGAACACGTAGAAATGCAAACAGAAGTGTTATGGCGTGCTCCGGATGAGAGCGAGTTTATTGTCAATCTTTGAAATTTAATTTCTCCTGTTGACATTTAGTTTAATGAAAGTATTATAATTGTTACGTTATACTTGTTTGCTAAATTTTAAGTAACTTGCAAATTACTGTTTACAGTTTGTATTTTCATGTCTGCCACAAATCTGATTGTACTCTGTATTATAATACCTATATCATTTTATAAAGCTCTTGGCTATTTTTTGACTTTCAATTTTTTTTCAATCTCGTGCATTTCTAGAAATTATTGAGATATTATTTTTGGATTTATAGCCTTTTTATTGAGGAAGGTTATTAAGGGTAAGGCTATCTAAAATCACACTACGTCCCCTTAACAGCGGAGCAATTACCATACAAAATGTAGGTTTGAAATTATGATAAGCCAGAACGAAGTAAAATGCTGGCGGGCCGTGTGGCGCGGCATGAGGTATCGGGGGCAGAGGGCAGGTTAGCTGTCCGATGAGACCCGAGCATTACCGAGAAGACCCGAACTGTATATGCCTAAACTGAAGATTTTGTTCACGCCCAAGTACTGTAAATTTCAATTCAAAATTTTAAAAATTAAACACGAGCGTAATTGTTGGTCATACATAGTTAGTCCCATATAAACATTATTTTCATTCTCCCAGATTTAATGGTTGATTTTCTAAAAAGCTTTTCTTTATAATAAGTCCTCTATCTCAAAAGGAAGTTGTTAGGTATCCATATTCCATAGTAGTTTCTATCGTTTCGGCTTTCTATTTATTTCTCATCAGTCAGGATGTATTCTTTTATACATACTTCCAGTAATCAAGAAGGGTGATAGAGTTTTTTTTAGAGTTTACTACTTAAGTATGAAAAAATATGAGGAGTGAAATTTAAAGTGCAACATCATGCAACATAACGCAAACAATTTTTAACCATAGTGTATTCAGTACCATAGTGTAAGGTTGAGATTTTCCGTTTGCTGCGAAAGCTACCAGACGTGAATCGACCATTGAAATGAGTGGGAACGTCGCGCAGGGTCAAATATATATTTTTTTACATTCTTTCTATATCCTAAGAGATGCCTTTATTTACTCTTCTTGCCCATTGTATATATTCTAAATTCGAAGAAAGTTCTTTAGGAGTAAACTTCAGTCGCGCGTCAGAGCTGACACACACACTTTTTTCATACAATGAAGGTGGCAATCAAGCATACGACCCGCCTGATGGTAAGCGGCTACTATCAGTGGATTACACTATGCTTGCATATTTTTGATACAATCAAGTATTTTTAGTTCTAACCCTTTTTATATCGTCAAATTGTGAATGACATGCACAATTTTAATACTAGAAGTAAATATGAAATAGTTATTCCATCATTTAGACGTAAGTTTTAGGTCATTTTGTTAGGTTCTACAATAAACTTCCTAAGCACATTACCGATTTGCCATATAATATGTTCGAGAATCATGTTAAACAAGTTTTAGTATAAGATGGATGATTACGTGAAAAACGGTGATGTTTAGAAGCGATTCTCTCTCTGTATATCCATTAAAAAAAGAACAATTGTAAACAATAAATTACCGTAAAATCAATTGAAAGAAAATATTAATAAATCCGATCAAGTTTCTCACCGGTTCTTTTCGCTGATTGAGATGTTTCCGAATCTGTAGTAGTGTGTTGACATTCATAAGGGCCTTCTTAGGGCTTCTACATTTAACAACCTATACAGTAAGTATATTTAGTTATCATTCATATTAGACCAGTTTTACAGAACTCATAAATACAGACGTAAAAAAATATTTTTATCAAATAATATAATGTGAGTAAACTAACAATATAACGCTTAGAGATTCACGTATAATATGTCGGCGCGTCATTACACGCAGGATGTCGTCATACTAACGAGCTGCCAGCAAAGCAGTCATAATATTACCGCCAAACTATGGAAACTACCGTGGGATGGTCCGTTTATCTCAGGTTAGTGCTACTATACATTTAACAATATTGAAATAATTTTATGACAATTATAAAATATAATTTCTTAAATTTAATTTAATTTTAGTTTATATACAAAAATATATAGTTGATTCAACATCATATTTTAAGATGTTTCACACGACTCAAAATATATTGTATAAAAACAACGTTCTTAGATTATAAAGTATATCTAGAAATATTATATTGCGATAAAACTGTTCAAATTTTGAACACAGATTATGTAACATGGCCTGTCGTCGCTGTCACGTCGTCCTGCTCAAATATCTCTGCACGTTATCCTTAAAGCAGCCTATGTTGTAGGAAGGAGGGAGACAGTTAACAGCTTCACAGTACGGCAAAGATATGACATAGCGAACTTTTTCTTCGTGGCGAGATGAAGGTTACCGAAAAGCTATGGCCCCGATGTCTCGGAGCGTGTAATCCTGTTAAGAAAGGGAGAAGAAGGAATTAGGTTGAACAAGTCTTTTGCCATAATATAGACAGGAAGGTTCGCTTAGCAAGCAATGTCCTTATGCAGCTGAAACGACTCGGTAAGCTTACTAGTTTTGTCTGATGTTACCCGTTTCAGCAACTAAATTCTTATTATATGTGTATTATTTGTTTGACAATATTTAGCTTCTTTTTATAGTAGCTCGACATATTGCCTGTACTTTTCCTGATGGTAAGCACATTACAATCTCAATACAACGGCGACCAACGAGAGATCGAAATCCATCGGCAGTCGCCGCTGTCATGCCGGCCTGCATAAATATCTCTTTACATTACACTTGAAGGACCCGATTTCATACGGAGAAGAGAATACATGGGCCGGGAGATGGTTCCACAACTTCACGGTACGACAAAGATAAGACAAAGAGAAATTTTTAGTTCATGCCGAGATGGAGGTTACCGTAAAACTATGTCTCCGACGCCCAGCGCATTTGGTTCTTTTGTGGAAATGAATGTGAAAAGGAGAGGAGGGGATTAGATTGAACAGCTCTTCAGAACACTCACTATGATGCAGACGGTAGAATACGCTCAGCGAAGCTATATTCCTGCGCCAAAGTCTAAGCTTACATGAAATCGATGACCCGTATTTTTATTGTCAAAGTGCTTATTTTACTTTTTTGTATCCCTAATAGTCTATGAAAAATTTAGGTATATTACCACATATCATAAATGCATTTTTAAAATTAGGTTAAAGCTGTTAATTATCACAAGAAGTTTTTGTCAAATTATTGTTGATTTAATGCATCATAATAAACTAATTAATATTACCTAGTTTACTGGCATCATCTAAACAAGCTTTCCGCGCCACGGAATGCGGTGTGGTTTAGCGCATATTCACCGGCAACTCGGTTTCTGTATTATTAATAAAGTAACCAGGATTAAAACTAATATGTATTAAGTTAGTTAGTAGTCTAAGCTTAGAATGTATTAAAATTAGTATCGTCTATTAAGAGTCTATGGAGTGTTGGTCTATGTTCTAATTTATACCAACTGATATTGCAAATAAAGAGGAGGAATTTTGTGGGTTTTTTTATCGTCATAGGATTAACGTTGTGGCCACAATCTCACCTGATCTTAAGTGACGATGTGGCCCAAGATGGTAACATGCTAAGCCTAGTGGGAGGACTGTCTCTCAAGTGCAGCTGCCGGAACACACCTCTTGGTGATTGGCGACAGATTTTCAAAATGAGGGTGGTAGCTAGCCAGGCGGGCGTTTGAAATAGCCCTACCACCTTGCTATGGTTTCATCACGATGATTTTCCTTCACCGAAAGCTCAGGCTCATTGCAGGGATTCGAATTCACGTCAACCGACGCTATGTCCGTACACGCTACCACTGAGCCATCATTGCTTGTATGTATAAGTGGAGTAGAGGATATAGCATATAGTTTTTTTGTTTTACTCTTTACATATATGGTTCTTATCAAAAAGTTATCACGATATTTTCATAAACAATAACTCTTTAATCTACGCGAGAGGAGCCGCGGGCACAGCTCATCTAAAATAAAGTTAATATTATTCACAACATAACAAATGTTCAAATAATATCTACCTAATTTACTTCTAAATACAATTACTAGAAAAAATATGCTAATATCCGTAGCTGGAATTACCCGACACCAACGGATAACTGAAATAATTTAATATATGTATCCATATTGAAGCGATGATGGCGCAGTGGTAGCGTGTACGACTTCGCGTCGATTGATGTGAGTTCGAATCCCTACAATGAGCCTGAGCTTTTGGTGAAGAAAAACATCGTGAGGAAACCATAGCATGATGGTAGGGCATTTTCTAATGCCCGCCTGGCTAGCTACCACCAGTTGAAAATCTGCCGCCAAGCACCAATAGGTGTGTTCCGGCAGCTGCATGAGAATCAGTCTTCCACTAGGTTTAGCGTGTTACCATCTTGCACATCGTCACTTGACATCAGGTGCGATTGTGGCCACTACGCCAAACCTATAACGATAAATTTTTTTAATAAGAAACCAATTAAATACTGTTAAGATATCCATATCCACTTTCGAAATTTCATATCCGTAACATCTCTTCTATTAACCTCAACAATTTCAAATCAGTCAAAGAAAGTAACGAATTATTTTGTAAATAAATTGAAGAACATAAATTCCTACAGCAATAATTAAAGGAACAGCTATGGAACTTGGAACCCGTTAGATCTCAGCTCTTTTATCGGTGAAAACGACTACCCCGAACATCGATTATACCGATCTTGGCCCCTTTTTAAAATTTATATATTTGTTGGAATAGTATTTACTACTATATTCACTCATATTTAAGACTACTAATTAAATAACTTAAATAATGTGAAATCTTACATTCCAAGTCTTTAAATAAAATAAAGCTGTACTTAATGTGAACAGAATGTAATGCGACTAAAATCACAAATTTTGCTCTGTCTCGACGAGTATATATTGACTTAATGTATACGTTTCGTTATCTACGTTAATTAGGTCCTTTAGTAAGAAATACTGCTTAATTAGTCTTTCCGAAAAGTACGTTCAGTACTTTTTTCATATATTCTTCAACAAGTAGCATATATAGGTAATAGCAACAGAATTAATAATTATTATTTATTAATATATATATATTAGATACTATATGCTATACGTATACGGTATACGACTAATGGTAATTTATACTAACATTATAATGTTCAAGAGATTTTTTTTTGTTCGCTTGTATTACTGCTCTGATCATCGAAATACCGATCAGATTTAAAAAACTCTTCTAGCATTTCATAGGCTATTTATTGAAGAAGGTAGGAGTACACAACTTCCCGCTACGATTCTAAGGAGATGAGCAGTAACCACGAACATCAAGCAACCTGGAAGTACGTGGAGTAAGTGAGAACAAAGATAAGCTATAAAGGTGCGTTGTAAAGGTATATTCGAAAGTTAGTCGAATAAAAATACGGATCAAACCTGAGGCTATAGCTAGTTGTTTATTATAGTTCTAAATTCCTTGAAGAACCGTAGACTATTGTTAGATCATACATTCTTATTTAAGCTAGTAAATGGAATGGTAGACTGTCCTCATTTGTTAAATCAAATAAACATTAACACTCCTTATAAATTACCCAGAAAAACAGCATATGTACCATTTCAACCTAACACCTTTAAAAGTAATCTGGGGCACTTCTCCTGCGTGAATAGAATCCGAAAACAATACACCAGCATAAGCAAAGATCCCAACATAGACATATTTGGCCAGAGTTACAAATGTTACAGAGACCATGTTTTGAAACATATTTCTAGTGACTAAGCACTTATGTTATTTGTTTGTATTCTTATATTCTCTTGATTTCATGAACATATAAACACTTTTTACACCACTTTTTTGCATGTCAGAGTTACCTTTACAATTAAGGCAACACTTAGATTCTAAGTTAAGCATTTTTGTATTTTTTTTAAGTTTGGTTATGAAGTGTATGCCTTGTTGGTTGCTTAAAAATAAATAAATTATAGTTCTAAAATATAACAAAAATCTGAATTATGGTAAAAATTTAAATAATAAATAAGTACAGGAATATTGTAATGACAATCAAATAAATCAAATATTGAAACCTATGTTAAACATTTTGTAACAAATATAGATGATTAATTCGTGCAGAAATTCACACTTTAGCGCGCCGAGGAACTTGCTTCCAGACGGGCAGTCCACCGCAAGGACTTCAACATTATTCCAGAGCTATTAATTGGAATCGAACAGCAAGCAATTATTATGCATAGCTTAACAAGAACCATCTCAGGCTAATAGGGCGTCCGTTCAGTCATTCTCTTCGTAACTATTGTCGTCGATATTTAATTTTATTTATGTAATTCACATAAAAGTAAGTAAATCATTACATTTCAAAATAAATCGCACGATATTATTTTGACAAATATGAAACCCACTACATAACATGTACAATGTACATACTCAATATTAATAATAAGGTAATTTAAAAATTAAAAAATTCCCCGACACAAGTAACCTATTCAGTGAGACCATTCCAATGAGCCCAAATACGATACCTCTGCTGTAAGGGGAAGTTAGGTATCCTGCAGATTCCAGATGATGCTGCAGCATCAGGTCAAGGATGGCATGTTCTTCTAATATAATTGAAGTAATAGTATACCAAATTTCAACTCGATCAGACCTGAGGAAGATGCTCACATACATTTATCAACTTGTAAAGAGTTGATAATATACAAACCGCTGAACTGATTTTATAGAATCATAGCCAGAAAGTCACCTTTCTAACAAAATAACTAAATCAAAATCAGTTCAACCGTTTGAGAACTACGATGCCACAGACAGACATACAGATACACAATTATATGCGTATTCACTTCAAAAACATTGACACTGGAAAAAAAATGAAGAAAAAACAGAGGACATGTCTTCGGCCTATATATAAATAACACCTAAACATGGATTATAAAACATCAGAATTGGCTGCATGGTCTTAGATACCTTTGCTTTTCACGAAGAAAGGGAATAACCAAAGAACTTTAAAAAAGAGCCATGGATTACAAATTATGGCGAGGTTTTTACCCGAAGTTTTTGGCGGGATCTCAAACCGTCATGTAGTGGTTTTTATTTCTTATTCATAAATTTGTGTTATTTGACCCTATATTGTGTAATACGGGTGGCGTTTTCCAAATAAATCTAGGCTATTGTGCACAAGGGACGTGGATTGGAAATAATAACATGGATCATGAACTTTGTAAAACAGACAGATATACAGTTACACGCGTTAAACTTATAACACGAGGGGTGTATGCGTCGGCGGTTAAAAATAAACGATTATAACATAGGTATGTATATATGTCACCGGATAATTGTATGAATCAATAGTTTTATAACAGTCTAGTCAAATTGTAAACTGTCATGAGATTGTGAAATGACACTAAAATTTGCAATCTAATGGTTACATTTTCGTAGGTTTATAAACTAATTAGGTTTGTTAGGTTGGGTTAAAATTGTGATCATAACGCACGAGCCGAGTAAGCGTAGCGAGCGGACCGCGGCAGTAAGCAGCGAGTGATTTCCAGCAACAAATAAGCCGTTCGCTCGCTCGGCTCGTGCGTTATTTTTTTTCAAAGCAATAAATAAATAAAAATTAACAAACTAAATCTAAATTCCTAATACAACATTCTGATTTCTGACAATTTTCGTAGACAGTATATACCTACTTGATATTTGATTATTCAATGAAAATATAAATGATAATTACAATAACTGTCAATTCAAAATGTTATGTTTGTTACAAAAGTAGATATTGTGAAAAACCATCAGATTTTTTATTCATTTCTCGTTATAGTTTTGGCGTAGTGTCCACAATCTCACCGGATGTTAAGTGACGATGTGGCCCAAGATGATAACATGCTAAACCTAGTGTAAGACTGGCTCTCAAGTGCAGCTTCCGGAACACACCTATTGGTGCTTCGCGACAGATTTTCAACTTGAGGGTGGTAGCATTAGAAAAAGCCCTACCATCATGCTATGGTTTCCTCACGATGTTTTCCTTCACCGAAAGTTCAGGCTCATTGCAGGGATTCCAACTCACGTCAATCGACGCGAAGTCGTACACGCTACTTCTTAGTCATCATTGCTTGAAATTAAATTATTACCCCAGTTATCTTTTAATTTTAATTTCATTGTACGTAATATTAATTAGTTAGATTTTTCAAATGAGCTAATAAGTACTTAGTTTAATATCCTAATTTTCAAATTAGTTAATACCAAGACCAATAATTGTAGTATCAATATACACTCAATAAAAAAAAACGCTATTTATTTGTAAGTATATATAAAACTCAATTTATTTGTATGTATTTATAAAACTCAGCCACACTATAATAATTTTGGGGCTTAATGAAATTTCCAGTAACATGGAAAATATTTTTAACTCATAAATGTCGGGGCGCTTATACCCTGAATTTAAAGTGGAAAAACCGGCATTGGATGGAAACACATTTCGAAGTTCAATTTAAGCTCATCCCTCGATATTTTTATATAAAATAGCCGTCTATTAGAGTTTTTGAAAGTAAGGGATTCTTACGGAGTAGTTATGTTAAGGTTATGTATTACTGTTTATTTATTTTTAATAGTAGTAAGCAAAGTGACGGAACTATGCCGGGACGAAAAGTACAGTAGAATCTAAAAACAGCGAGAACTACTAACAGATAAATAATACATCACCAGTTAATGACGTCATGCCGGCCCGATCTGCGTAAATAAAAGCTAAATATTATGTACTGGCTGATACCGAAACGCGTCACTCCTAAGCGGGCCAATATGATGGGTGTTAAACCTGGTGTATGATGGTCGAGATCCAGTCGGAAACAACTGAGGAATCCTTTCCATCAAAAGATTCTATTTGGCATCATAGACAACTTATGTAATATTAAAAAAGTAAAAGTATAGGCAAACACTATACCTAAAAACTAAAAAATGCTCTACATGTTATGATCGATGTTATTTTATCACTTAAATTGGCATCATCACAATGGCTTCCTGGAGCGAAAGAGGTTCATTCATTAGGAATATGATTCAAAAGCACGCCCGTCAACGTGATATCTGCTACTACAGAGTCATCGTGTTTTCAATCTATACATATACAAATAAATAAAATTGAAGTGTCTGTTATTAACGTGTTTTTCGTCTTTATTTTTGTTGGTTCCGACTAATCTCCGAAACGGTTGGACCGATTTTGACGGGAAATTCACTGGCAGATAGCTGATGGTATAAGGAGTAATATTTTAGATTCTGTAATCCACACGAGCGGAGCCGCAGGTACAGCTAGTTGCTAATAAATAATTTTTGATATTAATTCGTAGGGAAGATCGCATTGTATTTGTTTAATACGACAATACGAATACTGGATAGAACGCCGATGGGCGAATGGACTTTTCTGTGATTGATGAAAAACAATTTATACGTCGACCCGCAAAGAAGAAGTCCGATCAAAAATGCATGAAAGTGTAGTGTCACGGTGTAGCGAGATTATATTTAGCCTAATATTAAATTATATTACTTCAACTAAAACAAAAAACATTTTAATTTACTGTTCGAAAGTATACTTCGAAAAGGTATAACGACTAAAGGCTCGCAAAAAAGTAATGAATACCTCGTAAAGAAAAGAAACAAAAATTAGTTTCCGCTTTGAAAGTGTCTCGCTTATATTTTAATATTTATAAAATCCTGTCGAGGGCCGAAGTTGAGCAAACTGTGTACAATTTTTTGTCGAGACCCCAAAGTTGGCGTTTTCATAACTCTTTCTTTGGTGGAAGGACTTTAATAAGTTTAACGCTGACGCGACAACCTTCTAACCTTCCCAGTTCTATGCGTATAGTAAATTGTACAAAAATGATTTAGATTTCCATTATTGGTACATATGTGAGCATATTACCGTGATATCAAGTTTTAGTACATTTTTATAAAAGCTAGGCGAAACTTTACCTAACGGTGAAGTAAAGTTCAAGAACAACGGTGACCATGGAAGTATGAAGATCATTCGAAAACCACTTACGTTATGACAGCCTACAAAAATTACAGTGAAAATTTCAAGGTGACTGAATATATACTGACTGAATTGATTAATTAATATATCAACTATACGTTCTTTGTGATTTCATCAGAGTGTGCCACACGCAAGTCGAGAGGATTAGAGTAAATAAGATACGCTTAATACCATGTAGGTTGAAGCAATGATGGCTCAGTGGTAGCGTCTACGACTTCACGTCGATTGACGTGAGTTTTAATCCCTGCAATGAGACTGAGCTTTCGGTGAAGGAAAACATCGTGAGGAAACCATAGCATGGTGGTAGGGCTTTTTCTAATGTCCACCTGGCTAACTACCACCGTCAAGTTGAAAATCTATCGCCAAGCACCAATAGGTGTAATTCGGCAGCCGCATTTGAAAGACAGTCTTCCACTAGGTTTAGCGTGTTATCATCTTAGGCCACATAGTAACTTAACTTTAGATGAGATTGCGGTCACTACGCCCAAACCTATAACGATAAAAAAAAGATTCCTCCTCATAATTAGTATGGACTTACATTCCAACAACTTTATATTGCTGTATGATTTCTTCTTGTTGGAGATATCAATATAGATGTTCAAATTGCTAAGAAATTTAGTTAGATTTAACAGAAACTTCGTCCTATGAGACCGTGCTTCTAGTCTGGTGCCATAAACAAATGAAGGCGGATAAGCAGAAGAGTATATAGCATGGAAAATCTCTCAACTCCTTTTTAAACAATTTCTATTATTAAGCTCTAAGCTGTTAAACATTAATTTGTCCAATTGTTTTCGAAGTGAATGATAATAACGTTAATGTATTTAACTGACTTTACTAATTGTATAAAAAAAATGACGTTGTATTAATAAACATGATTTGTTTTGTATAACAAAACGCAAGTACATTATGACTAAGCCGTAAGCTTCCTTAAAACTAATTTCGAAATTTCTTTTCATTCAAATAAAATAGCGACGGTTGAACGTTTTTGAGTTGAGTTTTACTTTTAGTGTTGTAATAAAAACCTTTCTTGACAACAATAAGCAACACATTATTTAGATTTGAATGAAGTCATTATCTGCGGTTGAACTCGCGAGTGTGTGACAAAGTGACATCTATAAAAGCTGTTGAACCGGCAAAACACTCGATTGTTGTTGTCATTAAGTTACGAACTTGTAGAGTGTGAACAATTTACAACGTTCCTTGGATTTTCCTGAATTATTATTATTTATTTTTTAATTTAATTTAATTATTAATTAAATTTGAAGAAAAACACATATATAATATTATACGGTCATTTGTATATACTATGTTTTAATACATTAGCACCAACAAAACAAATAAAATTATGAAGAAATATACAATAAAAAGTGGGTAATAATAAAAATTATAATGTATATAAAATCATATCCTGATTAATGAAAATTCAACTCAGAGCTGAAAATACTGTGTACGGTATTTTCGTAAGTACATCTAAAAATGTTGGTATCTACTTGGTGTTATTTTTGAAAATTAGCTTCTAAGAGTGTGAAGTAAAGAAAAAGACGATATGGTAACTCTTTCAAGTTTTGGATTTCAAAAAATAAAAACTGGTTTTTAAAATTTGTTTGTAAATAAAGAAACTCTAATCATTTTAGTCTTTTTCACAAATTATATAATATCACAACAGAACTAAACTGCTGACATAAACTAGTTATTGATATGAGAGTAGTTTGCGATAAAATAACGGTATCAAATTTTATTTAATTATTCTTATTTTTCTTAACTTTTGTTACGCTTTTCAGTAATAAATAAAATGAGAACAGCTCCACCTATCCCGAACGTTTCCAGGACCAAAATGAACACAGCATTGATCATCGAAACGAGCGTTCTTAAAAAATCCAATACAAAATAAAAACCTGGTAATTATTTAATTATTTCTTTCCCTAAAACTTTATCGGACTATTGCTAACAAAAATTTGGTCCAACCGTTCTCAAGTGATGCGCTCACCAACGATTTCATTTTAATTTATATAGGTTATTGATAACATATGTTTTTTTTTATATTTATTTAATTCTAGCAGATACTTGGTTCGCACTCTTTTATACAAAAAATGTAAGGCATAACATCGAGTGTGACTAACTTCACCACAATAAATCTAGTGGTTTAGAACGTTATAGTGTAGACTTTTATTACAATGCCATCGTAAAAATGCAATAACATCATTTTAAAACTGATACTTTTATTCTATCACCCCAAAATCTTTCGTTCATCTATCGCATGTCGCATTTCAGCTGGCCGTGGAGTAGGGAACTGTGAGACTCGAAGCAAAGATGAAGTTATTGATAGAGTAATCGAAGTTGACAACGATTCAATTATTTAAATAAACATTGCGCTTAGTTTTTGATATACGTCTATCATCTAAATGAAAGTATTAATTATGTATTCCGTACTCTAATACGCAAATTTAAATTAGTTTTATAATTGAATATCTTGCCTACTATTGATTTCCCATTATCATTCCCATTTTTCAATTATTAAGTTAAGATTAAAAACGCAATTTCAATACACTAAAACAAATAATTCTCCAAAAACTGTTTAGTTAAATGCCTACAAACCGAAAAAAAAAATGTAACTTGCATCGTGGTTTCAGAAAACCACTCATTTTTCTTTAATAACGCGCTTAAGAAGCGTAAATTAAAACATGTCACAATAATTTATTGCTTATCGTTTTACCGGACACTTTTCTAATTCTACGTCAATGTTTTGTCCGTGAGTTCGGGTACTTCGAAACAAACTTGCCTGCTCAAGTGTTTGCGTTCCAAGCTCTTTAGTAAATTGTTATTCATAGCATTTATATAAACGCTCGCTCGGGTAAGAGTAAGAGTACTTCACTCATATAGTTCGTTCTTATCTCCCTTTAATATCATCCGCTTTAGAGGAATTATTTTTCTTGAGGACCTTTTGTATGTAAGTAGTTGTTCGAGGTGAAAAGTTTTGTGGTCGGTCTTAACTTTGAGCGCTCGTTATTCTTTTTTACGAAGATAATAAAAGTTTAATCTAATGGAATATTACTTAAATTTCTTTAAAGCGATTCTAGTTATTTATCTCGTTTTGCAAAAATTACTTTTAAAATATATTTCTGTAAATATATTGAAGACATAGTTTTATAATATTAAAATTTATTATTATTATAAGGGCCACCGATAAAGAACATATAAAAAAAATTTGACTGATTCGTTCATGTCTTGATTTACTTCAAAAATGGCTTAACCGATTTTATGAAACTTTATACACGGATAGTATATTATTCATCAATTGATAGGTTGTAAGAGTTATCAAAATGCTTTTAGAAAGCGTAATAGAAGTGACAAGCTACTGAAGGTATCTATCACCCAACATGTATTGTTTAAAAAAAAATAGTTTGCGTTTTATCTACAATGAAGTTAAAATATTGGCAAGGGTGTAACTTTAATGCATAGGTACTTATTTTGTAACTAATACAAGTTGATTTAATTGTTTTCTAATTATTAGTGTGTGATAAAAGCGTATTTTTTAGTTTTTAAAACTCCTTTTTAGAGTTTCGAGGTCAAAAAGAATCAAATAGTTTCGCTTTGTCCGTCTGACCGTCTGCGGCCTAGCTCATAGATTCCTAATACTAGAAAGCTGTAATTTGGTGTAGGTATAAATATTAATCACGGCAAAACGTGATAAAATAAAATCTTGAAAAAAAAAAATGGTCGGTTACGTCCCCTACACATAAAGTGGGAATGATTTTTATTTTTTCCGTCTATCCCATTATGTGGGTCGTCGGGGATTTTGTAGGTCTATGAAAACTATTTTTCGATTGAGAGATCCATTTGCGAAATATTAGGGTTTAGTGCTAATTTTTGTTAAAATCAAGTGTCCCTCTCCCTACCAGCTAAATGATTGTTTTGGACATGTGAAAAAATTCATGGTGGTAGTAGTATATATAATTAAGTTAAAAAGGAAAACTATCACAGGTAAGTAGGCTTTACAAGTTAACGAGTGAAAGTCAATCAACTTATGACACATACTTCCCGTGTACAAAATGTCATGAAAATCGGTTAAGAACTTTTTTACGATTTCTAAATATATTATTGTCAATTTTTATTAATTATCAATTACGGAATAAGGTATGTTTCCCGTTTAAAAAATTTGATCAGAATCTGTTGAGCAATAATGAAAATTTCATTTTTCGTATTTTTTCCAATATCTAAAAGTATTTTTGGATTTCATGGCCCATAAATTATGAAATGACTTTTGCTTTCCGTGTACAAAATTTCATCAAAATCGGTTAAGAATTAATAACCAATATTTTTCAGTTTTTCAAAGTATTATTAGAAAATTTAACAGCCTATTAATTGAATAATGACATAAGTTTCCCGTGTACAAAATGTCATAAGAATCAGTTAAGCCATTTTTGGGTTAAATCCGGGCATAAAAAAGTCAGAATAAATATTTTTAAAGGCGTACTCGTGATCAGTGTCCTTCATAAAGAATGTCTATGAGGAAATTTTCAAAGGCGTACTCGTGTTTGATCAGTGTCCTTTATGAAGAATGTATATCAGGAAATTTAAAAAAAATCTTATATTTACAAACTGAACTAGACATTTATTAATATATATTATTGCAGAAAGCTAACCGAAATATAAAAGATGAATTCATATTTTATGTAAACTTCACTCTGGTTATCAGTAATTAAGGTACCGACTTTATTACTCGTAAAAATATACTTCGTCCAAAATAAAGTAATAAAAATTTTACTAAAATTTTCGTTAGAACCTCGTAAAGTTATAAAGCGTTGTAATGCTAAACAAGCTACCGAACAATTTGATTAATTATATTTTAAAGAGACCCCACCAGATAACAAATTATTTTTCATTATCAAATAGAATATATAGACATTTTGAAACTTAAAGGAAAATAAGGATGGCAATAGTTTTCATAGTTTCACAATCCTAAGATTGATCACAGACATGCGCAATTCAGCTCTTTTTCGCTCTCAGCGTCTCCAAATGAATAAACCGAAGAAACAGAGTAAAATAAACGTTATATATTTATTTTAAAACCGTTTTCAGAATGGCATGCTTGTTATTGTGTGCAGCGATGTATTCGCATTTTACCATGAATTGCGTCTTCATGAACCACTCATACAAACACGAAATAAGTGCACACAGTGGTACAAATTCTATGAAGTAACGATGACTAGAACTAATGTGTGTGCGAATGTATGTATATGTCTCTGTGTATAAATTTTCGTTAAAGCAAGATAGGGCAGAAGAGGAAAAGCGTCCATAGTAAAAGTGAGCAAAATGCCGGCCGGGTTCTCGCTGACAGTTGTCAGTATGTTGTGGAACACGGCAAGGGATGGTGGTCTCGGGGGAGTTCGGTTTTGGCGCTAAATTATACGATTTCCCGCGCTCGCACCGCCCACGTGGACTGTACTATTATTAACTTTTTACTAATACGCTAGTATGGTAAGCCGAGTAGACTTTCGTGATACCGGTATGAGATTGTGTAGTTATGAGAAAAAATAACTTTGAACTTATGATTGTGTCGTGTCACTTTGATCATAATCTTCGATCGTATGTGGAAGTAAGTATGTAGTATTATCATATACAGTTACCTATTTTAATAAAACTATAGCTCTTATCAACCCTTCGGCTCTCAACGTCATACAAAATGCACGTAAAATTGGCATCAATGCTATCCATGGTAGTCAAGTTATTCAAAGTTTATATTATTACATACCTTATTCTGTTTCATTTCTGGTTTTCATATAATCATAAAATGTATATGTGTATTCTATATAATTTACTGGATATAATTAAAAACAAAAAACTTGTATAATTATTTAACAATTTATGTAATACCTACTTGATTAGTTATTAATTATGATATCACAATATTGAATCATATAAGGATAAAATCCAAGATGTACCGTACCTATTGAATTAATCTGTCATATTATAATGTCATTTTATATGTAACAATATTATAGACTTTTTTATTATGGAAACTATTAAATCCATTATGTATTTTGTTTTAGCACCGTAGCTCTACGGAGACAATATAATAACACGATTATTTTCAAATCAAAAGTTTTAACAATGATAATTTACTTCCGCGACGTAACCCGGTTATTTCCAACTTTGTATACACAGTACATAATGTAATCAGTAAAGATATTATTACATAATAACTTTTCGTATGGGTATTGTTTATGAATATTTTCACATCATTAAATAGTAATTCTACTGAAATATTTATCTTAAACGTTGAAATAAAAGTTTATTTTTTTTGTATCAGTAAAATTTTGTTCAGCACTATTTAGATAAAAAAAAAGGATTTTGTATATTATATAATACCTGTATACATGCCATAATGTACCTATATATATCTAATAATAAACGTAGTACGCGAGTCTTGTTTGGTATAAAAAGAAATAAATTAAAACGGACATTAAAAAAGTTCAATTTTTATCCTTGATTAAAACAAGGAAAGCGAATTAAATGCTACGACATCCGTAGAGCGTGGTGTCGTAGCAACCGCTACGACCGCGGCGTAGCACGTAGACAGCGACAGAACAAAGAAAGATTAGGCTTAATTCATCTCTTACGAAGACATGCTTCCCAGACATTTAATGGAGGAAATGATACAATAATTAATTGCATTTTTTTTGTGTTACATCGGTTTTTACCATTCAGTAATTTAAATTAATGTTTTTTTTTACATGAGATTTTGTATTTCGCATCGATAAAAACACCAGTCTATTTTGGTAACTTTTTCAATACGATGTATAGATTTTTCTCTTCATACAAGGTTATTTTTTCTACTTATTTCATACATCGTAATACCTAGTTCTAATTATTTAATTTTGTAGAAAGGGCGGCCTTATTGTTAACAACAATTTCATTCAGGCAACCTTTGGATGTATATTATGTTTTAGATTGAAAATTAGGGGTAGTATGGGTGTAATATTGATTATATTTAAACAAATATTAGGTCTTTGGTCTTTACCTATGAAATTTCCATGTTATATAGAAAAAAAAACTTGATGGTCACGAAACAGGCATCTCAAAGAAATATTGAAAAGCTGAAAAACAAATGATCAACTGGGTTTTAAAAAGAAATGTCATAGCTATATTATAAAATTAATGTCTTTGGAATTTTAAGTAGTCAGCACAGGCACACTAGTCAATATTAAAAATCGGCTATTTCATAAGTAAAGACCTATTACAACATAAAATTTAAATGAACGGTATATAGGTAAGATAAGGTGATTAATAAGATAAATGTATATATGACATATAAAAAACAGTTCTTGCAATATAGACCACTAGTACACATCATACGTAAACTTAATACGGATAAAATACGAAAATACTAATAGGTACTTGTAACGAAAAAACATCGTGACAATTTTTTTACATAAAAACTAACATCTATTCTGTTTAATTTGTTTAAAGATATACAATATATATATATATATATATATAGTAAGCAAACATAATAAGTAATAATAATATAAGTTTCAATTATTTATTCATTATTTCTCACCAATAGTAAACCTTATTGTTACTGTTTTAATATACACCTGAAACAGTAAAGTCCAAGGTTCCAAGACACAAAGAAGCATGCACTATACTTTACGTACTATATATACTATACTGTTGTTATCATGATAATGAACACATGAAGTTCTATAATTTGTTTAAGAATTTAGTATTGGTTTTCAATCTCAAAACAATTATATTTGTGCAATTTGACACAATTTTCAATATAAAGCTCGGTACAAAGTTTAGTAATTTATAAAATACACCAACACCCGGCGATAGATACAAAGGCTTCTCATGTAGTCACGACCCTCCACTATAATGCATTGATGATGATTTTTTTATAATAAATGTTAAGGACTTTTATGCAGTTCGCATATTTCAGTGTCATCGTAACACAATTCTAGTATCCTCGCATCGTAGCAAAAATAGTGTTTACATATTTAATAAAAACATGTAATTGATTTGAACAGACTAGTCACCTGTTCAGTGTACGTATTTCCTAATAATTTAATAATTTTGACTATAATTAGTGATTCAATAACACTATTACCTCTAATTGTTATTAATTTTTTTTTATTGTATTGCTGTTGTCAATCCCCTATAAATAAATAGCTTGCGATACATTCCAACGCCTAGTCTGTTCAAAGTTTTTTTTTTAATTGTAGATATCTTGTAACTCGTTAACATATACATTACTCTTCCTGATAGTAATTATAATGTACATAAAGTAATGTAACACATCCTGCTAGAGACATGACGTATGCGAGAACACCCACCGTCGCGACGCTACGGTAATATTTCGACACTGACATGACTTTATTGCAACCTGTGCTTAAGCTTGTGTATATTCTCGGCAATAATGTCATTCTACATAACTCCGGTGATAATATATACCGCAGGATTTCATATATCGTTGTCAACGACGCACGCTGCTTGCAAGTCAAATAAGTATATATATTGTTTTATTAATATTTTAGTAGATTACTCTCTTTTATACCGGTTATTGCTATGGTATGTTTTTTCGGACATAAATACCACTAAAAAAGAATTTAAGAATTAAAATGGAGTTAATGGACGACAATTATGTTGAACATTTGCCAAAATGCCGTAAATTATAAATTGACTATGTGATTTCATTTATTTATTACTTGGTACTTTACAATAATGTTATAGAATATTTAGTTTATATAAAAATAAATACTCAGCAATGACGATATTAATCAATGTATATGAATATAAGATTTCAAAGCTTATAAACACTGTTATGTTGTTGTAAAATCGAAATTAACCAAAAAGAAAATGTTTTAAATATGTATTCAAAAATATTTTAAATACAAATTATAAGTCACTTAAACATATATATACTTAAAGGTATAATTTTATCAGTAACAACTGAATACTATTTCTAAATGATATAAAACATAGACAAGAACATTGATAAAATTAAAAAGAGTGAATAAAATTTTATAACGATTCTCGAAATTATGTTCAAGTAGAAATAAGTTCTCATAGTTAAGATAAGTAAGAAAAGCGAAGGAAAGATTCTAACGATACTTTTCTAAAGAAAGGACTCGCAATCAGCTGTTAGATAAAGTTGGACTTACTTGAAAGCGTGCAATCTAGAATTGGAGAACAGTTTTAAAACTATATCCATCTCTTTAGTTACAAAGTAAATTGTGTTAAAAAAACGCTTCGATGTGTTCATCCATATGTTATAAGCAAACGTATGTTGAAATAGGTATATCTGCAAAGAGGATTTTTAATTAAAATTTGTGTATTCTTGGAGGACAATGGCTAAATATGTTTTAAAGGATAATATTTACTTTTGAACATTATATATCAACCACTTTTTGATCGTAATAAACGTATACATAAGAAGTAAATATTAATGTAAGTTCACTCGTTTATTTTACACTAGCTAATGCCCGCGGCGCCATATGCCGTTTATTATACTTTAACTAAACATCGCGTTTCATTAAATACCTTTCCAGTTTATAAAGTTGTTAGAAGAGTAACATAGAATAGTCACTGAAATACCCTCCCAAATGGAAGTCCCGCCAAGATCGGATTATCCATTTCGGAAAATAGCACGTGAAAACAAAGACACAGACAAAAAATTTAAAAGCGCGTCTGTCATTTGGTATACCGTAAAACCTTTATTTCAAAATCAGACATATAGCTAAACGCCAGCTTTTAAAAAAATAAAGATTACGAACTATTTATTATATGAATTTAGTTTTTGTATGATCAATTAATTATACTTAGTCTTCGTTATAATCATTTTTACGGAGAAAAGTATAAAGTTTACTTTATTTCAAAAACACCTTTAAAGGAAACTAATTGTAATATAACAAGTGGCCCAACTCTTATTACTCTGATTTAGATGACATTAAATATTAGAACTTAACTTGGTTTCGCAATTCACAAAACTGATGCACACGTAAAAGCAAAATGTGCAATTTAATTTCAAAGTGAATTCAGCCCGAGTCACAGCGATCGAAGCCGACAGTGCTTGCCTCCAAGTTCGGAACTTCGTCTCTCGGTCTTTCTGTCTCCCCTATTTCAAATACCCACATGTCGTAGAATGTCCAGTATGTGGCTACATTTCGGTGGATTCCAATTTAGTCTTATTTATACAACACCTTAACTTGAGAATTGAGATTGAAATTGTCTACCGGCTTGGAGGTGTTTCACTTCACTTGAGTGTAGCTAAATTATATAATAGGAATATTAAATACAATAATAATAATATAACAATGAGAACATTCCTTCGAACGTAAGAAAGATAAATTTTAATTATTTAATTTTGTACGTAGCATGAAACGAGCAAATTAAGTCGTCAATTTAAGTCTTAAATATTTTTAAGAGATATAGGGTACAAAGAAATGTCTTTGGATATTTCTCTCTACTTGAGGCAGTCCGACTGGAGGAATATATCCACCCTATAGAAGATCGCAGCCAAATAATCTTGTTTTGTGTTCTTGCGGTGAATAAAAAATATCGAGCTTTTTACAATAATGAAAGCTTGTTAAATATCAAATGTTTGAATGTAACCCGTATGACGTCACAGCAAAAATAATATATAGGACTAATATGGCTGACAACGTTTACAGAGTTCAAAATTAAAAATGAATAAAACAGTTAATATTTATTTATTGCGCCAAATTTGATATGAGGCAAATAGCCTATTGAAGTAAATTAAAATGATTAATTCATCAGATATTTGTACTTTTTGCTCTCGACTCGACGTCTGTCAAGTGGCAGCGACGCGGTACAATGGCAGGCAGTTTTCTCCGCAATCAACGTTGTACATTGTTGCCGGTGCCGCGGTGTGTGCATCTAGCATTGTCCCGTAGCGCACCTGTGAGCTTACATCGCTCTTGTTTGGAACTAGAACACACGGACCGTGCGTCTTTTCATTGCAATTGTATTACTCTCTATTGTCTAGCTTCGTTTATTCTCCACTATTCTTCACTGCGACAGTTTTCGCTTTCTAGTTTTACTGTTACCAAATATTAAAAGTTAAAATAAGAATTATCATGACCTTTGTATACAATACCACATAACATTACCACCATCAGAATGTCGGTTAGAAATTAATGACTATGTCTTGTTTTTAAAAGTTTAAAATAAGGATATTGGTGAGTTTGCGTCTTTTATTATGATTCTATTTTAATGTCTACAGCAAAGTAACTAGACTTTATTCTTTATTTACATTTGCTTTGTTTAATTATAGGCAAAACTCTTGTATAGTGGGGGCAAGAAGAGAACATTTCATGAGATTTGTAAGCAGCGTAATCTTGGTGCTTCCAAATACCTGTATTTGACTAGAAGGTGCTTAAGGCTTGATTTTTTAAAATAAATAGTTGCCTTTTAAATTTTGTAAGTTGTTATTACCGGCAGTAGTGATAGCAGTACTACATTTGTTCAAATTCTTTTGAACGTGATTACTTGTTATTAGATAACAGGATCCTTTTTGTGTTTATGATTATTTATTTAGTTGTTAGTCATCCATGTTAATAAAGAAAATAATATTCAATATATTTAAATAATTATATGTATTTCCATTTCTTTATTACAATTATCTTACAAAATATAAATCGATGACAATAAAATATATTTATTTCTGTTTATTAGTTTTAACAATTATACAAATATTAGCTGGCTCGGTAGACGTTGTTGTACCCTTTACGGTATTTAATGGCTAAAACAAATAATATTATGTGAATATGAACTCATTCGGTCAAGTCGTTCAGAAGTTATTCGTCACTAACAGACACAAACAAGATTTTTACATAGAAAAATTATTTAAAAATGACAGGTCTTTTTAAAAAATGTCATAACATATTTTTTCTCACTATAAATATAATTTCAAATTTTATTCTTTCGTATTCATAAACATTTGTTGAATAGTAATTAAATTCTGTTTACTAACAATCAACAATTAAAACATGAAAACTATCGTACATCGTCGACCATTAAAATAATCACCATTCGTATGTCAGTAGGTAATTTTATTGTTAGGTGTAGTCCACAGATTATTTTATTCATACTAATTATAAAATATTTGGTTTTATCATATATTTTTTTCAAATTATATTATTAACTTATAATAATAATATTTTGTTTTGATCCTGTTGTTTGTTATTATTATTAATGAAATTCTAATTTGATTTTAAATTGATAAATATATTTTTCTGTTTCCATACACGTGGCTATCTGAAAAGCTGTGTGCTCCTATTAGTAAGGTGCATCGGGTACAATACTTATCTATCATTATAATAGTACTATTTAATGTTTTATGTGTAATGTTGTTGAAGTAACTAATAAAGAAACAAACTAAGCCTTTACGTTAATACTTAGACTCTCATCAAAATTGGACAAAGAAACTGACCTCACCTAAGACCTACCAAAGCTCAGGCTGTTACCACGACTTATAATTTTAAGCTATTAATTGCACCGTCTAGACAGCATATTAACAAAACCTGAATTTGAACTTATGTTTGACTTTAGAATTAATTTTAATTAAATATCGACGGTCATATTTGACTAATAATAAATTTGAATACTGAAATGTTTCTTACAACTGTAATTTCAAATTTTGAACACAAACAATTTTAATGGAATTCGACAAAAGGATGACTTACAAATATTAAATTTAAATGACATCTCTCATTTTGTATGTTTGGATATACATCATACAAAAACTACCCAATGAATTTTAATTGAGTGTTTCATGTAGATCATTTTATCTATACTTATAATAAAACAAAAAAATCTGTACATTAAAAATATTTGAGGAAAAATACTATAGAAAGAATCTTGGACCGAAAAACCTTTCGACAGTTCTTGAAATTTTTGTCTATCTATCTGTTAATTTGTACGCCAATCACGCAGAACTACTGGACCGAGTTTGATGAAATTTTTGTATTTCTATCTGTTAATTTGTACGCCAATCACGCAGAACCTACTGGACCGAATTTTATGAGTGTATAATAATATTTAGGGTACATTTTTATATATATGGATATTTGTATGATGAATAAATTGCAATTAAGCTATGTATATATAAAAAAGAATGTGTGTGTATGTAATACTGTAATATATTTTAAATATATAATGGAATGATAGTAAATTAATTCAAATTATTTTAACTTCATGTAATTTTCAATAGAAATAATAAACAAAAACGTATATATTAATTTTTCGGATTAATCATAGATGGCGCTATACGGATTGGCTTATTACGCTGTGTCTCGAGAGTCAATAACATTCGCAGAGTGTGAGGCAAAACTGACTAACTGTGTGTAACACGCTGCGTCTCAGGAATCAGACATATTCACAAAGCTCGAAACACTTTTTAATCGCCGATTTTGAATTTCAATACCCATATCTGTTTTTTTTTTATTGCTGTATTTCATGTACGTAATACCGTGCGGACGCAGTCGCTGGCATAGCTAGTAGGTATATAAAAATCTTGTGTGCGTCTGTAATGAACGAATTAACCGATTGTTAAAATATATTTGTTTTATCGATACGATGGTTTATAGATGTATTAGAATTCGATAGTTGGCGTTGTCGATAAGTCTTTAATTACCAGAAAGGGCAAAACAACGTCTGCTGGGCCAAGCTAGTAGTTTGATATCTTTTTATTACCTTTTATTAGACATAGCAATACGCATACCATGTAGTTTTTTAAAGTAGGTAGGTCAATTTAAACTTTTTCGTTTTATAAATATAAGGTGACAGTCTTTTGATACTACAAAGGTGGCAAACAAACATACGGCCCGCCTGATGGTGAAAAACCTATTCACCACAGGAACACAACACTAGGTTATATGACTGCGATCTACTGTAGAGTGGAGGTATTCTACCAGTTGGACTGTCCCAAATAGAGAGAAATCTCCAAAGAAACTTCTCTGTGCCCTACTTTTCGGCGACCCTCAAGCGGGCATTTCAATTCGAGCTAAACTTAGGTTTATGATAACTAAAAAGCTGATATACGTACATACGAGTTCACATATAAATAAAAAAATTAAAAGCGTGTAACCGTCACAAGCGATTGAAGTAAAACTTAAATGGTCACCATTATCCGGCCGGCCACCATCGTCCCAATGGTCACCATCATCCCGACGGTCACCACCATCCCGACGGTCATCACCACCCCGACGATCATCACCATCCCGACGGATACCACCATCCCGACGGTCACCACCACTCCGACAGTTACCACCGGACTTCCGTTGCATTGTCGTCCAGTTACCTCCTAGTCATGCCTAAAGAAGTTTTACTTCAACATAACGCAATATTGCCGTAACGGAATTCCGTTGCATATATTGCCGTAACGGACTTCCGTTGCATTGTCGTCCAGTTACCTCCTAGTCGCGCCTAAAGAACTTTTACTTCAATAAAATTCACCAAGACATAGAACTAATATTAATGTCCCTCATACAAAATTCAGTCGTCAGAGATGGAATCCGTTACCTCCCTTGTTTAGTAGTTGGCTACTAGTACGCTAGTTCGTTATTATATTTTAGCTCGAAAAAATGACTAAGCAGCATCTTGTAATAAGAACGTTATATTCTAAAAACAACGGCGACCAGCGATGACAAATTCTATCCACATTCTTTGTCTTCATGCCGGCTTACTAAAATATCTATTCATGCCTCGTTTGAAGGATTAAATTGAATATCATAGCGGTAGGGAACAAGTTAGCTAGGAGACACACAGTTTCACGATACAGCAAAGGTAATTTACTAACTTCTTTGTTCTTGCCAATATGGATGTCTCCGTGTAATTATGGCTCCTTAGACTAGCTGAAAGTGCTGATTAGATAAAAACAAACAATTTTTCAGTAGTTCACCATGATAAAGACGATAAAACGGGCTCAGCGGGGCAATGTCCCTACATTAGTGGACAGCCTGTCAGTGCAACCTATCCAGAACATTAAGAAGGTATGCTCTATAATTGTAAACATGGGTTTGATTTGTATTTGTCCCAAATGAGTTCTAAACATATATCTAAAACCGTCCGACAGTTGCCTTAGGGAATTATTAAGGAACTTATGATTTTTTTTCCATAATTTGACATGGTTCATAAACTTATATATACTACCTGATGTACAAAACTAACCACTTCATGTAAGTAATTTTCAATGGAATTTGTACGATTTTTTTTCTCAAAGTACATATTATGAAGTATGTCAACTATATGTAAAGCCTATTTAGCTGTGACAGTTGTCGTTTTAACTTCATTGTATATACTACAACCCTGATTTTTTATAATTTTAAAAACTACCATTTTGCGGGTAGTGGGCGGGACTTGTCTCTAACAAAAATTAGCACTTAAAAGCTTAATATTTCATAAACAGTTCCCTGAATCGAAAAATTGATTTCAAGAGTATTTTTGAACGATCTATCTCCAACGACAACCCAATAAAAAGGATAGACAAAAAAAACATCCCCACTTTACGTGTTAGGGAGGTAGGTACCAAAAAAAGATTCCAACTTTTATTTAACAGCTTCGTCGGCGTGATTATATGGATACCCGTGCCAAATTCTAGCTTTTTAGTACTAAAAATCTCGTGCGAAGATAACCGCGGACAGACAGACTGACTAACGGACGGACAAGGTGAAACAATTAGAGTTCCTTGTTGACTACGGAACCCTAAAAACGGACGAGCAAAACAGCTGGTAGAAGCTAGTTATTTATGTTATATTAATAATCAATTTAATATAACTATAACAGAAATGGAAATGAAATTTATTATTCCATATTCTTACCATTAACATAATATTCTCCGTAACAAGTAATCTCGTATTTTTATCAGTATACAGTGAACGCATATTTACTGTCGCCCGTTGCGTAATCATTCACAGAATGGCCCATCTATCATCTATACGGGCTGATACATCAGACCTACCATCAGATTTTTAATACTAGCCAAATACACTTTTATGCACTCTCAGAAAGATAAACAAAAATAGTTTTAACATAAAAACAAATATGAGCTTTCAAGATTTGCAACTTAATCATGATAATACACATATAATAGTAATTCGAGCAATGATGGCTCAGTGGTAGTGTGTACGTACACCGCGTCGATCGAAGTGAGTTCAAATGCTCACCTGTTTAGCTACCACCCTCACGTTTCAAATCTCTCACCAAGCATCTGAAGGTGTGCTCCGGCAGCTGCACACGTGAGTCAGTCCCTCGCTAGGCTTAACGGGCATCTAGAATTACATCGTCACTTAACATTAGGTGAGATTGTGACCAAAGGCTAACCCTTTAAATAATTTTGAATTAAAACTCTATGAAACGAAAAAGCGACAGTAAAAAGATACAACAATATACATCTATAAGATATAACGACCGAGAGAACGAGATAGAATACATTTACGTTATGCACTATTAATGCAAGTCCTGATTTTCATAATTTTGATCGTAGTCGAATTGGCCTAGTGGAGTGAGATGACCAGACTTCATACGCAGTAGGCACGAGTGAGTGGTAGATAGTTCAAATTCCGTAAAATAAAAAATAGTTTTTAAAGAACATGTTTTTACGTTTTCTGAAGGTTTCACTTCTACCGCGTATGAACTGCACACAGACTTTTTATTTTATCTATGTATATTTACATAAAAGATTACATAATAAATTTCTTTGTTAGCTTATTCCCTATTCGTTCCTAAACCGTTTGCGATGAATTTTTGGGAATTGTTCAGCACACGCCAGTCAATATTTCAAAATTACATCCATTTTACATTAAGTGGCGCGCAAGTAATTTCATTTTGAAGTCGTCAAACGGAATGAAGTCTTGGACAAAATTTATAAAGAAATAAACTGTTTCCATGTTATTACAAAATATCTATATAGCATTCCACTGAAATTTTCGATAAATAGTTTAGTGAAGATTACGTACGATAATAATAAGTTTGTTTCTATCTCCCTATTGATATAAATGTTGATTAAATCTCCATCATGATATTGAATGTAATGAATTTTTTATCGCAATAGTAATACACTAATAGTAAATTTAATCTGTACTTCATTATCTTTACATATTATAAAAAAAGACCCTCGCCGCATCTATCTGTCTGTCTGAACGCGATAAACTCAAAAAGTACGGAACGGATGATTCATGAGGAAGATTTAGGTGTATAATACTTGAAGGTTTTGTGTAAATTGGCTGAAATATGATGGCGATTCCTGAAAATTTCGGAAAAAATTATTGCGACTGGGAGCTTTACTCGAGTAATTCGTAAACCAATAGACTTATAATTATGTATGGCCGCGTGACTGCTGGCTGTGTGAAGCCGGCGCGGGTTCTAAAACTCAAAAGATTGTGTACTCGCTGTCAAATTTGAAAAATTATGTTTATATTTTAGACACGAGGCTATAATAAATATATGGAAGAAGGTTCATAATAATATCACCCTACGACTCTAAGGAGTGGAGCAGTAAACTTCAACGCTAATTAGTCTTGTACGGGAAGAGAGAACAAAGATAGGCTTAACGGGTGCGTTAGCGGCAACGATGTGGAATTAGTCGAATAAATTTAGCCGTGACACCGTGGGGCAAAGCTAAATATTAAATAGAGAGATGTTTATTTTACGAGAAAATTTCATTTCATTTCATTTTCAATACCGCTCAGAATAATCGATCGGTTCGAATAAACAAGTTAAAATGAGCGTACACATGAACCTCATCACAGTCATCAATGTATGCAGCAGTCATACTGAATCTGGTAACACACCCGACTGACCCTCATCAATCATTCAGATATTGCGTGACGCATCAACTCTCTACTGACCGGCGTGGTAGGTACGGCATTTTGGACGACAATTCTGTCCACGTGTTTATCAGGATTATCCGGGTTTGTGATGTTAATTCTCGCTCTATGACGCAGCTTTAAATTTTACTATAGTTACACTTAAATGCGTGTAAGGTCATTCCATTTAACCAAAAGCATCAAGATTTTAAATAAATTTTAAAAAGTTTTAAGCTTATGAAAATTTCATTTAGTACGTTTGTAATGCTTGCCCCTCTGATCAGGGACCAGGGGTTCTCCTGTAAATTTATTAGTAAAAAATTATTAGGAATTTACTTTTTACTTCGAATAATTACAAAGTTTTTTTTTAATATTTTCTCTACATACATTTTACTACGGAATCTATAAGCCTGTACATAGTATTTTCTCCTAGATTAGATATTCTTATATTATTAAAGATATAGATAATAATACTTGTTTTTATATTAATTAGTAATTTTTATTTATTTATTTGATTAAATGGTAACATGTATTTACTATTTAACATATTTTAATATTAACATAGGTACATACCGAGTACGGGTTTTTGAAAAGCAGTAAACGCTTTGTTTATGTATTCCATATCTTACACTAATTATGGCAATTAATATTAATTTCTTATACATGTCTTATATGTGTATATTTATTTGGATTCTTTTAAAATTCTTGTGTTACTAGTGTACATTAGTAGCAGAGATTTGCAAATAGTAGATATTTGTTAAGCAGCCGACGGAACACGACACTAGAATGTTGCATTGTATCGTTGAAGTATAGCGGGAAATACAAGATGCAATACTGGAAATATCATTGTATATATTAAAGGAATACTTTCTGTGTAATATATTCAATGAAAAGTTTTCTTAAATATCCGATATTTCATGGATACATCAATACTAACTAGTTAACTGTAGAAAATAAAGGATGATAAATGTCACGTTAGTCGTTTTCTGTTTAGGATAATCGTTCTCATATTTAAAAGTTAATTAGCTATAAATATATTCTGATTATTAATCATTATATCATGTTAATTATATTCAGATTATTAAAATTCTCTCTGCTTATCGATTTTATATCGTTATACCTTAAATTAAAAAGATTTTGTATTCTTATCTTCTTTGCCCGTGTCTCATCTTAATACCGCGAAAATATAAACATTAATAATTCAATTCGTTATTATAAATTTTCAAATTTTATTTTAACCTTATTACAAAGCGCCATCTTTTGTTATTGATTTATTAAAACTGCGCTAGATGTCGCTACGAGCAACAAATTACTCCACAAACTAAAAGAAGCATTCTTATTTACGTATCAATAGTAAATCCAGTCAATCAGACCGTACTTCTGATGTCAATTTCATTCATGACATCTGACTTCGGATAACAATAAAAGTTTCAGTACCAAACTATTTCGGTATATTGGGATTTACTAAAAATAAAAGAAAATACTTAACATCGTGTATTTTCTAAAATTTTTACATTTAGTTCTGTTTTTCAACGTGTTTACAAAGTTTACGGATTACAACTTGTACAAAAATTAATAGTTAAAAATGTGTTTTTGTACCTTAAATTAGATAGGTAATGATTGGTCTTTGCTGCGCTCCAACACAAGACTAATCATTAACCTTAGTTTCGTGCATTTGTTTTATTACAATTTTAATACCTTAAAGATTTCTTGATATTCTGAAAGTAAATACAATATGACACTTTATCTAATTCTATTCTTTATCTTTATATAGTAATGACCTTGTTTGCATTCTAGACAATTTAATGTCAAATGAACAATTTTATTTAGGGAGACTCAAATAAGGCTAACAGAAAGGTCGGGAAGTGAATGAGGATCAATATTTGCTTCTCGTCAGGCAAAATTGTGGGTGAGCGTACTTGACACCGGCTTAGTGGAGTACAAACAGATACACGCCTCTTAGCCACCTAAGTCACATATGAATACACAGTGTGTTGCATAATTTAAAAAAATTATAGCTTCCACATAGTTCCAGGCGTATCACTAATATATATGTACATACTGTACTTCAGGCACCGGAATCTTACTGGATTTTTACTGGATTTTTGGATATTTTTTTTACTGGTTCTTACAGATCTTACAGATTTTTGAGCCAAAACAAGGAAAATCATATACCTAATAAGGCCTCTAACAGACTAGCATTTGTCGAGCGTGCGCGTTCTGTTCTACGTAGAAAAATAATCGATTTTTAAAAAAGGACTTAAAATAAAATGACGATTTATTATTATGATAACCGTTAAAAATGGAAACTTGAATGAGACTGACAGAGACGGATGGGTGGGTGATCGAGGTATTATGGAAAACAGAAATGATAACTAGGCTGTATAGGTAACGGGTCTGCGATATAGGGTGCATGATATGGTTATAACAGTTCGTCCAAAGCTTGATCAGCACTGACGCAACCGCTCACTCGCGTTACGTTATTTTCCCCTACAAGACGACACGCGCCGTGCTGCGTCAGCGCTGATCAAGCGTTGGATGAACGCGCACGCTCGAGAAACGCTAGTATACTAGCGGCCTAATATAAACAAAACGGGTAGTAGTAATGACTACAAACATAGATATAGGCTATATAAGTTCACGCTACGAGTCTTAGAAGTGGAGCAGTAACCATGAATGTAAAGCAATATGGAAAGCTGTAGACAAGTTCGGGAAATGAGAATAATGATATTCTACACGGGTGCGTTAGCACAGGCGCGGTGGAGAATTAGTCGAATAAATTTAACACGGGTGATACCACGGGGCACGGCTAGTAGTATGTATATTAGCAACTTAATTTAGATTTTGTTTAATAATATTATTAGTTTTTACTTGGTTTATGAGTGTTTTACTAGATGTATTTTTTATATCTCGTATATAGCGCATGTTAGTCATTGAGTAGGTTAGAATTATAAAAGCAGGGTTAATATTTAAGTTTTTTCTTAATAATATTTACATGATTAAGTACATGAGCAGTCAGTTTTGTGAAATACATAACAAATAAGTAAATCGTAATAATAGCAATACTAAAACTGCATTCATTTAATAAAACTATATAAAATTAAAGGTTTTCCTTTGCAATAGTCCGTTGTCAAACTCAATATTAACTGTAATTATACAAAACGCTGCTTTCATGCGGGTGGCGTTATTATTGCGCTGCACGGAAACGGTGCAATAATGTCAACGATTGTAATGGTTCGCTTATGAATTCATTTATTTTGTCATGCATAATATCACTGATATCGTAATTAATATTAGGTATTTAAATAGTACAGATTGAAAAAAAAACATTTTGGCTATATTTTGGAAGTAAATTTGATATTACTTGTTAATTAAATTTGATTATATTATATATTATATATTGTTGCGTAGTTAAAAATGCAACTATGCATTTTTAATCAAAACAAGACGTCATTAGGCTGACGCAATAAAAACAAAACATTATGCAATAAAAACAAGTTATTGTGAAATACTCTAGAAAGATTCACATTAATACTGCGCAATACCATAATCCTATATAAACGAAGCCGCCGTAGCTTCGACGTTCTTATTTATTATTACACAGTTCTTATACGTTCATAAGTGTAATTTGTGAATTAAGTTGAATAAAGAAAATAGAAGATTCTTTTTCTTTGACTTCATAACATCTTTAAGAATTCCTTAAGACATTTCGTCGTCAACAGTAAGGATAAAGGTGTAGAAGTAGTAGCCTACATCCTTAGGACATTTCGTCGTCAACAATATAAGGATCCGTGCTACACTGCAAGTCAACATCCTTAGGACATTTCGTCGTCAACAATATAAGGATAAGCACTTGTCATACAACTTAATCACATAAGAACCAGACGACAACACTGACATCAGTAGCCTACATCCTTAGGACATTTTCGTCGTCAACAATATAAGGATCCGTGCTACACCACAAGTCAACATCCTTAGGACATCTCGTCGTCAACAATATAAGGATCAGTACTTGTACCAGTCAGAAGAATCGTCAACTAACAGTTTCTGGTCTCTTCTGTTTAAAAAGAACACCTGGTGGCAGCTAAAAGAACCTATCTACCAGTGAAGGGTCTCCAGGGATCCGACAATATATATTATAATAATTCGAATATTCGACTCGTTTCGATTTGAACAACGTTCGCCCACCCCCAGTATAAGACTAAAACTTCATATCATTTTAGCAATGATGGCTCAGTGGTAGCGTTTACGACTTCGCGTCGATTGACGTGAGTTCGAATCCCTGCATTGAGCCTGAGCTTTCAGTAAAGGAAAACATCGTGAGGAAACCATAGCATCGTGGTAGGGCTTTTTCTGATGCCCGCCTGGCTAGCTACCACCCTCAAGTTGAAAATCTCTCACCAAGCACCAATAGGTGTGTTCCGGCAGCTGCACTTGAGAGCCAGTCTTCCACTAGGTTTAGCGTGTTATCATCTTGGGCCACTTCGTCACTTAACAACAGGTGAGATTATGGCTAGTACGCCAAACCTATAACGATATATATATATATATATATATATATATATCTTTTGTTTTGTAAAATTACAATCGTTTTACAAACCAAAGTATGAATAATATTACAAAACAATGTACTACTCAATCAAAAAAGTACTGGGAAAACATCAATAATACACAAAATTTTAGTTATTCATCTAAATTTATTTTATCGTCTTTAAAGTATGCTCCTTCAGAAACGATACACTTATGCCAACTAATAATCCAATAATCAAAACGTTTTTTAAATGTTTTACCGCTTTAACCGGAATTGAGTTTAGTTCTCGTCGCGAATTCTTCTTTATATCTTTCTACCGAATGAAAACGGGTGCCACAAAGTGGTAATTTGAGTTCAAGAAAAAGAAAACAGTTGGCTGGAACCATATCTGGTGAATAAGGTGGTTACTCGCTGGTATTTGTTGAATTTTTGGTCAAAAATTCGTTAGCAATGATGGCCTTGTGCGAAGGCACATTATCGTGTTGCAAAATTCAAGAATTTTCTTTCCACAAACCAGGCCTTTTTCGTCAAATTTGCTCTCTTAAATGCCGCAAAACGCTCAAACAATATACTTTATTTACCGTTTGATCTTCTGGTAAGAATTCCGAGTGCACAACACCGCGATAGTCAAACAAAATCGTCAACATGACTTTGACTTTTGATCGACTTTGGCGTGGTTTTTTTGGTTTCGGTTCAGTTTGAAGGCGCCACTCCGAAGCTTGTTGACTAGTTTGCATGTCCAACTCATTTACCCACGTCTCATCACCAGTAATAATGCGTTTCTTTAATATTGGGTCAGAATTGACTAGTTCCAGCATATCCTCAGCGACACTTATGCGATTGCGTTTTCGGAGAAAATTCAGGTCTTTTGGGACTAGCATAGCGGCAATATGTTTCATTTGAATTTCAATTCAAGTGATTATTTCAAATGATACAGATCGACTCATGAGACACAAAAAGTTCAGCGGCTATCTCCCTCAAACTTGAATGATGATTTTCAGTCACTATTTCCTTCACTTTTGCGATGTTAACTACAGTTGAAGACGATGATGGCCTACCAGGGTGAGGCAAATCTTCCAGCATATCTTCACCGCTTTTGAACGCTTTGTACCACTCATAAGCAAGTTTTTGATAAAGTCGTTTCACCATAAGCCCTCTGTAATATTTTCAGTATGTCCGAACAAGAAATTCCATTGGCGATGCAAAATTTAAGACAAACTCTTTGTTTGATGTTTTTGTCCATTATGAGATTCATAATACACACTAGATATGATCAAACTAAAAACAGCACTGTATTTAATCTAAATGACAGATGCAACTCAAACTCCGCACCAAAATGAAAAACAGTTGTGCCAATCTAACACAAAAACAAAAAAAAAATGATTTTGGAACCATAAACAAATCGTCCATTCCCGAAACTTTTTTGACTGATAGTTCCTTACATAAATGAAATTAGCGTTTTATATGGAAACAGGAAAACGACAAAATTATTATGAAATTATACATTATGTATAATTACAATCTAAGTATGTACCATTATCTATGTACTTTCACCATTTTATGGGTAGTTCATTGATTCCATTGCTGAAAAATTGTGGGAGCGAAAATCAATAAAATCTTTTAAAGCGGTTTGGACAGCCTCATCGGAATTGAATTTTTTTCCTTGCAAGAAATTGTTCAAAATCCAAAAAAGTTGGTAATCCTTTGGAGCAAGGTCCGGGGAGTATGGTGGGTGTCGGAGACATTCCAACCACAGTTCCTCTAATTTAGCGACTGCCTGTCGTGAAATATGGGGTCTAGCGTTGTCCTGAAGCAGCATTGCGCTAGAGAGATTGAACAGTCTCGGTTGTTTAACGGCTAGCTTTTCCATCATGGTTTGCAATTGTTGACAATACAGATCAGCCGTTATCGTCTGGCCAGATCTTATAAAACTGTAGTATATAACACCAGCACTGGTCCTCAAAACACTTACCGGTACCTTTTTCTGAGTCAACTTTCGCTTGGGACAGGATTTGGACGGTTCTCCTGGGTTCAAACACTGTGATGAGCGTTTCCAATTGTTGTAAAGGATCTAATTTTCGTCACAAGTAACAAAACTATTCCAAATTCCCTCGTTATTGTGACGGTTGAGTAATGTAACGCAGCACTCAATGCGTGTTTGTCGGTGAGCTTCAGTTAATTCACACGGTACCCATTTCTCGAGCTTTTTCAATTTTCCAGTTTATTTCAAGTGAATTAAAATTGTTGTATCACTCACATCGAAGCCTGTCACTAACTGTGACGTGGTTTGCGATGGATCCGCTTCCACAACCACCTTTAATTCGTCATTATCAACTAGGGTCTCCGGCTGGGGGTTTGTTTCGTAGGTCAAAATTTCCAGAGAGAAAACTTTGGAACCAAAAACGTTTCTTTATAAACACCATTAATCTATCGAGCTGTTTCTCCAGCGCTGATGCCACAGTGAAACTCATATTCGCAAATAACGCGACATTTTAAGTTTTCCATTTTGTGAAAAGAACGATGTCAAAGAAAACTCAATTAGTGCGAAAAAAAAGAATTACTAAATTCGAAACACAAATACACAATCCTAAATTTTAAATAAGCTAAATTTGGAAGTCCTAACCAAACGCCAGATATTTGAGATCAAGGTGGCCAGTTCAACAAACTACCAATTTCATGTGTAAGGACCTAATAGTATAAGAGTAAATATTCCTAGACCTGTGCAGAAAACTAAAAAATTGTGTTGTAATTTTATAATTTTTATGTATAAACTCTACACAAAAAGTTTCGTATTATTACAATACCCGTCTTAAAGGATACATGGAATATCTTAATCTTAATCAATAATCTTAATGGACTCATGAATATATGGAATCACGTCTCATATTTCCTCTAAATAAATATTTTTAAAAAACCCGCAAATGTTATTTTTTTAAACAAATACCGGGTTCCTAAGATATTTGATAAAATCTAACATAACCTAAAAACTAGGGATGCGTGGATATATAGTTTCACCAATACAGTAATCGATTTAAAATATAAAAGATAATGAATATTAGTTTTGTTTGGTTTAATAATTCCAAATAGTGTTTATATTTGCAGTGCATTCAAGTGCATTCTCCTTTGGCTAAATTTTATTCCAATATATATTTTCTATAACTACTATTG
The DNA here is from genome assembly GCA_947532125.1 of Saturnia pavonia. Classification (NCBI taxonomy): domain Eukaryota; kingdom Metazoa; phylum Arthropoda; class Insecta; order Lepidoptera; family Saturniidae; genus Saturnia; species Saturnia pavonia. Next base: position 10,307,826 of record OX383905.1, on the reverse strand, counting down.
AAATTTTTAACAGTTTAGCTTTATATTGTTTTTATATTTTCTGTCGAGTTAATAAAATTACTAAACATAGATCACTACACATACACGTATATTATTAAAGGTATTTAGATTGCTTTCCTTTTAGGAGAGACCACAAATAAATCGCATGAGTAGTTTTGCATCAATGTTACTAAGTGGTCTTCCCAAAAAGCCGCTTAACGCTTGATAGTAGTATATATAATGTACGCAGATAAATGATTATTTCCAGTTTCTATTTTATTAGATCCTATTTCGCATTCTACTTTAATCAAACCGTACTTGACTTGATCATAATTTGGATTACCGTAATATAATTAAGTTTCGTAATTTAGACGCTATGTCCACGACATCCATCAATTTCCTTTTTTCTTATAACTATAATAAAATAAGTCTTTGTAAATAATATTCTCGCCTTTAAACTCTTCTGATTGTAAATATTATAATAAAAGAATTAAAATTATTTAATTATAGACCTTCTCATTTGTGTAGCCTCCTTTTTAATGATCGTAAAAATATTTTGTTTCTCGTATTTACACCAAACTTAGCCTAAGAATAAATTAAAGATTTTCTTTGATAATCGATTATTTTAACAATCAAAAATACTGTTGTTATTTACGTTTTATTTATATAAAACCACAAAAACTCTGGACAATTTTAACAAGGCAGCCGATATCTTATTAGAGCTATGTTTGAATATTACAACAATTATTAGAAAAGTATTCTATTCAGGTGATGTTAGCGAAGATTGTGGGTTAACACAAGTTGTTATTAGACAAAAAGAAGAAACTCTACATTAATAACTACGTAGTTCTGTCTTTACCTGAAGTGTACCTGTCTATTATGTGAAGGACACCGATCACGAATATGCAATTAAATATATATTTGTTTGTATTAATTTTCAGCGGATTTTGATGAAATTCTGTACACGGGTCGCTTATGTCATTGCTAAATAATGTATACTGTTAAATAAGTTATAAGAATGTTCAATAATACTTTTAGAAATCGTAAAAAAATACAACCGAATTTGGTGATAATTAAACACGGGAATTACATTTGAATTGAATTAATTACATTCATTCCTAATTTGATGGGCTATAAAAATTGTCATTAACATGTGTAAAGATAAAATTACAGGACGAAAATAATTACTGCGTAATAAACGCGTGCGGAGTCGCGGGCGCACCGCTAGTTTTCAATATATGTTGATGGATAACCTAGATCATTAACAGACTGCATATTTTATTGACCTTATATTGTTGTTCTTAAGTGAATACTCAAAATTTTAACATTCTTTTATAGACTAATATAACAATACCTTCCACGCACGCTCTGAATTGGTTTTCTTATTAAGTATTTATTTGACATTGTATTGTCTGGAGGTCATATGATGTTCTATTGTTTACTAACGGTTAACATAGAAAAAAGAAATGGCGAAAATGTGGCGGTAATCGAATAAAAAGGACACACGAGTGCGACAATGAAGCAGCGAATAAGGGTGAAAAGTGGAATGGCGTCCCATTCTCGTCACCTGTCGCGCTGAGAAATGCAAATTCCGCAAGTTAGTTTTTGCTCAAAAACAAATCTTTTTATTGACTTTTATTACGTAAAGTCAGAGGCTCTGTCCGCTTTTGTGCTAGTTTTAAACTAAGTTAGATACATTTTTTCCAATATAGTGCTTGTTATGTGATATAGAGAAAACTCAAAGTTTTTAAGTGAGGTAGTATACAGAGAAATTTCTTTGGCTATTTCTTTACTAAGAGCAGTCCGACTGGTGGAATACCTCCTCCACCTTACAAAAGATCGCAGGCAAACAACCTAGTGTTGTGTTCCTGTGATGTTACTTGGGGAAGGGAGGGTTCAAAAAGAAGTAGGGCACAGAGAAACTTCTTTAGAGAATTCTGTCTACTTGGGGCAGTCCGACTGGTGGAGTACCTCCACCTTATAGAGGATTGCACCCAAGTAGTTTATGTTGTGTTCCTGCGGTGAGTAGGGATTCCTGAGCTCCTTACAAGGGTTCAAGGTTGACAATGCGCTAGTAATACCTATGGTGGTTACAAGCGTCCATAGGCTACGGTAGCCGCTTACCATCAGGTGGGCCGTATACTTATTTGTCACCTTAGTTGCGACTATAACTCAATAAAAACTGTTATAAACCTTTATTACCTACTTATGAAATTTCGAGCTTCGATGTAAATGGAATCAAAGTCATCAAAACGTCGCAATTTATGGACTTTATTAAAACTTATTTATGATAATTGAAATTACAATAAATTAAATATTACTTTAACATAAATAAGTTTCTTATTAAAAGTGTGATGTAACATCATGAGAAAACAACTTTATTTCACAAACGTTGCCAGTAAAAAACGTGAATGGATATTGGGTTGCGAAACATATTCACGCGTTACGGTTGTGTCCTATGAGACGGCAAACATTCGTTATCATCACGTGACGTGACCCGCGTTACGGACACATCTGTGCATAGTTTAGCTAGCTTACTTTTACAATAGAAATGTTTGAAATTTGATTAGATCAGTGGTGTAACGTAGACTACACCCACCCGGTCGTGGTGTGCCTGCCAAATTCACCACCTTACTTATGTTTGAAATCCAAAAGGCTCTGCATTTTTTAAATAAAATAATTTACTCTCACTGGTTATTCGTTGTAAACAATCCGAGTACAAAATAGATAAGACGAATTACCGCAAGGCAACTGAAAACTATAAAAGTACAAATGGTGCTGTTAGAGCGAGTGAGATAACTACACCCAATTTAACAAAAGGAATTCCCCGGTTCCTTCACTAATTGAATAGAAAATACTCCTGTGCTTATTTTAAATAGCTCGAATTATTATTTATATTGTTAATATCATATGAAATGGTTGATTTATCCGTTCACATTACTAGATATTATTATTAATTTTGCCACCCACAAAAAGTGACGCTCAGGCCGGGTTGCTACGACGCTGTGCCTCTAAATATTGGTAATAATAGATATTTGTAATTTTTAATTAGTGCTTACACTTATCATGAAATTATTTATAAAGAAAAACATAATATTGGTGATTTTATATAGTAAGTAATACAAGTCAGTATTTTCCTTTATATGAAATTAAATAGTCATACAATTTATAGTTCTGTGTTTTTGGGTTGACCTTTACAAAAATTCGTTTATTCTACACATATCCTGGTCATAACAGTATCAGAATAAATTAGATGAGCAAATCGAAGATTAAAGTTTTTTTATAAATTTCCCTTCCATTAATATATCAACTACACGATTCACGCAAAACAAATGCTTATGTAGTAAGAAAACAAGTCACCTTTCTTGTAGCTTGAACGTCATAACTGTGTGTATGACGATATCCAGTGGGCGCATTAGCGACTCTGACAGTTCATTTATCTTATTTGCTGTCCCGTTAATTAAGTCTTTCCAGCCACGGTGGTGTTATAATTTCGTGGTTGATTTGTTGTAATTTCGTAAAAATACACATGTAATAATTTTCTATAAAACCATTTTTAATACAACTAGGAGAAAATACCGGTATTTTATGAATTTTAATACAACAATTTCATTACAGAGTATAAAATTACAAGCACTTGGTAATTTGCAATTGTAATTAGTGTTTACCGCAGTTAGTCGCTTACCTTTATTCATATTTCATTCAAGAGAAAGACACCGGAAAGATTTATTAGGTTTTGTAGACATGAAAGTAAATGAAAACAAAACAGCCAAATAATTAGGTAAATTCGTAAGCAGAGTTTTGTCTATTTACGAAACTAGGAAATTTTTATTCAACAATACCAAATACCACTACATTTTAAAGTATGAGAAGTATCAAACAACATCTCGAGGTCAGCCTCAGTTGTACACCGTACAATTTACCGAATAACAAAATGAAAAGTGGACATTTTAGGTGGCGGTACTTCGCATGTGGGTGTCGATTAGATCGTGATTATAAAATTGAAAAACTAACATAACAACCAATTTAACTTATAACTAGACAATCTTTTTATAAATATGCACGATCTCGTTTTTTAGGGTTCTGAAGTCAAAGAAACCCTTACAGTTTCGGTATTTCCATCTGTCTGTCCGCGGCTTAGCTCAGAGATTCAAAGTATTATAAAGCTGTAATTTATAATAAATATGTATAATAAAGCAAAAGAGTTTTTTTTTGTTTGATTGTTTAAACAGGCCAATCTCAGGAACTACCAGTCGGATTGAAAAAAATATATGATATATGATAGCTACTTTCACGGGGAATAGTATATGCTATCTAGAATTAGACTAGAACTCTCAGATAGTCTTCAATATTGATTTTTGTTAAGTAAGTCGGAAGACATAGCGCACCTTGTCTGCTTTACCCGCGTGCGCTGGCGTAATGGTTAGTGATACGTAAATAGAATGTTCTACAAAAATATTTCTCCTTAGTACATCTAAAAAACGATACCATATGCGTATCTCTTACATATAAGCCACAATAAGGTATTTTATGACAAAGTTTTATTGAAAATTGGAAAGTGATTTCTGACTTACTATTAAGCATGGTATATTAATCCTTACGAACGAAATCTACTTCATGATCAAGAAAATTTTGTCTTACTGTATGTAAACTTTGCTCTTTATAGTAAGTTATTTGCACAAATAGTTTGGGAGATAATGTAAAATTAAAATAATTCTACATTCGACAATAGCCGCATGAGTTGTAACGCATAAACCTGGCCGACCGATAAAAATATTGTCTATACTGAAATCATCAATCAGAGATTTCTTTTAATTTATACGCGGATGAAACCGCTGGGTGTGGGATTGCTAGTAAACTTATAAAATGTATTTGGAGAAGTAATTTCGTACAAACTCCATTGAAAACAACTTAAAGACCCCTCTCTAAAGGATGATTCATATTTCACCAAGCCGGGATACGGTCAAACATCTATAGTATATTTTTGTTTGTGGTGTAGCAATAATTACTTCATACAATAAATGTTTGACCGTGTCAAGGCCGGCGCTTGGCCCGACCCCGGCCTGATGTAACAAAAGCACCCTTAAGTTTGTATATTGTGTCGGGCAACTACGGAACCCTACACTGTTCGTGGCCCGACACGCACTTGGCAAATTTTTATTGTATGATTATATTCATTTTTTCTCTCTTGTTTTTATCAATAAAATCGGTCGCCGAAGATGGAAGTCAGACTGTAACAATATTAAGAACACTTATTTACAAACTGAATTAGTTAACATTTTCTCATTTGATACAATCACGGAAATCATTGAAACCTATAAGTTCTGTCCTATCACAAAAAAAGTAAAATTCTGGTTTCAAATTTATACAAGAACTATAAACTCGAATAGCTACCTTCCTAATGATTTTAATTCCTTTACATGGCAGCAACTGACAGCGTTAATATAATATTTGAAATGTCGCAATTTACATACACGGCTCCTGTGCGCACGCTCCTAAATTGAAACTGGAAAGACAAAAGAAATTGAGTAGTGAAAATTGAAATTCCGAGGAAAGAGTACACATAATAGTGAAATGATATAATATAAGAAATTGTATATGTAAATGAAACTATTTCAGCGATTATTACGCATATTATAAGTAATATATTAGAACAGTCATAACAAACTAAAATTATGAGATAAAGTCGTGCGCGGATTACGCGTGAGTCGAGCGAGCAATTTTAAGCTCTCATAGACTATCCAATTAAATGCGTTAAAACGCGTGCGGGGCCGCGAGGCATCGCGCGTACTTTATAAAAGATTTTTTATTTTTTATTTCTAAACCACGATTGTGGCAACAAGGATATGGCCCGCCTGATGGTTAGAGGTCACCGCAGCCTATGGACGCCTGCAACACCAGATGCGCGTTGCCGACTTTTAAAAAACCTATTAACTCCCTTTTTGAAGAATCCCATACCGTAGTCCCCTGGGAAAACCTCACCTATTTAACATTAATCAATAAATTAACAAGCATGCAGCGACTAATAGCTAAGTCGAAAAAAAACTAATCAATATAGATTTGTTTTTTCTTTTCTTTAAACATCTATATTTTATTACGTTTTAGTTTTTATGCGAGTCAAACACAATTTGACATTAAAAAAAAGGTGACTTAATATAACAAATATCACGTTCTAGTTGCGTGATACATCAATCAATGTGAAGCAAGGATAACTTCATATAAGAACAAATCAATGGCAAGTGCCTAATGTGATGGGTTTTATAACAATGTATTAATTCATATATGGAATATGGAGTACCTTTCTAGACTTGTAGGCACTGAGTTAGATGCATATAAAAAGAGATAAAAGCTCGTAAGGGAGCCTCGTCAATTTTGAATTAAAGACACTTAAATTGGTGTTATGAATGTACTACCAGTGCGTTCGCGGCTTCGCACGTGTTTGTTCCGCTATGTAATTTCCGTGTACAATTATCATCAAAATCGGTTGTATTTCTTATAAGATTTCTAAAAGTTCTATTAAAAATTCTTATTACCTATATATTTTGACGAATTCAAAAAGAGCTGAATTTTTAATTGAATAGTATGTGTAGTTCAATAATTATCATAAAATCTATAAAATTACAAAGTTTCAACTCTTTTTTACACTTAAGAAAGTGATGAATTTGATAAAAAGGGAAACACGCGTATCATTATTTTTATTGAAGAATATTCGTGCTAAATGTAGGTCAGTAGATATATGATGTGTGCATAATTCTTCTTCTTATTAATTAAGGCTCGGCACTATTCGTGCATTAGGCCAGTGTCAAGTATTTTACGTTTTGTCAACAAAGCGAGGGAAATATTCAGTAATCTTTAAACGTAGCCACAACAATATGGCGGCACCCTTGTTAAAACTTTCCAGGGAGCCTTTGTAGCAACTTAAAATGCATGTTCCTAGTTATTTATTGTAATCCACTTTACTTGTGCACAACAACCACACTACATCACGTAAAATGCCGCCAAAATTGTATAATATAGGGCGAAATGACATAAGTTTATGAATTAAAACAAAAATCACCACATGACACTTTAGGTTACCGCCAAAAACTCTTGTGCATAATTATAAGGCAATAGATAAACAAAAATTATTATTACCAAACAAACTTTCATGAACATAATTGTATACTCTTTATTTATGAATTTTGATAAATTTACGTGTTGCATTATTTATTATAGAGAGTCTAAGTACAAAATTTAAAGTCAAAAGACAATATTATTCACCCGCCTCATACACTTTACAACTCCTTTTTTACACCGTTAGAGGTTGAATTTCTCAAAATCTGTTCTTAGAAAGCGTCTACTTCGCAAACGGAGCTCACATTATTCGAATAAACATTAATTCGCATTATTCGAATTATATGAATATATATATATATATATATATATATATATATATATATATATAGATTGATATATACGTATATGTATAGCCTTTAACATATGAAATTTGGTTTACCGTTTTATATATGTCATCGGATATTTAAATGTACGAACCGTTACTTTACAAACAAGATTGTAAGATTGTAACTGTCGGTAAATTGTGAACGGACACCAATAATTTTAAATTTTAAATAAACAAAATCATAATACTAGGACTTGAAAATGTGAATTTCCAACTGCGAATTTATTTCTAATTTGGTTAAGATAACAGTTTGATCTTAACCTAACCAATCCAGTTAGTTTATAAGGATACGAAAATATAATCGTTAGATTGTAAATTTTAGAGTCCGTTAACGATCTACCTACATTTTACAATCTTACTAGATTGTTAATAAGCTAACGGTTCGTACAATTATTCGGTGACATACCTTCTATCTATATATTATAAAACTCAACGTCTCTCTGTCTTCGTATATTATTTTCGATTTACATGATTTTTATTTTTATTCTTATTCATTGCTATTATCTATCCAGGTTATAGGATATATTTTATAAGATAAAGTAACATACGCAATTAGCAGTGACGATAATGGCGAATCAATTCGGAAAAAGACGCATTTGGGGCTGTTAATTGGCTTACGCTGAGTAAACCATATAAGATATATCAAGTTCTACATAATTGTAATATATCTTCTAAGGATCACCCACAATAAGCATGTTTGTCTTCCGTCTCTTGAGCGGTGCAGCACGATTCGTGCGAGTGCTCGACCGATGACATTCTGTAGTCCACGCGAGCGGAGCCGCGAGCACAGCTAGTATAGGTATAAAGCGGTACTAAATTGTGACTAATAAATTTTACATTAATTCCTCCATTGTTTTAATTACTACCTTGCATCTATCGTGATGCCTGCATCCAACGCACCCACATACAGAAAAATGAAAAACTTGTTCACTACACATGGCTAATTTTATGTTTGACAGCGGTTATAATTAATTAATTACGAATTAATATTGAACGGCATGCTAGTATCTCGTTTAGCATAACGCGATTTCGCGGTTTACGGAATTTTCCACTCTTAAACAAACTTGTCTGAGTATTATCGAAGATATATTTGATCATGCCATAGATTCTCGAACTTATTTCGCCCACCGCTCACTTTGAGAATTATAATTATCCAGTAACCGCCAAAATTTTTTACTTACTATCTGTGGAGTTTCATAAGAGACACTTAAATCTTATTTAAACAGGGTAGAAAATAAAAATTAAATTAATTATATTAATTGATTCAAAGTATTTCATTTTAGTTTTAGATACTCGGGCATAAGTATGAAAAACATAATTTTCCCCATTTTTAAATTCGCCCATCTAAACCGTCAAATTAGCCGCTAATTTTCTTTGAGCCGTCTACCGCTCTGTAGAAATTCTCTAGCACCCGCAAGGGGGCGCTGTCACACACTTCGAGAAAGATGGTCCTAGAACATAAGATTGCGACGCTGTTTTAAACTGGTTTGAATATTTAGCAAACATGCTTACCTTTTCGTAAAGATGTCCAAACGCGCATTCAGACTTCCCAGTCATGTTTTTGTTTTCATTGCAATTAGAAAACCACTTAAAAATAAACGTTCACATTTGACCCAACATTAATATCTACATACTAGAAAGGATATATTGATAATAAGCGAATGAATATATAAGTTGTCAGTGAACATAATTACGAATAGTGTTTTAAGAGAACGTAGTGGTGTGAAAGAAGATATAGTGACACGGATTGAGAAAGGGATGCTTAGATGGTTTTGGCATGTAGAGAGGATGAATGAAAGAAGAATGACTAAACATATTTATAATATGAGTGCGAATGGGAACGTTGGAAGAGGAAATCCGAGACGATCGTTTCACTATCAAATCGGGGACGTTCTGAAGAAAGGTCAGGTCAAGAGTATTCTAAACAGACGAGCATGCATGAAAGGAGTGATGAATGTTGAAGAAGCGAAAGATATATGTCAGGATCGTAGCAAGTGGAAGGACGTGGTCTCTGCCTACCCCTTTGGGTAAGAGGCATGATTTATGTATGTATATATAATTGCGAATAATGAAAATATGTCAATATATATATATATATATGTGGGATATTCCAAGACTTGAAGCAAAAATATGTTCCATAAAACCTTTATTTAAATTATTCATAACATAAACACATCTTGCAGCTTTTACAAATTAATTGACAACTTCAGTCATTTTCAACTTGTATTGCCAACAACCTATTTCTAAAATATAAACAAAAAACTTCTAAATAATAAAATATCCGACACGGCCGTCCTGATTATTCATCTGCCCCAGATGAATCGTCTTCCGGCGATATCCACGGCTTCATGAGATCAGCTGAGGTAGTCGTGTTAATCGGGCCTTCGTTTGTACCAATTTTCTTCAGGGCGTAGCGATCGTTTCGATTGCTTTTCAAGACTTCGTAGGGTCCCAAATATTTAGGATATAGCTTACTTCCTTGCGAAAATTGTGTCTTCTTTATGGCTACTAAATCGCCAACATTATAGGCTATTGCTTCCTTTCGCTTCTTATTATAGTTTCTTATATTTTCTTCTTGTACTTTCTGTATTATTGGTAGATTGTGCCTCTGAAGTATTTGATATTTTTGCTTCTTTTCTATCACTACTGTCATCTTTTCCCAGCTTTTGTTCATACAAATGACGGTAAAAGCCACCTAAATCACTTTGCTTAGTGACATAGTTAAGGCAGAGCAATCTGTGATTATTTTAAAATGTATCCCTAGTAGATAGACTCGGAACTTCTTTATAGCGGCGACAATAGCTAATATTTCTAGGTAATAGCTATGGTATTTTGTTTCAGCTGGAGTCGTTTTCTTACTCATGTAGTGAACAGGGTGAAGTTGGTTATCTTTGGGATTCCTCTGTAGAAGAACCGCTCCATACCCGTCTGCACTTGCGTCAGTGTGTAATTCTGTTTCTAAATCTGGGTTGTATATTCTGAGAACTGGTGAACTACACAATATCTGTTTCAATTCTAAAAAAGCTTTCTCACATCTTTCATCAAAATTAAATATAGCGTCTTTCTTTAACATATCCGTCATTGGTTTCGCAATCAGAGAATAGTTTTTGATAAACTTTCTAAAATATCCTGTCAGTCCGAGGAATGACTGAACAGTCTTTATATTGTTTGGCTTCTTAAAATTTGCTACAGCATTAATCTTTTCTTGAGACGGTCGTACTTCGTTGTCGCAAATAATGTAACCGAGATATTGAATCTCCTTCTTTAGAAAGTGGCATTTCTTCCAATTAAACTCTAGACCAAATTCTTCACTTCTTTCTAATACTTTCTCCAACTTACATATTCCTTCTTCTTCTGTTTTCGAGGGTATTATTAAATCATCAAGATATACGAGCAGAGTCCCGTCGATAATAAAATCGCTAAAGATGTCGTTGATAAATCTTTGAAAAACAGATGGTGCTGTACACAATCCGAAAGGCATTTTTTGAAATTCGTACTGGCCTTGTGGAGTTACAAATGAGGTGTACTTTTGGCTGTCTTTGTGTACCTTTACGTGTAAAAAACCATTCTTCAGATCAAGGGAAGTGAACACCTTAGCTTCCTTCAGTTTGTCTATCTGGTCTTCGATTATAGGTAGGGGAAACCGTTCTTTGATTACTTTCTTATTTAGTCGTCGGTAATCCATACACATTCTTCGTGATCCATCTTTTTTATCAGCCAGAACTATAGGGCATGCAAAATCAGATTCACTAGGTTTGATTATTTCTTTATCTAGCCATTCTTTTACTTGTGTATTCACAGCATTCATTTCTAAAGGAGATAGGCGTCGCGGATTCTGGAAAACTGGATCTTCGTCAGTTAATATTATTTTCAATTCAACGTTGCTTTCTTTCTTCTTTTCGTTAGGTTTGTACTCTTCACACATCTTATGAATCTGTTCAGCGTATTTAGAGTCTTCTATATCATATTCTTGTTCGCGTTTCTCCTCCGCTAGAAGTGTAAGATGCATAATCTTTTCCACAAATACACCTTCAGGTGTGAAACACACTTCAAAATCTTTAAGGATAGGATTTCCAATCAGTAAAGTTACAGGTATCTCGCAATCTTTCACAACATGAAATTTGACGTCTGTGTAGTATTCGTCGATCTGTACTTTAACAGTAAATATTCCTTCAGTATAAACTTTGTTCTCCGCTATTCCTGTTAAACATGTTGATTCTGTTTTATAATCTTCAATTCCTTCTTTAATCTTCTCGAATACTGATTTTGTAATGAGGTTAACGTCGCTTCCAGTATCTATCAAGGTTGTAAAGTCTTCTCCATTAATCTTTATCTTTTTGTAGGGAACTTTCTCTTCTTTTATGTTTTGAATATTCAGCGTATTATTTACATTATTTCTTCCTTTATTTGTACACTTAGTTGATTTGTGACCATACTCGTTGCATTTGAAACATTTCATTCCCTTCGAACAGGTAGGTGATTGATGATCCGACTCGCCACAGTTGTAACATCTTTTTACATAAGTTGTCCTTCGGGTTGAATAGTGCCCAGATGATTGACCAGTGTGTGCAGGTTTGTTCTGTATCTTCTTTCTGAAATCACTGTAGATGTCTAATTTCCTGCGAAAATCTTTCATATCTGAAGCGCCATATAAAATAGTTTTATTTGTCTCTAAGTCTCGGATGCCATCAATGACATATTCTATAAGTGCAGCATCTTCAACCTTGCCATGAAGTGCTAACTCTTTCATAGATAGAAAATATTGTTGGTAAGTTTCGTCGTTCTTCATCTTGCGTGATGCAAGTTTCTTATGTATGATTGCGCTGTTAATCTTGGGTCCAAATTCTTCTTGTAGTGCCTTCTTCAAATTTGTGTAGTCTTTTACTCTTCCTAATGATCGTAAAAACAGCTTAGCAGTTCCATCTAAGAGCCTCTTTGCGTAGATCAGCTTCTCAATTTTAGTCCATTTCATAAGCTCAGCAGTATCTTCAAATTCATCGAAAAATGTATAAATTGGGTAAGTGTCATCACCGGTAAAAATAGTCATCGACTTCTCTAAATCCTTAAAAGAAATCTGTACATCCAACTCCTGTTCTTCATCTTCACTTTCCTTTACAGCTTTCTTCGGCGGCATTTTGGTAGTTAAACTAGTATTATTCTTCAAATTCTTCGAGTTGCGTCTTTTATTACTCTTCGTGCAAAATGATGGCTTATTTGGATTCATTTAGTCTTTAGTCTTCAAATATAAATCTTCATATCCAAATTACAAAGCTACCATTTTAGAAGAATTTTTTCATAGCTTGCAACATATTCTACCATAACGCGTCGTTGAAGTTGTTCGCAACGTCGTTGAAGTACTCATGCCGACCCTGACCTGTGTCTATGCTCAGACAACACAAATTCGGTAAAATTGATGTAAATATGGCGGCCTACAGGTACCTTTCGTTGGATGACTTGCGATATGACTTCGATTTAAATCTCACTTTACTTAAAATCTTGCGCTATCCCGGACGAGCCCCCAAAAGTTGTGGGATATTCCAAGACTTGAAGCAAAAATATGTTCCATAAAACCTTTATTTAAATTATTCATAACATAAACACATCTTGCAGCTTTTACAAATTAATTGACAACTTCAGTCATTTTCAACTTGTATTGCCAACAACCTATTTCTAAAATATAAACAAAAAACTTCTAAATAATAAAATATCCGACACGGCCGTCCTGATTATTCATCTGCCCCAGATGAATCGTCTTCCGGCGATATCCACGGCTTCATGAGATCAGCTGAGGTAGTCGTGTTAATCGGGCCTTCGTTTGTACCAATTTTCTTCAGGGCGTAGCGATCGTTTCGATTGCTTTTCAAGACTTCGTAGGGTCCCAAATATTTAGGATATAGCTTACTTCCTTGCGAAAATTGTGTCTTCTTTATGGCTACTAAATCGCCAACATTATAGGCTATTGCTTCCTTTCGCTTCTTATTATAGTTTCTTATATTTTCTTCTTGTACTTTCTGTATTATTGGTAGATTGTGCCTCTGAAGTATTTGATATTTTTGCTTCTTTTCTATCACTACTGTCATCTTTTCCCAGCTTTTGTTCATACAAATGACGGTAAAAGCCACCTAAATCACTTTGCTTAGTGACATAGTTAAGGCAGAGCAATCTGTGATTATTTTAAAATGTATCCCTAGTAGATAGACTCGGAACTTCTTTATAGCGGCGACAATAGCTAATATTTCTAGGTAATAGCTATGGTATTTTGTTTCAGCTGGAGTCGTTTTCTTACTCATGTAGTGAACAGGGTGAAGTTGGTTATCTTTGGGATTCCTCTGTAGAAGAACCGCTCCATACCCGTCTGCACTTGCGTCAGTGTGTAATTCTGTTTCTAAATCTGGGTTGTATATTCTGAGAACTGGTGAACTACACAATATCTGTTTCAATTCTAAAAAAGCTTTCTCACATCTTTCATCAAAATTAAATATAGCGTCTTTCTTTAACATATCCGTCATTGGTTTCGCAATCAGAGAATAGTTTTTGATAAACTTTCTAAAATATCCTGTCAGTCCGAGGAATGACTGAACAGTCTTTATATTGTTTGGCTTCTTAAAATTTGCTACAGCATTAATCTTTTCTTGAGACGGTCGTACTTCGTTGTCGCAAATAATGTAACCGAGATATTGAATCTCCTTCTTTAGAAAGTGGCATTTCTTCCAATTAAACTCTAGACCAAATTCTTCACTTCTTTCTAATACTTTCTCCAACTTACATATTCCTTCTTCTTCTGTTTTCGAGGGTATTATTAAATCATCAAGATATACGAGCAGAGTCCCGTCGATAATAAAATCGCTAAAGATGTCGTTGATAAATCTTTGAAAAACAGATGGTGCTGTACACAATCCGAAAGGCATTTTTTGAAATTCGTACTGGCCTTGTGGAGTTACAAATGAGGTGTACTTTTGGCTGTCTTTGTGTACCTTTACGTGTAAAAAACCATTCTTCAGATCAAGGGAAGTGAACACCTTAGCTTCCTTCAGTTTGTCTATCTGGTCTTCGATTATAGGTAGGGGAAACCGTTCTTTGATTACTTTCTTATTTAGTCGTCGGTAATCCATACACATTCTTCGTGATCCATCTTTTTTATCAGCCAGAACTATAGGGCATGCAAAATCAGATTCACTAGGTTTGATTATTTCTTTATCTAGCCATTCTTTTACTTGTGTATTCACAGCATTCATTTCTAAAGGAGATAGGCGTCGCGGATTCTGGAAAACTGGATCTTCGTCAGTTAATATTATTTTCAATTCAACGTTGCTTTCTTTCTTCTTTTCGTTAGGTTTGTACTCTTCACACATCTTATGAATCTGTTCAGCGTATTTAGAGTCTTCTATATCATATTCTTGTTCGCGTTTCTCCTCCGCTAGAAGTGTAAGATGCATAATCTTTTCCACAAATACACCTTCAGGTGTGAAACACACTTCAAAATCTTTAAGGATAGGATTTCCAATCAGTAAAGTTACAGGTATCTCGCAATCTTTCACAACATGAAATTTGACGTCTGTGTAGTATTCGTCGATCTGTACTTTAACAGTAAATATTCCTTCAGTATAAACTTTGTTCTCCGCTATTCCTGTTAAACATGTTGATTCTGTTTTATAATCTTCAATTCCTTCTTTAATCTTCTCGAATACTGATTTTGTAATGAGGTTAACGTCGCTTCCAGTATCTATCAAGGTTGTAAAGTCTTCTCCATTAATCTTTATCTTTTTGTAGGGAACTTTCTCTTCTTTTATGTTTTGAATATTCAGCGTATTATTTACATTATTTCTTCCTTTATTTGTACACTTAGTTGATTTGTGACCATACTCGTTGCATTTGAAACATTTCATTCCCTTCGAACAGGTAGGTGATTGATGATCCGACTCGCCACAGTTGTAACATCTTTTTACATAAGTTGTCCTTCGGGTTGAATAGTGCCCAGATGATTGACCAGTGTGTGCAGGTTTGTTCTGTATCTTCTTTCTGAAATCACTGTAGATGTCTAATTTCCTGCGAAAATCTTTCATATCTGAAGCGCCATATAAAATAGTTTTATTTGTCTCTAAGTCTCGGATGCCATCAATGACATATTCTATAAGTGCAGCATCTTCAACCTTGCCATGAAGTGCTAACTCTTTCATAGATAGAAAATATTGTTGGTAAGTTTCGTCGTTCTTCATCTTGCGTGATGCAAGTTTCTTATGTATGATTGCGCTGTTAATCTTGGGTCCAAATTCTTCTTGTAGTGCCTTCTTCAAATTTGTGTAGTCTTTTACTCTTCCTAATGATCGTAAAAACAGCTTAGCAGTTCCATCTAAGAGCCTCTTTGCGTAGATCAGCTTCTCAATTTTAGTCCATTTCATAAGCTCAGCAGTATCTTCAAATTCATCGAAAAATGTATAAATTGGGTAAGTGTCATCACCGGTAAAAATAGTCATCGACTTCTCTAAATCCTTAAAAGAAATCTGTACATCCAACTCCTGTTCTTCATCTTCACTTTCCTTTACAGCTTTCTTCGGCGGCATTTTGGTAGTTAAACTAGTATTATTCTTCAAATTCTTCGAGTTGCGTCTTTTATTACTCTTCGTGCAAAATGATGGCTTATTTAGATTCATTTAGTCTTTAGTCTTCAAATATAAATCTTCATATCCAAATTACAAAGCTACCATTTTAGAAGAATTTTTTCATAGCTTGCAACATATTCTACCATAACGCGTCGTTGAAGTTGTTCGCAACGTCGTTGAAGTACTCATGCCGACCCTGACCTGTGTCTATGCTCAGACAACACAAATTCGGTAAAATTGATGTAAATATGGCGGCCTACAGGTACCTTTCGTTGGATGACTTGCGATATGACTTCGATTTAAATCTCACTTTACTTAAAATCTTGCGCTATCCCGGACGAGCCCCCAAAAGTTGTGGGATATTCCAAGACTTGAAGCAAAAATATGTTCCATAAAACCTTTATTTAAATTATTCATAACATAAACACATCTTGCAGCTTTTACAAATTAATTGACAACTTCAGTCATTTTCAACTTGTATTGCCAACAACCTATTTCTAAAATATAAACAAAAAACTTCTAAATAATAAAATATCCGACATATATATATAAATATATATAACTTATAACCGAGATTTAATGTCGAATTTTTGTATTAAGAAACACAACAGCTTTATTTTATATATTATAAAAATAGCGGTAGTAGTACTTTTCTGCCTTTCTGGTAGAAGTACCATTGGGTTTTTAATCGGAAACGGCTTGACCGATTTTCATGAAATTTCGTACACGGGAAATATATGTAATTTTAAATAAAACTTTTATTTAGTTGAGGCCAGAGAATCATATAAATACATCAGTATAAAACAAAACATGCCAATGTTGCCCTGTGTTGAATCTTAGCGGAAAATTGAAGGTTTGGCGAATTATTAAAAGTGGGACAAAGAAGGATAATTTTTGAGGGAAGTATGGTAATTCGATAAAACCATTTTTTTAATTTGCATATCTTTTAATGGTTGATAGTCCAAAAACAGTAAAATAGCTACGTATTATATTTGTCGGTGTAATTATTGAAACCATACTATTGACCGAGCTACCGTATTATATATCGAGTGACCGTACTATTGACCGGTGCTATTTTAACTTGACGCTCTTAAAAGACGGATGATGGTTAGGATAAGGTAATTCTCATCAGTTGACATCGCTATAGATGTTCCTCATGATAAACCCAACTACAGATAATCCATAATGGGATCATTCTTTTTCACGCCGTGTGGTTTTATCCTGGATCACATCTGCCCTGACTATTCTTTCATATATATTTATGTGATTTATTTTATCTAAGCAGCTCAATAAACTGTACTTACCTACTAGGGAACGAAAACAATATACTTTTAAATTCATTTCAGGTCCCTCACGAAAAGTATCAAAGTTTTTAAGTAATCTAAGTCCACGTCGAAACTTCGTAATAAAGTAACAACGATTACGAGGGAAGAATTTATTCTTCATGATACGATACAATAACTAGGTTATACCTTTTTACTTGTCTCCGCGTTTTCTTCATATGTTTATTTTTTAAATATATATAATTAGAATCATAATAGATTTTGATGAAGTACATGGTAAATATTTTTTGTAAAATATTTAATTCTGAGAATAATACTCTCGAGGTTTTTTTCAATTAATTTGAAACTAATAAAAGCTTGTCAAGAAAAGCTAAAATAATAAAAAAAGGTGTGTGTGCGATTCACACACGATAGAAGTGAAACTTCATTTTAAAAGACATTTTCTATTTTATTTAAACAGTGTGCAATATACATACACACCGACATTTACTCTCTCGCTCTGGCTCACACAAAGAGTAGAGACCGATAATATATTGCTCTCTCGCTCTGGCTCACACAAAGAGGAGAGACTGATAATGTGCGTGAAACGTTTAACGTTTAACATTTAACGTTTAACGTTTGGAAGTCGCATAAGAAGTTTCACTTCAAAAAAGTGTGTGTCAGTTCCGACGCGAGACTGGAGTTTACTCCTCAAGAACTGTCTTGGTATTTAGAATGTATACAATTGGCAATGAGAGTTAATAAAGCCATCTCTTAAGATATAGAATTAATGTAAAAATATAGATTGCCTTCGCGCGGCGTTCCCGCCCATTTCAACGGTTGATTCGCGTTTGGCGGCTTTCGCAACAAACGAAAAAGAATTAAATAAATCTCAACCTTATTACAATGATATTAATGTTCAAAATTGTTTGTGCAATGTTACGTGATGTTACATTTTCAATTTCACTCCTCATATTTTTTCATACCGTTCGTCTTATATAGTTTCTTAAGAAGTAAACTCCTATAAACTCAAACTAGTAAAATTAGTAATTTATTTTATTTTTCAGTCTTCACCGCATGGTGAACTAGCCTAGTATTTTTATACGGCCAAATGAGTCACTATGCCTGATAGTAAGCACAGTAAAATCCAAAAAGAATGGCAATCACCGTGAGACCGGAAATCTATCGCCACGGTCGCTATCATGCCTTCCTGCAAGCCTCTCTGCTACCGAATATACAATGACTGATCCCGAGACGCGACAAGCCAAAATAATCTTTGTGAGGGATTTATCAACATGTGCATGGTCCCGCGACCCATTTGGGTACAGATACCTACCATCCCTCTTAATTACTAACACCGGCTGAACCCGGGACGAGACACACCTAAGCATGCTACTACTATGTCGGGTATTACACCTAAAGCATGGTCGCGATCCAGTCGGTTAAAACTAAGATATCCTTTTAAACATGGTGTAGGTAAAAATATTAAGCCAGTTTATAAAAAATAGTATCACCTATTTTTGTCAGAAAGGTAGTTAAATTCAATATAAGCTTGCTCATTTACTAATGAGAGAGAGAGTGGTAGGATTTTTGCAAGGTTCAACTGTGAAGGCTCCATCGTCATACCTATTTTTTCATATAGCAGTAAGTAATGTACAATATGAATATTTTCCAGTCCGTAGGTAAGGTGTAGTTGAAAACCCGCACTGACACACATTCCAACTTGGTCCACTCAATAGGTACTGTGGTTCATTTTAAGATCAGTTTTATAGCTATACTATCCTGTGCCCACGGCTCTGCTTGCTTGGACTACAGAATGCCGTCGGTCGAGCGCACACCCCCGCTCATAAACACGGACGACAAAAATGATGATTGTGGGTGATACCTGGAAGATACATATATATGCTATGACAGACTCACCTCTTTAAGATCTACAATTATGTAGAACATTAATTAGATATATCTCGGATGGTTTTTTCCGCTTAAGCCATTTAAGCGCCCAAGTGCGTCTTTTTTCTGAATTGATTCACAATTATCGTCACTGCTTATTTCTTATGTTACTTTATCTTACAAAATATATCCTATAACCTGGCCAGATAACATAACTATGAGTTAAAATAAAAAACACTTAAATCGGATAAGTGGTTTTCGCGTGAAAATAACATAAACGGACAGACGAACAAGGAGGCGTTGAGTTTTATAACATCTGTAGAAGACTACTTAACATCAAGTGAATTACATTTCTGTATGATAACTACTTCATGCCATGATATTTATGGTGGAAAGTGTAATTGACTAACATGTAAAGTTACTATAATGCACTTTAGTGAATTAGCCATTACACTTTCGATCTCATACCTATCAAGTAAGTATAATGTTTAAGATATTATTAATTGGTTTATTAGAATTTCACAGAATTTATTACGTGTACATTTTGATGTAAATATTATATAAAATACATTTCCAATAAAAATTGTTAGCTTTGCAAAATATAACTTTATAAAAATATAGGATAGGCTTTGTCGTTCACTATAACTCGGCATTGCCTTTCAATGCTTTGACACAATACACGTAAAGTAGAACAGACATGCAGAGTGTAATAAAAGGGTGTGTCCATGCAAAATTGTGGAATATTCAGAACTGAGACCATTCAATGGACTGAGGTCAATTCCAAATATTCTGTTACGATGCGCAACGTAATGACAACGATTTATAATTCTGATGGTGAATTTTAGGAATTGTGTAACGGGAATAATAGTCGATTGACGCGAGTCTGAATTCTTGCAATAAGCCTGAGTTTTTGTTGAAAGAAAACGTCGTGATGAAACCAAGCATACAAACATGGCGGTAGAGTATTTTCTAATTCAGCTATAGATGTGTTCCGGAAGCTGCACTTGAAAGCCAGTTCTTTGTCTAGGCTTAGCGTGTTACCATCTTGGGTCACATCGTCATTTACATCAGGAGAGATTATATTATTATCCTTATTGGAGTGAAACTTGTTTGGACACGGTAGAGGAAACATTTAACTGTTATCGTTAGGCGGTTACGTTTTATATACATGAATGTATAACTGTGAATATATGTTTTTAATGTACCTAAGCTAGTAAATTTACGATTTAGTATACCACGGGAAGTGAAGCATTAAAAAAACATGAATATCTGATATAATCAAATCACGTAAATGATATACAAAAAGAGTTGAAATTGATGACTACAATTAATCTTATTTTGTCTACTTGAACGATTCGCATGATGGTAGAGCATTTTCTAATTAATCTTTCATCAAGCACCTATAGGTGTGTTTCAGCAGCTATACTAGAGGGCTAGTCCCTATATTAGGTTTAGCGTATTATTAACTTGGGAGGAATCGTCACTTAATATCAGGTGAGATTTAAAAATTACACTACTACATAACATGTTGGTGGGTGCTAATGTACGCGTGTTAGTACCAAAGATCCATTACCTGTAAATTGGAGCGCGTACGAGAAGGTACAATTGCCATCTCCCGATTACTCTTTCAAAAGATTTTCTAACTTCTCTAAGTGTAAAGTAATAAGTAGCTTCATTTCGAAAACACAACACGCATTAGAAATTCACTTGAGAATACTCACGGTACTCCTGTCGAGTACTTCTTGAAGTGCTTAGTGGAAGCTGTAACGTTTCACTATCAATTAATAATAATCTGTATTTTATTCAAGTTAATTACAAAATCAAATTTAACTAAACTACTGTATCACTCGGGTATAATGTAGATTGCTATTATTGAACTAATATATATACAGGCCGGCATTATTTTTGTTTTTATGGAATTATATAATATTCAATTTTGAAAATATTGTTCTATATAGGTGGGATTTATTTTTATTTTTAATTGTTATGATGTCGCATATACAAATAAAATAAGTGAATATTTCTTATCATAAAAAGAACGCCTACACCTAGGTGTACTTACGTGGGATGTAAGGACTGTAACAATACATATAAAGCATATTGTGTTCAGTTCTATAAAAACTCAAGTTCTTACTCTTAAGTGATCAAAATTTTTAAGACGTAATGTGTTTCATAAGACTTGCGATATATTCTCGCATTAATGTATTCAATACAAAAGACGAATCAGACCTCTGTTCTCGTTATAACGTTACAACTTTGTTATTTAGTTTCGACTGCTATCGTTTTATTTTAATTACGTTTTTCTCTTTTTGATTGTCCGCAAAGTATCCTTAATTTTAAATTTTCCATTATTTTAAAATATGTTTAAAAATAAATATTGTATCGTAAGTTTGGTTATCCGAAAATAAATAATACATTTAATAACTTAAACCAAGCGGCCCACGATCCGTTTAAACTTATATATTTACAATGTTTTGCTCAGAGTACTAATAAATCTTAAGGTCAAACAAGATATTTTTGGTAGGCATGTTTGTACATGGAAGAAAACCAGTTATGGGATGTAATTACTGTATTTTGCAATGTTATTAACGGTGGAATGCTCAGTTTTAAATGCGAAATAAATGTAAACGCTTAATTTAAAATACATTACACCAAAGAATGTAAATCTTTAATCCATTTTATATTTTACTTTAAATCAATGCACAATCTCGCTTTTCGCTATTAGTTATCGTTTTCTCTTGCAATTAACCTCTATCTCCGGTCTTCCAAGTTGTAATTATAACTCCAGTTGAGGATTAAAAACGGTAATTATTAAAATACAATAAATATATATTATTATCTGAATTAATACATCTGTATTTATGTAATAGATTTTGTCCAAATTTTCTGACATACATACATCTGTTATAAAGGACACTGATCACGAAAATTACATTTTTTTAAATGTCTATCTGGTTGCATGCCGGTATTTAGCTAAAAATTACCAATTTTTATAAAATTTCTTACACGCGAAGTGTATGTTATTCCTCAATATATAGGCCATATGAATGGTCAATTATATGACTAAAAACAAATTCATGAGACGATAATAATTACTGTGTAATAAACGCATGCGGAGCCGCGGGCACTGCTAGTGTATTATATGTTTTTATAAATTAATGTATTAATTAAATTTAAAAAAAGTTTAGTTTATTTTGTTCGAATCCCCGTAATGAGCCTGAGCTTTCGGTGAAGGAAAAAATCGTGATGAAACCATAGTGTGGTTGTAGGGCTTTTTTTAATGCCCGCCTGGCTAGCTGCCACCCTCAAGTTGAAAATCTATCGCCAAGCACCAATTGGTGTGTTCTGGCAGCTGCACTTGAGAGCCAGTCCTCTCATTAGGCTAAGCGTGTTATAATGGCCACATTATCACTTAAAATCAGACGAGATTGTTGGCACAACGCAAAAATTGTAACGATAAAAAAATATTGTTTCTTATACTATAAAGATAGCAAACAAGCATACGACCTGCCTGATGGTAAGCGGCTACCATAGCCTATGGACGCTTGTATACCATAGGTATCACTAGCGCGTTGCCGATCTTGAACCACTCTACCCTAGGAGCTCTTTAAACCCTACTCACTGCAGGAATACAACACAAGGTTATTTGGCTATCATATTCTTTAGGGTGGAGGTATTCCACCAATAGGGCTGCCCCAAGTGAAGAAAATCTCAAAAGAAATTTCTCTGTGCCCTACGTCTTTTATTTTCCTACATAAAGGAAGTTAATATTATTAATAATTAAATTAAATCAAACTACAAGAAGTGAATGCCACTCAACTTGCAGCTACAGGGAAATAATGTATTGATTTGTTGATGTGTGTGTAAAGTGGCTGGTTAACAAGAAGCCGGTGTAGATACAATCTCACTTAACGCCAACAATAGATAAGTATTACGAATTGAGTTCATCATGTGAATTGAATATTTTTGTTGCTTGAACTCTTTTTATGTTTACTTCCGATATGGTTCGATAATGCAGAAGTAGATCCAGTGCTACCATTACCACCAAGAGAAATTGTTGAATGTGAAATGTGTGAAATGTGTTGTTGTGAAATGTTGGGGTGTGAGGAAGTAACAGGCAGAGGGGAGAAGTAAACGGGAGGCGCGTAAGAGAAATGCCAAGTGCAGCGTAATAATTTTTTTATACGATCTTAGCGCAAAAAATGAAACAAAGTTCTTCGAAAGAACTTCGGCTTCGGTATGATTTTCAGCCGAAGTTCGGCTTCGGTATAAACCACATTCGGCCCATCTCTAATAATGATCCCTACAACTTTTTTTAATAATATTTCAACTGTCTTTATACTCGCACTTTGTAGTTTTTTGTTTTCATTGCAGTGTTCATATTTTTATAATCCACTTCAGTGCATAGGAAAAATCTTTGCATTTTTTTCATCATGCACGGTCAAGACTTTGAAGGAACTGGACTCAAATCATAAAATCTGAAATTATTCATAACAGAACTAGATTATATTTAAACATATTACAGCGTATTTCCATTTTTAGTCAATTTCTGTATATCTTATATACATATATATATACGTACATATTATAAAACTCAACGTCTCTCTATCTGTCCGTTTATGTTTTTTGCACGTGAAAACTACCTGTCCAATTTACATGTTTTGTTTTTGTTTTAATTAATAGCTATGTTATCTGGCCAGGTTATAGGATATATTTTGTAAGATAAAGTAACATACGAAATAAGCAGTGACAATAATGGTGAATCAATTCGAAAAAATTACGACTTCATTCGGTAGTCAACGCGAGCGGAGCCTCGAACGCAGCTTGCATCGTATCCTGCTAACACTGTTGCTGTCTTATTGTACCCCAATGTTTGCTGTGAATGACCCCAGTCATTGACCTTCCTTGATAACTGGTTACAGGAATACCAAATGTTATTAATCTTCAGGCCGATCGTAACTGTTATGTGATTATAACAAACATGGTATTATAGGTAGTAAAGGTTTAAAATACTGCATTTAAGAATTACGACCGGTCTGTATGTTATCGCAAAGTTTATAACCCTTAAGCGACATAAAAAAATGAGCATCAGTTACCTCGGGAGCTTATTATTGCTTAACTTTTATTAAAGTTTATCATATAATTAGCTTAATAAGTTTATCTGTGACACTACTGCCTGCTTCAAGAAATTTGTCTAAGATAGATGTTAAAAAAAACATAAATAATTACCTATCTTACTATACTTAATATAATAAAACTCAAAAGATTGTTAGTTTGAACGGGCTAAACTCTGGAACTGCCTGTCAGATGTGAAAAAACATTTTAACATTTTATACCCCATTTATTGAGGAAGGATATTGATTATAGAACTTCACGTTAAGAGGCTTAGAAGCTGAGCCGTAACTATGAACATCAAGCAATCTGGCAAGCTGTTGGTAAGTATGGAAAGTAAAAACAACAACAGGCTATACACGGGTTCGTTGGCGACGCGCGTTGGAGATTTGATCGACTAATTAATTTAACACAGGTGAAGCCGTGAGGCACAACTTACTAGCTATCTACTACTAATATCGATTGAATTTACGTACACTATATTTAATCTAAAATGTAACTAATAGGTATTTACCTATGAAATTGCCGTTCTGCAGTACTGGACGTTTCAAATCAAAATAATTTTTGTTTGGCTAAGAATTCTAATTTCAAATTAATTTTATTTTAAAAACATGGAATTCTTTTTCCAAAAGTTGTCATTTGTTTATTGATTAGTGTTACATTTTCATCGCATTTCAATTTTTTTGTCATTATGGATACGTTAAAAATTCGAGTAATTATGGAATATGCCAACTCCCGTGAAGATCAGAGACTATACGCTTGAAATTGTTGAAGATTATGTTTACCTGGGACACACTATCCAATTAGGTAGATCCAATTTCGTGAAAGAGGTCAATCGTCGAATCCAACTCGGCTGGGCTGCGTTTGGGAAGCTACGTAACATATTCTCGTCCAAGATACCGCAGTGTCTCAAGACGAAAGTCTTTGACCAGTGTGTGTTGCCAGTGATTACATATGGTGCTGAGACGTGGTCGCTAACTATGGGCCTTATAAGAAAGCTCAAAGTCACTCAAAGGGCAATGGAGAGGGCTATGCTCGGAGTTTCTCTGCGTGATCGAATCAGAAATGAGGAGATCCGCAGGAGAACCAAAGTCACCGACATAGCCCGAAGAATAGCTAGACTTAAGTGGCAGTGGGCTGGCCACGTAGCTCGTAGAACGGATGGCCGATGGGGTCAAAGAGTTCTCGATTGGCGGCCACGTACCGGAAGACGCAGCGTGGGCAGACCCGCCACAAGGTGGTCCGACGACCTGGTAAAGGTTGCGGGAAGCCGCTGGATGCGGGCAGCACAGGACCGGTCGTTGTGGCGATTTTTGGGGGAGGCCTATGTCCAGCAGTGGACGTCTTTCGGCTGAAATGATGATGATGATGATGATGGAATATGAGTACCGTCGTGGCAGTAACGCGGCACAAGCGGCACGCAACATCAACGACGTTTACGGAGCTAACATTACAAACCAACGCACCACCTGTTATTGGTTTCCTCGCTTCTGTTCTGGGAATTTCGACCTGAAAAATGAACCTCGCGGTCGTCCGAAGACTTTGGTCGACAATGACGAATTAAAGGCGATTGTAGAAGCTGATGATACTCAATCTACGGCTGAATTAGCAGCAGCTTTCGACGTTAGCGTCAAAACAATATTGGTCCATTTGCGTCAAATTGGCAAGGTAAAAAAGCTTGACAAATGGGTGCCTCACAAACTCAATGATCACCAGCGCGAAGTACGCGTCGAGACGTGCCTTGCACTGCTCAACAGACACACAAATGAAGGAATTTTGAACCGCATTGTTACCTGCGATGAAAAATGGATTCTGTTTGATAACCGCAAGTGCTCAGCAAGTTGGTTGGATCCTGGTTCAGCACCTAAATAATGCCCTAAACGAAAACTTACTCCTACAAAAGTGATGGTCACTGTTTGGTGGTCTAGCGCCGGTGTGATTCATCACAGCTTCTTAACAAACGGGGTGAGCATTACTGCAGATGTGTACTGTGAAGAACTGAACACAATGATGGAGAAGCTGGCACATCTCCAACCAGCATTGGTCAATCGCTCGTCTCCGCTGCTCCTGCACGACAACGCGCGACCTCATACTGCACAACAGACGGTCTCCAAGTTGCAAGAACTGGGGTTGGAAGTTCTCCGTCATCCGTCCTACTCACCAGACCTTGCGCCTACAGACTACTACTTTTTCCAGAATTTGGATAACTCCTTGGCGGGAAAAAAATTCAATACCCGAGAGGCAGTACAAAATGCCTTTGAAGAATTTGTTGCCTCCCGTCCAGCTGATTTCTTTAAGAAGGGCATCAATAAACTGCCACTGAGCTGGCAAAGATGCATTGATTGCATGGGTGATTACTTCGATTAATACAAATAAAAAATACATGAAAAAACATAGTTTAAATTTTTTCATACAAAACGGCAATTTCATAGGTAAGAGACCTAATATTACAAAGTCAGAAACACATTTAACGAGACAGACACCTCGTTAGTGTGTGCTGTAATCGTTGATCTAGTTAATAAATTTTAATAATAAAAGGGTAAAAGAGTTATATTAGGTTTAAGGTGACACGTGGGAAATAAATTGATGTCATGAACAAAGGATGGAGCAGATGAGAGAAACTGTCAACGGCCGGCTAGAGGAATGTGGCTTACCTAGCTCGTTGACCTACGCATGTGTGAGAATTAACGTTGTTTGGTCCCCTTTTCTAAATATTTTACGAGAAATAAAAGCGAATAATTTACATTTATCATATTATTTTTACTGTTTTCTGTAATAGTAATCTAAACGTTTTGTATAATGAATTTTATTCAGCAACACAATTTACAATATTTTCTACTTTCATTATGATTTTAAAATAATAAATTTACCAAAAAGAAATGTAGGTATAATTTCAATCATATATAACTTTTGGTTCTTCTAGTGCCAGAGTTTTCCCTCGATTTGTTTTTTGCAATTTGTGCTTTGGTGCAATTATTCTAGTCAACATGGCATATGTACATAGCAGTTTGTCACGATTGTATTTAATGTAAAGTAGAATGTCGTAATTTTGACGTCCACAATGAATCCGTTTCATGTTGTCCAAACGATTTATTTACCAATTTATGGCGGCCAGAGAATCTGAGTCGAAGCGGATTTATTAAGGTAAGCTTCGCAAAAATTTATTGCGTCGTTATGTTCTAAACATCCAGTGAAAGAACACCGCGCTCGAACAACAAATTTAATCGATTCTTCTTATATTATAAATTGTTTATGTTATTTATCACTTATATTTTATCACTTACGTTGAAGGCTGCTGCTAATTCCGAAGCGATTTGAGATTAATCTGCTGCCACTACAGCTTTCAATTCATCGTTGTCGACTTTCTTTTCCAGTTGGCCACAGGACTCATTGCTGAGATCAATATTTTCAAAATGGAAGCGATTAAACCAAAAACGTATCGTGCATTTACTTGCGGTACCTAATCCATTTACGTCGTTGAAATTGTGAGCCGTCTGTGCTGCGTTGGTGCCACGACGGAACTCGTATTCGAAAATAATGCGAATTTTGTTTATTCCATGGTCACATGATATCAAAAAAAATCGAACAGCGGGAAAACAAATAAACAACTCATTTTAATAAATAAATGTACAATAACAAATAAATGTCATAGCTATATGATATAATTAATATGACTTTGGAATTTTAAGTAGAATGAAATATGTCGATATTCACACGAATCAGTATTAAAAATCGGCAATTTCATAGGTAAATATATTAGTATAGATAAGTTGCATATTACTCGGTGGTGTTCAATTAATTGCGTAGATTTTTTCTAGCTCGATATATTCTAAGTTATTCAAATTCATACAATGTTTTCAATGGTAATGTAGATTATTCTTACAAAATATAAAAATTGCAGTTTCCGCACATCGATAATGTTTTAGCTCCAGTTTGTGTTAGTTTTCATCAAATTAAATAATAATATTTACAAAGATGTATAT
Source organism: Saturnia pavonia (assembly GCA_947532125.1). Lineage (NCBI taxonomy): Eukaryota > Metazoa > Arthropoda > Insecta > Lepidoptera > Saturniidae > Saturnia > Saturnia pavonia. The sequence goes on along the minus strand of OX383905.1, from coordinate 10,279,559 downwards.
CGAGACGATAAACGCACCAAAGCGGATAGGCTTCCGGTTTCTGCAAGGTTTCTTGCCAAAAACAAGGCAATGCAGCTGTTATGTAGTGACATAAACCTTGTCTTATTTTTTTTTATTTTTTTTGTGTAACAGTTATATCACATGATGTTATGTGACGATGTGACCGAAGGTGGTAACATGTTATAGTTGTTTACACGCATTTTTATTGGCTATTAAAAGCAAATAATATTTTTTTTATTGAAATCAATTAACTGGATACCTGAAATAACTGACTTCGTCGACGAGATAAGCTGACAATTTTAATAATTTTAATTGATAGAGATAAAATATAATTAATCCAGAGCTAACTGTTTAAGTAATCTCAAATATTTTATTAGTGGCAATTACTTCTCAGCCATGGAAAGTTCCGTTTGAATTTCACCATTGTTTTAATTATGCTTGCCTTAAACATTCACAAAACATTCCATATCAAAGAAACAAACAAAGTGTTTTAAATGAATTGAAGAACGCAAATTTTTACAGCTATAATTAAATGAACTGCTATGGAACTTGGCACCCGTTAGATCTCACCTCTTTTATCGGTGACAACGATTTCCCCGAACGTTGTTTCTACCGAATTTTCCCCTTTTTCACGTTTATGTTTTTAACATGTAGTCCTGATCCTACTTAAGTAATAAGGGTAAGAAGATGATGTGTAAAACTCTTTGATAATTGTGTTTAATTTCAATGATATTTACTTTCGTTGCATTTATAAAAACGGTATATTTTAATTGAAATAATTATGAGTATAAAAAATATTCATTTTGTGGTGAAGAAAACGCTAAAAGTGATATACGATAATCGTATTTTGTGGATTAGTGATAGACAATTTACAATGATCCCGGAGTCGGTAGTGAGCCATTAATATAGATAGGTCTGCAATTAGTTGCCGCGAATGTGCCCCACAAAAGATATTTATTTCTTCGACTATGTTCACAGATTACTGTACAAATAGAAGGAGCTAAGTTTCCGCATCGATTTATTAGAAGTCAACACTAATCGTCTGGAAGTATCAATTCTTGAAATGAATTATTTACTATTACAAACAGAAAAAATAATACAAAACGAAGTATTTAAGTCACCCATCTATATTAATAAATTAGTAGTTCTGTATGTACATTAAATTTTCTTTCTGAATTTCCCAAAAGACATTGTAACTATATAAAGGACAAAATTTTCTTTGTCTGTCTGTCATATCTGTCCAGATTTAACCCAAAAACGGCTTGACCGTTTCCTATGAAATTTTGTAGATGGAAAGCTTAAGTAATTGGTCAACAGGTCCATAAGAATTTCCAATAATACTTTTAGGAATCTTAAAAAATATATATTCCCAAAGTATAGTTTATAATTCTTAACTGATTTTGAAGAAAATTCTGTACACGGGAAGCATACGTCTTTGCATAATTGATAGAATTGTTAATAATAATTAATTTATAGTGATAATACAAAACAAATTTCTAAAATATTTTTTTATCAGATATCAGCCGATTTTAAAGTAATTTTGTGTACTGAATTTTCCATGATTAATGCGCTATAAGAATCGTCAAAATATATTTACATAAACAAATTAAAAAACAACCGATTTTGTTGAAAATTTTACTCTAGAAGTACATGCCATTCCTCAATTGCTATATGAATTGTCAATAATATGAGTAATATATAATAGTAGTATAAGAAAATTATAGGATGAAAATAATTACAAACGCGGCGGAGCCTTGACTACGCCTAGTTATTATTTATATTTATGTAATTAGTTAATCAATTGTTTCAATGTATTTCTTCAAATGCACTCATATTAAAAATGTATTATATTATATTGATATTATTTTTACAACATAGATCTTTTTTTTTAAATGTTGTTTTATAATGATAAAAATCTAATATTGTAATTTTATTACAAAAACCTATAAAATAATAATGGTTTCGGAATTCTTCAAGAAATAATACATTTAAATAAAAAATGTTATAATATTTAAAATATCAAATAACAGTAATGTAACCATAAAATAATTTATGATGTTTGAATATTTAAAAAATAATTATCACAGTTCTTAATTTCAGGAGTCCCTTTAAGATATTTACAAGTAAATTAAACTTCAAGGGGCCTGTGGCTACAAAAAAATTAAGTTAAAACTCTTTTGAGAATTTGATTTATTACATTTTGCGAAGCGCGACTGAGTAGGGTATCGTAATATAAAAAGTCAATGACATTATGACTAAAAATTCGTGAAGTAATGTGAATTAAGTACAAGTTTTATGTGACCTAGTACCATAATTATAATTTTAGTCGTATTAATGTCAATTTTTATACCCTATGAAATGAAGAATGACATATAATTTCCGTGTACAATTATCATCTAAATCGGTTGTATTTTTTAACGTTTTCTATTATTATTGTTATTGAAAATTGTTATAACCTATATTATTTTAGCAATGAGATAAGCATCCAGTGTGAAAATTTTTAACAAAATCGGTTAAGACTTAATAGATTTTTTTATGATTCTTATATTTATGATTATATAATGGCATATACTTCCCATGTACAGTTTTTTTTTAAGTTTTAAAAAGGTATTAATGTCTAATGACATAAGCATCCTGTTTACAAAATATCATAACAATTAAACAAATCCGGACATACAAACAGATCGACAAAAATCTCAGCCGTGAAAGGACCTCGGTTTGGACTGTTGCCGCGTATGCAATGAAGTCGCGATCTGACTAATCAGATCAGTGATCAATTTCCTTCATATAGTAAGTATGCGTATAGCGAAATTTGAAAAAAAGTTACATTCATAGTAATATATAGATATATTAATTAATCTATAGTTGTGTCTGTACATGTAACTTATAAAACTGTTATCTACATAACAGTAACACTAATATGCTACTGTAAACTGTTTATTCTTAGCGCGGTAAGGGTCCACACTAAGCTACCCACGCCATACCGATCTATAAATACCATAGCAAAAACCTCCGAAGCCCGGTAAATCTGTAAAAGCCGTAAAGGCTCCAGGGCCCCTAAGGTTAACAGTATAGTCAGTTCGAAAAACAAAAAAATAACATAGCAAAAACCTCAAACTATCTGCAAATATCTACTTAAAATGATCGTATAAGTGCGAGGCGCCAAAGTGTGCCAATAGAACGGGAATTTGACAATATACATAAATGATCGCCACAGCTCAAATAATACTACAAGTGTACTCAAATAATCTTAATTACTATATAATATAATAATATCTTATTTGACTTCCAAATATGTTCTAAAGCTACTTTTTCAATGCAAAATTAATCAACATATATTAAAATTTAATTGATGTTATAAAATTATATATACTGACTGGGTTTTTACATAAAATGAAACGTTATGTATTTTTAAATATTATTATAGCATTCCTCGTAAATGATGAGATATAAATACATCAAGCTTTTAAAATATATGTAGTTGTCTCAGGCTACATATTTAAGTATTTACAGTGTCCAGTTTGTTGATTTTATCACCGCGACGCAGCGTCTTGTTTATCATAATTATGGGCCGATTACACTGGCGCCGTGTCCAACAACGGCAGTGGCAAGCGCTTAGTAATTTCTTCATATTTTCCTATCCGCACCTAGCAAATTAATTTGTCCATTACAAAAATATTATAGAGAATGTAACATGAAATTAAAGACTTTCCTAAATCATAATGAATTTGTTTAGCTAGTTTTTGTTGATACAGTTGAACAGATATATTTTATTTGGCAAAATTTGTTAGGCCAATTTATAAAAAGTTTTATTTTACCAGAAGCAATAATACCTGCTTCACTCTTCAAGCATGAATCGTGGCGCGATTCTCGTCTCTGAATATAATGCGAAACGCGGCTCAAACTGTTCTGGATCCTCACACGCAGTGATTCGCGGTTGGTTCATTATTATGTCAGCGGATCTGTAATTGAATCCTGCAAGCCAGAGTACTCTGATCGCCTAGCCTTCGCTTTATACCTATAAGAACCTGTAGTTTTTATTATTCTCTATAAATATATAATTCCTTAAAGTTATATATAAACTTTTTTATCATAATATGGCAAAGTGACGGAACCCTCTCTGATGGTAAGCACTGTAGAATCCGAAAACAACGGCGACCAGCGAGATATCTGTCATATCTGCCTGGAAGCCTATCAGCAGCTGGATATATATATATATACCGGGTGATCCCGGAATACGAAACATTAAAAAAGAGTCACTGTGACGGGTTTATTATCATGTGAATAGCGCGTCCCTATCGGATACAGATAACCTTGCTTGATATGCACAGGCGCCAGTATAACGGGTGTTCGCGATCTGTTCGGACAAAATAATTTTCGTGTCCTACCACCAAGCAATTACTTAATAATTCACGTTTCGTTACAATAATTATAATATTTTCGTGTGTAAAATTTAGTTTCTTATTTTTAAGTATTAAGAAAACAAAAAGTTTTAATATAAAGTTTTGTCGAAATGTAAACATAATTATATTATAACCAAATTGACACACTAAAATAGTTCAGTAGACAAAAATTGATAATAACCTCGTATAAATAAAAGCCTTTAACTATTAGCTCACAAAAAACCAAGGCGTTCTTGTTGGTCAGTCCACTTCTTTGTAAGCAATCGTTGAATATTTTTTTCTTTTTCGTCTCACGAACATATTTGTTCTAGGCAATAATGGTCGAATATTATTTACATTAATTAATCAAGTAACTATTTTTTTATGAGTTTATCTTATTTATATTAAAGTGTATATTTTTTCCCCTGTCATTATTCATAAACGAGTTATTAATACATTTAGGGTGACTTAATGTTATGTATATACAAATAAATAAAATTGAAGTGTCTGTTTGTAATATCAAAATAACAGTTTTTTATTAAATACATTAGAAAGTATATACGCTATTTAGATTAAAAAACATTTTTTTTTTATATCTGTCTGGCAGTTTGTTCCAGTTAATCTCCGAAACGGTTGGACCGATTTTGTCACCACAATACCGCCTGCATTCTGTATTCCACGCGAGCGGAGCCGCGAGCACATCTAGTATATTATTAAAATGTGGATATAGAATAGGGTGATTGGATTCAGCCGGATTTATTTTTAGTTTTATATTTTATAACTACTATTCATTGATTTCGGCGTTAAGCTTAATTAATCAGATCTAAATTGTTTTACGTAAAACATTATTGGTTTTTACCATGTCTTATTTATTTCTTAATTTTCCTGTATAATCAGACGACTGAACAATAAAACTACTTTATTGTGACATATTATAAAAAGTAAAAAAAGTATTATTAACAGGAAAATTAAGAAATAAATAATAGATGGTAAAACCCAAAAACAATTTAGATCTGATTAATTAAAACTAGACAAACAAAAATGCATGGAATATTAGCGATAATAATAAATATATCGTTAAATTTTAAACGGTTTTCCCTCAATGTTTTCTTACCATTTTCTTACCAGAATCGGTGAATAAAAATCCATTCGTAAGAACCTTGTTAAGATTTAAATGAAGCATATTTTAGAACACCATAATAAACATGTATATGATTTAAATAAATACTTTTCGATATATAAAATAAAAAAATAATAAACATTCAGGAATTTTGCGATGAATAATTTATTAGTCAAATTATCATATATAGTTTAAGAAATCTCCGGTTAGTATAGCCAATAAACCGGTCAGCGCCACAAGCGTGACGTAGTAAGGTCGCCTATAAGGCCAAACCATCATAAGCGAAGATGATAACAGTAAAACTAGCTTAAAATACGTATGAACTTTTTTAGGAAGCCTATGGGGAGGTGTTAAATTAATATTATCTTCTTCACCGAGATAAAAATTTTCAATATGAGGTTACCAATTCTAGTTTTAGTTATCATTAAAATATTATTTATAACTACCTGTGCTCGCGGCTTAGCTCGCATGGACTACAGAATTGTTGTTTATGAAGATATCGTGATATTATATTTTTTATAAGAATCAAGTAGTTAAGAAGTAAAACAATTTTTTTTTATCAAAATCTATCCAATAGTTTTGGCGTGATGCGCACACAACGGCTAACTTGAATCATTTTATTTAATTGATAATATATATAAGAAAGTAGTCCGTATTTTTGAAAATACATATATATACATATATATATATATATATATACTAATACTAGCTGTGCCCGTTGCTCCACTCGCGTGGACTACAGAATGCTGTCGGTAGAATTGTGCTGCCATAAAAATGTTCTTTTAGGTGATCTTTAGAAGATAGATATATGCTATCGTTGACTTTTTCGTAGGCCTTTTTAAGATCTGCAATTATGTAGTAAATAAATTTGATATATCTCTTATGGTTTACTCAGCGTAAGCCGTTGAATAGCCACAAAAGCGTCTTTTTTTTCCAATCGATTCGCCATTGTTGTCACTGCGTATTACGTATATTACTTTACGTAAAACAAAATATATCCTATAACCTGGCCAGATAACATGTCTATGAATTAAAGGAAAACCCATGTAAATCGGATAAATAGTTTTCGAGTGAAAAGAACATTAACGGACAGACAGACAAAGAGACGTATGTATAAAAGAATAAGATATAAATTATAAAGAGAGAGTGGGAATTTTGTGAGTTCGTATGTACGTGGAGTGTAATCTCCGGAACTGCCAGCCAGATTTGAAATATTCTTTATAACTTTACGCTAGGCCCTAAAACTTCAGACGGCTTTTACAACTTCACCCGGGCTTGGGGGCACTCAACCACGAAAGCATGGCAACAAGCTCCAAAGGTGCCAAAGTCGCCGAGCCTCGACTTGGACTGTTGGCGTAGTTGCAAATAAGTCGCGAACTGGCTAATTCCCTATCCGTAATTCAATCTGAACTAACTATACATATATGTATCTAGTAATCAGTCAATTTTAGTCTAAACTAATTGGGCAAAAAAGGTCCTTTACACAACGTATGTAGTATGTATAGATGCAGTGTAATGACTATATGTTGATAGCTAGTGAATGCAGTATCACTCTATCGCGCAAGCGACTGCTGGCTCAAGGGCTCGATGCCCGAGGAACAGACCTAGGCTTGAATTGCTGCAGAAGAGGGGTGGTGGGTGTGCGGGAGCGAAGTTAGCCGCCCGTCCCCTGCACAGCGGTAGAGAATTGGAGTAATATAACGGCAGGGGGCGAGTCATACATATTGTCATACTACCCTTTTTTTATATGATTGAAAAAATTAAACTATTTTTATCATTAGAACGCTAAATACTGTATTACAGAGAACAATTGAACACCAGGACATGTTACGTAGCGATCCTTCTCAATCGGAACCGTGGTCAAGAACTCGTGGTAATACGATCGTGTGGTGTACATAAAATTCAAGCTCCTGTTAGCAATTCTAGTTAGGATATAACGTCTATACTTAGCGAACTGCTTGCATTATGTCTAAAAATAGAAAAAGTTCCATTTTACCAGTTCTTATGCCTTATGCAATAAATACGTACCTACGCACCTACGGTCTGCTATTAAACGACATTCCGCGAGACAAAAATAAATAAGAGTGACATAGAATTCATTTTTATTGCTACGCATCTTATTTTTTATTACAGTATAGTGTTTCTCTTTTTTTTGGATTTACATTTAACTACCAGTTTTCATGCTTTGTTGAAAAATTATATTGTCTGTTCATTTAAAGTAACACATTTTATAAGTATTATAAAAATATCTTCAGCCCGCGAATTCGTTTGTGTGGACTTCAGTGGCCGTTTTTGCGTGACTGAGTATCACATTCAAACATAAAAACTTCCACATTTATAATATTAGTAGAATAATCTTGAAGACTTGAATCATAAGGATAATACGTACCTACCTACCCATTATTATATTTTTAGAATTATATATCTTATATAAAGTATATTTATTTGAAAATGTCTTTTCCAATAAATAAATGTAACATATTTTATTTAAAACTACCTATACCCGCGGCTCCACTCGAGTGGATTATAGAATAGAAAATAAAAGTAGCCTAAGTTACTGCTTATAACATAATCTAAGTACCAATGAAAGTTCTGTAAAAACCGGTCCACCCGTTTCGGAGATTATCCAGAACAAACAGACATACAGAGATTTTTTTTAAAAATAAGTTGATTGTTATAAGTAACGTATATACTTTCATATGCATTTAGTAAAAAGGTGTTATTTTAACTTTACAAACAGACACTTCAATTTTATTATATTTATTTCTTTGTTATATTTTTTATTTTGTTGAAAATCTATTCATTTTATATGTTATTTTTAAATGTATTTTTGACGGGGTTTATTTTTAACGCTGTGTACATAAATGGAAGAAAATTTTTTAAGTATTACTTATTTATTAGTCCGATAGATGTGATTTCAAAAAAATGATTTTTTCTATTGGGGGAACTGGCTAATGGTGCTCGGCAACAGATTCTGATCTTGATGTGGGTGGTCGCTAACCAGACTGGTATTATGAAATGGACTACCACCATAATATAGTTATATCACGATGTTTCCTTCCACCAAAAGCTCAAGCTCATTGTAGGTTTTCGAACTCACATCGATCGACACTGTGTCCGTACACGCTACCACTGAGCCATCATTGCTTTATATCCATAATTTAAAAGGTTTACAACTTATTATCATGAAACATTACTGTGTTAATCCTTCCCTCGGGAAACGGCTTTTACCGCATAGCGTTCAAATTCTGCTATTATTATTGTTAATGATTAAACATTCGATAAGCCGATACACAGACCTATCAATTCACAAATTTGAACACAGAAATTTATTTGCTTGTAAATGACGATATATCACATTCCCTCTGATATATTCGTCCCCTCAACTACGTTCTAGAATATTGATATTCATGAAGTATTTCTCAAGTCATTGGTATGTGAGAGCAATATTCACTACAGCATAATTTTTTCTTAATCTCTCTCAGTGGAGTAATTTGCCCTTAATTAGGCACTCGACTTTATTATACTTTTTTACTTGTACTATATTTTCACCTGATATTAAGTGATGAAGATAAAAGTTCTATAAGCTTTAAAGACTATTTAAACACTTTTCTAAGAGATTGATTAGTAAATGCAGTTGTTAGAATCTACCGATATATCAATAAAATTGAAGGTGATATAGCTATTAATGCGAGCGATAGGAAATGCGCTGCCATTGCGCTAAATACTTGAAAAACGACTTCTGTATTCTAAGCTGAATATTAAACATGCAGATGGTGGACATTGTTGGGAACGCGTCTTTAAAAGGACAAAAAATGATACATATTATAGGTAAGTAACTAAAAAATACCAATACCAATACCTACAGACAACTATGAGTGAATAATTGCAAAGGCATCTAATATTACAAACGGAATATTATGTTCACCCATTATTAATAACAAATGAAATAAACGAGTAATCTCATTTCGCGTTTCCTAACAGATTTATTTACAGACACAAGCGAAAATGATTACTCGTATCCATATGAAACAAAAATGGGTATATCTAATATAAATATAACGTCACGTAACAGTCACGTATCCTTGGTGGCAAATTGGATATGTTTGTTTGGTTATTCATATAAGCAATGTCATGTTTAATCGGACCTTATAGATATAAAAATAAAACATGAATTTGGCGTTGTTTGTTTTTAAAAACAACACGTTATATTATTATTTTTTAAGTCTATAAACATTATACACGAATGAAGTAAAATTGTTCTCAGAAGTTTTTCATCGTGATGATCAATAATATAAAAGGTAGAATCCTAACATTGATACACCTGTTAAAGAAAATCTAAAATAAAGCCTTCATTGTAAGACCGCAGCGACGTTGACTAATTGGACACATTACTTCTGTATATCATATTGAATGTGTGTTATTAATATTATCTTAACAATTTATCCCAAAATTTAAAAGGACATTAAACTTACGTAGGATTAAAGGGTACCATCAAGACCATTATTAAATTATTTTGTTGAAATTTGTAAAGAACTTCATTTGTTTAAAATAACCTTAAAATAAATTAAGTTCTAAACAAGATTTTCATAAAAGATAATAGTTTGACAACCCTCATTGATAAGAAAGCTGTACGGATCTCTGTGCTGGGCAACAAAAGAGACGGAAAAAAGTTTACATGTTGCAGAGATGAGAATATTAAAACTGATGTGTGATGTGACTAAAATAGGTAATATTTAGAATATCAGAGGAAGTATGAAAATAGCACCACTGACAGAGAAGTTGAGGATTAATAGGTTAGCGTGGTATGGACATGCCATAAGGAGCGATATAAGTCACATTACTAGAAGAGTATTATGAAGGCAGAGAGATATTCGAGTAGAGAAAGTCCTAAGAAGATAGAGAAGAATTGCATGAAAAATGATCTGTATAAAAGGTGTAGTAAAGATGACAGCTGGTAGAGGAGAATGGAAAAAAAAAATTGTATGCCGACAATACTTAGGTCGGATAACAGTAAAAAGAAGACGACTATTTTAGTTAACGTAGATCAATTGCTATCATACAAGTGTAAATTATTATAAATTAATTATATTTGCTTTTAGGAAAGCAGCCGAAAGCTTTCTCAACTTTTCTGGAATATTTATATATTGGACCCGAGCCGAGTGTTGAGTTATTTTAATTATATATAATCTCCCGCACTATTCGTCCAAATAACATGCTATAAAGCGCAAAGTTTATCTACATAAAATTGTCTTGATCATGAAGTAAGAATTAATATGCCATGCTTAATAATAATGCTTATTAATCACTTTTCAATTTTTTATAAAATGTTGTCACATAATACCTTGTTGTGGCTTACTTATAAGAGATAGCCATATAATATCTTAATTTTAGATGTAGTAAGGAGTAATATTTTTGTAGAACATTGTATTTACGTATCACTAACCATTACGCCAGCGCACGCGGATAAAGCAGTAAGGGTGCGCTATTTCTTCCGACTTACTTAACAAAAATCAATATTTAAGGCTAGCTGAGATGCCTAGCCTAATGCTGGATAGCCTATACTATTTCTCGTGAATCCGAATCCGACTGGTAATTTCAGAGATTAGTGTGAAAAAAAAATCAAACCAAAAATTTTTTTCGCTAAATTATATTAGTATAGATATTCTAATCCACAGAGGTAGTGCATTCGATTACCGCTATAGCCGACTAGAAATACCATGTCTCCTGCATTCCCGATTAAAATTAGATCACTAACCACCCAGATATGTAGGTTAGTGTTTAACCACAATCTTCAGATAATAGAACATATTAAGTTTTAAAAGGGAAAGGTGGATTTTAAACTCAATCTGTTTTTTCAATAAAAATCCTGTCTACTCAGTACCATGAAAATAACACGATAAACGCAGATGATACGATATACAATTTAGGAGTAGGTTAAAATAAAACTACGTATTGAAAAGAGACCATCATGCTTATTTGCTACTCCATAACATAAAAAAAAACTTTGGTGAAAGTTGTACACGGAATGACAATAATTCTTCCGTCGGCCTATCGTTAAATAAAGATACCTTAAAGAAACTCCATTGTAATGTATTAAATCCAAAATTCTCAAGAGAATGACAAAGACTACTTTCAGTTAAAAGTACAAATAAATTTTCAACCCATCCGTTTCAATAAAACTCAAATTATTATCAACGTCGGGATCAAGCCTCATTTCCTTTGAGGAAACCTTTTTGTTGATCCGTTTCTTGTTATTTTGAGGGAAAAGATATTATTGCGCTCGATGAATTCGAAGATTTGCGTAAAAATTATAATGAACCAGCTTTTAATCATTTTTAGGGTCGAGGTGTTTATGATTATTTATATATCGATTCTTATATTTCGATATTCACGATTAATGAATATTCGTTGTTAAAATATGATTTTGTTTCTTTGTTACAGACATTTCATGAAAAGACACATGTTTTCAACGTCGACGAAAGCGGCCTGGTGGCTGGCTACATTGTTTAGTGTATTTGTTACAGGTACGATATTAGTTATAAAATAATTAATATAAATAATATAATATGTTATATTGTTTTTACCTTTTTTTATTTCCCTTAATTGATTGGGAATCAATAAAATTTTCCTGCGCCTTACTCGATTATATCAATTTCACTAAACTATTTAAAGTTGTTTAAACTTGCCAATTCAGAAATCCCATATCAAAGCAAGTAACCAACTATTTGTAAATGAAGAACGTACATTCCTACAGCTATAAATAAAGGAACAACTATGGAACATGGCACCCGTTAGATGTCAATTCTTTTATCGGTGGCAACGACTACCACGAACGTCGTTTCTACCAAACTCGGCCCTTTATAACAATTTTTATTGTTGGGATATCATTACGTTTTGGAAATCTGCACAGCGCCATTTATTGGTGAGATTTCTGAGTCACCTAGAATTGGTCTAGATTTTTGGTGAGTAAGTGATAAAAATGCTACTTTACAGATTCTAATAACTCAAGAACTATAATAGGTGTATTTGTGAAATGTGGGATTCCAGGTGTTCAAGGGAAATGTATTAAGCATACAAAATTTCAAGCGTGCAGGTCGAATAGCTTTTGACTTATGAAGGGGTCGAAAGTAGCTTGAAATGGTTTGTGGAAATAAATACACATTGTTTGTGTGAATGTTTTCAAATAATATTATTATTATAATGTAATTTAAAATTATTTATACTATGGATTTAACAATTCATGATTTTATTTTCTACCTAAATCTACACTTGTAAGACAAACACAGTATTTATACAAATGCAGAATATATATTTGTCTACATTAACAGAGTAAAATTAACTTGTGTAGTGCAACTATTAATCCCTTATATTCGCTTCTGTTGTATAATATGCTTATAAGAGGGTCAAGTTATTTGCACCTGCCTCGCAAAACACTAAGATGTTAACCCCTATTAGTACAGTTTACATATTTCAAGGTAAATCCGAGGATCACTGCTGCTACCACGTTAGATTTTATCCGCCAAAATGTTACGCCAACGTAACGCTATGCATAAGCCCGAACTAATTTAATGTTCAGAACTACCGAATCTATGTACACAACGATGTGAGTTATTTTTGTTTTATATAATTATAGTGTATTAACATTACAACAAATCAAATAAGAGATTATAATCTTTATCAAATATAAATAATATTAAAAATAGTATTATAAAAAAATATGATTTTGAAAATTAAAGACACAAATAACCTATTCATTGCGACCATTCTAATGAGCCCAAACACGATACCACTGCTGTAAGATAGTGAGGACTTGGGTATCCTGCAGTTCTTGCAATATCATTGAAGTAACATGATACCAAATTTCGAATCGATCCACCCGTGGGAGTTGTTCACATGGCTTCATTAACTAGAAAAGAGCCGACAAGATTATTCTGAATCATAGCTAAAAACAGTCTCGATCAAGAAAACTCTCAAACAAAATAAAACAAAATCAAAATGGATTAATCCGTTTGAGAACTACGATGCCACAGTTAAACACATGTTAAACTTATAACACTCCTCTGGTAGCGTCGAGGGTTGAAAATAATGAATATTATTAATTTGCGATGAATAACTGAATATATTGGCATTATAACATAATTTTTTAGAACAAAAGAATTTGCGATAAAAGTGATGTTAAAAAATAGCTTCGAAATAAATCGATAGATATAATGTTACCTAATCCAATCAACGATAAAGCTACGATAGTACGAAGTAATGGAAGAGACAATTGATTTAAATTTATTGGAAACCAATTTTTTTTTTGTAAATTTGGTCTTCATATAATATATCCTTTCTTACTCTTACTTATCCCGTCTCGGGTAAATCTATATGCATATAATAAAACTCAACGTCTCTCTGTCTGTTTATGTTCTTTTCACGCGAATACCACTTATCCGATTTACTTGGTATTTTCTTTAATTCATAGATGCGTTATCTGGCCAGTTTATAGGATATATTTTGTTACATAAAACAACATACAAAATAAGCAGTGACGATAATAATTAATCAATACGCAAAAAGACACTTTTGGGGCTTTTACATGACTTACGCTGAGTAAATCATAAGAGATATATAAAATTAATGTTCTACATAATTGTAGATCTTAAAAAGACCTATAAAAAATCAGCAGTAACATATGTCTATCTTCTAAGGATCACCCACAATAAGGATTTTTGGTACAGCATAATTCTCGCGTGCTCTCGACCGACAGCATTTTGTAGTCCACGCGAGTGCAGCCATGGGCACAGCTAGTTTATTATGATTGGAAATAATAATAGAATTATACCCATTATTTAACTTCAATAAGGGTCTATCGCATAGAATATATGATGAAAAATTCAAAAATTAACTGGTTCTTCGTGTAAGCGACTGCATCTTATAGTGTCACCAAACTTTCAAACAATGAAAAATTATAAAATATCCACAGCAATCAATTCCTAGCTTAATCAAATAAATTTTTAGATTATTTATTAGACTCAAAAGGACATCACAAAATATGTATCATAATCATTTATTTTGTCTTTATTTATGTTCAGCTCCAGGCAGTAAGATCTGTTACGCCTCTGAGTGATATATCACATAAACGGTACAAAGTGTATCAAACAAAAATAAGATCCCGCCTACGTAGAAAAAGTTTGACAATATATTTTTGTAATCATTCTTTCGTTTGCGTCTTGGTTAAGTTAAAACCTCTTAAGAAAAATTGAATTTGTTATAAAATTCATTGAAGTGGATTAAGTATTTCTTAAATAGGTTCCGCAAGAAATTAATTGAAATTAAATTAACGTCTTTGATGGTTCAGTTCATTTATCATCCTCTAATAAATTATTATTACGTTGGTTGTAAGATTATGTTTTTTTTATAAGCATGTGAAGCTTTTGTATATTCGAGAAGGTGGAGATTTCTTGAAGCAAATGTATGCATTCAGAGCGGATTACGTTCTTTGTATATACAAATATTATATATATTCGCAGCTATGACAAGAATACACTGGACAAAGCTTTGCTAGTATTAAAGCTGTATTCAAAGTATCTTCTTTTATATTTCAGTAGTTTTAAACGAGATAAAGGTTTTTTGTTAGCTCAATGTTATCTAAAATCTAAGACCATTATGGAAATAAATTCTTTTAAATATGATACCAATAAATAAATAAATATATATACACTAACAGCCTGCCCCGGCTTCGCAAGGGTAGTAGAGTAATACATATAACTCTATAGGTTTACGCGGTGCACGCCAGTGAAGCTTCCAGTCGGCATGATTTTTTCCCAAATTTTCAACAATCATCGACATATTTCAGCTAAATTACACAAAATTTTAATGAATTATACACCTAAGCCTTTCTCATGACATTACTTTTTTTATAATATAGTAAGATTTTATAATTTCTCACTAATGTAACTAAAATTGTTTCTTATATGGAACTTAAAATGCAAGTTAATAATGATAAATTACTATAAACTAAACTATTTCTTATAAACTATTCTCTGTCCTGGTACCTCAGGTTACCGTCTACACTAAAATGTCATAAACCTCACCAATTGAATTGAATTTTTTTTTTCATTTTTTTTTTAATTAAGCGTGGTTATAGGCTATTTAACTTCACGCTGCGACCCTAAGGAGCGGAGCAGTTAACATGAACATCAAGTAATCTGGCAAGCTATAGACCAATACGGGAAATTACAACAACGGTTGAAACCGTGGGGCATAGCTAATATTATTGTAAAACTCAAGATAAATGAAATCATCGAAACCAAATGGGAGTTTAACTGAACGTACCATTCTACTTGACTTTACTTATGAAATTGCTGTTTTATACAGAAAACATTTTTTTTAAATGAAAGTGTATAGTTCATTAGTAGTTGTATTCACCATTATTGTCGATGCACTTTGCCATTTTAATGGAAGGTCACTGATACCTCTGCTTTAGAATTCCTAGATACGGGAATCGATGAACTCTTTAAAAGAGCTTTTAACCGCTTCATCGATTTGAATTTTTTCTCCTGCAAAACACTATCCAAATTCGGAAAAAAAATAGAAATAAATAAGATCAAGGCCTCGTGAGTATGGTGGGCGACGGACGCTTCCAGTCGTAACTCCTGTAATTTTGAGACAGTCCTTTATAGGATTGCTGTCATGAGGAAGGAGTTGACTATAAGAATTGTCAAATCTTTGTTGTTTGACAATGATCATCAAGCTATAATGAACAATGCTGGCACAAGTCCACCATAAACTCACAAGCAGCTTCTTTTGATTCAATTTGCGTTTAAGACATGATTTGGCTGCCTCCCCTGTGTCCAGCCAGTGCAATGTGCATTTTTTATTATCATACAGAACACATTTTTCATTAAAAGTGACATCCGATTCAGAATCCTCTCAATTGTGTGTTTGTTCAATGAGTTAAAACAAGCTTCGACGCGTTTTTGTTGTTGTTGTTCAGTGAGTTCATACGGCACCCACTTTCCGAGTTTTTTTTTAAATATTCTCTTTGACATAAATGAATCTGTACCATTTTGTCACTAACGTTGGAAGCTGCTGCGAATTCTGACGTAGTTTGAAATGAATCAGTTGCTACTATGCTTTTCAATTCATCCTTATCGACTTTCGTATGCAGATGGCCTCAGGACTCATTACAAAATTTCAAAAGAGAATCGATTATACCGAGAACGTATCGTGCGTGCTATTAACATTGTTGATATTGCCTGCCTATTATGCTGCATTGCTGCCACGACGGTAGTCGTATTCAAAAATAACGCGAATTTCGGAAAAACAGTGATATCAAAGAAAAATCGAACGGCAGGAAAACAAATAAAAAGTCAAACAAGTAAAAATTACAATTCGAAAGTATTTTCAAGGCAATTTCATAGGTAAATACCGAATATTTAAATTATTAAACATTTTTTATGAAAACCTTTATTTCTCCTTCGAGATACACACGATTCATAATAATGTTCTTATTGGAAGTTATAATGGAGCTAGAGTAAGACGAACGGAAGTCCCCGATCACTGAATACGTCTTACGCGTTTAGAAATATTTTGCTCGCTAAGGGAAACAGTTTCAGATGAATTCCTTACATCAACATTATGAAGTCGAAGACTATTGGAACTCTTGGAACTCTTCCAAAATTCATTGTACAATGGAGATTGAGACAATTCTTTACGATTGTTATAATTATTTTTATAGTATCAATAATGATTTATAAAAATAATTTGACGCTGATTAATTATAAGTACCTAATCCGTACAAATAATAAACACCAAAATCAAAACATCTATAAATTGTAGAAAATAGTAGCTTCGGGACATTTGTTTTTACATGGATAGATATGATAGTTATATATAATTAAAACATTGGGCTGTTTGGATTTCAATCATCCAAATACTTACAAGGGATTTTTACAGCATTTTGCTATATGGTAGTCTGATGACAAAAGTATTGTATATTGTTTCCTAAAGGCCCTTAGAAATAATTCCCAAAAGCATTCATAATTTGCAATAACATATCTAATTAAAAAGCTATCAAAACTTACGCGCACAAAGCTGCATGTAGATCTTTTTATTATTTATGAACTTGGTAAAATTCCTAAACTGCTCTATGATAACAAATACAGTCTAAGATCCACAGCAACGATTGACAAACAAAGGTCATTGCCATATTAACTTGCCAATGCCACAGCAAAAGCAAGCAGGACCCGTCGAAGTTAGTCACTATGACTGTATTTTTTTTTTCATGTGTATTAGATTCAGTCAGGTATGACTACCGCTTTTCGCTAAACTCGCCTTTATTAAACCATAACTAAATGTATATCTGAATACAGTTTAAATTATTAGACGGAGAATATTTGCTTTTCGTATACGATGTTGCTAAGTACGTGAGTTCAAATAGTTTACGAATAGTTTTAATACTATTTCCTGATACAGAATAACGATGCCAATGAAATTATCAACTAGCTAATTTCGTTCATCATATTTTGCACAGCTATTAATTAAATTTTGTATTATTTTTTTTCACATTTCCTTCTAAATTATAATTATAATATCCACTGAGTATGTTTCTTCATTCCTTATTTGGAGGAACCGATATCATAGGAGGGATATAAAGAGATATAAAATAAAGTGGTCAGATTAAAAAAAAGCATGATAATTAACCGCTGTCATATAATTTCAGGAGAAATGCCGATTCAAGCGGAGCTGAAACCAGAGTTCCTTCAGGAACTGGAGAACCATACAGTAACACAAGGACGGGACGTGCATTTCACATGCGTGGTCAATCATCTCTCTAACTACAGGGTGAGACGCTCTAAGATATAATTGTATCGATACTTTATTACCACAAATACATCGCAAAATAAGGAATACACTGACAAGTTTAGTGTATTTTATTAAATACACTTAATTAAAATTAGGCACACGGTGAAACTATAATACACAATATAAAAAAAGGATCTTGATCGCCAACTTATAAAAATATGATGGATAAAGTACTATTATCTTTGTCGATACCGGTTTTATGATTTATTTTTTTATTTAATGAACATGCTAATATAGATGACACTTCCAAGACAACCTTGATATATTCCTAAAGAACTACCTTGAATTACGTGATACTGCAAATGTCAACGGTCTAATGTGACTTGTTTACATATACTTTATTTGAATATACCTAAATCGTCACTGTGATCAAGGTATTTCAGTGTTCGACAGTTGTTTAGACTGTGATTCAACAACGTATCGGTTATTATTATTTCAATTGGTGCTTTAAATTAGCAATTGGTGTAAATGTGTTTATAGTATTAAAGAATGATATAAAACACTTTTATTTAAAACATTCTTAAAATCCAGAATCATGAACTATTAAATATTACTCTTTTCTGTTTGAGAAGTAATATTATTTTCGCCATCAGGATATACAAAAAAAAATTAATCAATATTTCTATATTCGTAACTTATCTACGATAAACCAAAAATAACGGCGCCACTACTTCTAAGTAGTTTAGTTTAAAAATATAAAACCAACAAATAAATCTTACCAATTGTGAATTTAAAATACTTTCATCCGCATAATAGAAAAAACAAAAGCACTCACAGTCGTAATAGGAATTATGAAACGAGATCACAAATATATACAGTTATAACAATATAGGTCAGTTAATTCATTCATTGATAAAATTACGCCTTGAAGTATAAACATATAAAAGATAATGTTAATTATTATATACCAATTGATATACCACGTGATACAGAACTCGTTCTTGCAGAAGTCGTAATTATTCACAAAACTAACAGTTTAATAAATTAATTGTTACAGAGCGGAAGTATAGCTCAAGATACATGACATTTACCATGTAGAGTGGGAACCAATAATGAAACAATGTGTTATTTGTGAAATAATTTAATGAGCAAATTTACTATCGATAATATTATTATTTCCTAGTATTTCTATGTTTGCATATAGATAGGTAAATAAGTAATTGAATAATGTTATCAATAATATTATTATTAGTCTTTGTGTCACTACCAAATGGCACTGCAACAAAACTTTTGAATTAATCAGAAACGTAATTCTATTAATGTAAGGTAAATCATACTTGAAAATAAACATCCTAATCTTTCCATCTAATCACTGAATTATTTACCTCCAGTCTAAACTCACGTAAATAAAGAAGACGTGGTCATTCCAAATCTGTTCCAAAGTTATTTAATTTGGATACCAGTTCTATGAACTGTGGACTAGTGTACATTATAATTATATAATATATCCATAAAAAATATCTTTGAATTATGTAATTTCTATAGTCCTTATATAGCTTGCTTATGGTAATGTTTTATTTCGTGTATCATTTTTAAGATTCATCAGTTCCTTACCCTCTTCATTTTGTTTATCTTTAAAATAGCTTTCAACTTCTTGTAAAGTTTTATCTTTAGTTTCTGGTAAATATTTATAAAGTATTATTACACAAATTATGGATGAAATTCCATAGAATAAACAAGCACCGTGTATACCAAGTACTCTAAAAATAAATGGAGATACTTTTAGGACTGTTGCCATCAGTGCATCGCTGTACAATCCCATAATGAACATAGCAGAACTTTTAAATTGTAAAGATATCAGTTCGCCATAAATAGATGTGCTCATTATAATAGGACCACAGCTTATAGTTACCGAAAATAATATTAACAAACATATTGATAGAACGTCATTTTCACCGATTACCGATAATTTGACCAAGTACAAATATAGTGATGTTACAAAAAGAAAAACTATACCAAATGAAGACGCTATTAATAATTGAGTTCTCCTTTTTAAGAAGTTTGCGAGCACACAGCCTACGTACATACCAAATACGGTTACACCATCTAATATTAACATCCCTCTATATGCCATAGATTCATTTTCTGTAATCTTCTTTATAACGCGTATCGCGTATAGACTAAACGCTAATTTACCCGACAAATGGCAAAGGGACATCATCAAAATACAAAGTAATATAGGTTTATAAAATTCTTGGCAAACAGCAGTTTTACAAAAGTTAATGAGACGAAGACACCAGGTTTTCTTATCTCCATCATGGCACTTACGATACTCTTTTTGTGATTGTATCAGGTATTCTAACTCTTCCTCTGACTCTTTGTCAACTCCTTTTAACCAACGATATGACTTAATACATTCCTCGTATCGCCCTTTAGTAGCTAACCAATATGGTGACTCAGGCCAAATGAGTACAGTCATAGTGAAAGCACAACACAGAAATGCTAAAATGCCAATATTTTTCCAGTGATAAAAAGTCCCTATCGCATTAGACGCCCATATTCCCCAGAAGAATGAAGCAGATTTAATAGTTAAAAATATTCCTCTATATTTTACAGATGTATATTCTGTGATTATGACCGGCAATATCGTATGAGCACCAGTTTGAGCCATACCTTCCATTATTTCACTGATCAAAATATGTGTTGTGTTCGTGCTGCAGTAAAAAACGATATAAGCAACGAGAGAATTCACGCACATAATTATGAACGGTACCTTCCTACCGATGAACTCCGTGAATACAGGTAAAATGAATACCCATGGTATACCTCCGTATCCAATAACGGATGCTGAAAAAGAAACAGAATTATTAAATGAAGACAAACAAAAACTCAGATAATAATTATTAATAAAAATTAATAATCAAATAATTCAGATGATTTTTAATTAAAGATTCCTGTTTTTTTTCATGTGATATACACATAATATTTTTTTATATATAAAATACTATAAAAGTTTAAAATTAATTGCATAAATAATAAGGGAATAGATATATCGCAATTTTCAAAATGATATATCTTCAGTGTAATAATAAATTCCTACAAATATTATAAATGCGAAAGTAATCATGTCGGTCTGTTACGCTTTCACGCCTAAGCCACCGAACTGATTTTGATGAAATTTAGTACAGAGATAAACTAGATATCGGGAAAGGACATAGGTTACCTTTTATTCCAAAAAATAGCCTTGAAGGGGTTGTAATAGGGGATGAAAATTTGTATGGTAGTTTGTCATTGTATAAGATAAAACCATGAAACTTTGTATTTAGGAACTTGATAAGTTGACAGTTTGTACTCTTTTTTTATCGTTATAGGTTTGGCGTAGTGGTCCAATCTCACCTGATGTTAAGTGATGATGTGGCCCAAGATGATAACACGCTAAACCTAGTGGAAGACTGGCTCTCATGTGCAGCTGCCGGAACACACCTATTGGTGCTTGGCGACATATTTTCAACTTGAGGGTGGTAGCTAGCCAGGTAGACATTAGAAAAAGCCCTACCACCATGATATGGTTTCCTCACGATGTTTTCCTTCACCGAAAGGTCAGGCTCATTGCAGGTATTCGAACTCACGTCAATCGACGCGAAGTCGTACACGCTACCACTGAGCCATCATTGCTCCAAAATTCATTCCAAATCATTGCATCATTGTATATTATTTGAGAAATAAGTATCCTAAAAAAATTCAAATGTTGCCGGAAGTGACTATTCCAAGCGGGCAAAAGCTAGTGTTGAATAAAGTTTCATCTTCCCAAAATATCTATTTAGAAATCTATACCATGATTTAATATTGGATTTATTTTTTACTTTAATAATAATTGAATTTACATTACATAGCCATGACTCCATTTCTTCACTGACGGCGTCCGTAGAGTTAGCCTCATTTCTTATCTGAGGGATGAGCACCGTAGGCGCTCCCGATGACATGCCAAGCAAGAAGTAAATCGTCCATACTCCGCTACAAACGAGCAGCTAAAAAATATATTATAAACTTTACGACTTTTTCAAAACAAGATTATTTAGAAAATATTTTTAATTTTTCTAACTGGTTCAATTTAATACATTCTGTTTTTGTTTTCATAATAATTCTACATTCTATGAGTTCAAATATTTTTTTACAGTGAAATCCTTATCGCTAAATTTTATATAGTATTATAAATTACCTGTCTCATGAAAGGCAGCCAGGGACACTTTCCTGTTTCACCATCACGTTCACGTGTACTAACTTCTTTATAATTTGAGTTCATGATGCACTGAGACGGTTAAAATAATATTTTTTTAAACTAAAATATTACACTACAAAATCATATAATATTTTATCGCATCACTGAATAAATTACAACAACAATGTCTGCATAATATTCAAGTCGATATGGCATAAGAAAATACACGTTCAGTTATTTTATTTATACCATGAGCCTATATGCATTTCTTGTTTTAAACTAACTCCAGTGTTATCAGTTTCCAAATATGCTTATTTAACATTATGATAATTTTATTAGCATGATATATTATTGAATGATTGTTGTACTTTAGCTTTTAGCGACAACTTGTTAGTTAATTTTTTATTTTGTCCTTAGTTACAGATTATAATTACACAACCAGCACTAAGCAAAGTGTAGGTTCGAATGGGATCCAGATATTTTTACACAGCTCTACAGCGCTCACTTGCTCGATAAAACTCGTTTTACCGCTTACACCTTTGCAAGTCAGAAATTTAAATTAAGATGAGTTTTTTTTTTCTAAATATACACATTACATACATGTACTTAATTATAATTAATTATACGTTTCATTATAAAATAAACGACGCATTTAAATTGTAATTAATTTTTAATATTATTTATTATCCATGGTTGATATTGGAATATGACAAAGAATATGTATAAGATGATACATATTAATTTTTATTTTCAATATGAAGGTCTCAAGCTTCAAAATCACTAAACAAGATTCACTAAATTACACTTATTCGTCTGCAGTTTAGAAAACGATGATGGTATCTTGTAATTATTTTGACTGAACATTTCACTTTAGATAATTTACGTTCAAAATAAGTAGAAACGAGATACGTGCTTTTGGACCATAGTTTACAAATAATCATTAAAATATCGACAACTAGTCACATAATTAAATGCGAACATTTTTAACATTAAACTATTCAAAGTAGATAAGAATAACTTGACTACCATGGATGGCATTAATTAATGCCAATTTTACGTTAATTTGAAATAGTGTAAATTTGTACGTATCCAATGGTAACAAAATATAGATTCCAAACCTCGGAGATCGACCACGAAGCATTAAATGGGATTTCTCTGTGCGGTATTGAAGAACGCGCTGGAAAATACTGCGACGGGATGCGAATGCATGAGACTGTATCCGCCGGAGTCCGCTAGCATACGATCGCGGGGGAGAAACAGTGCAAGTGGGGGTGTATACAGTGGCATCCAGAAGTGCAACGGCATCCGCTGGCGACATCGCAAATCAGCAGTGTGCCCTGGCCGGCGCCAATTCTCCTCGATGCCATCCCCCGCCCTCCGCCGGTATTCGCTGGCCATTACTATTCACTATTGTAAGTTTGATCAACCGTAGTCTCGTCTGACCAGTCTAGTAGCTATTGCAAGGACGGTACACGTTCGACTACTCTTAAAAACATGGGAAATTATTATTTCTTTAAAACCGGTATAACATTTGAACGAATTTATTTTTTAATTTTATAGCAGCTCGGTAAATTGACGCCACTTTCCGTGATGTTAAAGCACAGTATAGTCCAAACACAACAACGACATGCCGGCCGCTGTCATGCCGGGCTGCATAAATATCTCTTCACGATACGCTTGAAGGATCCTATGTCATAAGAAGGGAACACACGACTGAGAGATGGACCGTCAGTTTCACGGACGGCAAAGATACGACAAAGATAACTTTTTAGTTCGTACCGAGATGGAGGTTACGGTAAAACTGTGGCTTTGAAGTCTAGCGAACAACATAACAGAATTTGTAACACAAATATTATATTTCTTATCACTAAATTTAATACATAAGTGGATGAAAGTGCTGTGACACACTTTTACGAATTTTTTTTCTGTATCATAAATAATGTTATACACACTTGAAGAAAATATTATATTTAACAACGCGAGGAAAACAAACATTGTGTTATATGAAGCTGGAGTTACGTAATTTTAGACACTTGAATAGTGTCTATAATCTATAATTAAAGATGAAAATATGTATTTATTATGTGACCTAAAAATCATTAATTATTATTAATGACTTTAGGTCCAATCCTCAATCAGGTATAATCCTCAAACTTGTATATGGAACAAACAAAATAAACTGTAAATAGTACATAGGTATCTAGACTGTTACTTACAATGTCATTAAATAAAACTTGTGACGGTTTTATATTCATAAAAGATATTAACAACATTCTTTGCAATTAATTTGTTACGTTTGTACAAATTAACGCAATATTTTCATTCATTCGTAAGCATAAATATCCTTTATTATCCTCTTTTATTTACTGATTATACATATAAAATAAATAGTATTATTTTGATTCCATTCCAAGTTTTTTCTTCTGAATTATGTATTTATATGTTTTATATACATATACATTATCAAAATAATTGCGGTGGTATATTTCCAGTAATCAAGCAAGGTGATAAGGTATTTGTCGCGTTTCGGAATAAGCCAGATAATGCGGAGAGCTGGCGATCTCTCAATGGTCGCCGCTGTTTTTGGATTATACTGTGCTTACCATCATGTGTAATGACGTCACTTTGTAGTGATACTGTAAAAAAAACATAAATTCAGTAACGCATTATCATAATGATGATTATGAATTTGTCGTACTAATGTAAAACAACGTTAATTCAGTAAAGCACTCTACACACAATTCCTGCCGACATGCCGACAAATGTGGGGGGTTCGATGCTGGCGGGTTAGTCGGCGAACTCACATAATTGCAAGTCGAAAAACTTTGTCGTCAACATGTTGATGATACGATATGAGCAACTTTGTTTCCGCTGTCAGTCGTTAATGAGTGTGGAGGAGATACGTTGTGTTGTTTGATTATATATGTTATAGGCAATGTATAGAATGCCTAAAGCTAGCCATTGTCTAGATATTCTATAGAATGCCAAATGAGAAACCGGCAAAGTATGAAATACATCTCTGATTCGTTTCGAATATCACGGGACAGTTTTTGGCGGGATCTCAAAGTGGCATGTGATTGAGACAGATACATATATCTATAGAATTTAGTAGTCGAATTGGCCTAGCGGTGTGATGACGAGACGGGTTAGAGACGACCAACTTTCTTCGTTTGGCGTCGCAGCTGTCGGGACTGGTGCAGAGTCCAGGTCCGGAAGCGGTATCTACTCCATCCCCAAAGCACACTCAGCCGACATAGTGCCAGAAAACGCAGAGGTGAAAACTGCAGTTTTCGGCCCCGCAGTCTTAAGCCTAGAAGGCTTGGATGGCGTTGGACCAGAAGCAGACTTTCTGTCCGCAGCCAATGTAGGGCGAATCACATTAGCGGGGAGGAGACGGTCCTCCAGGGCCTCTGCTTGGGCGGTAACTACCTCCCACATAGTCACCCAGAGGGACCACTCCATCCTCATCATGTGATCCACCATCACGTTGACCAGAATCTGCGACAGGATCTCAGGGCTTCCGCTGGGAGGCTCTGGCTGTGCCTGTGGCACTTGTGCCGGAGGTAATGCTTTCACGAGACCACGCAGAGTGGTTCCTCGACCTCTGCGCGAAGCTTCCGCTTCTCTCTCCGCAAGTTGAGCGTGTCAGACACAGTCACAGGCACAACAGTGCGCATAAGAGCCGTGCCAGTAACCTCTTGGAGGATACAAGCAGCCTCCTTCAGATCCTTGACACAATTACCTTTGAGGTTACGAGATTTCTTGGCAATCTCAAGGATCTTGTCTAACTTCTCTTTAGCGAGAGCCCTCAGCCTTGCAGGGTCGAGGAACTCTATCCCCTCTAGCACACCTACATCAACGACACAACGGCACAGCAACGACACCGGCCTCTTCGCTGCATATAGGTCTGATGAAAGGATAACTCTTTGACCCGCTAACTACAGCCGCACATTTCGACCCTGCAGGGGAACCCGATGCACGAGTTTTACCTCTCCGAGCTGACGACGTGATCTTGCTAAGAGGGGCCTACCCTCGGCCCGCACCAGTCATATCCAAAACATGCGACCGCTTTCTTTCAGCGACAGCCACCGACGCTGAGCTATCGGAGCTGGCAGTCCAATGTTTAGCTGAAACCCGGTCAAGCGACCGGTCCCTCTCAATCCTTACCACAAGCATATTCGGTGCATATTTTGATTGGAAGAATAAAGTATCCTTTCAAAAGCCATAGTTGTCGTAATTTTATCGGAGTCATACAAAATTTTGCCCCCTAAAAACGTGGGGGGCCTGAGCCACGCTCGGTGAGAGGTTCTTCCTTACGGGTACCCTCCTGAGGTATTTCTCTATTTAATTTTGCGCTCTTCATTATGCTCTTTAACTCCTTTCATTTTGCGGTACGCCTGCCGGCACCAGTATGAAAGCTACCAGTCCCGCCAGCCGCTATCTGGAACTGGGCTCTTGAGGCTTAAACTGAATCCTTATCGGCCCCAGCCTGGTACTGGGTGCGCCGCGCACATACCACACTCAGGAGTTTTTAACGGCTCTCCAGCCAGCGGCTCCATCCTTGGTTCCCTCTCAACCATTTAAGGATATTTTCTTCCTCCGTCGTTAAAGATGAGTTCATCCATAGTGGATGAGCCTAAGAAAGCCCTCTTTTGCCCCATCCCCTGCCTCCTCTGATAAGCAGTAGGATACAGGGGAGAGACACCGTCGGTCTGGTATTATCCGCCAGTCATAAGGACTGACGTTGCCCGTGACACACCACGAGGAGGTTCCAGATATAGTGCCCCGTGAAAGTCAGGACTTGGATAACCCGTGTTTATTCTATCTCATTCTCTCGCAGACTAGATTCTATAGAAGTATGTGTATGTCTCAATCACATGATACTTTGAGATACCGCCAAAAACTCCCACATGATATTCGAAATGACTCGGTGATGTATTTGATTGTTTGCCTAAATAGCATTAGGTATTCTATAGAATGCCTAGGCAAAGTATGTAATAATTATCTTTATTTCATACATTGTCTAATAACATATACAGTTAGTTCTACACGTCTAGATTACTATTCCTACACTCCATCAATAAATATTGTGATTCCATATATATGTCAATTAATTTTTATGTGTTTTATAAATATGAAGACGCAATTCTTTGCCGGTGTTGGTATTATAATTGCATTAGATTTTACGGTTCTTTAAAATATTATCACAATAAACAATCATCATGACATGTGACATATACTATTAACTATACTACTAGTCAGTACTGTACATTGTGTAGTAATTAGTAGTAGGCTATGGCCTCATGATGGAGAAGTAAAGGGAAAACAGAAACTACACGGTGCCTTAATGTAAAAACTTCGAATTAATCTTCTTTACATTATTCCTCATGAGTTGTCGGTCACCATTTTGACTGTCACTATCTCATCGGTAACCATCTCAATTGTAATATTCTTGCCGGTCACGATCGCGAAGGTCGCCAACTTGAATGTCAACATCTCAGCGGTCAACATCTAGACTGTAACCTTAACTTAACCCTTCTTGATTTAACCAATACCCATTTTAAATATTTCCTAAATAGTTACAAATAATACAAATTACAAAAATGTGCAGGTTCACCAACAAACAGTTTGCAACGACGTTTAAGAAACAGGTGGCGCAAAAGTAATGGCACAGTAGGAATTGTCTTTTTTTAATGGTACCACCTTTCGTTTTGGTAATGACATAAGTCAAATACATAATGACTTTATGTACATAAGATATGTATAGATAGATAGATAGATATAATGCCGAAAATTTCCTCGCCATTCAGCACCTACCAGTCGCACAATTCGACGCCTAGCTGCACGCCTTGAAGACACTGACTCAACACAAGACAGGTCGAGGGTTAACAGGTCCAGAACAGGTAGTTTAGAAGAGAATATTGAAACTGTGCGCCAAGATGTGGAAGAGTGCTCAAAAACATCAACGAGATGACGAGCTAGGCAATTGGTCATTTCCAGGCGGTCTCTGCAGCGTATTTTGACTGGTCTTAAGACTGCTTTAGGCACAAACTATCAGCCGCCTTACTCTTAACGCGTTCAGGTTCTGAATCGAATCGAATGAAATTCGATTTGGTATAATTTGGCACTCTTGAAATCAACACTAACGCACAATCGTGCTGCAGCTTGAATCGGAACTAATTTCGATCGATATTTGATCTAGCATTTTTATGTAGAAAATGTTAAAATAAAAAGAATCCATTGCAAAGATTTATAATACTTTACGGTGACTTATATGCTTACTGTGATCGGATACAGATAACAACGTTGATATGATTCGATCGTAACACGATCTTGATTTTCGATTCGGTCTGGTTCAAGAGTACGCATGTAGCTAATAAACTCGACGACATCTCATCTCATTTACGCATCATTATTACCTTGATTTTAGCATCATGGTATTAATAACTGCCATATTAATATAAATATTGAAAAAGGTCGCAGAAGTCGCTTACATATTAATTAGGAATCAAAGAAATCTTTAAACTAGTTTATCAATGCCCCGTCGTTCTTATTATTTGTTTTTGTGTACATCTTTTATCTCGCTTACACATATGTAATCTATATACTACACGACTATGAGCAATCAATATTTGCATAATTAAAATGTTAATATACTGCATTTTAGTTTGCTATCTGTCATTACATGACTTTGCTAATTTGTTGGTATGGCTCATACTGTTCAACGACATAATTTATATATTTATATGTTACTAATAATATAAAAAACACAGATATCATGGTTTATATTTTGGAATAATAAGAAAGTGACAATATTTTTACTTTACTGACTTTATTTTTATTTTTGCACAAGTCATAATTATATCTTATGGTACTTGCTGGTCCTGCACCGTTATTCTGTCTTTTCCTGTAGTAAATAACACAACAACAGCGCCAGATATTATGTTCAGTAATAGCATAAAGGCCTTCTGCATAAAAAAACACTTAGATCTACTAACTTCCATGGTGATCGGTCAAATGGTTTTGCAATTTAGCAAACATACATTTTAATATATTGCATATAGATATTGAAATAATTAATATAAAAGTTAAAACATCTACAAAAATTCAATTAACTTGTCTATTTTTTTTTCGATCTGACTATATTGTTAGCCTATGGCTTTTACAGCTTCACCGGGCTTGGCCTAGTCTATATCTATACATATTACAAAAATACGTCTCTCTATCTGTACGCTTATGTAATTTGCACGCGAAAACCCTTATCCGATTTACATGGTTTTATTTTAATTCATAACTATGTCATCTAGTCATCTGACCTACGAAAAATTCAGCGATAGCATATGTCTAAGAATCACCCACAATAAGCATTTTTGCGGCAGCATAATCACCCTTGTTAGCGAATTCTTAAGGAATACAGAAAAGAATATTGATGTGTACCATCTTTCCTCTCGGTTGCTGGATATTTTTGTGGGTTGTTTTTTCTTTTTTTTTCGAACTGGCTATACTGTTAGACTTAGGGGCCCTGGAACCTTTACGGCTTTTACAGCTTTACCGGGCTTGGGGGCGAGCGCTTAAGGCACTCAGCCACGAAAGCTTTGCAACAACATCCGACGGTGCCAAAGTGGCCGAACCTCGGCTCGGACTGTTGCGCGTATGCAAATAAGTCGCGATCTGGCTAATTCCCTATCATTCGATCTAAACTAACTATACATTTGTGCATGTTTCTTCCCCCTGGGAGGGGGAAAGGAAAATGTGTATGTATATTTAGTGGTCTGAAATTTTTTGTCCAACTAACTAGGCAAAACAAGAAAAAAAAAGGTCCGTTACAGAACCTATGTACATATGTGGTGTGCATGTGTGTATAATGTAGTGTCATGTGTGTCTGTGAAAGCTAGTGATTGTAGAGTCACTGTATCGCGCGAGCGGCTGCTTGTGTCAAGGGCTCCATACCGATGGATCGGACCTAGGCTTGAGTTGCCGCAGAGGAGGGCGTGTCGGTTGTGCGGGAGTTTTTTGTGGGAGTGATTTTGGAAAAGGGACGGAAATGTGTTACAGGAAACCGGGGAAGCGGGGATGTATGCGTGTGTGTGACGAGAAAGAGAAAGGGAAAAGAGAAGGAAAGCGCATCAGCTGTGCACTCATAGATAATGCACTCATCTACAGTTATACAGTGTTTTGTATAAAATTTGAGGGTATATTTATATGTTTGAACTACATTTATTATTAAACGTCCGACAAAGTTCATCATTCTTAAAAAAATCGAGTAAGTAATATGGTATTATTCGCATAAATATATTAGAGTGGATATTTTTTTCAAAATTTATGTTACTATTGCATATTTATCACGAATAGAAGTAAACTTGCGTGAGCAGGCGCGCGCCTCAATATAGATTTACATATATTTCCATGCTTAGAATATATTCGACCAATAAATAATATGACGAATAAATTGACTTCATATACATTATATCTCAATTTCATAGTAGGATAACATGTCAGATGTTAGGTAACTATAATTCCTGTATAGGAATAAACTTTTTTAACTTTAAACTGCTCTTTTAAGAAATTGAAGTCAGCAATGTAAATTAAATTAAGGTTTTGGTCATAATTTAGCTTTTCATTACTACTCGATTTATTCCTAAAGACAATTCTAAATTGTGAGTACTAAATAGATTAGAAAAAAAAATATTTAAGATTTGGAATTAATATATAAAAAAAGGAAAACCATTTTCGTGGATTTGATTTGAAGCTCTTTTGAAACCGGTTTGTTAAACAAAAACAGAAATACGTTTGGTTAAACGATTCTAGAAAGTATTTTTATGACTTATACGGCAATATTAACACAGAATAAAATGAAGAATTTGTGACAAAATTTGCGGTTATTATAGAGCATATTAAAACAGATTTGAAACAGGTTGGGCCTCGCTCTTAATAATTCATAGAGCTAATTATATTTTTTATTAATAAAATAATATCGACTCTTGTGTGGTAAAAGATAAAAAGATACTGCAATTATATTAATTATAACAAAATTTTGCCAGTAAATATTCAATTAATATTACTTATCCGTTTAAATAAGGGCGAGGTTCAGTACACTTGAAAACCACCAGATTCAGAGTTTTCGATTTCCTTATAAATCTATCTTGTTAACAACAGTGAACATGCCGTGCGCGTGCGAGTGAGGAGGCAAGAAGAAACTCAAGGGGATGGGGGGAAAATGGGACAAAATTGACGGAAATGTGCGATTCTTCAGACATATCTTAACTGTACACATTATTCATGTTTAGAGTATTTAAATCCATTCAGTATTATTTAAATTAAAAACACTATAACTTTGATACATAGATTAATGATAATAAATCCATCATTATTTAAATACATTTTAAATTCGTATATAGGTGTAGGAATATATTAGTCAAAATTTTAATGCATTTATAAGTGGTTCGATTACACATGTTTAAAACATCACTCAAGTTTAATTAATGCATTAGATTTTTGTTATTAATAAGATAAACATATATCAATGTATACGATATTATCGATGTCACGTCATAACATCCTACTTTTTTATTAATATTACAAATGTGAAATTGGTATGTTTGTATGTTATGTTACTCAATCACGCAAAAAAAGTCTGAACGGATTTGGATGAAATTTGGCATACAGATAGTTTACCTGGATTAACAAATTGGATAATTTTTATTCGAGTAAAATCATTTTTTTCATTTCACGCGAGCGGAGCTGCGTAAACAGTTATTAATATAGTAATTATACAACCATTTCAGACTCTTTACAAGAAAATTATGTGTTCATCTGTAATTAATTAGTACATAAGAATTTTGAATTAAGCCGTTTTCTTATTGTTACCAATGAATACTGTTCAATCTCTTGGTGTTCCTATCTATAATAATAAATCTGTAGTTATGTAGACATCCTATATAAAAAACACTGATCACGAATAATAAAATTTATTGCCCATAAAAAATGTATCTGGTTGCTTGAATGACCGGATTTAACTCAAAAACGGATTGTCCGATTTTTATGAAATTTTGTACACGGGAATATTTTGACATTGCTCAACTGATAAGCTATAAAAAATTCAATAATACTTTTAAGAAACGTAAAACAAAATAAATCTTCAGAAATTTTAATAACATGTACACGGGAAGTGTAAGGTATTCCGTACTTGATGGGCTATAAGAATATTCAATAATACTTTTAGAAATTATTAAAAAAGGAGTAATTATTATATTATTAATTCCCAATGGTGTTTGTTGACATTTACGTTTATGTGAGCTATATGTGAATGTGTATTGACAAAAATATGATTAAAAGTAAAATTTCGAGACGAAAATACATTATTTCGTATAGGCTTGTGCAGAGCCACGGGGTTCCCTAGTAAATAATATAACTTTTAAATAAATAGGTACACTGAAAACTATTTATTGCTTCTCCATTAGTAGTACATCTTAGTTTATTTTTACTTAAACATCATTTTTTTTAATTAATATGTATTCTACTTTATTTTATACATCTAATTTGAGTGACCAAATAATGCTATACAAATCGTCATAACAAAACATATGTCGTTATTAAAATTAATATACCATTAGCCATAAACATGATATTCTTAAAAAAAATATATACATCAATTCGACTCGATTGCTTCTAAAGTCCACGCATTCATTCCACTGGACTATTACGATGATGAGATAATATTCTATTCAAATAGTACCTACTACGGCGAATAGACATTGTTAGTGATGGCAAATATTACCGATAGAGGATTATTATGGAATTACATAAGTATACTTATCTTAATTACAAAGATTTGTTGTACTTAAACTTATAAGTTCTTTTTTGCCTAGTTTTTTGCTTATCTACGGATTATTTATTAACTACGGCAACAAGTAATATTTTTTTATTAAAATACCACAGGTTTTATTATAGCTTATTACTATAAATCTATGCTATTGTAAGTATTGAACACAAATGTAAGAACGAATATATGTATACTTCTTCTTCTTTGTATTTAATGGCAACTATGTTCATCCATAAGGGGCCAAAGAGTTCTCGAGTGGCCGCCACGTACCGGAAGACGAAGCGTGGGCAGACCCGCCACAAGGTGGACCGACGACCTGGTAAATGTTGCGGGAGGCCGCTGGATGCCGGCAGCACAGGAACGGTCGTTATGGCGATCTTTGGAGGAGCCCTATGTCCAGCAGTGGACGTCTTTCGGCTGATATGATAATGATGATGATGTTCATACAAAATTTTGCCAACGTCACGTCATAATTTTCTAATTATTCTTGTAATCTTCAAACATAGCTCTAATAAGAATGCGGATCCCTTTTTAAAACTGTCCAGCGAGTTTTCGTGGTAACTTAAAATGCATCTTCATAGTTAGTATTTAACACAATACCCAAACTACATAACGTAACATAGCAACCAAATCACATAAGTGTATGAATTAAAACAAAAACGACAACATGACAGTGCAAAATCGCGTTAAAAAATTCATGTATACAACTTAAAAAAAACAAACATTTTGTTTATTAAGTTCCTTATACGTTTATTTATTAATATCTATTTTTAAACACTATAAAATTATGTAATAACTAGCTGTGCCCGCGGCTCCGCTCGCGTGGACTACTAAAAAAAGGGTTTCTTATTTTTTGTACGAATTCCTAATTATTTTTCTAAAATAAATTATGCCTTATAACATCAGCTATCTGCCTGTGAATTTCCAGTCAAAATAGGTCCAACCGTTTCGGAGATTACCCGGAACAAACTGAGACAGAAAGACAAATGTTTTAAAATTGTTTTTTTTTTATTGTTATAAGTCGCGTGTATACTTTCATATGTATTTAGTAAAAATGTGTTATTTTGACATTACAAACAGACACTTCAATTTTATTATATACATAAATATGTTTTATATATAACTTATGAAATAATTCAGATTTTGATACGGAGTGATACGACTGGATTACAACCATATGGTAAAAAGCTCACCATTGTGATTCGTTTATACGCGTCACGTTTCGGGAACAGTCGGTGCACATCCTGTTTCTATTTACGCAGGCCGGCATGACAGCCGCGGCTGGTGATGGACTGTAGATCTCTTGGTGGTCGCCACTGTTTCTTTACTATTCTGTGCTTACCATAAAGCCCAGCCTCGTCACTGTGCCAGCTATAATTAAAAAATATACGAATTATTTAAGTGATTATATTTTTTTATAACACTATTAGATATTTAAAGTTAAACTAATGTTAAACTAGTTATAAACCATGTTAACCAATTAATAAATGTACATACTCGTACATGAGTTATAAACAAGTGTACTTGCAGTCAGAGAAATACAATAGGAACACTAGAGCGCTCTCGCTACAACTCGTCGGAAATAATTCTAGTAAACAATGAAATTGTTACTAATTTATTTTCCGACCGCAACAAAGCGAGATGTCACGTGAAAAATGCTCGAAAGCGACAACGTTGAGGCGCCGTGCGTTCCTCTTTTGAACTCTGAACAATTTTACGTGTCGTACTCTCAATTTTACATTCGTTATAACGTTTTACATTAAGTTTTGTCTTCG
Source organism: Saturnia pavonia (assembly GCA_947532125.1). NCBI lineage: Eukaryota > Metazoa > Arthropoda > Insecta > Lepidoptera > Saturniidae > Saturnia > Saturnia pavonia. The sequence continues at coordinate 10,244,446 of OX383905.1, read as the reverse complement.
CAATGAATAATATACAAACGATTTAAAACTTGGTGTAGCGTCGGGAAATACGAGCAATTTATGACATTAATCCGAGATATAAAATGAAATTTCACCCTCGTATGCAACCTCAGAGGAGAATAGTTTTGTTTTGCAGACACTCGCTCTAATTGCATTGTTAAATTCAGTTTCAAAGCTTTTGAGATATTCTCGGTATTTGTTGAACTTGTCTTGTTGCTTTATGTATTTCTATGTACAGTTTTTGGTACTGTATTTTTTTAATTGTTGAGATTTTTAACGGAGTAATAACAGGTTTTTACTAAATGCATTTGAAAGTATACACGATACCTATAGCAAAAAACCCTTTTTTTATTTTTGTCTGCCTGTCTGTCTATTTGTTCCGGATAATCTCCGAAACGGTTGGATCGATTTTGACGGGACTTTCACTGACAGCAATAACCACACAAAAATAAAAATAAACTTTTTTTAGTAGTCCACGCGAGCGGAGCCGCGGGCACTGCTAGTTACATAATATAAGTTCCACATTATAAAAAAGTCCCCCGCCGCACCTGTCCGTTTGAACGTGATAAACTCAAAAACTACCGAACGGATTTTCATACCGTTCTCATCAAGAGACGGAATGATTCATCAGGAAGGTTTAGGTGTATAATTTATTAACGTTTTGTGTAAATTGGCTGAAATATGACGATGATTGTTGAAAATATCGGAAAAAATATGCCGACTGGGAGCTTTACTGGCGGGCGCCGCGTAAACCAGTATTATACTATGGCGGCTATGTATTATACTGTTACTCGTGCAAATCCGGGGAGAGTCACTAGTACTATAAACAACGAAAGAGCTCTTTTTTATGTTTGATTGTTTGTTTAAATTCGCTAATCTCTGGAATTACCAATCGCATTCGAAAAAAACTTTTATATGATAGCTAGATTCAAAAGGAATAGTATGGGCTATATAACTACATGCTACGACTCTAAGGAGCGGAGCAGTAACCATGAACGTCAAACAATCTGACAACACGGATACTTTGAAGGCGGCGTAGTGGAGATTTGGTCAAATCAAATTAACACGGGTGAAACCTAGCGCAAGTAGACACTAATAAACACAATAATTTAATTATAGGTGGCGTGGATCAAGTCTGATTCAAAAGCGATTCTGGCGATACATACTAATATGGTCGCGTTGAACCCACGTCTTTCCGTCACATACAACAACCACAACACGTGGAAATTACACGTCAGTAATGTGCAAGCGAACGATTCTGGTACCTACATGTGTCAAGTCAACACTGACCCTATGAAAAGTCAGGTCAGTGTATTCATTTGTTCCTTTTTCTTTCTCTATTATTCACTTAAGTTGAAAGATGCATGTTTGTGTATTGACATCGGTGTATGTATTATTCTGTTTGAAATTTGCAGTTGAGCATTGAACGTAAGCAGGAACATTTTAGTTAAATTGAATAACCTATCATTACAAAAATAACTCAAATGTTTAAATGGTAATCTATAAATAATTTGGTGTTCAAATCATTTCTATTATATTCTTTCTATTCTATCCATTTTTAATATTGAGAATAAAGTATGAAATGAGGTACTGTTGCTGTTAATCTATTACACTGATTGGCCGATCATCTGACTATGTAATCAAATATGACCACCACTATAGGTAAAATCATTTTTAAAATATAAATACTACCAACATTTTGTAATAGTTGTACCTATGCTATTTAACTAAATAAGCCACGTGAATCCCGCGATGATTTTCCGTTGACTACAAGGTTTATTGATTTATTCTCTCATTTATTTTCTTCACAGTTAAATAAGAGAGAGAGGAAAAAGTTGTTTTTTATTTTATTAGTTAAAAACTGCATTATCATAAACCTTTACTAGCATTTATGGTCACTTAATTAATCCCTTAGTTGTATATTGAAATTGCTCAGAAACTTCTCAAACATTATCGACTACGACTTACTTGCTTAGCCTTAATGAACAATAATTATTTATTACCAAGATGCATATTTTATTTTAAGAAGGATCATAATATACGTGGGGCGCAGTAAAAATTCCAGGACTGAATAATAAAAAATACTATGACCCGTCAAAAATCATTTTTTTTTTTTCACAATATTCTCCCTTAACTTCAATACATTTATGCCACTCCTCCGTGGTGACCTCGAAAACATGCTGTTTATACTCTTAAACAGTCTGTTCTGGAGTTGACCGCGTAAATAACACTTGATTTTTGGAAACAGAAAGAAGTCACATATGTTGCCTGGTCAATAATGTATGTTGGATGACCCATAATATCTTCGTTATTTCCCTTCAAAAATGTATTTGTCTGTCTGGCCGTTTGAGCGCTTTCTTTGTCATAAGTCAAGATGATACGGCGTCATTGTTTTTTTATGGAGTTCGTCAATAACTTCCGGTACATAAATGGTCGTGTACCAATCCCTATTCGAAGTACGAAGATCTTACAAAGCGACAGTAGCCACGTGTAAGGTTTTATTTAAAAAAAAAATGCAATCATTCGCTTAGCGGCAGACCGCACACTCGCCACGTTGGTTGGTTTCGGCTCACCTGGAAAGACTCAACATTCGATTTCTGCTTTATTTTGGGATCATAGCTGTAAATGCATGATTCGCGACTTTTCACTATGTCCCACGCCAAATTTGACGTCCCTTCATTAAATCTGGTAAGCATGGCATTACACTAAGTGGCTTAGATACATAATATTTAAAATGGCACCAAAATGTAAAAAAACAAGTGACAAATAGAGGAAACAAACTGCATTTCAAAGCCAAAGATTTCCATTTTCAAATGGGGTAATAAGTTTTTAAATATTCTTAATATAAGTGCCCAGTTCGAGAAATTTTAGTGCGTCTTATGTACAAATATCCCATTTAATAAATTTACACAATACGATTGTATAGATTATAACAGAGTTCTTAATGCAATAGATCCTAAAAGTGAAAATTATTCCAGATGGGACACTTATCAGTGGTGATACCTCCTGATATAGTGGACTCAGTGACAGAAGGGAGTTCAGCACAAGAGGGTGGCAGTATAAGGCTGACCTGCAGCGCGACTGGAGTTCCACCTCCTACTGTGCTATGGCGGCGGGAGAATAACCGCCCCATTGTCTTCAGGCACGACGGGGGCAGAGAGAGAAAAGGTTAGTATACTTTTTTTCAGAACATCTTAATAAAAAGAATATAATTATAAAACCAGCCTGTAAGATTCGTACTGCTGGGAAATAAAACCTACGTGAAGATACTGGCTTAGTCACTAGATTTCAAACACCAACAAATCAATATCTCTATATTTTTCACCATACAGTGGTACTACAAGAATATTTCTCAAGCGTTCGAGTTTCGTAACGATGTTTCACCGTAAGCCGACGGTGTTACCAATTTGAATGAGTAAATGTACACGAATTTCGAAAAAATTGTTAGTATATGCCGTTGGGTTTGAACCTGCGGACATCGATTGATATTCCGCCTGTCTAAATCACTCGACTACTTCGACTAACCGATAAATAACAAACGAATTATTTTTTTTAAGTTAAACTATTTATAATAAATATATCGTTTAAATATCATTGTTCTTTTAACTAATTGGTAACTTCTATAGTGAAATGTGTTCATTATGAAGACGTATAATCGCATTGCATTGTCTCGTGGTTCACAATAATCTACAGACGCATTGTCATGCATAATGAAGTTTGCCGTTTCATGACTAGATTCAATTTAACTACGATTTATCACTGTACTGAATCGCAATAAATGTTAAATACCTATTTCGGGACTGAATTTATACAACTTTACAAAGTAACTGCTTCATGAATTGACAACTAGGTTTAATTAATTATTTTTAAATTATGTCTATTAGATAAATAAGTAAATAAGAAAGAAAGCATATCTATTTGATGTTGAAAACACGGACGTAATTATAATTTACAAACACGAAATTACAATAGATAGGTGTATTACTAATATTTATAACATTGCAACGTTGCTAAACAAATACCGCATTCAACATCAAAAATTTGCCAAGTTTTTGTCGGGCAACGCGCAGTGTAGGGTTCCGTAGTTGCCCGTCACGATATGCAGAATTAATGATGCTTACGTTACTCCACGCCGACTGCCGGCCCGGACACGGTTAAACTTTTATAGTATACTTTTATATCAAGGCAAGGCACGGTAGCACAGATCCGGCCCGGCTCCTGTCCTGTGTAGCATGAAATACTTTATACAAAAGTATACTGTATATATTTGACCATATTCCGACCTGGCCCCGGCCACGTGTAGGATTAATTAGTTCAAACAAAAGTATTTTATAGATGTTTAACCTTGTCCTGGCCCGGGCTCGGCTCAGTGTATCATAAATTACTTAATAAAAAAAGTATAATATAGATGTTTGACCGTGTCCCAGCCAGCGCCCGGCTTGGTGTTACATGAATCATCCTTTAGAAAGAGGTCTTTAGGCCATTTTCAATGGAATTTGTACGAAATTACTTCTTGAAATACATTTTATAGGTTTATTGACTATTCTCGAAAACTTGTAAAGCTTACTTACCTCTGATAGTTTTCCCTTTATCTTCATTATATTTACTACTATCATGTTTTTTTCACTTATCGAAAAACAACTATTTAGCTGATGTTTGACACTAATAAAAACTAGCACTTCTAAGCTTAATATTACGCAAACGGATTCCTGAATCGCAAAAGTGTTTTACAGACCCACAATACCTTTGAACGACCTATCCATTGATATCCCACACGATGGGATAGACGAGAAAAAAAATCATTCTCACTTTACGGATACCCTAAACGATTTTTTTTTCTAGATTTTATTTTACCACTTTGTGTGATTAATATATATATATATATATATATATATATATATATATATATATATATATATATATATATATATATATCCATACTAAATTACAGCGTTCTAGTACTAAGAATCTCTGAGCTAAGCCGCGGCCAAACATACAGACATAGCGAAACTATAAGAGTATCTTTTAACTTCGGAACCCTAAAAAAAACGCTCTGTGCTGAAGCTTAAAGATGTATTCCTTCATTTTGTTGTTAAGCATGCGTACAGATAGTGTTGGCAATTGCAGTGATGAAGGCATATTGTAGCAGATTTTAACAACAGCTTATTTAAAACTAACTCTTACTGCCGTTGTTCTATGCTTCGGATTGATGAGACGACACAGTCTGTAACGGCTTGACAACGTATATTTTTGCAGAAGATAATCGGGTTTTGACATGCGCATTATTTTTGCATGATTTAAATACAAAACTTAAAAGAGTTAAGTTTAGTGAAAGTAAGTTTTAGGTGCAAAACTTCCGTACAAATTTGAAATTTGAATCCGATTTTGACAATAAACAGAGACATAAAGACATGAGAGAAGCTCGTACTCGATATTGCTACCTTTTTATAAACACAATAATATAAATATAATGTTTTTAAGTAGAGAGTCTAGGTACGTTAACATTTATTAGTTGTATATTATTATTTGCCGATTTGTTTGTTTGTAAGATTACCGACCTTCCTGTGAATATAACCTTAAATATTATTTATACCCTTTTAAATACATAAAAATATAAACACGATTTATGTTTGAAATCAACGCATATATGCAGAACACAAATAATCCCGCCCCATCAATCTCCGGATTATACGATTCACACTAATATTTTTTGAGAATAACAATAACAGCTAAAATCTAATACGCATTAATCCACGACACTTCTGTTAAAAAAAAGATGAAGTTTATAAAAATACGTAGTAATTTTTTTCAAAAAAATATTAATACTACTCATTCCAGAGCTAAATCGTTTAAAATAAATTATTTAAAATTTATCCTACAAGTTGTTTCAGTTGGATGATATACGTTTAAACGAAAGAATTTCTCGTTTCACTCAATAGCACATGTTCTTTTCTGAAATATTTTTAAGTGTAAATGAGCGCCTTTTATCTCACAACGAGGATAAAATACGAGATATGAATTAATATTTATAAATTATCTGATACTCTTGCGTTTTTAGAATTACTATATCATAAAAGTAGGTATATTTCAACTCTCTGCGATCCTTTTGTAATTCATATTTCGATTTAAATACACTCGTTGAAAAATGGAATGTCATTTCAGTCTATCCATGCAACCTCTTATAATTATACTACACACTAATATTACTCTCATATGATTATCTTTTACTCCCCTACAAATACTTTCGACATCTTAATTCATAATGGTTTTTTAATTGAAATTATTTATTTTCTTAAGACCTATTGTCAAACCAGTGTATTAATATATGATACTAGCTGACTCGACAGACGTTGTTCAACCTGTTCCGGTGGTCAATGACTAGACTAGAGCGACACGTATCGCATACAAGGAGAACTTACAACTTTATCCATGAAAGAATATCTAGATCTACCAACTTTCATGGCGATCGGTCAAACGATGTTGGAGTTTATCTATAAATCTCATATATATATATAGCAATGTCCATTTTATGTATACGTATATTGATATATAATTATAAGCTGTTTTTCCTCAAAAGCTTATAAAAAGTGAGACTGACAGGATATGAATCATAAATGTAATCGATAGCTAATTATGAATTTGATTGAAATTACGGCGAATAAATAATTAAAGCGCTTAATTAATTTTAAATGCTAATTTGCTTGGATCGTAATTAAATTTGTCATCTAAAATTTATGACTTACGACAATGCTTATTAAATTAGCTACATTATTATTGAAGTATGGATTAAAATTAGCAATTATATTTATTTATGAGTATTGGGGAGTGCCCAATTAAACGCAAATACAAAATTCATACAAACAGAATATCATTTCCTTTTTAGGTATTTTGTACTTATGGAGTTTAAACCTATTAGGGTTCAACGGTCTAGTTCTTTTAACATATTTTATTTAAAATAACTAGCAATCAATTTATATAATTCAAGGCTGTCAGTTCTGTAAGGTTTTAACAATATAGCATGGATATTACTAACATTTTACTTACAAATTATTGTTGTTAAACTTTTTCTTTTTACTAGTCATGAGTCCGACGATGGGCTTTGCCATTGAGAATCATATTATTTTAATCCCCCTAGGGAATGAATTTAAAAAAACATTTTTGTAGTATTCACCTACGTTATATAAGGAACTCATACACTCACCACTTAGAATAAAACCGGCCAAACGCTTAGTATATCGTTCTGTAGTTGCCCGTCACAATATGCAGACTTAGAAGGTAGATTTAATGTAATATGTATGAAATTTTTCCTTTGATTTACTTCTACGAGCCTACAACCTACTTAGCTATGATATTTTTCCTTTTAACTTTATTAAAAGGCTTTATTAAATTATATGTTTCTAGATATGTGAAAGAATTCACGGCAGTAGTATATATTTAATTTAGCTAGCAGGGGAAACACTTGAATTAACAACTTAAATTAACATTATAAAGCTTAATATTTCGCAAACAGATCCGTTAATCGAAAAATGATTTCGTGCAATATTCTTGAACAACCTATCCAAAGAAATCACATATGATAGGATAGACAAGTTTTTTTATTTTTTTATTATAGATTTCTAGTACTAAGAATCGCTGAGCTAAGCCGCGGTCAGCCAGATGGACGGATATGGCGAAACTATAAGGGTTCTTTGTTGACTACGGAACTTTAAAAACAATTTCAGAGGAACTAAATAGATAGAATAAATAGTTAGTTGGATTAAATTCGCGGAAAGGCATACACGGTATCAGCCCAAGTCTAGGTTCGGTCACTATGGCACTCTTGCGCTTGTTGCCATTTCAATAAGTTTTCGTGACAAAGTCCGATGAAGGCGTAAAGACTACTAAGGCCTGTAAGTCAGTTTATAAAATCATAATTTTATCTTTTTCATTTAGTAGATACTTAGGAAAATTATTTACTGCTTGACCAACCAGTTATCTAACTAACCAATTACCTTCAATATAGATATTTATCACCAAGCACCTATAGATGTATTTCGAAAGCCGATCTTCAGAATGGGTTTACTTTCTAGGCTTTAAATGTTACCTTCTTCGCAGGTAACGTGACTTAACATTTGGAGTTGTCAGATGGTGATGTTGAAAAGATATTAGTCAAATTATTGATTATATTTTATCTAACCTATTTCTCATATTATTGATGTCTTATTCCAGTTAGAACGAAATAATAATATTAATAAAACGTTCATCATTCGAATCTGGTCGAACATGGCAAATAATTGATAATACAAATACCACAAACAATATCTAACTCGTGTAATTTGTTAGTGGTACCTATGATTTTATAAGCGTCCATAGGCTACGGTAGCCGCTTATTTCTAGGCGGACCATAAACTTGTTTGCCACTTTTGTAGTATAAAAAAACCTCAACCATGTATTTATAGTTTGGTCGTTTTTTTTTTTTTTTTGTTCATGTACCTTTATAATAACTGTTTTTTTTCTATTATTTATATTATAATATTTGTGATTATTAAATTTAGCTTATTAATTGAAAAGTTTACCTGATCTAAACTTCGTATTAATAAAACCAATATAATTCACGATTATAACATAAGCTGATTATATTAAATTAAATTTTAAATATTACAATTCTCTTCAAAGGCTTACCTACTGTATAATAGAGATTTTTACATCGATTTAAAAAAGAATTTAATTTACAATGTTTTAAAAGTTATAAAAGTTTGTTGCAATCATACGATATTTTTTTATGATCCTCTTCGCATCTTAAATTAAATAAATAACTCTATAATAAAAGAAAGTAATAATAATAAAAGAAAGTGTAATATTACAATGCAACTCGACAAAGTGGAACCAATCTATGGACACTGTTGTCATTGTTAAACCTTCTTACAACGCGTTTTTCTTTTCCCCAGGGTACCGAAAGCTATTCCGCTCAAGCCTTTTTTCCAATTCAATCTATTTTGCATTGCCCTCGGCACTCGCATGAAGCATTACACCTAGACCTCCGCCCCCTTGCACTCACTCCAAGCACTTCTCCTTCCAATAGATTTTATTTACGCAAGAGAAAGCAAGCTTTAATACATATACCGCCGAAGACAATAGGGCGTTTCCGAACGCTATATAAAAGCTTTGAGTTAGTCTCACATTCCTTTCAATAGGATTCCTTTGAATGAATCGAATAATTCGCAGAGTTTATGCTTATAAACTTTTTATGCGTAAGATTTTGTTTTTGTATATATTATTGTCTTATTACCAAATTGTACAGATGTTTGTTATCAACTAAGTACTACCTAACACGTGCCAATATTCAACACATTATATTATAATGTAAACAATGTAAGGGTTAGCGCCTCCTACATGTTCATTTTAAACTATTTATCTATGTTTCGTCAATAAGTTCCATACTTTGCGAGTATTAAAAATTATGTTAAATAGTAATGACGAATAATTAAAAAAATACTACAAACAAAGCAAAAAAAAGGTGTGTGTGCGATTCACAAACCATAGAAGTGAAACTTCATTTTAAAAGACATTTTCTATTTTATTTAAACAGTGTGCAATATACATACACACCGACATTTACTCTCTCGCTCTGGCTCACACAAAGAGGAGAGACCGATAATATATTGCTCTCTCGCTCTGGCTCACACAAAGAGGAGAGACCGATAATGTGCGTTAAACGTTAATCGTTTAACGTTTAACGCTTGGAAGTCGCATAAGAAGTTTCACTTCAATACAAGTATTACCAAATATGTACATATTTCTTATACTCGTTCAAACTAAACTTTATTCGAATAACAGTTCTGTAAAATTCTGATTAAAATCCATTTTCACAAATTGCATGAATAAAGTAACATTATAGATTTAGTTTTAGATATTACTTTCTTAAGTTTATAGACTTAATTCAATTTAAAAAATTAAATGTACACAAAAATTGCCTCTAACGTTATTTTAGTAAGTTACTCAGTTTTTGCAACTTAAATTAAATCGCTCTAACAAGTTCTTCGTCCTTTTTAACATTGGTCCATAACATTCGGTGCCTAGAAAAAACAAGTTACTGCTCACTATTTTAATTTATTAAGTATATTAAGTTTTAAGTATGAAATAGTTAAATGACTTTTAAATGATAGTTTGCTAAAGATTACTTGATACTGCTATTTTGAAAAGAAAACATAAAACAAAACGTAGTACTAGTTTTGAGAAAGCTTTATCAAATATTATTAATTATAAAGAAAATAATCTAAAAATCTAACTCAAAAAATATTGTTGTAGGACGCCACTTTATGTTGGTAAAATTTAGAAATACTAGTTTCTCGGCGTTTGAATTTGCCAATACGTTGTATGCTGGTGTCGTGATTGAGCCCGTGCCTTCCTTTAAGAGGCCTCGTTACCCAGCAGTGAGACATAGTTTTTTATTTGATAATGTTCATCACAATAATTTTATTCTCAAATATTTTTATTTTGTCAAAACTGAACTTATCATAACATGAACGGTTTAAGGCTTTAAAGTAGTTTTAAAAGTTATATTTTCTCAAATTCTTTTAGGAGCTCCAGTAACTTTTTACATTGCATTTTATAAAGGCAAACAAAAAACTTCATAAAAATTCAGTCGCTACCGGTAGCTTGTACTTCCGGGCGTCTTTAGTAGCCAGCCGATGTAAAAGACCCCAGAACTTATTTAAGCAAGTCAATTTAAGTTATGAAATGTTATTACTTAAGTGTCTACTTTTATTAACCTGACGCGTACGTTTTAGGAATGGTAACTTGATGAGTACTTTGTATAAAATCTACGCTAATATTAAGCTTAATTTTTTTTTTTTTCTGTTTTGTTTGAAAGTGCTCTAACACTCTGCAAGTACTAACCAATTTTAAAAAAATGTTTATAATAATAACTTTATATAATATTATATGTTACGAGAATCTGCACCTTATTTCTACGACATACAATTATTTTGTTTTATACTAATAAATCGTAGCGCTTGAACTAGGCTGAGCCTTTATCTCAAGCGCTAGTCTTCCCGTTTTATTTTACTGTAGTGTGTGTTTATCATTTTATAGCTTATTTATTGAGGCTATTACAATTACAAGCGGAGTTAAACAATACTCTCTTACTCTCTTTGTGCACGTAATGTCCGGACATGGTTGCTTTGGATAGTACCTGCACCGGATAGCCGGTAGGGAGCCCACCACCGCATGCCATGAGTGCGATGCTGTGGAGGATATGGTTAAGGGCGAGCGCTTAAGGAACTAAACAGCGAAAGCATGTTAACCAGCTTCATGGATGCCAAAGCGGCCACACCTCGGCTTGGACTTTTTCCGTAATTACAATTAAGTCACGATCTGACTAAAGAGAATATAACAATTTTACCTTAATATTTTATATACAAACCAATCAACCACCTTAGCATTCTTACCGTGTGATGCTTCCGTGTCTAAAGAAACAAAATTTTATTTTTCTTTCTTTAATATTATTTCGCTACACTGACAACTAGAAACGTTTATTGTATACAAAAAAGACGTATTTATGCGTACTGTATTTGTAGAAACAAATTAATATTTAGTCTCCTTTTTCCTGGCACAATGGAATTTTGTCAATAATATCCAACATTATTTTATATCTTAAAATATCAAAATAAAAATTCATCGACTTTCAGGCTCGTGAAACTTTTACAAAATGTTTTTTTTTTTTTAATTTTTAATAAGAAACAAAACACTCCTAAAATACAAATATCGTTTTGGTCTGAATTGTATTTATTACATTGTATGTACTAAAGCGATAGCTTTTTAATAACAATATTTCTAGATTTTATATACTAAAAAAATTAGTGTCTATCGTTATAAAACTATAATTTAAAAGTTATTTTTTATCATTGTTGGTATTTACTGATGTCACGAAAATATGTATGAAAGTAATTAATAATTTAAATATTATATGTAACCTATACTATACCTGTACCTATATATATATATATATATATATATATATATATATATATAAAATTAAATTACGTTAAATTAGTAAAAGATAATGCTATAATAAAATAGCAATAGCATTACAGCAATAACGTTTCTAATATAAAAGTCGTTATCTAGACGCGTACACACACATTTAATGTTTACACCCCAGCAATAACGCCAAATCTAAACAATTGGCTTACAATTTCATTCTACGAGTATATATATTATATACATCGGACCGATATTTTATACAATCTTATCAGACTTATTTAGCATATTATGAAAAAAAAAGTGATTTCATAAGATTTTTAAAGTACCTGTGTACTAGACGACTTAAATAAACAACTACCTACGTAATATGATATGAAACATATGTATGTATTATGAAACGATTAAATTTGTCGTGTTTGTAACAAAAGTTTGTCACTGAAATTGTAGTTACTAAAGAGATACCGTTCCATTAAAAATAACAGGTCACGTTTCAATTATCAAATATCATAACACCCCAAGCAGTTAAGATCCGTGTCCAATACCAAAAAATATAATAATAGAAAAACTGTAAAACGTAGGGGCATAACGTTAAACAATATCGGAAAGGGTCCGATATAATCCTTAATTCGTTGTAAGTAATACTTTATCGGGTTCCCGAGAAGGGTGGCTATTGCGTCGGGGATTACCAATTTTATAAGTTAGGTATTCGTGCGAATGTCACCGCAGTAACCATAACGTTTAAGTGCCAGTTTGCCCCTCGTTGGTACACTTCGTATTTTTAATAAAAAGAGCAATATAGTTTTTCACCGGCCGAGTGCTACGATGGAGAAAGCCTTGGAATTTCCAATTTAAAAATAAAATTGCTTTAAACAGTACGGGTTGCACTGTTGATGGATCTTTCTATGGAATATTGCATTTATTGAGTTACGGGTTGAGTGTTTTGTTTGAGAAAAGGAAAATATTATCAATGATCTGTTTTAGCCTGTTTTATTTTCATATGATATAAAAAAGTTTGTGGTGTACCTGATACTAAATACTCACTAAGGACTATAGATGTTGTCAACCACAATTAAAACACAGTATCGTGAATTGGACGAGAAATATGATCATTATTGCTTTGTTGAAGAAAAAGTATGACAGATTTACTTTGACAGTCGTAATATGCATAGGTTTATGAATTCTGTATTTTTCACGGAAAAAATCCTTTGTTTAGACTTTGTCTAGGATTGCCTAGACACTAAAAACATTCCCTACTAAAAATATGTTTATAAAAGCGACAATCCACGCCTCCGCACTTTTTCATTATGCAGTACTTATTTTATATATAACCCAATTGAGGAATGACATATATTTCTTGATACAAAATATCATCAAAATCGGTTGATAATTAATAATTGTTAAAATAAAAGTTTGTAATATATAATGTTTACGATTTCTAAAAGTATTGTTGACAATTCGTATAGCCAATCAATTAAGCAATTATATAATCTATCCGTGTAAAAGATTTTATAAAAAATCCGCAATCATCAAGCCGTTTTTGAGTAAAACATACAAACAGACAGACAAAAAATATTTATGTTATTTTCCTCATCAGTAGTGTCCTTTATACAAGATATCCATCAGGATATTTGGAAATAAATTACATGTACAGAAAAAACTACAGATTTACTAACTGATTCGTGCGAATATGACTCTAATTACATATACCTACAATGTAAATAATCCACTAGCTGTCATGTTAGTTAATCAGATTTTTAATAGATGGCGCCTTGAATATATTTTCATTAGCATCAGTGATTGCATTTAGATAGCATTCCTAATGAAAAACATTTTTAACGAAAACTTTAATTTATTATTATTTTATGTTTTTTTACGTGGTATATTCAATGATTCGGTTAATACTTGTCGTGTATTAACTTCGTATTTTACTGGTAGGTACTTGTATATCGGTATTGTCAAGTACTCAGCGGTAATACCTTATAATATATGCAACATGACCAATAAACATTCGTGAAATACACGTTAACATTTTGTTTTCTGCCATCATAAATTACCGACTATATTTTCCAGTTCTTATTAGAACCCCACTTTGAAACTGTTTAATTCGTCTGTTAACCTACAAATATGTACAAATGAGGTATGTATGCTGAAATAAATACAAAAATACTATTACAACAAGTTAAATACTAAAGATAAAATTAATATTCACTGCATCTATTTCGTGAAATTTTATATGAACACTAAAAATATATTAGCGGGAAAATAGGCTTCAAAATGATTATTAAATCATTAAATGTAATTAAAAATTAACGAATATACGGTGTTATAAGAAAAAAACGCCTTTGAAAAATAATATATATGTGATTAATACAGACAGATATAGAACATATAATTGATTCATTAGTGTAACATAGTACGCTCGTTTCTCATGATAGTGAGTATTAAAGGATATAAAATGGGTCATAAAGTTGCTCATATAACAATAAAAATAAATTAGATAAAAGCTCGTAATGTAACTTCACCCATTACTTCGTTTGCGCAAAGCACACAATATCATGGGTATATGTTGGATTTAATTATTGCAAATACTTGCACGAAACGCCTAAGCTAAAACCTTTTACGGCAATATCTAATCCTATGAGTTAATGTATCGAATTTATTTAAGTCTTAGGTAACTACGGTACCTGTGTGTTTTACACCAATCCGTATAGGCCGTTTTGTAAATACCCAGTTTAATGTTATTGCTACAGAAATACTCGTGCTCGTTTTGCTTTGATTTATTCCAATGTTATCGAATATTACAAGTCACTTTCAATATAGATGTTAAATGTATGATGTAAAATATACTACTTATATTTTAAAACAATAACATAATGATATTATTATGAATAGATATTTGTTTATCTACTATTTTATAATATTTTCTTGCTATAATAAGACTTAAGCTTGACAAGGATTGGTTATAAGACTCTTATCAAGGAATACTTTCTCATTTATTGAAATGTTTTAACAATCACGGTATATTTTATAGTAACCTCTTTAAGTAAATCAACAATAGTATAGTATTTTCTCTTATTTGCATTATCTCTAGTTTAGTTAGAAAATGTTCAATTGTTAAATAATATTATTAATGATGTCAACCGATAGATTATTATTATATTATTATCTCGTGCTATACTAAGCAAATTCACTAAGTAGCTTTTAACAAATTTATTTATCTATTTTTGAACTTTGTTATTTTATAACATTATGTGATATTTATCGTATACATGTATTAATATGTTATAAAAAGATAACGAAGTACAATGATTTATAAAAAGTATCGAATGCCGTAAAACGTTTAATAAAATAACGAATGAAAGTTAATTTTAATACGTTTCATTTAAGTGCGCCTGAATTACATTTGCAAAGAATGTAAGATATAAAACAATTTTTAAGATGTTAACATTCGTAAGGTTAGGCGGGCGGCAAGTCAGAAGCGATGCGGTGGGGCGAGACGCGCTAAAGCGCCGGGTACACGAGGCGGCGCAGCGGACTGCGGAGCCTCCAAATTACCGCAATAACGGTAATTGCAATTTGCTGCTGAAACTACCGACCGTCTTCATTCTCTTCCGTTCTAATGTTGATATATTAACATTGCTTTATGTAGCAATGTGCTGTACGCTTTATTCATTAGAATTTGTACTTTATGTATGTTTTATAAAACAGAACATTTCGTTTTATAACCAGTGAAGTGAAACATACCTAGACGTAAGATTACGAATATAAACATCGTAATAACCATGCTTGTAAAATAAATTGGCAACATAATATAATCATGAGCTTCATTGATTAACTCAAGTCAATATTATAGTTAAATAAAACGGATTTATTTTAAAATCTTGGGACCATTTCTTTATGTTTAAAATTTTACTTGCGCATGTCTACATTCGCAATATTAATCATATTAATAAATAATATTTTATATTCAGTTCCGTTAAAAGATAAAAAGACGGGATTTAATAAAGTGGACGTCGTATTTATATGGAACATAACTAGACTCTATTTTCCCAAGTTACACTTATACTAACAACATATAACTGTTAGTCCTTCGTTACGTTTAAGTAAAGGTCTCGTCTTTAGTTTGGGTCATTAACATTTCTCGGTCGGTGTGTGCGGTTATGTGAATATATGGCGTCTATTCGTAAATATTCTCCAACCATCAACACTGTATTGTTAGCATAATTATTATGTTGGTACTAAACATACTTATAAAGTACGTAACAGAACACTAGACTCTAATACAAGTATATACTAATATTATAAAGATTGTTTGTTTGTTTGACCGCGCTAATCTTTGAAACTACCACTCAGATTGACAAAATAATTTTGCATTATATATCCTATTTACTGAGGAAGGTTATAGGTTATATAACTTCACGCTACAATACTAAGCAGCACAGCAGTAACCATGAACATCAAGCAATCCGGCAAGCTGTAGGCAAGTATGGAAAATGAGAATAACAATAGCGAGCGTTGTCGGTGGAGAGTTAGTCAAATAAATTTAACATAGGTAAAACTAAGAGGCACACTAATAAAATATATATAAAGTCAAATATGGTGATTGAAATTATATTTTAATTTAAGATCTTAAAAATATCTGGTCCGTTAATTATATTTATTTTATTTACACTAATATTTTTTTTACTATTAGGTTTAGTTAAAGGCATCCTATTAAACCTCCGAGGTATTATTCAACGCGCTCTTTGTAATTTGTATGGTATAAGTAAAACGTTCAGTTGATATTTCATTGTTATTTTATGTACTTATACTATTATCAAGATGACGTAGTACTCTTTAAGGTTGTATTTGATGTTTTTACTATTTATTGAAACTCTAACGTCCACTTGTATTTTATTTATAGTATTAGGTATTGTGATGCCTTGATTGTATCGTCTGCCATAAAAGTTATTTTTACGTGGTATTTTCAATGATTCGGTTAATGCCTGTCGTGTATTAACTTCGTATTTCACTGGTACTTGTTTATCGGTCATGAACAGGTAATACCTTATATTATATGCAACAGGACCAATAACCATTAGTGACATACACGTTAATATTTTGTTTTCTGCCATAATAAATTACTCACTATCTTTTCCAGTTGTTATTATAACTTCATTTTGAAACTGTTTAATTCGTCTGTTAACCTACAAATATATACAAATGAAGGATGCAGAAATAAACACAAAAATACTATTATAAGTTCAAGGTATTATACAAAAGATAAAATTAATATTCACTGAATCGAAGTCGAATCCCTACAATGAGCCTGAGCTTTCGGTGAAGGAAAACATCGTGAGGAAACCATAGCATGGTGGTAGGGCATTTTCTAATGCCCGCCTGGCTAGCTACCACCCTCAAGTTGAAAATCTGCCGCCAAGCACCAATAGGTGTGTTCCGGCAGCTGCACTTGAGAACCAGTCTTCCACTAAGTTTAGCGTGTTATCATCTTAGGCCACATCATCACTTAACATCAGGTGAGAATGTGGCCACTACGCCAAACCTATAACGATAAAGAAAAAAAAATTCGTGAAATTATATGAACACTAAAAGTATACAAAAAATAACAATTAAGAAAAAATTACAAACCTTTCAACATTATTCTGATACCAACATAGACAAGAAAAAAATACAGATTTTGTAATAATAAATACAGTGAATAATTCTTTCGCAGTACAGAAAACCACTTGCTACAAAGAAAACAATCATAAAGGCTAGAGAAAATTATAACAATAATAATTGTGGAAATATTATGAAAGTTAGCTGACACTGGCTTCAGTTATGGCAGTCAGAAAAATATAGCTATTTATAAAAGACAGCTGAAGCGTTATAACAGTGAAGTGATTATGTATTTGTATCGATAAGAAAAAATGTTTATAGAATATTATTTTTAACAACTTATTCTCGTATAACTTTAGAAATAAGATTTTCTCAGCTTTTAGTACAGAATTAGGTCAGAAACTGGATGTGAAGCGTGAATTCAATTATATAATTACTGGGTGACCCGTGCGAATGTAAACAATCCAATATATTTTTAATAAACATTAATTATAAGCTATTTGTATTATTTTTCGTCAAAAGCGGGCAACATAAGCTTTAAAGTGATGTTTGAATCATTAATTTTAGTATATGTGATATAGTGTTGCTACAAAAAAAACATCTTTGAAGAAATAATATAAAGAGATCATAGCATGTTGTAGTATATGCACTTATCTTTTACTTTTCATTAAAACTTACCAGATCCTGATAAAAATAAAAAGCAAAGGCATTTTCTTAAGTAATTATATTTTTTGTCATGAATCTATTATTTTTTATTTGTATTAGAAACTCGTGTCCAAATGGAATGCAACCACCATACACCAGGTGTTACATACACAATACTGGCACGTTTAAGCGTGTCATGTTTAGAGATAAGCTGGTGTATATCAAGCGAGGTCATAGAGTATCTCGCAACGACCATGCACGTGATTTTATACTCGCCATATTGGCCATTTTGACTCTTGGTTTGTGGCATTTCGGAATCAGCCAGTGTCTATCTAGTTGCCAACAGGTTTGCAGGCTGGCATGACAGTGACTACCGGCGATGAATTCCCGATCTCTTCGTGGTCACTGTACTTACAGTCAACCACATTGCCGTCACTTTCACGTGCTACTATAATAGTTATTTATGATACTAGTGCGGTAAGTTGGGCTTTATTAACGAGTAGACCTTACCGTAGTCACGAATTTGTAAAAACTAATTTAGTATCCAATCCAATGTCATACGACGTTTTTCAACACATTTGCGAGAAAACAGTACAATAGATAACGATGCAAACTTTTTCATTAGATTATTTTTAATAGAAAATAAGAAGTTATACAGATAGGTCACTCTTCTTGGAAATTTTACCAGCAATTTGCGCTTCATTCAAGATATGAGGTGGAGTAGATTTCATATGTCGGATTCCTCGTTTGAACTCATATTATTATTTTATTTATAAATATCACTCGGAAAGTCGCAGCAATCTTAGACATTCAAATATGCAAATGGCGGGCATTTTCAAATGGCGTCACGTTCGCGTAGTGAAAATTAGTACTAACTAATACTACATCTTTCGTCTCATTTTCTCTTTAGTATTAAAGTGAGACAAATATATATTGATAAAAAGTGCTTCCAAGGTTCGATCATTCAGCTTATTTATTCCTGTGATATTAAAGTCCTTGGTGAAATTCTTGTATATTTTTAATTAAAATTACCAAAAAACTTACCGCATGCTCCACTATTTGGTGCGTAATCTTTAATTTTCAAACGAGTTACATTATTCGCAAATGCACTTTTTGAACAAATATGTTCAAATGTTTTTTTTTTTGAGCAAATATGTTGAAAAAAAATATTACTATAAGTATGCATTTATTCTAAAAAAATATTTTTCTCCTTGAAAATTCATATCGATAAATCCCTTCATCATCAATATTTTAGCATCATTCAGTCTGTCTTTCATCAATAACTCAATAATCCTGTCACTATAAATTTGTTGATAACAATGAATAAATACACTAGAGAAATAGAGTTTCACCTTTTTTCCACAATACCTTTCATGCGCAGAACCGATAAATTATTCGTTTATTTATTTATTTCGTTTAATATAAATTATTATCATTATTACGATAGATTATTCATAAATTATCGATAATAACACAAAACGATATGTTCACAACCCTACGACCTGACCGCACTGTAAGCTTCACCAAGTACAAATAGAGAATAGTAGTTCTAGTTAATAATGACTAGACGTATTCTGCAACAAACAGAGTGAACAATTTATATCAAATAATTTGTCATTATATTGTACAGATTACGAACATTCAAATTATATTTCGTGTATAGGAGTTTAAAGTTTGATTTTGAAAAAGTTTTAATTAAAAGTTCTTGCGTTTTTTTTTAAATAATTCATAGCATATGTTCCTATCACAGTAAATGGTAATTATAAACTAGATATAATTATACAATTTTATGTATGAGTTTCCTATTTTTGGATTTTAATATGGAATTAAATATAAAAACTAGCTATGCCCCACGGTTTCCTGCGTTAAATCTATTCAATCAACTCTCCACTGCCGCCGCCAATGCAAACGGGTAGTCTATCGTTGTTTTCAGTTCCCGTACTTTCCTATGCTTTATTATTACTAGATTTTTAACGATCATTGTTACTGATCTGCTCCCTAGAGTCATAGCGTGAAGTTATCCAATAACACGGCTTTAAAATGCATTTTTTTTTTCAAATCTTACAGATATTTCCAGAGCCTAGCGCTTTCAAAAAACAAACAATCTCTTAAGCGTTATAATATTATTTTAGTATACGTATGTATTAGTTTACAAGTTGACTGTATTAATTTATATACTTTCTGATGAAACACGTTTTCAAAGAATATTACTTTATTTATAATTTCTAAAGTTTAATTAGAAATCATAATTTAATAATAAAGATAAAATAATATAGTAATAACACAGTGATTTTTGTAAAACATAAAATACATTTCTTCTAACTTCTACGTGTGGTGAGCTTGTAAGGATACAAAACCGAGAAAGAAAATAAATGAAGGCGATTACATTAATTAGACGCCGACTTTACTAACTTTATGCGTGGTTGTAATTCACACCGTGATCCTAAACATAAGTCGGCTAATTGCTCCACGCATCCAACCTAACTTTTGTGAAAGCCTCACTGAACCAGTACAGAGAATAAACCTTTGAATAGTAAATTGAAAATTAACATCCAAGCCCTTTTCCGAACGTTCGTCGTGTAATGAATCAATAGATTTTATTAGAATAATCAAAAAGTAAATATATTTTATTTGAAACTAGCTTACCATGAAATCTATTCCTATCTCGTTAATTTACTACAAATGTACTATGATTAAATCTTCAATTTTATGTTAAAGAACAGATAAATTGACTTTAA
This sequence comes from Saturnia pavonia, assembly GCA_947532125.1. NCBI lineage: Eukaryota > Metazoa > Arthropoda > Insecta > Lepidoptera > Saturniidae > Saturnia > Saturnia pavonia. The sequence continues at coordinate 10,223,501 of OX383905.1, read as the reverse complement.
AGTTGCAATGTTTATCATGAGATACCACTGACGGTTTAACTGGTCAGTCGAGCCATAACTTTATTACAGTTATTTAGTTAACAGTTAGTTGTTGTACATGTATAATAAAGCCGTTGTGATGGAGTAGTTGGACCGGTGGAATATCGATTCAATGTCAGGGGCGCGCATTTATTTACTAATTTAAAGTGGAAAAAATGTAGAACTGTGGATTTCTCTATGTTTGAAATCGTCAATGCGTCGTGGGTTGGCGTGGTTATTAAACCTGTGCCTGCCCAGCAGTGTGATATATACAGACTGGTATTTTTATTATTATTTATGATACAAGTATTTAAATCTATTCCAATAAGCAAGTATTGCTGATATACAGTAATCACAAAAAATAGTGCGGATCAGCTCCGACGCGCGACTGTAGTTTCCTCTTTAAGTATAAGATGCGCGAATATATTGCGCGTGGTGGGGCAACATAACGACTTCACTTTATATTAACACTCAATATTGCCCCCCATCTAATTTCAGTACCGTGGGCTATATATGAAAATCGATTCTTAAGGAGTTTAACATCAATATTAGTAAAAATAAAATATACAGACATCACTACCGTTCACGTAATAATCCACCCTTTAATATAACCTAACACTCGATTTTGCTTCCCACCAAATTTACGTACCGAAGGACTATACGAGTATATAAAAATCGATACTTAAGGAGTAAATTCTAAAAAGGAAAAAATATTCAACGATAACCTAGGAGGTTAAAAAGTTAGAATAAACAAAATAAATTACTTATAAAATTGAAAACAATGAAACTGTTAAAATATCAGAATTCAATTCAAACCATCTGGTTTTAATAAAGCCGTTGCAATTATATATTTATTGTGATAGGGTTGTTTTGATCTTTGATGAAGCCATTTACTTGATTGCTGTACTTTGGAAATTCAGTACTAAAAGTTGGGTAAAGTGTTTTAATTAACGTCTTAACTCGGTGCCAGCGAGTAGAGTAGTATGAAGTTTACGAATTAACTGAAATATCCGCTTCGACATTACAGTGTTGACTTTAAAATATTTCATAAACTTTTTAATGCAGCTTTAAATATTTTCTCTCCGAATTCAACGAAACTATTACTCAAAGTTTTTCAGTTTTATGAAGCTCTTTATGTCTTTTTTTCATTTTGTTTAGATGTAAACAAAAAGAGAATAAAGTTTAAAACGACGCCTAATGTGCTTTGTGAAAAATACACGGCTATAATGTTTTGAGTGGACCTCGAGGCTATATTAGACTTTTTATATTTTTCTTTGTAAAAAAATTCATTTTTATCTGGCGTTTTAAGAAGTTATATATTTTGTTTTCCTAAGGGGAATATATTTGGACAAACTAACTACTGTTGATTTTTTGACGTAGTTTTTTTTTCTAACTGGTGATATGTTTTGAAGCAAACTTTTGTAGTGGTAGACTGGTAGAAAAGATATTTAGACTCTTAATACTTTTTCAATTTAACTATTAAATTCAACTATGCCAAAAAATGCTGATTTTATATTATATACTAGTTTTTAAAGGTAACTAGCTGTGCCCCGCGGCTCCGCACGCATTTATTATTTATTTTCTTCTTGTAATCTTATTTTAACGGGTACTATTGAAAATTAATATAGCATATCAATTAGAGAAGCCGTTTCCCGAGCACAAAACTTCATAAAAATCGGACAAGTACGAATTTTTATTCGTCAAATTCTAAAAGTGGGTATTATCGACGATTCTTGTAGTCTATTAATTGTGGATTTACATATACTTCCCGTTTACAAAAATTCTGCAAAATCGGTTAATAATTGAAAGTAATATTGCTTATAGCCTATCAAGTGAGGAATAACATTGGCTTCTTGTGTACAAAATTTCATAAAAATTTGTTAAGTAGTTTTTAGCTAACTCCTATCATACAGACAGACTATTTTTATGTCATAATCGTGCTTAGTGTCCTTTATAAATAGATATCTATCAAGAAAATTGGAAAAATGACATGTACTGATAGAACTACAAATTAATTGATATAAATTTCGTATAAATACTATTTTAAAAAGAAGGAATAATGTCAATCATTAAAGGGACAGGTAGACATGCTATTAAAAAGCATGCTTATGAGTATGATTTAAAACTAGCATGATCTTCAAATATAAATTTGCTTGATATAAGCATGCTCGATACTTGCAATGGTTTCCATTCACATGCCACTAGGTAGCAATTGCTCAATAATAGCATGCTTTCGTGTTATTTACTAGCATGTCTATCTGTACCTTTATTTGTTATTAATTTATTATTCCAAGTAAAGTAGCTAACTCATGAGAAATCCTTGTCAAAAATAAATTGAATCAACCGCGTGACTTTACGAATGTATCTTTCGCATTTATTTGATAAAATCGTATGTACGACGTGACAGGAATGTCGTAATAACGTAGTGAATTAAGGTACCTAATCAAAGTAAATAGAGCTGAAGTAAGTTATAATATACGTTTGGTACACTAGGATATAATGTACCTACACACATTATATCCAAGTAGATACATATTTCTATTTTTATTGAAATATGACATCATGTAATGATTACGTTTAATAGCTATATATATAAATATACGCCTCAACCAGATTGTTTAAACACAACATTTGCACTAGAGATGTGAACCTTTTGAATTATGTTAGTTATTTATGTATTTAGAATTATGTTAGAATCCCTTATCCTAGTAAATTACGGTCACAATTGACACAAGCTACCTCGTCCCATGGAACCGCTTCAAACTTGCAATGATTTAACGACTCAACCCCTAATCCCCTTAAATAAAATCACACTTAAATATATTTTATTTTTAAATAATAAAAAAAAATGTTTTTAAGTAATCGGTTCACATCACTAATTTGCGCTCTCTCCGTGCGTGCCCCGCAGGGAAGTGTTGCAAAAATTTTATTTGTAATAACTACTCTATTACGGCTTCATTTATTCTACACATTTTACAAATATTTATAAGTGCGATTGTTTAGTTCAAGGCCACATTTCTATAGATAAGAGTCAACGCCGTGAACGGTCTAAATTTTTACGTGTGGAATCGAGACAAGAATGATCTTTCCTTTCGATAACCGCGTACGAACGTACTTCGGCTCGATAGCGAAAATAGCGACATTTTTTTCGTCGCACAGAACATTTACTGTTTAAGTTACGACAGAAACCGCTACTAAGAAATAGATAGTTTCGCTACGATTAAATAACCTGCTATCCGCTATTGCACCGATATATAGTTTCAATAACTATCGATGTTGCGCAACCACGGATTAATCACCATGCCAGCCCACGAACATATTGGCTATTTCAAACGCCTAGAAATCTACAGTTTTATATTTTTCTCACTACACTGAGTTATTACGAGAATATTTCTCAAAGCGCTCAGATTACTCACGATGTTTTCCTTCCCCGTCAGCTGTTATTAGTACTAAGTGTAATGGAATTAGTAAATGTAGATGTATTTCGAAAAAATCGTCGATATATGCCAACTTTGTATTTAATATTATAAAATGAAATTATCAGTGAGCTCTCCAAGCGTTATAAATGTATATACACTTCGCATCACACTTTATGAGCGCTGTGGACATATGCGCACTAGTTTGCTCGGAACAAAAATATAGACACATATTTTCATAATTTATATTTAATAACAATTATAAAAGTTAATGATTTATCTAAAAGCAAGATAACATATTATGAATTCATTCTAAGTATTATTTATTCGACTATACAATGAGCAAGTTCGGACTCGTCGCTGTGTTTACGGGTGTACAGACCGGCCATAAAATTTAGTGCAAGTTACAATTAATTTCAACTGTCCGGAATACCATAAAAGGATACAGTCATTAAAAAAACACTACAACATTTCCCAAAAGTACTTGCCATATCTTAACTATGCAAAATTATTACTTACTATTTCATTTAAACGTCGATAATAGCCGAAACATTACCATTTACTAGATACATAGATGACATTGTAATTTCTTAAAATTTTCAAAAACCATTCTCAACTATACCACCACATATCTCAAAAGATTTTTTTATACTCACATGCTGTGCTATCATAATTATGATTAGTTACACGCACTATGATACATAACTTATAGATAGACTGCAGTAACCACTTAACACTATTGATGCAAAAACTTATTATATTAAACATGTAACTTATTGCACACGAAAAAAAACTTTAATCATTGCAACTCAACTATAAGCTAGAGTTTTATTAAATTTAGTTGATCGCCAAAGCAGTCGAAAATTTAGCCGCCCTCGACTTTGTTGGTGGTACCTAATCTATTTTATACATATTATAAAATTCACGTCTCCCTGTCTGTCTTTCTGTTTATGTTCTTTTGATGCGAGAACCACAAATCTGATCGACAATGTTTGTATTTTAATTTATAGCTATATTATCTGGCCAGGTTATAGGATATATTTTGTTATATAAAATAACATACGAAATAAGCAATGACGGTAATGGTGAATAGATTTGGGAAAAAATACACTTTTGGAGCGCTTAAATGACTTACGCTAAGTAAACTATAAGAGATATATCAAACAAATGTACTACATAATTGTAGATTTTAAAAATACCTCCAAAAAAATCAACCACTGCATATATCTGTCTTTTAAGGACCACATCACAATAACACATCACAATAAGCATTTTTGTCTTCTATTTTTTGAGCAGCGGCAGCACGAATGGCGCATTCGCGCGACCGACGATTTTTTTTTTTTTTCGAACTGACTATACTGTTATACTTAGGGGCCCTGGAGCCTTTACGGCTTTTACAGATTTACCGGGCTTGGGGGCGAGCGCTTAGGGCACTCAGCCACGAAAGCTAAGCAACAACATCCGAGGGTGCCAAAGTGGCCGAACCTCGGCTCGGACTGTTGCGCGTATGCAATTAAGTCGCGATCTGACTAAATCCCTATCATTCGATCTAAACTAACTATACATATATACATGTTTCTGCCCCCTGGGAGGAGGGAAGGAACATGTGTATGTGTATTTAGTGGTCTGAAATTTTTTGTCTAATCTAACTAGGCAAAAAAAGAAAAAAAAAAGGTCCCTTACAGAACCTATGTATCTGTGTGTTGTGCATGTGTGTATAATGCAGTGTCATGTATGGCTGTGAAAGCTAGTGAATGTAGAGTCACTGTATCGCGCGAACGGCTGCTTGACTCAAGGGCTCCATGCCGATGGATCGGACCTAGGCTTGAGTTGCCGCAGAGGTCGTGGCGGGTGTGCGGGAGCGAAGTTAACCGTACGTCCATTCACGTTCATTCTGTCGTCAATATAAATGGAGCCGCGGGCACAGCAAGTAACAATATAAACTTCAATATTTAAAAAAAACAACCGGTATCATTGAGGGATAATGTAGGTTAATATCAGTGAAAGCAAGCATACAAAAATTATCTAATAATAATAGCAGTATAGATAAAATTACTTTCATAAGTAAGAGTTAGATATACGGAGTTTAATTCTCTGAAATACATTTACACATAGTGTACCTAAATTGTTTTTTCCGCGATATGTACGCGAGCCGTAGAACAGGAGCATAAGCCTAATGGATTTAGCGTGTAAGTTGCTTAGAGGGCTTATGCTATGCAGAATAAACAATTCCTGCATAACGCACACATTATTGTGCACTTTCCGTGTTAAGAGAAAATATACGCTTTATTATATAAAAAATAAACGGTATTATTTCTCACTGCATCTATTGACTTATGACTTTATTGCAAAGAAAGATGCTGTAGTAAATTAACAGCAACACGTGAAAAGAGCGTTTTATATTAAACAAGTTAGAGCTCATATGTGACTACTAAGGCATATAATATCAATTTGATTCACAAATTTAATATTGGATACAGCACATTCGACTACTATTTAATGTGCAACGTTGCTCGTAATTTCTTGATGCAAAGGATACTGACCTTTCTGTTGCATGTAACCGCCGCTTTAATGCTCCAATCGACTGGTTATTATGTAAATTATAGAAAACCCCCGCTCAATCGGGTGAATCAACGGATGCGCTTCCAAACTGTTCATTACCATAATTTATTCGCGCCTGTCAGTGCCGGTCTTAAATTTGTAGAGGGCTATTTTTCAACGTGAGGAAAATTGTGTAAAACGGTCACGTATTTTTTAGCGTCAGTGGATCCGTACTGTCTAGTTTAATAATGTCATAACCAGCGCTCGGCGGAGCTGTGATAACATCGCAGATACATCGGCCGCATGCTCGGATTTCTAACAATAATTTATTTTATGCGTAAAGGTCTCGGTTACGGGCGGATGTTTTATGCAGAACCAACGAATGAATACGAAAACGCTATTAACATTTTTATAGACAGCATTTTTCTTTCAATCATTAGTACTTAAGCAAATCATTTGTTCACTTTATAATATGTTATGTATAATCAATTTGCTAATGAATAATAATCAAAACTGTAGTAAGTGACTATGATCACCAACTCATACATTTCATCAAATTCAGGTACATTTCTATCGTTCATTTTTAATTTTATTTGGTATAGAAAATCTTCAATAATAGTCTTTGATGATGAATAATTTATAAATTAAAGCACGGTGGTAAAGAAAAAAAAAGAAAAAAAAAAGAAAATTATTAATATTTGTGCCAAATGAACAAACATGGAACAATACAACAACATACAACTTATAAATATGTCATAAAAATACATCGTATTTAAAATTAATTGTTGACTACGGGTCTATGGCTATGAAAATACTTATTATTGAAATCAGTTTCCGATAAAAGACTACAAACAATTTATTTAAAAAAACTCAGTCAAATCGAGTATTTTAAATAACTTAAATATTAAACTTATTAATTTAAACGTTTTATATATTTTCCCATCCCACTACTCTTCTTACAATCAGACACGGGTTTAGTCAGCTCTAGCGAGAATCAAATCTGCTACCTCTGTGGATTTAAATAATTGGATATATAGTTACGTAAACATTTCAAAAAGTTCAGACAAACATCGGTTGCCGACTAAAACCGAATATATTTATTTCAACACATTTGCTCAAAAAATACATTCACGAGGTCTGTATATATTGTTCGAAAGTTCAAAATTATGCACCATACAACGGAATGTGCGGTTAAATAGGTACCCTCATCTAAGTACCTGTTTTAAGCATACTCCGTTGTATAGCGCCGTGCGTAACCTTTACGGTTTTTTTTTTAATTTCCACAAAAAAAAATATAAGAATTCCACCAAGGAGTTTTACATTACGAGAATATATTATTATAAGCTGAATGATCGAGCCTCCTTGGAAGCGCTTTTGACCAATACATTTTGTCTTTAATACTAAAGACTTCATGAGACGAAAGATATAGTTCTAATTTTCACCACGCGCACGTGACGCCATTTGCAATTGCACGCTATTTTAATATTAGAAACGTCAAAAATTGTTGCTACTCTCCGACTGATATTTATAAACAAAATAATAATATGAGTTCAAGCGAGGAATCCGATATTAATAGGGAATCTACTCCACCTGATATCTCGAATGAGGCTAAAATAGCAGGTAAAATTTCTAAGACCTATCTATATAATTTATTATTTTTTATTAAAAATAATCAAATGAAATAGTTTATATCATTACCTATTGTACTGTTGTAACTGTTGGAAGTTGGTTTTTACAAATTCGTGACTATGGTAAGCCCTCGATTTGGTCTCAGGCTTGCTACATGCTACACATTCACGAGTGATAACAATTTACCTGCGATAACTAAAATAGTCAATATTATAATTGTTCATTAGAAATACAAACCATGCATAACTATCTCATGAAATAATGCAATTAACTATTCGATTTTCTATCAGTCGTTTCGATTTGTTTAAGACAAAACGAGAAGTTCTTAATTACTTTTTCGTTTAAGCTCGAAGTCGAGTCATTATTGAACAAAGCTCACTTGAACGTAGTAAAATCAACTAGTGTCTCGGTTGTCAAATAAAAGCAGTTTTAAAACTAGTAAATCTTCTTCTACAAATTAGCGTTCAAGTGAAGCGTTTAAAGTATGAAGTTCAAAATCAGGGTTCATTGTTTTCTGACTTGAACATGTATTGATTAAGTAGGTATTAGGTATTTCAATTATTGTAACTATTTAAAAAAAAACTGACAAAACAAGTTATAGAGCTGATCCGTACTCACACTTATTCAAACAAATCTTAATCAATCCAGCTTAACAAATACCGTATCTAAATTTGAAATAATCAGCGTCTTTAAAGAATACTAAATTTTTTTTTCTATAGATGACACAATACATTAGTATGGTATACAAAATTATTCACGTTATCATATTATTTCACATAAAAAATATATAATAAGTTGGCGTTGAACAAAGTTATTTATTTCGATCACTTAAAAAAAATTGTCGTCAGAACAAGCTACTTTTTGAATATGTTTTAATATTATAAATGTATAGTATTATAAATGTTTAGCAGTGATACTGCTATGGTCCGAATAGAAATCACTAGATGACGCCACTGCTGACATTTATACTGTGAAACTTTTAGTTGGAACAAAAACTATAAATTGTTAATTTTTAGCGTTATTTATCTATTTTGGTTACTAATTATTTGCCGAAACAACTAGTTTATTTTGTCATCTCTAACTGTGCACTCTGTCTGCTTTTTTCATTGATCTCTATTGTTACAATTCTGTCTAAATTATTATATTTCTTTCATTTAATTGTCTGATTTGAATATATTATTATTTCTTATTAAGGTGTTAGAAAATTTTGATGAATATTTAAAGTCTGAATAAAATTGTATCCTTAAATTTAAATCTCGATACAGTGATTTATTTGCAATTTTGTATAGAATATTCTAATTTAGACCGAGCGAAAAATTTGTTTTCAATTCGATATGCAGTCAGTTCACGTCAGATTTTACGTTTCCAATCTCTTTATTGTACGCCCAATGCTAGACTGATTAATATGTCATTTATCAAGTCCATCGAAATTTATTGTCGCTTTAAATAAGACAAGGCTCCTAATATACAAAATTAAAATTTAATTTAATATTAGAATTTGTTTAATAAGGTACGCCTACAGTAAACAAATCGATTTTATAGGTACATTTAAAAAACAGTTTATTCAAAAAACTACATATTTATGATTGTAAACATATTGTAGCATGCATCAGAAATTTAACTTTTATATCACAATAATCAACAAGTAAAAATACAATAATTAATTTCTTGTCATAATTTCGTTACCTATATTTATTCAAGATTTAAAAACGATAAATAATTTTAAAAGTATTATAAATAACTTTATATAATTTAAAAATGTTACAATATATAATAACTATATATAATATTATAAATAATTATAATAACCAAACTTAAAAATAACAGTTAGCTCGGAACATTTAATTAAATAAATCTCATACTAAACGCACATGGAACCACAATTTACCTACCACCTTCTATGAAGCATAATATTTATGATGAAAATTTCTACATTTACAGATTTACTGTACAGTTACAATAACCTCTTCAATAATGTTGACATTTTCCACCTAAGTTGTAATCAATTCCTCAAATTAGTTCCTACAAATTTATTTTTAGGAGTACCTGATACAGGTAACCTTAAACACGCACATTCTAAATACGTACACGGTGTATCGTTCTATGAAATATAATTTGTATGAATTAGTTATTTGCACTTTGAAATTATATTTTAACTTTTTCAAATTTCTACAATTGTGCTGCCAACTTTTTATGATATAAATATTTAAAAGGAAGCTGTGCTCAATAAGGGAGCAACTTGTAATTTCCTCCTTGTACCACATACTCCGTATTTTACAACTCTTTTACCCGTTCATTTTTAAAATACGAGTGTTCGACAAATTCACTTAATGCCGCGTTTAATGAACCGTGTTCGCACAATAAAAGATTTTATACTTAAAAGCGATTTCAGAATGGACTATATTTCCGTAAAACGTGAAAATGTCGCACTCGACGTCGCGTCGACGCTTCATCTCGTCTCTAGTAACTTTGCGAATATTTTTTTCGCGCTTCAACAGCTACTAAATGGGAAGGTATAAAGTTAGGAAAACACCGCATAAAAATATTTTTTCGGCTTGCTGATGATATATCGCAAATATTGATTGTATTGAAATTGAATAATTATGTATAACATAAAGAATTTTAGCAATTCGTCATATTACTTAACCAACTTATTAATTTATTTATTATATACATTATCACAGCACATTTTTTGACATTTTAAAAATATTAGAATATAATTTTAAAGTGCCAATTAAGAAGTAGTAATATTACATTTCGTATATCATGTGTATGAATGTATTTAGAATGATGTTTGCATAAATAATGTTGTGTGTGTTCTGTGTGTGAGGGAGTGAACGTAAGAGTTGTGATTATTGTTTGAGTGTTTTAGGTTTCCTGTATTCATGTAATCTTGCAATTCAAACTTGCAAGATTACATGAAATTCTTGGTTACTACGCTGCTCCTTAGGATCATAGCGTACAGTTATATTATAGCCTATAATATTTTTCGAGAAATCGACTTTCAAATGCAAAAAATATATTCAAATCTTTCTAGTAGCTCCAGAAATTAGCGCATTTAAGCAAATAAATTTTTAAACTTTATAATATTTTTATATATAGTACTACCTATGCCCCGCGGTTTCACCCGCGTATAATTTTAAAGAAATCGCTGATTGATGATTTATAATACTTCAGTATAGGCAATATTTTTATCGGGCGGCCAGGGTTAGCGTCAATTCACACGGCTCGTTCGCGCCACCACACCTATTTTCATAGACCCTAACCGAGTGTTGAATTATATTAATTTTACATTATCTCCCAAACTATTCGTCTAAATAACATGCTATAAAGGGCAAAATTTATCTACATAAAATTGTGTTGATGATGAAAGTAAGTAAATTTAGTTCGTAAGGATTAATAAGCCACACCTATTAATAATTCCCATAAATCACTTTTACATTTCCAATAAAACTTTTTTAGATGTACTAATAAGCAATATTTTTGTAGTATATTGTGTTTACGTATCACTAACCATTACGGCCAGCGCACTCGGATAAAGCAGTTAGGGTGCGCTATTTATTCCGACTTACAAAAACCAATATTTAGTGTTATTTGAGAGGTGAGGACTATAGGTACTATTTATTCCTCATGAATCTGGCTATCATACACAAAAATAATTTCTGTAATCTGACTGGTAGTTTCAGAGATTAGCTCATTTAAACAAACAAAAAAACTCTTACGCTTTATTATATTAGTATAGATTACTAGTAAATTAGAACTGTAAATGTTTTCATATTTTGTGGAGTAATTATTATTATAATAAAGTCACATTGTGAATATGCATTAATTCGACGTAGATTTTTTTTATTTGTAGATTCTATATTTACACCAAGAATCATTGTAAAAAAGCGTCATTACGCAACATATATTCTGAATTGTAAGTTACCTTTGTACACCGTTTCTGTGAGGAAATCGGCGTGATCCAATAAAAACAGGTAGTTGCAGCGTTCACAGTATCGATGAAATACGAAACTTGTCACGTTTAGTTATCCGGTATCATGTGCCCGAGGCAAATGCAAATAAAATTATTATTTTTTTTTTTTTAAATATATTTATGTATAAGACGGTATTATTTTATACTTATATATCCTCAATCTTCAAGATTACCTAAGTAGGCGTATTTGTTCTCAAAAATTTAATATTAATTGTTTTTTCTCTTCAAAACTGGCAAAGTACCCAATAGCAATAAGTTATTTTATAATAATTTTAAAAAGAGTACAAATATTCGATTTTTCCTTTTTTGTTTTTATATAAGTTCCTTGCCGACACTACTAACGCAAATCAGGAATCTTGTGTCATCTAATTATTTTTTTTAGTATCCCTCCTATCATGAGGAGGTTGCCCAGAAAAACCCAAAGCTAAATTTTTTGACAAATTTAAATATAACTTATTTCTGACGAATTTCCTTAATATAAGACGAAAGCTGCTTCACTTCTCTTTATTCTTAACCTACCTAAGCTTTGCTTTCTCTTTTATTTTGTTCTTATTGTAACACAACTTACAACTACTATTTTTACAAAAGTGCATTTATAGAAATTTAAACAATCAGTCATGCTTCAACTCCGATATCTGTCGCAACGACACGACCAGCTTTACAATTTTTAATAAATATTACAACTACTTTTTAAACTAATATAATTTGTGTAAAATGAAATAGAGGTAAATTGAGGTAAAATAAATAAGAAAAATCTATTTTTTATATTAATCAGTTCTTTGATGTCATCAAAATCTTCTTTAATTTACACGAAATTAATTTAATGACAAAAAATAATAAATTGATAAAAATACATAATTGATTTCAACAATGTAGATGGCACTGATACAGCATTTTAAAAATAACATCTTCACCGTAATAAAACAAGAGGTTAGCTAAGCAACTTCATGGTGTAGACTTTTTGTTCCAATGTGTGCGCGCATCGTTTAAATTGATTCTCATAATTTTATCATAAAAAACATAAAAGAATATAACTAAATAATTATTGTTCTATGTTATATATATAGAATACACATTCACCTTACCCGATAGTAACCTGGCGAATGCTAGTGTAAATTATAGAGGAATGGCATAAAAGAGAAAAAGCTTATACTACGCAGTGCGAGGAATGATGGGATGTTTCCCAAGCCCGGTGAAGCTGTAAAAGCTTTAAAGGCTCCAGGGCCCCTAAGGCTAACAGTATATACAGTTCGAAAAAAAAAAGATGGGGTTTGATGTAAAGAACCACATTAAAGGTACTCGCTATGATACGATTTCACTACAAGTAGATTTTATTTAATGAAATAATTATAATAAGTAAGTCTGAAAAGTTTCTTTTGAGTTGTGTTCTTGAACGATAACAATACAATGATATAATCTTTATGAAACGAAAGTCTATGATTCGTTTATCCCAATAAATTATACCTTTTATTCAATACTTTACAATCATCATCATCATCAGCCTTTAGAAGTCCACAGCTGGACATAGGTCTCTCCCAAGTAATATGAGATATGGAAATTTACTATATGGGCGATATAATTTACTTTTATATTTATTATTATCATGTAGTAATAAAGTTTAGTTATTATAGAATTAAACATTACATGATTGACAATAATGTCTGGAAGTGACTTCCTCTTTGACTGACATTATAACATTATTTACACAGTAAATGATAATAATGCCAGGAAGTGATTTTGTAAATATAATATTAAAATAATATAATAAATTATTAAATGTGAACATTATTTACAATCTGAAAAAGCCGGTCGAGTTTCTTGCCGGTCCTTCTCTGTATCGTGTATAAGGTACCTTAATTAAATAATATTTTGATTTTAATTCGATATTCTAATTGTGTAATGCCAAATATATTAACAAACATAAAGTAAAAAATTTTACATTCATTGTCAAATTTTACTAAACACATATACAATGCATTCATAATGCTTAAAAAATAAATTATTTTATACATACCTAAATTTAGGTTAATTTTGTGTATGGTTGTTTAACCCTTGCGAAAACCGTTTGTTTACCGTATTTAAAAATAAAACAGTGTAAGTGGGTTCACCTGTATGTAGCAGGAATGATCCCAAAGGACTTTTAACGCATAAAATATTCTCGTATGGTTTATTTTCGTACGTTGGTTTTTCATGCTTTTGTATGGCAGAAATACGGAAATGTATTATTTACTTCGACAATTCCTAAAGAAATACTTATGCTTTCGGGGCAATGTTCATTGCTTATGTTTACTATATTTGTTATATCTATATTAATAAATTTATACTACTGTCTGTACATGTACTTTTTTTCATATTCTGTCTGTCTGTTGGTTTGTATGTTTGGATTTAACTCAAAATACATTAAAAAATATTCATAAAAAAATATTCAAATATGAAAATTTATATTAATTCTCAACCGATTTTGATGAAATTATGTTGACAGGAAGAATTTGTCAATCCATAATTGATAGGATATGAGAATTATTAGTAATACATTTAGAAATATTAAAAAAAAAAAACATAAAAAAATGAAAACACATTTTCGTGAAATTGTGTATATATCCTGTTATTCTAAAATTATTAGGAAAATTATCAATAAAACCTTAAAAAATCATAAAATATTAGTAAAAATAAAGTTACAAGACTTAAATAAAAGCGTGGCTAGCCGCAGGCGCAGCTCCAAGCCATATATATGGCATGGCTAACAATATAGGCAGTTCGAAAAAAAAACAGGCACAGCTATTATTTAAAAGCATTATCATATTTATTACACGTGTTCTGTGACTCAGTTTACTAAAATACTAGTAATTTCAATATTAAAATATTATATTTATTTCAGTGGTGGAAAGTCACAGAGGTGAAAGCTTGGAGCTCTCTCATGTGCAACGAACGGATATGGGATCATACTACTGCATCGCGAGCAATGGGATCCCGCCAACTGTCAGCCGTCGATACTATGTCGAGGTTCACTGTTAGTAAGAAATATCCTTTAACGATATTGTATAAAAATATTCGTGTATGTTTCAGGCTTAAGTTCTGCGATTTTGACAATGTCAGTCAATTTGATCACTCTTTATTATGTGTGTGTGATGGCTCATTGGTAGCGTATAGAGAAACCGTGTTGATCAACGCGAGTTTGAATCCCTACAATGAACCTGAGTTTTCGGTGAAGGAAAACTCACTTAACATAAAGTGAGATTGTGGCTGAACATTAAACCTATAAAAGATTATTTTTAATCTAAATAATCTTGTTTTCAATAGTTATACCGCAAGTGAAGGTTACAAATCAGTTAGTTGGTGCACCGTTGGGCAGTGACGTGCAACTACAGTGCTACATCGAGGCCTCTCCAAAAGCGATGAACTCCTGGTACCGAGAAGACGGTAAATGTAATTATTCATTTTTTATCAAATTTTACTTATTTATAATATTAGATACACGTATCCTATTGTTAAATAATAATAAAATATAAATGGGGACACAAAATCATACATAGCCATTTAAATCCAAACTAAGGAAAACTTATACTCACAAGTGACAATTAAGTTCATCAAACAAAAATCAGTCATGGGCGAGTATCGAACCCGCGATCTCTCGGCTATATAATAGGGATCAGTACCACTGCGCCACGAGGCTTGTAGATTGAACTGTATTATATTTTTATACTTTTTACTTACAGTAAAATTATTATCAATTTGTAGGAACGTCTCGATTTTTAATGGAGTATATTTTTTTTATAATACAATGAAAGCTCAATAACTCGAACCGCATTAAAAACATTTCTTTCAGCTGAACCTCATAATACACGGCATCTCGAATTATTTTGGCTTTATAACTCGAACAAAATATTATTTTCTTGTGAGGGATTAATAGTTTTATATTTAATGTTTTTTAGTCTGTAACTCGAATTTCAAAAAGCAGACTCCATAAGTCGAAGTTAATAAAATTAATCTTACTTTGAATTACCCGAACTCATGCAATAAAATCCTAAATTTCGTTTATTTGCTTAAACCCATTTATTTGCTTCAATAATTATTGTACAATAAAAGATTTTTTTTATAAACCAACGACTCTGCAAACTCTAAAATTTTAATTGTGCGTTTTAAGTCGAAATTTTATCGATTAAATCACTTGAATCTCGAAATACTTGATAGTTTGAAAATTTATATACTCGAAATCCTTTGAAATTCGATTTAACAAGTTCCCTTGTATTTGTACAATTTACTTTAAAAAGGGTCCGAAATATTTTGGTGACACGCAAGGAGCAAAGCATGTCATAGGCAATTAATTCTAGGGTAATAGAATAATCAACATCTTTGTAGCATATTATCACTTTCAGCTGAGCATCAGGATATTGAAATGTTCGTTGTGTGGCGCACTACTTTCCCATATAAATTAAATGACGATTAGTGAAGTTCTAATTTTCATGCAAGCAACCGTAATACGAAATGTGATACAACCGTCACTACACGTCGACGTGTATAGATGTTGTCTCATCTGCACTCCACTTATATGTATATAACTAAAAAACAGCGTCTAACACCGTCGACATCTCTAAATGATGTGGGGCGGTATTACCCCAAAAACTCCAGGGTTGCCATCTATATCTAATAGCAATGTCGGTTGGGGTATTCCAGGGTTACCCGCTATGTTTAGAAGCGGTGGCAGTTCGGGAATTGCGAGTTGCCCTCGATATCTAGATGTGATGGCGACTCGGGTTAGTTCATCGTATCTGTATCGTGGTCCTAAGTATTAGTACGGGCTGATATAGTGCTTGGCTGTTCTGATCTTCTCGTATCAAAAACGCTTGCAGAACTAGTATCGTGATCTGAAGCTTCAGATCTGGATAGATCGGTCAGCCGTAATCTTGATAGGACTTCCCATCATCACTGAAAGGGTCTGGAGTAGGTTTCCGTGACGCCAAGGCCTCTTCTTTGGCCTCTCTTTGGCCTCCATCTAAAACAACAAGTAGATACTTGCTATTCTATCAATTACGATTATACTAATGATATACATATATAAACTGTGTTTTAATGTCGAAAATAATAATTATATATAACTTTAGTTATTTATTATATTAACTATATAACTTATTGATCTTTCATGTGATAATTTTTTTATCCTACAAAGGTGGCAAGCAGGCATACGGCCCGCCTGATAGTTAGTGGCTACCGCAGCCTTTAAACATTTGTAATACCATATGTATCACAAGCGCGTTGCCGATCTTGAACCTGCCTACCCCAAAGACCTTTGGAAACCCTACTCACCGCAGAAACACAACACTAAATTCATAAACTTATGAGGTACATGCATTTTAAGTTGTCAGAAAAACCCCCACACAGTTTTAACAAGAAAGCCGCCATCTTGTTAGAACTATGTTTAAATATAACAAGAATAATTAGAAAAATATTCTATCAACGTGACGTTGGCAGAATAGTCGATAAACACACTTTGCTATAAATTATAAAGGAGAAAAAAATATATATCAAGGCAAAACGAGAGAAATATATAAAAGCACTTAATTTATTTTCACAGCTTTATTTAGCGACAAACAGTCGGAGAACCCAAAGCTTCGGGTCACAGAAGCCGCTGTGAATGAATATTCTTTGTGGATGAATTTAACGATAAAGTCCCTTGCACACGCCGACTATGGAACATACGTATGCGCCTCGGTAAACGCTCTCGGCAAGATGGAGAATCAAGTCAGCTTGCATAGTAAGTTAGCTTTTATTTTTAATACTTTATTTCATTATTAATAGTAACTAGGGTAGCGTCCTTTTTGCATAAATATTCTATTGAAGCTAAATGGTGTGTCCGAAAGGAGCACCCACAATTTATGGAATAAAGGATATGTATTTCTTTCAGTTTTTACCACCTTATCTAAGAGCATGTAATTAACATCTTGTATACAAAAATCAACAGTTGTATTTTATACTAATTGATCATCATTATCTGAAACATTAAATATATTAATAAAAAAAAACAACATTATTTTATATTACGCTAAAAAAAATTAGTTATTTTAATTTGATAATTTAATGACAGGTCCTAAATATATGAGAAATAAGAATTATAAAAATAAAATTATGTCAATACTTGTGACTGAAAATGCAGATCGCAGCGCTCACATGTCGACGTACCATTACATATACTTGGTACAAAAAGCGTTAACGTTAAAAGAGTTAATTAAAAAGAGGACCAATAATTATTTGGTAACACCCATAAACTTATTTTACACGCTTGAAAATAATAATTGCTTCACCTTAAATGCAGTTCTATTAAATATAATCCGTAAATCAACTACTTAATTTAGAGACAGTATTAAATATAAAGAATGAGCATTTTAAAAAGGCTTGTTGATTTATAATAGTGCAAACCTACAATCTGATTTGGGACGATCGAATAATTTTATCCCTTGTCTAAATATATCCATTTTATAAAGACATGGTAAACAGTAACGTTTATATTCAGTGTTTGTATAGCTATCCAGATACTTATCGTAATGTTTGCAAGCTAGCATCATGACAACTTCTGTCCATACGAATTTGCTTTTGGACGACAGCCTTTACTTTTGTATTTTATGGTGCACTAACATTTTGGCGACTTGATATAAAAATATATATTGAAACGATGTTTATCTCTCAGGGTTAGAACTGAGCATGAACGGGTTCGGAGCGGAAGAGCCGATGGTGTCGGGCGCGGCCCGGCAGCGCGCTCGGTCCCGCCCCGCCTCTTCACATGCTCATCACTACTTCCTAACACATCTGCCGCCGCAGCTCTATGCGTTATTCCTCACCCTGCTCAGATATGCAAACACCTTTTAAACAAATCAGTGCTGTGTATGTACCCTTATAATGTGAATACTTCATGTAGTCGATTATATTAGCATAGAACAGATTCCTTTGTGTTTTTTATTTCTATTTTTATTTTTATACATGATAAAATTCACTGAAATAACTGAGCAAAACATGGTTTGCTTAAGGTTTATCAGCCTAATTTACCGATAAATTGTTTTGTTAAAAAATATTTTATATTGTGATAAATTTAATAGTATATAAGAAGCTGTATTTCAACAATACTACGAAGAATAAAATTAAATAAATTTTGTAACGATTTGTTGAGAAGGACAAACTATTCGTTTTCCACTTTTAGAATAGTTACATTATAAAGTTTAAAAACAGTTAATTTAAATATTCAAAAACCCTACTGCGTAACCGACCATTGTGTGTAACACTTTAATCTAAGGGACCGTGGAACACTATTTCCCCCAGAGCTCCCCAACTGCAATCACAATTTTATTTATCTGCTTAGTCTGCGAGTAAATTAGTGACCTTTCCCTTTGTATATACAGATTAACTAATACAACTTGTTTTTTGTTAATAGTTCATTTTTTGGAAAAATTATATACTTTTATTTAGTACACTATTTAGCAAGACAGGATTTTTTATTTTTTAAATTTGCTTTGGTTATTTTACACTTTTTAGTTAGGATTATAATATCCTAAATAACTACTGATGTACCGAACTGTACGATATTATAACTTTTTCACAATATGGCGTCTGGCTGCTGCCATATTGAATTTTGATTATTGTCATATCTTTTGTGACTTTCGCAAGATTAAGACGATCCGATTGACGTAAGAATCATTAAAACCGACTCACGCGTTTGGTCTCTAGAGTGTCATAAAAAAACAAACATACATAGGCTGATAAAGTCATTACCCTCCTTTACGTCGCGCAATTAAGTAAAAATACTGTCTTTCCTAAAATAGGATATAGTATGAATATATTTCTTAAAAAAATACTCACTTGTCTGTGAAGTATAATTTTTATTTTTCGTTGTAATCTGATTCTTATATTAAAGCTGTTGTCTCATAAATCTATATTCTAAATAATGAAAACCATTATGTATAATTAACATGTTGCATAATTAAATGAAAATTAAATTATTAGAAAAACAATTTGTGAAAATATGTTTATAGCCTAAACTCTTAATAGTACTTAACTCGTAACAATGTAATAACGTATTTAACTAGCTAGTAAGGTAACAATTAATATCCTTTATCTAGATATTATGATTAGTGAAATATTTCAGATTATAATCCTTGATCGTTTCAAATTTAACTCGGAATTTCGGGCTAATATTACGTTGACCTTGACAATAAATGTGTAATTTATTAATACTGATATTATGACGTAATATGGAAATAAATGTCAATATTAAACCTTTGTCGTGTTTTTTATTTCTATACCTAGTGTTGTTGTATTCCTTTTTTAACATTTACCTACTAATTCAAATTGGTAATACTATCCGCTGACTAAAAAAAACATCGTAAGGAAACTTGAACAACCCATTAGAAATGTTATTTGTAATGCCACTGTTTGTTAAAAAAATATAGAACTGTAGATTTCTCGGTGATTGAAATCGCCAATACATCTTGAGCTGGCGTGGTGCTTACGCCCGTACCTTCCCTTTTGAAGAGATCTTTGCCCAGCAGTGGGACACTTAAAGGCTGATATTACGATTTATTTATTTATTATTATTCATTTATGAAATATTAGTAACATATATGTTAGTAAGAATATTATAGCCCTAAGAATTGCTAGACTTAAGTGGCAGTGGGCGTGGCACATAACTCGTAGACCCTAGAACAAGTGACCACCATGTACCGGGAGACGCAGCGTAGGCGGTCACAAGGTGGACCGACGACCTGGTGATGGTTTCGGGTAACCGCTGGATGCGAGCAGCGCAGAGCCGGTCGTTATGGCGATAATTGAGTTTCCCCAATTTGGGTTTCGCCTATGTCCAAAAGTGGGCATCATTTGGCTGATACCATAATGATGTATTAGATTACCAATAATATATTTACATACCTCAAGTTTGCCTTTATTTCGTTTGGGTATATTTAGAAACAATATATATTATAGGTAAGAAAGAAAGATAAGCATATATTTAAAAAGAAACATCTAGCCCATTTAGACGCAAGTCACACTAAATTTCCCGAAGGATTTCATTAAAGCTGATACCAAAGAAGCAGATATTGACTGTATTTCATCATTACGACCATTTATGGAGACTAGATATTTAAAAAAATGCATATTACCTATTGTTATATCTGTGTTAATATAAAACATGTACAATACCTAATAAAATGCACAGTAAAAATATATAGATTAATGTAATTTACTATCTACGGCCGATACATGAACACATCATTGTTCCATGTAATCTTAGCTTGCGTTTAATTTATTATAAATAATTGATTACTGTACAAAATGACTTCCATTTATATGTCAGGGTTACACCGAAACATAGGTCTCTTTGGAGATTTCTCTCTACTTGGGGCAGCCCGATTGGTGAAATACTTAGGAGTGAGTGATACAAATCGTATATATTGAATCTATATATTGTTACAATATCGCTGAAGCGTATGTACTGAAACTACGGGCGAAACATTATATTGCCCAAACACTACACTCACGTCGGGAGCGTGATGCATGAAAGAGAACCAGGCATAATCCATATCACAGTGAACCTTATGTTCTAAATCATACGTCTGAAATTTCTTCTTAACATTTTGGTTAGATTTTAATAAATTGTTTGATTAAAAACAAAGTTTCAAAATTCTACTTTAACCTTAAAGCAATAGGTACTTAATGATTAGTCGTCGGTTATTTTGATTTAGCGCCAGTTGACCTTTGGTCTTGAACCACAAATTTTGGCCAAATGTTTATTAAACAATTATAGGTGACACAAAGTTTAAAGTTTCGAAATATGCCTGCAATATTTTCTAGACTTATTTTCTATTTATTGAGAAATATTTATTTGTAAATTACCTCTAATTGGGACGACTCTTGATAGATTTTTTTAGTTACATAAAACTTCTTCGTATTTTTTTTATAATAGCTACGCAGATTGACTGTACTATCTCTGATTGTAAGCACAGTACAGTCCAAATACAACGGCGACCACCGAGAGATCGAAATCCGTCGGCTATTCCTAAATCATATATATATGTTAAAAATATCATTCATCAATAAATTATAGTTTTTAAAAACATAAATGCATATATTGTATAGCTCAGATGCAGTAGTGAATGCTAAAAATAAAATATGAAAGCGTTACAGGGTCTTTCCGTGGTTCTGGACCGTTTATCGTCGCATCCGGGAATGAAGCCAGAGTCGCATTAATTCAAGTGCAACACGAAAAATGCATTAGAGCCATGGATCAAGCTTCCTTGTTCTGTCATTTTTTTTGTAAACTCATACTTCCCTAGTCTTGAGATAGGGTACATCCTACGCAATATTGTGTGTTTAGATAATGCAGTAATATTTTAAACGCTGATAAAGACATAGTTCTGTAGTTTTTTTCCACAAACAGTGCTTACCTACCACAACAACATATTTTCTCAAGAGTTCACATTTCCACACATTGAATTATTTCAGTTACAATTCAAATTATTAAATGAACTCAGATTCTGAAAAACTCGTTGGTACATACCGGGACTCGAACCTGCCGACATAGACCTTTTTTTAAATGTTTTAAAAGATGACGCTGTCAATACGTAAAAGCTGTAAAAATGAATTAAAATTAAAACAATTATTTCATAAATAATGTAATTTAATGTATTTATAGGGACTGACAACAATAACTCTTTAAAAAATAGATAGTTATTAACAATTAAAGGTCATAGTATTATTGAATCATGAAATAAGATAGAGAAATAAGATAATGATAATAATTAGAATACATTATTATATGTAGAAAAAAACATTGAAACACACAAATTTGAACAATACCTTATATATATATTTATTGATTATAAAAAATCACAAATTTCATATAAATATTATCATATTAAATAAATAATTATACATGGTTAAATTAGCATTCATGGAATAAAAATATTACAAAAAAATAACAAGGTGCGCGAGTATACTGTATAATCATTAAAATTAAAAAATCATAAAGTAATAATAATGAATTTAACAATTTTTTCTTATACGAGGAATCGAGAAAGTTTTGAATGTATATCAAATCAGAAAAAAAAACGAGTGGCAGGCTCACACCCTATAACACTCAAACTAAAAGTTTCATCAACATAATTTATTCGGGACACTCCACGGAGTAGCCGACGCGGACTTTGCCATTATTTTTTTATTCGTTCAGGATACGCTCTGAATTTTGGGATGGGTGATTTTTCAAAGGGAGAGCTTTCAATTCTGCAACTCGGTCACGTAGTTTTTTAGCGTCACTCGGCCAGCGTTGCGCCTGAGCTTAGTAATTTCCTAGGTAACCAGCATGCTTATAAGATGAACGAAAACTGGCACATTCTTAAACAAAAAAACTTTTTTCTTTGTTTCCTTGTGAAGAGTAGGTATTGCATTTTAATTTATAACTTTTAATTTTTATTTAATATACACCCGTCTATATTATCTATGCCTTAATTATGCATAGTAAGCGTTCCATCATGATCTATTTATGCCCGGTATATTTATGCCATGATAAATGTATTGCCCGGTTGATAAAATGAATTACTACTAATGTTTAGTACTAGTTTTAACTATTTGCAGTATTTTATAACATAGCGAAAGCTGTGATGCAGCAATAACTCTTTGAAATCTCCACTGACAATTTAACCGGAAGTGACGTCTCTGCAGCAGAATAGTATTTACAATGTCATACTTAATGTTAACGATGGTGGTTTTATTTGAAACTAAAATAATACTTAAGAGGAATGTCAAAACCAGGTGTCGACATTATCAGAATTTTCTATAGGTAAAGAATAAGAAATAATCACAAAAACCGGATAAATAACAAAGGCGGCATCACAGATGAATAAAAAGAAATCTCACCGTAGGTAAGTCGTCGCCTTATCTTGATTTTAAATAAAAACCGTTGTCGTTTATTTTTCTGACATCAAGGTACGTTTGAGAAAAGTTATCCTGCTTTGGATTCATTAGGATAATTGTGTAAGTCAGATAAAAATGTTTGGGGTAATACTGAAAAATTTATGAGCGTATTTGTCTCATGTGAAGATAATATTATAAATGGAATGTCATTTTTAAAGCAAGTATGGACATTACTGTAAATTAACATTTCTAGATATTCATATATGTATGTAATATAACCTATACAAAAAAGTAACGGTCGGCGAATACTGAAATGAGAACGTCATTCAGTTTGGTGATCAATCTATCGGTCAGACCGAAGTGACGCATCGATGGACAGTGAAAAATACAGCGTGGCCGATGGACGACGTGACCTTGCCGAAAAAATATAATCTAATAGAAAACGTCCGTGTATGAATTGTTGAAACAACATTAATCTGATATTCTGTTTAACTTTTAACCAATTATTTTAAACTATAAAGTTTCAGTAATTATTTTAGGAAAAAAAAACTTTTTATATATTGAAGTGAAACTTCTTATGCGACTTCCAAGCGTTAAACGTTAAGCGTTAAACGTTTAACGCACATTATCGGTATATCCTCTTTGTGTGAGCCAGAGCGAGAGAGCAATATATTATCGGTCTCTCCTCTTTGTGTGAGCCAGAGCGAGAGAGCAAATGTCGGTGTGTATGTATATTGCACACTGTTTAAATAAAACATAAAATATCTTTTAAAATGAAGTTTCACTTCTATCGTGTGTGAATCGCACACACACCTTTTTTATTATTATTATTTTATTACTCGGTGTTACATTCTTACAATATTCTGCTAAAGTTGTTAAACAAATTCTTATAAGTTATTATCTTATAATTAATAGTTTATATTAGATTGTTATTTCTGTTAGAGCATATTACATAACTTGTTATAATCAAATCGTATAATGATAATTAAATAGAACATATTAATACTTAAATGAACGAAAGTATAAATTGATATACAGAGTATATAAAATATTTTGTTAAATGCTTGAATGAAAACAAAACAAAATATTTCGATAGAAAACACTTTGAAAATACAGAAAAATAAAATAAACGAAACCAGTGACCAATTGTTCAGAGGCTAAACGCAAACAGCTCAATAAAAGCGAGCTCGTGTCCCGCCGTACATAAAACTGCCAGTCATTAGACTGAGCGGATGAAAACATTCGGTCCAATTATGTAGGGCGAACGTCGGGTGATGGTCGACTGGAAAAACGCCGGATCAGTACTAGTGCCTACCCAATGACGATGTCAGTTCGACTCATCAATCTAACACAGTGAATTCTTACCTGTGCATTTACAATAAAAAAAACCCAAATGTTTTCTTATTTCTAACAGCAATTTTTAATAAATATACATTATTGTAATCTAATTTTTTTATGAATGCATCAAAAATAGTTTTAGAGTAGATAAAGGAGTTTATTACAAATAACATGTTCTTAATATCTATCCATATTATTACTAAAATTCAAAAAAAGAACATATCTTTTTGGCTGATTTTCGTAATAATAATTATTCTCGTAATTGTATAATCGAAAGTGTTCGTGATCGGTGCAAGTTCTTGTAAGTGGCATTCTGTTTATTTGGCCCATGATGCTATTCCAATGAATTTAAGTAGTAGGTAATTGAGTCCAAAAACAAATTACAAGAATACTTTCTTTTAATGTTTTAATTGTGCCTGTTGTATCTTTTTGCCACTTTAATTGCACGCACTGCAGACTCCTGGTCCACACTTTTGTGAATAAATATTTTATAACATACATAATTTTATAAACATAATTATATAAAAAATAAGTAGGTACATGCTTGGTTTACTAAAACTAAAACGAAGTTTACTTAACTGAGTACTTAAACCTAAGTGAGTCCCTGACAAGCCCCTGCAAATGTCTTTGATATAAAACTTCTTTAGGTGCGATTTAAGACTTACTTAGATATTTTTTCGGACGGAAAAAGGCAACAACATTTATAGCCAAGTTATACAATCCAGTAACAATAATAATAATCAAGTTGAAAATCTGTCGCCAAGCACCAATAGGTGTGTTCCGGCAGCTGCACTTGAGAGCCAGTCTTCCTCTAGGCTTAGCGTGCTACCATCTTCGAACACATCGTCACTTAAGATCAGGTAAGATAGTGGCCACAACGCCAAACCTATAATGATAAAAATAATACATTATTATTATTTTGATAATAAACGAAATATTTTGAAAAATCAAAAGCCCTTCATTTGTGTCTGTTGTATCTCAGTAATTTTTAAGGTTTCGAATTTAAAAAGGTTAACTTCGAACTTTCGCTGTTTGCGTCTATCTTTCCGCGGCTTAGCTCAGAGATTAATAGTACTACAAAGCTGTAATTTGGTGTGGGTATACATATAAATCACGCCAATAAAGTGGTAAAAAAACTCTTGAAAAAAAAATTGTTAGTGTACCTAGGGATTTTTTTTTCATCTATCACATTGTGTGGGGTGTCGTTGGATAGGTCAATAAAAAATATTGTGGGTGTGTGAAAACCATTTTTCGATTCGTTTGCTAAAAATTTAAATAGTTGTTTTTGGATAAGTGAAAAAATTCATGGTAGTAGTATATAATGAAGTTAAAAAGAATACTATCAAAGCTAAGTAGACTTTACAAGTTAACGAGTAATAGTCAATCAAACAAAATGTATTTGGAGAGGTAATTTCGTACAAATTACATTGAAAACAACTTAAAGACCCTTCTCTAAATGATGATTCATGTTACACCAAGCTGGGCCGGTGCCGGGACACGGTGTAACATGAAGTATCTTTAAGTCCGCATATTGTGACAGGCAACTACGGAACCATAAACTGTGTGTGGCCAGACACACACTTGGCATTTATTATAATTATTTTGATATGAATAAATCGCGGATTATAAAGTAAACTTTATGATATTGACAGAGTGATATGGAATCCTAAGTGATATTAAGTGCAAATTTAAATGCACACACATATCACAGTAGATCCTATTTATTTCCAATAATACATATTTATTAGTATTAGGATATCACGAAATACATAAAAAATATATAAGAATAGTAGAAAACAATATTTAATGGTCAATATTTACAGCAAGCATTTCTTCCAGATTTAAGCCCACTTTTCTCTTCAACTTATGAATTCAGAAAGGAAAATTATTTTTCATTAACTGTTCGCTGCGTTTAAACTTGCGGCAAGTTGTATTTTAAATCAATTACAAACGCTGGAGTAATACTTAACAACGTCCAGCTATACTTAATTTAATGAAATATACTAGCTAACAAACAAATATTATTATTAAACTATTTATTTTAGATATTTTCATTCATTTTACGTTATCCATATAAGTCCCTAATTTTATGAACATGTAATAAATAAGAACTATATTTAAACAAACTTATTATATTATAGACCAAAATATGTATAATTATTATATGTTTAAGTATGGTACCTTAATAGTACCTTATTCATAAAAACTTTGATAAGCTTGATTTTTTCAAAGACCAGCACAGTTTTAATAACAGAAATAGACATAAATTAGTCGTACCGTGCTTAAGACTTAGTAAGAAAAATATAAGTTTTTTAGGTAATAGTGTAAGGTTCTATAATAAGATCCCGACGCACATTAATGATTTGCCGGACAATGAGTTCAAGGACCATGTCAAGCAGGTTTTAATTTCAAAATGTTATAGAGTGGATTATTATGTGAATGATAGTGAAGTTTGGAAGTGACGCCCTCTCTGTGTATCCACTAAATTATAAATATGATGATATGATTATTAACTGTAAATATTATTGATGCAGTTGGAAAAAAAAACATAAGCCCGATCTAGTTTCTTGCTGGTTCTTCTCGATGACTGGGATTTTTATCCGAACCGGTGGTAGTATAGTAGTGTTTGACGTTCATAAGTGCTTTCTTAGGGCCTAAATTGATTAATATTTTATATATTATAACGTTCCCACTAGTAAATAGATTAACCCAAAAAAATAATTTTAAGTTATGTAGTTTTCTAAAAAACATGCATATTCAAACACATGAAGGAAACAGGGAATTTAAGGTTGCTTATAATTTTTAGAAGCAAAATTAATACATTCGAAATAGAATCACTAACTGAATAACATAACATAATTTATCCATGACCTAATTTGACACACACACACACTAAACATTAATTTAATACACATACACTGATAAACAGACATAAACTCACACACAATCGTTAAAAACTAAGCCAATATGTTAACTAATGTGTGTTTGTTACTTTAATTTAATAGCAGTAGATTTCATTACATAAACAAAAAAATATAATATATAACAATCATTATACTATATTATATTTGTACTTATTTATATTAAACTTGTATACTGATAGTCTAATTGATGAGAAGTCTTGTGTTATGCAGTAAAAGTTAACATTAACTACCCTTAAATGGAAATAGTTCCATTTATGTGCACAATATTCCTGTGTAATACCAACAAAGATTTTATTATAGTCGGACGCAGTAAAAACAAGAATGACAAAAGAATCCAGTCACTGAACCCTTTTCTCGAAGAGATTCAATAAGCTAGTTATCTTAGACTTTTCCCCCACGCTCTCTATCTCGGCAGCTGGTTATGATATTTTTAAAGAGTGAGCCCTCGCGATGCCACCTACACTATAAATACGTGACTGTTTTACACGATCCCGACATATTCCAGTGAAAAATTGATTCGATAGTCTCGCTAAATAAAGAGATCCGAATAGACGTTCGTTGGATCCGAGCACTTACAAGATAATGCAAGTCTTTTGTCTAAGTCGTTCAATCAGCGGCACAGTTTTATTCATTCTGAGATCAATGAATATAAATAACAAAAGAGCATTCTAAACGGCCAACTTCAGCGGATTGCGCAGTTTTACTCCTTATGCAAACGGGACGAATATTTCAATGCAGAAGATTAAGATATTATGCCGATTTTTGTTATTGATTCCTTGCATCGCTAAATAGTTTACTTCTAGGATATAAATTATACTGAAATTATACTATTTTTTATGGGGTATGAGATAACATGATAATTGTTAAATTATATTATTGCTATTACTACTATTTTACGCTATATTTGTTTTTATTATTAATCCAGTAATACTTTAAAAGCTATATTATATATTTTAAATGTTAGATAAATATTTTTTTCAAGAATTGTTATTGAGAGTTCGTCTTCAACAGCGGCATGTGTCGACCCACTATTATCGAATATACATGCGACAATCATGATATCACTCTCATACTGTCACTATAAGTAATTTATTGGCCGTTTCGTTAGACCCAACGTACTGGCTGTTAGTTATATAAAAACACTTTGGAGGTACAGCAATTTGGCGATTACTAAAGTTCTCTGGATGGAGTATAATTTATTATATACTAGTTTTTGCCCGCGACTTCGTCCGCGTGGAATAGTTACTTTAGGCAGCGTTTTGTTTTTTTTTTTAAGATTCCTATTTCGTAAATAATATACACAAACTGATGTGGTTTACTGCAAATAGCTTATTTTAATACATTTTTATAATCTACGTTTTTTTTTTCATTCTTTGCTAAAACATAAAGATTTTGCGGGTTTGATACTCGTGAGTACACCATGTCCATTTGCACATGGGAAAACCAGTTTTTTTTTTAATGTACTCGTACACTTGCAACTTTAAGCGGCTGTACTTGAGTTTGTTTATTGTTATTGTAAACGCTGCTTTTAGGGGAAACTGCACTCATTCAAACTGAAATGGCTAGGTCAAAATATCAAAAACGCTAGAACAAATATTCTATTTATTTCTCATCAAAAGCCTACATACAAAGTTTCATGGTTGTATCTTCGACAATGACGAACTTCCATACAAATTTTCATCCCCTATTTCATCTCCTTTAAGCCTTTTCTTCGGGATAAAAGATAGCCTTTCCTAAGATCTAGTCTATCTCGGTAACAAATTTCATCAAAATCTGTTCAGTGATTTTGGCGTGAAAGCGTAAGAAATAGGCAGACAGACAGATTTACTTTCGCATTTATAATATTAGTAGGGATTTGTGGCTTAAGAAAGAAAAGTAAAAGCATTAATATTGTAGTATACACATAAAAAAAGCTTATATTGGGAAAAACAAACTAACAAATGAAAACCTGATTGGATGAAATATGTTTTGTTGTTTTTTTTTCACTTTTTGATTTCCCAAAATGAAATTGCTAAGTCATAATTAAACAAATCATATAAATTTCAGTTGTATGGATTCAATATAAAAACAAAATAATATCATTTCATTAGGATGCGTACATTTAGTTGATATGTCATGTTTCTATAAACTCGATTGCAAAATAGTACACCTTTGTTTCGTAAACTCCATAAAACGTTTGTCCTCATTTTTATCTTATATGAAAATAGAATTGGACTTATAGTTTTATTTTGTCCACACCTATAACACCCCTTTTCGGTTCTTACAATGAATTTTCCCTCTGTCAACAAACTGAACGGTAAGTGTTAAAATTATTGGAGTTTTATTTAAATAAAAAACTATTGGAAAGGCGTCGGTAGCGTAAAGCAAAGACATGTTATTTAGCCTACTCACGATATATTTGGCACTACGGTTATGTCGAGTGTTATTAAATTCTTTTCCTCGAGACTGGTGATAGCAATCGTCTTATTCAATTACACGCCAAACAAGGCATGGGAATAGCTGACAATAACTGTAGGGGAGGAAATGTCGCTATTGAAAATGCGGAGCTTATTTCATTTAATTTTGTTAGCATTCGTCAGTCGTGACAAACGGTCGGAGCGTTTTGATGCGTGATTAAAAGGTTAGACAAAATAACACTTGTTTGAAAGGGAATGTTTTTATAACCGTTCATATTCATTGATACAATGTTGTTGCGAGTATCGACAGTATCCTTAGCACTAGAAAAATAATTTTTCATTTGATTAGTTATTTGATAAAAAATGAAGAATTTAAATTTCTTTTATCGTTGTAGGTTTGGCGTAGTGGCCATACTGTCACCTGATCTTAAGTGATGATTTGACCCAAGATGGTAAGAAACTAAGCCTAGTGAGAGGACTGGCTTTTAAGTGTAGCTGCCGAAATACACCTATTGGTGCTTGGCGACAGATTTTCTATTTGAGGGTGGTAGCTAGCCAGACGCGCATTACAAAAAGCCCTACCACCATGCTATGGTTTCCTGACGATGTTTTCCTTCACCGAAAGCTCAGGCTCAGTGCAGGGATTCGACCTCACGTCGATCGACGCGAAGTCGTTCACGCTACAACTGAGCCATCATTGTTTCATAAATATATATACTATGTACTGTCTATATAGACTATAGACTGAATGTCATAAAATCAGATACTTTTCATACATTACTGATAAATATTTCTATAGAAGAACACTTAGTAGCATTATATTTGGAATAAGCAGAGTATGAACAAATTATCAGATACTTTTGTGCTTATATTTTACACTAGCCATGTCCCACGGTTTCACCCGTGTTAAATTTATTCGACTATCTCCCTTTCGGTACTCCGCCAACGCACCGTGTAGCTTATTGTTGTTCTCAATTGCCATACTTGCAATTGCTTGACGATTATGACTCCTTAGGGTCATAGCGTGAAGTTATATAGCCTTCCTTAATAAATTGTCTATAAAATGCAAATTCAAATTTTTAAATGTGACTGGTAATTCCATAGTTTAGTGCATTGAAACAAACAATCCCTTGAGCTTTATAATATTGTATAGATGTATCAGTTATCACAGACAGGTCTACACAGGTACGGGAATTATAAATGGTACAAAGTTTGTAAGTTCTCTAAATCCCGCCGGTATGTGATCGAATTTGGCTGGTAGTAACGGATATTGCGAGCGTGTCCAACTCCTTTCGAAAGCAATCTGCGTTTGACAGATCTCGTAGTTTTGATCACTGAGGCGTATGTATACGCCTTTCACAAACCACTACACGGAATTATTTATATTTTGGCTAAAATATTTATATGATTATAATACATAATTTACGTTCTTGTTGTCTTAATAACGGTTTCAATAAACCCCGACAAACACGGTGTTTTAGTATTAATTATTTTGTGTATTACAACAAAAAACATATAAGAATAAAAGCAATATTTTGTGGTTTTATGAATCCATGATGCAAGTGAAACTTAAAAAAAAATATGAAGACATAACATTCTTTAATAATACACATTAACATATACAATGTTCCGAATTTACGATTATAATATTTGACTGCATGGCATAAAATTCAATTTTATTTCTGACAATGTAAAGTAATGCGACATGCGATAGATAAACGAAAAAGTTTCACTTTAAAATAACCTATAGCGCTCAGGCATAATGTAGCTTCCTATTAGTAAAGTAATTTTCATAATCGGACCAGTGATTCCGGAGATTAGCTCTTATAAACTTTACCTCTTTATATTATTAGCATACTTGTCGATATGTGTATGGCGTTCAAATTCAACGTATCAGTTTTAGTACATGATGTGAGAATTCGGTTGGTCATTATATATTATTGCGGTTGGTTTTTACCCAATGGGAATATAAATTTTCAAAGGTAAATACTAAAAAGGCAATGCCGTGAATCTTTTTACGATGCTATTGTATGGAAAAATGATACGGTCTCGTTATTGAAGCGAATCGTAAGCGTAAATTCTCACATGCTCTCCTCAATTTATATTCTTCTTCCCATTATCGGATAAAGTTTACTTTGCAGTAAATTTTGTTTAGATGTCGATTCTTACAAATCATGTAAATAGCTTTAAATATTATGCTTTTCACATACTTTTCACAACTCGTATAAAATGTAATTCACAAGCTAATTATTTACCGGGTTGCATAACGCACTAAAATAAGCCATACTTATATTATAAAGCTCATAGATTGTTTTTTTTTATGCGTTATACGATTTAAAAATTGACGATTGATACCGTGAGAAAAGCTAATTGTAAATATAATCTTATATTGAATTTATAAATAATTGTGGTCCGTGTTGACATGTTGACTTGAACAATATTTTCGGCTGTCGAAAACTTTTAATTATATTCATTTTGAAACCTTTATTATATTTGCACTATATTGTTAATTACTTATTTAACTCTAATATATAACATATATATGTAATATATAATATATACGCATAATAATTTAAAATAAAATATAACAAGAAATAACCAAGAATAAAAAGCTTCCAATACATGTTTTTTTAGAAAATTAACCATTTTTAAATGTTAAAAATAAATAAATTAATTAAAATTAATTCATTTTTAAATAAGTGAAGTATATGTTTAAAAATGAAATTTACACTTTATATATTTACTGCTCTTATCTAATCATAAATGAGCAGTTTAGTTTAAAATAGTTTAATGAGCTGAAACAGAAATTAAACTGTATCGAATAATTCAAAGTCAAGGTTACTTTAATAATCGACGCTGGCAACTTTTTAAGTTTTATTAAGTAGTAAGTAATCCGGAGACCCTTTGGCTTAACTGACAACACAGTTGCGTAATGAAGATCCATCCCTCGTGAGCCGGCCATCACTTTTTGGAGCGAAGCGTTTTTGCTAAAGAGGGATTAGTGTACCCTACTCGGGCTCGATTTTCCTGAGATGCTTTATCATTGGGGTTTCCGACTAACATGAGGTTAACTTGTAATCTCAGCTTTATTTGGTCATTGTAGATTTAATTCCTTGGAGATCAGTTCCTTTTATAACAATTTCATATAATTAAAATGTACGATAAGCAATGTACCGTATAAATCTTGTATAGGTACTTTGCAGCGATGATGAATCAGTGGTAGCGCCTTCGGAGGTCGCGTCAAATGGTATGGATTCAAATTTTACAATTAAAGTTTACTATTATGTAAAGATGTTCATTACAAAATTCCCTACCACCATGCTATGGTTTCATTGCTATGTTTGCCTCCACCAAAAGCTCCATCTCATGCTATTCGAACTCATGTCGATCGACACGATGTTCGTACATGCTACTACTGAGCCATCATTGCTTCAGTGCATTTAGAAGGTGTTTGACTCAATAGTTAACCCAAATATTTAAAAACTGTCACCCAGCACGAATAACTTCATTTTAAAGTCAATTGTCTTTCTAATCTTAGCTTAATACCATCCTCTGTCGCATATTCACTTCAACTGAAATTATGATCAAACTTTTAAATAATTAAAAAAAACCTCGCTTTATTCGTCTTTTCATTAAATATCAGTAGGACTTTATTTTAAAATTATATAAAAAATTTCTTCGATGCTTAATATTCAACGTTCCAGCAAGTTGTTGCTGACTCCTTACGCAAAATTTATGGTGAATTGTGAAAAACGTCGAGTCAATTTGCGAGCATTTGTTTGGTCGCCTTTATTTGCCGGTCGAACGGACACAAGAGGCCTCTGGCCGGCCACGGTAAATCAGCTTACATTTTTTCAAAGGTTCTCTCTGTATTTGGCGGCGCTCGCATCACTGGCGTAAAAAACCTTTTCATTCGTAAGCTAACTTGTTCGCTAATGCCTTACGGATGCAATTACATTTTGCTTGTTTTAATCAAATTCCGCCGGATGAGTGAAAATTGCTTTAAACTTTCATAGCACGGAATACGCTTCTGAAATTTTGTATTCAACTTCTACTGAATTGCATGCATTCCCAATTTTATATAATTGGATGGGTTTACTGTTTAAGCAGTTGGTTGCTGCCGGTTGTTGGTATGTTCTAATGACGCCAAATGACAAATGATGCCAAATGACAAGGCAAATTCTAAACTTCTTTGTAAAATTTATACAAATATTGTACAATTGAATAAATTACCTTTACAGTAGAATTTATATTAACGTTATTGTTTTACGTAACTAGTGAGATACTTCTTTCGAATTTAAATGTAACTAAATTTAGTGGATTCGTAAACAAAAGTCTTTTGAAAAATAAAATACATATGAAAATTTGAAATCCAATAGGCTGATTATTTAATGTTGATCACAACCAAATATAAAATGACTTGCCAGACTATTGTGTGATAGTACTATTCGGGCGGTGTTCACTTTGTAACATAAGTGGCTTATGTAATGTTCTTGAAATAAATAAAAAATCTTGAGAAAGTTATTTAAAACTACACCTTTTTTCAATTAGCCTACTCGTTGTTAGTAAATAAATATATTTTCTAAACAAATATCTATATGCAGAAGTAATTATTAGCTTACTGCCTCATCAGCATAGTGCGAGACTTACAACCAGGTAACAACCAAGCATCCATCAGCTTTTATAACAACAACGGGTACCAACTTTTCGACCGTATCTTATTTTAACATTAAATATAAATACGGTCAAACAGTAAACGTCAGAGACACTTGGAATTTATTTATTATGGGTCACCAACATATGAAAATATTACACATTTTTAACAGAAACTATTCTAGAAAACAAATATAAATGCCATTTTATTTAAAGGTGATCAAAGCATACTCGTACAATAATGAAACTTAAGAAATAGAGGTCCACGTAGCAAGACCGATTCCTGATCAAACTACACTTTAGTCGTAATTAATAATTAAGAATTAATCTATGGCATAAATTTACTTTCTCTAGGCTCTTAAGTGTCATGACATGCAGTCAGAATGTTTATTCAAAATTGTGATACCGTAATATAAGAAACAGCATCAAGTACTCAGATTATTACACATGTATGAGAGAAACAATAACAACAATGTTCCAAAAGTGATTGTACTGCAATAAGAAAGAACGGGACGAGGTGCGCACTGCGTGACTACAAAATAATAGGCTTAGGTAAAAAACATTTCAAATATAATAATACGTATAAAGTCTGTGTGCCTATTTCTAAATGGGTACCTAATAAAAGATTCGAAGCACGTCTGTAGCAAGTCTATCACTGTTTTCAATCCGAACTCGAAACTAGAAGATTTGTCACGTACATTGCAACTTTCACAAAAGAGAACCGTATCGTTTCCTCACCTTTTGTCCAAAGTTTTTACCCTGAAATACTTTCAAATCAAAAGAAAAAGGTAGGAAGCTCATAATAATAAAACACTTTAGAAGCGTAAGTTAACTAAATAAAATACAATATTATAATAAGTAATCAAACACCGACAGCCATTTCAACCTAAACGAAGCATAGTCTATAAGAACCATCAAGCTTGTTCGGAATACAAAGATACTTCCTGAGCAGAAACCAAACTGCACTTCATGACTCAAAACGTCGATAAAAGACGCTATTATAGATTATAGATATAATAGACAGGCAAAGAACAAATGAATTTCTTTAGAGATTCCTCTCTACTTGGGGCAGTCCGACTCTAATAATACCTCCACTCTACAGAAGATCGCAGCCAAATTACATAGCGTTGTGTTCCTGTGGTGATTAGGGTGTCCAGAGCTACTTGGGAAGGGGGGTTCAAGGTCGGCAACGCGCTAGTATTACCGATGCTTACTATCAAGCGGGCCGTATGCTTGCTTTCCACCTTTAAACTACCACTAAAAGGCCAAGGTCAAAATGGTTTCTAAATTATTTAGGTATCTAAAAAAGATACCATATGATATTATTTTAACTGTAATATTTTTCAATTATCTGACCGTGTCGATAATATCGCTACGTTAAATGACCGAAGTACGTGAACCATGATCAACGAGCTTTTCGATCATAATCGATCAAGTTGTGTCGTTGTAGGGAAAACCGCAATAGTCTAGGTTCCCGGCAATCCGACGAAAAGCTCGCCCTTTAAGTAGCTGGATTTCACATTACACCGTGACAATAGAGAAAAACCTAAGGGGAAAAATAAGAAGGTCAGAGTACCCTACTCCCAGACAAAGGTTCTTTCTCTGTAAGCCACTCAAGGTGACACTTTACCCGGATTAAAGTTATCGTAGTGTGCCAAACTGAATACAAATGCAGAACGAATTCCGATTATGTTCAACGTTTATGTGATTTGTTAAATTGATGAGTGTGATCTATAAAAAATAGATTTTACTTAGATAAAAAATGTAGGGGAAAATATAACTAAAATAAATATAAATATAATTTATATATAAATATAATGTATGTAAAATTAAGCAAAAAACATTTGCCAAGTGCGTGTCGGGTCATACGCAGTGTAGGGTTCCATACTTGCTCGTCACAATATGCTGATAGGAGCGGGAGCTTTAAGTAATTTTCAATGGAATTGTACGAAATTACTCGAAGTAGATTTTATAGGTTGATTGACTATTACTCGTTAACTTGTAAAGCCTACTTACCTCTGACAGTTTTCCTTTTAACTTCATTATATATACTAGGTACTACCATGAATTTGTTCCACATATCCGAAAACAAACATTTCGCTGGCATGGGGGCACACCTGTCTTTAACAAAAATTAGCTATGTAAAGCTTAATATTTCGCAAACGGATCCCTGAATCAAAAAATTCCGCAATATTTTTCAATTACTTTTCCAATGAAACCCATATGTGGAGATAGACGAGAAAAAAAATCATTCCCACTTTACGTCTATGAGAAGTACCTTAACAAATATTTTTTTTTCAAAATTTAATTTTACTTTTTTTGTCGGTTTAACTAATATGTATACTCATACCAAATTACAGATTTCTAGTACTAAGAATCTCTGACC
The DNA here is from genome assembly GCA_947532125.1 of Saturnia pavonia. Lineage (NCBI taxonomy): Eukaryota > Metazoa > Arthropoda > Insecta > Lepidoptera > Saturniidae > Saturnia > Saturnia pavonia. The sequence continues at coordinate 10,186,335 of OX383905.1, read as the reverse complement.
TACGCCGCGGACAGACAGACGGTCATACCGAAACTATAAGGGTCCCTTTTGACTTCGTAACCCTAAAAACCTTAAAACATTATCTAATTCATTGAGTTATATACGAAAGTGATTTAAAACGTATTTATTGAAGAGAAATGTAAATGTAATATTGTTCTTAAAATTCTTATTATTATTCTATAAGTATCATCAAAAATTTGAATTTCCATTAAATGTTAATAATTAAAAATAAGATTTTATAAAAATAATTATTTGTATAAAATGAGATTCACAAAAACGAATACGGATGTCTGTAAGGAAAGCCTTAGGGAATCGCTTGTCCTTTCAAAACGTTTTACAAATTCACGTTCGGGCTTTAAGGTGACCGGATCATTTTCTTATCCCTTACATTTTAAATGAAACCTCTCGATCCCTGAAAACGTCATTCTCCTTTGTCGCACAAATGCTCGTTAAACAACTGCGGAGAAAGCCCGCCGGCCGAATATAACGAACTCACTCATTCGATATTTCTTCATCGTCTGTCAAATAAACGAGCACAATAAATGTTTATTGTCCTCGAATTACTCAAGTGAGAAACGGTATAAAGAGAAAAGAATGAAGCGCGCGGAAGGGACCACGACAAAAGCGATCCTTCTTCGGACCACCAGCCGTGTCGGCGCTTACATTAAGGTTATCGTCATCCGCCAAACTGAATACAAAGAGTCCCTGGGAAGAGCCCTGTGATTCATGTAACCGACTCGCAATATTATAATAAAATAACACTACATTCAAAATATACGACATGAATATTTGAGACTTTACGATATATCCATGTGAAAAAAGTAACATAAAATTAACGATGTTATTATGTACAGAAAAAATAACTTATGTACAGTTGTTTTTGGGATAAATAAACGCATAATTGTGAATATAAAATCGCATTCTATTTTACAACTTAAAAAAGTGTTTGTATTTTATTTCAAAACAATACCACACAGCTACTGTGCTGTAATCAAATTCTAGTTTTATCGTATCAAAGAATGTACTTTGTATTAAATGAAACAAGAGTAATATACTTTTTACTTATTAATATTAGAATATTTCATTGAATTACTAGCGGTAGATAAAGGTCAGGACAAACCGGCCGTAATAACATTACACACGGCACGGCAGTGAGAGAGACAAATCAGAAGTCACAAGTTGAGCCTTATCAGCGACCGTGGGATTTCTCCCGGGAGGAAACATTATCTATGTTACGGGCACCCAATCTGATTTCCCCCAGAACCGTATGAATGTATTCACAACACAATAACATTTTATTGGCAAACTAACTTAAGCCCGCGACTTCGTTCCCGTTGTTATCAATATGAAACGAGTCGTGCGACACCTATTGTAAATTGGTCGTACTAATACAGAACCTTTGCGGAAGTGCGTACTATATCCATTGAAAGTTAAATGGATATCGGATGAATAGTTTAGAAACGCATAGGTTATAAACAGATATAGAAACATTCATATTTAAGAATCGCCGCGCGCCGTCAAAGCACCCGTTCAGCCAACCTATCGTTGTTCCACTTCCCGTATTTGCCTACAGCTAGCCAGATTGCTTGACGTTCATGATTACTGCTCCGTTCCTTAGAGTCGTAGTGTAAAGTTATATAGCTTATAACCTTCCCCAATAAATAGACTATAACATGCAAAAGTATATTTTCAAAACTGACTTTTAGTTCCAGCGATTATCGCTTTCAAACAAACAAATTCTTGAGATTTATATATTAGTATAGATATGTCTATATATAGATCTAGTGTTTGAAAATGATATGCATATGTATTTAACTATTTGTTCATATGCACATCAATTTATTACTTTGATCTTTATAAAATCCCCCATTTTACTCAGTAAACATACTTATTTTTTACGTGCATTATCTATATATATAGAAATAATAATCATCACGAGATGTCCGAAACTATAGGTCCGATTGACTTGAAATTTCGCAGAGAACTTTTTCACTAGGAGTGATAAAAAGGGGTTTGAAAAATTTTATGCAGTGCAAATATTGACCTTTGACTTGAAATTGTATACTTAGACCTTTTAATAAAAATAATGAAACACATGTGTCAGCATTTATCAAAATTCATCAGTAAGGGTGTATAAATAGGAGTTGAAACATTGTTTAGTAAAAATAATTTATGTATGACTATTACCTTATAGTTATGTACACACAGTCCATTGACCTGGGGCCCAAGTCTGCTAATAAAATAGTGTTTTAAATTTAAAATATGAACAAGACGGAAAAATAATTGAAAACATGACGGATCGAGTCTGACTTACGGAGAGACACAGATCGCTAAAGAAAATGTACAATCTTAAATGAGATATGTATAAGTTTATTTATATCTACAATTATATTTATTGTCTTGACTCGCATATATTTGTCTGGAGCCGATAAAACTTGTTTTGTTATAACAAGAGACCTCTCGAATTATAACTGGTATTCGAAGGAGTTGGAACCTTTTACTCAACAATTATTATAAAACGAATGAAAAACCTGGCGGATACATTCAATCATGCTGGCTTGAGGAAGCAGATATAAAAATGGAACAGAATGGAGTTCTAATTAAACACAAACTTCTCACGACGAAATTTTACTAACAGATCATTTACGGATATATATTCAAAACTTGGACATTTCTTACTAGTGAAGGTGTTACTATCATTAATAGACTTTAATAAGGTACTCTGTTTTTATATCTCATTTAATGTAAATGTCTTCGGATTACACTTATTAATCTATTTTCCATTTTCATTTCCATAACCCCTTTTAATATATTTATTTTCTGGTATATTATACTTATTTAATTGTCCACGTGACAGAGTTAAAATAAAATTACAGGATAAAAATAATTAATGCGTTATAAAAGTGTGCGGAGCCGCGGGCGCACCGTTAGTCATAGTACATATTTGCGATTCACAGAATCTAAAATTAAAGGACAAAGGTACTTTGTTTTAATATTCATAATATTGTTTTTAGTTGATACTTATACCTATGAATAAAACATAAAAAATACAGTTTTTAATAAAACGATATTAGGATTTAACTTTAAAAATTGAAATATTAGAAATTATCCTTATAATTTATACATAAAAAGTGTGCGTCATAGCTTCTGTAAATTCAAAAGAAATGTAATCATTAAAATCAGTCAAATTAGTCATAGATATGTATACATTTCTTAATTATTATTTTTTCATTGAACAAATAAATCTTTAATCATATTATTAATTTGGCCAAACTTTACTCTATAGCTCTCACCCAATATTAAAATATTAATTGTCAAAATTATTTCGTAGGATCTTGGTTTATATACGTGGCATTAAATTAGCTTCATATATATGCCTAATAATTATCTTGAAACTCGGAAATTGTTACTTGATGAACTTCGCTAAGTACGTACATTGGTATATAACTTGATTATTTAATTTTGTTAGACTCTCTCAGATGTATACGTTCTTAGCTTGACTATCTGTCTAACATATTAATAAACGAGCTAACAAGTTACATGAATAATACGAGTAATAACATAATAATTCCATTCAATAAACATAACATACTTTTTTAAGAAATGTACCGTATTCACTACCGATGTCCGATACGTGTCGATATTTTGGTTTATTTATACAACGGAATGCGATATATCGATATTTTGTATTGATATACATTAATACGACAATTGGCTATATGGTATTGCTTCGCCGTAATATCGAATCACGCACGCGTTTGTTACTACGCAGTAGTTATTTACATCCCATAATTCATATAGTCTACTATCAATTGAGAAATGACTTATACTTCCCGTGTAAAATGTTCTGCAATATCGGTTAAAAATAATTATCATTTTCTATGATTTCTAAATGAATTATTGACGATTCATATAGCATATCAATAAAATTATAGAATGACGATTTCCTGTGTGCAAAATTTCATCAAAATTGCTTGAGAATTAATATAGGTACATTGATTTGTACTTTTTTTTTACCAATTCTAAAAGTATTATTGTCAATTTTTATAGCTCATCAATTATAGAAAGATTTAATACATCCCGTGCAAATATTTTCATGAAAATTCGGTTAAGAATTAACAAAAAAATTTTTACCATTTCTAAATGTATTATTAGAAATTTCTATCAATTGACCAATGATATAAGCTTCTTATGAACAAAACTTCATAACAATCGGTCAAGCCGTATTTGAGTTAAATCCGGACAGACAGATATATAAACATTTTTTAAGGGCATATTCGTGATCATTGTGTAGTATGTGTCTAGGGAAATTAGAATGTAAGGACAGAACTACAGATTTATTAAAATTATATTATATTTTGATGGTTTTAAATTATTTCTATTTAATGGAATCATCTGAAATTTTATAAGTATTACGATATATTAAATGGTAGAGCATTCTATCCGTTTCGCTAGAAACGTGTGCAAGTACTTCAGAGATATACCGTACTTCTTAGGCATCGTATTTCAATCACTACACAAATTAGCTAAGCTGATATAAATCTAATACACAGTTATTTTGATAGAAAAATATATCTTTATATACTAAGTGATATATAGAAAACACAAAGTAATCCAGTTTGAAAGTATGGTAATACTAATTAACTATGATAGCATATCAGAACAAGATTATGACAAAACGAATAGTCTGCCAGACCTAACACGAAATGTTTACATACGAAAATAATCAATGAGAATAAATGAGGCAGATATGAGAAAAAGCAGCATTTAGCTATGTGTACTTGAGAACCAGATAACAACAAAGTGAGATCCTGTTTGAGTAAAGTTGCCAGGTTATGGAAAGTAACTTCTACTGTTTTTTTATTATTATTATTCATAGATGCTTCTCCAGCACCTGTAGTCATTGACCTATCATCCATCATCAAAACATTAATTTATTAATTTTATATTTGAAATAAAGGAGCCCAATGACTTTTTACACGACTACCCAAAAAGGAGTGTGATGTTATCAGGGTGCATGTATGTGAGTTTCTTTATTCTACGTGTATTGGATGTATGGGGTATCATTAGAATCCTTACATCGTCCCGAATGACAATGGCTCAATATTTTTTGGTCATTTCATTTTGTGTTAACTTTAAAAAATATAATAAACTTTTATGAACTTTTCAGTATATATATATATAAGGAAAGAAAGCAAAAAAATTATTGGTCAATTATTTAAACTTTTATGTCATCATTTGTGAAAATGGAGAATGGGAAAAAAATAGTTAGTTATGTAACGATTGTATAATTTTTTGAAATATTGTTATATTTTATCCAACAGGGCTTAACTCTTTCAAGTTTTCATATAATAGCAAAATTTTTTCAAAGCTTTAATTTGATATTTAATACTATAAAAAAACGTTTTTTACTGTTTTCAGCAGCAGTGCGCCCACTGCCGTAATGACCGCACGTAGTCCATTTTCAGCTTTAAATAAAAATTATAGGAAATGGAGATAGAATTCCGAGAGTCAGGTCTTTATTATTAAAAATTTCATCCTCTTTAAGAATCTTGATTCAAAATTTCTTAAATAATAGTAGTTTTCGAGTTATTAACAAAAAACTAAATACGGTTTTTTTCATATTATTTTGGTTAATAACAATTGCAATTTTTTATGTGCTAATACATCCTCGAGATACATTTTTCTAAATATAATTCCGAATCTAATGAGCTATCGCTTATATTTTTAGGAGCTTTATCTTGAAATAACAGCATTTTGAACTTGTTGACTAGACTAGTATTCGTATTTTACTTGTCGAACACCGTTTCGTATTTTGTATTTTACATCTGCCTTATTCTGAAATATGCGATATACCTACTAAATATAACTTAATTATAAAAGTCCCACCGTATTATGAAATATTAAACTTATTTCAAGGGAAAAATTATATAATCCTCTACTGCATCGGCCGTATGTCTCGTTTGTAACATTGCTATAAATTTTCATATTGCCAGGGAACGCAATATTACGAGGTATGGTAAAGTGCCGCTGTATTTCATGTCTACAGACACGCGGTGTCGCCTGCATTATATACATAGTTGTTAGGTGCTTTTAAAATATCTGATTTTTATAACTTCATAACGAATATATTCTAGAAAATACTATTAAAATATAAACGAATGATGATACCTATAATATTGACGAATTTCATTTTTGAACATATATAAATTGATTAGCAATCTCAGCATTGTTTTTTTTTTTTTTTTTATTTGTTGATGTGGCCCAAAATGTTAACACGCTAAGCCTAGTGAAGTACTCGCTCTCAAGTGCAGCTGCCAGGACACACCTATAGGTGCTTGGTTACTGATTTTCGACTTGATGGTGGTAGCTAGCCTGAGCATTCGAAAATGCTGTGGTTTCATCATGACATTGTTACTCTCACCGAAACTCTTGCTCATTGTAGAGATTCGAATTTGAGTCGAGTTTTTCTAAATTCTTCTTTCTATAACAAAGATTTTGTGTTTTCTTTTCAGTGAAAACTTGTAAATTGGCCTTCATTTCTGTCTATACATTTAATTTAATTTTGTACTTAGCAGTAAGTTTTCCTAAAAGATTAAAATAAAGTCATATTTTCGTTTGATTAACATTTTAAATTATTCGATATCAAGTTTCACAAAATACGAACCGTTGAATATTGGAAATGTTTAATTAAGATTTATTTAAAAACATAATTTTCACGATACATCACTGGAACTGTATTTCCGAAATATTTATTCAAAGAAATTACAATCTCAATTTTGCGGCAACTCTAAAGAGCGTTTATTTAAACTGAAAAGCAAAAAGTAATAGTTTTTAACCCCCACGAAAAAAGAGGATCGTTATAAGTTTAACGTGTGTAACTGTGTGCTTGTGTATCTGTATTACTGTGTATCTGCGTATCTGTGTGTCTTTCTGTGGCATTGTAACAAACGGCTGAACCGATGTTAATTTAGTTTTTTTGCTTTTGTGAACTTAGCTATGATTCAAGAAAATCTGTTAAAACATTTGAAGATTATCAGCTCTTTCTAGTTGATAAATGTATGTGAGCATCATGGCAACATTGATGTAATACTGCAGCATCATCTGAAATCTGTAGGATATCTAACTCTTCGCCAACTTATAGCAGAGGTATCGTGTTTGGGCTCATTGGAACGGTCTCAATGAATATGTTACTTATGTCGGGGTTTCTTAATTTTTTATTTATTTACATTGTTAGTTTACAATATTTAACAAAGGGCACACGATAATTGTGTTCGATTGGATCGCGACTACTATACACCAAGTGTAACAAACACCCGAAATAGTGTCAGGTTTAAGCGTGTATATCAACTTAAGCGAGGTGGTAGAGATCTATACACAACTGTGTCGCAACCAATATGCACATGCTGCTAAGCACCTCATAGTGATTCCTTTTAGTTTATCGCTCAGGATCAACCAGTGTATATTCAGCTGCCGAAAGGCTTGCAAGCTTACCTAAGCTTATATAAATAAATATCTTTTGAGAACCTAATTTCGTTGTTCGCATTTGTCCTCATCATCGTTTCTGTTTCTCCGCTTACTTCTTCTAAACCAAGAAAAGGATTTTAATACGGTTTTCACTATCTTAAGAGATTTTTTAAGGAAGGTTTCTTGAAGGATACCCGCTACGCTAATATGAAGATTGTCTGAAAATTTCATCTAAATCGCTCCAGCTGTTTTGGAGTCCATAGGGAACATACATACAAATATCCATTTTATTGATATAGAAGACAGATATGTAAGTATGTATATATGTTTCTTGGGTACATATTTAGTTGATTTATACTATTTTGTTATTACTAGGTATATAAATATTATTATTACACTAAATACTTATACTTCAGTGTCATTTCATTTTTATTAACTTTTACAAATTCTTCAGTTTGCACTACATACAATCTTTTTTCCCCATAAAGCTGGAAAAAATGTTTCTGGCATTAAGCTTGTCAGTGTACGAACCAAAATTTATTCATTAAATTTATTATGTCTAACACCAAACGTATTCCATGGCAAACTCTTTAAACTCATTGTTATTACAATTCTATATTAAACTTGGTTATGCAAACATCGTCTTATACCTTAAAATCGTTCCATATTTTCTCGTCAGTATGTAACTTCATTATAAATAATTTTCATTGTCATTCAACGCGTTAACGCGACGGCACGCATCCACCGCACGGCTCAGCACTCACAGTAACAAGTTCAGTGGATTTATTTGAAAGTAATTTTCTGTGAGCATCTGGCGCTGCGGTATGAGATATTCAGCTGATCAATATTCCGGAAGTCGCCCTCGAGAACTGCGAAATATGACAGTCTCTCAATTGCAATGCAACTTATTTTTAAGACAAACGTTAGCTATTATTTTATAAAGCGGGTGGTTTTGTTATTAAATGTTAAAACTGAAGTAAGATTTATATTAAGATTTTAAGTAGAAATGTCACGGGATAGTTGTATGAAGCGTTAGTTTATAAAAAATATAGTCAGATTGCAAAATGTCGGTGGATTGTGAATGGACACTAAAATTTGCAATGTATGTATTTTCTTAGCTTTGTAACTAAATAGGTTGGTTAGGTTGGAAATATGATCATCGGCACGAGCCGAGCGAGCTGGTCACGGCAGCGGTCCGCGACTGTCAGAAACAAATTAGCCGTAGATAATTCACATTTTCAAGTCCTAGTCTCATGATTTTACTTATTTAATAGGCATAACCTCAAAAATTCAAAATATTAGTGTCCGTTCACAATCTAACGGCAGTTTACGATCCGACTAAATTGTTTACAAACTAACGGTTCGTATAATTATCCGGTGGCATCTATATAATACTAACGGTGCCCCGCGGCTTCGCACGCGTTTGTTACGCAGTAATTTTGTCAACCCGTATTTTTTTTTACGCGTGTTATTGACAGTTCCTTTAGCCTATGAATTGAGAAATGTCATGTACTTCCCGAGTACAATTTTCTTCAAAATCGGCTGTAAATTTAATAAATATTTTATTTTTATTATTTCTAAGTGTATTGTTATGACGGTTCTTGTAACTTATCAATTATGGAATGGTATACACTTCCCGTGTAAAAAAATTCATAAAAATCGTTTGAGAGTAAAATAAACATTAGAAATATTTTTAACATTCTAAAAATTATTATTGACAATAAATATAATCTATCAATTATGGAATACAGTATGCTTGCCGTGAACCGAAAAATCGGTTGATAATTAGTACAAAATTTAAATAAGGTAACTATTTTTTTAATTATTAAAGTATTAATGATAATTCTTATAAACACTTCAATCATGAAATATATACTTTAAGTAGGTACAAAATTTCAAGTTAAAAGACAGTGTTTTTAGACCCACCCCATTCAAACTTTCAACCCTTATTTTACACTCTTAGAGGTTGAATTTTCCAAAATCCATTCTTAGTGCGCGCCTACATCGCGAAAGGAGTAACTATGCTAAATTTCAAGTCAATTGGACCTATAGTTTCGGAGATCTCGTGTTGAGTGGTATTTCGCTTTTATATATAACATAGGTTTTTGCTGGGGATTTAACAACTTTGTCAGACTGGATCGCGACTACCATACAAATGGTATAACCAGCTGTCGAGAAGCTAGCAGGCCGGCATGACAGCGACGACTGCGTTTTCGCTGATATTTTTGAAGTGAAAACTTCTTTAGCTCCGTTTTGATTTGAAACTCAATGAAACGAAAAAGCGACAGTAAAAAGAGACAACCATATACATCTATAGGATTTAGCCTACGAGAGAATGAGATAGAATACATTTATATTATGCACGGTACATTATTAATGCAAGTCCTGATTTTAATGATTGTGATTGTCGTCGGATTGGCCTAGTAGTGTGAGACGACTAGACTTCATACGCAGTACGCACGAGTGATCGCTAATTCGAATCCCGCTGATTTATGATATTTAAAAAGATTTCTTTAAAAACCATTTTCTGAACGTTTTACTCTTCTGTCCCGTGTGAACTGCTGCACACATATTTTTTTATTGTTCTTTTTTTTTGAACTGAGTTTTGAAAAAAGATAGGTATTGACAACTTTCTCATCAATAAACCATTATTTTTTATTGTTAAATTATTACTTACCTCTTTCAAATTATTATTCACGAGAACAGTTAAAACGTGTTTATTTCATAATAATGATAGAAAACAGAAATAATAAAAATACGAAAACATTTAATGAAAAATAGAGGGTAATATTTACCAAAAAAAAAGTAATTTAGTATAAAAACTTTCTTTAACGCAAAGTTATTTTTAAGGCAGTATCGCTGTCCAAATATCTTAAAAGGCCAATCATTTTAAGAAGTATCTATTTTGTTTTTAACAAGCAACAACTTTCATCTCCTGTGACTTAACTAATATTATTATAATGTTTCTATTTTGCGGTGAGTAGGGTTTCCAGAGCTCCTTGAGGAAGGGTGGGTTCAAAGAGAGGTAGGGCACAGAGAAATTTCTTTGGAGATTTATCTCTACTTGGGGCAGTCCGACTGATGGAATACCTCCACCCTACATAAGATCGCAGCCAAATGACCTAGTATTGTGTTTCTGCGGTGAGTAGAGTTTCCAAAGCTCCTTGGGGTAGAGGAGTTCAAGGTCGGCAACGCGCTTGTGATACCTATGGTATTGCAGGCGTTCATAGGCTACGGTAGCCGGTTATCATCAGGCGGGCCGTATGCCTGTTTGCCACCTTTGTAGCATTAAAAAAAAATAGAAATATAATACCACATTTATTACGTCACAGTGACTAATTCATTAAAATTAACCAATGAAATATTATATATCCAATCATGGTTTACAGACTAATGGAATTAAAATGTGGTTTTGATAAATTATTTGTGGATAGTAAACTATTTTCTACCAATTAATCGTTTGTTTATAATAGTCGAATTAAAATTAATTTGAATATTCTTCGAAAGTAATAAAGTTTATATACGATTTTATTATTAAATTCTTAAAGTTTTAATTCATTAAAGTTCGAGAAGTTGTACAAGAACTTTATTATTTTTAAGTGCCTTTCTACCAATTTGTATTTGCCTTAGTAGATAACGTAATATTCAAGTATATTTCTGAATTATATTTGTTTTACATTTTATTTTCATAAAGTTGATTGAATACTTTCTTTATTTCTCACTACATGCTCCTATTGAGATGGGATAGGCAGAAAGGATTGTACACTGCGTTTCTATATCCTTTAAATCTTTTCCGTTTCCTTAGAATTCATTACTAGCTTTCTTTCCCCACGGTCAATAATTTTTCTATTTCATTCATATATTGTCGATTGATACTAACGTTAACACGTTGTATATCAAAATATAGTATTGCTTTGTTCTGATATTATTTCAGTTCATTTTTTTTTGTCTAATTACTTGGTCTAGCGAGTTAATTAGAATCAAGAAACCGTTGAACATCATATTTATCGTAAACTAGCTGTGCCCGCGGCTCCGCTCGCGTGAACTACAGAATGCTGTCGGTCGGGCGCACGCGCGAATTGTACTGTCCCAAAAATGTTTCTTGTGAGTGATCCTTAGAAGATAGATATATGCTATTGGTCACATTTTTGTAGGTCTTTTTAAGATCTACAATCAAATTGTCCATTAATTTAATGTATCTGTTATGGTTTACTCATCGTAATCCATTTAATCGCCCCAAAAGTGCTTTTTTTTCGAATTGATTCACTATTATCGCCACTGCTTATTTCGTATGCTTCTTTATGTAATAAAATATATCCTATAACCTGTCCAGATAACATATCTATGAATTAAAGGTAAAAGCATGTAAATCGGATGAGTGGTTTTCGCGTGAAAAGAACATAAATGGACAGACAGATAGAGAGACGTTGAGCTTTATAATGTAGTATATAGATACTATACAATATGTATATTGTATATGTATGTATATATATATATGTAAGTAGTATGTATGTAAAGTAGAATATCTAAATCGATGAATTTCGATCTCTTAGTGGTCGCCGTTGTATTTGGTTTGTACTGTGCTTACCATCAGGGACAGTAGTCAATGTGCCGAGCTATTATTATGGATATTTTTAAAAAAATACCATATATACAGGATTTTTCATAAAATATATTTTTAGTTTATCTTAGTGTTTCGTTTAAATCAGTGAATATCATTCCAAAGGGTAATAACCATATTTAATAGTGTAATTGAAATTTAGTTATCAGTAAACTATTTGTTACTAGTGTTGTCTATAATGATGGGATTAAACTGAGCATCACTATGTCAGGCTTTCAATTTTTTTTCTTTTTATATGTCTAGCTTTTCATCACAATCTCACCTGATGTTAAGGATCACAATCAATTACGTGACAATTAGGCCAAATACGGCGACACGCTAAGCCTAGTGTGGGAAATGGCTCTTAAGTGCAGCTGCCGGAACACACCTATACGAGTAAGTGTTTGTTTGGCGACAGATTTTCAACTTGAGGGTGTTGGCTAGCCAGGCAGATATTATAAAATATTTTACCACTATACAATGTTTCCATGACAATGTTTTCCTTCACTGAAAACTGGCGCCCAACTCTGCCTCCGAGCCATCATTGCATTTCAAGTCATTGTCATAATATTACAGAGATACTTTTCTGAAAGTTTATAACTTACCCTTAAGTATATTTATAGTGCCATTTTGACGGGAACACAAATAAATGTTAGACCAGTTTGAGTTTGGTTATATTTTTATATTTATTTTAAAATATCATAAAATTATACCAACATCTTAAATTTTGATAAACATTGATAATACATACATAATGAATACTTATTATTACCATTAAATGGGTATAACATGAATACGATTATTTACAAATACAATTTCAATACTTATTGTCATTTCGTAATTTCAAATTGTTTTTATTGTTTATAAGAGAGTTTATTGTCTTAATTCACATATGAATTATTAATGATTGAATCGAAATCAGTAAACTATTATTTCTACATAGTATTATAATTTTGTAGTATTGTAATAGATTCTCTTTACTACTGAATGTTTAATTAACATGAAGCAACTTCAAGTAATAAGTAATAACCCTGATATCATTTTTAACATCGATAATGAAGTTATACTTACAGACAACGCAAAGCTGACATTTTATTACATTTTTGTATCAACATTTTATATGTAAATACAATCATGATTCATATATTTGTCGCCAAACACACACGATTATACGTATTTTACTGTAGAGCTCATTCTATTTTTATTTTTTATTTTTTATTTATCGCTAGCGTTATTTATGTAACATTAACTACAGTAAATTCTTTCTCGATACTTACATGTAACTACAAATTCATACGAAGTCCAAAAGGAACTCCATCTACTACCAACTCAGAAATATGAATGAGCCAAATATATTACTTAAATATATACCTACTTTCCGGAAGACATAAATTTTTATTACCAATATCCATACGCTAATAGGCTTTTTTACGAAACGGCAATGATGAGATTTATAACATTACATCTCTCGTGAAATATAAAATGGATAAAAACAAACTTTCCTTCTTCGTAATTATTGTCATTAATCATATGCTACTTAAATAAGTAGTTAATAATAATATTAATTAAAGCATTTCTATTTTATTTGCCACGTCCATTTCATACTGTAGTACTACGCACTAAGCATATTCCCATCTTATTTTTTTTTATAGATCCGTAGATCATTCGTTGTTGTTTTTTACATCACTCGCTTTACCAAAACTAATATATTGTGAACAAAAACAATCACTCAAGTTTACCGCTAACGATTCGATAAAATTATTATAAAAAATACACTAACATGAATCTAATGGTAACAATGTTGGTCACTATAATATGTGTATAGCACACTATTGTCGTACAGTCATATTTAAATTTAATTAAATATCTTCAAATAAGAACAGAGGCGTAAGTGAGAAGTAGCATATTGACTTACACCCGTGTTGTTCTTACTTGAAATTATATAGCTATAATCTACTTCGAATATATCATTATTTTTAATTATTATCAACATTCTCATTTATACCCTTAACAATGCTAAATTAATACAGTCACAATAACAATGAAAAAAATATATAATATATATTGAATAAAAAATCTATTCACATTTTATCTAAAATTTTATAATATACTGTATTCGTTATTTCATCAAAAAAGGTTGATATGATGTTCATGATATTTCCAAAAATTTTACATTACGATATATTTTGTTGAATTACAGAGTTAATATATTTTTTTAAAACAGCCCTAAGCCTTAATTATAGGTAAAAGAAGTCATATATTATTGTCTCGGTTTATATTGTAAGTCTAATATTATTATCAAACGTCTTCATAATAATTTTACATAACAATATTGATATCGAAATCCGTTAAAACGTTTACAACAACCTCGAAATACGTTTCTTACTTACACCATTAATTAACAGCCATTTTTTTTGTTTATTACTACTTAAAACTGCTAATATTTAAATTATGTATACATGTAAGAAGTTACACATACTTCTTTGGCGTTACAAAAAAAAACTCCATACAATTTTATTGTATCCCGCGTGTCAACAACATGATAAAGTTAGCCATTAACAATAATGTGAATTCATTTCATTTTCTTTTAATTGTGTAAATATAATTTAATGCTGATAAAAATAACGTTAAATTAACTTTACACAATAAAAAAAACTCTCATCATTTCTAGCTAACTTCATCACGCTGCAGTTCGGTCACGTGACGCGTGACGCTAAATTTTATCCTCCCCTAAACGCGCCAAAAAATTATAACTTCAAAAATAACTCACAAATGTAATGAATTAATTCTACACAATAATTTTGGTTAATACGATGTAAATGAATATAAATGAAATGAAACATCTGGTGTGGGTCGCTCTACTATAGTCGATGTAGGGTCTAGGGTCGTCGGTTGGGAGGACCTTTGCTTTTGTTTGACCCTTTCTTCGCTTTTCATTACGTGTATTATTTGAAGGTGGAAAAGCATTTATGTTGTAAAAATTGAACGCATTGTTTAGCTCAGCTTGACGCAGTTCAGATTCAAGGGCGTTATGGTTTCCTTGGTCATGCTGCTTCTTGAGATGTCTTTTCGGAGGTTGCGTGGTCGTCACCGTGGTGGTTGGTCGCGTGGTCGTTGTTGTTGTAGTCGTCGTCGTAGTTGTTGTTGTTGTTGTTGTGGTTTTCTGTCGCGTCTCTGTTGATAATAAATGTAAATTAGTTAGTTAAGAAGACAGTTTTTCAAGTATATGAGTCTCCACGAGAACGTCTTATTTTAAATAGTATTTTTTTTGTAAAAATATTTTTTAAGCTACATACATCATTTTACTAACAACACTAAAAATTTAACAAAACTATAACCCGACTACAAAAATAATAATAGTATGTGAGATTCTAAAATTAATGTCTGTCGGTAGGTTGATGTTTCTATTCTTTTTACACGATTGATATTTATAACTGCCAATAGATAGCGCGAGTAATATTAAAATGTGCCAAGTGCGTTTCGAGCCACGCGCAGTGTAGGGTTCCGTAGTTGTCCGTCACAATATTTTTGTTTTTATTTCATTTTACGACTCTGTCCACGTGATTGATATGTATACCCATACTAAATCACAGCTTTCTAGTACTAAAAATCTCTGAGCTAAGCGGAGGACAGACAGACGGACATGGCGAGACTATAAGGAATCCTTGTTGACCTCGGAACCCTAACAATTTAAATATAGTATAAAATTGTCTTTCTGTCGCTGGGTATTATATATTATTTACATTTAATATTGTACTATATTTATATTAATGAATATTCTCCTCTTTCATTTGACATCAAATTCGAGAGGGTAGATATACCCAAAAAAAATATAACCTAAGTCATATTAGTTATATTCGTATAAAATATAGCCTTTGTCACCCGAACCATAATGAGGAATCGATTGAAACCTCATTCATCAAATTCGGGTGAGTAGTTTAGGCGCTATGGTGGGATATGTGTAAATACAAACATATATATATTGCTAAAATCATTATAACCCTTCCTTTCGGATTTGCCGTAGTCAGGTAAAAACAAGAACCACAGGATGCCTTGTAGTATATAACAGAGAAGCGTATTATTCTTTAAAAGTATAATGTTAGATTAAAGCTTGTGCTTTTGATTAAATTATAATCTTATCATTACCGCTTATCTCCTATGGAAAAGCGAAGCGTAATGATATGTCACATAGATTCTTCTTCGGTTTCAGTCTTAAATTAATCTGAAACCTATGAATTGATTCAAACCTACAAATTGACAATTTTATTATATAAAATATACAGAAAATAAGAAATTATACAAATAGTATATTTATTATAATGACGATTTGATGAATTTATTTGTCGGCGTGAAATCAATAATTT
This sequence comes from Saturnia pavonia, assembly GCA_947532125.1. NCBI lineage: Eukaryota > Metazoa > Arthropoda > Insecta > Lepidoptera > Saturniidae > Saturnia > Saturnia pavonia. Next base: position 10,169,904 of record OX383905.1, on the reverse strand, counting down.
GGTTAAAATTATAAGTTAGTTTAAACATTGCTAATGTATGATAGTAGAAGTTACAAAATGTTACGTAAACATTATTATATTAAGATAGCACAGTTCTGAAGATAAGTAAATATATACAATTATTACAAAACTCGAGAAAATATTTGTTTGAATGCACAAGTCTCTGGAACTACCAATCAGTTTTAAAGATTTCTTTAACATTTTCATCCTATTTATTATGGAAGAATATAGGCTATATAACTTCACGCTAAGACTCTAATGACCGAAGCGGTAACCAGGAACGTTATGCAATCTGGAAAGCTGTAAGCAAGTACGAGAAATGAGAACAATTACGATAGGCAAAACGGGTACGTTACCGACGGAGCGGTGGACGGTTAGCCGAATAAATTGAACAAGGGCGAAACTGTGGGGCACAGCTAGTGTAAAAATAAATTTACCTTTTAAAGTTATAACACCTTCGGCTCTTCCATATCTGTTAATCGCAGAACAAGTGTATTCGTCGAAATCGCTCTTCTTAAGATGGGTGATTGTTAAATTCATCCGCAGTGCGTATTCGCTCAGGACCTCCTCTGATATTATGTACTTCGAGCTGTTCAGAAGTTTTCCACCTAAGATAAAACACATATTCAGATATAATTTAATGGTGGCGGTTGAGTTTCTTTTTTTTTTTTTTTTTATATTAGCTCGGCACATTGTCAGTACTGTTCCCTGATAATAAATTGCACAGTACAAACACAACTGCGACCATCAAGAGATCTAAGTCCATCGAGGGTCGCCGCTGTCATGCCGGCCAGCATAAATATCTCCACATTACTTTTAAAGGCCCAGATGTCGTAAGAAAGAGGGAACACGCTAGCTGGGAGCTGGTTCCACGTTACGCTGGTTCCACGTTACGCTGGTTTCACGGTACGACAAAGATAAGTCATAGAGAACTTTTTAATTCGTGGCGAGATGGAGGCTACTGTGAAACTGTATGTTAGAGTGGGTGTTAGACCGGCGGAATATCGATGTCTATAATGTCCGACATGAAACAAAGATTTTTTCAGATTTCGTGTATATTTACTAATTTTAACTAGTGACACTGCGGCTGACAGTGAAGGGAAACATCACGAGAAAACCTGAATGCTTTCGAAATATTCCTTTAGTACCATTGTATGTGAGAAAAAATATAGAACACTTGATTTCGCGTCGTATGAAATTGCCAACATGTCGTGGGCTGGCGTGGTGATTAATCTCGTTCTTTCCTTCGGGAAGAGGCCTCATTGGGACACTTACAAGCTGGTGTTGATGATGATTATTATTATTTTATAAATGTAGTTTGATCGCTTTCGTTATATAACCGGAGAGGTGTCTGATTAATAAAAGACATTGTTAAATGTCCCATAAACAAAACGGACACTTATCTCATTGAGCTCGTCACTGTACCGTCTACAAAAACACAATGGACTCGTTTTCTTTAATTATTGCGGCACGTGCTTGCACCGTGCTTTTCTGTATAAGAATAATTCTATCCCTGAAGATACAAAAATGACGTTATCTAAATGACTATATTAGTTTACTACTATTCTAGTTCTATCTATAGTACGCTTTAAAATCCCATAGAGTAAATTGACAATCACTGATGTCAAACTTGACAATAATGTTGCCACATTCATTTTTCAGTGTTGTGCTACCGTATATTTTACGTTACAATTATTTAAATTGATAGATTTCAAACACTGAATTGAAAGTTTTTATTTATAAATGAAATATTGTGTGTTATTCAATATACCCGATAATTTAATATTATCATAACATAAGTTAGGAAACTATAAAATGTATATAAGCAGAATAAAAGCAAAAAAAAATGGTTTCTTCGGTTGGCCCACGAGGTACGCGATTTTGTCACCCTTATTAGGCATACACAATGGAGGGTTTAATATTTTTTTCAAATTTATCAATAGTTATACGTAGTACGGTCTTACGATTAATTTCAATTAATGACATCACTATTTCAAACCACAATATAGTTTACTTCGTGGGAATAAAAACGCACCTTATGTATACAATAAGAATGAAATATATCAGATTGATAAACTCTAACATCGTTTCACAGATAACTATGAAAGTTGAAGATTTTTATGTTATCCCTGATCACTATAGATGGAGCTGTGGTTATTAACTACTGCAAAATGCAGAACAACGTCTATGAGGTCAGCTAGTGACATATAAATTGTATTTATGCATTGTTAAACGGTTTTTTAATCATCATCAACATTTTATCTGAAAGACGTTCACTGCTACAGACCGCCACAAAGACGGGTCCTGAGCTATTCGCATTCAGCGGGTTCCCGTAACCTGCACGTAGTCATCGGTTCAACATGTGCCGGTGTTTATTAATAGTTCATATGCACATATAGCTTTGTGGCTCTAGTAAGATCTATACTAACGTTTATCTACCTGCATATGGTATAACATTGTGTTTGTTTTTTGTATCGTACTGAAGAACTGTAACTGAGGATTTTATCAAATATCTATAGTATGTCCGACGCTACACAGTAGGGATACTGTAGAAAGATTATCGTCTTCTTAAAAGCTACGTAAAACGATGTTATATAGATTCACATAGTTACCTAATTGTGATTTTCCTTTCTGCCAAGTATGCAAAGACTTGGGTGATGCCTCTACATAGCACTGTAGAGTCACTTGCATATCAATCGCTCGCAATACAACTGGACTGGCTACACGAACTACTGGCGCAACTGTATACAAAAAAATCCATAAATATTAATAAAAATGTTAAAAACATAATTAAAAGTACCTTTTTGGAAAATAATTAATAAGTGAAATATATTACTGATCCACTAAATATTTAGTTTTATAGCAGTTAAAAAATATATTTAATATAGTATTTATTGAATACTAAATAAATATTTTGTAAAAAAAAATATTGGTAAGAAATAATCTGGCTCAAATCTAAATCTGCTGATATAATAAATAAAATATCAATAAAAGTAATGTACCTTCTTAACTTTATTTCACTAAACAAAATCTTGACAAATTAACTTTAACTGGCTTAAAATTTGGCGTATCCAATTAAGGAAAGTCTTAAAGGCATACAAACTTCAATGTTATGTTCCGCTGCATACCCGAAGAGTTTAGAAGTACGGAATAACTTTAATCAATTCGCATGCATCATTTAACTCTAAAACTTAAATATTTCATGTCATAAACTGCGAAAAATGGTAAACGGTTGACTTTGTATTCTATTCTAAAAAGTAGTAAAACTGAATATTTCCAGAGCATAATACGTAGTAAAATATAAAATCTTATGAGATACGACACAACTGATGAGCCAGAACTATACAAAGTAAGAGAAAGTTCAACAAAAAATAAATGTTTACTCACAAAATACGGTGAGTTCGTACCGTCGACTCTTCGTCGGCGGTATACCGTTAGCAGCAATGCACAAATATGTTCCCATGTCGGAACGCTGCAGCCCTTTCAATGACAATGTTGAACCTGCGTAGATGTCTACCACTGCACAATACAAAATCATATAAGACAAAGAACTCTTAAAAATAGCACAGCAATTCCATTTTTTAAATCAGAAACGCTATTTTTTTCTACTTTTTATAATTATTTTGATGCCAAACATATTAACTTCCTATTTTTGATTAACATTTATAAAAAAACATTAATAATTAGTTTGATTTCTTAATTCCGTCAAGGAATTGGTTTTCTTTAATATTATTAGCTGTGTACGCGTTTTTTTACGCAGTAATTTCGTCCTACCATATTTTTGTTCGGATATCATCATTACTAGAAGTATTATTGATAATTTAATTATTATAGATTATCAATTGTGGAACATATACTTCCTGTGTACAAAAGTTAATCAAAATCGGTTGAGAATTAATAAAAACATTTTTACTAAAAACATTCATTAATTAATTAATAAAAACATTTGAGATTTTAAACGAAGTATTTAGACAACCTAAAAAAAAAATATTTTATTATATTCTTCACCTATTGGTGCTCGGCGACAGATTTTCAACTTGAGGGTAGTAGTTATCCAGGCGGGCATTAAAAAATGCCCTACCACCATCCTATGGTTTCCTCATGATGTTTTCCTTCACCGAAAGCTCAGGCAGATTGCAGTGATTCGAACTCATCAATCGACGCGAAGTCTGTATTGAGTTTGGGTAATGTGGGTAGAATACTTCATTGACCCATTCATCTGTAATTTTACATCTGTATTACGGAAAACTTCTCATCGTATTGACTTTTTAATAGATGATAGATTGAAATTTGAGACGTGAGGTTAATATATCCACTGCATTTGTGTTTATACAAACTACTACATACTTAAAAGCCTTGAATAGAAATTATTTCATAAATAACGTCATTATTTAAAATTACAAATTGTTTTTTATTATATACGTCCATCAATATAATCACCGTACGCTTGAATGGAAGCTGGCGCTGGCAATACACGGTTTAACAGTGCCTGTCAAATTAAATTTAAACTGAAATAATTTATCGCTTTATTATGGTATACGACCTCTGCTCTTAAATCTAGGGCGCAGACATAAAATACTGCTTCTACGTTAAGCGTATAATATCAAAAGCGTGCCTTGTATGAAATTGTGTTTTATTAACGGGTTATAAAATTGGTTTGGGTTGGGATCGTTGGCAACTTGTTACTTCAGACGACGGTTCTGATTCAGCAATTCAGTTATTATTGTTTGCAGACTAATTATTTTCACATTTCATTCCTAGTTGGGCAATTTTCTACTGCTGAACACACTTTAAATTGACTTTACTTAGTTACCGAGTTCAGATCCAACTTTAATCATACTTTGATATAATAAATTATAGTATCGCTTCAGCGAAGCCATGAGTTATGAGTAACCTTACAAATATTTATTAAATCATGGATAATAACTAGCTGTATCCCACGGTTTCACCCGTGTTCATTTTATTTAACGAATTCTGTACCACGCCGCCGCGAACGCCTGTAATTATTCTCACTTCCAGAACTTGCCTACTATTTGCCAGATTGCTTGATTTTTATGGTTACTGCTCTGCTCCTTATGGACATAGCATGATGTTATAAAATTAATCTTATTTTTCCTCAATATATAGTCTATAAAGTGCAAAAAAATCAACTCTGTCTGGTATTTCCAAAGATTAACACGTTCCAACAAACAACCAACAACAATCTCTTGAGGTTTATAATACTTGTATTGTATAGATAAACATAACTATATGATTTAACAATAAGTGCGACCAGAACCCATTCCTATATCTAACTTTATAACTTTAAAAGGTCCAAAAGTTGCAGTTATTCATTGGAGTACAGTACTTGAAAGGCTAAGTAACAGATTCAAGAATCAGTTACTTTAACAATAAACCGTATACTTAATTTGATTAGAATATTGATAATCTCTCTAGCACCGTTGCGAAACTCGATGAAACGAAAAACCGACAGAAAAAAGATATAACCATATACATCTATAGGATTTAGCCTACAAGAGTACGAGATAGAATACATTTAAATTATGCACGGTCAATGCAATTACTGACTTTCATGATTGTGATCGTCGTCAGATTGGCCCAGTGGCATACGCATGGTCGATAGTTCGAATCTCGCTGAGTAGGGATATTTAAAAAGTTTTTTTTTTTTTTGTAATATTTTTAATTTTATATTTTTTTAAGTTTTAAACAAAAAGTTGTTTCTGTAGGTTTCACTTCTGACACGTTTAAACTGCTGCACATAACTTTTTTTAATTCTAGTATCACCAGTACGACTAAAATGATACTTTTGATAACACAATAGGTCCACAAACACAATTGGCAATTACTGAATAAAATCAGAATCAAATTTACTAACTTATCAAAAGAATAAAACTAAAAAAATACTAACCAAACGAAAATTAAAATCTTCAACATCAGTCAAAACTTCAAAAAAAAAGATAAAACTTCAAAGATTTTTCAGCGTCAAAGTACCTAATACAGTCTTCAAATATGTTTACAGCAACGTTCTATCTTAATCACTTTAACTTTATTGGCCATTCCCTTGAGTTATTTAAAGCAGCCATTTGCTTTGTTTCATTATGAGTAAGCAAAGTAATTGACTTCACATATATTTAGGCTAGGTATTTTTAAGCCCCGACGAAAACGATTACAAGCTTAACGCGCGTAGCTATGTGTACGTCTGTGCCATGATAGCTTCCAAACGGCTGAACGGATTTTGCTTTTAATCAAGAGCGTTCTCAGCTATGATTCAAGAAAATCTGTTCAGCCGTTTTAAGATTATGTTCTTTTCTAGTTGATGAATGGATGTGATCATCTTTCATAGGTCTGATCGCGATCAAATTTCATATTCTGCAACTTCAATTATATTGGAAGAACATGGGAACCTTGACCTGATAGAGCATCATCATCTGAAATTTGCTTAACTACTCATCAACTTACAATAGAGGTATCGTGTTTGGAATGGTTGAATCATTGGAATGGTCAAAATGAATAGTTTAGACCGGCAGAATATCAATTTGATGTCCGCAAGTTCGAACCCAAGCATGTACCAGTGAATTTTTGAGAATTCCCGTACATTTACTAATTCAAATTGGTCATAGACAGAATGAATAGGTCATGGTTTATAAGCTGACGGTGAAGAAAAACATCATGAGTTAACCTGGACGGTCGTAATATGTTCTTGTAGTACCAGTGTTTGTGGGAATAATATAGAACTCTTGATTTCTCAGTGTTTAAAATCGCCAATACGTTGTGAACTGGCGTGGTTATTAGGCCGTGCTTTCCATTGCCCAGCAGTGGGACACTAAAAGGCTGGTATTATATTTATGATGTATATATTATGTATAAGTTCATTTTATTATTTAGCATAAACACTTTCGACATACCTACATTTTCTAAGTTCTTTATTTCTGAAATAACTAGATCCACTGGCCACTAATAAATTAATTCCATGCATTTCTAATTATTTTGTAACATTCATAAAAACTTGATATATTACTCGTATAAGCACGACTCAAAATCTTTATTTTGAACTACTTTTAAATCTTTAATTTTCACTGATAGATACAATGTTCATTATGTGACATTCTTCAACTGTTCCGTGTCATAAAACTGACGATTTTAAATCGATATTTTTACATAGTATAATAATATTATGATTTTTTAATCGAGACTGTAGTTTTTATATGATTTCACATATAATCTACCAATATCTGATTAAATATTTCATAGAGATCACTTAAAGTTAATTTAGGGTTTATTTCTAACCCCAAATAATTCCTATTTAAATTACCTGTGACCAAAACCGCGGAATAACAATATACCCTATTGATATTTTAATTGATAAGAAGCCCATAACCCTATAAATGTATTGTATTAGTAAAGAAGTTTAGCTAGGAATACAGAAATTTATTTGGAGATTTCTCTCTACTAGGGAGAGCCTGACAGGTAGAAAACCTCCACCCTCCAGATGATCGCAGCCAAATAACCATGTGTTGTGTTCCTGCGGTGTGTAAGGTTTCCAGAGCTCCTTGGAAGGGGGGTTCAAGGTCAGCAACGCGCTAGTGATACCTATGGTATTACAAGCGACCATAGGCTATGGTAGCCGCTTACTATCGGTCGGGCCGTAAGCTTACTTGGCACCTCTGTAGTATTAAAAAAAATCGAGTTAGGAATACAAATTAAAATTTTAACTTTTCCGTAGATACTTAAATGTTATCTGTGTTCTATTATTTAAAAACTTTCCTTAACTTCCGTAGAGAAACCGATGGTTATTTTCAACCCAAATTGGTTTTTCCTCCAATAAAAGAAACGGAAATAAAGGAAAAGGAAAAGGCGAGCCACTTGAAACGTAATTCTTACATATTTAGTGAAGCGTGTTTAACATGTCCAATTAATATAAAGCCAGAGCGGGTTCCACCAGTCTGTTAACTATTAAAACCTCCCTACGTTTACTGAGGTACCGCCAGTCTTTTGTTTACGCTTAATGGCTTAAATAAAATGGGTCAAATTCGTAAAACATCGCAGCGCAAAGGTTTTAAATAAGCTAAACGAGATGAGCAATTATACTCTTAATACAATTATATTAAAGTATAAATTAGAACATGTAATTACACGACAATAAAATAGCAACCGAGTTCCGGTGTGTTAAAACGGCTAGTCCTATAATTGCTATTAGGCGATTTTGCCCTTTCACTTAGTGTTTAGCTGAACCATAAAAGGTGTGACTGTTAAAACTATAAGAGATAATAACGTTTGTAAGGACAAGCTTTCACTAAGCCGTTCGTTTAATTTCCTGACCGAAGCCCGGATTGCTTCAATATTTTGTTTAAGAAGTAATTGAGTTTTTTTGAATGCGATTTTTCCACGGAAATGAATTTCAGTCGTTATCTCCACCTCGGCCCTGTTGTACAGACTAAAAACCAAGAAGTTTTTATTTAAAATTATGCAGTATTTATTAAACGTTTAGTTTTTTTTCAGAGACCAGATTTTGATCATATCAATTGACGCATTTATAATAAAGTCTAATTAAATACTTAAGGATCGTAATTCGTGTAACAGTATTTATATTTTACTAGTAGACCCGGCCACAAGACCCCTATAAATACGAAAAAAAATTGTTTTATCGATCGCTACCACACTTTACAGGATCACCCGCTGGTACAATATGAAGATATTCTGAAAATTTCATCAAAATCGCTCCAGTCGTTTCGCAGTCCAAAGGGAACATACATGCATACATGCTTTTTTATATTACCATTTTTTTTAATTACTTGCATGGAAAAAAAAACAATTCTACTGTGGCTGTCCAAACCGCCTTCAAAGATTTTATTGATTCTCGCTCCCACAATTTTTTCAGCAATGGAATCTATGAACTAACTATAAAATGGCGAAAGTGCATAGATAAAAATGGTACATACTCCGATTGATTAAATTTTTAATTTCATAAAAATTCATTATTTTCCGTTCCAAAGGTAATATATAACGTAACTAATTTTTTATCTCACTCGTTATACGAGTATTCTACTAATGTTATAGATATTTATTTGAATAATTCTCAAAATATGTGACAATTGGCACTATTTATAGTTAACTTTTGACATTTGCGACATTAACGCGCTCTAGGCTCTGTCCTCTAATTTTCAAACACCTATAATAAATTACGATCGTTCTCCTTGTATCTAGGCGACGTAGTGTACGTAGTTATGATACGACTGAAGGCAAAACTAACCAAGACATCTTCCAATCATAAAGTAATTTAAAAAACGTTTCAAAAAGATACGTGATCAACTATAATATGTTATCCACAAGTCTAGTCATGCCACTAACCTTCACAGAAAACTATACCCTTTTTCGTATCAAGGTTTTTATTTACTCGTAAAAAATCTAAATATTCACTGATGTGAATATCACTGATATATTCACTTCGTTCCATCATTATTCGGCCGTCATTCGATTATTATATTCTGCGTGTATATGAAAACGAATTTTTCCAATATCTTCATAAATCCCATAAAACTCCAATGTTTTAACCACGGCAGCACCTGCGTCCGCTTCAGGCGGGCTTTGAATGCAAAATTAGTCTTGTTTCTTTTTTACCACTTAGACGGATCTCGTGCGATACGAATAAAATTCAAAGGATTCAATGTGAAATTGATATTTTATTGTCTAATGCGTTTTAAATACCCAAAATGAATTATTTCCTGTATCTACGGTATAATGAAGGTATACTGTTATCGTAAAAAATCACAAAATATACTAGTAGTGATTTTTCTCTACTTAGGGCAGCCCGACTGGTGAAATACCATACGGAAGATTGCTACATAACCTTGTGTTGTATTCCTGAGTAGAGCTTCCACAGCTCCTTAAGGAAAGGAGGTTCGAAATAAGCAACTCGCTAGTGATATATATGGTGCTACAAGCGTCCATAGGATACGGTAACCGCTTAACAACAAGCGGGCTGTACGGTTGTAGGCCAGTTTGGTTATATAATCAATGTTTTTTAGAATTGAAGCCTAAAAACTTGATATATTTATTTACCTTTTAGTTCTTTTCCATTATCGTCGCGGAACACAATATTCCGGCCCAATGTCCGTTTCCACAATATTTTGGGAGCTGGAACCCCGGTCGCTGTGCAGCGAACCTCGACGGAACCACCCTCAGACGTGTTTGCCTCCGAACTGTCGTCATCGGCTATATCAGGCGGTATCACGACTGATAAATTACCCATCTGTCAAAGAATTATTAGTCGTAAGTAATAGCTAGATTGGATTCACATAAAAAATGTATTGTGTATACATATAATAAATTCGAACGCATGTAATAAGTTCTAATAACTGAGCTGAGATCTAATGGGTCCCAAGTTCCAGAGCGGTTCCTTTAATTATAGCTGTAAGAATGGATGTTCTTCAATTAATTTACAAAAAAAATTGTTACATTCTTTGATATCAGAATTATAACTTGACAAATCTTGTTGTTAATAAATTGCGATAGAAAATTTTGACTCCTTTAATTAAAAATTAACGTAAATATATTATTGGCGTAATAAATATAATAAGTAATAAATTTATAACCCAATCCAAGTCAGTAATAAAAATTCAACTTTTCGGACCCGAATAACACAAGAATTATAATAGGTTTATTTGGGATTCTAGGTGTTCAAGGAACCTCTCTTAAATATACAAAATTTTCAATGTATATTTTTTTATTTATGGAGGGATCGAAAGTAGCTCGAAATGATTCGAGTAAATAAACACATTGTCTGGTGTGTCGCCCTGTTCTTTTCCGGACTTGGCTGACACTTCACACCGTGTGTCTAAATAGTGAAGTGTCGTTGGCGGCGCCAAGGGTTTAAAAAAAATGCAATGGTTCTTAAGCAGGTTTACTGTAGAATAATCATAGGTCTTACAGTTCTCTTATATAATCTCTGATCCTGGTTGCTGTTTATAAATTAATACAAAAACATGTTGCAATTCGCCTAGTCTAAACACCAAGTGCAAATCGCCAATTATAGTCAGAGCATCCTGAGTAAATATACACTCATCAGAGACTTCTACTTGTGTATCAATTAACATGTCGTAATAAGAGAGGGTACAACCTGTATAATTAGATACTTCATTGGCGTAACAAAATAAAAACAGCTCCCATAATTTTATCTCACAAAGCAACATAATGACGTGAGCCATCAATGATAATAATGTGAATTCATTTTACTGAATTTAATTTTATTTGGTAAAAATAATTTTACGTCCTATAAATAACCATAAATTTAATATTAAATGATTAATTATCGTGAATAATCTGTTTATTTATACACCGTTAAATTAGTTTCGCAGCTCATATACCGTTAAATTACTTTTGCAACTCTCAATTTTACCCTCTATTAAACACGCCGAAAGAAGTACTATTATTTCAAAAAGCTTAATCAGAATAGTATGGAAAATTGATGTACAAAACTTTCATGTTATTTAAACTAAAATATTGTACACGTGTTTTATAATTCTAATTATTTGTCATCACACCAATCCATCACTGAAGGGTTAACAGAAATAATGTAGAGCTATTTAATCGTTCGTCTTTTTCATAACAATTATAAGGAAAGCTATGTTATTTTTGAAATACTATTAGCAAATTATAATACAATCAAGAACAGTACAAATTAGTGAAAATGAACACTCAGAATAAAACAATAACTACGTTATTTAAAAGTAATCACTAAATTATATCGACTATAAATAATCCTTTTAGTGTTTGTTCTGTAATATGGAATATTATTTACTATTAGCTTTTTATTAAAAGCAATATAGTAAATTCCACTAATGTCCGGTTTGTTTAATCGCTTATATATAAATTAAAACAACGATTAAAAATACAAACAAAAAATAACACAATTTTTACGTACAAATAAAAACATGAGCCTATCGTTTATTACTACAATAAAATTATATTGTTAAACAGAACACAGCTTCAATTTATTTCCATATTTAAATTTAAAGTACTCTAAATGAAAGGTACGCGTACCCGTTAATATTTTGGCGGCGTATATTAATTAATTACAGTAATGTCACACACGAGTTTCTAATTAAATCACCTCGTTATATTTCTAGTAATTACTGTATACAGAAATACACAGTACTGTTTATATGACGAAACAAATATTCGTCGTAAAAGGTTAGAAAAATTTTCACTCGCCTAAAAAACTAAAACTAGTTCACCGAAAACACTACACTAGTACACCTAAAAAACTAGTTCTTTTTTTTACTTATTTTAGTCATATTTGTACATCTAAAGTTTAAACATACAGTACTATGTGATAAAAAAAAGTGTTTCATTATTAGGTAGGATAGTCTAGTAGTCTCGCGAGTAATATTGCCGCTGGGGCAAATTTATAGTTCGTTGATAATTCTATTCTTATTCTATTGTTTCCTCTACGCTAAACTGAGTGAAGATCAATACGAGTGTACTAAATGAAAATAAGCTTGGAAAAACCTCAATCAGGTAAAATAAAAACAATTTTCAATATAATTTTATCCCATGGTAGTTCTCGAATGTCAAGTTTGAACTGAACAAATTAAAAACAAAATCAATATTGACACAGAGACTGAGAAGGGAGGTGGTACACAGAAAATTTTTGGATTTTTTGCTCAACTTGGGGCAACCTGGGCAAATACTTTTAACCTAAATCGCAGTCATATAACCTTGTGTTGGTGTTACAAGCATTCATAGGCTAAGGTAATCGCTTCTCATCAGGTAGGCCATAAGCTTGCTTGCCACCTTGTAAAAATGGCAGTCCAAAATTTTAAAATAATGATAAATTAAACATAAAATAGAAAACATAAAAAAAAACAATAAGAAGAAAGACACATTACAATTTTATATTATTAAAATTAATAAAGACAATATTTAAAAAAAAAGATTATCACACTACTGACTTCGACGCAAGGTAGCAAATCATGATGATAAAATATTCAATAAATTACCAACCTTTTATTTAACGCTGTATAGAACTTCCATTTTACACCAGTAAGTTAATGTATTTAGGAACCATATAAAAATAAATATGAGTCCATTTGAACTACTAGTATATTTAAGATATAGCTAGTGGTAAACATTTTAGATTCATCGTCTAAGTACGTGTGGAAGTCCCACGCTACCCAACTGTTATATTAATCGGGAACATAACCGCTATAGTGGCAGTCGGACGGCGACGCAAACAAAGGAAAACATGGTCATTACAGTGCGCTCTCACGAGAAAACGACTAAAGAATCGTTTAGTGTCGCTCCCAAGAAGGATTCCGATCACGACCGCCGTCGGGAACGGACGTGTTTACGACCGCTCTCTGCCGCCTTTGTGAAGTTTTACGACCGACCGGCTTTGCTGCACACCTGCATCGCACCTGCGCCGCACCTGCATATCGCCGTCTCGCTCGCACCCATTGTGTCGCGTACTTTCAGTACGCTACACAATAACAAACTGCACTTTTAAGTGCAATTGTTTCTATTCGACGAAATCCACACTTTAGTGGTCGCTTGCCGGAAACCTCTCGGTGTCAACAGAAGGCAAGTGGGTGCGTGACCCAAGCGCCCCTCGGTTGCCTCCTTCAGAGACAAACGATAGTACTTGGTCGGGCTCAGGAACCTTGGCCCTTGATAGAGTCATAGTCAAGCCCTGAGTGTCTCCTTCCCACCCTTCCGATCCTGCTACACATCCATCCCCGAGTGTCTGTTTGGGCGTAGCTAGGTATTTATACCGGCTGCGTTCTCTGCCTCGGGCTTGCTAGGGACTCCACGTAGGCCCGGTAGGTTCTCATTCCTGCGTGTCATTGCACCTCGACTCGCAGGTCACTTTGCCGGACTCGGGATAGTCCGTTAAATTTTATTTGGCGCGCCCCCCTGCCCCTCCGGCGGGGAGGTTTATATTTTGTTTCGAATTCGGAATTCGAATTTCAAATTTTTCCCAGTCCTCCACACGCCACCGGAATGGCCGATTCTGCAGAAGCTCTAGAGCTAAGGAGGCTCCGTACCTTTCTCAAGGAGAACATACCCGACGCCTTGGTTTCCTTTAATAGGAAGTACCCACGCGTCCGTCCCGCGCCGGCACAGACCCCCGCGGAGAAATGCCGCCCCGCCGCACACTTCGTACCCCTCACCGCCGCGTCAAACAGAGTACCCGCCGCGCCGCGCCCGCGCTCGCCGCGCTCCCCGCGCCCCCCGCATCCTGACACGCGTGCCCCGCGCTCGCGCTCGTCTATCTCACGGGCGCGTTCGAGCTCTAAGAGCTCTTCTCTCCCGCGTCCCCGGTCACGTTCGCCCGTAGTGCGAACTTTCATTAATACGGCGAATTCTTTCTCGCCTTTATCTCCGGATCCGGAGATCCAATCGTTAATGCCGCCTTTCGCGCGGAAAATCGTAAATGTCCCCGCGATGGACACCGCGGTCCCCAACGAGACCATACTAAACGACGGTTTCATAACCGTCAAGTCCACCAAAAGGAAGGGGAGGGGCTCTCCGCCCTCTTCCCCTACACCCCAGGCCGCAGGAAAAGCACGCCGAACGAGCGAGAACACTCGCTCCGACCCCTCCTCCGCGCCCACTGCGGCCCCCGCACCCACTGAAGGGAAAAAACCCCGCCGCCCGCCTCCAATCACTATCCAAGACAAAGCGTCTTGGACGAAAATCTCGGACAAGTGCAAGGAGCTCAAGCTCCACTACACCGGGGCCCGGAACACCCCTTCAGGGATCCAGGTCCAGGTGTCCACCTCCGATGACCACAGGAGGCTCACTTCCCTCCTGCGGTCGAACAGACTAGGTTACTTCACCTATGCCCTCGAGGAGGAGCGCCTCCTGCGAGTGGTTATCCGTCAGATCCCGGTCGAGATCACTCCCGACCAAATCTCAGTCTCCCTTAAGGAGCAGAACTTCCCAATTCGTGAGGTACACAGGATGTACAAACACACCACCAGGGCACCATACAATATGGTGCTTGTCTTTCTAGACAAGTCCCAGGAGGGCAAGTCGATTTTTAACCTCTCCGAGGTGTGCGGTCTCACCGGAATAACCGTTGAGCCGCCACACAAAAATAGAATCCCGTCGCAGTGTCACAACTGCCAGCTCTACGGACACTCTTCCCGTAACTGCTGTTTCCGCGCTAGGTGCGTCAAGTGCCTAGACGACCACGCCACGAAGGAGTGCCCTCGCACTCCTGGCACTCCAACCCCGCCCAGCTGCGTTCTCTGCCAGCAAACGGGACATACCGCAAATTATCGCGGTTGTCCCCGCGCCCCACGCACGAAACGCCCCCAGCCAGTCAGACAGGCCACCTTTCCCAAGGTACCTGTCGCTCGGCCTCATATCCAGCCTCTAATGTCTCTAGAGGCTTTCCCCAGCCTTCCAGGCACCTCACGAGCCCCAGTGGCACCAGCTCCCGCGCCTTTCGCACCCCTCCCACCCGTACTGGCCCCTCCGGCCTCATTAATCAAACCCAAGCCTGTCAAGGCCGTCCCGGCCCCGGCAGCCCCCGCCACCTCAGCCCTCGGTTTCTCGTTGGCTGGCAAGGAGTGGTTCACCCAGCTTCTTCTTGTGCATGAAGTGCAAGAAATCATCGCATTCAACGCGGTGATTAACTCCAATAAGGACTTAGGATTGCTCAACGCAATAACCCAATTCCCGGGCATAGCCGCCACTATTCAACGGCTTGTCCGCGCCTCACATAGTCAAAATTAAAATGGATCGGATCAAACCTAAGAGTTTGTGCCTTTCCTTTTTTAATGCGCGATCAATTAGACCTCAGCGTGATCTAGTTGCCGCCTTCCTCCGAGAGCACCAAATAGACGTGTTTCTAGTCCAAGAAACATTCCTAAAACCCAGCGCTCGCAATCCCCGAATCGCGAACTACAACATTATTAGGAACGACCGGGTCCACGCTAACGGCGGAGGCACCCTCATATACTATAAACGCTCTCTATACTGCATAGCAATAGAACCTCCCGAACTCTCCAGTATAGAGGTATCTGTTTGCAGACTCGGTATGACTGGCCACTCGTCAATCATAATCGTCTCTGCCTATCACACCCCGAACAAAAGGCTTCTCAGGTCAGATCTGGAGGCTCTTTTTGCACTAGGTAATTCAGTTATTATAGCGGGTGACCTCAATTGCGGGAATGTCATCTGGAACAACCCGACTACCTCCCCGAACGGGAGGATTCTGGAGGATCTATCTGCCATTCTCGACTTTGATGTCATCGCTCCTTCAGAGCCCACTCACTTTCAGGGCGATTGTCGTCCATCTGTTTTAGATATAGCACTTTTAAAAAATGTCTCTCTCAATATAAGACTCGTACAAGTCGTACATGAGTTAGACTCCGACCACCGACCCGTAGTTCTCCACCTAGGTCAGCCTTCTGACCAGCATCCCTCCTCCGTCAAGGTGGTGGACTATGCGGAGCTAAACAGATATCTCTTGCACAATCCCTCATCCTCCAGTTTGGATAGAGTCCCAGACGAGTTGAAATCGACAGCCGATGCCGATGTAGCGATCGATGCCCTGGTCAGCCATCTCCAAAACGCCGTCAGTAAGGCCTCGAAAGAGGTGCAAGCGGCGAACGAACGCCGCTTTATACTTCCTGCCGACGTGAGAGCGCTGATCACGGAAAAGAACGCCGCGACTCGAGCACACGATTCATACCCGACTGCGGACAGTCGTAGGCGGTTAAACTCACTTCGGAAAACGGTAAAAAGCCGAATTTCCGAAATCCGTAATGCCAGATGGGGGGCCCTACTCGAGGGTATCCAACCATCCCATCTGGCTTTCTGGAAATTAGCACGCACATTTAAATGTGACGATACAGTCCCCATGCCCCCTTTAGATCAAGGCCCCGGCAAACCTCCCGCTTTCGATAGCGCTGAAAAAGCAGAATGCCTTGCCGAGAGCCTTGAAAATCAATGCTCTCCGAACTGCGTTAACATCGATTCCGAGTTCGTAAGCTCGATAGAATCGGCGGTAACAAATTCTCTCGCGGTCCCCCCGACAGATGATTTGGACTCGGTCACGCCTGAGGAAGTTATGTCAACCATTAAAGGCCTTAAGCCTAGAAAATCACCTGGTCCCGACGGTATCAGGAACGAAGTACTCAAACTTCTTCCTGATCACCTCATAGCTCTTTTGGTCTGCATCTTCAATGTAGCCATAGCCCACTGCCATTTTCCAGCCGTCTGGAAAAAGGCCATAGTAATAGGTATTCACAAGCCCGGCAAAAAAGCGTCGCTTCCCGACAGCTATCGCCCTATCAGTCTCCTTAACACGTTAGGAAAAGTCTATGAGCGGCTCCTTCTGAACCGGCTCCAGTCAATAGTCACAGATAAAAATCTTTTACCACCTGAGCAGTTTGGTTTTCGTGCCAAACACTCTTGTACCCACCAAGTGCACCGCCTCACGGAGCACATTCTTCAAAACTTCAACCGCGACCCAAAACCTCGCCCTACACTTGCGGTCTTCTTCGACGTCGCCAAGGCCTTCGATAAGGTCTGGCACGCCGGTTTAGTCCACAAGCTTTTGGAACTTCAAATCCCGGATAGATTAGTTAAAATCATACACGCGTACCTCTCTGACCGGACCTTCTGCTACCGAGTAGAGGGTGCTCTCTCTGAGCCTCATCCCATACGCTCAGGTGTTCCCCAGGGTTCCATTCTGGCGCCCTCTCTATTCAACTTATATATCAGTGACCTCCCTCGCCTCCCCGAGGTAGAGGTAGGTTCCTACGCTGATGACACAGTCCTGTTTAGTTCCTCGTGGAACAGACAAACCCTCAGGCTACGAGTCCAAAAAGCCGTAGATAAGCTAGGCGAATGGTTCCGTAGATGGCGCATAGGAATTAACCCCGATAAGAGTAGCGCTATCCTCTTTCATCCCACTCAAAGATTAGTTAAAATTCCCCCTATCAAACTATTTAATGTGGCTATCCCGTGGGCCAACCAGATCAAATATCTGGGTGTCACACTGGATAAACACCTAAATTTCAAGGCACATATCGATAGAGTGCGAAGGAAAGCCGGTATGGTCTCAAGCCGCCTGCACCCTCTCGTGTGCTCGAAGAGCAAAATGTCCCTCAGACATAAGCTCACGCTCTACAAGACTTGTATCAGACCGATCCTAACTTATAGTTCCCCAGTCTTTGCTCACATAAGTAAATTCACCCTCAATAAGTTACAAATAGTTCAGAACCGCTTTCTCAGAAGGGCGGTCGGTGCCCCTTGGTTCGCTCGGAACGTAGATCTCCATAAAGATATGGAAATACCTTCGATCGAATCATTTATAAAGTCCCTATCAAATAATTATTTTGAAAAAGCGTCGAATCATTCGAACCAGCTAGTAGTGGCAGCCGCATATCAGAACCCGAATCCAGACATCCGAATGTCTAACAAATATAGACGCCCGCGCGACATTTTATCTGACCCCGATGATAAAATCACGGAAACGAACGCGATTTTCCCGCCCGTATCTAATAACCAAGCGTGTTTGTGCCCACGCCCGCGTAATCACCGCTCGCTCCGCAGGGGGCGGGCGGCAAACTTCGCTCCCGCACACATATCTCGACCGCCTTCTCCTGCAGCGACTTGAGCCTAGGTCCGTTCCCTCGCTAGGGAGCCCTCAAGCCAGCTGCTCGCGCGATACAGTGACACTGCAATCACTAGCTACCGACATACATTCATTACACTGTATGAACACACATGCACTACACTCAGGTACATAGGTCTTGTAAGGGACCTTTTTTTTTTTTCTTTTTTGTGGATAGTTAGCCTTAGAAAATTTTTCAGATCACTAAATACATGTACGCGTGTCTCTTCCTCCCTCCCAGGAGGCAAGAGACATGCATACATGTATAGTTAGTTAGCTCGAATTCGCGTAGGAATTTAGCTAGGTCGCGTATGTTGCAAATACGGCAACAGCTCAAGCCGAGGTTCGGCCACTTTGGCACCCTTGCGCATGTTGCCCGAAATTTCTCGGCTGAGTGCCTTAAGCGCTCGCCAACAAGTCCGGTGAAACTGTTAAGGCCCCCGGGCCAACAGCATAGTCAGTTCGAAAAAAAAAAAAAAAAAAAAAAAAAAAAAAAAAAAAAAAAAAGAATGCTACTGCAATTTCATTTTCTCATTTTTAATAAAGCGTAATATTAAATTGTAGAATTGAGACAATACATATATATATATAAAGGAGCGCAATTAATTTAGGGAAACTTCTGATAACTCTTTGGTTGTTTTGACTAATAATTCTTTGATTTTACTTGTTAACATTATGACGTTCAGTTCAGGAAAAATACGTTTCGTTTTTAAATATTATATAGGTTATTTTTCGAAAGCTATGTACACCAGACGAAGTTATCAGTAGTGTCATATCAACGGTAAACGGGAAATTCTGAAATCTATAACCGAATGAAGTTCACGAGTACAAGCACATTAGTTCAAATTAATAGGATGCAAAACAAATCAATAATACTTTATTCAATTTAATCCCTTAGAAGACACTTATAAATTAATGATACCACCGGTTCGGAAAACATTTTATTGATCGAGAAGAGCTGGCAAGAAACTCGATTGGGTTTCTCAATATTTTCTTCTTTTTTTTTACTAAGATAAGCGTGTGAAATTGTTTGGCGGCCATCTTGGATTTTAGATTTTTTTGATGGAAGATTAAATTGCCCCGGGTTATCTATATTTTTTACTTTAGAACCATATCGCTATCTCTTTCAGTGTTTGGAGATCTTTTCCAAGCAACAAACTATTACGTAACAATTAATATTACCCTTCTTTTGGTTTCGTGGTAGTCAGGTTGTAAATAAAGTGATATCTTTTTACATATATTTTACTATAGCTTTCATGAAAATATTTCATTATAACATAACAACATTGTTGTAATTTCGGGTTCAGTAACAAATAACACGGGTTTTTTTTTTATCAAAACATGCCTTTTTACCATCTATTAATGATTGGTGTCTGCTGCGCTAGGACCGCAGTCATTAATCTAAGTTTTCTACCTATCAAGCGATACTCCGTTTTCATTTTTTCTTTTTTCTTTTTGCGAAGTATTTTTACAGTATAACTACACACAAGACGGTTTGTTTTTAAATAATTTTAAAATTGACACGAGTTAAATACTAATATTAAAATTCACAACACAGATTTGAGAAAAAGGCAGATAGAGCCTAACAGAACATTAAAATGTCCTAAACAATTTTAGTGTTAGTATGAAATTGTGTCAATTTTGAAAGATAACGTCATGCAAAGTCAATAGACCTTATGTTTTAATATTAATTAAAAATATGCCGTCTTGTGTGTACACAGTAAAAGTTCGTCCTGAAGACAAAAAAGGAAGCGAGAAAAAAATCGTTCCATAGGTAAAAAAGCTTATTTTAATATTATTTTCCGTGTTATTTTTTACTAATTACAAAACTGCAACAGTGTAGCTTCTTACACTGCAATATTTTTCTGAAAGCGAAAGTTAAACATATGTATGTAGCTTTGGATGATCATTTTATTTACAACCGAACTTTAATGAAACTAAAGGTAGGGTAATATTTGTCACGTAATAGTATGTTTATTTGACAACGACTTACAAACTCTGGATAGCGTCATGGTTCCAAAGTAAAATTATACAGAATTATCAAAAGGCGAACGTTTTATCCAGGACTTTAACAAATCTAATCTAAACTAATATTATAAAGAGGAAAGATTTGATTGTTTATTTGCATTGAATAGGCTCTGAAACTACTGAACCGATTTCAAAAAATCTTTCACCATTAGAATCCATCTTTATCGCTGATGAACATAAGGGATAGAATATTTTCAAAAAAGTTAGGGAACCGTATGAAAACTTCGATAATGTAACCCTACGTGTGAAGAAAATACCAAAAAAATCGTTATAGCACGTACGCTGCGGAAATTATTGACAATAGAGCAAAGTGATGTACTGCAATTTTATAGAGGACATCAATATCTACAAAAAAATCCATATGTCTAACTATTACAGTTATGTCACAATAACTACTTTTTTAAGTTAAAATATGCAATAGTAATGCCGTAGTAGTTTTGTAGATATGATTTTTTTACAGATGTAAGAAATAAAAATAAAATAAATAAATGTAAAAGAATACAAATAATATAAAAAAAATCGTTAAAAAACTTTCTCAACAAAGAACTCTTTGTTAGTAACAACCCCTGACGCAAAAAGAAAGGTTTTGTGTGTGTTAAATTTATACTTTTTGAAATTTATCTAAATACCCGTGCGAAGCCGGGGTGGGCCGCTAGTCTAATATATATATTACAAATTCGAATGTACGTTCGCTCGAATGTTTGTACATCAATCACGCTCAAACATTTGAAGGGATTCTGATGTTTGGCATAAAATCGTTTTTGTGGAATAGGACACTGTTTTATTACCATTATAATTTACAGATAATAGCTACTTTTACTACATTAGGTAAGTACAACATACATGTACTTGAAAATATTTTCATATTTTATTAATAAATTATAATCATTATTGAAATCTGGAGCATGAATTTTCTTAAATTTCTTATTAAAAAAGAAAACTTTTGGAGATTGGAGTTATATAATAAATTATATAGGTTTAATTCGGTTCAGAAAATG
The DNA here is from genome assembly GCA_947532125.1 of Saturnia pavonia. Taxonomy (NCBI): domain Eukaryota; kingdom Metazoa; phylum Arthropoda; class Insecta; order Lepidoptera; family Saturniidae; genus Saturnia; species Saturnia pavonia. The sequence continues at coordinate 10,148,247 of OX383905.1, read as the reverse complement.
AAAGAATACCAAACTGTTTATATAAATAATGATTTAACATTATCGTACATGAATAACAACGTCAGCCAAAACTATATTCAAATTTCTAAACAAAACATTAAAAATTGTTACGTAACCTCGTCTTTACATTACATACATCATGATAGGAATCTCATAGTTTATAAAGGGCAACCATACCTTTCTAATAATGTAAGAGCAAGGGTCCCTGAATGTAGCATGAAGACGTATTGTCCCCATTCCAGTGTACAGTGAGGCGACTTTGACAAAATTCTTGGGACGAACAAACTGACGAGTTACTTGCGGTATTTGTTGGCCGGTGCCCCAGGTAGGTATAACATAAATCGTTTCGTTCATTTTTAATGTCGAATATAACATTACAATACAAAACCTTGTATTTTATATATGATAACCAAATTGCTTTTTTTTATATTTACGTTACAAAAAAATTAACAAAACACCAATCAATTCACATTTATATTTTTAAGACTTGTAAAAACAATGTATAATGACTTTTTTGTAGAAGCTTGGCAAATTGACGGCACTTTTCCTGATCGTAAGCATAGCACGATCCAAACACAACGGCGACCACCAAAAGATTTAAATCTATCGGCGGTCGCCGCTGTCATGCCAGCTGAATAAATTTCTCTTCACGTTATTCTTGAAGAACCCGATATCGTAAGAAGGAGGGAATACATTGGCGGGACAATGGTTCCATAGTTTCACGGTACGACAAAGATAAGACATAGAGAACTTTTTACTTCGTGTCGAGGTGGAGGTTACTGTAAAACTGAAAATCCCAGCGCGTCTCTTTCTGTATTGGAAAGGAGAGGTCCTCATCTTAGATTAGAATAAGCAGCTCTTCAGATTACTCATCATTATAGAGAAGGTAGAACACGCTCAGCGAGGCATTGTTCCTGCGCAGCTGAAGCGGCTTGATATATTTGGTAACGTTTGCATCATTAACAATACACGGACAGCCCGTCACTGCAACCTGTCCAGAGCATCGAAAAGGTACTTTGCGGATCCATCCCAGACATGCGAACAGTATCCTATACAACACCGAACTTGTGCCTTATAAAGAAGATACAGTTGATCAGGCGTGAAAAACCGTCGCACCCTGTTCATGATTCCGAGTCTCTCAGATATAGTGGAGTTGACACTCCCGGTGTAATCTCTGAAATTGAGGTCGCTGCGAATATCTACTACTAGTATATTGAGGCTGTCACGCATTACTAGCGATACGTTCTGAACAGTAGAAAAGCGGAAAAGTGTTTTTTTTAGAAAAAAACGCGCACACCTGTGTTTTCTTGGCATTGAACTCAACCAATTTACTTGTTCCCCATGTAGGAATATGGTGCAAGGATTATTTAAGTTCAGTGACAAGTTCCTCCCATCTTTTTTTTATCTCCCTGACTGCATGAAGGGTTGCTGTCCGAAAGCCTTTTTCATAACATTTTTTTATAAGTTTTTCTCAGTGGTACCGTGTTCGGACACTACGTAGAATAACGTAAGTTTGAATTGTACAATGAATATGAGCTAGTTGCAAAAAAAGCCATGGCAATGTGACGCGGAATTTCCTAATGTTCGTCTGATTTGCTACCGCTCACAAGTCGAAGATCCTATGTGTACCTATGGGGGTGTGTTTCGGTAGCTGATCTTAAAAATCTAATCTATTTTTAAGCTTATCGTGCTACTTACTTACGATTACATAGGTCACTTGAAATCATGTGAGACTATGATGAAATTTTATGTAACCTATACAGAATACTGATATTGTTTGACAAAAAACAGGCAAACGGATAAAACCTGTGGTAAGTGTTTACTGTCGTTTATGAGCAATTTGCGAAACCACGAATATTAAAGTAGTGATTTCAATCTGAGAATTAATATTTAATTGTAAAGAAATGACGGGATTATATTTTATTTTCATTTAGAATATTATACAAAAGATGTTGAGAAAACAAAACTTGCTATTGGAATTAACAAGGTAATATATGTTTATAAGTATATACCTGTTTCGTCATCATAAATTGACTTATGATAAGGCTATTAAGTGTACCTACTTTAAAATAAAGTTGCTTAATGTTTTGCTTACTTACTCGTATTTCCGCCAAACATACACAACATAGGGAACAACTGACAAGGGATCAGTTGATTAGAAAGGACCATAATTCCGACTGCAGCCTTTTTATTATACAATTAGAAGAATTAAAAGCATTTATGAAAAAACCTTGCTTTAAGGATTAATCTGATAATTTTTCTTATGGTATCATGATTTCAGCTCATAATTTAATATCACTAATATAAATAGGTGAGGCGTTGGCAGTTAGCCTAGACATAGCGAAGGTGTTCGAGGACTTTTATTGAAGATGCCATCTTTCGGTGATGCCATCATCGTGCGAAACGCCAAACCACCTTTTGTGTGAGTGTGACCCACAAAAATCTAAACGTAACCAGATTCTGGGCAAACACGTGCTGCTCCCGGAATAGGTTCAGTTGCTCTCTGCCAAAAAAATCCTGCAGTACATCAAGGTTATAGGATTAGATGGGGAGCTTTAGTAAATTCGGGCGATCACAATAGATCTCATTGGCCGCAGTGATAGAGGACTGAATAAGCCTGTTTAGCCCCCTTTTAGAATAATAATAATAATGCCATCTTTCAAACCACCTGAGGGTTTGTGCAAATGGGTTCCCAGCTTTCTGTCCAGCATAAGAGCCGCAGTAGACGGTAACTGCTCCGAAACCATGGACATAACCGCTGGTATCTCGCAAGGCTCGGTACTACCTCCAACGCTGTTTCTCCTGCATATTAATGTTTTGCAGTACTGGAGAGGCATATTTCATAGGGCGTGCAAACATCCCTCGTTTCCTTGTGGTCGGAAGTCACAAACAACTTATTTCTGAAATCGAGAGTACTTTGTCTAGGTTCTCCGATCGGGATCGTGAGAATTTGGTTTAATTCAACCCTACAACCTGGACACCTGGATATATTACATTGGGTTAAAAACGTCCTGTGAGAATTGTCGACAACCCCAAACTCACAAGCGTCGAACCTTTAAGTCTAAGGAGAGACTTCACCTCCTTGTTTGTGTTCTACCGATTGTACAATGAGCTGTGTTCCGAGGAATTGTTCGGTATACCAGCGACTACTTTCCACCATCACACCACTTGACATCGGCAGGGAGTTAATCCTCACACTTTGGAGCCTAAATGGTCACGGACAGTCCGGTTTCAGAGGTGTTGCCATCCGTAAACGCTCTGAATATGGAATAAGCTCCCTGCTGAAGTTTTTCTACTGGATTACAAAATAGGGATCTTCAAGAGGGGAGTGAACAACTTTTTAAAGGGTCGGCAACGCGCATGTGATGTTTCTGGTATTGCAAGTGTCCATAGGCTGCGGTGACCGCTTACCGTCAGGCGGACCGCACGCTTGTTTGCCACCGTCGTGGTATAAAAAAACATTATATAATATATAGTAGATAAAAAATAAAGATGTTTATGACACCCGACGACTTCAATCTCGTTAAGGGCCAAAAACCAGTTAGAATTGTTACCTTGAACAAAAAGCCTTTGTTTTTAGAAAATGTAAAAAGTAATCTAAATATTTTTTTAAATAAAAACAATAGGTATGTTTTAACAATGGGTATGACTGGACTCTCTCGAACGTTATTTGGGCAACTATTTAAATATTACCTTGCTGATTTGAAAACCTCATTTAAAATACTGAAGAGAATAATCTTATTAATATTATCTTATAGAGATACACCTATATTAGTAAATCTGTACTTCTCTCTTTAAATTTAATTAGTTTTTCCGGATTTCCCGTTAAAAACTCTATATAAAGAACATTAATAAAGAATAGGTATATCATTAAAAAAATCTGTCTGTATGTCCGGATTTAGGTCAAATATTAATTCTTATGAAATTATAACATTTGAATTAAACCGAGGAGATTATGTCATTGATCAATTGATAGACTAGAAACATTTTCAATAATACTTTTAGAAATCGTAAATAAATAATTTCTTTAACGATATTAATATATAAAAATTTCTTAATCGATTTTGATAAGATTATGTACACCAGAAGAAGTCATTCCATAATTGATGGACTATAAAAATTATTGATAATGTCTACTTTCAGAAACCGTAAAAATAAATCATTCTCAATTGATTCCGGTGAAATTTTGTAGACAGGAGGAAGCAGACTCATTGCATAATTGATAACCTATAAGAATCTCCAATAATACATTTAGGAATCGTAAAAAAAAAACAATTCTCAACTTATTATTATGAAGTTTCGTACGAGCCATTTCTGAATTGATTCATGTTTTATTTTAATTCATAGCTATGTTATTTGGCCAGTTTGTAGGATATATTTTGTAAGATAAAATAACATAAGAAATAAGCAGTGACGATAATGGTGGATCACATACTTACATACATAATTTTAGACCCTAACAAGACCTACAAAAAAGTTAAGGATAGCATATAACTGTCTTCTAAGGATCACCCACAATAAGCATTTTTGTCTTGGTATTTTGAGTGGGGGCAGCATGATTCTCGCGTGCGCTGCGATGTGGTCTACGCGAGCGAAGCCGCGGGCAAGGCTAGTCTATAATATTATAGTAATATTGGAATTTACCGAGTTAGTTTATTAATCATATTTATAATACATCACCCATGTTATGTAAAATGTATTCTGAAGAAAATAAAGGAATGTACGTGTCGCGGCTGCGTGGACTTTGACAAAATTCCTGGCGAACATTGCACGCCTGTACGAACGACATTCTTCGCATAACAGAATGCACAGTTATAATTTCAAATTCCTGTCATTTTAAATTTTGTATATGAGCGTTCATATTGAATCTGAATTCAAAAGCGAGTTGTCACTATTATACGGATAAATTCTTTATATTATTTTCAGTGTCTTGTTGCAATGTTAGACGTATTCTCGCCGATGCGACACTAATGGCTATATTACACTACAATTTTACATAAAGGAAATAAAAGCAAGCTTCGATAATATACTAGTACTAGTATACAATATTACTTTTGTGTAAGCAAAATAGGTAATCATTTATAACCTCGTTTGAAATTAATCCTCATTTAGATTATAAAATGAGGTAAACTGAGCGTTCCAGAAAATAATTATGAATGGGAAAGTAATATCCTAAATTGTATGTTCCTAACGATGTAATATCATAAGTATGTACTTAATACTATGTAGAATGAATGTACTAAGAGAGTATTATAATTAAGTATATTTAATTTAAGCTGTCAAGGATGTGGGGGGATAACTGCATCGACTGGACAACTGTAGAAATAATTAAAGGTGCGTTCATTTGTTCGTAGCGTTGCACACATATGTCTTTCTACGAAGACCCTCAAGTAAAAAAGTTATAATGCCTTAGTAGATTAGTAGATTGAACGTAATTACAAATTAAATATATTTACTAAGAAACAATTTAATACGGTTATTCAAGAACGTTATTATTATAAGTTTACTAATAAAAACCTGGAAAATATAAGATACTATAGCGATCAATCGTTTTACAATTAAAAAAGAAGATCAATAAATCTGTCATTTATCCCTATAGAATAAATTCACATTTAAATATATTTAGGGCAGCCAAATGGAAAAGTTGATGCATGTACTTATGTGCGCATGTTAAAAAACTTCTTTGATATGATCAAAATTATGTTTAATTTATAAGAATTTAATTTATTGAAATATTAGCGGTGCACGCGCGTCTCCACACACGTGTGTTAAGCAGTAGTTATTTTTATCGTGTTATTTTATTTTTACACATATAATTGACAATCCATATATAGTCTATCAATTGATAAATGACATATACTTCCCGTGTACAATATTTCATACAAATCAGCTAATAACTTTTTTATAACGATTTCTAAACATGACACTTTTATAACGTATCAATTATAGAATGATGTGTATGCTTCCCGTCTACAAAATTTGATCAAAATCTGTTGAGAATTGATGTTTTTTTTTTAATTATTTTTTACGATTATTAAAAGATATAATGACAGTTGTTAAAGCCCATCAATTATAGAATGACTAAATACTTCCCGTGTATAAAATTACATCAAAATCGATTAAGAATTAACAAAAATATTTGGAAATTATTTCTTTTACGATCTTTAAGATCATTATTAAACATTCTTATAGCCTATAAATTGACCAATGACATAAGCATCGCATTATAAGAATCGGTACAGCCGTTTTTTGAATTAAATCCGGACATACAATCAATCAAATAAAAATTAAGGCCATATTGATGATCAATGTCCTTTAAATAGTATGTCTATTGGGAAATATGTAAAAAAATACATGTACAAACAGAACTACAGATTTAATAATAAAAATAAATATATATATATTTAAGTTAAAAAAATATTTAAATTTGTAATCTGTTTCTAGATGACACTGATATAACATTTTTTTTTTATAAAATCCGTGTGTGACATTATTACTAAAATAAAACAAGAGGTTTTTAGCAACAAACTTCATGGTGTCGATTTTTTGGATATGTAAAAATTCACTCTCATCATCTTTTCATAATGCGACTAAAGAAGTACCTATAATAACTAAAAACTTGGGACTTGATTTCTTAGGACTACGCAGTAATCGATAACTACAATAAGTAAATTTAAATACAACTTAGTCCAAGTTGGAGTATTATTAACTTACAGTTATGTATTATTTATTCCCCGTGGTTACCAATCGTAAAGGCGATATGCCAAAAAAATCAAATATAAGAATAATATAGAGAAAACTTTGAATAATAAAAATATTTTCTGGTAGACACTACAAATATTGATGTATTTTCGAGACGGCTTTCATCTTATTCAAGCGTGGAGTGGCAAACCCTTATGAAAAAGCAAATACTTGGGTACGGCGCGCACCTGTAGCCCGACACAACAAAGGAATGCTGAGTAACGCCTGTCGATTTTTCGGCTAAAAATAATTCACTTGTTGATTCTGCTCTCTAGCTTTTCACTTATTTTCCTTTCATGTATTATATATAAACTCCAAATGTTCTTATACTTTATGTTCTCTAGCAAGATACTTTTAATACTTAATATTAAACTTCACAGTTTAATCGGCTTCGTTATTTCCCTTGAGACACCTTGAGTGTACGGCTTTATATATTTAAAATAAAACGACATTTTATAGAAAAACTCTTCACTTAATGAAATATATACCAAAAACAATAACTTTAAATTTATTTTTGATCATTTATTACCTTAATAACTTTCAACAGATAACAACAGGTAATCATTGCTGTCGAATTGCTTAATCTTGCTGAAAATTATACGTACAAATTATACAAACAATGAAGCAATAATTGCTCAGTGGTAGCTTGTCGGACACCGCGTCGATCGACGTGAGTTCGAATCCCTACAATGACCCTGAACTTTTAGTTAAAAAAAAAGGTTATGAATTGTTCTAATCTGTCACCAAACACTTATATGTGTGTTTCCCCAGCTGTACTTGAGAGTCAGATTCCCCACTAGGCTTAGCGTTTCTTCTTGAGTCAGATGGGTACTTAACATCACGTGAGATTGTGACCATAACGCTAATCTTATAAAGATATAATTAAACAAACTCGCTTACAAATAATATTCTAAACCTTGTAAATCTAATATAGAAAGATAAGCTTTACCGCAATATTTAGAAGCCGGGGTTAAAGGGCTTAAACACCCGGCTTTATAATGTTCTGAAGGTGAAATAATTATGTAACAGGTACAATGGGTTCACATTTTCAGCCCGAAGGTGAATTCTTGTGAACAGTCTAACAATTTCCACGAGCAGTGGATACAAAGTATATGTAACGGCGGGCCTTAGTTGCGACATCGAGGCAGCTATGTGTCGAAGAATGTGTTTATAGTGCCAAATATGAAGCTCCTTAGCAGCTAAAGAGAAATTCTCTCCGCTTAAAGGTATTGTCGGTATTTAACTAGTGAGGTAGCGTCTTCATGTTGTATTGAACGAAATTGTTAAACCAATTTAACATAGCATTTATTAAAGGAAGTTTATATAGACATGAGGTTAAGTTTTACAGATTAAATTATTAAACTAGAATCAACGCAAATAAGTTTATGGCTTTCTTTACACAATTCGAATTCTACAATGTATCTAAGGTGTCGACGAAAGTGAGCTACATGGTTGTAGTATTTATTTAAATATTTACATTAGACAGGATTGTGGGAGACTTACTCCCGACTAAATGCCAACCACCATACACACACGGTTAACACCCGTTGTTACACGGTAACTTTGCAGTATCGGTACGTCGCGTTTCTTAATCGATAAGATTACGAGTATACATAGATAATTCTTAACAATATTCGTCGTGGCATTTGCAGGCCAACATAATCTCAGAAGAGGCTATCTTAGACTATAGTGAACTCATCATCTACATCTACGTTTTGCCTATCTATTGTAAATAAAAACAATTCAACTTCTTTTTTCATATTTTTACACGCTTGACTTTGATCTCAACTGATTGTAAGTGAAGATAAGATCGATGGGGGGATCGCGCTTACGTACCAGATGCCTATTCATACTTCGCTTGAAAACAAATGCCTCGAGTGAATTTATCCCTTTAACTGTTCCCATAATAAACGACAAAGCAAACCGTTTCGTACGAATCGAGAGAATATCAACCACATAGGGATGAAAACGCTCACGACGTCAAGTTGTCTTGTGATGAACGGGTTAGACGGAATGACAGTTCGCCTGCTGAGAGAATGCGTTCCTGACGTCTGTTACAACAGACTACTATTTTAACGACAGAAAATGCCATACCATCACGCCATTTGGGGTTGCAGTTTTTTACTAGAACTATAAAATTACTGTAACTACTCATATTTATGGTTGCTTACTTTTTGTACAAGAAATAAAGTAGCTAAATTAATGTTAAATACGGAAAATAAATAGTATAAAAAATGTTTTTTTTTTTTTAAGTATTAGAAAGTTTATTTATGCTTTCATGTTTCTGGTAAAAAAAGAAGACGCCAAATGGCGTGATGGGCCGCCATTTTGTGTCGCCAAAACAGTCGTCTAGACGTTAGGAACACATTTTCTCAGCGGCCGAACGTATATCGTGCGATTCCTGTGCACACTCACATGCTTCATACTAAGTATTCACTTTCATTTCATTTTATTCATTCTATCACTTTTATATACTTATTATTAGTTTAGATCATATTGATTATATCCTCGAAGGCCCTAGCTGAGACTTGTTATTTCAATTTACAAGTACAAGTAAAACTTACAACTAAAACAATAAAATAGCATAAAGATATTACTGAAAGCCATTTCAAACTTTTCACATATAGATATAAAAGAAGAAGTTAGATCGATTAAAGACTACAAACACAGAAAGAATATCTTAGTTTATTTTAATTTTAAAAAGTGGTACTTTTAAACAAATCGCACATTTCTTAAAGTGCGTCGAATTGCCTACATGCTCCTAAAATATAACTATTTCGTCGATAATTGGTGTTAACCGATGGCACGTAGACGAGCTGTCTACTTCTAAGGTAAGTAGTGGAAACTCGCAAATAAAAGGTACTTACGAGTTGTGCACAGTCCACGGCTTTATTGCATATATTTGAAAGAAATGTTAGAACTGCTATTCGCCTACGGTGACATAATGGAAGAAAATGGAAATGTTTACAGATATAATAATAATACGTAGCTCATGTTCTCAGCTGGAGTACGAGTCCAGCGCTGTAAACATTTCGCAAACGGCAATTTAATCCTGGTCATAAAAGTAATCCGCTCATAAAGTTACGCGACGATGGACAACATAAGGGTAGGGATTTATTCTCACAAAGATTTCGAAATAATTAAGATAAAATACCAGGGACTTTTTGTTTGTAGCTGGAGCCGTAGATTCTCACTCGTTTTTCAACGTTCATATACTGAGTTAATCCCGGAGTATGCAATAAAGCTGCTAACATATTTGTGTTCCAGGCGAAATTACCCGTATTGAAAATACCCTTCGGCACTGAAAACCTACTGAAGTCTTATTTATAACCGAGTATTATGTAGACTTATCCATATTATGTTTATACGTAAAAGCGTATAACTTACCTACATTGTAAGCATTAGAGCTTTAAAAATACTCATATGCTGGTATAAAGTTTTAGATTTGTTAGATAAATCAGCAGTTTTGGTGATGACGAGGTCAGGAAACTTTTATTATTTTCTCATCAATTTATTTTGGCAACGGTGTACGTGCCAGTACAAGAACGAGAGAAGATGCATTTGGGTTAGGCTAGAGATGGAGGGAAAAGGAACTAAAATAGTTGGCAATCGCGATTCTCCAATCAAATCGACCCATTTTAAAACGTGATTTTTGTTTCGGTATCTACAGACTTTGACTATACACATCTCTTCATTCACAAAATACAAATTTTTATCCGTTTATCGTTTACTTATAATTTTTGTCTGACAAAATTTATTTGTTTACATCACATTTAAGATATTTACACATCTTGTTATATTTAAGTTGACATATTCCAGGACATCTTAGTATTATAATAATAAGCCTTATTGTATGTAATAAAGTCTAAGAGATATGGTTAATAATTATTGTATTATTGCAAGTTTAAAACACGACCCTGTATGAATAAATATTATTATTATGATTATAAAATAAGTAATACGTAAGACCTAAAAGAAATAAATTTATATTTTATTGCTTAAAATTACGTTATTAAAATTGATGCTACAACACACTATTATTTACCAATACTAGAATAGAATAACGTAGCCATCGGAGGAAAATTGAAAATGCTTGAAAAGTGTAACTCATTTTAGTGTAAGTGTGTAAGTGTAAGTCATTTTAGTAAACATTAAAACAATTAATTACCATTTAGATTATAATATGAGGTTATATCAAATATATTTTTATCATTATTGAACTACACTAGAAAGTGTATGATGTATTTTATTTGGTGAATTTGAGGGCAAAGTTAAATTTAAAACAAACTAACATTTTGTCGATAAAAGCGAAGTGTGAACTCAACGTTCAGATTTAGTTTTTGATCAAATAATGAGGTGTATACACTATAAGGCCCAAGGCGGATATTTGATAACATTCAAAGTTTACGTAGTAATACTAAATATTTGATCAAACGTCTTCGTTCTACCACCAGACAATTACAATTTACGTTTATTGAAATAAAGAAATATCGAATAATTTTACGAATAAATTATATCAACATTGTCTTTTTCCTTTTAAATCTTTAAATACTAGCAAACATCTGCAACATCGTACGCGTTAATTACAATATAAAAGTAATATCAATTAAATATACACTATGTGACGCAGGGAGAATATAGTTTTCTATCACTTAAAGAATTTTCAGAATCGGATCAGTAGTTCCAGAAAGTACCCCTTACAAATACTTTTTCTTATAATAACAGGTTGATAATATATCAAATTTATTAAGACGACACTGGAGTCTAAAAGGGCTAACAAAACTACGGGTTAACCTAGTAAAATATATAAGCAAATGTATTGTGTCGAAATGTGATCTTGGTAAGTAGAAAAGGGTTAGGGTTACAAAAAAGACGGTCGTCCATCACCGCCTCTGTCAACGGGGTCCGCCGTCAATGCCGCAAAAACAATTAGTGGGTCAATATTTATTTGATTGCTCGAAACCAACTCACAATGAATGATGATCGTTAAGATCGTGATTTAATCACGTTTTGTTGATAGATATAAATTAATCCTTTTTGACTGTATTTTTATTTTTATTCGTTTACAATTTCTTAGAATATACATTGCTTTTCGCTACGGAGAAATAATTATTGATAAAATAGACAGTGTTTTATAAATTACTTATATTTATTGTACCGTATTTATTGTATTGTATTATAGAAGGTATGGCCGGCATGACAGCAACAATTATCGATGGATTGTAAATCTCTCGGTAGTCGCCGATGTTATTGGATTGCACTGTGCGCACCATCAGGTACAGTGTAGTCACTATACCGTGCTTCGACAAATATATATATATATATATATATATATATATATATATATATATATATATATATATATATATAATACATTGCGTACAATGCCTCACCACTGTTTGATCTTTGAACTGAGTATCTTTTTTTTCTCCTAGCCAACAAAATAACTGCATGACACCTGATGGTAAATATAGCGAACGACAGTCCAATACAATAAAATATAGTATAGTACAATTCAACAAACTTGTATAATAGTATTGAAAGAGTAATTGGGAAACGATTTTACATTTTAAAGGTACGATACGATAAGTAAATTTTAATATGAAATTTTATCGCCAACATGTATAGTTAGAATATGTTAACTACGGGCGAAATCTTAATAGGTAATGGACATAAGCACGAAGTCGTCAGTTTATTATTTAAAGATAGTAAAAGATTAATTGGGGTAATAATGTTAGATTCTAATTTTTCCAAAGCACATTATCATATGAAGTGGGTTTTACTTTGAATATTTTATTATTAGCGAATCATTATGCGAATGATAATAATACCTATTTGGAAGTGATATACAACTTTTAAGAGCATTTGATTTCATTTAATATGTTAAAAATTTGATATTGTACAGTAAAATTTGACAAGTTTCTTGCCGGTTTTTCTTGATGACAAGCATATTTTCCGAACCGGTAGTGTTTTCGACGTTCATGAGCACCTAAATGTATATACATAATTAATTTTAATTATCCTATATTTAACTGTTATTATCTTAGGTATGATTTTAAAGTGGCTCAGCGGTAGCATATCTGGACACTAAGTCAATCGACGTGGGTTTGAATACATTAGAACTCACGCCTTGAGGATTCCTTACTATTATATGATTTGCATACATATTGTTTGTCCATAATCCATACATTTTCCGATTTCTACGACGAGCGGCAGGGCGTGTTCATATGACCAACTTTTATTTTGCGGATGCTAGCACAACATGGTCATACAGTATTCATTCTGTCATGATATTAACGACAAATATATATAACTTTGTCCAGTATTAATTTCAGAGGAAATTTGAAATATATTATTTTTGGATTTAATATTTATATTATACCAAAAGACTAAGGCTAAATTTCAAAGGAACCTATACGTTTTAATAAACTGTTGTTAGGTGGATTTTTGTATGAAGGGCTTCATTGCGTTAAACTTTTTTTACAGCAGTTTAAATCCATAGATCTTAGTATTCGATATTAATTACAACTATTTATCCTAAGAAAATATTTTCGAGAAAATAACCGTAATATAATTTTCTCGTATAATAATACTTTCTAAAATTTGAAATAATTATTTTTGTATTTATTCATTCACCCTTGCTAAAAGATCTCTCTTCGTGACTAAACTGTAGGTCCCCGGAAAGTACCCTATAGGTTATCAAAATAACCGGTCAGTTAGTGTGACTCAAACTTTTAGTATGAAGGCTGTATATCTTCATTGTGTTAACCAGTAACTTAATTTTATTACAGCGATATGAGACTAGTATATCTTAATATTCGATATTAATTTCAACGTTATACCTTAAGCCGTTTTCGAGAAAAACATAAGCTGTAGTATAATTTTCTTGCCTTATAATTTCACATGGGATTCAAAATTATTTATTTTCTGATGTTTTCCTTAACTTCTACTCAAAAACCTCCCAGTATGCTAAATTTTAAGACAGTACGTCCCCGGGATGTAATATAGATTTTGATAATCGGTCAGTGAGACGGACTTTTACTATGAATTCCGTATCACTTTATTGCGTTAACCTATTTACAGTATGGGGCCATAGACATTTTTATATTATGTATATTAATTTATTTTTTATTACATAGTAGTCCTATTAGAGTTCCGTTTTTTTTTCATTATTACGCACGGAACACTAAAAAGGGTAAAAACAATAAAATTTATTTAAATGTCTATCTATCTATATTGGCATATAACAAATAGTCTTATAAGAATTGAAATAAATCTAGGTTTAGTGAACATTAGTTAATTAGAAAATAAATTCTGTAGTACTCATACCTGTCATATAAAATATAACTTACGTATTGAACAAGCTTTAAAGGAAAGTTTCGCTCACGAAACATTCAGTAAGTACATGTACTTTATCCCAATTTACTTTTACACTTAGAGGTGTTACAAGGCAGCCAATGTAAATAGAAAAAGGGTTTTTTACCCCCGCATCGTAGAAATACCAAACCTAAGCAAATACTCAACCGGGAAAGTGAGCAGTCTCTACAAGGGGTAGGTATATTACCCTGAATTATAGGAAAACTTGCTTTTAGGGATATGTTAATTTAACGCGTGCAGGTAGGTGTGCCTTACTAAGTTTTTTTTTGTTTATAGTGAATATTTTAACTTGAAATTTAAGATATATATTTCTCTAAGAATTTAACAATTCACTTTACGGAGACTTTCAGCTAATTCTACCTAACCAGTGTATATTTTTTTAAAGTAAATAGTCTGAGGTAATTCTTTAAATAGTGTAAATAAATGGGCAGATACTGTAAGTATTAGAATGTTAGGAATTAGCTGCTATCGTCATTATTAACATAGTATTTTTTTTAAATAAACATATTCAGTGTAACTCTGCTAAACTTTTAGTTATATGTACTAGCAACCATCCACATCTTTGTGGGAGTTTATTACAATACAAAAATTGACATAATAATAATAAGTTGCTATAATTTTCAGGGTTCCGAAGTCAACAAGGAACCTTGATAGTTTCGCCATGTATGTTCGCGGCTTAGCTCAGAGATTCTTAGTACTAGAAAGCTGTAATTTGGTATGGATATACATATTAATCACGCCTACAAAGAGGTAAAATGTAGAAAAAATAAACCTTTTTTTTAGTACCACCCTTTCACATAAAGCGGGTATGACTTTTATTTCTCGTCTATCGTATAGTGTGGGTGTTGTAAGACAGGTCGTTTAAAATTATTCCGTGTGTGTGTAAATAATGTGTGTATGTGAAAACTGTTTTTCGATTCAGGGATTTGTTTGCGAAATATTAAGCTTTAAATGTGCTAATTTTTTGTTAGAGTTAAGTGTCGTCGTCGTCGACATCCCCCTGCCAGTTAAATGGTTGTTCTCGAAAATGTTCTCGAAGAAGTAAATAAAAAAGGATAATTCATCTAATTCAATTGAAAATTAATTAAAACCCCCTTCTATGCCTGCATATTGTTACGGGCAATTACGGAACTCTACACTGCGCGTGGCCGAACACGCACATGGTCACAGATTTTATTATGTCTTCACGTATTAGGTGCAAATCTTTAAATGTATATTTACTTTTTCTTTATGATTTGATATTCCAAATTATTTTTAAATAATGATAATGTTTTAATGTCTTTAACACCGTAAGGTAACTAACTCATTATACATTTTAGCGCTTTCGTAGGAAATATTCTTAATACCGTAATTAGATCCTGGAGTTTTTAAATATACATTGCTGTCATGTTTCATTAATTTACTCTGATATTGCCTTTTTTAATAACATATATTTTTGAGTGAATGTCTTTTTCATTTATATTTTTTAAACTAGTATTCTTTTCCTATACTTTCAAAATTCAATGTCAATAATTTAAAATAATATTACTTATATATAAAAAAGACAAATATTAACTCTTAATGCATATTTTATAAAGATTATTAATTGTACTGAAAAATTGTTATTTTAACAATGCCTTAATAATTCTAATCGATACAGAAGAGGCTTTAAAATGTCTGAAACCAATTTATTTGTCTGATATTTATTTACAAGGACATTGCGTCTTAAAACTTATCATTATATTACATAACATGTGATAATTATTCTAAAAAATAATAGTACTTTATATCAAAGAGATCATTGAGATGTTGCTGCGGTGAGTAGGGTTTCCAGAGCTCCTTGGGGTAAGGGGGTTCAAGGTCGGCAACGCGCTAGTGATACCTATGGTATTACAAGCGTCCGTAAGCTACGGTAGCCGCTTTCCATCAGGTGGTCGTATACTTGCCACCTTTGAGGTAAAAAAATATATATGAAAATATTAGTCAATATGGTATTTGGCTGGGATATATGTTCTTTGATGGTACAGTTACTATACAAGCCCACGATATTTGTAGGTCCAGATTAGACTAGATTAACTATATTTACTATTCTACAAAATCAGGACACTGTATTAAGTTTCTAGGTTAAGGCTTTATGGTGACTTAAATTAATTAAATTTAGACTACGGAATTAACGCGGAAACATTCAGAAAGTTAGTTCTGTCGCATGAAGATGTCGAGGTGGCATTACACCGCCTGTCTTTGGCAAAAGGCTACATTCCAAACATGTTCCCTGTCCTTGGTCGTAACTACTTATAGCAATGAGAAAATTTTAACTAAACTACAAAAACAAATTCGTGTAAACCTCACAAAATTTACTGGAGTATAAACTTAAAAATGATTATATTAAAAAGATGTTATTAAATATTATTCATCACATAAAAATAATAGAGTAACTAAACTGCAAGCAATAAAAAAATCAGTTTCTGAGAAATTCAAGCATATCTATTGATGTTTAAAGAGCTTATTATCACCTTTGACTTAAAAAACCAGGTCTGCCCAATTACACCAGTGGATGCAATATCAGGAAAAATTTAAAACAGGGTTCCATAAAAAATATCCTTTTTTTATTACGAAATTATGATGATATTACATGGTGAAATGATCTGTACATAAGGCGGACATTAAAACCAAGGTCACATCGCAGATTCATTGCCTCCTAAATGTCGACCGAATTTATATTAATAATTCATATAAGTCAAATTATGTGAGAACAACATATTTATATTAACAAATACTTATTGAGTCTCTTCTTCTTACCTTTATCCCACCTAAGTAGGGTCGATACAACATGTTCTCTATTAGCTATCCTCTCAGTATTCATACCTTTTATACATTCATTTCTCACACAATCCATTCATATCTTCTTCGGTCTTCCTCTACTCCTATATCCATCCATCTTCATACTTAACACTCTTCTAGTTATATGACTTTCAATACCATGCTAACCTTGAATTCCTCAACTTCTCTATCACTGCTTTTTTCATACTTCCTCTAATATCATTCCTAATCTTATCGATTCTAGTTATCTCACACACACATCATAATATTCATATCTCTGCCACGTATAATCTTACTTTATCCGTCTCTTTCGTTATCCAGCACTCAAATCCATACATCACGGCAGATTTTATAATAGTTCTATGAACTTTTCCTTTAAGTTTCAAAGGCGTGATCGAGACCTGATGCCATTTTGACTTTTTGCGTATGCCACTTAAATATTTTTATTAATTATACATAACGTTGGTGTTATGTTCTGCAATAAACCATAATACTAATAAAGTTAAGAAGCATATATTTAACTCGCTATAAGAATAGATAACAGGGCAAAGCATGAATCATATTAAGTGCCCCAACTCAAGACAATTTCGTTACCACTTGACTGCGCCGGTAACTACATTCAACACCAAAGCTCGCTCAGATATCGAATGTTAAAATAACAAATATATATTTTCATTAAGCCAAAAATCATTCTATATAAATGATTCTAGAAATATGCTAAATACATGTTCTTTTTTATTTATTCTATGATGAAAACTCAGTTTCAATTTTATTTCCAAACTATTCAATAACCATTTCAGGTTTTCCTCGGATTCAAAATTTATTTAATACAGTCACTCGATACTCTTTGTGGATACCTACTTAAGGAGCTCGAAATCTTATTTACTGCATATTCTTCGCGCAAACGAATTGAAGTCGTCTAAGCTTAGAGATAAATTCGGTTCCGTAACATTATTTTTATCCTTATTCGTTTTCCTTTGTAATACAACGGTACTTATTTGTCTGCTATGATCCTATTTATAACTAGAATCAGAAAATACTCGTGTATTTAATATAAATATCAAAATACAACTGTGGAATATCCACGTGAATTTAAATCCAAACGAACGTTTATATATAGAAATGATATAGTAGTAATATTAAATACGAATGAATATTTATAATTAATTTAAATAATATCATACAATTATTTATCGCATATTCTCAAAAAAGTTTTACGTTTTTTTTATTATGGCTCACCAACATAACTTAGCATTATACATGATTGATAAAACCTATTCATATAATAAAATTATAATGCCGTTATATCTACAGGTGAACACAGCATGCA